>CM032417.1:13264816-14700202 GCA_019049465.1 Dryas iulia moderata
TGCAGGGTTGAAAATAACTGGAAGACCAGCTTTCGAGGTAAATCAATATTATATCTCTAAAAATTGTTTCTCGTATTATATATTTAATATCTTTTTAATTTTAATACTTGATAATAACATGTACAGCACATACCTTATATATAAAAAGAAAAATATCTAAAGTAGGTTAATTTTGAGAATAAGTAAAGAACATTTTTTTGATTCAAATATTTACTTATTAATTTTCATACTCAAATAATTTACTCAGATATCTGAAGTTTTCTTTCTATGGCTATGATAATTTATTGCTCATTCTATATATGTTATAAATAATAGTAAAATTAACTTACATTTAAAATATGTACCTATGTGTATTCTATAATAAAAACAATAATTGTATGTCATCAAGTAACTTGTTTCATGTGGTAGAAGTGTGTTAGAATATGCCGAGTTAAAATTTGAATTTTATGTGATTAGTATTTATATTTTATTATTTTAAAATATAAAGAGTGTGTTTTTATGAACTGCTTATAAAAAAAAATCTTATCTTCTACTTCTATCTTGATGATGTAGACTGACATGAAAAAAAATCCTTTTAACGCAGAAATGTGAAATGTTCAAAATTATATATATTTTTAGTAAGAGTGTATTTTTTTGGGTTATTAAGTGATAATCCAAACTAATTATTAAAGTCTGATTAAATTGAAGGTCACTATATGTGACACTTTGTTATTAATTTGACCTTATAGTATAAGATTACTTTTATTATTATTTTATCATGTCTCGGAGATGTGCAGTTACATATGCATTGGCCATCGGCTATCTTTTTTGTTTACGTTTTAATACTTATTCAATACCTTTTCAATATTTCATTTGAAATAAATATATTTCAGTAGTAGTAGTAGTATACTTATAATAATATGCTCATAGGTATCAATTCTAGTCTAAAACTCAATTACAGTGAATACTAAAATAGTCTTACTTACTTACTAATAAGATAGGTCTCTATAAAAAAACATTTAATTTGACCGGACAAAGTTTCTTGATTTACTGTAACAAATCGACTGTAAGTAAGCAATTGCTTAATAACACTATAATCTACTTTACTCTAATAATGACAATGATTCGGCTGAAATTGTTCTTCTAATAATTATGGCCTCGGAGAGATCTTGATTATATTTCTTCTGATTCTATTGGAAACGGATGCCCATATAATATAAAAACAATTTTTATTTAACAATACTTGTGCTGTAACATTGCTTCTGTATTTTTTAAGGTTACAATTAAGTTTAGGTGATTAATTTTTTTGTACTAGATACATTACTAAGCGAGTCGATTGTAGTGCAATGGTACAGTATTTAGCTGTAATTGTGATTACTTGTGGGATTGATTCCCACTGAGTAGTTTGTTAATATTTTAAAAAGTTTTAATAAATTTTATACATGCACTTAGAAAATTAAAATTAAATTACTAAACTTAGGTATAAGCATCACGCTGTATCCCGCACACAGTAGGGTAGGCAGAGAGAACCTAGTGTTAAGAAACTCCGTTCCCCATGCACAATCGAATCCGGGAAATTGCGTGTTAAAGGAGGAACTTAACGCCGCGCTTTGCCTCTACACCAGAGCAAAGAAATAGAAATATTAATATTTCCACTCCTCAAGTGGGAATCGAACCCACAACCAGTCGCTCTACAGTCACATTTTGTGCCTCTGGCCCCACTAAACTAATATTTTTTATTTATTTTTTAAAATAAAATTTTATTCCTAACTGATTAATAATTTCTATATTACTTAAAATCTACATACAAAAATATTTTGTTTATAATTATGTATGAATAAAATAGTACATACTATGTCTATGATAACCACTCAAGGTCATTCGGCACTTCAAAAGAATTCTTCTACAACATGATAAAACGGCAATTTGTCTTATATCTAATAGTAAATAGACATATTATTATTTGAATTTGTTTACTACTAGATTATATGTTATAGAAATAATAGTGTAATTTTTTTTGCCTATTTTATCATGTACATGTAGTTAGACAAAGTTATCGGAGATATATCAAATTGGTATGGAAAATATAATTTTTTACATTTTATTTATTAAATAGCTTAAAATTCTTGCTTTATAAGCTTTTTTTTGTATTTTATTTTGAAATTTTTGTGTTGTAGTTAAAAGCTTAAGTTGACAAATAATTTGTTCACTTAATTGAGTTATTTTTTATTGATATAAATAATACTTAAACCAATTGAGGAATAGTTACAATATCATATTTTCTTTTCTGATTTGCTTCACATTTTTTTTTATTTGTAGAAGGTAGTTAGAAAGTACCTAGGCTGAAATCCTATCAAATGAAGCACCAATTTTCACCTGAATTCGAGTCATTGCATGGCTAATCTCGATTTTTTGTTTCTTTCTATATTTTTGGCTTAGAAAGGCTATCAAAAATACACAATTAGATGGATTTTAAGTAATGCGACAGCACTATCAATTGAAAATATAACTTCCTTTTATGCTTAGAGAAAATGTTGCCTTTCAATACCTTACCCATCCTTTATTATAAATAAAATGTTTGCATAGGAAAGAAAACCACAGGTTATGTTGTTGTAAGAAATACAAATAATTGATACAGTAGCTTTAAATTTCTTATAAGAAAATTCTAATTCACAATATATACTATCAAAAATCCTTTACAATTTAAACTTTACTAAGTTTTTTATATAAATTAAATCATTTTTTATACCACATATCCACATAGTGACAAGACTAACTCATTCGTTTTGAAGGTTAATGGCCTTAAAACTTTTAATTACGTATTTAATAGCAAAATTAGAAATTCGACTTAAATCAGGGCTACCATAAAACAATGGGTGTTTGCTATTCATTAAAAAACGTCGTCACACTCCGCTTCCCCTAGAAGTACCGTCGGGACTAAATTCATAGGAGAATATCTCTTATTGGACAGTCAAGGCGTAGGGGCACAAAGTGTGACTGTTAAGCGACTGGTTGTGGATTCGATGCCCACTCGAGGATTGGTAATATTTAATAGTTCCATTTTTTTGTTCTGGCGTTAAGTTCCGCCACTTAACACGCAATGCCTCCGAATTCGGCGGAAAGTGGCTAACGGAGTGTCTTAATACTAAGTTCTCTCTGCCTTCTCTGCTATGCGGGATACAGCATTAAGCTAAAAAAAATCTCTTATTGTATTAAAATAATGATCGTAATACTACTTTGGTATCTTTTCAAGACACGTGTATGGTGATGGGCATTAAGTTTACTTGCTTATTATTTCCTATTTCATAATAGAAGCGGTAATGAGTTGGGCTTTGTGCTGCTTTTCTGCTTTCTGAGCTCGGTAATTAATAGCTTTTTAAATTTACCGTTAAGTTACGTAGAAGTATGTTTATAATTTTCGTTATTGAATGTAGAATAATATAGTTAGGTTAGTTTAAAATCTAGATTCTTTAGAGAATGGCTCAAGTCTCAGTATACGTGACTAAGCTCTTAGGTATTGGCGTTGTTTTAATTGAATGACAATGCGGGTAGCAGAATATTGACTTCATGTTTATACTATATACCTAAATCAAATATAATTGCTAATTTGTACTGTAATCGATTAATTTTTGCGATAGTTACTGTGGAATTGTATTCTGGACTACCTTAACTTAAGTAACAAGTAGTCGATTATATAACCCCCTCGCTTATTTAAAATCTAACATTTCAGGTTATGTAAATAAATTAGATTCCTTAAATAAGACGAAAAAAACAGTATCGTAAAGCAAAAGTAACTAACAAAGGTAACTTTATTTATACTACACGTGCAATATGGGGTTTGGCGAGTGTCCTCTCAAGCGTGACATTCATTTGCATCGTCCGGTCAAAAGAGTTTTTTTTTATAGAAAATCGATTTTTCATTACTTATATCGAGCCCATTCGACCGTAGATCTGTATAAATTGTTCGTCGTCGTTCCTTAGCAAGATGTCACGTTTTATTCCCAGTTAGAGAAATCTTCTCTTTTTGTTAGTTTAGCCTTGCATTAGATTCGGAGTTGCGCAAACCAAGTACCGTTATATTTTTTCTGTAACTTTTACTCCACTGAATGCTCCAGTGCTCATGCCAGTCGTAGATAGCTTCTAAATTCTCATGAATTTGAAAGTTGAAATATTTTAACATCTTGTAGTTAACAATATGTGTAAATAATACAAGAATATTGATATATGTAACTTCACGCTATTTCTCGCATAACAGGAAAGACTAAGAAAGTCTCATGATACTTGTTTCTGCAGTTTCTGCTTGAAATCGAGAAATACCGCATCTTGACTGATATCTAATCAGAGCGCAAAATGATAAGAATGATTTAAATATGATCATTGCCTTGAGCGGGAATCGAACCCACAACCGATCGCATTTACAGTCAGCCAATATCACTCCGCCACTTTGGCTACTTATGCTGTAAATAATACAAAAACATTGATATATTCCATTTAAAATAGAACCAAAACATTACAATTGCTAAAATACACGTTTAAAAGTGTCTCGGCTAATGCTCCTCTCGCGTGCTCACCTCGCCCGCTTCCTCGCAACAAAATAGAGAATAAAATACAAAATCTGGTCTATCGTGAAACTATGTATAAGTACAAAATCCGTGGACCGTAGAACGTGGCGAAAGGGCGACGCCCTAGGCATAACAGAGTCTAGCTCGCAGGATCTCAACCGAGACGGCTATCTTTAATAAGGTAACCCGACTTGTTAGTTGCCCCCCTCCCTCCGTTTTCCGCAATGTATTTGCGTTTTCTTAATTAAGTTTCTTTAGCAGATTTTTTTGTGGTTTGAAAAAATTATAATTAAGTTAGGCGAACTCAAATGGCGGAAGAATTTATTGTGTTTTTTTAGCGTCACGCTGTATTCCGCACATGACAGCGTAGGCAGAAAGAATCTAGTGTTAAGACACTCCGTTTCCCATTTTCCGCCAAACTCAGGAAGAATACTCAGCTCGCGAAGCCGCGAGCGGGCCGCTAGTATTATAAGAAGTTAACACGGTTTCAAATGGCGCAAGCACAATTTATTAGTTACTTCTGAGATTATGATTGTCAGGATTTGTCGCTCCAAAGCAATTTGCTTCCTACACGGTTTGTGTTCTAACACTTTGATCCTACCTAATTTAGGTCCAACGCTAAACTACTTTTTAGGCGGTGTACTAAATAAGTTGTAATAAAGCGTATAAGAATTTCTTCGCTCTGGTGCCGAGGTAAAGCGCGGCGTTAAGTTCCGCCATTTAACACGCAATGCCTCCGAATTCGGCGAAAAGTGGGGAACGGAGTGTCTTAACACTAGGCTCCCTCTGCCTACCCTGCTGTGTGCGGGATACAGCGTGAAGCTAAAAATATATATTTCGACGCAGCTGGTAGTAGAACGCATGGCCTAGCGGTCAGAGCGCTTGGACGGTTTTCAAGAGGCGCTGGTTCGAATCCCGTTGAAATTCTTTTATACTTTTTAGGTTTGACTCGACAAGGTGTGACGTCAACACATTGTCTATTATTAGTTAGCGTTGAACTAATTAACATTGAAGCTATTCAAATAATTTAAAGTGATAAGCACTCATTAAAATTCATGTATGTAATTGTTCAGAGGGTAACGTTTGCATAGTTTACTCTATTTAAAGAGTTTTCTGTGCTGGTTTTGTTACGGGTTTATGACACTAATTTATATGGTACTTGGCAAGTTAAAATAATTATATATTTATTATTCGTTTTCAAATGATTTTAAAGCGGATGTCTGAATTTTTTTTTGTTTTTACGTATTTTAGGTAAAAAACGTATTAACATGAGTGATATCTTTACTTTGTTCTCCATTTTCATGTTTATTTAAACTAATTAGATTTTAGTGACATTTTACATAATATTCTAAATATTAGTTTACCTAAAAAAAAGATTTGTATTCATAATTATCGTGCCTAAAACAGGTTCATATCAACTGCGCCACGATGGTGTTTTTTTTCTATGAATTTAACAATTATTGTTCAAATTTTGACAGACATAATTTAGACATCCCCTATTAGTACGGTAATTAGGCACTATTAGCAATCAGGGCGGGGTCAAGTGGCACCAATCAATTATCCTTCATTATGTCCGATTAGTCTCTTAATCGTCTTTAAAAATTAATACTTATTATTAAATTATTACGGGAAGGAAAACTTTTATATAATGGAAAGGAAATATTTAATATTTCCATTTTCTTCGCTCTGGTGCCGAGGTAAAGCGCGGCGTTAAGTTCCGCCACTTAACACGCAATGCCTCCGAATTCGGCGGAAAGTGGGGAACGGAGTGTCTTAACACTAGTTTCCCTCTGCCTTCCCTGCTGTGTGCGGGATACAGCGTGAAGCTAAAAAAAAAACTTTTATATCCTTTTTTAGTAGAATTATAGGCTGTCTGATTGTATGTGATAGTTTTGGGTTCGATTTCTTTATGTTTAAATGATTTTCATTTCTTCACCTCTGTGATAAGATAAATAACGGCGTTAAGTTTCGCCAAATATTAATGTTTTGAATTTGAGCGGAAAGTGGAGAACGGAGTGTCTTATGTAAGTAGGCAGAGAGTACCTAGTGTTAATTTCTCTCTGCCTACTCTCTTGTGCAAAAAAATGTATGGGCAAAAGTACACAAAACCATTTTTTATAAGATTGCATTAGAAATAAATATTATTCACATTTTGATGTGATAGTATGAAGTAACATACAGGTTGCCAAGGCAACGCGGGTGTTACGCATTACTTAGACTACAAGTATTATTAAATCAGTAATAATTAAATAATAATAGTTATTAAACTGGTGTAAAACGAAAAAAGCACTGCTTTTCAAAAATTATTACACTACTTTTACTCTCGGTAAGTAATCTATATGATTGTAAATAATGTTTACTGGTTTACATGCCAAATGCGATCTTAAAGTACTAGAAGATACTCCACAGCTCTCTTAGCGTTTAAACCGCTGGTTCCCAACCATTGGTCCGCGGACCACCAGTGGTCCGCAGAAGGGATAAACTGGTCCGCGAACGATTTTAAATTTAGCGGATGTTGTACCCAGCTCTACCCAAAGTTATACAACTCATCGAACTACAAAATGACAGAAACTGCAAGGATTACATACATACATAGTGGTCCCTGCTAGCAAGAATAATGCAAAAGTGGTCCTTGATCATAGAAAGGTTGGGAACTCCTGGTTTAAGCAGTGAACCTATTTTCTTTTCCATTAGACGTGGCCATTAAATGATTTCTTAAGAAAATATATGTAATTTTAAATTTAAATGGTAGTTCTGCTGGGCATCGTTGTTTACGATAGGGTAACTCGTTTAAGTAATTGTATATGCTTCATATATTACTATTATTATTATGTAGTGCAAGTAAATGAAAAATTATATATTGTAAGTTTAAGTTATTTTATTTTATTTCATCGATTAATTCATCATTCATTCAGACAGCGTCTGACTGTATGTGTGACGGTTGTAGGTTCGATTCCCTCTTGCGGAAGGATTATTTATATTAAAAATTTTCCACTTGTCCTCTCTAGTGATAAGAGAAAGCGCTGTGTTGAATCTTGTATTCGGGAACGGAGAGTTTTAACACTAGGCTTCTCTATTATGGGAGAAAGTGTGAATCTGAATCAACAAATTAACTTAATTTTAAACTGAGACCGTCGTAACGCATTAGAACAGTGTCTGATAGTAACGCGAGAGTTGTGGGTTTGATTCCCACTCGGAAAAATGATTAATTTTTAATTTTTATTTCTTTACTCTGGTACTATAAACAAAGCGCGGCGTTGAGCTCCGCCACTTAACACGAAATGCCTACGAATTGGCGGAAAGTGGGGAACGGAGTGTCTTAACACTAGGTTCCCTCTGCCTACCCCGCTGTATGCGGGGTACAGCGTGAAGGTATTAAAAAACATTCACACATCACTGCCTATTCATGTTCAAAAAATAATTAGGACTTATGTCTAGTTTCATATGGAGTGTTTTGACTCTCTGTCCGCCATGCGTGATATAGCAAAAAAATTTAAACTACTTTTTAAACACACAAGTGTTTCCTCAAACAAACGTCCAGTCCCTTTTATTTTAGTATTTTATAGATACGTAGCAAAATACGAGCTCCTCTCCGGGAGTTAGAGGTGAGTGAACCCGATTTGACGGTAGTCGTGGATCTCTAGGCGTGGAAAGTTTGCTTTTTGCTCGATTTTACTTCACATCGTCTAATGAATTAACTATGCCCTTTAATAAATCTTGATTATTGTCAATTGATTTTAAATACTTTGTGTTAGAGTTTGGCTTAAGATTTAGTAATGAATATTGTGTGTAAAAATTGTGCAATATTATCGATAAATTCGCTTTTTTTTAGCTTCAAGCGTCAGAAAGTCGAAACTAGTGTTAATACACTTCATTCTCCGCACTATTCACTATTTTTTGCGACATTCTAGAGAGAGTTACACAAGACATTATAGAGAGAGTTTTCGGAGCTGGGAGAATGGGCTTTATCTTCTAAGATATTTTTTTTAACTTCACGCTGTATCCCGTACATAGTAGGGTAAGCAGGTAGGGTAGGCCTAGTGTTAAGACACTCCGTTCCCCACATTCCGCCTAATTTTAGATGCATTGCGTGTTAAGTGGCGGAACTTAACGCCGCGCTCTGCCTCGGCACCAGAGCGAACAAAATGAAAATATTAAATATTTCCACTCCTCGAGTGGGAATCGAATCCACAACCAGTCGTTTACAGTCACACGCTTGTGTCACTGGGCCACGACTGGCCACTTCTTATTTTAACATTTCTTTTTAATTATTAATATTTTTATTACCCGCGACGGAACGGCGACTGTATATGTGTTTGGGGTGAGAGGTTGTTTGTTTGTTTGTTTGTTTGTTTGTTTGTTTGTGTGTTTGTGCAAATTACTATGTCAATTATTTCCAAAACTATAAGTCCGATTTTGATACGGTTTTCTATGATAGGTTAAGGTTCAATTGGCGTATGTTTTTATGTATGTCTTATTGCCTTAACTCACCAGGGGGCGCTGCAGTAAGCATTTTACGTGAAAACGAATGTTTTCAATTATCTCAAAAAATAATAGTCTGATTTCAATAGATTTTCAGTGGTAGATTCAGGTTTAATTGGTGGATGTTCTTGGATATGTTTTATCGTGTCAAACCACCAGGGGGCGCTGCAGT
The DNA here is from genome assembly GCA_019049465.1 of Dryas iulia moderata. NCBI lineage: Eukaryota > Metazoa > Arthropoda > Insecta > Lepidoptera > Nymphalidae > Dryas > Dryas iulia. Next base: position 13,274,012 of record CM032417.1, read on the forward strand.
AAGCATTTGTTTGTACTTTTTTTGTATTTATTTGTCTAAAACCGAAACTTCTGCTCCGATTAAAAAGAGTTTTCATAAAAAGATTTATCTTTGCTTGGTGCATATTTTAAAATTTTTCTTTTTTTGTTACGGGGAAAACTCACCAGGGGGCGCTGCACTAAACATTTGTTTATGCAGAGCAAAAACTACTAGTCCAATTTAGACGAAACTTTCAAGGATGGGTTCAAGCTTAATTGGTGCGTCTTTCCATATATGTGTTATGGTGACCACTCATCAGGGGGCGCTGTAATAAGCATTTGTTTGAGTTTTTTTGTGTAAAACCAAAATTTTTCTTATATTTATTTGTCTAAAACCGAAATTACTTATCCGATTGGCTAGAGTTTTCAGAACTAGATTAAGCTTTACTTCGTACATATTTTAAAATTTTTGTTTTTACGTTACGATGAAAATTCACCAGGGGGCGCTGCAGTAAACATTTGTTTATGTAGAGTAATAACTACTTGTCCGATTTAGATGAAACTTTCAACGATAGGTTCAGGTTTAATTGGTGCATCTTTTCATATATGTGTTACGTTGATCACTCACCAGGGGGCGCTGCAGTAAGTACATTTGTTTGTGCAAAACTAAAACTACGAGTCCGATTTGAATGCAGTTTTCAATGATAGATTCAAGTTTACTTAGTGCATATTTTTATATATGTGTCATGTATGTTTACTTAGTGCATATTTTCAAGTATGTGTCAACTCTCTAGGGGGCGCTGCAGTAAGTAGCTGCTTCCATTTTTTGTGTATAACAAAAACGACTAGTACGATTGAAAGAGTTTTCAGTATTAGATTCCGCTTTGTTTAGTACATGTTTTTAAATTTATATTACGGTGACAAGTCACCAGGGGGCGCTGCAGTAAAATATTGCTTGTGCAAAGCTAAAATGACGAATTCGATTTGGATGCAGTTTCAGTGATAAGCTCAAGTTTAATTAGTGCATGTTCTTGGATATGCTTTATCGTGTTAACTCACCAGGTGGCGCTGCAGTAAACATTTGTTTGTAATATTTAATGTAAAACCACAACTACTAGTCCGATTGGACAGAGTTTTCAGTATTAGATTTACCTTTACTTGGTGTATGTTTTTAGTTTTTTTTTACGTTAAGAACTCACCAGGGGGCGCTTCATTAAACATTTGATGGTGCAAAGTTAAAACTACGAGTCTGAATTTGATGCAGTTTTCAACGATAGGATCAGGCTCAATTAGCGCGTGTTCTCGTATATGTGTCGTGGTGACACCTCACCAGGGGGCGCTGTAGTAAGCATTTGCTTGTATTTTTGTGTGAAACCTATTTAGATGCGGTTTTCTGTGATAGGTTCAGGTTTAATTCTTGCGTGTTTTTATATGCCATATCACAAACTACCACGGGGCGCTCCAGTATAAATTAATTTGTTCCAAATCAAAACTACTAGTGGGTTTTGTGATTTTCACTGATTTGGTTACACTTAAGTTTCCTAAAAATGTTACGGTGACAATCTGCCAGGCGCTGCAATAGGCATTTGATAACCAGAAAGCATTGGGCTTATAATTTCTTTTGGATTTGCATGAAGATTAATATAAAGTATTTCGAAATTATGTAATAATATATAATGTGTATCTATAGACTTTAAAAAGTTTAAAATAAAAAACAAAATTAAAAATTTTGAAAAAACCCACGACGGTTTAATTGTAATTGAAAAAGGATAAAATAACTAGAAATCCGCCGCCTAAAAGAATATATGTAACGAGATGATGGGGACAACTTCGTCGGGGGCTGCCAGTTGCAACCTCTATTTTAAATATAGTAGCTAACAGTATAGATTTCGTTCTTAAAGTTTTTAAAAGGAATACCAGTTATCAAAACTGTAAATTCATATTAATATTTTAATTTTTTCCTAAACCTGTTTTAACAGCATGAAAACCTAGGAGAAGTTAGCAAACTTAAAGTAATGGCAGCTCCGACGAAGTCGTCCCCATCATCTCGTTACATATATTCTTTTAGGCGGCGGATTTCTAGTTATTTTATCCTTTTTCAATTACAATTAAGCCGTCGTGGGTATTTTCAAAATTTTTAATTTTGTTTTTTATTTCAATTATATATTACATTCATTTTGTTCAACAGAGTAGGTATAACTGACCTTAGTTAATGCGTATTTGCTTATTCTTTTTAATTCTTAACCTTTGGCAGTGTTTTTAATAATTATACCTCAAAATAGTTTCTTATCACATTATTTAAGTGTGAATATGCAATTTTAGATAGCTTCTGCAACTTGTGCCTTGGTTCTTGATAACGTTTTTTTTAATATATGTACGTATATGTGTCCCACTAACATACTACAAACAGTACAAATTGCTTGACTTTTGATAAGTTATGATAAGGATTTGCTATCTTTTAGGTAAACATGGGTTTATGTCTGTATTGTCATTTTTGATTTTTTTTTGGTATTCTTACTATTTTTGTATTTTTTTTTGTAGCAATATGCCTATGTGTAATGTAAAAGTGTTTGTTTAGTTTTCATTGAGCATACTATAGGTTTATGTTGAATTATTTTAAAACTATTATTATAAATTTATTTAAAATACAATAGACAAAACTGAATTTAAATCGGTTAAACAGTTTTTGAGATTAGCATGTACAAACGCATAGACAGAAAAATAGAAAAATCATAAAAATAATTATATTGGGCTCTTTTATATTGATAAATACCCCTACTAACAATTTTCCACGTGCACACAGTCAACATCACTTACATTTTTATTATATACATTGATTCGTTAGTAAGTTATATAACTTACTACTTATTTTAATTATTTTTTTTATTAGCTTCACGCTGTATCCCACACACAGCAGGGTAGGCAGAGGGAACCTAGTGTTAAGACACTCCGTTCCCCACTATCCGCCGAATTCGAAAGCATTGCGTGTTAAGTGGCAACTTAACTTACTACTTGTAAGCATATATTCTGTTCATAAAATCTATACAGATCTTTTTATTTAATGGAAATCTATATTTTTAATATCTATAGTTAACCAATATATAAAGTTATAAAGATATTTCTGAAATAAGTACGAAGAATTCCAATCGTAACAAATTCAAAGGAAACCGATGTTAATAACTGGAAGTATCTTGTCACGTGTAATTATTTTTAAAGAGTGCGGTACGTCAAACACTTTAAATTTATATTGAAAAAGAAATTATATTATTTCGTTTCAAAATTATTTAATGTTTTAGCTTCGCGTACTTCACTTTAACTTAGTATTAAAAGCGAGCGCTTTCCGTAACTTAACTCTGCGTTTTGTCTTATGAAGTTGAACCAACATTCGACCCCGTGATAATCTCTATTATAATATATAATCTATTGTTATATATTTTATTTTCCACGTAACCTAACACAGTTTGTCTTATGAGGGCAGTACGAACCCATAACCGTTGCGTGTTATGTCAGACTACCTCATTACACCATAATGAATTCTAAATATTCAGACTTCTAATTATTACAATTTTGACCTATGAGAATGAAAATAAAGTAATTAAAATATAAGCAGAAATCGAATCTACAACCAGTATCGGAGCCAATCATGGCGCAGAGGCACAGAGTGTACCTGTAAAGCGACCGGTTGTGGGTTCGATTTCCACTCAACGAGTGGATATATTTAATATTTCCATTTTCTTCGCTCTGGTGACGAGGCAAAGCGCGGTGTTAACCGTGTACCGTTTCTACTAAATCAATATTGCACTTGTCCAAAAGATATAATTTTTGCAGGTGTTCAAATATTTACTTAATGTGTTTGCATCATTGTGTAGGTTGAAATGCATATTAGCACTTTAATGAATGTATTAACACTTAATGTTAAATATGCTTAAGTACTAAGATGGTCTTTTTACCGTATTTCAAACTTTTTTTATGTTCGTCGTAATAAAATATTAATAGTATATAGTTATAGTAAAGTTTTAATAGTAATTGTAAGAAAATGTTATGTAAATCAGGGGTGGCCAACCTGCGGGTTGTTTAATAATTTTATGCGGCTTACCAAGCGTTTATATAAGCGGGGAACGGAGTATCTTAACACTAGGTTCCCTCTGCCTATCCTGCTGTGTGCGGGATACAGCGTGAAGCTAAAAAAACCAAGCGTTTATTTATATTACGGCTGTTCTCCCTCTATTTTTTAAATACTATTAAAAAGAACACAAAGGTTGGTCACCTCTGATCTAAATCATACTTTTGCAGATAATTATTCCGGATATATAAGCTTGCAGCAAAAAATTAAAACATTTTTACAATTTTACCATTATTTATGTGAAAACAATAATTTAAATATGTAGATTTTTACTAATTCTTTATAGTCTAAACAAACATATTTGTCATCCATTTTGTAAATGACGACCAATTTACTTCGTCATAAAGTATCTAAAAATGCAGTTAAATTCCATATATTCAGAATACAATGGTTCGATATTAGTCAGCCAGGACTTGAAAGTCAAAGTAATAACCTCAGAACTAATGTACCTGTACAATACCTGTTTCTACTTAGCACCTAAACATAAAAATTTAATTTAACACTAAAATTTATAATCCTACAACGCTAACATAACTAGCAGATATTTGCAAATTATTTTCGAAATTAATGAAATTGTTTATGTCAATAGTATTTATATTTTTAAGGTTTATATTATATAAATATTTGAAATACGCGTAAATGTATGGCCTCGTTATATTGGTAGTTAATGCAATAGAACAAATTTGATTTTTATCATTTTTAAATTACATTAATTGTATTAAAAGACATTTGTAGAAAACGTATAAAATTTGAACGTAGCGGGATTCGAACGCTTGACGTATCGGTCCGAGCGCTTGGACGGTTCCCAATAGCCGTGGGTTCGAATCCGTTCAATTTTTTATACATTTTTTAAAAAATCTTTTTTTTTTAATTCAAACAATGAAAATATTGTATTGTCATCGGATTTGGACACGTGTGAAAATTTTCAACCAAATCTCACAGCCATAAGTAGGTCAAAATCCCATAGCAAGATTTACTTACATAGATTGATATTTGATATAAGTGAATCTAATACAAGCGTGTTAAAAATAAGCGGCGTTAAGTTCCGCCACTTAACACGCAATGCCTCCGAATGTGGCAGAAAGTGGCAAACGGAGTGTTTTAACACTGGGTTCCCTCTGCCTACCTTGCTGTGTGCGGGATACAGCGTGAAGAAAAAAAAAAAAGCCTAAAATTTACCAAATTCATTCTGCCGTTCCACATTACGCACTAATATTTCATAATGGTGTATTAATTTGATTTGTAAATATCTCACCTATGATGAGGTATTGAGGCCACTATAGGGCGGTATACTGTACCGTCTTTGACCAACCTTCAACTTCAGATCAGCTGAGTGGCTGATGTCATTTATAGTGTTATGTAGTGTTTACTTAACACTTACGCCTAAATTCTTAATGGGGCCCATGTTGGAGTCAACGGAGCTATAACTTACCGACAAGTACAATTAACTGACAGTAAGTTAGGCTTAGTAATCATTGTTTGACTTAAAAATTTTATCACGTAAGCCGTGGTAATTTCTTAAGGATATATCGGTGGAAATATTTTACAATCAACACTATGCGAGTCTCTGATTAATAATCGATAATCAAATGAAATATGTTGGTGCAATTATTGTCTACGTATAAGGATTAGGCTTCTTTTTTTTTTTTGATAATCACCAAATCGATGACTTGAGAAATCTGTCTATTTTATATATATTATATATAATAAACTATACATTCCTGACCAATTCACAAGAAAAACGAAACGCAACCGTAATTAATTCGTTAAGAACATTAGCTAAAACGAATTAAAAGACCTAAATTTGTGTTTTGTGTGCCGTATCGAGAGCAATCAGCTGACCGTGTGATGCAGTGATCAGGTTCTTGAATGTTAATGTGGCATTTTTCAGTATAAACCAAAACGTTTTACCTGTTGCGAGGTTCAATGCACCAGCCGGCCAATCAGCTGAGTCAACATGCCCCTTTATTCTGCCTCACCACGTGTCGTACAATAATTTTACCAACAAAGTTGCACTATGGTCCTGTTTAGACGTGTATGCTCACGTTTTATTATTTTCAAGAATAATTCTTAGGTATTCTTACTATATAAAAGGATATTGGTGAAATATATTGAGCTAAAATACCTTGGTCTGCAACAGTGTAGGTTGCCACGTGTTTTTTTACTTAAATTATATCACGGTTGCGCAATATGCATTTGGTATGCTTTGCACAATGCGTTTTGCGTTTCAGTGCTTTGCGATAGTGAAACTGATAATATTGAGGTTAGCTTTTGAATAAAAAAACGAATTTTCTTCCTTTTTTAAGCATTGAGTGTAGTTGATATAGGTTGATAATTGAATTCACTTGTACGTTTTGATAATTATGCATATTAAAATATAATAAATTTAGAATAATATTTTAATATTATTTTTAGATTTTTTAAATTTATTTTTTTATAAATAAGTTATTTATTTAGAACATGTAGTATCTAATGCACATATATGTGGGACAGTTTCCAATGCCCTTTTTATTTTATTAATTGAGTTACACCCCACCACCGACGTATTTCGTCCCTGCCTTTTTTCTCCTTTCTTTATAATCATTTATTTATTGTAAAACGTTTGCGTTTACACAGTTTTCGACACACTAGACTTACCTATATATACATATTAGACATTATGGCCCTAGATTAGAGTTAGATGACCTAATCTGGCCTAGATTAGTGAGTATTTACTCCATAAAACTTGAAATTACTTTATATATTATAGTTTAATATTTTTTACGCATAGTGTGGTAAACAGTCAGAGACAACATAGTGTCAACACTCCTGTTCTTGTTCTCCACTTGTCGCCCGACATGGAGGCATTGCGTGTTGATTAGCGGAGCTCAACGCTGCGCTTTATCTTATGTACTAGAGCCGAAAAAAACGAAAATTATTTCAATATGATCATTGCCTAGAGTGGAAATCAAACCCACTATCATCGCGCTTACAGTAATACACCACGATGGTGCAGATGCAATGGTCCACTATATATAGCAAAAAAAAAAAACAGATTCATGCTTTTTCCCTTATAGCGGGGTAGTCAGGGAGGAACTAGTGTCTAAACACTCTGTTGTCGATTTTCTGTTGAGTGGCGGAACTTAACTCCGCACTTTGTCCTAGCTTCATATATTCAATACATTTTGGGAAATTATACGTGAAACTACCTGATAACTTCGGCAAAGTAACACACTTATCCACAGGAGATACCCGTATCAATCAGCTGGTCGGTGATGTCATTGGTAACATTACGTGCATTTTTGGTATTTTTATTTTTATTTTATTTTCCTGCACTGGTATAACATGTTGGGACATGATTTTCATATGACCAGCCTTCACCTTGAATCACTTAGATCAGCTGTTTGTATTAATAATGTTACTATGATTCATTTGTCTTGTCCAGTCGATGGATGGTTTCTAAATGTCATTCGATTGTTTTTTTTTTTAGTTTGTTTCTTCATCTATATGAAATAGTGTAAGCGGAGAGAAATGTAGTGATAAGACACTGCGTTTTTAAACTTGCATCCATTTATAGTCAACACAACATACTGCCTAACTTATTTGACCTTGAAATAAAGAAAATAAATTGTTTTTATTTCTCCGATCTAGTGATATGGCAAAGTACAGTGTTGAGTTCCGCCTTAACAGCCAATGTTTCATATATATTATACGGTCAGAAAATGGAAAACGGAGTGTTTTGACACTAGGTTCGTTCTCTATACTCTTCTTAAAACTTACTTGTATTTAATATTAATATTCCCATTAAAAATGGTTCATTATTTCTGTTATGCATATCACAGATTTGGTATCCTCATATATTAACCTGTTAATCTATTCATTATACACTTTTAAGGTGGAAAATTAAACATTTAATTAGGGAATTATTCAATTAAATATCTTACGCGCGAGCTTTCTAAAGTTAATAGGCGTGCTTTGAACATGTATTAGAGAAAGGAGCGGATTTCAAAATCGCTGAACCGTGCATAACTATGATAATGTAACTGTAAGGGCCAATGTTGAAAATTAAATGTTTCCAAAACATTGCCGTCTGTTTAATGGGGCCTTAAGTTTTGTTACAAGTTACTGCTGACAGACGCAATTACCGTAGACTTAACACCTAACTGTGAGTAGTTAGAAATGTAAACGATAAACCGTGTATAGCAAGTATGACTTGTGTCAATAATGCTGGAGTGGTATTGAGGCCGGATAGTGGCTCCTGATTCAATATCACTTGTTATCAGAGTTAACGTAATTAGGGTATCAAAATTTGGTTTGTATGTTGGCGATGGTAATTTATTGATTGAAAATCTGGAAGCCAAAACTGGATTTACCTACTTTCTTATCTGAATAAGAAATTTCTTCTATTTTTTTTAATTGGTATTCGAACTGGCGACTATTTGCACTAAAATCGCTTTGGTTAATTGCATACAAAGACACATAGATAATTCGACGTACATTTTTTACGAGTACTGTTCGTGGTGACAAAAAGTGATACATATTGTTGACTAGCCTTTGTGGTATGTTATATAACTAAATGATAGATGATCGGTCCGTCAATAATCCTTTGCACCGTCTTTGTAATTGCTTACAGATTTTTTTTCTCTATACATACGTTTTTGACACCTGAGCATGAGCATAAATCAGTTGTCAACGGGTTGAATTTAGGCCGCCTGCGAATAATGTTGAGCAATCAATTGATGTCGACTCAGGTATTACCTATCTGACATCATCATCCGTAGCTAATGTCAGCTGAACTTTGACAGGCTTAAGGCTGTTCCTGTCATGATTATAAACGCTCGGTCTAGATATTGATGATTTGCATCGTAATGCCTATATTGGATATACTAGTGTTTTTGGTTCGTCACATTTGTGGCGCCGTCTGAGCGCCGTCGATAGTGTCTGACTGTTAACGCGATAGTTATGTCTTCGATTTCCAGTTGGGGGAATTATTTTATGTTGGGTTTCTTCGCTTTGGTAACTAATATAAAGCATGGCGTCGATTTTCAGCACTTAATACGCGAATGTCTCCATTTCCGGCGCCAAAGTGGAAATAAAGTCTCTTGACATGAGATTCTTTCCGACTAACCTTCTATGCCGGAAAAAGCGTGAAGCTCCAAAAACGAAGAGTATTTGATTTCATCACCTAACAGATAACCATACAAAAACATGAATATGTTTTATATTTATTGACACAAAATGGGCAAAAACATCTAAGCAAAAAGCCAGTGTATTGATCACGACCTCGGCTATGTCTTAAGTAATCAACCACGTTTTTGGTTCAATGCACTCACGAAAATACATTTTACTGAATGCCTAATACCGTGACGATGAATTCATTTGGTTAAACACTATCTGCAACTTCAGTATGGTGTATTTGTTCAATTGGTAATAACATATTATTACTTGTACTAATACTTGGAACAGCCATTTGGAATAGAAACGTAAGGATTTTTTATGGTTAATGAATTTAAACGTGATTTTCTTCTAAGTTTATTTATTTTTTGTCTTAGTACAGCTAGTACATTATTGTGCGAATAAAGCAGAGAGAATTTTGTGACACATTATTCTGTTTTTTGTTTTAATGACGATTTTAGAGGACGTTTTATGATTGTAAATGGCGACGTTTAGTTCATCTGTCTAAATTAAATCAAGTAAAAATTAAAGAAAGCTTAAAGCTTTTTTAGTATAATAAACGTAGTGTCTAGACGCTGTTCTCTACTTTCCACCCGAATCCAATCCATTGTGTGTGTTGAGTGGCGGAACTCAACGCTGCCCGTAGTCTTGTTGCCAGAAAATAATATTGAAATATACTTATTAAGAAGAAGATTGGGGCCAGTCGTGGCGCAGTGGCACAAAGTGTGACTGTAAAGCGACCGGTTGTGGGTTCGATTCCCACTCGAGGAGTGGAAGTATTTAATATTTCCATTTTCTTCGCTCTGGTGTCGAGGCAAAGCGCGGCGTTAGGTTTCGCCACTTAACACGCAATGCGTCCAGAATTCTTGTGTCTTAACAAGTGTCTTAACGGAGTGTCTTAACACTAGGTTCCCTCTGCCTACCCTGCTATATGCGGGATATAGCGTGAAGCTAAAAAAAAGTAGAAGATAAGATTCGTTTTAAAAACTTTCTACCCACACAATAGTAGCTTACTTAGTCACAGATGAACAATAATTTTACATGACAATGAAAACGCCTCAAAATAGTACTGTTTAGTTCTGGTTGACACGCCATGCCATCACATTATACAGGTGCAACGCACTTTATTTAGGTCGGAAAATATAGAATTTTCCGATTTTCTCAGTGCGTCAGTGTGTGGTTAGCGTAATGTGTTAGTTTTAGTACCCATGCTAGTATATATTTAGCGCTGGTAATTTTAAGTTTTATTTTTATTTACCGTTTGCTGTTTGTTTGTTTATGATGGTTTTGATGGTAGGTGGAGAATGTAGTGTTGAGATATTCTGCTCTTTACTTTATGCTTGAATTTGAGACTGTTTGGTGGAAGTAAGCGCCACGCTTTGTTTTTTTTACAGAGAGGAAAAATTAAAATGATTTGAATAGTCATTCCCTTTAGTGGGTATGTAACCCATAACTATCGCGATTATAGTATAACACTGACCCACTGTGCTTTTTATGTAATATTATTTAATTATATTGTTAAAATTCATATGATATATGATTTATTTTTAAATTGCTATTGACACACTTAGAAATTAGAAGTGCGGGTTCGAATCCCCCTGCGCTCAAATATTTAGATGTTTTCTAAAAAATATGTTCTTGTGATTCGCTAGATGGGCAGAGAAAAAGTTTAATGTGTCATTTCTCATCTTTTCTTTTACGTAGAGAGACAACGTGATCTCAAAATTTTGACTAACCAAATTAAAAAAATGAAAATTTAAATACAAGAATTCTTCCAAATAACTATAGTATAACTATAGTATAAATTGCGCAATTTCTAATTTTACAATTCTGAACCAGAAACAGAATTTAAGCCCATATATATTTAGTTCTGCGTGTAGAATGTTAAATTCCTTAGGTAGTTCATCAACTTGATCCGCAAAAGACTTGTTTATTCGGCAAACTGCATACGATAACGTGTGATACATATCGGACACTCGCAAATGTTTATTCATACTTTGCAGTGCATGAGGGAATTTCTAAATGTCTTTTGCCATGCAATTATTTTGTATGGAGACTGGAGTCCCAAATCTTCATTATTATGCCCATCTTATTGTATTTTGGGTTTAAATGTTAATATTTTTAACTTAGATTTTTTGTTACGTGTATGGTAGGGAAAGAGAACATAGTGTTATGACACTCCGTTCTCCGTTTTTCACCTTAATTCGAAAGACTATGTGTTGATTGACGTAACTTAACGCGGCACTTTGGTATTTGCCGGAACGAATAAATGAAAATAATTTAGTATAACAATTATATTAAATTAATTTACATTTCTCTGAAAATAATCATTCCTTGCTCGAGTAGGAATCGTGTTTAATCCTTTTTTGTTCATTTCATAGTCTTATTAATTTAATTTTACATGTTTCCTTAATTAATGCAATCCAGATTGTATCGAGGGCTTCAATTGTACATTGAATTGAAACATTGTAGACAGCTCATGATTAAATACCCACATCGTTAAAGCAATTTTTACGCCACCTTCGCACAGTTGTAAAGTGCTCGACTTGCTTGCGTTGGATATAGGTTCGATATATTAAATATTCTTGTTTTTCTGATTTAGTTAGGCGATATGATAGTTTAGGTTATGCCTTGAAACTCATAATTTCTTGAAAATTATTGAAAAATATTATAGAATAAATGTCTTTTGAGATATTGAAAAAAAAGACTGATTTCACAATATGTGAAAATGCGTGAAGTCAAAAGAAATACATTTTTTCTACAAAGAACTAGTATTATAGTAAAGTTGAGAATTTCTCTTCAACTTGTAAGCAATTAGAGTGCAGTTTAACAACTAATTGTTAAACTCCTCTAAAGAGTATTAGAGAGTTAAACAATTAGAGAGTAGTTGAGGGTTCGATTTCTACCCGGAGAAATTATTTTATTTATATTATTTTCATTTCTCCACTTAAGTAAGACAAAGCGCGGCGTTGAATTCGGAACATGCAGTGTCTTGAATTTGGGCGAAAAGTGGAGAATTCATTATTGTGTCCTGACATTGGTTTAGGGGCCATACGTGGCGCAGTGACACAATATTTAATATTTCCATTTTCTACGCTCTGGTGTCGAGGCAAAGCGCGGCGTTAAGTTCCGCCACTTAACACGCAATGTCACCGAATTTGGAGGAAAGTGGGGAACGGGGTGTCTCAACACTATGTTCCCTCTGCCTAACTATACTGCTGTATGCGGTATACAGCGTGAATCTAGAAAAAAACATTGGTTTATCACTGCCTATTCATGTTTCAATAAATAATTAAGACTTATGTCTGGTTTTGCATCGCTCGTTTAATTTTATACAAAATTGCAAGCAATTAATACGTATTAAAGTAATAAATTTATATGCAAATCTGTGATTACTTGGTAATAAATATATTTTCATTAATTATTGAACATTTGACTATCTCTATTTCGTATCGTATGTTGTAGTTTTTTACTTATTACATATCTCTAACAAGTCAATGGCCTTTGAAATTTTAAATATTAAGTAAATTCATAGTTTAGTGCATTATTTTATTTATATACGAATGAATAATTAATAATTTTAATAGAATAATTAGAAGAAATACTCTTTAAATTATTGCCTTGATAGTCTTGGCAATGAAAACAGATACATACTATTAAATTTTTATATTGTAATAAGATTTTTTTTTACGATTTAATTTATACACAGACATAAGGTCTGTACCTCTTTAAAATAATCTTTTTTTTATATATATAAATTCCTTTTTTCATTAACAATATCTAAGCTTAAAACTAAGTTTATTATATATACCATAAGAGAGTCCAGTTTTCTTTCAATATTAATCTAATCTCTTAAATTGTATTAGGTAAGTTTTTTTTATTTAATTGTATTAAGATTCGGACACATGAGCAAATTCTTAAGTAAATTAAACGACCAGTAGTGGGTCAAAAATATGTTACAAAATTTTCTTACATTGACCGATAGATAGATATAGTTATAAAAAAAAAATAGCTTCACGCTATATCCCGCACGCAGCAGGGTAGGCAGAGGGAACCTAGTGTTAAGACACTCCGTTCCCCACTTTCCGCGGAATTCGGAGGCTTTGCGTGTTAAGTGGCGGAACTTAACGCCGCGCTTTACCTCGACTCCAGAGCGAAGAAAATGGAAATATGATTTCCACTCCTCGAGTGGGAATCGAACCCACAACCAGTCGTTTACAGTCACACTCTTGTGCCACTGGGCCACGACTGGCCATATAGATATAGTTCATACTAATAAAAGCAATTCAACATAAGGAAGGGAATGTTACAAAATGGCTACTAATGCTTTCTAAAGTATCTATCGCAAGTTATTTCGTAATACACCTTTATCACCGACTCATTTACTATAAACAAACGTTTAAATATTTAATCTTAAAACTTAAGTGACTCAAGTTCAAATATACTATTGTTGAGTTTTTACGATAACGCAGTAGGTTGATAAGCGGTGCATTTTAAAACAATCGAAACTACTGTAAAGATGACGTTTGAACACTCCTAATGTTCTGATAACTAAGGTTAAGGAACTTTCAGCCAGAGAATGCATGATGATGCAAGATGCATTTGCCGAGGCGCTCGCAATGCGCCGGTTGCTTTGAATACCGTTATTGACCTAGCAGCTAGCTAGTATAGCTAAGTACTTGAGAGCTAGCTGCAAGATACAATACATTCCATTAAATCATCCTCTAAGATGGTTTCGTTTTGTTTTTCTTCTTTGTTTCGCTAACTACTCTTCTAGTTTAGAATGTTCTAGTATTTAAAACGTTGGTCTAAAATAATGGTTTGGTTAATATATTAATTATTGTTATTACACGTTTCTTTTGTTTTCTTGAGAAATGCTGACAGAAACCTAATATTAAGTATCTCAGGTCACCAGTTTTCATTTATACAGTTAACACATTTCCTTGTTTAACGCCGCACATTGTCTCACCAGCGCCAAGTGGAGTTTGAACCATTATACACACAGCAGGGTAGGCAGAGAACCTAGTGTTAAGATACTCCGTTCCCCACTTTCCGCTGAATTCGGAGGCATTGCGTGTTAAGTGGCCGAACTAAACACCGCGCTTTGCCTCGACACTAATGCGAAGAAAATGGAAATATGAAATATTTCCACTCCTCGAGTGGGAATCGAACCCACAACTAGTCACACTTTGTGCCTCTGCGCCCGGACTGGCCCTTAAACACTGCGTTCAGTAATGCCCTTCTAAATTACACCACAACGATTAATATCGCTGATACTTGATAATAAGTTTATCGTTACTTCTTTAAACCTTTTAAGTATTTTCGGCAAATTAAATTAATTGCAGCTTTAGTTTTTAAACTGATAACGCATTAGTAGGTGTGATTTTTACTTTTATATTTAGTTAGTCAAATTATGTTATGTATGTAAAAAGTTACCGTGACACATTGGACAGCGTCTGACTGTAAATGAAATTGCATGTGGCTTCGATTCCCACTCGGGGGAATGGTTGTATTCAAATTATTTTCATTTTCCCTCTTCTTCTCTGACTTTTACTACCATGTATCTGATGTTTTACCGAGTAACTTAGGCTACTTTCTTAATTATATATATATATATATATATATATATATATATATATATATATATAGATATATATATATATATATATATATATATATATATATATATATATATATATATATATATATATCTATATATATATATATATATATATATATATATATATATATATATATATATATATTTTTTTTAATTTCAGTCACACGACATCGCGGGTACAAATAATAAAAAATACATTCGATAGTTAGAAAATCAAGATTAAGGCTTGAATCTCCGACCTTTGCGCTCTTTCAACCAACTTTGCGATTCCGCTACTTTACTTAATATGTTTAACTTTGTCAAATAATTATTTACGTCGATCATGTCAATATTATAAATGGCAAGTCTGTCTGTCTGTCTATTATTAACGGCTAATCTACCGGCCCGTTTTACATGAAATTCTGAATGAAAGTTATTGAAGATCTAGGGACCAACATAGGCTACTTTTTTCAAAAATCAACTCCTAAAAAGTTGAAATAAGGAATGGAAATTTGTATAAAAATTTAAACCGCTTGACCGATTATGTTGAATTTTCTCATGAAGATAGTTAACAATACAAGGGTCAAACATAGCTTCTCTACTTATGTTTTTCATAAACCCACATCTGAAATAGGGATATATATCGTTTAGCTTCACGCAGGCGAAGCCGCGAGTGGTTTGCTAGTATAAATCTAAAACAGTTTTAAGTTAAAGCACGCGGAACCTGGAGTGGCGTAATAGATTAGCCGCAATAAACTCTGTAGAAAATGGGCTTGTACGAGAATTTCTAGATAACAGGTAGGTAAGTAGGTAGGTATATAGAAATTGCACTGAGGAAAAAGCGGTTATACGAATACACCTATATGTTTGCCGTCAAAGATTAGATTAGCTTACAGGTATTTTCTCAATATCAAATGTGTGTCACATTAATGCCTGTAATGACGTTTTTTTAACATTGTTCGTATCATGTTATTAATATAGGTGTATAGATTTTAGTGATATATTATAACAGGACGCGTAACTAAACGCCGCAATCTGTTTTTTTTATA
The DNA here is from genome assembly GCA_019049465.1 of Dryas iulia moderata. Taxonomy (NCBI): domain Eukaryota; kingdom Metazoa; phylum Arthropoda; class Insecta; order Lepidoptera; family Nymphalidae; genus Dryas; species Dryas iulia. Next base: position 13,289,894 of record CM032417.1, read on the forward strand.
TATATTTACAATACACAATTGTGACAGTGATTTAAAAAAAAAAATATTTATTTTATATTACATACAAACATTTTTTTAGAACGTTACGACCCCACCCGTTCTAGAAAGGCAATGCAACGTGCAAGTGTTTTATTGGACGCCATTTTGATACTATTGGTGCATTGTAAAGCCGTATTGCAATTTAGAATCTAGGTCGTACATCGGGTACCTAATGACTCTGGACTCGAGTAACAATGCTACTTGCTATAATATGCAGTTCATCCCGACCGCTTCCTTATTGAAAGCGGGATGTTTTATGTTATGGTTTGTTGGTTAGGTATATTTGATACTAAGGCAGTCGTGGGTTTGATTTTCATTCCATATTGATGTTGGTATGACAAGCTTAAGTTTTTGTTTTGTCGTGATTGGTATATATGTTATATGTATTTTTTTTATAATTTTATAAAGTAATTGAGAAATATCTGTTTTTCAAGGAATTCGAGGAAATCTCAAATATAACAATGCGATGGTTGTGTGTTCGATGCCCACTCTGGGCAATGATCATGTAGTATTTATATTCTTCCTTGCCACTTAACCCGCAATGTCTCTTATTTTGGGGTAGAAAGTGGGGAACAGAGATGCGAGAAAATATGTAAAACTGAATAAGTTGAGAAGGACTGAACAAAGTATGTTACCCTATAAAGTTATTTTAAAGTGATTTAATTAAATTCTAAACATAGTTTTATTTATATTATATACAAGTAATTCGCATTTTAATTACTATCCTGTGACAGACGTCCCTAATCTCCGGGCCACTTAAAGTAAACATGCGTCCATTTGCATCCGCCAACATCCAGGAGCGGGGCGAATGAACCAATTAGTTATCTTGTTTATATTAAACAAAGTTCAAAGAGCCCTTGGAAAGAAAGTCGTTATATAATGTGTTAGCGTAATTTATGGTTAATGTATGTATCATTCTTAGTCTTTTCTTTTTCTTCCCGATGGATGTGGGTTTGAATCTCATTCGGGGATATGATTGTATTTAAATTATATTTATTTCTCTCCGACGGTGGCAAAGCGCGGCATTGAAAAACTCAATTACAATGGGGTGACTTGAGTTCCAGCGTGAAGTTAAAGAGCGGAGTGTCTTGACACTATGTCTTGATACTATATACACCTGATATTCTGGAAAAGCCTTTAATTTAGTTAATAATGTATAAGAGTAATTTATGAATCATAAAGTGTATGTATATTTCTTATTCTTTTCTTTTCTTTTTCTTCGATCGAGGACATTTTAGAGTGAACAGTGTCTGATTGTAAACGCGATGGTTGTGGGTTTGATTTCCATTTGGAATTGTATTTTAATTATTTTCTTTTCTTCGTTGTAGTACCTAAGATTAAGCGCGGCGTTGAGTTTCGCCACTTAAAACGGAGTGTCTTTATTTCGGGCCAAAAGTTGAAGATAGGCGTGTATTGACACTTTGTTCTCTCCGACTATAGCAGGTTACTCCTTTGGCATAAGCGTGTAGCTGCTTTTTTTTCTTCGGCAGCGCTTACCGTTCAGTTGAAATATTTTTTTCGGTTCAACGTTTTGACAGGCCGAAAGATCGATATATTATAATAAAATGTTACTTATAACTCGTTGTCCAAGTTAAAATTTCATATTCAGTATCTCTCACATCATCTTCACGTGTGAGCAGTTTACGCTGGTCGGACTGATTTTTCAAGACTCGTGGACACAGTCGAGTTAAATGCCCGCCTGTATAATGAATGTCGTTTATCTTGATTTATGACTACATTGATTGTCACTTGTGCATGTGCATTATTATGCAAATATTTTGAATTTGGAGCGGGCGGAGAAAGGAGTGTTGTGGCACTAGGTTTTGTCTGCCTACTTTGTTATGCTTATATGTAGAAATGAATTCTTTGCTGATTTAACATGAAGTAATGCAAATGTTTTGAATTGGGGCAAGACGGAGTGTCTTAACACTAGGTTCTCTGCCTACCTTGTTGTGTGGTATAAAGGAATAAACACTTCCCTACTTTGACGTATACAATTTATTCTAAAAATTGTAACATTTTTCACCTGCTTTGGAAAGATAAGCGCAAAGTGCGTGACACACTTTCAAATGCAATAGATAGTGGTAACCATTACGTTTAAGTAGCTATTTTGTTATCACACATTCTAGTTTTTTTGTTGTCTGTCTGTGTGTTTGTTACCTACGTGTTGACTGATTCATCGAATAGCGTTACGTATTATGTTGGCTGAAACATTTAATTTGAAATTCACTATCATAAATTTATTATTTAACTGTGGATTCGACTCTTGGCACTCAAGAAAGAGTCTAGAAATCAATTATTTCCCTTTCTTTGCTCTGGCAAGACAAAGCACGGCGTTAAGTTACGCGACTAAATACTCTTTATGTCTCGAAATCAGGCGGAAAGTAGTGCACTCTCTGCCAGGCAAGATAAATAATGAAGCAGAAATAAATTACTTTGAAGATTCTATTTAAACTGAAGAATTTTATATTTAAAGTATCTTTGTATTCGATTAATTTAAGATAATTCTGCATAGTAATGTATTACGTAATTTGTAAGTGTAATTAAAATACACTCGTATTCCGAGTTTCTGTCTATATTTAAAACATTTATGAGAATTTATGGCACTCATAAAAAATTTAAATTGGAATTCAGTAGTCGGCGTATTGTACTGGATCTTAAGTTTAACCGTTTCACAAGAATTTTTCAGTGTATATTTTTAATTAAATTAAGAAATTCGGTAAATACTTGAATATTTTTCTTTTTGATTTTTCAGTTATTTCAGGTTTTTCAGGTTTGGTTGTCTATTTGTCAGAAGGAATTTCGTGAAGTTTCTATACGTTTAATATAAACTGCGTTTAATATACTTAGTGTAAATTAGGTCTAAATTTGCTAACTTTAGATTGAAGAAATAAAAAAGCCTAGCTAAGGTATTTATTTACTTTACTAGTATTTAATACGCATAAAATAAGTGTTCTCTTATCACACTTTACGCAAAATTAATTTATGTGTGTAGTATGTATTTTATATATTAAATTTATTTTTAAAATATTAGCATTCTGCACTTTTTGTTTCAAATAAACTTTAACTAGGTATGCGAAAATTTCTACTCCTCCTTCGGCATAATTTTCTCAAAAAAGGGTTCCAATTTACCTTCACTTCTTAATTATCCTAATTACATATTTATCATTAAAATCTTTACAATTGGTATTAGCTTAAAAATACAATATTTAATATTTAAAAATATTGTGCCACAATAATGCCCGTAACATTTCAATTATTTAATCACTATGCACAGGAGATATCGAAATTTGGACCAATTCGTGGTTAAATTGAATGTGGGCAGTACTGTAGGTGGAGGCCTTGCAAAAGGCGGTTAGAATTAGACAATTAGTTTCCTAACCCAATTTAGAAAAGTAACCTCTATTGCAATAACCATTCAGCGTACATTCCCATCCGCTAGCATATCGACGAATTTGGCTTTCCTCTGAATTAATTGTCTGTTGGTTTGTCACGTAGATGACCAAATACGTCGTCGCACCTTGTACGGTTAGCGCTCAGGAAGGAAATTGTGTGATTATACTTTGATATTAGATGGGCTCTCGGCTGACGCCTGTTACCTAAATTGAAATGCAATTTTGGTTCGCATTTCCGAAGTTCCTACGTCCGGTCCTGTGTTAGAACATTGAACCCATGTGGGAAATGTTATGTAATGATTAATAGGTATTGTTGATTAGTTTATTTAGTTTAAATTTATTGCTAAATTTTGATTTTGAATTAGTTTTACGCTTTTTACTGTATAACACTGTAAATAAAGGAAACTTATTGTCAATACCCACTGTTGTTAACTTTTAGGCTCGCGTTACTGCAATGCATGTTGAGTAGCGGAACTTAACGCTGCATTTAGTCTTAATAGAGAAGAAAAATTTAAGCTATTTAAATATAATAATTCCCTTGAGAAAGAATCGAACTCACTACCAACGACGTTGGCATCCAGTTGTTGGCAAATAATTAATTTTAAAATGCAATTATTATAAGTTTTTATTATTATGACAACAAATGCACTTGCGAACATATTCCTTGTGTAAGCTATCATTAATTTACCTCATAATAAAGTTGCGGATAGAAATTATAAATGAACGTCCCAGTGGAAAATTATATTGGATGTTCTAGGAAGCGAGATTGCAGTTTATTAACATTTAATATATAGTGAAACTACACGACTACTATTTGCTTGTACCGGAATGTGAATATCTAATGGGAGACTGGTTGTTCTAAGCACTTGAATACAGTGAACTCTGCAAGGTTTATCGAGTGCAAGAATCTGTTTCTATAATATATCTATAAGATTTTTATTTTTTGAGTATTTTATGTTATTATATTTGTGATTGAATTATTACAATTAATTAGAAGCCATCGTGGCATAGTGGGATAGTGTCTTGCTGCCAATGCGATTGGTTATGGGTCCGCGATTCTTTTCTCGTGGAAAGATTTTATTTGAATGATTTCCATTTCTTCGCGCTGGTGATATAAATCATGAAGTTGAGATCCGCTCCTTAACACGCAATGTTTCTATTTAGGGAGGTACGCGGAGAATAGAGTGTCTCCTTGACACTATATTTTCTCTGTCTTCCTATATGGGAAAAAAGTAAAGATGAAGACAAAGTTAAGGATAATATAAATAAATGCCATACCTACAGCCTTCCTAATTAACATTAAAACTATTCTGTAAGTATCTGTACTACTTTTTAAAGGCCTACTTAACCATTAAAAGAAGTTATTATACTTCTACTCCGTAGTCGTATTTGTGCGAACTATGAATCACGAGGAGCAATTTTCTTCGTTAGAACTCTATTGAATTGCCTGCAGCTTTGCATTCTCATCATTGTGAGAAATGGCTTTCCGTATCTCTGCATCCATCTCGCTATCTGCATACTGAAACTGGGCATGTTTCTAAATATTACACGTCGAGTCACTATTTAAATTAGTTCCAAGTATGGGGGGGACTTCTATACTAGGTAGTTGGTGTTATCTTAAAAGATACGTCTTTTTCGTTATTTTGTCTTTGTCCATTTTTGGGCTGAAAAAGAATAAGTTCAATGGAACTTTAGTTTCTGTGTTTAATTAGGTGCGATGTTTGTGAATATAATTATTTTTTACCTAGGATGAGAAAGAGGTGTGTTATAACTTTGATGTTTGTGTGTCTGTCTGTGATATCGTAGCTTTCAAATAGGTATAGCAATTTCGATGCGGTTTTCTCAATTCCAAAGCCAGTTTCCTTATCCTCAAGTTTGAGGAAGAGAGAGTATTTTTTTTAGAAATTAGCGTATTTTTAGTCTAAAGTTGATTATATTTGTATACGTTGATTCTTCTAGTTATACGTATTTTTACATAGGGGTCGTTTTTTATTTAATTTCTTTTGTATATATTGTTATTTGATTAGACACAGGGTGTCGGCGGATTCAGACAGTCTAGATCTTCTAGAACCTAACGTAGATTAATGTTGAACTAAGTTACATATCACTATATTTATCCTCCTGCTTAATTAACAAGTGAGATACTACTCGAAGATAAAAGAACATCTACTATCTGTTATTGTTATTACTGTCAAAGTACATTGTTATTATAAATGCACTTGTTTACATTGCATTTACTGTACTGTTATTGTCAAATATTTTGTTATTTTCCTTAAAATTTAATAACAAAAATGTATGCGGTGAATCAGCAATGCAATGCTCCTTCCAATGAATCACTATTACACTAATAGCCAACTTGGTGTTGGCTTCTCGTTAAGTAAAAAATATTTCGGTAACGTCTCCCAGGTCGTTGCAAATTAAAGATAATTTTTGCATCATTTAGAGTTGTGTTATGTCTGTTTAAAACAAATTAAGCATCTTTTCCGTTATGTATCCTTTTTTGTGAATTTTTTGTTAATATTTAATTGAATAGAATTCAATTGAATAGTTTTCAAAATTTTATTCAATTATAAAGTATTCAATTAAGATAAGAATATAAGAGAAAAATAATAAAACAGGCGTACACAAATAAGAAATATGAAAAAAATAGATTACATATAAAAATTTACAAAAGAAAAAAAACTAACTTGTAATTCGCAATTATATTGCTTGTTGGAGGAAATCAATTTAATTTGATAGAACTTTAATATATGTTTAAGCCAATTTTGAATGTTATGCATAAAAATATTCAGTGTGTTGTTGTTACATGCGGAGGTTGCTCGCCCCTTTTTTCTCTGATTTTTTTTATTGTTGAAATATTTTTTTTATGCCCCTCTTGGACGTTAAAACGTCGAACAAGTGTAGGTTCGATACCCGATACTAAATTTCTTATAAGTTTTCTTAAAATGTTTTTCAATTTCCTAACTTTATGATTAACATTATAAAATACTACCTACTTTTAAAATACTACCTACTTGCTATTATATCGTATTGCACAAACAACTGGCGTAGGCTGTATGTAATATAAGGCTTTAGATTTTCAATTGTGGCTTGAAAAAGCCTAATGTTATTTTAATAATTCATTTGCTTCTGGCAACTTATGCACTCATTGTTCTTTTGTAATGTTCGTGATTGAATAGTATGCACCTACGTTGTTTAGCTTGAGTTTAGGTTTCTCTTTTATTTTCTTACTAACGGCCCGCTCGTGGTTACACCGCGTAAATTCTTAGGAAAAGATTTTTAGAAATTAAAGTAACCTATGCTTAACCTTAGATTATGAACCATATTTATGCCAAAAATCATTACAATCGGTCAAGTGCCTTAGATTTTTCATGCAAACTTTCACTCCTTATTTTAACTCTTTAGTATATAATTTTGAAAAAAAGAGGCTTTTGTGACTTTGTCTTCAACTATTTTCTTTCCGAATTTCATTCAAATCGGATGGGAGGATTAGCCGTGAAAGCTACACAGACAGACAGTCAAACTTTTGCAATTATAATATTAGCGTGACTGTGATAAAGAATTTACTACGGAACCTATATTATTTTTGTTTTGCTAATATGCTATAATACAATTGACGGACAATGTGTACTGGCTCTGTAACCTGTCACTCGATGATTAATTACACTTTTAGTATTATCGGTATCGCCCAAATGCAGATAGCCGCTTTGTTTGTCACATAACATACATGTGGTTTTCATATCTATATTCGATTCTGGTTAATAAGTCAATTTAAAAATATAAAGCCATATTTAAAAAAAATAGGCATGAGTCAAATATTAGAAAAAAAAGACGAAAACGGAACTCCTTACATTTTGCTTAGAATTGTTTTTAAATAATTGTTCGCAGAGTATGAAGTCACAAATGAAATAGTAGGTAGATTTCATCATGATATTTAAAAAAAAAGTTGTCGCAACGTCTAAATATTTAGGATTTGCTCGTTAATGAATCACACCGAGCCCATATGGCTGACAGGACACAATCGGCGCGTGCGCATAGCTATTTATGGATCTGTTAGACCACCGTAGCAATAAACAAAGTTTGTTTTATTTACCTGTCTTTTGGTGTGCTTTTTACGTGTAATTGTTTTATTTTTAAACGTTGTGTGTAATATATTTAATAATATTATTTAATATTATCCTAAATGTTTGGAAATATATTTAAAACGTATCATATCTTTGGCAGAACAAAATAATATTTTATGAAATACAATTATTCTTTATTCTACCTATATATTATCTGTTAAATATATATTTTTTTATTCGTTGTGTAAGTAATACCTTCATGGACGTTGCATTTTCACATTACAAATTAAAATACTTCTTGTTGCGGCGCGTTTTATTTAAACGTAAAAAGTACAAAACAAAAATGCACCAGATAGCGATTGAAGCTGTTGTCAAAAATACGGACGCGATGGTTGTAATCCATACTAATATTATAATTGCGAAAGTCTGTTTGTTTGTCCGTCTGTATGTCTGTTTCGCTTTCACAGCTAGTCTGCTGGTCCGATTTTGATGTAATTCAGAATTAAAATAGCTGGAGACTCAGTGTTAAGGCTACTTTTTTGGCAAAAATTAACCCCTAAAAGGATGGGCAATAGATGGGATGGGATAAGCGAGAAGGTCAAACATAGGCTCCCTTTTTTTTTCTAAGATCAACTCTCTAAGGGTCTAAAATATTGAATGAAAATTGTAGTTCACACAGACGAAGCCGCGAGAAGGTCGCTAGTATAAAATAAAAGTTTTGTATATCAAGGGCTCTTAAAACTAAGTATTGTGTTCCTCTCAATTGAACCTTTATATTTTCTCATGCAAGTACACATTATCTAAGTCATGAATCATTATACGTAATGTGACAAGTCTTTTGTGGCAATGTGAGAATACGACTACATTAACTAATATTTAAATTTAGTCGTTAGTGTCTGTTCGTTTTTATATTATAATGCTTTCTACTAGTCGTCGCTTGAAACTTTGTTTGCGTTGACTGTATGTCAAATTTTGTATTTTCCTGTTGTCATTGCAATATTGGGATATCGTCTGTCAGTGGGTTTTTTTCTTTCTTCTTTAAGTTTTTTACAACCAGTAGGCTGAGATAGGCTGCGCGTCTGTCAGGTTTAAAAAATGTTTTTTCCGCATAGAAGGGTAGTCATAGAATGTAGTGTCCAAAACACTCCGTTCTCCACTTTTCATGTGAAATTGAGACATTCCAAGTTCCAAGGCGGAACACAATGCTGTATTTTAAGTATTAAAAGAGAGGGTCCAAAATAATTTAAATATAATAATTTCCACGTGGGAATTTACATTCAGACACTGTTCCATTGCACCACAATAAATTAAAAATTAGAAAATGTTATTTAAACATTTTTTTTATTTTACAGCCATTTACCAAGGCAACGAAAATCAGCCAGCAAAGAAGTCACGCAGTGATGGTGGCAACGACGGCGCGGGCGGTCCACGCGAACAGTTCGCTTATGGGTGTCTACTCCGCAACGAATTACTTGGTGCTGAAATAGAGGAACTAAGAGGTCCCCCAACAAACTGTACTGAGGGGAACAGAGCTGCCTTGGGAGCTGTTCAGCTAGCCTCGGCTGCGAGAGCTGCTCAGGCATATTCACCGCCTGTGTTTCGGTTTCGTGCACCAGTTCATAGTGCTGAAGTAAGTATTGATTTGTTATTCTGCTTTTTTAATAATAAGATTGTGATAAAGTAGTGATGTGAGTGGAACCAGTCGAGTGAATTTGTCAAACTTGTACTCGATTGAAAAAGTTTTTAATCGATTCTCTTTAAACTGAAGTTGCGGAATCAAGTCGGCGCAACGAGTTGATTAAATGTGACTTTGCTACTCAATTTTACTTATGAATGACAGGTTGAAACATTTTATTACTTTGTGTAATACCTACACATTATTTATGTGTAAAATACTCTTATAAGGTGTATTTTGTTTCATATTATTCTATCCGTGCAATGAAAGTATTTTAATATATAAAAAGGAATATTTTAATACTTTAAATTGCTAAAAGAAATTACACTAGAATTGCAAAATACAACTCGAGTGACTTGAAAACTCGAATGACTTAAAAAATCGAGTATGACCCTATCCAGGTAGCATCACTAGATGGAAGTATCACGATTCAAACTTAAGTCAAAGACCCATAACTTTAAGTTAATAGTAAAAAAATGGCCAAAAAATGAATATCTTATACTTTAACCTGCATAAGCATATTAACGCAACAAACACGATTCGCAAAGGGGCCGATATGAAATCGAGTTGCTATAACATACCTTTTTGGCACGAAATCTGGAATTCTCCTGGTTCAGGTAAGCAAGCGGGCCTCGTGTATCTATACTTAGAATGTTTGGACTTAAATTGTAAAAAATTATGGCCAGCGATTAAATTGCTTACATTATATCCTGTCTTAAAAGTTTATATTTAATTAGACTCGTGATTTAAGATAATACATCCATCTTTACTTTTATGTGTCTCCCACTAATGTGTTTGATATTGACCGTATACATCAGAACCTGTCATGTCATAAACATGGTCTTTTGCTTTGATTTTTGGTTTACTTTTCAAATAAAGTTTATAGTGTTAAGTTTGTTATACATTATACGAGTATATGATATTATTCTTCTATGAGAATGATATGTAATTAGTAAATATAATAAAGGGTTTTCTAGATTACGAAAAATTACGAAAGTTTTTCTTCAGTTTTTTACTTTTTCTCGCATATAAGGGTCACATATTATGGCAGAACGTAGTTTCATGATACTACCTTCCTCACTTTCCGTGAATTTTGTGTGTTGAGTAGCAGAACTCAATGTCACGCTTTTTTAGGTGTGAGAGGGGAGAAATGAAAATAATTTAAACAAAATCATGCCCCAAAGTGGAAATAACCAGAAGCATATAGCCTTTACAGCCAGACGTTTCATTGCATTACGATGGCCTCATGCTTATACTAAAATATACCGTTTTGTCTATTGAAATGTGTACCATTTTTTTGGTTTTTAAGTCGGTAAAAGAAATTATATTTCATACAATATCGGCAAACGCTTCTCATTCATGGTTTAGATACACGAACAACCTAACTACCTCCCAAGTTACCACCACATTACCTAACCCATAAAAAGATAGCAAATTAATTACCATTCTCGTTATAACAATACTATCTCAACGTGATATCTGCACGGCTGACTCTAATTGCATTTGCAAACTTTTATTTACCCTCAATAAAGCGTAATTAACGAATAAAGGGTAATTAGTGATTTGCACGTCTTTTTCAAACTTCAAAACCGATATTTTTTTGTATAGACTTTTTGATTTATGCCTTTATGCAGATCTTGAATGGTGTTGGTAATAAATTTAGTTAGGTGGATGACTGGCTGGGATCCCATGCTTTGTGTCACTGTTATATTTATGAAGGCATCATGTTGATATATTTGGAAATATACTTTTTTTGTTAAAAGCTTGATGAGTTTTAGACTGAAATAGAACTGAATAATAGATTGCTTGTGCTTTTGTTTTGGTTTCGTTTGATTTGGTGTGGTGTGTGAGGTCACCGTGGTTAAGTGTCATAGACTTGCACAGTAAGAGTGTATGGCTCTGTGTTCGATGCCTATTTGGGGGATGAGGAAAAGCGAAATATTTTGATCTTAGCTTCTCGCTAACTACCCTGATAAGCGGAAAAAAACTTAAAGCTGTAAACATCATAGGATAAAGACATTTAAAGATTTTTATACGTTTTCTTTAAATGTCTTTTTCAATTTTCGTAAGTGTGGTATAACACTTTAAAAATGTTTAAAACGTCATAGGATTTTGAATCGAAATCTACATCTTTAAACGGCTTTTTACAAGCCTTACATAATTCTTAAGACTAGGTTGGGCTTGTAGTCTGCGATAATTTTAGTCTAAAGATATTTAAAATTTGGTAGAGACATGACATATACACCCACGTGCTCAAGCAGAAAACATAAAAATCGCACGTCTGTGCAAGATCAGTTATTTTTTATTTGTATAAAAAAATAAATGAGCTTGTGTCCGTTCAATTATTAAAATAAAAGAAAAATAATGTAGTCGCCACACAAATTTAACTACTTTGGCCAAAATTTTATATAAAAATATTATATTTTGTTCTGCCTTTTATATTTCCTGAAAAGGTAAATTCGAGTAACTAAATTGTTCTTTGCACTTTTAAAATGACCCAAATGTGTTTTTAAATTTCAGAACCGTGACCCGAGTATTTAACCCCTCGATTGTAATTTCAAATTGAATTCACCGATGTATTCAAATTGGCTATTATGTCGCGTAAACTTGGGCATCTAATGTCGATCGGTCCTTATTGTGACAGTATGTTATATATAAATAAATAAAATTGGGAGTGTCTGTTTGTGATATTAAAATAACAGCTTTTTACTAAATACATTATCTGTGTACGAATGGTACTACCAAAATTATATTTTTGTCTGTCTATCTGTCTGTTTCGGCTAATCTCTAGAACGGCTGGACCAAATTTCATGGGACTTTCTCTGGGAGATGGATTCTCTGGATAGACCTGGTGTAATGATTAGTTCCCCTCTTATGGCTTCTTTTATTTTAATATTATACCTTTTTCGTTAAATACCACGCGGACGATGTCGCAGGCATAACTAGTTGTCACTAAAATTCCGATACAAAAATAAAGGTATTTTTATAATATTAAGGTTAGCATGTTCTTTTATTATAAAAACGGATGATATTTCGCGGACGCAAAGTATTTTTTTTTGACGTCAAAAGTTATTTGCAATAATCTTTATAGCTTTCGTACCCTCATTTAGCTAAGTTTCTCGTTCGTTTTCTATACTTATTATTTTAGGGAATAGCGTTATCTCAATAAAGTTGCATTTTTTCGTGTTTCCAAAATTATATGGGATTGGTTTTTAGTGAAATTTGAAACTTTGCATTGCATTTCGAACTATAGGTAAGCGGTCAGTATCGTAAATGTTGATTACCACCATCCAAAATCAAAAGGACAATGTTAAGTTTTATGTGTTTTTGTCTTATTTGCGAATTTTAGCGAGGTTTTACTAATAAATATACTGTTTTTTGTATACAACAAATAGTTGATTTGATATTTTTTGTAAATAACGTAAAGCAGCTTTAATATTTGTTCCGTACAGCAGGATAGTCAGAAGGAACCTAGTGTCAAGACACTCCATTCTCCATTTTCTGCCCTAAGTGGCGGAATTCAATTCTGATATCTTCTTAAAATTGCATGGAAATGAACTTAAATTAACTATAATCATTTCCCCAAGTAGGAATCAAACCTGTAACCACTCGCGTATATAATTAGTGACTGTCCTTTTGCGCTGAATGGTGACTTACTTCTATACTTCTATAACTACAGAATTTAAATATTTATTTAAATAAAATTTTCTCAATTCTAGAAATTTAAATGTTGAATATTTTTTCCAATAATACAATAGATCCGGTCGCAAGTCGGTCTTTGTTTTAAAGTAAGTAGGTATATGATCATTGTTATGTTGAAAACGCTGAACGGGTCGGTTTGCTTTGTAATGACAATCCAATTATCGGGTGTCACTGTTTTCTAAGGTAGCGTTACACTCGAGCCACCTTTGTCCTCGTTAGTTTAAATAAATGTATGCGTTTTTATGTTTTTTATTGTGTTATTTATATATTTAGGATATGATTTTTTTTAAATGTATATAATGGTTTTAATGTGGCGGGATTCGAACCCGCGCCTCTAGGAAAGTGTAAAGTTTGAAGAAATTTATTGCAACTTAGTGGTCAGAATGTCAGAATGAAGTGGTAGATGATTTATATCATAGAGAACCTAATGTCAAAACACTCCGTCCTCGACTTTCCTCCCAAAATTGAGATATTGCGTGTTAAGTGGCGGAACCCAACGCCGCGCTTTGTCTTATTTGCCAAAGCGAAGAAATGAAAATTTTAAGTGTTCCTCGAATGGAAATCGAATTCACAACCATCGGTTTACAGTCGGACGTTGTCTCATTGCGCCACGACGACAAAGATTTATACTTTTTTTAAAAATGACTTTAATATATTTGTGCATATAATATTTTACTTTTTATTTATTATTAATTTTAAATTCTAACTATTTAAAAAATGTTGAAAGTCTCTGTAGCTTTTTAACATCTCAAAGCGAAAATTGAATAGTTTCGTGAGAAATGAACTCACGGCGAACTGATAGTGTGAAAAATTTTATGTATATTTCGCTTATAAACGTTCCAAGAAGGCTGACGCTCGTTTATTTTTTGGTTTAAACAATTTTTGCATAAAACAATATTATATTTGTCCAAATTTGCATAAATCCATGTTACTATGCAAACGAATAATCTAACACGGTCATAACCGAATGCAAAAACTACGCGATTGAATATTCATTACATCTGACGTAAGCAATGTATGTATACATTACAAATCGACATACTAGCAGAATCATATTTTTAGTGTTAAACGAACGTGGCGGAGCGGCAAAAAGAAATACTGTAAAAATAAATGTCCACTTGCAAAAATACCTTGTGTGTGTCAATTATCGCGAATGGAGCGTTTAGCGCGATAGTGACAATGAGCGTATGCTAATAAAAATCTTAAACCTAAGTTTTTTTGTCTTTGTTTAATACTAAATACGAGTTTTTTTTATTGGAAAAAGGCAGCTTTGGAAATTGAATAATATTTTAAGAAAACGTATAAAAATTTGAACGTAGCGGGAATTGAACCAGCACCTCTTAAAAACCGTCCAAGATCGTCAAAGACGGGTTTTAATGAGAGGTAGGATCAAATCTCGATGTGTTAAAAGTTTTATAAGTTTTCTAAGAAATTTTTTTAACTTCTAAATGTGTGAAACACACATTAAAAATTAAATACCCACATATCACAGTAGTGAATTTAGTGTCTAGACAATCTATTGTCTATTTTCGCAAAATCGAGATAAGGCGTGTTAATTAGCGGAACTTAACACCGCCATAGGAACTAGAGAGGAGAAATGAAAATATATAAACATTTATCCGAATAGAAATCGAATCCACTACCATCGAGTTTATATTTGACATTAGTTTTTTTATTATAGGTATCTTCAATTTAGTTGTGCATCTTTTTTTCACCGGTCATTGCGTTTAGCTACACAATACCATTGTTTTTTTCTCTCGCATAATTCTTGTCCCGTCATTTGTCTGTCCGTCTGACATCACTCATCGGTGACAAGAACCTAAAATAATATATTAAAATTTTACGGTCAAACGTTTGGAATATTAACTTTGCATGTCATTTGTGTGGATGTTTTTCAATTCAGTTGCAAATGTCGAACACGAGCTCTAAAGTGTCTCCGGTCACGACTACCGAGGAAATTCCTTTATGGCGTACTAGCTGTGCCCGCGACTTCGTCCGCGCGGAATTTAAGCAGTTATATTTGTAAAAGCGAAGGAGCCTAAGTTACTCCGCACTACATCGCTAGTGAAAATTGTAGTAATGTTTGTTTGTAGCTTCACGCTGTATCCCGCACACAGTAGGGTAGGCAGAGGGAACCTAGTGTTAAGACATTCCGTTTCCCACTTTCCGCCAAATCGGAGGCTTGCGTGTTAAGTGGCGGAACTTAACGCCGCGCTTTACCTCGACACCAGAGCGAAGAAAATGGAAATCTAATTTCCACTCCTCAAGTGGGAATCGAACCCACAACCAGTCGTTTACAGTCACACGCTTGTGCCATTGGGCCACGACTGGCCACAATTGTAGTAATGGTCCACTATTTTGTTACCCATAAGATATAGATTTATAATGTGGTAGGCTTATTAAGATAAACATTTCTATCATACATTATATATGTTTAACTCAAACTGTTTAGCAACGCACACGAAAATAGCTCGCAGATTGTAGATTTTCCCTATTCCTTTGGGATAATTTCTCTATTCCTTCACACAATATTTTTGTGAATTGTAGTCTATGTTTTATTCTTATGTATAAGCTATACTATTGTAAAGTTTCATTAAAATCAATTTAGTAGTTTTTACGTGAAAGAGTAACAAACATCCAAACAAACTTTCCCATTTCGCATTAGTAGGATAAAGAAAAGTTCAAGCTTTGTTGTTTACCGTTTCACATTAAGAAATTTTTACATAATATTCCGAACGCATACTTAGTATCCGTGGATTGTTAATTTCGACCACTTGTCTCGGAAATTCTTTAAAGAGGGCAAAAAACTTTAAATATCCCTTATATTTACTTAAGAGGCTGTTGCCATGAGCTTAAAAATATTCATTATCTATGATTATTCTGTGTATATTATATAATTTTTTTTGTTCAAAGATTTTTTTAATACTCGGGTTTTTCTCACATCGCGGGGTAGTCAGAGAGAACCTACTTTTAAGACATTCTGTTCTTTACATACTGTCTAAAATCCAGACATTGAGTGTTAAATTTGCAGAATGGAACAGAACGCCGCGCTTTGTCCTAAGTATCATTTCACGAAGTGGAAATCAAACCCACAACCAATTACATTTGCAGTTTAAAACTATTACTGCGCTATTATGGTCTCTTGCTTGAATAATATTTGATTAATATGTTTATTAGTTTCTAAACAGTGTTGATAGCTAATCACGACGTGGCTAAGATTGCTCACGTGACCCCTGTCGACGGGTTGTGGTAAAAAATTACTTAAAAAGTACATCTTCTTTACCGAGGTGAGAGGTCGGCTAATGGTTTTTAACATGTTCATTTGAAAATGCATTAGTGAAATCATTTGAAGCTACATTTTTGTGGTAAGAAGTAAGATGGAATACTTTTAAAGCGTAATATCTTTTTTCTTTCTTTCTTTCATAATGTTTTAAAAGATATAGAATACGTACTGTAACTACTGGACTTTAAATGTCTTTGAAATTGGTATTTTAAAGGTTATTTTTTTTCCTATTTACTTGTCATTTAAAAAAACAGCTTTACGTTTTTCAAACATAGTAATGTAGAGACAATCTAATGTTAAGACACTCTGCTGAGTAGCAGAAAATAATTAAATTATGATTTTTACACCAAGTGAGAATCGAACCCGAAACCGAATACGTTCACATTCAGACCCTGTCCTAAAATGCTACACTGACGACAACTCTACCTATGACGTTTAAGTAAAAAATGCCATTTTTTCTTGCAATTAACATTTCATACTATGCGCAGAACTTTTTGGTCAAAATAGTATTTAAAAATCACGTTTATTAATTAACAAGTCCAGTTTCAATTAAAACTTATAATTATTCTTTTGATTGCGTTTGAGATATTTATTATGTTCAACTTTTTCTTGCACATTTTTGTAAGTTATTGCTCCTCTGACATTTAGTTAGTATAAATTATATATGTATATATATTTCGCTTATATACTGAATATATTTTAAGAGCTGGAACCTAACATCGAATTTTGTCTTATAGAATGGGGGGAAAGCTTATAGGGATTTACAAAGTATAAGTAAGTTTTCTAAATGGGATTTGAATCTTTGACCTTCGCGTCTTGACAAACGTTTTCCTCACTACGGTACTATAACGTCTTCTGTAAACAATAAAAATACGTAAACAATAAAAATACGTGTAAATAAATATAAGCTTTTTTATAAAATAAACTTTATAAATTTCAAATCACAAAAAATTGTCAGTACGGATATATTTGATTACGTATTCATTTCAATGTGTCAACAAAAAAAAGATTAAAACTATTCATATAATTCTAGATCTGTCCTATCGGCACCACCCACTGGATTATATGTGCATTCTCGTGGAATACAAATTTTCGGTAGTTTTAAGATGCACGGACGGCCAGTGACTCAATTCCAAATGCGTCTCCATATAAATTCTGTTCGGTGCTTTGAATGTATGATAATTTTTTGACCACCGAAGAATTTTGTCAATACAATGCATCACTATATAAATACCACGCTGTTAATTTATTTAGTTTTCCTTCGCTGAATAACAATTTTGTTTTCTTTAATTTTTTCGCAGTACTTTGTTTGGCAGGTAGTACCTACCTACTTGTTTTTGGTGGTACAAGACGGATCGCAAGTTGACCATACTTCTTCTTTTTCACAACTTATCATTTTATTTCTAGGAATTCTACTATATGATTATATTTCTTTTTTATATAAAAGCGTAATTTGGGTAGCGCTTGCACAAAAAATGTATTAGGTAGAGAACACGTGCCAATTTTTTATATACGCTCAACTGACATGTTGGCGGGTTAAAGCACCTCTAATTTAACGTTTAGCATTGTACATCTTGTCATACATTATTACTTATTACAACCATACTGTGATTTTAATCAATTATTAATTTAATTCTTGAGCTCACTTTGGATGATTTATTTTGATTGAAATAAATGAATTTCGTATACGATTTTCCCAATTGGTTCAGATTTTAAGTTATGTAGTTGATATAATTGCGCCTGTTTCGAACTCGTCTGCAATTCTTTTGTATTACTCCACAGTTTTGGCACTTGTGCAGGCGCGACGAATCGTCATGTTGCGGTTATCTAATGCTTTTTGCCTTAAGACCTTGAACGGATAAAAGTCTAGACGCTTTGCAATTTACAAATTTTGCGCTTGCGCATTTCAATGATGCGTGCGATCCTAGGGTTCATTGGTCCGTTCTTATTACAGTCACTGCTGACTCTTTTTTTTTATAGCCACAGGTAAGAGTCAGGGTGTACCCGGAATTAGAATTTTCAACGCACGATCTGTACAGCGTAATGAATTTTTACAGTGATGTAAAAAGTAGTTATAGGCCGAATTGTTTTTTTTTTAATCATATTAAAACTGCCTATACTATATCTCCTGGTGGAGTTTAATCTGATCGTTTCACGCTACGGTTAATTGATTGTTCCGTATCCTACGGGAGAGGAATTTAATATATGTAGAGAAATTGATGCTGATTTTTATTGGTTTGCAAAAATGCTAGCGTTAACTGGCACTTCTCACGTGAATGAATCATTACATCGATAATTGAGATACAAAAAGTAATGTATTTTCAATTAGTGGCCAACTTCAAAGCAATAATTACATTTATGCACAGGTGTGTCTAAGCGTTTCTAAGTAACCATAGATAAAATCTAATGCTTCGCAGTTAGTATTATTACACTTATTTACCAAAATACTTACTATATATTCCAACAGAGCAAGAATAAGTCACTGAACTGGTTGCAAGGCTTAATCTAGACTAGCGGTCATTGACGAGGGATGAATTGTAGCTTTTAATAACTTACATTTTTATTTTTTATCTAACTGCAAATCGATTTCTTTGTAGTTGTTTTTGAGAACACAGGCAAGCTGCTGTTGTGTTTTTACAATCTAGATCATGTCTCAGATTGTCCCAGTATTAGAGCACAGTCACGCTTCGGATTCATTGTGTAAGTGGGTCCTTCTAATTTTCAAGATGTCAGAGCCGCACTAGTAATTTCCTATTAATTATATCGAAACTTTTTTTTTTTCATTGCCCACCGGTGTTTGTACGAGGCATACCTACTCGTGGCCTTGATTGTTTGATGTCATCCACTGACACTGAAGTGCCTCTTTATAATATTTTTTTTTATACATATCTTATAACAATGATCGAAAGTCCACTGATTGACATTTACAAGTCACTAATCACCATGCATATGTCCTATATGTTATCTGATATATGGTATGGTGTAGTATCCTAATACGACAAAGTCGTTGACTGACACCGCACGGCGGGGATACGTAAATTGACAATAGAATTCTCTATTGGCCAATCGCTAGGTATTGTGTCTATTCTGAACCTAAATGTTTTCGATATCCTAGGTATACGCTAGATGTTCGTTTGCCTCTATTGTTATTTGAGCATTTAAAAAAGAAATAAACAATTTATTCACAAACACAATGCCCGAATCTTGCTTCGACACCCACATGCAATGCGCTTGGATTTATAATAGCAGTATAATAGTTTTCAAACGTATTTTATTATTTATTAATTTGAATTGATGATCCTTATATGCAGGCTTCATGTTTTTTCTCCACATAATGGGATATTCAAAAAGAACTTAGTGTTGAGCACTCCGTTCTTTATTTTCCGTCCGACATCGAGATATTGCGTGTTGAGTGGCGGAACTTAACGCCACGCTTTTTTTCTAGGTAACAGAGCTAAGAAATGAAAACTATATAAATATAATAATTTCTTCGAGTGGGAGTCGAACCCACGACCATTGCGTTTCAGTCACATGCTGTGCTTATGATGAGATAATGTTTATGTAGAAATACTATGTTAGATGCCATTTTTATAGATTTTTCTTAATATCTAAGTTTTGGAACGATGTCAGCTCCCGTGTTGTCAGCTATTAAGTGGTCAGAAGTGGTCATCCGTGTTCTTTAAGTGGTTTGTTTGTTAAATAAACATCTACCGGTGCGCGAGGGAATTTCGCGAGAAGCATCTACTCGGCCTTAATTTTTTTTCCACTATATAAACAACTCCTTGTTTGCTGAGGCTTTTGCGATCGAGGCCCGATAGGGTTACCTTTGTTTGCAGTCTTAAGTCAATTGAATCAGCATATAGAGTAGAATCCACGACACCAGTTTCAAATTAGCCGGACTTTAAAGTTTTAAGCGTATTTTGATTTTCCTTACTTTCTTATTGATTTTGGTTATATCTTTTCAGCGTAATTTAGGTCAAGTGTTTAAGGAATTATGTTTTTAAAAGGTCAAGGTTCAGATATTTCAACTTGTATGCACAAGAATATTGCACGTATGTACGTACATAGCTTGTTTTGTAGTTTCAATTTTCTTCTATAATATTATATATTTAAATTAGTTCCGTGTTTAATATTTGTATTCTCATCACACGGGGTCACTGAAAGGGGACGGTGTTGCTACTGTAGTTTATTTTTGTTTTATTGTTGCGCATCTAACGTGACCTGTTTACGGATACGTACAGGTCACAAAATCTGCCATTCATTTATAGTACCAATCAATCTGTTATCTAAGATCTAGTCACTACATGGTAGATTTCTAGCTTTTTATGCGTCTGCTGTCTGAGGTTAATAAACTTGAATTCTGATTGCTCATTCATCTTACATCATTGTGGTTTGCGTTATATTGAAATTTTTCTTTTACCTTTTCTTAAGACTGTCGTATCATTAGCGTAATACGTACATTACATTTTGTATTTCTTAATTCATTTAATTCGTGCTTTGCAGTTTCCACAGTGTTGTCAAGTTTAATTCCCAACCTGTCACTTATGCTACCTTCAGAAAGTCATTCGTAACGTGAATTATATTTTATTTTTTACACTGATTTGACCTTTTTTATACGAACATCCAATTTATAGTCGACACAAACTATGAAAGCTGATACGTGTAGGAGTAAAAGTAATATTTTGCATGCACGATTCTCATATTAGATTCAGTCGTCTAGGTTTAATGCCATTTCATAAAATACCGTTTTTTTTTCTCCTCCACCTGTACCTCGTATTTTATTTAAATTAAGATCGCGTTAATGAATGCTTCAACACATAAAGTGCAATAAAATGTTTACGACGTACATTTATGTAGTTTGATTGAATTAATATAAAATGTTATTATGATTTATTGAAATTATATGATTAGAACCCTGTTTTTGATTTGGTTCCAATGAGGATGTGAAACGCAGCTATATTTTATAAAGTAACGACGTTGTCTGGACTAGGGTTTATACAATATGCAATAGGTCGTCGACTATTCAATACAATAATATCATTTTGTGATCTATTGTGCGGCTCTTTTTGTCTATTTTTGTTGAATAACGCAATTGTGCATAGAGGAAGTAGTCAATTGCTTCTATCTACACATTGTCCGTAAATGAGCCTGGCCTACGGTGACACCGTCACGCCAATCTGACTTTTGTATATGAATAGTCTATCTGACTTTAGTATATAATAGTGGCCAGTCGTGGCCCAGTGGCACAAGCGTGTGACTGTAAACGACTGGTTGTGGGTTCGATTCCCACTCGAGGAGTGGAAATATTTAATATTTTCATTTTTTTCGCTCTGGTGTCGAGGTAAAGCGCGGCGTTAATTTCCGCCACTTAACACGCAATGCCTCCGAATTCGGCGGAAAGTGGGGAACGGAGTATCTTAATACTAGGTTCCCTCTGCCTACCCTGCTGTGTGCGGGATACAGCGTGAAGCTAAAAAAAATATATTGTCTATAAATATCTTTTTTTTGCCTCTAAAACTATGTAGGTGTTACTAAGTTGCACATTTATTTTTATTGCTATATGACGTGATTTAAAATTATTATAATATTGATATGCTTTGAGCGTTTTGATGATGATGTTTTTTTTGTTGTTATTATGAGCTTGAAAAAGCAATTTGTCCAATCAAAATAACATTAGTATATAAAATTATTGGTGAGCTCGAACTTTTGCCGTAGTGCGCCTTTTTAATCCGGCTTAGTGTGGTCATACTTAAATGTATATAAATGATATTTTAATGCTTTTGTATACTGTTCCTCGCGTTACGTTTAATATTCTAATATATCAACGGATTTTGTGGCAACAAATCTCCATGCCCAATTACAAGTTAAATTTCACGTGTCTCGTAAGATATCATCGCAAGAGTTGCAGACATTTTTTTATAATAACCCACATAAAAAAAAAGCTATGATACTAAGTCGCATCTGTAAATTCGTTATCCTCGTGGATCTCAGCTGACTAAGTTGCTTGCGCATTTTTAAAACCAGTTGCAATTTCCTGCAGGCGATTTTCGGCTTACGTAATACAATAATATGCATTTGTTTTCATCCATATACCAAGGCCAGTGTGTCGACGACCATTTGGGGGCGGGGCGCTTACTAAGTCAATATCTCCTTAAGTGGCAGTTGTGTGGTGAGTTAATCATCATGCACAGAATGCACTTTCAATCTTATTTCAGCGGTACCGTTAACAATTCATTCATTAACTATGAGTATCAACTGTATCATAAAAAATCTATATCTTGTTTAAATTGTTTAGATTTTGGACCGTATAACGGCTTAAGTATTTCTTGAAGTATAGCGTGAAAACCGCTTCTTTTATCTACAATATTTATTGTGACTGCTCTTAACGCCCATGTTTATGTACAATTTTCTTATGTTTTACTTGAAGTGTGTGATACAGGTTATAAATAAGTATGTTTCAATTTATTGCTATATATCCTATTTTTTTTATTTCTTAGTCCAAAAACTTCAAGATTTTCACCACCTACGTTCTTAAATTCTCTACAAGTCGAAATTATTATTCGCTTAAAATAACATCCTACGCGGAGTCCCACGAAATTTGTGATGCTTTATGAACCATCTAGATTGTTGAAAAGGCACAATAAACTGAGTTCACGGTCGTGATTATTGCCATGAGTTTACGCGAATTGTGCAGTTTTTGCAGTAAGTTAAAAGTTACACAGAATTTTATTACCCACGTTAGTGCTACGTCTCACATTAAAAATGTAATGTTCTGCTATAATATTTTTAACTA
Organism: Dryas iulia moderata; assembly: GCA_019049465.1. NCBI lineage: Eukaryota > Metazoa > Arthropoda > Insecta > Lepidoptera > Nymphalidae > Dryas > Dryas iulia. The sequence continues at coordinate 13,312,845 of CM032417.1, forward strand.
TCTTGTCTATTAAATTCTTAAGTACACCTTTATTAAAAAAATTGGTATTTTTATGGTGAACTATGCCCTCATTTTGGTCGATTATATTTTTTTTAATTAGAAGTTAGAAAGTTAATAAAGAAAATAAATGGTGTTTCTAAATTGAAATCTACAAGTAAAAAAATCGCTGACAAATCGAGACGCTATCAAATTTGCGGAGTTGATTTTGTTACGTTTGTTTTTTTCAGACTTTTTTTACCGTGTATGTTGTACAAAAGGCTACGGGTAGGCGAACCTTTCAAGGACTCGCGTTACGCTTCAGGAGGTTACTAGCCAATTCTACGATTGTGTTTCTAAGTTTTCTCTCTTAAATGTATGTTGAATTTTATAATTTTGGATGTAAATTTGAATATTTAAGTTTTTATTAGTATAAGGTTGGTGAGGCCGTCACAGCGCAGTGAGCCAGTCAATGGAAACGCGTTTGGTTGTGGGTTCGATTCCTGTTCGGGGTAATGATTATGTTTAAGTTATTTTTTCACTTCTCCGATTAGGCAATTAAGACAAAGCGAGGCATTGCATCAGTCGACAGTGAAGGGGTTAATTGTACATTACAATTAAACCTACAATTAAATGTTTCCTAGATTCTCATTGAAAACATCACATGTGGACATCACAAGTACCACTTGTGGACTTTTTAAAAACATTTTCCATTCTTTTTCTAATAGTACTTTTGGTAATGATAATACAAAATCAATCTGGCCAGACATTTTTATTAATGTTTATATAACAAATTATATGAGCTTAGATTTTGTTAGTTGATGTATGTATATACATTACATTGTTTAGTAATAGCTCTTAAACGTTCTACGCCTCTAATAGCAACACTTAAGTTTAAATTTCGCAACGCTAATGAAGTTTGTAGTGTTGTTATGCGTTTTTTGTACCTCCATACGTTTACCACAAGCGTAACGTTGAAATTAGTTGATTCAATTTGTCAGTAGTTTTTGCCCCATCAGTTATTTCTGTTTCGCAACTCGTACATTTGTCTTTTTTATTACAAACATCTAATGAGTGCATCACCATTTGTATTATTAACACTAGGGCCGGTGTTCATGGACGTGCTTCCTCTTACAATTTTTTTGTAAGCAGCAATCACGATCCGTTGACCAATATCCAATTGTTGGTAGTAGCTGCGAACTTAATTTAGACAGAAATCTAAGTCTATTATTCTGGTCATCGTATCTTGATGAGTTTTTCTACGGTCATAATGAGAATGTCGAACTTGCAACCATCTTGGTTGTTTTTTTCGATACACTATAATAAACATCATTTTTATTATTTTTTGTACCCACACATTTATAAACGCTGACGAGAGATTTGTTAAGTAGTTAAAGTTTTCGATTAAATTTAATTTATTTCCTTGTCCATTTATTTTATTAGCTTTCAAGTTGTCGAATGTTGATTGAATAACAAACAAGGTGTTTCACTTTGGCTCTACCTATATGCAGTTTCGTCTCGTCTGTTCAACTTTACCTGAACGATCGATATATTTTAGCAATAAAATGCTTGTTAATATATATTCGTAGTGGGTTTTGATCTTTTTTTTTGGTGTAATTTAATATTTATATTGAGTATGTTAGATATAATCAATGTAGCTGTGAATGTGGCACTTTTGTTGTGTATGGTAGACCATTGCGATGGTTGTGGGTTCGATTTTCACTTCTCCGCTTAATTTAATTTATTTTCTTTCAATCTTCGCTTAATTTAAGTTATTAATTTCATTTTTTCGCTTTAGTAAAAAAACCAATTGCGGTGTTGAGTTTCGCCAAGTTCCGAGATGTGTTTGATTTGGTAGACAATAGTAATACACTACCTCCTTTTTTCTCTATTATTCTTTTTTCATATATATTCTAGCTTATTAAGACTGTATTTTTGGACTAACATTTCTTACTTCACATTCATATATGAACAATATGCATTTCATATGTATTTATTACGCAAACCAATCCGAATAACCTAGTATTGAAATAAAAATCAACCCTAAAACAATAAAAGATTCGATATTTTCATTATACCACTTTGAAATATTAAATCAGGTGTTTATTTTGTCATGTTTATTGTCCGATGCTTTTTTTTTGTCATACAATTTACTTGTTTTTGTGCATTTTATGTATTTGAAACAAACTTGATGGGATGTAAAATGTATATTTGGATGCATATATGTTTACGGTCCTTAATTCTAGAGGCTATTAAGTGTTATTTTTATGTGTGGTCCCACTCTTTTTAATATATAAATACTTATTATGTAGAACATCTCGAATTTGAATATTTGGTGCAGTATTGCATTCATTTGACCATGAAACTTTTCAATGACAATTGGGTCGATTTAATTTTGGATTTGAACCTGGGGAATTTTGTTAATATATGTGATTTTTGTTATAGGAAAACATAGATCCATCGCCGTATAGCTTATCACCGGTATCGGCAAAATCACAGAAGCTATTGCGGTCTCCGCGTAAGGCTACAAGGAAAATATCTAGGATTCCTTTCAAGGTGAGATTACTCGAATTATAATTAGTTTGAATTATTTATTTATTTTCTATATTTATATGTTGGTATTCATATTTTTATGAAATTGATTGCATTTGAACTGTTTATATAAAAATCTGTTTTACTAATATTTTAATATACAGCTCTAAAAGACATTTTTTTTGTAAATAAAATAAAATGGGTATACAATTGGGTATTTAGTCAAACTTTACTACTTTGTAGGTTTTCTTCAGTAATATTGCTATATTGTTATATTTTTTAAAAAAATGTTTGAAATAAAAATCTAGCGACACAGCCTAATTCAAATACTTCACGATTTTTCCCATACACTAGGGTAGTCAGAGAGGACCTAGTTAAGACACTCCGTCCTCCACTTTCCGCCCGAAGTCGAGACATTACGTGTCGAGTGCCGGAACTTAACACCGTGCTTTATCTTTGATACCAGAGCGAAGAAATGAATATTTAAATATCCCCAAGTGAGAATCGAACACACAACCATCGCGTTACAGACAACCCCTCTCCCACTGCGCCACGACAGCTTTTACTACAAATATAATTACTACTACTTCAATGATTAAAACGAAAGTATTATCTTACTACAATATACATAAATTCTATTCAATATTCTAGGTGCTAGATGCGCCAGAACTACAAGACGACTTCTACCTGAACCTAGTGGACTGGTCCGCCCAAAACGTACTTAGCGTCGGCCTCGGGAGCTGTGTATATCTATGGAGTGCTTGCACCAGTCAGGTGAGATAGATATTATTATTTTTTTTATAGCTTCACGCTGTATCCAGCACACGGCAAGTTAGGAAGAGGGAACCTAATGTTAAGACACTCCGTCTCCCATTTTCCGTCCATATGTGGAGGAGTTCAGCAAGTTAAGTGGCGGAACTTAACGCCGCGCTGCGAAACCAGAGCGAAGAAAAAGAAGATGGATATATATATTTTTTTAATTATTATTCTTATTTTAGCTATTGCTATTAAGAAATATTGTTTGATGTTTGTGTAATTAAAATTAGTTAACATTTTACATAAAAGCCATCGTGGCCTAGTATAACATCGTCTGACTGTGTACGCGAAAGTAATGGGTTCGATGCCCACAAGGGGAAATGATATGACAAGACAAACTACGTTTCTTAAAACGCAATACGTCAGATTTGGTTCGAAATTGAAGAACTATATTCTTTCTTGACACAAGTTTCTTTCTAACTACACTACTAAAAAAACGAAAATGACTTAAAAAAATCTATACATATATATATGTTAAATGGACAATGTAATGTAATACAGCTTCTAGTTTTACTATTTCGTTTTATTTCTGACTCTAGAAGTAGTTTAAATTATACATGGAAATCCGAGAACTGTCTTTATTGCATTTTACTCGAACACGTTTCAACAAAATCGCATCTTGCATAAAATCTTGCAATGTTTTATTTAAATTTCTAACTCCTAATTCGTGGCCAGTCGTGGCCCAGTGGCACAAGCGTGTGATTGTAAACGACTGGTTGTGGGTTCCATTCCCACTCGAGGAGTGGAATTTATATTTCCATTTTCTTCGCTCTGGTGCCGAGGTAAAGCGCGGCGTTAAGTTCCGCCACTTAACACGCAATGTCTCCGACTTCGGCGGAAAGTGGAGAACGGAGTGTCTTAACAGTAGGTACCTTCTGCCTCCCCTGCTGTGTGCGGGATACAGCGTGAAGCTTAAAAAAAACCTCCTAATTTTTTGCTCTATTTATATTTGAACATTAACACTAACCAAAAATACCTCGCGTCATAAAATATTTTAAATGACTGAGTATTTATCGATCTCGATATCTGTTAAGTATCCGCTGTAACATATAATACCACTGGCTTCGAAAAAGAACGGAAATCGCACAAAAAACACAACATCATATTTATTATTTTTCGTGTTTTTATGCAAAATAACAGACCTAATGCAAATATATGTTATACCTAAAATAATAATGTGCAATCTAAAATGTCATTGGCCCACGAGGGGATCGAACCCGCGACCTTCGCGATACGAACACGACGACGGTAAAAAAACCCGAACTAAGTTGATGGGGCGTTGTCATTGTTGTCGGAAACTTCATGTTATTATATATTTATGTATAGATGAATTGAGATTTAAAGTTAAAATTATGCAATAATGACTTTATATTATACGTTTTTTTTCTCTATGTGTATTTCAAAATAAATCATGTTACATAATAATAAGCTATGAGGTTGTCGTGGCGTATTGAGATAGCGTTAGACTGTAATAGTTTTGGGTTCGATTTCCACTCTGGGTTATGGTTTTATTTAAATTGTTTTTGGTTCTTCTTACTACTACTACTGCGTAGGGTTTTCCCACTCAATCAATACACTAAGTTTGTTTAAGTTTCTGGATATGCAGGAAAAATCGTCTCTTTTTTGTTCGTTTTACCGTAGATGTTTCAAGTAATCTCTCACTTAATGCATATTATAGCAAGTTTGTAGAACAAAATTTGAATTGTTGTATTTTTTTTTGAACAGATTGTAATAAAATAAACACTAAATGTCAAGAAAATTATGAGAATACAATAGTCTAAACTGCATTTAAACTGATAAAGCCGTTTCTAAGATTAGCGTGTAAAAAAAAAAATAAAAAATCATTGTTTTTGGTTTTCCATAACTACTGATAATATATTTTCTTATATATCTTCCATGTAAAGACAGCGGTCAGTTACATTTTTATTATTATACTAGCGGTCCGCTCCGTACGTTACTGTTTTTTTTGTATTGCAACCCTCGGAGGTCGATTTTTGAAAAATAAATTAGCCTATGCTTAACCTTACATTATTAACAATAGTTATGCCAAAATTCGTTACAATCGATCAAGCGGTTTAGATTTTTCATATAAACTTTCATCCCCTATTTCAACTCTTTAGGATTTTTGAAAAAATGAGTAGCCCATAGGCTTACACCCTATATTTTTTACTACTTTCATTCTAAATTTCATCCAAATCGCATTGGTAGATTAGCCGTGGAGGTGTGACAGACAAACAGACAGACTCTCGCATTTATAATATAAATGTCGATGTATAGATTTATTATTTATAAAAGAATCTAACGTGCAACATTAGTGTCATGCAAAAGTGACGAGAAATTATTAAAATTGATAAAACCGGTTCTCTACACTCGCTATAAAATTCGTCTAGTCCATTGCATTCTTATTTAGATGGATTACGTGAAGAGCAAACGTGATAGAAATAAACACGCCGATAGCGCCGCGTGTTTTAGTTTTTATTTATATTCGTATGGTAGAATGAGATCACGGTATATAGATTAGTAGTGGTGGAAGACTAAATAAATATTTCTTTTTAAATAAATAAATAAATAGCTTCACGCTATATCCCGCACACAGCAGGGTAGGCAGAGGGAACCTAGTGTTAAGACACTCCATTCCCCACTTTCCGCCGAATTCGGAGGCATTGCGTGTTAAATGGCGGAACTTAACGCCGCGCTTTACCTCGACACCAGAGCGAAGAAAATGGAAATATTAAATATTTCCACTCCTCGAGTGGGAACCGAACCCACAACCAGTCGTTTACAGTCACACGCTTATGCCACTGGGCCACGACTGGCCACTATAACTATATATATAAATAATAAAATTGTAATTTATATATTTGAAAAGAGCAACTGTTGAGTTTCTGGCCGGCTCTTCTCAGCAGAACTGCCTTCCGAGTCGGTGGTGGCTTTATGTACATTTGACGATTCAAAAGTGCTTACAAGAGTCTATTTGAATAAAGATATTATGAATTTGAATTTATATAAAGAAATTTATTTCATGTATTTTTCTCAAAGTTTGCTATTTTTCAAGTGTAAATTCTTACGTATGGTGGTTTTGGGGTCGATTTCAACTTGTATAAACGTTTATTTTCTGAAATGTTTACATTTGTCTGGTTAATTCACCAGTGTAAAGTGTTCAAAACGTTAGATTTTTAAAATGTATTATCAAATTTTAAAATATACACGAATACTTCGGTTACAAACAAAACAAACCACTCCGAAATACATATACAGTCGCCGTTCCGTCGCGGGTAAAAATAGTTTCATTTTAAATATCTGGACGTAGCAAAAGCCTTTTTATTAAAATTATATTTTGCCAGAATGAATGATGTAGACTATGCGTGTAGATTTACTGGGTGAAATATTATTAAAGTGTCTTTTCTTTTTATAAGACAAACCCCAGTGTTAAGTTCCGCTGCTCAACACGAAATATCTTAATTTCGGATAGAAAATAGAGGTGGGAGTGTCTTGACACTAGGTTCACTCTGTCTACCCTGTTATGCGAGGAAAAGCGCCAAAATATAAAAAAAGATTTCTTTATTCTATTGTAAAATATCATATTCACGATGATTTTATACTAGCTACCGTATACCCAAATATATGCAATTATTGCTTCTCGATCTATTATTATGTATGTAATAAAAACTACAAGAGTAATAATAATTATAGTCATCCGGTAGTCAAATTAATAGATTCATCCATTCTTAATACATACATATGAATAAATGATTCATTGAAATTTGAGTAGACTGAGATGAGCTTTTATTAGCTTCACCTTTATCTATCTATTTAAAATCAAAATAGCATGTCAAAATAGGGGCCAATCACGGTGCAGTGGCAGAAAGTGTCACTGTTAAGCGATTGGTTGTGGGTTCGAATCCCACTCGAGGAGTGGAAATATTTAATATTTCCATTTTCTTGGCTCTAATGTCGAGGCAAAGCGCGGTATTTAGTTCCGCCACTTAACATGCAATGCCTCCGAATGCGACGGAAAATGGGAACGGAGTGTCTTAACAATAAGTTCCCTCTGCCTGTGTGCGGGATACAGCGTGTAACTAAAAAAAATAGTATGAATTTAAATAGTTAGCACTTTCGAATAGTTAATTAACATAAAATGTCAGTATTGTCAGTCCTACCCGAAGCAATTCTGCTGAATAAATCTACGAGATACAACTTTTTAAGTTAATTTTACAGTAATTTCATCCAACTTCAAGCTTTATACCGCATACGTTCAGTCTTTACTTTCCGCGTGTAATGTGTTCAGGGTCGGAACACAACGCCACGCAAAGTTTCTTGCCAGACAGGAGGAAACGTTTCTTTTCAAATATAATTTCATAATAAATAATAATTTTATAATTGATAGTTATTTTTAACATCCCGAGTGAGCGTCAGAAACATTTAATTCCACACACCAGAGTACTATTCTTTTTTTTCGCTGCACGCTGTATCCTGCACACATCCTGTAGACAGAGGGAACCTAGTGGTAAGACACTCCGTTCCCCACTATGCGCCAAATTCGGAGGTATTGCGTGTTAAATGTCGGAACTTAACGCCACGCTTCCGAAACCAGATACCAGAGCGAAGAAAATGGAAATATTAAATACTACCACAACCAGTCGCATTACAGTCACACTTTGTGCCACTGCGCTAAGATTGGCCCCAAATACTATTCTTGGAGATAATAATATGTATATATTCCTCAGTTATATGTTTTACGCTGTGTTATATGCTACGCTGTTTTAACCTCTAGTCAGATTTGCCTTCAATATCGGCAGATGTGTCCGGATTCGATGACAACATTTTTTTTTTATTTACGTTATAGCTTTATTTTTTACTTACGTTCAAACAATAGAATAAAAGTTAGAGTAGAGTTTAGTTTAACCTGATTTTAATACATTTTTAATTACTGCGAAATTATTTAAATTTGAAATTGAACCTATAACCATATGCCTTCAAAATTTTACATTTATCTTCAACATATCCCCAACCGTTTTAATATTAGTCACAGCGAACCCAAAAAACAGGATAAATTCTGCCGCTGCATTGCTATTGCAGATTCCAGTTCAATTATGTAGACGTTTTTTTGTTAACTATTAAACCAGTATTAGAAGTTTGGAACTGCTATTTGAATGCTAAGTTAATTTTATAATTACGTACCAATAAATGTCCAATTTGATCTTTATGAATATTTTGATCAATTTTTATTCTTTATGTCCCGGATGTTAAAGGAATAAAGATACTAAAATTGTAATTGCCTTTTTCAGTTTTTAAATTTTATAGGAGTTATGTTTCCTGAAGTTGATTGTAAACACGATGGTTATGGGTTCGATCCCTATTTGGTGAATTTTAAATTTTCATAATTTCCCAGCTCTGCTAAGACAAAAGCGTTGAGTGTGACTCAAAACGTAATGTCTCAAATTTTAGCGGAAAGGAGAGAACCGAATTACTTGACTTTAGGTTATATCGACACGTTTTATTTAACTTTGTCTGTATTAATCCACTTTCATTTCGATAACAATAATATATTTTAATTCTGAAAAAAATAACGAAAGTACATTAAAGTAGTAAGTTTTTTTTTGTAGCTTCACACATAAGGGGAAGGCAGAGGGAACCTAGTGTTAAGACACTCCGTTCCCCACTTTCCACCGAATTCGGAGACTTGCGTGTTAAGCGGCGGAACTTAACGCCGCGCTTTACTTCGGCACCAGAGCGAAGAAAATGGAAATATAACTCGCTTATTTCAAAACTATAATTTAAAACATTCAATTTTTTGGATATTGTCTAACAATTTATTTATATGTTAAAGTACTTCTTGTAAACTCTTAACGATAACAAGTGAAGTACTACAAGAATACTATTCGTTTGACGTTTCCGGATTCCCTCGACATTATTCAAAGGCATTGCGAATTGTTTTTCTAAAAGCCAAAGGTCTATGTCCGCTCGAAGTTAGACATGTAACTAAATTAGACTTTGTATTTGTTTTAATAATAAGTATAACGTGCTAGTCTATGTTGACACCATCTTGGCTCAGTTGCAATTTCTCCGAGTAATGGAATTAGTTGTAGGTTTAAGTTTCTTTTCAATTTTTTTTTGAGTTATATAATCTTTGTTCCAACACGCATTTTTTTTTGAAATGGCATAGAATTTGTTACGTTTTTAACATTTTATTCTTTTTTGTATATTACATACTATAGTAGTCAAAGCCACCTAGTGCCAAGACACTTCGTTCTCCGCTTTCGGCTAGTTAATTGGCGGAACTCAACGTCGGCCTTTATCATACTAAAGAAAGTGGAGAAATAAAAATAAATCAAATGCGCCTTGATGGTCGTTTTTTTTAAAATATTACTTCACTTTTAAAGCATAATTAATAAAAATAGTACCTTAAACCCTACACAGTAGCCAAGTTTTGTGGGCGTGACATGCATGCGGGGGTAGACGGGTTCTAGATCGGCAAAGTACAAGCCGATGACCTCCTTGTAATAATAATACTACACTAGCGCTGATAACGCGACTCGCACTGCACTCTGAATCGGGTATTAGATTAGTTGTATCGATAAAAAATATTTAACTATCGTAATTAGTGCTTGGGTAAAGACGATTTTATTTTATACTTCAATCAAGTATTTTTGTTGTTTTGTAAATGCAAGTTTAGATTTTAGTTATTGGTCTGTTGGTAGTTGTGCTCGCGACTTTGTTCGAAAAAAGTTATAATAGTAAAATAATGTAGCTTTTTTTTACGTGGGAAAATCCGTTACGGAAACCAGCCCGATTGGGGACTCGGACGTGGTTATGTGGGACTCCAGACTGAGCCGTCCGTATACCCACTAAAACCTCACGGCGCTCCTCCTCGACCGCCACAGTCCGGGGCCACAGGTACCCCAAACTTCCACGTACCCCGGAGGCAAAATAATGTAGCCTAAGTTACTCTTTATTATAATAGCTATCTGCCAGTGAAAGTTTCGTCAAAATCGGTCCAGCCGTTCCAAAGATTAACCAGAACAAACAGGCAGGCAGACAAAAATTGTAAAAATTGCTATTTTGGTATATGTACCGTGATATGTATAATATTCATTTAGTAAAAAGCGATTATTTTAATATTACTAACGGACACTCCGATTTTATTTATTTGTATAGAATGAATGACTTGCGTCGCGTCTAGTTTTTTTTTTGGTAAATTGTAGAAACGTAATTTTCTTATATTCCAAATTGTTGTAATTGTGACTTGTTAGACGTATTGTAAAAAAAGCAAATATACTTTGAACTTGTTTTTTTGTCATAGTAAACTGGTGAAAAAAAAAAATACCCGGCGTTGAGTTCCGCCACAAAACACAGAAGGTATCGAATCCAGTGAGAAGGTGGTAAACGGGAGTGTTTAGACACTATATTCTCTCTGACTATCATGCTATGTGGAAAAAAAAGTCGTTCAAAAAAAAATTTTTGTACAAGGTAGCACGATATAATGCCAAACGTTTATTTATTTTAAATTATACTGATTGTAACAGATAATGCATTATCAAGGATAAAGATAACAGGCAAATGCTTAAATTGAACAGATACGCAAATTACGGGGTCAATGTTTGTCAAATGATAAGGAGTTATTTTTTTCTTTTAACTCCAAATATAGATACTCTACCTACTTTTAAAATTTTGTTCCAATATTTTTTTATTAATATTGGAAAAGGTTTTAAGGATTTGTTTATTAAATTATTATATTTAATGTGTTTTATTTATATAGAAAGTTAAGAAATTGAATGTATACACGATGTTCATATTTAAAGTGGTATCTTTTGGGTTTTCTGAGTTCTCAGTAAAAATGCACAATATTATTACAAAGTATAAAAAAAATATATGTAGATATAAACATTAGTCAAATTAATTGCTGCTGATAAAATATTAAAATCATTAGTTACGCACAAAGTATTATAAAAACAATCTGTTGCAAGAGCAGTGCAGGGGTTGACTGTAAATTTAATTAGCTGTGGGTTCGATTTCTACTGAGGATGATAATCATAATTTATGTATCTTCATTTCTCTTCAGGCAAAGCAAAGCGCGCTGTTGAATTCCGTCATTTAACAAGCCATATCTATATATTTTCTTATTACTTAAGAAGCCTAAAGGCTGACTATTATATATTATTTTTCTTATAATGCAGATCATAGTATAAAAATATTGACTAAAATCATCTACGTACATTTAAGGCGGATTTAAATTATAATTATAATTTTTACTTTAATTTCACAATTAATTTTAATTTTAATATATATATTTCTTATTTCAGGTGACACGCTTATGCGATTTATCTTCAGAAGGTAACGCGGTTACTTCGGTGGCGTGGAGTGAAAGAGGCCACCTGGTCGCCGTTGGTACACAAAAAGGACATATCAGTGTTTGGGATGTGACTGAAAATAAAGAGGTTAGAACTTTTTTAATAGAATTACTGATATAGGCATATTTTTTTTAAGTTTCACGCAGTATCCCGCACACAGCAGGGTAGAGGGAACCTAGTGTTAAGTCACTCCGTTCCCCACTATCCGCCGAATTCGGGGGCGTTGCGTGTTAAGTGACGGAACTTAATGCCGCGCTTTTACCGATAACAGAGCGCAGATATGGAAATATTAAATATTTTCACTCCACAAATGGCAATCGAACCCACAACCAACCGTTTACAGTCACGCGTTCGTGCCACTTCGCCACGACTGGCCCCACGACTGACATTACTGATATATGCTGTTAAAATTTGTCTATAAATGCCAATAAAAAAATAAGTTGTATAAAAGTGTATAAAATTTTCCACGTAAAAGGAAATAGAACGTATAGTTTAGCGGTCAGAGTGTTTGGAACCTTTGCTAATGCGGGTTCGAATCCTCCTAGGTTCAAATTTTTATACGTTTTCTCTAATATTTTTCATATGTTAAATGTGCGAATAATTGTGTGAATAATGTTCAAGCATTGTAAAATATATCTATCTATTATTGTCAAATTTGTTTAGCAATCTTTGTAGGATTTATATTTTTTTAGTAAAAAAAATTTAGCACTAGATAGGTCTTAAATGTTTACTTTCAATTACAGGTGACAAAATTACAAGGGCATATAGCTCGAGTGGGCGCTCTAGCGTGGAATGGAGATATACTCAGCTCGGGATCCAGAGACAGACATATAAGACAAAGAGATACTAGGACACCCCGTAAGTGATTTTTTTATTATTTTTATTTTTTATATTATATACTGGTTGATGGAGAATAGCAAGTGGTAGTTCACTATTTTTTCTGCTTTTTGTCTATTGTTAATCTTCTTCATAACATCTTCTTCATACTGTTAAATAACTAAACCTGTATCTTTAGTACGAATAATAAAAAAAATGATTTTTTTTTTCGGCGTTTAGTTTTACCATTTAACAGGTTCTCTCTGCTTCGAGAAACACGTGAACTCGAAAAAATATTCTAATAATTAAATTTTGTGGAAAAAGTTTCCCCAACTGAGAATTCAACCTATAATGATCACGTGTATAGTTATTATGTACTGTCCATTGAGCTACGGTTACAATTTCTATTTAGATTTAGTACTGATGCAATCGTGGCGTAGTAGAGCAGCGTCTGACTAGAACGCAATGGTAGTGGGTGCAATTTCACTCGAGGCAATGATTATATTTAAATTATATTCATTCCCTAAGACAAAACTCGGCATTGAGTTCTGCCATTCAACACGCAATTTCACGACTTTGTGTGGAATTGGAAGACTACCTTACTAGTTCCATTTGCTTTCAGCTTCACGTTTATAATTTCTATCTAAATTTAGTACTAATGTAGCTTATATTTAAAAAAAGAAAACGTAGTACTTTATTAATTAATTTATTTATTTTTTACATAACTTGAACGATAATAACCGCAATAGTGTCAAACTGTGTCGCGATCATCAAAACCTTTCTCACAAGCGTTGTTACTAACAATAATTATACAGTAACTAAGTTTGTTATTATATCCACTACATTACATTTATATTAATATTAAAAATAGAAATAATACGACAGTAGACATTCGTGTTTCAAGCCTATACTATAATTTAATAATAAATTTAATTTATTACAGCGGCCCAGTCATCTCGTATTCTACAAGGGCACAGACAAGAGGTGTGCGGCCTGAAGTGGTCGCCCGACGGTCAGTCCTTGGCGTCTGGTGGCAATGATAACAAACTATTTGTATGGTCTAATGTGAGTGAGAATTTTTTTTTTTATTAATATTTATATAGGAGGTGTCTTTCTTGTTAGTGTTGCGTCACTATGTTTTTTTTCTTATTGGCTAAATTGTAGGCTAAAATTGGTTAAAAAGTGGGGATTGAAGTGTTTTGTCGTGGTAGGTTTTGGCTGTATATGAGACTGATTGTGGGTTCGATTCCCATTTGACTATGTGATTATGTTTTAGTTATATTTATTTTTTCGCTCTGGTAAGATATAGATATGGTCCCTAATTTGACGTTAAAAATAGTGTAAATCTAAAAAATAAAGAATTATTATAATGTATTTTGCGATAAGAAACAAATTTATAGAATAATTTACATTACATAGGTACATCGTGTATTAGCACATAAATAAATTATTCAAAATAATTCATTTCTTAGTCATCGTGACGATATATTCCTAAGAAAACGTGAAATCGTATATATATTTTTAACTTTGAATCACGAAAAGGTATATAATATTAATTTTCCTTGAATACTTGTGCAATGTAGAATTTCAACCGTGTGAATTGTAAAAGATGCTACTGTAGTGATATTTGAAGAACGATTCGAACCCGCTATATTGGTTCTTGAGCAATGTTTAAAAAAATGTTATTAATTAATAATAATTAAAAAATAATTATTATTCACTTATATTAGGATATTATCCTGTTATCATTGGCCCTTTATTTAGTTAAACAAAGGTTTTGCAAAGGATCCAATACCAAACCACTAAAAATGATTTTTAATATGCTTCTTTTTGTCCTGCTATGACCGCTAAGCTTAGTGATTAGAGCGCTTGGACGGCTTTCAAGAGGCGCAGGTTCGAATCCCGTTTTAATTTTTTTATACTGAAAAAAATATTTTTAAATTAGATGGAAGATTTAACATTTAACATTTTACTTATTTAATAATAGATTCTGTTTGTTTCACAACAGCTTTTAATATTGTATTTGAACATAGAAATATATTAAACAAAGTAATCATAAAAACACTGTCTAACCTATAAAAATATGGAAAGTCCACAGTAATAAACATTTTAGCTGAGAATATCCTGTAAATAGAGGGTAAAGCGTGAGACTGTCATTTTGCGGTATGCGGTATAGATATGTTTTTGTGGTCATTTACTTTATCATATTTAAAAAAATAGTTTATATTTCCGTATTATATTTTGGTTAGTAGTATAATAAATAGTTTTATATAACTGACAATTATGTTTCTTGTTACAAAGGTATTGAGACAAACAAAATTTTAAAATAGTTAGTTCTTTCTTGTCCTGATGAAAGTAATATATGTAATGATATTTATTTATGAAAAGTCTGAAACAATCTTAAATAGAAAGTAAAAAAAACTATTATAAATGAATATTGTGGCCAGTAGTGGCGCAGTGGCACAAAGTGTGCCTGTAAAGCGACTGGTTGTGGGTTCGATTCCCACTCGAGGAGTGGAAATATTTAATATTTCCATTTTCTTCGTTCTGGTGTCGAGGCAAAGCGCGGCGTTAAGTTCCGCCACTTAACACGCAATGCCTCCGAATTTGGCGGAAAGTGGGGAACGGAGTGTCTTAACACTAGGTTCCCTCTGCCTACCCTGCTGTATGCGGGATACAGCGTGAAGATATAAAAAAAAACTATTATAAATGAATATTTTTAAAATGATTACATATGTCGCAGAGCCCTTAGATTTTACAATTACTATTTTTATAATAACGTCTTGTCAATTTTTTTATAATGTTTCAGGTGAGCATTATAGATATTTATATAAAAAAATGTAAAAGAAAAGACATTTTTCAGTCTGTCTAGATAAAGTTTATTGTTATTTATTCAACAACATAATAACATTTAAAAGGGCAAATTCACTTTTTGTTTCTGTTATAGGCTCTTACTTATAACAGTAAATAATGGAATAAATGAAAAAGTTATATATTATATATTACAGAATGGGGATCATAAAGTCACACGAGGAAGATTCTTGTAAATATAACAAATATCTAAATGAATCATTTATCAATAAAAATGTTATTTTTGAGGAAATTATTATATATTTCCGAATATATATTAGTAAATATATCAGCTGAACTATGTCATTATAATAAACCCATCAATATCATTTACATCATGCAATGAAAATTATAACTAACTACTAAATATATATCTCATGTGCTTATGTACTAAGTTGCCAGAGATTTATATATTTTTATATCTAGTTTTAGGCTTTTTTTCATTGCTTATCCTAGACAGAGAGAACAAATCTTAGTGTCAAAATACTCCGTTTTCCACTTTCCGCCCGAAATCGATATTACATGTTATATAACGGGGCTTAACAACGCGCTTTGTCTTATCAGAACGGGGAAATTAAGTTATTTAAATGTAATCGTTTCCCCGCGTGGTAATCGAACCCACAACTAATTGTGATTAGAATCAGACACTGTCCCACTGAGCCACAAGGGCCTATATAAATATGTACCTATATGCATGCTTTTATTATTTACTAGCGGCCCGCTCGCGGCGTCGTCGCGTGGACTATTTCGTTATATTGCAACCCTCGAGGGCGTATTTTTTAAAAAATAAGTAGCCTATGTTTAAGCTAAGATTATTAACTATATTTATGCCGAATTTCATTACAATTGGTCAAGCGGTTTAGATTTTTCATATAAACTTTCATCCCCTATTTCAACCCTTTAGAGGTTGATTTTTGAAAAAATAAGTAGTCTATGTTAGACCCAGTGACTTTTACTACTCTCATTCTAAATTTCATCCAAATCGGACCGGTAGATTAGTCGTGAAAGCATGACAGACTAACACACAGACTTTCCCATTTATAATATAAGTATGGATTCTGTTATCAGTGACGCAATTTTAATTTGTTTATCTTTTGTAATTTGGGAATACAATAAGCGTAATAATTAGTTGTTAATGTATCTAATTACTCATTGAAAAGATTATTCATGTTCTTTATATTAAATAAAACATCTTAATAGTAAGGAAAATAATGTATGAATGAATGTTGCTTCAAATTGCGACATGTTTTTATGCATTTTATTTTTTTGGATTTTTAATGTTTTGGAGTAGGTTAAAAAATCTTGTCATACGAATAATAATAGATAGATATTATTACATATATCTACTGAATTAATATTATTTCTCATTTTTGCAATTTTGTTTGCTTGTTTCGTCTAATCACTGTAATAGCTGGACCGATTTTGACAGGACATTTACTTTACAAATACTTTATGTAAGAAGAAGTAACTACATAATTTTCAAGTGAAACTATATTTAACCAGATTAATGGCGTATATTTTTGGTATTCGAAAATATATTTTCAGAAAACCCGATTAATCCGATAAGCAATATACGCGATTAAACCTGTTAAAAGTTAGTTGTAACTAACTTTTAACAGGACATCACAATGTGTAATAATTACGAAAACAAAAGATCTTATTAACTAAGACAACTTAAATTTTAGAATGACAACTTTTTTATTATATTCCTCAAACAAAGTCACAGGCCCAACTACTTAATAATAAACCAAAAAGAGGGAGGAAATACAACTTTTTTATTAAATGCCACGAACAAAGTCACAGGCTCAGTTACTAAGTGACTATATAATAATAAAAAAAAATATAATAAATAAATTCCTAATTTTCAGCATTCGACATCACCAGTACAAACCTACTCTGCCCACGTGGCCGCAGTCAAAGCTATAGCGTGGTCACCCCATCAACATGGCCTTCTAGCCTCAGGAGGCGGTACAGCCGACAGATGTATCAGATTCTGGAACACGTTGACCTCTCAGCCCATGCAGTGTGTTGATACTGGTGAGTGATTCGAAATGTGTTATTTAAAAAGACATTTAGAAAATTTTAACGCAGCTGGTAGTAGAACGCTTGGTTTAGCCCTCAGAGCGCCTGGGCTCTGTCTCGGCAAAGCGCGGCGTTAAGTTCCGCCACTTAACACACAATGCATCCAAATTCGACGGTGCGTGGAGAATGGAGTGTTTTAACACTAAGTTCCCTCTGCCTACCCTGCTGTGTGTGGGATAGGGCGAAGCTAAAAAAATACTATACACATTACATACTATAAAAATAATAGTATTTATATGTTTGTTTATTACATATAAAATGTTTTAAATAGGTTCCCAAGTATGTAACTTGGCGTGGTCGAAGCACTCCAGTGAGCTGGTGTCCACTCATGGGTATTCACAGAATCAGATACTGGTGTGGAAATATCCTTCTCTCACTCAGGTATTTATTTTATTATGTATTTATTATGGTTAGTTATAATATTATTTACTCAAGTTATATTTTTTATTTAATTCTTATTTTGTCGGAATTTTGTGAAAAGGTATATTTTGTTGTGTTAAGCAAAGGATCTCAAAGTCGGCTTTTATCTTGTCACTTGCGCGGAGAAATTAAATGAATGTAAATATAATTATTCCTCCGAGTGGGAATCGAATTCACAACCCTCAGGTATACAGACATTTAAGACAATATAAATCACAGTCGAACGGAAAGTGGAGAAAAGAGTTCTTGACATTAGATTCTTTCTGACTTAATGGAATAACATAGCGTCATAGAATTTAAAATTGATTTTTAATCTGGGACTAAAACAATAATAACAATATTAACAAAATTAATAAAATATCTAATTATTGTTTCCAGGTGGCAAAATTAACAGGCCACTCATACAGAGTGCTCTACTTGGCTCTGTCTCCAGACGGAGAGGCAATAGTGACCGGCGCCGGTGATGAGACACTCCGTTTTTGGAATGTCTTCTCTAAAACACCTTCACACAAAGAAAACAAAAGTGTTTTGAATCTGTACACCGCGTTGAGATAAAGTGACAGTGACAGTGACATTGACAGTTTGATTTTTAATCTGTAATTGGTGTTGTGTTATAAATTAATGCCACTTTAGATTTTGGTGTTGCCAGAGTGTTAAATAGTAATTTAGATAATTTACATGGGCTTTTGTAATTTTTTTTTCGTAGCATTTATATTTATGTCTATACATATGTATTGTATCTCGGAGATGAATATTTTTTTCGTAATTTATTGTTGTATATTACATATTATGTTGAGATAGCTATTTTTTCCTTTGGAATACTATATATTTGTATATGTGTAAAGTTTAGTTTTAATTCTTCTTTTCGCAATTTTTAACAGACAAAATTTAAAAATATATATATAAGATTGACAAACAGTAATGCCCATTTCACGTCAAATTGACATTGACGTTTCTCATGAATTATATATATTTTTTTATTAATTTTATTGTGAAAAGTAAGTTAGGTTTTTTGTACAAAGTTATCTATACATTTGTTAATCATATTATTTGATAAAGAACTCATTTCAAAGGTTTAAATTTTTTTGTTCAATATTTTTGATCTTTATTTTAATTTTCTGTCATTTTGAACTATTTTCCATATTATTCGAAATCCTATAATATTTGTATGATTTTAAAAGCATTTTTGATAACTTTGTACATTAGTTTGTTTATATAATATACATATTGTATATTTTGTTATCCATTTATATATTGTGGGATATAATTGCATTTTCATGTGGAATTCATTATTGCATATACTTTAAAAATCTAGTTATAAACTCGGACATATATGAATTTGGCTTATTTTGTATATTTCAAAATAAAGTAACATTAATTATGTTATAAAAAATATTTACATTTGATAACAGCCAAAGAAAAAAATTAAATGATTATCACGACTTAGTAACATTTAGTTTATATTGTTTTGAAAATATATTAAATAAAATTTAAAAAAAAAATCTTTAAAAGTGATCTCTCTGTAGTCTTGTGCAACCATATGTAGTTTTATGATTAAATGATACTTATAATAAAGTATATATAAATTAAACCAATTGCATAATAACATTAGAGTTTTGTCTTTTTTTTTGTAATAATAAGAAATTATTAATAAATTTCAAATAAAAATAGTAAATCTGCTTAAAAATGGTTTGGTATATGTGTTTTTTGCAAAAAAACATGTAATTTTGTATATAATTTTCTAAATTACTACTCATTTAATATATAAATAACCGTGAAGTAATAATAGTTAACGAGTCATATATTTTTTATGCAAAGGCTATTTAAATAGCTGCTCAGTAAAAGAAGTGTGTATATGTGACTGTATTGACTTTTTTGTATATATGATGTTGATGCTATGCTTCTTAGATTTTTTTAATTGATTTATGAGTACAAAGCCTCGATAAAACATTTTTCTTTGTTTTTTTCCAATATGTAATCTATCTAGTAAATTTATAATAATTTATATATATGTACCATTAGGTTGTATATATTTTTTTTATAGCAGTATATAATAATAATTCATTTTAAATTAATTTAAGAAGTATAGCTATCTCATATCTTGTATGTATATTATAATTGTGTACTTATTTTTTGTTAATAATTAGCTGATATATGACTACTGCGGTTTATTATGAATTTTTAATAGTTTTTTTTAAGTAGTTTTCATATAATAGTTTTCTATATCAATAATTTTTTTTTCTTTTGAAAAATAATATTAGAAAAAGATTATATTTAGTTTATATGATCTGCTGTCTAGAGATATCTAGAAGTATCTTTACTTTGATTATTTTAAGAATGACTATAAAATAACAGATGTATTAGTTCTTAATTATTTGTATGAAATATATAGGTGTATATATCCCCTAAATATATTATTTCAATTGTAGTTTACCAATGTAAATATATGGGAAAAGATTTGCAAATAAGAAATTAAATTAATTTCTTAAAAAGAGACAATAATACAAATGAGTAAATTATTGTATGTCTTTTTTGCATTCAAATCTTTTTCCACCCTTGTTTGTAATATTGGTAAAATATAGTTGTGATAGATTTAATTAGGGGTCATATTAATATATAGGTAAATTTATTTTATTAACAACTTTGCCGACTAAATCATGTATCTTAATAAAAATTGTTCAGAAAGTAGCTAAATAATTAAAACATGATCTCATAATGTCTTTTAAAAAAAACGTTTATACTTATTTTGTAGTTATTTCATATTTATTAAAAATAACGAAAAGTTTCTTTTATATTGTGAATAGTTTAGTTAGTCATTACCTATTAGTTTTAAAATTTCTTAAACAATTAAAAGATTGCTTGTTTCACGTCATATATATATGATAGATTAGTAGTAACAAAATAAACCACCGTAATATATCGAGTTCGTGTTTCAAGCAATCGAATTTGTTTATTTTTCTTTCTTTTTATTATTGGTGCAATTTAGATGTAGATTAATTAATAATTAAATTAAATAAGTTTTCCTTTCTGCTTTGGCTGAATGATATACGATCTTTGTGTTCAGTGAAGAAAATGAATTCAAAATGGCGGCTTTAACGCTCCAAAATTAATGAGTACATGTCAAATGTATGAATTTTTATTTTGCCAATAATGTTGTTATTTTGAAGTTATTTTATATTAATTGGTGAAGTAGAATTGGAAAATTAGAAAAAAAATAATAAGAAAACGTTCCGCAACTGAATACCAAATATTAACACGTAAAAAATTAATATCGTGTGCTAAAAGGTTTGTTTTTTCTAAATTGTTTAAAATTATTGTGTTTTTTTGTTTAATATCGAATGGTTTACGGTTTTTTCTTTTTCTATTGCATGTGTTTTTCGACTTTGGCTTTGGGTGTCTTAGAAATTTGTGTTCTTTCTTCTCTTTAATAAATCGTAAACCTTTGGTATTATTCAAAGCGGTTTAGGTATTAATTAATAATACTAGTGGTGTTTCTTGTCTTAGTTTAGTACTAAATTTCTCGTTTTTATACCTATATTGATGGCGTCTAAGTAAAGAGTCAATGGCAGATAAATATTTTTTGCTCATACTAGAATAATGTTTTTTGTTCTGATTCATATTTATTACAGCTTAAAAGTTTTAAAAGTAAAGTTTACAATTTAAATCTCAAATCGTTCCAGGTATTAGAAAATGAGACAGACAGACAGACAGACAGACAAAAATAGAAAAGATATTCTAATTTTATTTACAGAATTATGATCTGAAATTGAAATATCTTCAAAATTGCAGAATAAATAAGATCTTTGTTCATCAAATTAAGCAAAAACTTAAATTTCCATATTCATTAGGTTCACAGTACTTAGGACCCATCTTTATAGCCAAAAGCTTAGCAATTAATAAATAAAAACTGGAACTAGAATATAATACATACTATTTAGTTATCTAGCCAATGCCTTTCTCACCGCGTATAGTATATTTCAAGTCAAATTGATTGCATCAAACATACTTTACCATTAAGTTATTTATTTATACATATAAAGAGAAAATATAATATATTGTCTAACGTCTTCTTTATAAATATTGAGTGTTTTATTTAACATTTTCTGATATAAACTGAATTATCGAAATTTGTGTTTTATTTGTTCCTTAAGTTTATTAATAACCGCCATCGTAGCGCAGTAAAAGCGTCGTGAATGTAAAGGTAATTCCTTGTGGGTTCGATTCCCTGTGGGGGAATATTTAAATTATCGTTGCGGGCTAACACAATATGTTGAATTTAGACGGAAAGTGAATAAAGGAGTGTTTTGACACTAGGTTCTCTCTGATTGAAATAGTTTGTATTTGTAATGACTAAATCTTAATGATCTATAATCAAAAATATATTTGAAATTCAAAACAACAGACTTAAAAATATTTCTGTCTCTATATCTAAAACTTAGTTCTTTTGTGTCTATCCTAGTCGTTCTGAATATTAAGTCCCTGCTACCAATATAGTGTTAAATAAATCAGATTGCAAGAAATGAGTCAATAAATTTGAGATTTTCTTATAGACTAGTAATTTAATCGCTGCTACGCGCTTGTGTTATTTTTCACCCAAATTTTTATCCTCTATTATAGGTCCTTAGCTATATAATATATCTAATATAAGATATATTTGATAGCCTATATTTGTGTTAGCGACTGTCTTTATGAGAAAATTCATCGAAATTGGTCAAGCAGAAGTTTCTATTTTTTATGCAAACTTCTCCCCTATTTCAACCTTTTAGGGATTCATTTATGAAAAAAGAGCCATGTTTGAACCTGAATCTTCAACTACTTTCGTTCCAAATTTCATTAAATCGGGCCAGTAGATTAGCACTGAAAGCGTAACAGACAGTCAGACTCGCATTTATAATATTAGTGTGAATTAGTTTTCCTTATAAGATTAAAAAGCGTCGTAATTAACAACTTACTTTATTTATTTTTTGATAATTATTATTTAGAAAAAATATAAAATGTATATTATACATTTTTTATGTTCACTACTTAAGCGCGATTGGTTTTAGATTCGATTAATAATATGTCATGATCATAATTTAATTATTTTCATTTACTCTGGTAAAAAAGGCAAAGACGGCGGCGGCGTTGAGTTCTGCCTTTTCACTATACATACTACAATCATATTCTCCTCGTTCTCCTAATTAATTTTTGACGTAAGACCGGACGTACCGGAGTAATAGCGGACTATTTAAATATCTAAGCATAGGTATATAGGGACAGACGACAGGAAATCGTCATTGTTTTATACTATGTTAAACTTTGATTTGAAATATAATTTGGGCACTTATAAGGCCGACATAAGAGACTGAGGTTAGCAGTTGAAATAAAAAAAATATGATTTAAGACAGAGACATGGGGTGTTCGTAGAAAATATTTTTCCTGTGAGATTACTGATTCACTAGTCGAATAAATAGAAAGATTTTTTTACTTGTAGAAAATAGGTTATATATAATTCTAAGGAAATGAGGGTGTAGCATTTTAAAAATATCTAAAGCAGCGATGGTTGTTCAATTAGATAGCTGTGTAAGCTGTCTAAACCCAAATGTTAGATAAAAGCAGGATTTGAACCATTGATGAGTAAGAATGTAGAAAGGTAAACTTGGTTAGTAGACAAAAATAAAAGAAGTAAATGTATGGAGATCGAAAAAATTTAGTTATATTTATTTTACACTCGTTCTATTATTTCGTCGATTTATTATAATTATATATTATATTTGCGTTGAATATACTATGTTTTATATCAAAAGTGGGTTTTTTTTTTTTTTTTTAGCACACAGAGGGAACCTAGTGTTAAGACGCTCCGTTCCCCACTTTCCGCCAAATTCGGCGGCATTGCGTGTTAAATGGCGGAACTTAACGCCGCACTTTACCTCGGCACCAGAGCGAAGAAAATGGAAATATTAAATATTTCTACTCCTCGAGTGGGAATTGAACCCACAACCAGTCGTTTACAGTCACAAGCTTGTGCAACTTGGCCACGACTGGCCACACTGGGGTTTTCTTTTAGTTTCTAAAATACCTACGGCATTTCAAATAAGCTATGACCTATCTTCTACTAAAAAAAAGTAAATAATTAAATATATAATGCAAAATGTACACGGTAAACAAAAAATACGCACAGACAAACATTTTTTTTTTATTTTATCCTTAAGGTACCTTTTTTCGTAAGCTCTAGGGGCATCACTGAACTTTCGACCCAGTGATCGTCATTAGGCAATTCTCTTTGAAGTCACAATATAAAATAAGGCGAGGGATAAGGAAATCGTATTGCAACTTTACGTTACATTTAATTTTAAATAATATGTACCTATTTTAAAATCTTAATTTAATTGGATTTTACTTAAAAAAATGTAAAATAAGTTGTACTTCGGCGCTTTGTTTCTAAGAGACGCGGGTTCGAATCCATCTGCGTTCAAATTTTTATACCTTTTCTAAAACAGTTTTTCAATTACTTAAGTGCTCGAATAAAGAGTAATGCAATGAGTCACCTGAACGGCGTAGTTGGTTGTAGGTTCGATTACTACTCAGTGAAAGCAAATTTTATTATGATAATTTTATTTTGTTTAATTTTGCCGTTTTCTTGACAAGACAAAAAGCAGCGTTGAAGTCTGCCATTCAATTTGCAATATCTTGAATTCAGTCGGAAATTGGAGAACGCAGTGTTTTGAAACTAGGTTCTCTCTGTCTACTTCGCTATGCGCGAAAAAGCTTGGATTTGGCAAAAAAGTAAAAATAATAAATTATTAATAAAATTATTTGTAATAAGACATTTAGAAAACGTATAAAAAATTGAGCGCAGCGGGATACGAACTCGCGCCTCCTGAATACTGAGTAGGTCCAGGTGCTCTCACCACTGAGCCATGCGTTGTACTACCAGTTGCGTCGAAATTTTTATACGCTTTATTACAACTTATTTTTGTTGTTACCATCTCTGTAGCGAGATTTTTACAAATTTCTGTTACCTACAGATTATTCTACGAACAATCGTTTGGCAAGAGAGAATGCTATTTATTAAATACTTTTAAATATTTTTAAAGTGTTATTCCACACTTAGGAAAATTGAAAAAGACATTTAAAGAAAACGTATAAAAATTTGAACGCAGCGGGACATCATTTTTATACGTTTTCTAAATGTCTTTTTCAATTTCCCTAAGTGTGGAATAACACTTTAAAAATGTTTAAAAGAATTTGTAATAAGTCCAACCAATTCAACACAACTTAATTTTTATTTTAGTATCTCACTATTATCCATTACAATATAGTTTTCGCACAAAACGAATGAAACCGTGTCGGTATCCGATTTACCTGTTAAATATTCACGAAATTATTTTGCAAAAGTATGTTCATTGTTCACATGATATATTGGTATTCGGTATTTTATACTGATTGTAGTATTTAATCTACTTGAATTATTTTAACGTTTTTATTAGTTCCTTCTGTGTCTAACTAAATGTATCTATAATATCTACAATATGAATCAACATAAGAAAAATTACGCTACTAATGAAGAACGAAGTGTTTTGACACTAGGCTCTCCCTGTTCGACATGCTATGCGGGACAAAGCGTGAAGCTATAAGAAATGTAAGAAAATCTTGCAACGCGATTTTTCCACTCTTTTTGCCTTGTTTTACTTGTTTCATTATCTTATAATTTGCTCATGTGTCCAGATCTGATGATAATAAAATTTAACTGAACTGAATATACCTAATGAAAATTGTTAAATAAGCAAAGAGAACCTAGCGTTATATCACTCTGCTCTCCGTGTTAATGTCATTTGGCTTACTGTAACGTCTATTTACATTTATATATTACATTAGCGGCCCGCTCGCGGCTCCGCCGCGTGAACTGCTTCGTTACATTGCAAACCTCGGGGGCGCTTTTTTAAAAAATAAAGTAGCCTATGTTTAAGCTTAGATTATTAACTATATTTATGCCAATATTTAAGCGGTTTAGATTTTTCATATAAACTTTCATCTCCTATTTCAACCCTTTAGCGGTTGATTTTTGATAAGTAGCCTATATTAGACCCAGTAACTTTTACTACTTTCATTCTAAATTTCATCCAAATCAGACCGGTAGATTAGCCGTGAAAGCGTGACAGACAAACACACAGACTTTCCCATTTATAATATAAGTATGGATTAACATGGGCAGAGAGAACCTATTGTTAAGACACCCGCCCGGGGTGGGTGGTTATGTGGGACTCCGGTTTGGCAAGATGGTACGCCTCCGTTTACTCACTAAAACCTGATGGTGCTCCTCTCCCGCCACTAGCCCAGGTCTCGGGCATTGCTCCAATCGTCAGCAGACCTGGGCGGAACCGGCTTACCCCTAAGAAAATTTTACACTTCGCCACTTATAGATACACAAAATATAGACACATACATTGTGAAATTATTATACATTTAAATATTAAATATTGAGGTTAACACCACATGCAAAGAACATTGGAATTATGAAGAAGAGTAATTGATTAGTTTACTATTGCAAATACTTACTTTTAAATCGATGACAGATATGCTATTATATAAAAGTTCGTTGAGCTACTGCATAGATTTAGAAGTTAGCTTATTCTTAGTACCAAATTTAGCTTCAAGCGCTGTTCGATATAACGGATTTTTTTACCTTTAACTTTACTTTTATATTAAACATTTTTACCTATACGCTGTATACCCCAAATCGGAATAGGCAAAGGGAACTTAATGTTAAGCCACTCTGTTCCTCACCTTCCGCGGAATGCTGGAGGCATTACGTGTTAAGTGGTGGAACTCAACGCCGTACTTTGCCTCGATACCAGAGCGTAGTCACACTTTGTACCCCTGCGCCATGGCTGGCCTCAGTATTTTAGTATATTTTTTACGTATCGTCTATTATATGATTTATTTATTAGTCAATATACATGATTTAAAACAAGACTTATATAGTAATATAAAAATCTACGTGTCACTTAGCAGTGCAACGAGAGAGACCCCAGTGTTGAGATATTCTGTTCTTCACTTTCCGCGAGAAATCGATACAACGCATGTTAATTTGTAGTACTCAACGCTGCGCCTTGTGTTACCACAGTAGATAAAAATAATTTATATATGATCATCGATCTCTTTTAGATCTCGAGTAGGAATCGAACTTACAACCAATACCGATTTACAGACCGACTGCTGTCGGACTGCTGCGCCACTGTGCCACTATGGCTATCACTCTGTTATGATTATTATAGTTTATCCCTATCAAATCGTTAATCTCATAGGAATCATTAATTTGAGCATTTTCATATTATCTACATTTAGCTTGTTAATGATAAAGCGAATTGCTTGATTTATGATTTATATATTTTATGTTATTTTTTCAGTAGATTGTGTATTTCAAAAAATATTAAGATTTTATACTTGCTTTTTTGAGCACAGCAGGATAGGTAGAACAAGATAGAACCTAGTGTCAAATCACTCTACTTTTCGTCCGAAGTGGATATCAAAATATGTATGTGTGCTCAACAAACAATATTTATAAAAGATATGTAATTAGAAAGAAAATCATAAAAATATAACAATTTTATTAAATTTTATTTAAAAGGAAATAAAATCAAAACGAATATCTTTAATAAGTAAATAAATTTATTCAATAACTTCATATTAATTAGCGCTTAAAATATATTATAATGTTTATTTTCAATTACTTTAAAAGAGAGCCCTTGTAGCACAATGGGACATAGTTTTACTGTAAATTCGAAGACTATGGGTTCGATTCTCACTCGGGGGAAATGGCTACATATAATTACCATTTCTTTTTTCTTCTATTATTATTCTTTTTATTTTTATTTGACTTTCAAAGTTCTATCTGGATTTCGCGGTAAAAAAATGAGAACTGAATGTGTCAAGTTTCACGTTAGACTCTCTTTACTACCCTAACATACGGGAAAGAGCGTAAAGCTCTTAATTTTTATTTATTTATTCATCTATTCAAGTTTTTTAGTGGCCAGTCGTGGCCCAGTGGCACAAGACTGTGACTGTAAACGACTGGTTGTGGGTTCGATTCCCACTCGAGGAGTGGAAATTATATTTCCATTTTCTTCGCTCTGGTGTCGAGGTAAAGCGCGGCGTTAAGTTCCGCCACTTAACACGCAAGCCTCCGAATTCGGCGGAAAGTGGGGAACGGAGTGTCTTAACACTAGGTTCCCTCTGACTACCCTGCTGTGTGCGGGATATAGCGTGAAGCTATTTTATTTATTCGTCTATTCAAGTTTACATATTGTAAGCTACCTTTCCTCCTAATAAAATATATATTTTTTTGCTTCACGTTGTTCCGTATTAGTGTAACTTAACACCGCGCGTTGTTTCGACACTAGGGCGAAAAAAAGGAAATATTAAATTCCACGCCTCGAGTGGGAATCGAACCCACAACCAGTCGCATTTACAGTCACACATGTATCCCGGTGCCACGACGGACCTCGCTCATATAATATTATCTTTCAATTTTACTTTAAGTTCTTTTAAACACCAGACACATTGGTCCAATGTAAATCGATTACTTCCTACATAGTCAGTCGCACGCCTAAGATTATTTCCGGGGTTGTCCAGAGCCAATTGCCTCGTCTCGTACCTCGTCGATGGTATATAAGTAGTATATATTGATGGTGAACCTTTGAATGTCATTTGTGAAAATAAGGCATTAAAAATTTAGTTTTGCATAAGTTATTGCATATGCAAATACCAATACGGCAAAATCCTAGCTTCACACTGTATCCCACACTCGCAGCGCCGATTTCTAGAGGCATTGCATGTTAACTGGCGGAACTCAACGCCGCGCTTTGCCTCTATATCAGAGCGTATGAAATAAAGTATACTTTCAATTCCTCAAGTGGGAATCGAACCCACAATCAGTCGAGCTTATACTTTGTGACTCTGCGCCACAAAGTGTTTAATGAAGTGACTGATTGCGAATTTTCTTTAATATAAGAAATATTTATTATAACAATGTCAATTTAATATAAATTCTGAGCCATAGTGGCACGTGTTTGATTATAGACGTGACGGTTATGGGTTCGATTCCCACTCTAGGAATAATTATATTTAAAACGATTTCCAATAAAAAGACGATTTATTAACAGTTAAAAACAATATTGATTCATATTTACACAGCTCTAAGCCTACCTTAAAGCCTACACAGTAGATAGCAATTTATTCAACACGTCGTACCATAGGGCCGGAAACAATCACTCTACAGATGAGACCTAAACTGATTTATGAACGCTAGGTGTTAAATGTTATTGCATTTATACATATGTCTATATTGTAGGTATTTGTTAGGTCTTTGTCTATATTCTAGGTATTCTATAGACTTAGGAAGTGATTAATGAATTGACTAATTGTGATTTTATTTATAGAAGATTTTATTTTATAAGAACCTTATTTTAATATTAACGTGAAGCCATCTTGGCTGGGTGAGACATAGTCTGACTGTATATGCGATTGGTTACGGGTTCGATTCCCACTGGAGGAATAATTATATTTAAATGATTTACAACAAAAAGACGATTTATAAAGAGGCCAATATTGATTCATATTTACACATCTCTAAGCCTACCTTAAAGCCTACACCGTAGATAGCAATTTATCCAACACGTCGTACCATAGCGCCGGAAACAATCACTCTACAGATGAGACCTAAACTGATTTATGAACGCTAGGTGTTAAATGTTCTTGCATTTGTTCATATTCTTGTATTTATTAAAACCATTGAAAATCTTTGGGAAGTGTTTATTTAATTGGTCGATTGTAAAATTGTAAAATCATTCCCACTCGAGAAGTGGAAATATTTAATATTTCCATTTTCTTCGCTCTGGTGCCGAAGAAAAGCGCGGCGTTAAGTTCCGCCACTTAACACGCAAGCCTCCGAATTCGGCGGAAAGTGGGGAACGGATTGTCTTAACACTAGGTTCCCTCTGCCTACCCTGCTGTGTGCGGGATATAGCGTGAAGCTATTTAATTTATAAAATTGAAAAATCTTTATTAGAAGATATGTTTTTTATAAGTTACGTTAATTTAATATTAATTTGAGGGCATCGTAGCGCAGTGGGATTGCGTCTGTCTGAAAACGCGATGGGGTTCTATTCCCATTTCGAGGAATTATTATGTTTTAATAATAAGTTAGCTATTATCATTTATTGCTCTCGTAACTAAGACAAGTGGGAAACGGAGTGTCTTAACACTAGGCTCCCCCTGCGTACTCTGCTGTGTGCGGGATCAAGCGTGAAGCTAAAAAAAAGACAAAGCGCGCATTCTACACGTAATGTTTCGTTTTCGGACAGTAAATTGAGAAGGTAGTGTCTTGACACTAGGTTCTTTCAATCTAGCCTGTTTTGCGAATAAAAACGTGAAGCTATTTTAATTTAAAATTATGTTTAAATAAGGCTCTTCTATTTAATGTTTATGTAATAATTTATTGTATCAATACATGGCATCTTACACAGTTGTATATTTATGTATAATTTAAATATATCTGCATTTTAATGCAAGAACTACTACGTGTACAATAAATAAATAAACAAATAAACCTCCTTCGAAGAAAAATTGATTCAACAGATTCAGACAGACGTAAAGGCATTTCCTGTGTCTGGTTAGATCATAAAGGCGCACGCTTTAAAATAACCGTGCTATGCGTATTAAGTTTGTACTGTTTGTAAGGAGAACGAAATGAATACATTAATCAGTTCCTTTTTCGTTATACACATTGAGCCCATGCTTGAACGTTACGGTTTCAAATTAGACCGAATAAGTTGGGTTTTAAGTTACTACGTTTTTAAGGTCCTAAAAATCTTAAGATTTTGTTTAGTTGTAAGTCTGTTTAATTAACAGTATATCGTGCCATTTTTTGTTACTTCAGCTAGCAAGGTAGGCAGAAGGAACCTAGTGTTAAGTAGGACACTCCTTTTTCCACTTTCCGCCTGAACTGCATGACTGTTTCATAATATTGCAACCTTCGGGGGTGGATTTTCTAAAAATAAAGTTGCCTATATTTAACCTTGGATTATCAACTATGTTTAGCCAAGAAAACATTGTAATTCGTCAAGCGGTTTAAATTTTTCATATAAACTTTATGTAGCCTATGTTTGATCCTGAACTTTTTACTACTTTCATTCTAAATTTCAACCAAATCGGACCGGTAGATTTGCCGTGAAGGCGTG
The DNA here is from genome assembly GCA_019049465.1 of Dryas iulia moderata. Lineage (NCBI taxonomy): Eukaryota > Metazoa > Arthropoda > Insecta > Lepidoptera > Nymphalidae > Dryas > Dryas iulia. The sequence goes on from CM032417.1 coordinate 13,343,908, forward strand.
ACAGACAAACAGCCAGACTATCGCATTTATAATGTAAGTATTCGTTATTATTTTTTTTCTCAATCAATTTCTTTAACCGTTTTTTAAGGAAATTAAAATAGCTAGAGCGGAGAAATGAAAATAATATGTAATGTCATCCGAGTAGGAATCGAAGCTACTACCATCACGTTTACACTAAGACCGTGTGACCGTGTCACACTGCGCCACGACGGTTTCTACCAAATTTAAATTTAAATAAAAACTTGAAAAAGACACTTAGAAAGCGTATATAAATTTGAACGCAGCCGTCCGTCCACGGACGGTATTCAAGAGGCGCGGGTTCGTATCCCGCTGCGTCCAAATTTTTATACGCTTTCTAAATGTCTTTTTCAATTTTCCTAAGTGTGGAATAACACTTTAAAATGTGTTTAACAGTAAATAAAATCTTTCCCTAAAGTGGTAAATGAACCCACAACCAGTCGCATTTACAGTCACATTTTGTGCCACTACGCCACCATTGGTCTTTATGTAATCTTAGTGTTTATAATACTATCTACCTACATCTTCTACTTGAACGTAGCAATTCGTTAAAAGCAACTTTAAAAAGATGAAAGCTTTCTAGAAATGAGAATGTTTACTTCAGAAATTATTATAGGAACTTAATATTTTTATTATAAAATAATATTTTATTAAGTATAAGACTTACGTAGACGGGAGTCAAGGATTGCTCTCTTGAACTATGTGGGTAGGTACTCGTGAGTACGGACGTATTTCTTCGTTTAATATAAAATATAATAGTACAATGTACTTTGAAAGAGTAATAAGTTTTAAAAAATCCTACACTTTTTTTCAAATAGTATAGTAAATTTATAAATTGTCGAACTTATTACTTGATAATAACAAAAATAGGTTGTAATAAGCGTGTAGTAGGATGAACACGTATGGCTTAGCGGTCAGAATACTAGTGCTTGGACGGTTTTAAAGAGGCGCGGGTACGAATCTTGCTTTGTTCAAGGCTTTAATACATTTTCTGAAAAATGTTAAAATATTGATGTTTTTAAAAGCGTTTTTGAGCTGAGCTAAGCTGATTATATATGTATTGAAACCAACACGGGCAGCGTCTTTTATTTCCCACTCCGGTCCTCCACTCAAAGTCAAACTCAAATAATTTTATTCAAAATAAGCAGTTACATGCTTCATGTTTTGAACGTCAAATAGTTTACCACCGGTTCACTAAAGTAAATGCCTGAGATCTGAGAAGAACCGACGTAAGAAACTCAGCGGGACTTCTTTTTTTAAGTAATTGTGATATACCGATTTATTGCAGATAGTGATACTTTTGAAATAACCTGGAGCGAGCATTTCATTCCCAAGGCGTGTTATCATTTATAAAATCTTTATTTAGACCTTTAACACACAAACGTCTTTTCACAAGTTTTTTAAATTGTGATATAGAGAAATCTTGGACGTTTTCTGGGGTCCTATTGTAAAAGCGTATACACTGTCCCAAGAATGAATTACTGACTCGATGTAATCGACAGGAGTATATACAGGAGTAACCAGTTTATGATTATTTCTTGTATTAATATTGTTTGTCACCGATTTTTGTAAAATCATGAATATTTTTCTTAATATACATGACATTTAAACGTGTAACATCTCGATTCTAAAAGTGGAAAACGGAGTGTCTTAACTCGTTCTCTCTGACATCGTAAGTGAATCGTGAAGCTGTGAAAGATCTAAAAACGATACTATAAAATAATTTCTTTGAATGGACTTCGAACCCACGACCACGTTTTTTTAATCATTGTTCCTCACTTTACCTGTTTACTTTGAAATTTACTTATAATTTAAAATATAAATAAACAAACTTTAAAGTCTTTTGATCCTCAATCTAAGTAAAACTTCTGTCCTTCGAGATTCTACCACAAACTCGGAACGCAGTTTTGCTTCAGCAAACTCAACAGTTGCTCTTTTTACTAACTCTAACAGGAAATAAGTTTCTTTTTCAGTTTTAAGTTTTATCCTGAGAGCAGGGTAGTAAAAAAATACCTAATTCTAAGACTCTTCTTTCCCTACTTTCCCTCTGAAATGGAGATATTGCGATATCGAGACGCGGATCTTAACACTGCTTTGTCTTGTTCACCAAAGCGGAGTAAAGAAAATAACTAAATTGTAATCACATTACACCGATCTTCACGTTGTATCCCGCATACAGCAGGGTAGGCAGAGGGAACCTAGTGTTACGACACTCCGTTCCCCACTCTCCGCCGAATTCGGAGGCTTGCGTATTAAGTGGCGGAACTTAACGATTAAAATAATTTATTTCATGTAAATAAGAAAAAAGACATCTTTACATTTTTCCCGTATAGCAGGTAGTGAAATACCCCGTTCTCCACTTTCCGCAAAAATAGAGAATACGAGTACAATGGCGGAACCAGAGCGAAAAATTAGAAAATTTAAATATTATCATTCCCCTTTGTGGAAATACATTTACATATAATACATTAATAAAGGTAAAAGAGAAATAATGTGAACATTAGACATACATACATACATACATACATACATACATTTTGATATTAACATAATACATAGACTAGATGTTGTATTTTTTCAAATCCGAACCGTGAAATTATCAATCGTTTTTACTATTCACTCTAGAGATCCTGTTGATGCGTAAAATTCTATACAATACGTATACATATGCAACGTACATACATATTAATTTATTACCTTTATTGTTTAATATTTTTTTTAGCTTCACGTTGTATCCTGCACACAGCAGGGTAGGCAGAGGGAACCTAGAATTAAGATACTCCGTACCCCACTTTCCGCCGAATTCGGAGGCATTGCGTGTTAAGTGGCGGAACTTAACGCCGCGCTTTACCTCAACACCAGAGCGAAGAAAATGGAAATATTAAATTTATTTTAATTTTTAAATTTATTAAAGGTATTTTCGCTCCTCGAGTTGGAATCGAACCCACAACCTGTCGTTTACGCTTGTGCCAGTAGGCCACGACTGGCCACAATAAATAGTGTAATATTTATTTTATAAATTTAAATACTTCTTAGGCGTTTATCTTTTATATAAAAGATTTTGGTATGCGGCACTCTTACTTTAAATAAACTTTATCTATATCTAATTTCATACTTGGTTGGTATAATTTTCATAAAAATGTGTCGAAAGTTTATTTCTTACATATTGAAGACGCGGAGAACGGAGTGTTTTAATACTATAGTCTCTTCAATTACCCTGCAACACCAAAATACCAAAAGCCAAAAAAAAATCTTTCTAAAACCTGCCATCTATAGTATAGAAGAACACGTACATACTCGTACATACCATACATAAGTGACAAAATGCATTTTGTACTACATTTTCACACGATCGCGCAATTTGTACGCGGTGACACTCCGCCGGAAGCTATCTCATCGACAGTTGAGTTCCGCATGCAGACTGTGCTTGGTAACTAAAAATGTTTGGTTAAATTCTGTTTTTAAGGTTTAAAGAAATAATGACTTGAGAAACTATTATATATTGTAGTTACTAATTATATAGTTGATAGTAGTAGGTTCGATTGTTACTTGGCGTAACGATTTTTTTTGCAACATATTTTTTTTCAATACAGCAGTATTATACAAATTAGAAAGAAAGTAAAGTCTACTTACACATACACTTTGTTCTACACTTTGCGTCCGAAATCGGGACATTGTGTGTTAAATGGCGTAGTCCAGTAGGTTTTGTCCCGTGGGGGGACGGGTTAAGAATACAATTCCCCCACGCCGCTGGGTAGCGACCGGTAAAAGGCGGGTAACCCAGTAGTTTGGTGGTAGGAGATTCGTTCTCCGACTGGCTCGCGACCACTATCATTTCAAAGACGAACCGCCAAATATCTTATGATGTGTTCCGGTTCGATGGCATGTAAGCCAGCTCTCCCTATTCCCACCTTTCCCATGCTTCCTCCCTCCTTCAGTTCTACATTCCCAAGGCTAGCAACGCATCCATAACTTAAATGTTGTGGATGTCTACGGACGAAGGTAACCACTTAACACCAGGTGGGCCTTCAGCTTATTTGCCTCCTTCATTCCATAAAAAAAAAAAGTTTAACGCCGTGCTTTACTTGTTCAGTAGTTGAGAAATTAAAATAATTAAATTATAATCATTCTTTCGAATTTGAATCGCGCCCACAAGCAATACAAATCAGACTGAATCTCACAATGGCCCCTATAATGTTACGGATATTTAAATTTGTATTTTGTATGTATATAGTATACTTATTACATTATGTACTTATTTTTATTCATTTTATCCCTATAAATAAGATTTAGTACAATAAGCCACCAGCTCAATATAATTTTTACTAAGTCAATATCCAGTGCAGGGCCAGTCGTGGCGCAGTGGCACAAAGTGTGACTATAAAGCGTCTGGTTGTGGGTTCGATTCCCACTCGAGGGGTGAAAAAATGTAATATTTCCATATTCCTCGCTCTGGTGCCGAGGCAAAGCGCGGCATTAAGTTTCGCCACTTAACACACAATGCCTCCGAGTTCGGCGGAAAGTGGGGAACGGAGTGTCTTAACACTACGTTTCCTCTGCCTATCCTGCTATATGGGGGATACAGTGTGAAGCTAAAAAATTGTCAATATAGTTTCATGAATCAGTTAATGTTTCGTGATTTGCACTAACCTTTTGCTTTTAAAACCAAGCTCCTTTCTCCAAAAGGTTATCTGTCAGAAATTGCTATTAGCAAGAAGACCGCTTTTGCACGATGTCTAGTAATTTGTAAACCTTTGTATACATTTCTTTGTGTGCAAAGAAATAGTTTTATCTATCATTTGATGCCGTCGTGACGCAGGGGGACATATTTCTGACTGTAAACGCGATGCTTGTGGGTTCGATTCCCACACGTGGGAATAATTATATTTAAATTTTGATTTGTTCGCTCTGATACTGAAGAAAAAGCGCGGCGTTAAGTTCCACTACTTACGTAATGTCTCTATTTTGGGGCGGAAAGTTGAGGACGGAGTGTTGAGACACTAGGTCTTCTCTGACTACCTACGCTATGTAAAATATATAAATAATATAAATAATGAGATATGATATTCCCATTTAATGATTTACAAAACATTTGCTAGCAGACGATAAAAATAATAAAGTAAGGAAGTTCCAAGTATGTATAATGTAATATACCTGTAAGTCATTTCTTATAATTTGAATTTGGTTGTATTATTTCTATATTTATTCTTTTATTATATGAGACACATTTATAGTAGAACCTTATTTCCCATATTTCATATCATTTTATTTATACTAGTGGATTCGTCAATGCGTAAAATATACTTTGACTAAGCAACGTGTATGTCAATTCCATCCTAATTCATGTTACAATTCAAAAAAAAATCGAGAAATTTCGGGAAAAAAATTGTAATAAGACGTTTCTGTATCAAAGGTATATATTACCTAATTAATGAGTTTTTGAATGATAACACGCCTTGAGAATTAAATGCTCGCTTCAGTCTATTTCAAAGTTATCATTGTCGTTATATAATATATATAATTATAATTATACCTGTTAATTGTTTACTTAAAAAAAAAGATGGCCCGCTGATTTTGTTGCTCAACTCTTAGGGCATTAACTTTTGTGAACCGGTGGTAAATTGTTTGACTTTCAAAAAATGAAGCATGTAACTTCTTATTATAAATAAAATTATTTTATTTTGACTTTGACTTTTGATTCATACACAAATATGTCAAACACATGATAATGTGTAATATTAATTATATTATGTTAATATACTTCCTATTCCACATTATAAATTGGCTTTCCGCGCTGCTTTTATATATACATTTTGAATATGCCAGATTTCATAATGCTTTCTTCGCACATTAAAGTGTAAAACGGAGTGTCTTGACACTAAATTCTCTCCTGACTAACCTGATATGCGTGAAGCTGCTTTTTTTTAATAGAAGACCAAACGGCTTATGAAACACATAGTCAAGTGTATCTATGTATTGTATTTCTAATGCATTACTTTATATAATATCTTCTCTTCGTACTTCTACCCATCTTTATATGTTTAATACATGAAAGCATTTTTTAGTATACATATTTTTCTCTACGATAAATCTTTTTCGACTTATTAATACAGTTATTAGTAGTTATAGTCATAACAAAACAAGCCACGTTTAAACCACCAGTAGAAAACCAAAGGAACATCTGTTCTCAGGTCCACAGAGAAGCTTATATAAAAAACCTTTAACAAAGTTTAAGAAGTTTTGTCCCCGAGGAATAAATTCAGCTCATTCGTACCGTCTCGTTACGACGCCGAAACAAAATTTAGTACTGTTTTAAAAGAAAACGATTTATAACAACTTCTCCGCTGTTACGTTTACTTTACATTTTTTGTGTCTTAAATCTTTTTATTTTATATATTTTTTTGTATGTCTGTATTGTGGGAAATGCTGTTGGGAATAAGTACTAAAGAATAAGAACAGTACTTTTGCTTATTTACGCTTATTTCTCATATAGCAAGGCAGTCAAAGAAATTCTAATGCCAAGACACTTGCTGTTTCACTTTTTACCCGAAATCGAAACAATGCGTGTTAAGTGACGTCTTAGTTCAAGGTAGAACTAGAACCTAGAAATGAAAATGATATTTAATTATTCCCAAAAGTGGGAATCGAACCTAAAACTATCGCGTTTACAGTCAAACAATTTGCTACTGCGCCACGATAGTCTTAACTTTAATTAATTTCTTACTTAACAAGTTTTTACTTAACTTGCAAAATTATTGTATGTACGAGTATGTATGTTTGTTTGGGTGAAATCTAATTTATCTTTGAAGCATATATCCTTAATTAATTAAGCTGACATTTTATATTTCCGTTTAGTTTGGATACTTATTTTCATAAATGAGTTCCTACTTCTGATATATAATAGAATCAGTAGTCGTCTGATAGTTCGTTTATTAGCTCGGACTGAGGGAAGCAAAGTCCCCCACTAGAACAGTGTCGCAAGCCGAGGTTCGAATCTCAACTGAGACGCCCTTGCCACGTCGTCGTCGTTATTTGATGTCTTCCTCATAGGCGAGGATTTCAAGCCAAGGTCAGAGCTCATATAGCTCGGCCTCCCCCAAAGCCCGGTAAAGGTATCACAAGGTTTTTTCCCGTGGGGGGACGGGTTAAGAATACAATTCCCCCCCGCCGCTGGGTAGCGTCCCGTAAAAGGCGGGTAACCCAGTAGTTTGGTGGTAGGAGATTCGTTCTCCGACTGGCTCGCGACCACTATCATGTCAAAGACGAACCGCCAAATATCTTACGATGTGTTCCGGTTCGATGGCATGTAAGCCAGCTCTCCCTATTCCCACCATTCCCATCCTTCCTCCCTCCTTCTATCCTACATTCCGAAGGCTGGCAACGCATCCATAACTTTAGTGTTGTGGATGTCTATGTGCGAAGGTAACCACTTAACACCAGGTGGGCCTTCAGCTCGTTTGCCTCCTTTATTCCATAAAAAAAAAAAAGAAAAAAAAAAAAAAAAAAAAAAAAAAAAAAAAAAAAAAAGGCCGCTCTGGCTAACAGCATTCGAAAAAAAAAGCACATTCGTTTACACGGACTTAATTACCGTACTGTATACATATATGTATCTAACATAGTTTTGACTATAAAATATAAAATCGGTAAATTTCTGGAAATCCTTTTTTAATGTTACCCTCTACATGTCAAATTTCAGCTTTCCAGTAAATTCGGCTGTCCAGTAAATTGGATTGGTATTTAATAAGTAATTTCCGTCATCGACGATTGTCGTGGTGCAGTTGTACAATGCGTGACTAAAAATGTGCTTGGTTTTTTTAGCTTCACGCTGTATCCCGCACACAGCAGAGTAGGCAGAGGGAACCTAGTGTAAAGACATGCCGTTCCTCACTTCCCACCGAATTCGGAGGCATTGCTTGTTAAGTGGCGGAATTTAACGCCGCGCTTTGCCTCGACACCAGAGCGAAGGAAATAGAAATATGAAATATTTCCACTCTTCGATTGGGATTAGAACACACAACCAGACGTTTACAGTCACACGTTTGTGCCACTGCGCCACGACTGGCACCATGTGGTTGGTCTTGGGTTCAATTCCAATTTCCTACTCGGGAAATGATTATATTTAAATTATTTTCATGGTTACGCTCTGGTATCTAAAATTATAGGCAACGTTGAACTCCGCCACTGAACATGCAAATCGGCAAAGGCGTATCTTAACACTGGGTTTTCCTTGTCTCTACACAAAAAAATCTTTTTAAATTTAAAGTCATAATGTAAACGGTTATAGTTAAAATAGTATTTTAATTGGGCTATGACAGTCAATGTCTTCTGACCTCGCGGCGACCTGATCCGTGCCGTGTTTACTTTTCTTACTTCCTACGTTTAGGATAAATTTATAGCATTTTAAAATGCATTTTTTTCACTTTTATGTTTAGTCAACGTTGGATTTTCAATAAATAAATTTCATAAGATAAATTAAAAAAAATGTTATATTTGTACAAATAAATATAATGTAGTGTATGTATCTAATATTAAAATACGTATAGAAGGTATATATATCAAAATAACATTTTTTACAATTTTTGTCTGTATGTGCGTCTTTCTATTTGTTCTAGCTAATCACTGGAACGGCTGCACCCATTTTAATAGGACTTTCGTAGGCAGGCAGCTGATGTAATAAGGGGCAACTTAGGCTACCCTTATATTACAATTATAACTATTTTGTTGAATTCCTCGTGAACGGATTCGCGGGCACAGTTCGTTAAATAATAAAATATCACAATTAGAATCTGATCCCTATCATTACCATATTAAAGTAGTGACGTTTCTAACGACAACATTTCTAAAGATCATAATATTGAGATTTTTTTTAACTTCTCGTTTTTTTTCTGCATAGCAGTAGGGTAGCGAGAGAGAATCTAGAGTCTCTTGACTCTCTCTCCGTTCTACATTTCTCACCTAGAATAGGGATATGTGTTAAATGACGAAACTCAACGCCGCGCGTTTTCTTACCCGAGTCGAAGAATGAAAAAGTATGAAGGCACGCCTTAACGCATTTTAAAGGGGTTCCTTAGCCCTACACTTATGTTACTTGTCCCAGGCACTGAGCTCTAAGCTCCTCTTTCTGCAACGATCGACGCAAGGTGAAACCTAGGATTCCTATGGAGTTCCTTCTCCTACCTACAATGGTCTGATAAGGAAAATGTTAAAAACGAACTGATATATAAGTTTTCTAGATTATCTTTCTTCCCTTATAAAAGAAAAAAGATATGATTACCAAATAGTCGCTCCAAAAGAACGTTTTCATATATTCCCGGAAAGCGAAGTCCCACGGGACAGTGGGTTGAAGATTTATAAAAATTTGCTTTGTTCGAGGGGATTGTGTGTGGATTCTGATGTGTTTAGTGTGTGTGTAGGTTTATTTTGAGTTTTTTTTCCAACATTATGTTTTTTTTTTAGCTTCACGCTGTATCCCGCACACAGCAGGGTAGGCAGAGGGAACCTAGTATTAAGATACTCCGTTCCCCAATTTCCGCCGAATTCGGAGGCATTGCGTGTTAAGTGGCGGAACTTAACGCCGCGCTTTACCTCGACACCAGAGCGAAGAAAATGGAAATATTAAATATTTCCACTACTCGAGTGGGAATCGAACAATCGAACCAATCGAATCGAGTGGGAAATTTACAGTCACACGCTTGTGCCACTAGGTCACGACTGGCCACAATATTATGTTATTTTTTTATATTAAGAGAAATAAGAAGAATAAAATGTTTACAACAATAAACATAAACAAATTGTTAGTACAGTAGAAACTCGATTAACCAGACTAATTGTTGACTTTAGGCATCTGAATACTGAAAAAATGGATAATCGAAGGTGAAGAAAGGTGGTTCAATCTTTTAAGTTTCAATGTGCGTACTTTAAGGCGCTCTGAGACGTTCCTGCTTGTATAAATTCGACTTGGAAGTATTTAATATAATTAGCCACTAGTTCGAATAATTGCAAATCTGTGTAACTGAGATCTGGGCAATGGAGTTTCTACTGTAACATACGTACGTACATAACATTACTAATTGAAAAAAAAACTTGACCCTGAAGGAGCATTAGATAAGCTATAATTAATACCAAAAAATAATTTAAAACGCTAATATTTCTTTAAAATAATCTTCTAAAATACATTAAACAATTAAAATAAATATTAAACACACTACCTTGAGTTTAACACACACTTATGCATAAAACGACACAGACGTTGCTAAGGCAACGCCTATTTTACGCGTCACCGCGGTTGCTAGTTACGCTTATTATTTTAATTACAGCTTTCAGTTAAAAAAATATTATTTTGACTTTGACTATCAAAAAATTGCTAAACGATAAAAGGCTGGTCCAGAATGGATAAGGATTGCTAAAGATAGGGAGATACCTAGAGGAGGCCTTTGTCGAAGGACATTCGAAGGTCATTGTTAATTTTACTAGAGTTGTAAGTGGGCAATAAAAGCTTATTTTATTTTATTTATTTTAACGAAAAATTAAATTATGTGACTTCCTTGATCTCATTTGACAGAATTCTTGCATTATATGCAAATACTGCGGATTCCACAAAATAATTTCATAAGAAAGTTTGGTGATATGTGAAGAGCTTTTCTGTGTGACTTCATTAATAATTAAAAAAACTTTTTTAATTTATTATAATTATAATTTTTTTTAGCTTCACACTGTATCCCGCTCACAGCAGTGTAGGCAGAGGGAACTTTGTATTCATCGTAGACAATCCGTTTGCTTTAGCAGAATTCTGGAGGCATTATAACGTAATAGTTATTATTATTGTTGTATGTCTTTTATATCAATAGCAATTATTTATTATTTTTTTTAGTTTTTATTAATTCTTTTATATCAAAAGCAATTATTTATTATTTTTTTTAGCTTCACGCTGTAACCGACACACAGCAGGGTAGGCAGAGGGAACCCAGTGTTAAGACACTCCGTTCTCCACTTTTGGCTGAATTCGGAGGCAATGTTACGTGCACGCGTTAAGTAGCGGAACTTAACGCCGCGCTTTAAAAATATACACTAAAAATCAGATTTAACTAAGCTAATATAATGACTTTCCTCTCACTCGATCCAAACGAACAGTACTATGTATGTATATGTAAAGTTATGTCTTCTAGACATTGAAACAAAAAGAAGAATTACAAATTTAATATAACAATTTACCAAAATAAATAATAAAATTATAATTGAAAAACATACCTACAAAAAAATAACTTCCTTATAAAACAATTTTATTCCAAAAGCAATTAAAAAATATACACTAAAAATCACATAATAAGCATAACTAAGCTACACGACTTTCCTCTCGCTCGATCCAAACGCAGCATCCCGTCAAAACTGAAGGGGTGGAGTTCAACGACCTCCACTCCGCACCCCTCGCGAAATGAATTTCAGCTTCAAATATAACTTCGCTATTCCAACGATGTTTAGACAAGGATGTGTTCTTGTTTATAATTGTATGTGTTGTTGTATTTTGTCTTTTACTTAAGTTATTAAGGTATTTTGTGAATGAGTACAAAATGTCTTATTACTTTTAATGGGAAAAATGATAAAAATAGATATTTTTTTATTCTAATATTTGTTATACAATTAATAATTCATATAGTTAATCACAGGATGTGATTTTCCTTTCAATAACTTCAAATTTGGGAAAAAGAAGAATGAACAGACTATAAAAGTAATATATGATGTCATATGTTAGTGACATATGACATACGCTTTTTTTTTAATTTTAACATTTTGTATAGTGTTTTGGGCATTCCTTGACATTCCGTTTACCTATGTGAAATGAATTTTAGTTTCAAATTTAATTTTATTATTCCAACGATGTTTAGACAAGGATGTGTTCTTGTTTATAATTGTATGTGTTGTTGTATTTTGTCTTTTACTTAAGTTATTAAGGTATTTTGTGAATGAGTACCAAATATTTTAATACTTTAAATGAAAAAAATGATAATTTTTTTTGTTATATAATGAATAATTCAGATATTTAATCACAGAATGTGATTTTCCTTCCAATAACTTCAAGTTTGTGAAAAAATAAAGAATAAACAGACAATATCAAATTAATAATATCATATGTAAGTGTAAATATAATTTTAAATGAAAAAAAATATCAAAAAAAGAGATTTTTTCACTGTATTTTTTGTTGTATAATTAATAATTCAGATATTTAATCAATGGATGTGACTTTCCTTCTAATAACTTCAACAACTTTGGGAAAAAGGAAGAATGAACAGACTATAAAAGTAATAAATGATGTCATATGTAAGTGACATATGACAAACGTTTTTTTTTTATTTTAACATTTTGTATAGACTGGGCAAAGAGAATGCTAGTTCCTTGACATTTCTTTTATCTATGTGAAATGAATGTTAGTTTCAAATATAATTTTAAATAAAAATAATGATGATAAAAAAAGACTTTCATTCTAATTTTTGTTATGTAATTAAAAATTTAGATATTTAATCAATAGATGTGACCTTCCTTCCAATAACATCAACAAGTTTGGGAAAAAATAAGAATGAACAGACAATATTAAAGTTAGAAATAATGTCATATGTTAGTGACATATGACGTATTTTAGAAAAGAGTACATAGGGTAAAACTTGGTAATACGCCCCACTTTTTTTTAACCTTCAATAAAACCCAAATAATCATAGATTTAATTATTTCTTTTATTCCTGGACGTTAATTGGTTCGTTAACAATAATTTTACAAAACCTTAATGTAATTGGAACGATGGTTAAAGATCTATTTCAATTTTTTTGCAGACATGGAGTGGGGCGTTTTATCAGATACATGTTACCTAATACGCCTCGTTTTGTATTATAAAATGCCCCATGCAATTTAAAATGTCCTCATATATGTCCATACTTAAATTTTATCCAAAACGTAAAAAAACACAATATATCAATAGTTTAATAACTTACAAACATAACACAAATGTAAGGCAAGACTTAAAAGTCCTTAAAAACTCTAAATTAAAAAAAAACATTTTCATTTGTAAGTAATTAATTAAAAGAAAAGTTGTAACAATAAAAAACACCAGTCTTCTAAATTAATGATTAACATAACAGTCTTTTCAATTAACTTTGACATAAACCAAATTAAAATCATCATAAAATAGTTGAATAGAATAAAATCAAATCTTGCTGCTTTTAACAGCTTCTCTCTCAGCTTTCTGCCTATAGTTGTTACACAACGTGGTACCCTGAACGTGTCAAACTTGAATCCAGTCTTCAGGAGACTTTGTTATGTAGTAATTTTCTGTACATTCAACGCTTTTATTTATGTCCATATCCGAACAGTTTTAAGGTGCTTCTCAAAGATGGAACTTTGAAGTGCTTTGAAGCTTCATTCTCTCCCATTTTTTTACTTCATACAGATCGCATTGCCTCCAAGAAGCTAGAAGAGTCTTGCGTGTGTATATTTAAGAGACATACTCTGTGATTAAAATACAATATAAATTGGTATCTATGTAATTTCGGTACGGGGGCATTTTAAAAAACATGCGGTGGGGCGTATTGCAAATTTTGTTTTTAAAACGCCCTATCAAGAAAAAAGCCTCAATTTCAAAGTTATCACGTTTAACGAACATTTATAATAAAGTGTATTTATGTGTATTTTCAACAGTTAATATCAATTTAACTTAAATTTAATGAGTATTAAAATATAAAAAAATGTTTGCAACTTACCACAAATTGTAACTTCACTGAAACACTAAATTTATTAATATTTTTTAAGGGAGCGTAATAAACCACACGTGCACATTAGCTATGTTGTTTATCAACTTATGGCTACTCTCCGTGCAATACGTGTATCATCTAGCTTTCTTAATGTGCCTGCTATGGCTGTGGGGCGTTTTGTCAATTGGGGCGTTTTACCTAGTTTTACCCTAATATCTTAACCTTAAATAAAAAATATGTGAAAGCAACATTCTTTTCAACAATATTTTATATTATATATTTTTTTATAGCCTCACGCTGTATCTCGCACAAAGCAGGGTAGGCAGAGGAAACCTAGTATTAAGATACTCCGTTCCCCATTTTCCGCCGAATTCGGAGGCATTGCGTGTTAAGTGGCGGAACTTAACGCCGCGCTTTACCTCGACACCAGAGCGAAGAAAATGGAAATATTAAATATTTCCACTCCTCGAGTGGGAATCGAACCCACAACCAGTCGTTTACAGTCACACGCTTGTGCCACTGGGCCACGACTGGCCACTAACAATATAATTCATAATTTTGATATTTAATCAAACGGTGCGACTTTCCTTCTAATAAATTCAACAAATTTGGGCAAAATGAGGAATGAACAGACAATATTAAAATAACAAATAGCGTCATAAGTCTTTTTTCTTAATTTTTACATTTTGTATAGAGAACGCAATTCCATCCTTGGCGTGAATGTAAAATGAATTTCAGCCTCAATTATAACTACGCTATTTTATGTATTAACAAGGGCATGTTTTTGTTTACCAGTTGTACTATCTTTATATATTTAGAGTCAAGTATAAAGTAAATAATAACTAAATTACCTATGGTGGCAAGGCCGCCTTTACACCACATACTGTATTCTTACTATTTATATTACTTGCTATGCTATCTTCTTCTTTGTGTTTGGTGTAATAAAGAGTTTAAATAAAGGGATTATTATAAAATATCAAAGGCAGCTTCACGCCTGTTTCCGCATAGCAGGATAGGCAGAAAGAACCTGGTGTCAAGATACTCCGTTCTACCTATTCTTCCCAATTGAACTATGTGTATATTAAGTAGTGAGACTCAAAGTTGCGTTTTGTTTTACTAGCCTGAAAATTGAAGATAATTTAAATATTTTCATTTTTATTCGCAGAGATCGAACCCACAACCATAGTCTTTAGAGTATACTATTGCTCCACGATGCGCCAAAGAAATAGAGATCTTGTTTATTTTTGAATATTTTATTCTATTTTACTTCTTTTTTTAAAGGAAACTGCATCTTAAAAGCAGAAACGCTTTTATGTATTTTTTGTAAGAAGAATTCTTTCTATCGCTAGAAATATTGTTTATCTGAAGGTGAATGTAAATGAAGACGATATTACGCCTACGAAAGAAAAACTAAGATAGTTAATACTACTTTTAATTAATATTAGTGTCCGACCGAAGGTTCGGTTTCGGCAAGTTTCGGCAAAAAAATGTAGTTTCGGCCGTAGTTTCGGTTTCGGCAAAAAAGCTGCCGAACCTTCGGCAATGCCGAAACTCTGTACTCATAAATTTTCACACGTCGTTTAGCTACATTTGAGTGTTTTTATAGCTTGTGTACTTAATATCAAGATATGGTAAACGATTTTAATGAATTATAAATGTATGTTAAGAATAATATGTGTGACATTGTGTGAATGACACTGTCTGTCACTGACACTGTGTTTGTTCTCGTAAGTGTGGCTCCTTTCAGGGGCTGACTATAAATTTTGGGGGACCCTGGGCTAGTTATTACATTGGAGGCCAGCCTTATTAGTTGTTATTTAAATAACTATACAATTGTTACACAGGACTTCTATAAAATACACAGAATATAGTCTAATTAAATATCAATAAATCTTATCACAAACCCTAGACCTTGACCCTAGTTTCTCTCTGACTACCCTGCTATGCGGGTAAAAGCGGAGCCCTTAAAAGCGGAGCGTGAAACTATGAAAATGTATAGTATTAAATATAATTGAAAATGTAAAAACATACTGTAATAAATTCCATATAATCACAACAAAACGTTAAAAATTTACAATTTTTTTACATGTTATACTAATTTTATGACGTCATTAGCAGTTTCGGTTTCGGTTTCGGTTTCGGCCGAAACTGAAGCCAGTGCCGAAGGTTCGGTTTCGGTTTCGGTTTCGGCTGAAAACCCAGTTTCGGTCGGACACTAATAAATAGAGTGAATGCTGAAGTAGTATTTAGTGCAAACAAATTTCAATTTATATATATCGGCGCAACGACGAGTATCCCGCACACAGCAGGGTAGGCAGAGGGAACATAGAGTTTAGACACTCTGCTCCCCACTTTCCGCCGAATTCGGAGACATTGCGTGTTAAGTGGCGGAACTTAATGCCGCGCTTTCCTTTCCAGGCAAAGAGTGGCGTTAAGTTCCGCCACTTAACACGTAATGCCTGCGATTTCGGCGAAAGGGGGACCGGATTATCTCCCTTTGCCTACCATGCTGTGCGCGGGATACAGCGTGAAGCTAATAAAAAGTCAAAGTCAAAGCAAATAATTTTATTCAAAGTAAGAAGTTACATGCTTCATTTTTTGAACGTCAAACAATTTACCACCGCGCCTTATAAACCGTCCAAGGGTTCTGGCCACTAAGCTATACGGTCTACTACCGGGTGCGTCGAAATTTTTAAAACGTTTTTTGTTACAACATACTTTTGTTGTTAGCTATCATCTAGAGACAGCGAGGCAGTTTAAGCTTAAATGGATCTAAAAGCAGAAGGCAACATTACGAATTAATATCAAAAATCGTTTGACGTACAAACATGAAATTTGGCAGAGAGTTAGTTTATAGTTAGTAACTAACCGTCCACTAACAGCTGAGAACGGATTTTGCGACAGAGCCGGATAAAGGAGGGTAAGGGCTCTCACAAGTTTGCATGAAAGTCCTTCATTTTTTTGGTGCAAACCCGAAATTTAGTTCCCCTCTGGCTTTCGTTACTACGCGGACAACACGTATAATACTAAAAGTAATGATAGTAACTTAATTTACCCAATTTTCTAACACTATAAGATATTTCCTATTTAACAGAGTAGTTTAGGAGAACGTAGTGATACTTCGTTTTCCACTTTCCTTGAGAAATCGAGATAGACAGACAATCAAAACAGTGTGCCGAATTAAACACCGCATTTTGTCTTGCTATCGGGAGTGGTAGAATGAAAATAATTTAAAAATGATCTCCGATTTGGCATCGAACCCACAACCATATTTACAGTTAGATGTTGTCCCACTGCGTCACGACGACATGACACCTTATATATCTTTTAACTTCATGCTGCGTCCCGCACACAGCAGGGCAGAGGGAACCTAGTGTTATGACAGTTCGTTCCGAAAATGGAAATATTAAATATTTCCACTCCTCGAGTGGGAATCGAGCCCACAACAGTCGTTTACAGTCACAAGTTTGTGCCACTGGGCCACGACTGGCCCCAACCCAATCTTATATTATTATTATGTAAATTTATTACTTTTATAAATTATATGAACGGCGAAGTCTATTGGTAACCAAGTTCTTACTGTTATTCAAACATTTTATTGACTTTGCGTCGAGATTGCACGCCGCTTCCTCTTAAAGTAACAAGTTATTCTTTGAATGAAAGTTTCAATTCTACGTAAATGTAGTCAGTTCATTAAAAAAACTGCATCACAGTTATGTATATAGTTAATATATAATATCTATATTGTGGCCAGTCGTGGCGCAGTGGCATGAGCGTGTGACTGTAAACGACTGGTTGTGGGCTCGATTCCCACTCGAGGAGTGGAAATATTTAATATTTCTATTTCTTTGCTCTGGTATCAGAGGTAAAGCGCGGCGTTAAGTTCCGCCACTTAACACGCAATGCCTCAGAATGCGGCGGAAAGTGACGAACGGAGTGTTTTAACACTAGGCTTCCTCTGCCTACCCTGCTGTGTACGGGATACAGCGTGAAGGTAATAAAACATAATAAGGACGTCGTGGCGCAATGATACAGTGTCTGTAATCACGATTGGTTGTGGGTTTGATTCCTACTCTGTGGAATGTTTGAAATTTAATTATTTTCATTTCCCCGCTCTATCGAACAAGATAAATAGCGGCGTTGAGTTCCGTTAATATCTCTAATTCGAACGGCAAGTAAAGAACGGAGTATCCTTGCATTACTACTACTATATTACTAGGTTCTCTTTTAATCCCCTGCTATTTTGCCCACAAAAGCGTGAAGTTATCTTTTATAAAAAGTTACTATTACAATTTATGTAACCAAGCTGAAAAAATATATAATAAGTAAATTTCCACCTTATTCTTTTTACCGATATTTGATATTTGAAAAGTACCTTTTAACTATTTAAATCTATATAATAACGAACAACCTTTCAGATTTTTAACTTATAATAATAGTAGAAGATAGAAGGATAAGCTAAACAATGTTGTATAAGAAAATAATGCATTTTCTTTACAATTCACGTTATTTTTCCATCCCACGCGAGATCTAGCGGGATTCTTTCCCACGCTACAAGCACTAATTAGGATTACCTGAATGCTAGCCTGCCTTCATTTTATTTTTTATAATATTTATAAGTAAATTAAATTAAATTAAAAATTAAATAGCTTCACGCTATATCCCGCACACAGCAGGGTAGGCAGAGGGAACCTAGTGTTAAGACACTCCGTTCCCCACTTTCCGCCGAATTCGGAGGCTTGCGTGTTAAGTGGCGGAACTTAACGCCGCGCTTTACCTCGACACCAGAGCGAAGAAAATGGAAATATAATTTCCACTCCTCGAGTGGGAATCGAACCCACAACCAGTCGTTTACAGTCACACTCTTGTGCCACTGGGCCACGACTGGCCACTATATTTATAAGTAGATATATTATATATTTTCTTATAATTTAAAAGAGGCAGAGAGAATGTAGAGTAAAGACACTCCGTTCACCGTTAATATTACATTTGTAGCCACAGATATAAAGTATTATAAATATTTAATATCTGTGGCTACAAATTAAATATATTGTAATAGTTTTATAGTTTTATTTAATTTTCTTGGAGCAATGGGACAGGTTTTTTGGGTGAGTGTAAACGTGATTGATTGTGGGTTTGATCCTCAATTAGGAGAACAATTTTACTTAAACTATTTTATTTCTCTGTTTTGGTGGCAAGAAAAATATTCATATTCCTTTACTTAATAGATATTTTATATTGTATACGGTATTAACAATAAAAGGTAGTGCATTTAGATATAAGAAAGCCTGTGTAAAAAATATTGATTAATATACAATGTGTTTGCCACTGGTGAGTCAAATGAGAAAATAAATAAAAAATATACTTTAGGCAGAAAGTGTACTAGGATATAGAGGATACTAGGTTCCCTCAGAATCTATGCTAGAAAAAACGTGAAGCTAAAATAAATATATATTTAACAAATTTTCAATTCCGCGTCGTTAAGTTCCGCCACTTAACACGCAATGTCTCCGAATTCGGCGGAAAGTGGGGAACAGAGTTAACACTACGTTCCCTCTGCCTAACCTGCTATGTGCGGGATATAGCGTGAAGCTATGAAAAAACACAATTCTAAGTAAACGGTTAATAGTTAAAAATAACTCCTGTACCAAGAATATCGAAAACTGCAGTTTTACACGTGCCGTTTATTGATTTTACAACGTAACAGGATTTCAAACAAGTTTTAAGTGGGAACTACGAGTAGTATCAAATCTATGTAACTTTAATACTTTAAATTTTCGTACTTTAAGTTATAGTATCAGTATTGGAGCCAGTCGTGGCACAGAGGCACAAAGTGTGACTGATAAGCGACTGATTCGACTCCCACTCGAGGAGTGGATATATTTCCATTTCCTTCACTCTGGTGTCGAGGCAACGCGTGGTTATAAGTTTCGCCACTTAATACGCATTAAATCTTTTTTTTTTAAATATACATATAAATATTATATATCTTAAACAACAATAAACCCAAAAATACGTACATACAAACCTACATTACCATCAAAACCAAAAGCTAACCAGAAATAGACCTCACTGTTTTCCTTTGGCCACAAGACACGACTTTGCAACTCGTGTAATCATGGATGTGTAAATAATTCGTTTATTCGCATAACAAAATTACTCACAAGTGAAGCTTATGGTTGGTTCGGATATTAACTAAGTTTAGTATTGATTTTCCAATATCAGAACGTACTAGTTTTGTGGTCATCGTAGCGCAGTGGGTTTACGTTTGATTGTAAGCTTTTGGTTGTGTGTTCGATTTTCTTTGGCGATATTTAAGTCATTTCCTTTATTTCGTTCTGGTAAGATAAAGTAAATTGTTAAGTTCCACTATTCAAGATATAAACGTTTTTCAAAAAGATAGCTGTAAGTCGGATGGAAATCTTCCCTTTGCGTATCAAAAACCTGAGAACAACCCTGAAAATTCTCCCTAATGGGATTTGAATCCAATATTATTTACGCTTATTCGTCGCCACCCCATTACGTTACGATAGCTTCATTCTTTTGTTTTAGCTTCACGCTGTATCCCGCAAATAGCAGAGTAGGCAGAGGGAATCTACTGTTAAGACACTCCGTTCCTCACTTTCCAAAGAAGATAAGAGGATTAATGCTGCATTTTTTTGCCAGAGCGAAGAAAACGGAAATACTAAATATTATCACTCCTCGAGTGGGAATCGAACCCACAATAAGTCGCGTTTACAGTCACACTTATGTACGACTGCGCCACGACTGGCTACGATATACTTAATCTGGCAGTCAAAATTATTGGCTATAAGTGACATCTCATCTTGTTACTTAAAAGCTGAACTAAGTATGTACTAAACTTAAGGCTGTCTTTAAAAAGAGGGTAGAAATAAAACAAAAGAAAATTCTTAATATTTATAATTATGAATACTTTAAAATGCATTGTTCAGTACTCAGAGGTACCACTCACATGTCTTTATCTAAACATATATTTAGAATAATTTTAATTTCGTTAAGTAATTAAATTAAATTAATAAATAATAATACATTACCCGTATCTTAACCAAAATAGCAGTCGTATATTAAAAGCTACAACAAAGAAATCATGTCAGCGACTGCAAGGCACAAAGTTAAATTACTGAATGCTTGTTCAAAGGCTTTAGGAAAATTGAAGGTTTATTTTTGAACGCGATGCTTGTTAGTTCAAATTCCATTTGGAGTATTGTTTGTATTTACCGTACTTTTGTACCCCCAATCTAGTTTATAACACGCGGCGTTAAGTCTTAACACGCAGCACGTAGTATTTTTAAATACGGCTGGAGAAAAGTGAAAAACATAGAAAATTTCTCTTCGCCAAAATAATGTAATGCGGAAATTGCGTGAAGATATAGAAAAAGGAACTAAAACAGAAGAAGTTGCCAATAATATTTCAAAAATGACAGCCGTAGAAGAACATACAATGACAATTTTAACACCGATCGATAAAAAATGCTGGAACTATACAATCATAAGCATACGAATCTAAATTCACTATAATTTACATACCGACTAGAATCCTACGTACATTTAGAAAATCTACATAATTACAAAGTTGCTAAGAATCTAAACTTTTAGAGTTTTTCAGAGATCGAGCGGATGGTGCTGGCTTGGTTTTCTTACTTTTACTATCGGGGAAGGCTTCAGGTGTGCCTGTTTGGCTGAAGACTGAAGCTTTCGAATTTGCACTATTACCCGGAGACACCCCACTATCTGTACTTACCGAGGCCGGACTTGGACTATCACTCGTGTTATTGCATACAGTCAACTCCTGGCCTACAGTAATTATTTGTCCAATTTGCTTCTGCCTCACTAAGTTCATACTTTGGCACACGTTTTTGACTTCTTCGCTGCTCTCCTTTTTATGGTACCTTGTTAAGGTTCCAGCGGAACCAGCGGTATTTCTGTACATTGGCATAAATTGAGATTGAGGGTAGTACTGCATCTCGGGGCCTGAACCGAGCCAAGGAGGCATTGTGGAGACCACTGGAGGCATCGGCCACATGGGCATTTGGACCATATGAGATCCATCCAATGGATTAAAGTGAGGCATCGGCATTGGTCGCACAACTCCAACAGGCGTCGGTGGCCTTATACCGTATTGAGGATTCTCTTCATACATCCTAGGATTTGGAAGCTGAGAATAATCCACGTTAGGAAACACCGTGTGTGGCCCTCGTTGCAAGTATGTAAACATTTGCTGCTGGGCTTGCTTCATCGCTACGTATTGTTGTAAGTTAATAGCTGTTTGCTGTCTTTGTTGGGCTAAGTCTTGGTTAGAGTTAGCCGAGTTACCGTGAATGTAATAAATGTTAGATTGAGGATTCATTTGACTCGGTGATTGACCCTGTGCTTGTCTTTGTGTTGTGTTGAACTTATTATCTACATTGTTTTGAGGATCTTGGTATTCTTCTGGAGGAGCTATGAATTTAGGCGGCGACGGCGGTGTGACTTGCTGAGACATAGGATAACTAATAATTTGGGCTATATACGGTTGAGTCTTTGCTGTATGGGCAGGACTGTGTGTTTGGAATGTAGGATTATATGTAATTTGTGATATATCTTGACTAGAATGGACCGATTGACAAGGCGCGTCTGTATCTTTTTGGTTTGCTCTTTGGTTTTCGTTAACTTCATTCTTTTTTGGTTTTTGATATGGTGCAACTTTTGGATTGCTTTTCCAGTTAGCGCCAGCACTCTGCGGTCTTTTGACAGGTGATTTTGTGGGGTCGTGCCAGTTATCTCCATTGACTTGTCGAGGGTCGGGAGGGTGGTGAGATTGGGCGCTATGAGCTCTTCTAGGTGGTGGGGACATCCCTTCCGGTACATGCTGTTGTCTGTAACACCTTCTAACTGTCCCTGGACTTTGACGTTCTGGTGGTTGAGGTATGGTTCTCGCCAACCGCCGTCTAGCTGGCGTGGGAGGACTAGGTTGAGATTGGAAGGACTGCGTGGATTGTGACGCTGACCGCCATTGATCGATTAGTTTTTTTCGGCGCTCTTTTTCTAACTGCACTTCCGTTTCGCTTGATGAGTCATAGTCTTTACCCTGAATATGAATGAATTATTATTAATATTAAATATAATTGACTTATAAATGGTTATAGACGCTCTTTATTTTAATTTTACTAACCTTTTCAATCTTGTCGTCCAACATCTTGAAAAAGTCTTGCATACTGGCCGACACCTCGCTGCAATAACAAAAATATGATTAACATGTATTGTAAAGTCTTAATTAGTTTTAAAAAAGACAGTAAAAGACTGTTTTCTTATATTAATAAGCTATCCTATAACAAATTAGTTCTAAGAATAAAGTAGATAAAACAATAATGACGCCCGGTCTGAACATCCCGCTAGATTTTTAAAAGACTTTTTTAAAAACGTTAGAAAGTTTAAAAAAATATAACATAATAAATGATTCTATTATTGGATAATAGATTCAAATTATTTGGTCATCATTAACCTAACTTTATTAGTTAGTATACGTACACTGCTGGTTGATTTGCAGTGAGTGGCAGGATGTGTTTTCCGTGTTCAATGTCATCTTCTGTGTCGTCGGTTTGACCCGCTCCAGCGCTGCCTTCTTCCTCATCAGCTTCTTTGTCTGCTGCGCCTGTAGAAAAATATTTACTATAAATTATTTAGTTAAGCACGAAGCTTAGTTAATCAATCGAAAAAAATAGAGCGTAGAAATTTAAAAAATGTTTTTATAAAATAAGTACCGCGCCCGGATAGTGTTTGGATGATTCATTTATTTTTTTTACGTTGTCTAAGATTATTTAGCCAATTAAATTATTTGAATTTTTGAAACATAAGTAATACTTTTTGGAAAACTTTAGAATATTTTAATTACAATAATTTAACAGCATTGTTATGGCACTTCGTTCTCCATTTTCCATGTTGAGTGGCGGTACACGCCGCTTTGTCTTGTCTGTGTAAATATAACCTTTATTACCTCGAGTGGTAATCAAACGTACAACCGTTGTGCTTAGTGAGATCTTCTACAAAAATGTGTTTATTTAAATATATTCATAAGTTTATTTCATTATTTTCATAATAATAAAGGACAGAGTGTCTTGACACAAGGTCTTCCCCTGAATAACCTCGAAACCTCGCTAGGCGGCAAAAGCGTGAGCTCTTTTACAAATATATATTTTTTTCTTTTTTTTTTCTTTTTTTAGTTTCATGCTGTATTCCGCACACATTATTGCTGTATTTCGGTTCGCTCTCCCTACCGCAGGGCAGGCACCTAGAGTTGTTACTCTGTTCCCCATTTTCCGCCGAATTCGGAGGCATTGCGTGTTAACAGGCAAAGTTAAGTTCTGCCACTTAACACGCTATGTCTCCAAATGCCTCCGAACGGAGTGTCTTAACACTAGGTTCCCTCTGCCCAACCTGCTGTGAACGGAAGTGTGAAGCTAAAAAAAAACAAGTAAGTCCAAGTAAGTTAGAAATAACCTGCAAATAAATAAAATTATTGACCACGTTCCACCAACAAGATATTTTAATAAAGTCATAACAACTTTACTTATTTAGTATTCTGTACTTACTTTCATTATTATGTATTTATAGCACGAAGACGTTGTTAATTAAAAAGCTTAATACATTTATCTTAACAAGTACTTTATTTTTGACGCGTAAAATACACCTAGTCCTAAGGATTAGTACCTTTTAGTGTATAATATTGTTATTCAGATACTAGTCGGAGAGATATCCTAGTTAGCATCTGTTCGAAATCAGTACATTGCGTGTTGAGCGCAACTTAATGACGTGCTTTGTCTACGGTACGCTACTAGAGCGGTGAAATAAAAATAATTTAAATTTAATCTCTGGATGAGAATTGAATCCACTAACACCGCGTTACAGTCAGACACTGTCCCACTGCGCCGCGATGTCCTTATTATATTTCTAATATAAAAATAAAATAAAATAAGAACAAGAATAACTTTATAAAAAATCATAATCACGTATAACGTAATCTAACATACCTATACTTTACTACCAGATTTGTACATATAAATCATTCAAGCTGATGCGTTGATTTCGTAATTTAGGAGTCTTTTTTTTGTATCTTCACGCTGTATCCCGCACACAGCAGGGTAGACAGAGGGGACCTAGTGTTACGACACTCCGTTTGCCATTTTTACGAGTTAAAAATTCAATAAAATTGGAGTGTCTCTTTGTGGTATCATAATAACTGCTTTTACTAAATACATTTATTTATTTATTAAGATTTATCAGTGATAATTACATTCAACAAGCAAGTATTAAAAATAATATTAAAAATTAGGTAAATTATATTAAAAATATATAAAAAATTAGGTAAAGTCTATTAACATTATATTAAAATTAAGTAAATTATATTAAAATTATATATACATATTTATGTGTTCACGGTAAATATACCAAAATCACATTTTTTACAATTTTAATTTTTCTGTTTGTTCAGACAGAACATTCACTAAAATATTTTCAACGGCTGGGCCGGATTTGAGTTTCACTCGTAGATGGAATATCCATACTTATATTATAAATGCGAATGTCTGTGTGTTTGACTGTCACGCTTTCACGGCTAATCTACTGGTCCGATTTGGATGAAATTTTAAATTAATGTATTAAAAATGACTGGGTCTAACATAGGCTACTTAGTTTTTCAAAAATTAACCTCTAAAGGGTTGAAATAGGGGATGAAAGTTTATATGAAAAATCTACACCGCTTGACCGATTGTAATGAATTCTGGCATATATATAGTTGATAATTCAAGGTTAAATATAGGCTACTTTATTTTTCAAAAATCCACCACCGAAGGTTGCAATATAGGAGCAGCCACGTAGATAACACGGCGAAGCCGCGAGCGGGCCGCTAGTGGAGTAATATATGGACTCCTTTTTCGTTTATAATCATTACTTTTTTAAATTCCACGTGGACGATTTTGTGGGCATATACAGTAGTTTATAAATTTATTCCTTAACAGCTGCACTCAGAGACGTAGATGTGATACTAATGTATCGATCTAATTTCAGTTAAGCGCTGACTATCGATACATTATATATTAGTGTCGATTTAATGTCGATTATATCGTTGATTGATATTCGATATAACTTGGTAACATGCCTATGCCATATAAGGAGTTTAGGTTGGGCAGAAAATAGAAAATTAAAACCTGCATGTCAATAATTTGATTTCTACTTCCACTTTTTTTGCGGTTGAAACCGCTTTTTCCGTATAGCAGTGTAGTCAGACAGAACCTATTGTCAAAACACTCCGTTCTCCACTTCCCGCCCAAAATATGATCACAATGGGTGGTCGAACTCACCGCGAGTCTTTACTCGTCTTTGTTACAAGAGCGGTAAAACAAAAACAATTAAAATACAAATTTAAATAAAATAATTTAAAAACATTATTTTTTTCCGAGTGAGAATCGAACCCACAATCATTTGCATTTATAGTCTGTAGATTTAGATTAGAGAGAGCTTTAGATATAAAGATAAGTTTCAAATTTGTTATCAATCAATCAGTAAATTAATACATACATATAAAACTTCCGTTACTCATTAAGTCAGTAACGGAAAACGCACATCGAAAACTATGGGGCGTCGAAAGCTATAATTTTACATGTCGGATCCTTGGGGATTTGAAGGGAAAGAAAGAGGGTATTTCCCGAAATTCTTACGGGGTTTTATGTTTTATAGTCTATCTATGAGAAGGTAGAACTGAAAATAGTACTTCAAGGTCGTAAAGTCCACGGAAATAAAATTATTGGTTGCAACTTGTCGAGTGATACAAAGTAGCTTTGAACCTATGTCGGATGAACCTTAGATGAACGATTTTCTCCAAACATTTTATATTCTTCACCTTCGTGTCCGAAGTCGAAATTTGCGTGTTAAATGACGGAAATCTACGTTTCGTCTTAGGTACCAGAACGGAGAAATTAAAATAACTTTTTTTTATAGCTTCTCGCTGTATCCTGCACACAGCAGGGTAGGCAGAAGGAACCTAGTATTAAGATACTCCGTTCCCCACTTTACGCCGAATTCGGAAGCATTGCGTGTTAAGTGGCGGAACTTAACGCCGCTTAAAATAACTAAACTACAGTTATACTCCCGAGTGAGAATATTTAGATTTATCATAATAACAGTATTCTTTCCTTTCCGAGGCTTAATTGTCATGTTACAAAAAGAAGCTGTAATTAGTGGTTCAACATAGAACTGCCGCTCGTAATAGGCTGTCTAGAAACCTTTTTCAAATCGTAAAGTAATTTATAATAGACTAGCGGCCGGCTCGCGGTTTTTCTTATGTAAGCTACATGATTATAACTATTTAAATCACAAACTTTCATTCATTCACATAACTCATAAAATTATCTTTTTGCTTTTGGAGCCGTTTCTGAGATTAAAGTGTGCAAACGCACATACACACAGACCAACAGACAAATCGAAAAAATATATTAATATATCATTGTTTTGCGTTCTATTATTAATAAATTCCCCCAATACTATTTTTTCTCATTACCTTCAAAGCACAAATAGCGATCACTTACATTTTTATTATATATATATTTACTTATTTTTTTTTTATTTTTAGCTTCACGCTGTATCCCGCACACAGCAGGGTAGGCAGAGGGAACCTAGTGTTAAGAAACTCCGTTCCCCACTTTCCGCCGAATTCGGAGGCTTACATGTTAAGTGGCGTAACTTAACGACGCGCTTTACCTCGACACCAGAGCGAAGAAAATGGAAATATTTATTATATGCTTAGAATAAAGACTTTAAACTGCAAATTACTGATAAAACGTGACACATTTGTCGGAATAGCATGAACCAGCCAAGTCTCGGCAGGTTCAACGAGTTTCCTCATTAAGGTGTACAAGTTATAACGGAGTTCCGTTTGGCTTTGTCTTTGAATATAAATCCCCTGTCGTAAATCATGTACAAGTATTTTAATTACTCGCCCAGAGGAATTTTAGTTATATTGTTTTAGTTGAGCCTTGTTCATACTTAGAGAGTTTACTTTTTGTATTATGCTGATGATCGGATTTTTGAACTGGAAAATGTTATTTTAATTACTTTATATAGATTTTATATATATTTTTTTTATGGAATGTAGGAGGCAAACGAGCTGAAGGCCCACCTGGTGTTAAGTGGTTACCTTCGCCCATAGACATCCACAACATTCAAGTTATGGATGCGTTGCCAGCCTTGGGAATGTAGGACAGAAGGAGGGAGGAAGGATGGAAATGGTGGGAATAGGGAGAGCTGGCTTACATGCCATCGAACCGGAACACATCATAAGATATTTGGCGGTTCGTCTTTGACATGATAGTGGTCGCGAGCCAGTCGGAGAACGAATCTCCTACCACCAAACTACTGGGTTACCCGCCTTTTACGGGACGCTACCCAGCGGCGGGGGTAATTGTATTCTTAACCCGTCCCCCCACGGGATGGATATAGGATTAATTTAATTTTATCCGGCGTTGAGATCCTTCTGATGCAGTTGGACAGTATCTGACGCTAAGCGCGACGCTTGTAGGTTCGATTCCCACTCGGAGGCATGGTTATATATTTTTTTTAATTTCTAGGTCTGAAAAAGTTGTCTTAGGATCTGTTGTTTCAGTTCTACCTCTCAGTAGGTAATGTTTTGATTTCAGACGGAAAGCGAGAAATGGAGTGTCTTAACACTAAATTCTCTTTAACTTTATTGCTATGGGAGAAAAGCGAGAATCTTTGTTTTATTTTAATGTTAAATAGTTTTTATTTTTATAAAACAATGATTAAATTGTAATACTAGTAGTATAGCATTGCCGTAACGTTGCTACTTGTGAGAGTATGTCAAACACATGTACGTAATATTTTACCAGTTTAATGTATTTGAAATAAATTATTGTGCGATTTATTGACATTCTGCACTTTTGTATATAAAGGGATATATTTTATGAGCTAAATCTATATAACTTTTATAGAAAATTACAAGATTATTAACTCACGTTATCACTCATATAATATTATGTGAATAAATCAAGTCATCATCTCGTCAGGGCCAGTTTTGGCATAGATGCGCAAGGTGTGCCTATAAAGCGATTGATTGTGGGTTCGATTCCCACTCGAGGAGTGGAAATATTCATATTTCCATTTTCTTCGCTCTGATATCGGGGCAAAGCGCGGCGGTAAGTTCCGCTACTTAACACGCAATGCCTCCGAATTGGGCGGAAAGTGGGAAACGGAGTGTCTCAACACTAGGCTCACTCTGCCTACCCTGCTGTGTGCGGGATACAGCGTGAAACTAAAAAAAAAGAAAAATCACCTCGTTACCTTTATGAAGTATCTAATTGATCAAAGGCAAGGCATCGTGTAAATTTATAATATACTAACTGTAACCCACGGCTTTGCTTGCTTACAGAAAATTGATCTAGTCGTCAATTTTTTAAGCAAATTTCTTTTTTTGAGTAAAGGTTGGATATGCAATGGATATGATGTTTATTGCCATTAACCAATTAAAGAATTATATATTTTACACATTCTTTGTTAAAAAAAAAATACTCAAAAAATTGACAGTTAGATCAGATAGACAGATAGTCATTGGACCTTAGTCAGTGTGACTTAAGAACAAGAACACATTATCATTCTTCCCGTAGTAAAAAGTTATATTTTTATTTATTTACATTCATTTACCTTTCTACTTATATCTATCTATGTTTGTCTTTGTTAAGTAACTGTGTTGATCAGTGATTTGTTTTTATTCAAATGTTCTTTTAAGTTTTCTAAAAATGTCAGTACAACTATGACTGTATGTGACCTAGATTTTTTTTTTATGTTATTATGTTAGTGATTGATGTATGTAGCAAGTAGAAACCCATGGCTCAGTGGTGAGGGCGCCTGGACGATATTCAGGAGGTTCGAATCCCGCTGCGTTCAAATTTTTATACGTTTTCTAAATGCCTATCAAAATAGTTTTAAAAGCAAAGCAAAGCATTAATTCATTTCAAAAGATAAGTAATTTTCAACGTTAAAAGGTATTTTTTGGAAATTTTTGTAAGCACTGACCCCTGTCTGATTAAATTGCGAGTATGCGAGATGCCCGTGACCTACGCTATGCTGGCGTATAAATGAATTTTTAAACAACCAACACAATAGCTGGCTGTGTAACTAAAGAATGATTCTTATACTGCTAGCTGCAATTATGAAGAGAAAAATAAGTTAATCAGATGTTTTTTTTCGCGACTATAACACATTTTTGAAATAAGTTTTTTTTGTTTTTAACCGGTTTATTCCCGTATATTATTTGGTATTCGATACTATATTTTTAGAAAACCCATCGTTTCGAACACTTTGACCTTGACTGGTCAAAGAAAAATAAGTTTTTACAAACTAACTGGACAATCTAAGTAATTATTGTATAAAAGAAGCGATGAGGCCATCGTTGCGAAATGGGACAGCGTCTTACTGAAAAAACGATGGTTGGGGGCTCGATTCCCACTCGGGAAGTAATTATATTAAAATTTTCATTTCTGCGCTCTCATACTTAAGACAACGCGCGGCGTTGAGTTACACCACTCCACACGCAACGTCAGTCGGAAAGTGGAGGTCAGAGTGTCTTGTTACGTCATTCATTCCTGCGAAATTCATTCCTCCAGGAAACAGCGTAAAGCTATATAAAATAATAAACACAATAATTGGTTAAAGTTAACAATAATAATAGCTATTTTGATGTTTAATTAGTTAAAACTATTTACTATAAGTACTTATTTTAAACTAATCTTCCTTTCTTATAAAATATCCTGCTTTATTATGCAAGTTATCTGAATATTCCATTAAGACTATATTTTTTTTATATAGCTCAGATCTTTTTATATCTAGAACAGGTATCTTAAAATAATTTTCGCTTAATATTATTTTAAAAATCTTTAATTATTTTTAAAGCTTCGGGATTTGAGCCAGTGCGTTCCGAGCGAGAATAACACTATAAAAAGAAATAATTAACTGTAATTAATCCAGTTTACTTTTATATATAAGATTCCTAATTTCCTAATTTTCCACATGATATAGAGATACAAGTTATTTCAAAACAAAGGAAATCCCACCACATTGTTTACTGATTAGTCATTAGCCAAATTTGGTACGCGATTGCAATTCCATGCACGCTGCATTTAAACTCGCCTCGCAATAACAATGAAACTGTTTAAGCTTTTATAGACCTTACCATCTGGTTGTCCAAAATAGAGTGGCACGCAGAAAGTAGGAATATATTTAATACCTAAGTATAGTACCCGGCAATAAATAATGCACATCGATGCTTAGAATGAAACAGTCAGTTAGCTTCGACTTCGTAGAGCGTTGTCTCGGTCGCTTAAAATAATAACAATGAGAAACGTCACATATCAACTGAGTGACAAAGACAGCGCTCTACGAAACCGGAACTGACCGACTGTTTCATTCTAAGCACGATGTGCATTATTTATTGCCGGGTACTATACTACTTAGTAGTTAGACAAATAGAATATATAATAAAATAATTAAGAAAATGGGGCCAGTCGTGGCGCAGGGGCACATACGTGTGACTGTAAACGACTGGTTGAGGGTTCGACTCCCACTTGAGGGGTGGAAATATTTAATATTTCCATTTTTTCTGCTCTGGTGTCGAGGTAAAGCCACTTGACACGCAATGCCTCCGAATTCGGTGGAAAGTGGGGAACGGAGTGCCTTAACACTAGGTGCCCTCTGCCTACACTGTTGTGTGCGGGATACAGCGTGAAGCTAAAATACAGCGTGAAAACGAAGAAAATAATAACGGAATATGCTAGATATTTAACTGAATATGTTTTCTTTACTAAGCAACTTTACAATATTAGATTTTTATGATTTTTAATTTAATCTTTTTATGATTTTGAATTATTTTTTTTGTATTCTATGGGTATATAAATTATTATAGATTTTATATGAAAGAGAGAAGAGAGTTGTTACACGATTATCTAATAAATTTAAACATATGTGGGGAACAAGTGCAAAAAGCAAAAAAAATAATGCGTTAAAAATACACTATGAATAAAAAAAATTAGACACACTAGATAAGATGTTTGGCATAAACTGCTGGGAGGTCGAATAGTAAAAAAAAACAGCATCAAAACATATACACAATATATGGAATGCGGAAATCAGAGAGATTTTTTTTAGACAGTTTCACCTTCGACAGTTACGTTGTATTTTGAGTGGCGGCGCTCAACGCCTCGTTAACTTGAGCGGAGAAATGAAAATAACTTAAATATAAATATAACCTCAAGAAGAAATTGTATCCACAACCAATCTCACGGAGAGATCTATCACTCGGCGTTCTCTAGTTTTCTCCTGAATAAGACAAGGAAAAAAAAAAGACACTAGAATCTCCTCTTGCATGTTATTTTCCATTCAAATCCCATAATATAAAGAAATGTGGTCACTCAAGTCACTCCCGTTATAGGTCGTAACATCGGAACAACCGTAAATAATAACGTAAGATAACATCGAAAAATTTACGAGCAAATCGTAAAATATCCAGTCGTTAACGACAGTTGATAAGTCATTTTTGAATTTTATCAACGAACTACTTTGCTGATAACAATTTCCTAAGTGCTTTGGATATGTGTAATTTGAATCCAAATGGGAGACTCGAGCATTGTGTGTTTATTTACATATGCTTAAATTAAATATAAGACTAGATATGTAAAGGTAGCGTATTAGGGTATGACTGCCTTCGCGATTGGTTTGAGTTCGATTTCTACTTAGTGGAATAATCATAATTTCAATATTTTCTTTCAGAACAGAGAGCTCTGGTGAAAAAGACAAAGCGCAGCGTTAAGGGTCAACACATAATGCCGCCCAGGTCCGACGATAGGGGCAGTGTGTGAGACCTGGGCTAGTGGCGGGTTAGGGGCACCGTCAGGTTTTTAGTGGGTAAACGGAGGAACGAGCCGGAGTCCCACATAACCGCGTCCGGGTCCCCACCATGGGCGGGTATCCGTAACAGGACTTTCCCGACGATAAAAAAAAAAGACTAGGGGTCGAAATACAATGCCTGAAATTTGTGGGACAAGTGGAGAACGGACTCCAGACGAATGGAAAGCAGTGGAGAGAGTGCCTTGACTCTAGATTCTCTCTAAATCCTCTAAATAGGGAAAAAATCTTGACGGAATAAGCTCTAGTTATAAGCAGAAAAACGTTATATAAAATATAGTAAAAAAACGCTTTGTAACTAAGAACGGCTTTCACCTGTAACATACATATATATTGCCTCCCGACGTGCAACAGAACGATGCAAATGCTTTGTTTAACAATCAGGCACATCCCTACAGCGCATTGCAAAATAAAAATAAACTTTACAAAAGGAAATATTGGTAAAAAATAGCAAAACGTCAGCTGGTCAGCTGAAGTTGTTTTAAGTTTTACTTCAGTTAATTGTAAATTAAGTGCTGTTTTATTATACGGCTACTTAAATTATAATTGAAGAAGAAAAGAGAAAATTCAAAGTAAACTATTTCTAAAATATAAGTGATATGTACACTATTCAAATTACTAGTTAAAAAAATTGCGACTATGCTCATTCCCGTATAGCAAGCAGGACAGGAAGTAGAGGGACCTACGGACGGGACCTAGGAAGTCAAAACGTTGCGTGTTCAATGGCGGTGCTGAACGCCGCAAGTTGTCTTTTTACCAGACCGCAGTAAGCTAAATAGTTTAAATGTAATCATTTTCCGGAGTGGTGAAGTAGCCCACAATCATCCCGATCACAGTCAGATGTTGTCTCCTTGCGTCATAATGAATTTGTAGACGACAATAACAGAGACAGGGAGTTTATACAAGTTAAAATATGATAATACAAACTTAAATCGATGAAAGTACATTATTTTGATCTAGTTATATGTCAGTTCACTATTGTCAAGACACTCCGTTTTCCGCCGTTCACCCAAAATTGCAACTCGATTAGTGTTATTTTTATAATGATAGTACATTTTCGTAGCGGTTAACAGAGATCCAAACAGAGATAGAATAATATAGCCATTACCTCGACTAGAAATTGAATACATAACTAAACAATTGATGAAAAGATGAAATTTAACAACAAAACTGATGAACAAGACAAATTGCGTCCATAAATTTGGACACTAAGCATACAGTCACAAATTCGAACGGAATGTGCAGAATAGAGTGTCTTGACACTACGATTTCTGTATCTATCCTGCTTTCAGAAAAACGGAGTGAAGCTAAAAAAAAACATAATTACTCTAATGTTTTTGAGACAAAGCGCGGCGTTAAGTTCCACTACTTAACACGCAATGTCTCCAGAATTTCGCAAAATAGGGAACGGTGTGTCTTAACACTAAATTCCTTCTACCCACCGTACTGTGTGCGGGATACAGCGTGAAGCTAAAAAAAACATAATTAATCATTTATATGACCGATGCATTGTATAACAATGCGAGCACACGTTCACCGGACGGCCGTCTCATTCCCCTCCACTTTAAGCGCTATGAAATATTCATATTTCACATTCAGTGTTATTCGTGGAATCGTAGCTATTTTTTATTTGATTCCATTTCATTTCATTATAATTCTCTCGGAACTTCCATTTAATGTTTGATAGCAATTGATATTTGTTTGTTTCTCGGTATAGATGACTTTGGTGTGGTCTTTTTAGTTATACAATATGACCGAAGGCAGATTAATCGATTTTAAGTCTTTTTTTGCAGCTGTACGCTTTTATTTTTATAGGAGTCAAAAACGTAGATGTAAGACACTTTTTTTTAGCTTCACGCTATATGCACACAGTAGGGTAGGCAAAGGAAACCTGGTGTTAAGACACTCCGTTCCTCATTTTCCGCCGAATTCGGAGGCCTTGCGTGTTAAGTGGTGGAACTTAACACCGCGCTGAAATGGAAAAAGAAGAAAATGGAAATATTAAATATTTCTACTCCTCGAGTGGTAATCGAACCCACAACCAGTCGCTTTACAATAACACTTTGTGCCTCAGCGCCACCACTGGCCCCCAAGGAAAGATACTCTGTTTTTAATTAAGCCCGAAATGAAGGCATGATGGGTGGCGGTGGCAACGCCACGTTTCGTCTTAACTTTTAGAGTAGAAAATTAGCGGTATTACGAAAAACGCTGTCTCACCATTTTAAAATTTAACAATTTTAAGTTTTGATTGACAAATATTTATGTTAAAGTTTATTAAGGCGGACTGGCGAATTTGCCGAAAGGCAGAGAATGAAGTGTAATGACATACATATAGATTATCTCTGTCTTCTTTTAAACATTTTTAAAGTGTTATTCCACACTTAGGAAAATTGAAAAAGACATTTAGAAAACGTATAAATATTTGAACGCAGCGGAAATCAAACCCGCGCCGCCTGAGCCGTCCAGGCGCTCTCACCGCTGAGCCATGCGTTCTACTATCAGCTACGTCGAAATTCTTATAGGCTTTATTACAACTTATTTTGTTGTTAGCATCTCTGTAGAGAGATTTTTTACAAATTTCTGCTACCCAAAGATTATTCTACGATCAATCGTATGGTAAGAGAGATTACTATATACTAAATACTTTTAAACATTTATAGTGTTATATTTTTATCTACAACAAGAATCTAATTCGATCTTTTTTACAACTTTCATTGCATCAAAAGAATTTGAAAGTCAACACGTATCAAGATAAATTTATTGCAACACAATAAATGAAAGAAATAAATAAGTTCACGAATAAAATTGATAATCCTGAATAAAATAACCAATCTCAATAAAATAAGTCAAACAATAACTATATTTTATTTAGTTTGTATACTAAATAGAAATATTAGGAAAATATGGTGCTATTGTCTGCTTTTCTCTTTAGAAAATGCGCTACAATAAAATTTTAAGAACCCTAATAAATATTTTAAGAATCTTAATCCAAAACTTTCCATTTGAATTATTCAACTTTACGCTTTTTCCCGCGAAGGACGATAGTATATAATTTAGTGTTAAGACACTCCGTTATTAACATTTTGCAGTGGAACTTAACGCCGCCCTTTGTACCAGAGCGAAGAAAAAAAAATACAATCATTTCCCCGAGCGGCTATCGAACCCAAAACCATAGCATACAGTCAAACGCTGACACACTGGGCCACGGCGACCTATAAAATGAAAGTAATTTAAATATAACCGTGTGGACAGTGGGGATCAAATTCACAACCATCGCGCTTATAGGTCCGACCTACCTACGAAGGACTTCACCTTAATTTAACAGTGTATAATAATATCATCTATTATAATGAAAATATAAAAAATATAGTCGCATCAAATCGAATGTTGAAAATGACATTTAGAAAACGTATAAAAATTTTGAACCCAGCGGGATTCGAACCCGCGCCTACTGAATACCCTCCAGGCGCTCTTACCGCTGAGCCATGCGTTCTAATATCAAATATAACAGTGTAT
The DNA here is from genome assembly GCA_019049465.1 of Dryas iulia moderata. Taxonomy (NCBI): domain Eukaryota; kingdom Metazoa; phylum Arthropoda; class Insecta; order Lepidoptera; family Nymphalidae; genus Dryas; species Dryas iulia. The sequence continues at coordinate 13,380,141 of CM032417.1, forward strand.
AATAATATCATCTATTATAATGAAAATATAGAAAATATAGTCCGATCAAATCGAATGTTGAAAATGACATTTAGAAAACGTATAAAAATTTTGAACGCAGCGGGTTCGAACCCGCGCCTCCTGAATCCGCCCTCCAGGCGCTCTCACCGCTGAACCATGCGTTCTACTACCAGCTGCGTCGAAATTCTTATACGCTTTATTACAACTTATTTTTGTTGTTAGCGTCGAATAAATCGAATGTTGTAATGATGACCAAATAGAGGTCTCCATTATATTGAAAATTCAGAATATAATTTTCGCACTGTTTATTTTACGCATAAAATTCAAATATTTGAATTTCAAATTCACTTTTTATTCATAAATTCATCTGTTATCTCATATTTATGTAGAGGCTATCGTATCGTATCGCAGTGGGATAGTGTCTGAGTGTAATCGATTTTCAATTGCGGGAATGATTATATTTAAATAATTTTCATTTGTCATATCTGGTTACAAGAACAGCAACAAAGGGCTTGGATTAAGCTTGGAATAAGGCGAAAAGTAGGGGATGTAGTGTCTTGACACTAGGTTCTCTCTGATTACCCTGATGTGCAAACAGAAGTTCGACGCTGAAATAAAACAAGGGAGAGAAGAAAAAACAGGAGAAAATAAAACACAAATGATATGTAAACCACTTCATGTGAAGATCGAAACCTAAATATCCTTCCCTCGTCACTCACCCTCTTTACTTGGCCACTTCTTTATGATACTGCCATCCCTACTGTTAGCTAATCATAATCTATATTACAGTTCATCAGTGAGGTAGTGTAAACATAACGTAATATTGTATCTGTATTTTGACAATTGTTATTCCCGCTTTTTTTAGCTTCACGCTGTATCCCGCACGCAGCAGGGTAGGCAGAGGGAACCGAGCGTTAAGACACTCCATTCCCCACTTTCCGCCAGATTCGGAGGCATTGCGTGTTAAGGAATTTAATGCCGCGCTTTGCCTCTAATACCAGAGCAAAGGAAATGGAAATATTAAATATTTCCACTCCATGAGTGGGAATCGAACCTACAACCAGTCGTTAACAGTCACACGTTCGTGTCACTGCGCAACGACTGGCCCCAATTTTAATGGCCACATTTTTACTTTGATTATAATAAATTACAATAATTACTACAAGATATTTTACTTTATAATAATACAAAAACATAAATAGAGTACCTTTACGATTCGAAGAGCTAACACTACCTACCAGCTTAGTTAATATTTTCTATCTTTTGGCCGCCATGGAAAAGTCTTTGACTGTAAACTCAATGGTTGTGGGTTCGATTGCCAATCGAAGGAATAAAGATATTTAAATCTTTTACATTTGCTCTAGTAAGACAAAACGTGGTGGTGAGTGCGCCTGGACAGTATTCAGGAGGCGCGGGTTCGAATCCCGTTGCGTTCAAATGTTTATACGTTATCTAAATGTCTTTTTCAATTTTCCTAAGTGTGGAATAACACTTAAAAATGTTTAAAAACACTTGGATCTCTCTGCTCATCATGGTACATGAAAAAAAATTAGCCTAGTTAATATACCTCTATAGGATAAGATACTATGTATCTTAATAATATATTAACCAATTTCAACCGGAAGCAGTAAAATTTACATTTAGATTTTGCATTAGTAAGGGTTGTGATACGTCCGCTAAGGGTCCAGAACGGCACCTAAAGTTGATATTTAGTGGCGTTTATCTCTACCGATAAAGTTTGCCAAATTGCCTCTTGGTTTGCCCTTACTTAGAACTTTATGGTGCTTTTGAAAGCTGTTTATCGCCTTAAAATAAAGTTTTTTCGATAATATTAAGTAAGGAACTGCATTTGTGAGATAAAAGAGGGTGGAATTTAGTATCAAGTAGTCCTTTTTGACTGTAAGCTGTTTTGAGTTGTAGGTTCGATCCTTAGGCGGGTGAAAGAAAGTGCATATATTTTATTTTTATTTTCTCTCTTGTAAGGTAAAGCCTTATTTCGTAACATAACACGTGATTTATTGAATTTGGACAGAAAGCGGAGAGCGAACTGTCTATTTGTTTCTTTCTGTATATAGCCTGTTATCTAGGAAAACAATAAAAAAATAAAAAGAATAGGGTCAAGCTTGTCTTCTTACGCTGCTAGCTAAGTGTGACGCTGGATAAAGCTACTTACATAATATAGTACAGATAGGATAAGATAGATATGAAATAATCTCAAATGTCCCTAAGATTTTACCATCTCAATTCTACAACTTGTTCTATTATAAAGATTGAGTGAATCGACACATCGATATACACGGAAATAGCCCCAGAAGGTCGTTAAAGCCAACTTAAATACGTTTCTACTTAGAAATAAGTCGACTTTAGAAAATAATATCACCTAAACGTTAACTGACATCTCTGAGTGAATAAACTAACTGTAAAACAAAAAGGCAAGAGACCAGTAGTGACGCAGGGGTACAAAGTGTCACTGTAACCGCAACAGGTTGTGGGTTCGATTTCTACTCGAGGAGTTTAATATTTCATTTTTCTGCGCTGTGGTTCCACCTAATTTCTCCCTATCCATCCTGCTATGTCAAAATAGAGCGTGACGCTAAATAAAAAGACAACCGGACTAAACCACGATTCCTATACATATTATAAGTCTATACAAATAAATAAAACTGGAGTGTCTGTGTGTAATATCAAAATATGCGCTTTTTACTAAGTGTATATACACACATCAAACACACACCAAAATAATAATTTTTACAATTCTTAATTGTCTGTCTGTTTGTTCCGGTTAATTACTGGAACAGCTGGACCGATTTTCACGCGAACGAAGTCGCAAGCACAGCCAGTCAAATAAAATTCATTGGCTATACAAACATTGTTTACAAAACGTCGCGGTACATCTGGTTCAGAGTACGATATACAAGCGAAAGTGATTTTATGGTTTTTCATTTCGACGTTAGTTTAAGTTTAAGATTTCTACTTTGAAAGAATGTGTAAATAACTGACTCTGTGTGTAATCCATACTTATATTATAAATGCGAAAGTCTGTCAGTTTGTCTGTCACGCTTTCACGGCTAATCCACCGGTCCGATTTGGATGACATTTAGAATTAAAGTAATAAACAATGCAGGGTCAAAAATAGTCTACTTATTATTTCAGAAATCAACTTCTAAAGGGTAAAGTTATAAACTTTGAAATATCTAAACCGCTTGACCGATTGTAATGAATTTTGGAATATATATAGTAAATAATCCGAGGTTAAACATAGGCTACTTTATTTTTTAAAAATCCACCTCCGAGGGTCGCAATATAACGAAATAGTTATGTAGTTCACGCCGCGAAGCCGCGAGCGGGCCGCTAGTAAATCTATAAATAGAATGTTACATAATAAAAAACATTTTTAGATAACGTTTTACACCTTTTTTAAAAATGTTTTTCATATTTTTTCTTGTCAAACGATTGGTTGTAAAAGTAATCTTTGTTTTCTTCCTTATGGTTCAGAAATTGGTTAAGTTTGTATAACGCGATGTTTGGATTCGAATCTTACTCTAGGGGCTATTTGATTTACTTTTTGTGACAACAGTAATTACTACCACTTCAATACAGAATTATCTTTCCATATGTTTCTTCTGTTTGCTCCACAAAAATGACGTTTTATACTTAAAAATTATAAGTTCACAAAATATTAATGTTTATATTCTTTTGGCATTGCAACAAAATACTACTGTTTTGACCGTTTTTTGAAATCCTTACAGCAGGTTGACGACTAGTATTCCCGCATAACGGGGTAGGCAGAGAATCTAGTGTCAAAAAACTCTGTTTCTTTTCTATTCTCCACTTTCCACTCAAAGCGGACAAGTGGCAAGACACAATCCTCTTTAAATGGTAAGTAATAATCTTTTTTAAATTAAAAACTACTGCGGCCAGCCGTGGCCCAGTGGCACAAGCGTGTAAATGTAAATGACTCATTGTGGGTTTGATTCCCTTCCCCACTCGAGGAGTGGAAATTATATTTCCATTCTCTTCGCTCTGGTGTCGAGGTAAAGCGCGGCGTTAAGTTCCGCCACTTAACACGCAAGCCTCCGAATTCGGCGGAAAGTGGTTCCCTCTGATTACCCTGCTGTGTGCGGGATACAGCGTGAAGCTAAAAAAAAAACAAAAAAAATATATATTTGAATTAACAAAAATCTATATCAATTTAGAATTATCTCCTTAAACTATAAAATGTGTCAAATAAAAACAATTCAACGAAAGTAGTGAAATACAATTAATTGGTAAATGCGAAGCAAAGCACTAATTCGAATTAACTAAATAAGCAAATTGAACTAAAGTAAATTAGATATTTTGTTTGTATTATCACACTACGTTTGTTCCCATTTCATTTAGAAAATACATTGTTCAAATTCTAATAAGCATTGCTAGTAATAAATACGATTTTTTGGCACTTCACGCACGCTTCACGCTGTAACCCGCACACAGCAGGGTAGGCAGAGGGAATCTAGTGTTAAGACACTCCGTTCCCCACTTTCCACCGAATTCGGATGCATTGCGTGTTAAATGCGCTTAATTGCATGTTTTGAACAGTTGTAAATTCAAATTGAGGTCATGTTAATGTTTATAATATTAAACAAATAATACAATTATTAGACAGACAGTACTCTAATGTAATCACAATTAGTTGTGGGTTCGATTTTTACTCGTTGCATATTTATTAGTGTTAGTATTTCGTTAGATATTTAATATGAAGTTCAATTATTCGCTGGATATTGCGAACAAGACAGATCGGCGTTGAGTTCCGCCATTTGCGTTAGCGGAATCCAATTGGAAATCGACCCCACAACCTTTCATTTACAGTCAACCGTCGTTCCACTGTACCACAATGACCTAAATAACAAAATTAATCAACATAAAATAACATTTTTGTAAAGAAAACATTCAGCGAAAATATAATACGCTTGTTCATCGCCTTCATAATAAAGTATATAATATCTTTTGACCACTTTATTCACACGCTCTCTGCTTCCATAACAATTGGTCTGTTTAATAATACGCCAGCTATTTTTCCTTATTTCCCTTATTGGAGGACTGAGGCGCAAATGCGGCATTTGTTAGATATTTTCTTATTTGTTAGTGGTAAATAAAATTGGGGCCAGTCGTGGCGCACTGGCACAAGCGTTTGACTGTAAACGACTGGTTGTGGGTTCGATTCCCACTCGAGGAATGGAAATATTTAATATTTCCATTTTCTTCGCTCTATTGTTGAGGCAAAGCGCGGTTAAGTTTCGTCGCTTAACACGCAATGTCTCCGAATTCGGCGGATAGTGAGGAACGGAGTGTCTTACGGTAGGTTCCGTCTGCCTACCCTACTGTGTGTGGGATACAGCGTGAAGCTAAAAAAATATATTAAGTAACACTATAAACGGCGGTACTCAGTGAGTGATCTCTTCCATGCAACTTTGAGGAAAAGGTGGAGAGAGAGAGAGAAAATATGAGGGTAATGGGAAGTGCGTATTGAATATTTCAATATATAATATCTGTATATACCTATAATATAATCATTTTACAAATATAACATACAGACGATACTATACATATAAAAACATAAAAATCAATTGCAATATAAACACGACTAGTACTATTTGTGATATATTCAAGCCATATTTGTAAGTCGCCATACAAAAAGCCCAGGTGTTTACATTGGATCATACAATATGCATGCATGAACGTAACAAACATAAGTGCTTAGAATTTTTTACACGTATTAAATTAATATGACTAATATTTTTATATATTTATATATCGTCGTGGTACAGTGGCCCAGTGCTTAACTTTAAGCCGTGGTTGTGGGTTCCATATTCAGTGTTAAGGAATTATTAAGTTTAAGCCAATTCAACCAAAATTCGGCGGAAAGTGTCTTAACACTAGGTTCCCTCTGACTAACCTGCTGTGTGTGGGATACAGCGTGAAGCTAAAGAAACACATTATATTAGCATATTTATATAGCATATGCAGGTTGTATTATTCCATAAAGGTAAGAAAATAAATTAACTATAATTTTTTTTCAAGACTTTTAGTATTAAGCTCTTAAAACTTGAGGAACTAGGTGAGAACATTTATCTATACAAATTTTATTAAAATATCTAATATGACCGCCCGAAATTAGACATAGTTATTTCTATTTATCATAATTACATCGCAGAGGCCAGCCGTAGCGCAGGGGCACAAAGTGTGAATGTAAACGTGACAGGTTGTGGGTTCGATTCCCACTCAAGAAATGGAAATATTTAATATTCATGACTCTAGTGTGGGGGCCAAAGCGCGGCGTTAAGTTCCGCTAATCTTAATACGCAATCGCATCCAAAATTCAGCTGAAAATGGGAAACGGAGTGTCTTAACACTAGATTCCCTCTGCCTCACTGCTGTTGCTGTGAACGTGCGTTTAAAAAAATACTTTTGTTAGAATATCTAATACTACCGTACGGTATTAGTATGCGAATAGTAGTTTTAAAAAATGTTAAAATATTTTATTCCATCATGTCTCTAACTTAGAAACGTAGTATATAGTAGTCCCAACGTAACTGAAGCTGTTTATGCAAAGAAAATGTATGCAAATACGATAGACGTGTGTACTTACCTCTGATATACATAAATACATATATCTTTGAATCTTTTGATATATATTTGATAATCATATAAGAAACTATTGTTTTAGCTTCACGCTGTATCCCGCACACGGCAAGGTAGGCAGAGGGAACCTAGTATTGAGATGCTCCGTTCCCCACTTTCCGCCGAATTCGGAGGCATTGCGGAACTTAACGCCGCGCTTCACCTCGACACCAGAGCGAAAAAAATGGAAATATTAAATATTTCCACTCCTCGAGTGGGAATCGAACCCACAACCAGTTGTTTACAGTCACACGTTTGTGCCACTGCGCCACGACTGGCCCCATATCTGGATGTTCTACAATGAGTTAATTAAAGTGTTTCGTGCAGACATGATTCTGGCGAATGAAAATTTAATTTCTCCAAATTTGTTGTTTAGGAAACTTCCCCTAACCGTAATTATGCTTTTTCCTTTATCTCGTGTACTTTGTGGTTAGCATTACTGCGTTTGAGTATGAGGTCTTAGGTTTGGGTTTTTCGAAATGAATATTTTTTTTGTGACAAAAAGAAGAATTTTTATGTTTTCTAAAAATCTTATTGTTATGTGTGAGTGAGTATGTAAATTATACTGTGCATAATTATCTTACTTTTTCTTAAGTATATAACATAATATAAAGTATTATATTTAATTAATTGTAAAGTAAATGCTCACGCATTTAATGCCTCCGAATTTGGCGGAAAGTGGGGAACGGAGTGTCTTAACACTAGGTTCCCTCTGCCTACCCTGCTGTGTGCGGGATACAGCGTGAAGCTAAGAAGAAGAAGAAGAAAGTAAATGCTATGCAGGAAAAGCGTGAAGAAATAAAAGATATTTTCTTTAGTAGGAAAGTATTTTCTTGTTATAGTTTAATCAAAATTTCAGTAATCAATGTCCTTAGCGGATTAAGTTTTCAAAAGGCCATCTACGTATCCATATATCCATAGAGTATACGTGAAACGTCGATGTGGACTTTGGGCGAATAAATACTGGATATCGGGGCCAGTCGTGGCGCAGACTGTAAAGCGACTGGTTGTGGGCTCGATTCCTACTCGAGGAGTGAAAATATAAAACGTGGCGTTAAGTTCCGCCACTTAACACGCAATGACTCCGAATTCGCCGGAAATTAGAGAATGGACTGTCTTAGCACTAGGTTTTCTCTGCCTACTCTGCTGTGTGCGGGATACAGCGGAAGCTTTGAAGTCCATCCAGAAGTGGCGGAACTTAACGCCGCGTTTGCTTCTCACCAGAGCGGAAGAACGGAAATAAAGTAAAGTTTTTAATTAGTTTTTTTAGCTTCTCGCTGCATCCCGCACACAGTAGGTAGGTAGAGGTAGAGGAAACCAAATTTTAAGACACTCCGTTCCCCACTTTTCGCCGAATTTTGGAGGCATTACGTGGTAAGTGGCGGAACCTAACGCTGCGCTTTGCTTCGGTACCAGAGCAAAGAAAATGGAAATATTCAACATGTTCGCTCCTCGGGTGGAAATCGAACCCACAACAAGTCGTTTAAAGTCACACGTCTGTGCCACTGCGCCACGACTGGTCCCAATTAGTTAAAGAATTAATACCAGACCTAAAGCAATTCGGTACCTTAGTTTAATATTTTTCTCTAGAAAGCATGGGGCTTTCTACTGCCTTCATGAACCCATTACATCTTATACTAAATTCTAAGGTTCAAATAATAGAGAGATGAATTTAGAGCGAGGGAATTCAAAGTACATTATCCTTTATAAATATTAATATCGTAAAGTTCATAGCCATTGGGAAAGCTTGTTAAGTTCAGGAAATTTTAGAACAGTATATTTGAGAAATTAATTTATATGTAAAATTGTTTTATTTTATAACTTTCTAACATTTTTATTACTGTTAAGGAAGAATGAGGCTAATCGTGACGCAGGGGCACAAAGTGTGACTGTAAACGCGATAGGTTGTGGGTTCGATTCTCACTCGAGATATTGAAATATTTAATAAATCATTTTCCTCGTTTTGGTTTAATGGAAAAGCGTGGCGTGAAGATCTGCCACTTAACACGCAGTCCAGAATTCCGCGGAAAATGGGAAACGAAGTGTCTTAACTTAACATTTTTTTCTAGGTCTACTAGTACTTTGCAGTCGGAAAGTGGAGAACAAAAAATATATTTCGTTTTCAGTTTTGTGCTTTTACATGCACAGCAAAGTATTCAAAAAGAACTTAGTACTAATTAATATACTCAGTTCTTAACTTGTCCCAAGATATTGTGTATTAAGAAAATAGAAATCATAACAATTTAATTGTTATGATTTCTATTTTCTTAATACAGTGGCCAGTCGTGGCCCAGTGGCACAAGCGTGTGACTGTAAACGACTGGTTGTGGGTTCGATTCCCACTCGAGGAGTGGAAGTTATATTTTCATTTTCTTCGCTCTGGTATCGACGTAAAGCGCGGCGTTAAGTTCCGCCAAGACACGCAAGCTTCTGAATTCAGCGGAAAGTGAGGAACGGAGTGTCTTAACACTAGGTTCCCTCTGCCTACCCTGCTGTGTGCTGGATACAGCGTGACGATAAAAAAAAAAGAAACAATTGAATGATAATTCCTTCGCATGGAAATCAAACCCACAACCATCACATATGAATTAAGATACTAACTATACCACGATTAAATGTTTTTCCTCAATCTTAAAATACACAAGAGTATTTAATACGTGAAAAATAAAGAAAAGAACCCAAAATTAACTCGAAACTTAAAGAAAACTTAGTCATTATTATAACAAGTGTTGAAATAAATAAGATTTACACCTGTAAAATACGGTTTTCGTAGGTAGAATGTAAAATTGGCCTAACCTCGTTTGTCGCCTCGTAACTTTACCCTATAAAACTCTTGACATCCGGTTATTATCATTTAAGACTCGCTGTTAAAAACGGCTATTCTTTAACTATACGATATTTTTATGGCTTTTATATTTAAGTGTATTAAATTATCATTTCTATACTAGAAGTAGTAGTAGAATTAGTGTCAAGACATTCCGTTCACTACTTGCTCTCTGACATCGAGACATTGAGTGTTTAACAGCAGAATTCATGACTAGGAACTAGAACTCAGAAATGGAAATAATTTTAAGAAAATTAATAACCGGTGGCCAGTCGTGGCCCAGTGGCACAAGAGTGTGACTGTAAACGACTGGTTGTGGGTTCGATTCCCACTCGAGGAGTGGAAATTATATTTCCATTTTCTTCGCTCTGGTGTCGAGGTAAAGCGCGGCGTTAAGTTCCGCCACTTAACACGCAAGCCTCCGAATTCGGCGGAAAGTGGGGAACGGAGTGTCTTAACACTAGGTTCCCTCTGCCTATCCTGCTGTGTGCGGGATATAGCGTGAAGCTATTTAATTTTAATTTAATTTAATAATTATTTACCTTGCGTGGTAATTGAATCCAAATATAAGTATACAGTCAGATGTTGTATCACTGCGCAATCAAACCCCATTTTATTTTATTGTTATATCTATACACGAAAACAAATCAAGATTATATTGCAAAATTTTCTTATTTTTATAATATACGACATGTGAAACTTTTAAAAGCGCATGAAAACGGTGAGTGGAGTGACATATTATAACAATTTACATGGGTAGGTAGTCAGAGAGTATCTAATGTTAAGACACTACGTTCTCCACTTTCTCTCTGAAAGCGAGACACTGTGTTTTGAACCCCGGAAGTAAATGCCACCCTCTCGTCTTACCAAAAATGGGAAATGAATGTAGGTTGAATATTATTCTTTTTCGAATTGGAAATCGTACCCATAACTAATCGCACCTACAGTCATACGCTAGCCCACTGTACTACGATGGCCTCGACTAAGTTTATATAAAATAACCTGAACATTATCATAAAAAAAAATACCAAAAAAATATACTTTGGCTCGGGTAAAGTTTAAAAAAGGAGCTTTTGATAAATAGCTTTTCACGTTTATCCCGTCACTGTTCTACTTTCCACTCAGTACTTTAGACGGGCCCGTTTTCTTTGCTTTATAGATAGGCATCCTCATTTTCTTTTTTTTTTCTTCATTCATAGAGAATTTTCGTTTAAGTTATTTAAGATTTTTTTTTAGTTAAGTAATAAAGATTAGAGGTTACAGGTTCGATTTGGTGCAATTGGAGTTATTAAAAGCAATGGTTTGTATGGTAAATTTTGTAAAAAAAGCTATTTATTTCTTTGTTATTTGTTTTAATATTATTATTTCGCTAAAGTAGTTTTTAATTTTTACAATAAAAGACATTATCGGTTTCCCGTTTTTTCCACCTAGCAGAGTAGACAGAGAGAACTTAGTGTCAAGACACTCCGTTCCCTTCTTTCCTCCCTAAATCGAGACATATTTCTTATGTAATTTCTTAGTAATGTACATAGATAATGTATTCTGTGTATAGTTTAAGCACGTATCATATGTCAAAGGACTATCTGTATATACAAACATACAAATACGTATATGTGTTAATCAGTTGAGTAGTGCAATTATTATTATATTATGCAGATGACACTATAGTGGGTTTTAGTGGTCTAAAAATATATATATGTGATGATGTAAAAAAAAAGACAAAAATATCGAGAGGTTTAACATATATATTAATTAAGATAAAGTTAAAAAGCATATTAAAGAAATTTAAAATTCTTCCCTCGCTATCCTGGTCCACTAGGTCCTCTCTGACTACCCCGATATGCGCAAAAAAGCAGGAAGTTGTTATTATAATGGTTTAAGAAAAATATTTTTATAGCAAGAACTTGATGTGGCCAGTCGTGGCCCAGTGGTACAAGCGTGTGACTGTAAACGACTGGTTGTGGGTTCGATTCTCATTCGAGGAGTGGAAATATTTAATATTTCCATTTTCTTCGGTGCCGAGGTAAAGCGCGGCGTTAAGTTCCGCCACTTAACACGCAATGCCTCCGAATTCGGCGGAAAGTGGGGAACGGAGTGTCTTAATACTAGGTTCCCTCTGCCTACCCTGCTGTGTGCGGGATACAGCGTGAAGCTAAAAAAAAAAAAGAACTTGATATCCTCAAGTTATTACTATATAGGTAGTGTATTGTCTGCCGGTTTGGATATATGTGCAAATTTTTCACTAAATCTGAATGAAAGAAGCAAGTTAAAATGAAGTGTGCAGGTGTATACAAACTAGACTGTGACTGTGGCTTATCTTACATTGGCCAAACAAAGAGGAGCATCGGTACTAGGGTGAAGGAACACATCTCCGATATCAAGAATGGGCGTGCATCAAAGTCAGCTGTGTGTGAGCATGCTACGGATAAGCCCAACCATTACATAAGGTTTGATAAACCACATATCCTCGCTAGGGAAAATAGATATATCCCTAGAATGATCCGCGAGGCTATTGAAATACAAAAACATCCAAATTTCAATAGAGAAGACGGTTGGAAACTTTCTACCACCTGGGACCCAATTCTAAAAACTTTGAAGTCTCAAAATCACCTCACCAGAGGGCATGATACAGTCAGCTCATTCTGCAAGAATCCAGGGCAGTACGCGAGGCAACTAAGAAATCGTTGGCGGTAGTTTGATATAATAATGTAGCAACTGACAGACGAATGCCACCTCAGTCTACCTGTGACCACGGACTACTGTAAAGTGTTCGAAACGTCGGGTTTCTAAAAATGTATTTTCGAATACCAATAATATACGCGATTAATCCGGTTAAACATAGTTTCACTTCAAAAAGTTAAAATGCGTTGCAAAATATTTTACTAGTACTATACATTGATACTTAGATACAGGTGAAGCTAATAAAAGCGTGTTATAAAAGCAAAAAGTGTTATATGAATTACGCTCGCAAGGCATAATCTGCATAGTTAATACTTGATGTAAAAAAAAAACTATTTTTTAAATAAAAGAAGATTATATATATGTACATAATACATATATATATTTTTATATTTATATATATATATATACATATATATATATATATATATATATATATATATATATATATATATATATATATCTATATATATATATCTCTATATATCTATCTCTCTATCTATCTCTCTCTCTATCTCTCTATATCTCTCTATCTATCTCTCTATATATTTTTTTATATAATGCATAAAAAATTATAAAATTAAAAAAAACATTACACACACACATTATCTTTGACATACACGTCTATATAAAGCTGTATACACGTTGCTATGGCAACTAGTATATATAAATGTATATAGTGAACATAATATTTTAGTATAGAAATAAAGACATTTGACAGTTAGCATCTTTTGTTATATGACGAAACAAGTGAAATGGTATATCCCGTGCATGTTGAATTGCGAAACTCAACGTCATGTTATGTTTAAAAAAAGGAGCTTTAAATATTATAATAATTATCCATTATAAAATAAGCTTGTTGCAGCATGCGTTGAACGCATGGCTTAGCGGTCAGAGCACCTGGACAGTTTTCAGGTGACGCAGGTTCGAATCCCGCTGCGTTCAAATTTTTCTAAATGTATTTTTAATTTCTTAAGTGTGTGAATAACGCTTTAAAAATGTTAAACGTAAGCTCTGAAAATTTTTAAACGAAATTTTCAAGTAAAATTGAAACTATAATTACGACTACAGTAGTAAATAAAAAAAAATAATACAAAACTCGTAACAGCCAAAAAAATTATGAAGAAATTGACATAATTATATTTACTTAACATCCAGATTAAAATATTTATACAATAATTAAGTAATAATATAATAAAACAAGAATCTGATAAGTTAAACAAGGGATTACTTGGCCAACCCGCAATCATACAAGAAAACCCTATCAATTGAAGCTCACCTGATTTTTTGGCACTGTTCCCCTTTCCACCGTTTTTATTTCTCCGCGGGTAAAGATTTATTTTGCTCTGCCCACACCCCATCACAGCTTATTCCATTACACTTGTCTAGTTAACCACTTAAACACTTGTTGCTATTCATTATACACTTCTACGTTAAAACACACTTTTAAACTTCTATTTTTTTAATTATTATATATTAATTACATCACTTCTTTGATTTTAATCATTTTTTTAAATATATTTTTAATGCCGGTTCCCCTTTTTTAGTTTAAGCGTAGATATTGCGTGGTTGTCTTCCTGCAAAGAAAATTTTGTATTAGAATAATTTGGGGGAAGCAAGCAGTGGGAGCTTTTGGATCAATGCAGGGTATATAATGATTGAATTATATACTTTGTGATTTATTTACAGGGATTATAGTATATAGATGTAAACATATAAGACGATACATATTTACATAAACATTTTTGATAATTATGGATAAATATTTAATTATTATTTGTATTAAAGGTAGATAGATATCGACGTCTCCGAACAATTGTTACAAAACATTTTTAGAAAATGTATAAAAATTTGAACGTAGCGGGAATCAAACCAGCGAATCTTGGAGATAGTTCAAGTGCTTTGACCGTTAAGCCATACGTACTATATCAAGCTATGTCGAAATTTTTATAGGCTTGTTACAATTTATTTTTGTTTTAATTTTTATACATTTTCTTAAAAATGATTTTTCATTTTTTTATGTGTATTCTTAAACAATGAACATAATTAACAAAAAGTCTTTTAAAGTAAGCTCTCTATATGACTCAATAAAAATTTATATGAAATAAGTCTTGTTAAATCACAAATAAGATTTATCTTCCAAATTTTCGATTTTATGTTTATTAACTCGCTCAGAGATGTCGATATAATCAAATTTGGTCATAAATTTAGACATAAAATAAAATAAAATAATAAAATAAAAATTGTTATAAAAATATAAATAATTTAAGATATAATGTAGGAACATGCTGTATAAGGTATAGTACATGTATACAATAGTTAAAGAGAAGCCAGGTGGATGACTTCAGGGGAGAGTAGCAACTTTTTAATGGGAAATAAAGAAATTATGAACTAAGCCTTAATTAATTCGAACAAAGCGCTTTGAGTCAACATTCCTCATCCGCACAGCAAAAGACTGGAACTCATTGCCGACGGCTCTGATCAGCCAGGCAGAGCTATGATCTTACCCCTTTCCCCCCTTTATCCCCTATCCCCTATGTGGAAAATGAAACCCACTGACAAGGCCTAAAGGGCCTTCCCCCATGACTCATCTATGCGGAGAAAATGACGTCCAGAGGGCTCAGCCCTGAAGTCGTTCCCCCTCTTCCCCCCAGGGGGCTTGAGAGAGAAGACCAGCAGTCTGTCATTGCCGACGGCAGCATTTCCCGAGTCGTACAATTTGAGGATCTTTAAATCAAGAGTTAATAGGTTTCTTCTAGGCAAGCGTGTAACATAGTAGATCACATCAATTTGCTTGACATCAGGCTTGATGTGGTCAAACGTAAGCCTATTTATAACCCATAAAAAAACTAAGCTTTAGTTGAATCTATTCACCGTCTGAACATAATTATGGAATTTTAATATTATGACTCAATACAAAAACAGAGAGAGATTAAACCTTGTTAAGTTATAAATAAGATTTGTTTTCTAAATTTAGCATTTTATTTCTAATAACGTTTCGTTTCAAAATGTCGATTAAATAACATAATAAAATAAAAATAAATAATATTACATTTTAATGGCAATAGGAACATGCTGTATATGGTATAGTACATGTATACAATAGTTAAAGAGAAGCCAGGTGGATGACTTCAGGGGGTAATAGCAACTTTATAATGGGAAATAAAGAAATTATGTACTAAGCTTTAATTGAATCCATTCACTGTCTCAAGAAAGTTCCGAGTTTCATAGATCCATACTATATAATATTATAAATGTGTATGTCTGTCTGTCTCTTATGCTTTCGTGACTGAACCACCGGCCCCATTTTTACGGAATTCAGAATGATGAAAGTGTAATCCCCATGGATCTTTTATTATTTTGATCTATGTCAACCATGTAGTGTAGTCATGTAGCGGCCAGTCGTGGCGCAGTGACACAAGCGTGTGACTGTAAACGACTGGTCGTGGGTTCGATTCCCACTCGAGGAGTGGAAATTATATTTCCATTTTCTTCGCTCTGGTGTTGAGGTAAAGCGCGGCGTTAAGTTCCGCCACTTAACACGGAAGACTCCGAATTTGGCGGAAAGTGGGAAACGAAGTGTCTTAACACTAGGTTCCCTTTGCCTACCCTGCTGTGAGCGGGATACAGCGTGAAGCTAAAAAAAAAACAAAAATAGTAATCTATGTTAACCATGGTTAAACACAAACTACATTTTTTTTTTAAAAATTCTAAACCTCTAAGTGGTTTAATTAGAGGATGAAAGTTTGTATAAAAAGTCTATTTTATAGATTTAAATGGATTAAGAATATAAAACCACCATCAGAAACACGGCGCTATTTTTTTAATAAACAACACTAAAAGACTGTGGGCTAAATAAGGTATGAAGCTTTTTATGAAAACTGTCAACTGTAACTTAAGTGAGAACGTAGCCCACGTTCTCATAAATACGTAACTTCTATAGTTATGTTATTAACACAGGCAAAGCCGTGAGCACTGAGTTAGTAATATAATAAAAATATCTGAATTAGGTTTACTGTAAATATTCTTTGGGGAGCTTTTTGTATTAGCTTCAACAACTTTCGCTTTATGTTTATTTTGTATTTTTATATTATTTCATTTATCGTTTCAATCAAACTTTTTTGTTGGAGTAAACGAAATATTATCAGCATTGAGTTCTTTTAAATTGTTCCGCCTGTTTTCTCAGAGTTGGATAAGAAAATGCTAATTTTCTTTGTAATTTTATTTAGTTTTTATATTATTTGTTTTAAAATATTTACATACGATTTGTGGCCTATGTCCAGTAGTCATATTGTATAGTGTATAGTGATATTACTGGGCTTTCTCTTCTTAATGAAGTAAACAACGTATAAAAATGAACGCAATGGGATTGGAACTCGCGCCTCTTGAAAACTGTTTAAAGGCTCTGACTGAGCCATACATTCTACTGCCAGCTGCGTCGCAATTCTTATACGCTTTTTATTACAACTTATTTTTGTTGTTAACACCTCTGTAGAGAGATTTTTCAAATTTCTGGTGCTGAAAGATTATTTCTACGAACAATCGTGTGCCAAGAGAGAATGTTATTAATTAAAACTATACTATTATATAAAGAGGCAAAGGGTTTGCATGGGATAATCTTTGGAAACTGATTGACTAAACCGATCGTGAAAATTCTTTGACATTCAGAAGCTAATTTGTCCTGGAGTGCTATAGGCTACTTTCTTTTTTTTTAAGTTTTTTTGTTATTGAACAAAAAAATCAGAGAATCATAAAATTGGGCAAGATGTGATGCTTTACTGGCGGCCGACTAAACGGTTCAATACAGACAAACATAATGGTAATGTTCATCAAAAATGTTGGTCCATTTAGTTCTACAAAAAGCTCAAACATAGGCTAATTTTTATTTCAAAAAACCAATCTTTAAGGGGCTGAAATTGAGAATGAAAATTTGTATGTAAAAATAAAAAAAACTTAAAATAAAGAACTTAACCGAAAAAGCGGGCCTTTGCAAATACAATGTAGTAGTACTATAGTTGTGTAGTTTACGCGGGCGGATCGCTAGTACTTTACATAATTAGAGTGTGTGAAAAACATTTTATAAAGTAAAAAATATAAATGAATACCTATAACTAGTCAAAATTATATCAATCAATAATAAAAGTAAACCAAAACAATGTTAACATGTAAGCTAAAATTTTTGTCATTTTTTTTTCTTTTTAGCTTAACGCTGTATCCAGCACACAGCAGGATACACAGAGGGAACCTAGTATTATGATACTCCGTTCCCCACTTTCCGCCGAATTCGAAGGCATTGCGTGTTAAGTGGCGGAACTTAACGCCGCGCTTTACCTCGGCACCAGAGCGAAAAAAATGGAAATATTAAATATTTCCACTCCTCGAATGGGAATCGAACCCACAACAAGTCGTTTACATACACATTTAGTCTACATGTTAATATTATTTTGTTTTACTGGTAAGTTTATTCGGTAATCAAAATTCCTACTAAGTCTATTTGAAAAGGAAATTCCTAACAGTATTACTGGAGACTACACGATGACGCTACTGGGAATAACCGATGTATATACATAAATGTTTAAATATTGGTATTGATAGAAGTATCCCGTTCACAGTCAGATGCTGTCCCTCTGCGCCACGAAGGCCTCAGTATATCCTATATGTATATTTAAATGCGACTCACAAACCACCTTAGCTTGCCTTAAACTTTAAACAAGAATTCCACACTTCAACAAGACAAAAGCTAGAAGTAAGTAGTAGTAGTAGTCTCTAGTATAAAAAATACAATGAACCGTTGATTGCACACGTTCCTGAGTGAATTGTTCATATTTGATACTAGCTAATATGAAACAGTGGAGGCGAAACGGCAAGGGTTGTAAGTGTTATTATGTGAAGAGTGAATTTACTTGGCAATTCATTTTTTATTTATTTTTTGTAGGGTGAGGCATTATGACTTGAATATATGACGCTTTTTAGTTGTAATATACATAGATAGATTGAGACGATCTGGTGAACTATGTCAGAAGAATTTGCCTTGATATGTCTGTCCCTGGAGCAAAACCCAGGACACCCAAGTAAGCGATGGCTGGGCCGTGAAGCAGGATATGAGAGCCAATGGACCTACCACCGAGGATGCCAAAGACCCAGCAAAATGGAGGAGTTTAAGTAGGAAAGCAGACCCTGGCTAAAGCTGGGATAGTTGCCAGGAAAAAGAAGGAGATAGATTGAGACTATCGTGATTCATTTGGCCAGTGTTTGTCCCTAAATGAGATTATTGTGAGTTCGATCCCACAAGGAGAACGATTATTGTTGGCAACACCTAAATTTTATAATGATATTGGATAATTTTGTACGCCAATACGTCACTTTTACTGGAGAATTAGATCGAGACGTACTTCAGTTGCAAATTATATAGAATCAAAGTTAATTAATTGTTTTTGTACACTTGATATTTCATATATGTAATCGAATATTGAAGACGGTCGCTATTATCTCCACCTTTTACTACAGTTATTTAACATTATATTTCTCTGGTCTGATACCTAAGACAAAACGCAGCGAGAAGTTTCAATATTTAGCATGTTATGTCTCAATTTCGGGCGGAAAGTAGAGAACGGAGTGTTTAGACACTAGGAACTCCCTGACTACCCCACTATGGGAAAAAAAATATAAGTTGAAGATCCTCTTATTTATAAAAATATAAGAATTAAGTCAGTAAAAACAACTTTTTTCTCTACCCAGTCTATATGATCCAAGGTGTCTAAACATAGATAAAAATGATAATGTTTGTAATTTACCGTTCGTTTATCACCTTCAAACAATATTAAAGCGTTAACTTGCAGCAAATTTCATATGTTCAGTAATTTCATTGATTACAATTTCAAGCCGATCCAATAAAGCTTGCGCGCTCCTATTTGGTAAAAGCAGCTTTAGAAGTTTAGCATAGCAAGATAGACAGTGAGAGTGAAAACACTTCGTCCTCCACTTTTCTCTCGAATTGAAATCGTGTATTAAGTGGCGGAACTCAACGCCGTTATTTAAATAGTTTCACATTTGTTACTTTGAAGTACATATCCATACAGTAGAGAAAAAAACATGGTAAATTATCAATTATTATTATCGAAATTCCATCACTGAAATTGAGTTTGAAACGGAAGAAACTTCAAATAACTATTTACGTTACCAAATATCAATAGTATGGATGTAATCATATCCTCTAACAAAGATTAAAATACATAAACTTCGTGTACAATGAGATATCTACCAACTGGACAACAATGGCCTAATTCTAGCATCTCAGAACGAAAGTGGCTTAACTTAAAAAAATCTAAATTAAATAAAATAAGTTATATAAGTCTAATATCTAAATTAAATAAAATAAGTAATTAAATTGAATAAAATAACGTTCCACAGCCTAAGTCTATGGACACTTTTTGACCATTTAATTATCATTTATTCAACAACTACAATTACAATTGTCACCAAAAAACTTCGTGGCCAGTCGTGGCCCAGTGGCACAAGCGTGTGACTGTAAACGTCTGGTTGTGGGTTCGATTCCCACTCGAGGGGTGGAAATATTTAATATTTCCATTTTCTTCGCTCTGGTGTCGAGGTAAAGCGCGGCGTTAAGTTCCGCCACTTAACACGCAATGCCTCCGAATTCGGCGTAAAGTGGGGAACGGAGTGTCTTAACACTAGGTTCCCTCTGCCTACCCTGCTGTGTGCGGGATACAGCGTGAAGCTAAAAAAAAAAAAAAACACTTTCTAAAAATAGGTGATTTAGTGACTACTACGTAATATGAACGAATTCAAAACGTGAAGCTTAACAAAAAGTAAATCAAACATAGGTATTTTCAAATAAAATATCGCCAAACGCATAACATATGATATACAACTCTTAAATAAACAAAACGTCCGTTTACATACAAAAACGATATATTCGCGCAAAGTAAGTAATTTTGTTGAAAGGTTTAATTCTAAAACACGAACAACACACATAGATATGTCAGTTCAAAGGTACCTACTGTATGTATTGTAAACGCTGAATCATTTGAAAATATCGGAATCGGCTGCCAAATAAAAAGCAATGATAGCAAAGTTATTTGTTTACTGAAATTTACCACCTGTTTCGTTTGTGGGTATTGTGGAATATGTTTGTTTATAGCTTCACGCTGTATCCCGCATGCAGCGGGGTAGGCAGAGGGAACCTGTCCTGAGTGTTAAGACAACCCGTTCCCCACTTTCCGCCAAATTCGGAGGCATTGCGTGTTAAATAGTGAAACTTAAAACCGCGTTTTGAAAATATTAAATATTGCCACTCGTCGAGTGGGAATCGAACCCACAACCAGTAGTTTACAGTCACACGCTTGTGCCACTGCGCCCCATATATATTTTTTTATTTAATTAATTTAATATTATAAAAGTGGAAGGAGCCATCGGTGCAGTGGAATGTCTTAATGATTGGTTTCAGATTCGATTCTAACATGAAGGAATGATTATATGTATATTGTTTTTTATCTTCGCTCTATTGAGGTTAAGAGCAGCAAGTCACGAATTCAGGTAGATAGTAGAAAAAAATAAGAGACATTAATATAATGAACCTCGGTTTTATGCACTTACACCCTCAATTTTCATACTCCCACGTCTGCATAGTTTACGTAAAAATGCCCCAAATATTTGTATCTTATATAATAGGAATTTTCATTGCACCGTATGGAGTTGTTTCGTTATACAATATACTGTGCTTAAAATAGCTGGAAAATATATAAAAAAAACATTAAAATGTCGTATAAATAAATATTAGTATATAGTATTTAAAAAAAATAACAAAATAATGTGGGGGCCAGTCGTGGCGCAGAGGTCCAATAGTGTGACTTTAAAGCGACTGGTTATGGGCTCGATTCCCACTCGAGGAGTGGAAATATATGATATTTCCATTTTCTACGCTCTGGTGTCGACGCAAAGCGCGGCGTTAAGTTCCGGCACTTAACACTCAATTTCTCCGAATTAGGCGGAAAGTGGTGAACAGAGTGTCTTAACACTAGGTTCCCTCTGCCTACCCTGCTGTGTGCGGGATACAGCGTGAAGTTAAAAAAAGAAATTAATTAATTATTTTAATGTTTAAAATAAATTGATACTTTGTAAACTTGATGCTATCGTGGCACAATAGAACAGCATCTGACTGTCGTGTTCCATTCCCACTCGGGGAACGATCGAATTTAAATAACATTTATTATTTTTTCCGTTTTGACACCCATCTATCTAAAAAAACTGTGACGATATGCGAATTAAAGTTCAAGTGGCCAAAAAAATGAACTTACACTTCTAAAACATACTAACTAATTAATTAAACATATTAACTACTGTACCACTATGGTGTATAAAGATCAACCATAGAATACAAAGCTATTTACGAATTACAAAGACCGTTTCCGCCTCGCCGTTACTAAGAAATGTAATGAAATTAAAAAACAAAAACTTACAAGATTTTAGCCAGACGTTTAGGTTAATTGCCTTTGTGTTTTATCGTAATGTGTGCAGGCGTATTGAACTTTTACGATATGCTCGTACGTCGAGTGAAAAGAAAACATATTCTAACTTCTTGATGACTATGGGCAGAGGTATGGTTTTTTTTATGGAATAAAGGAGGTAAACAAGCAGAAGGACCACCTGATGGTAAGTGGTTCGCCTATAGACATCCACAATGTTATAGGAGTTGTGGATGCGTTGCCAGCCTTAAGGTGGAAAGAAGAGAAGGAGGGAGGAAGGATGGGGATGGCGGGAATAGGGAAAGCTAGCTGGATGCTAGGCGGTTTGTCTTTAACACGATAGTGTTACCGAGCCAGTCGGAGAACGAATTTCCTACCACCAAACCACTGGGTTATCCACCTATAATGGGACGTTACCGGATGGGAATTGTATTCTTAACCCGTCCCTCCATGGATGAAACCCGTTTTTATTACATGTTTTACTTTTTTATTTTTTTATTTGTATCCCACACAGAGTAGAGTAGGTAGAGGCAACCTAATGTCAAGACACTCCGTTCTCCATTGTGCGTTGAATGGTGAAACCCAACACCACCAATATCTCACTGGGCCTCTTAATTTTCATATTATAACATAATTTATAATAATGTAGCATTAAGAGTGCCGTTAGTGAAGGATGAAGGTATCATAATTAACAAGGCTCTAAGTTTTACCACTTAATTACATTGTGGGTAGTTAATTAAATTCCTGCTTATCTTAGATTAGTTTTTCTTAAATAGTGACAAGTACTGTCACATTCAATGGTTGGACAAAATAAGATTAATTAACTTATTTGTATACTACAAATTATATTTTTTGTAAATAGACTAATACTTAGACTATTTTATTTTAAAACTACATTTGTCGAAAGCTTTGATGCCAGTGACTGTAAGGAGACTAGTTGTGGATTCGATTCCCACTCAAGGAGTAGAAATATTTAATATTTCCATTTTCTTCGCTCTGGTGTCGAGGCAAAGCGCGGTGTTAAGTTCCGCCACTTAATACACAACGCCTCCAGGATTCGGCGGAAAGTGGGGAACGGAGTGTCTTAACTCTCGGTTCCCTCTGCCTACCCTGCTGTGTGCGGGATACAGCTGAAGCTAAAAAAATTGAAAGCTTTTGTTAAGTTTCACATATCTGTGCTTGTCTAGCTCTCTAAAATATCTCCTCCTAGCATGCACTATGTTCACAGGTAAAGAAATACATCATAAAACACTTGTGTATATATAATATTTAATTTTTTTTACGACTTTACGGTCCGCTGTAAAGAAAGCGACTGGTTGTGGGTTCGATTCCACTCGAGAAGTAGAAATATTTAATATTTCCATGATCTTCGCTCTGGTGTCAAGGCAAAACGCGGTGTTAAGTTGCGCCACTTAACACGCAATGCCTC
The DNA here is from genome assembly GCA_019049465.1 of Dryas iulia moderata. Classification (NCBI taxonomy): domain Eukaryota; kingdom Metazoa; phylum Arthropoda; class Insecta; order Lepidoptera; family Nymphalidae; genus Dryas; species Dryas iulia. The sequence continues at coordinate 13,403,218 of CM032417.1, forward strand.
CAGAATTCAGCGGAAAGTGGGGAACGGAGTGTCTTAACACTAGGTTCCCTCTGCCTACCCTGCTGTGTTCGGGATACAGCGTGAAGCTAAAAAAAAGCAAAAAAAGAAAAAAATCACTCCTCCTACCTTGTATTACGTTCACAGGTAAAGAAATACATCATAAAACACTCCTGTATATATAATATTTCATTTTTTTTATGACTTTACACGCCGCCGTAAATAACTGCAGGCGCCAAAATTTGATTATAAAAATGATTAACAGGTGAAATTTGGGTGAAGACAAATAAACCGCTCGTAAATAGTGTTTAACATTGTTTGCATTGTAAATCTTGTTTCAAGTATCTTTTATACAAATGTATTGGTATTTCGAGGTTAACGTGGCCCAATGGAATGTCTGGCTGTGAACAAAACTGGGTTTGGGTTCGATTCCCATTTGGGGGAATGGTTATATTTAAATTGTGATGATTTCTTCACTCTGGTAGGGAAAAGTGAGGGGTTGCGTTCTGCCACCTCAATACGTAATGTTTTGATTTTGAGCTGAAAGTACAGACTGGAATGTTTTGACGCTAGACTCTCGTTAACTACCCTACTACATGGAGCAAAGAGTAAATGTGCTTTTTTTAAGATTTATGTAGGTGCGTGTGTATTTTTAAATCTTTTTAGGTATTATCTTTTTTGGTATTAAATAAATTAAATTATACACTGCGCCGTGATGCTTAACGAAATATACTGAAAATCAACAAAAAAAAAAAATGTTTTTGGTGTTCTACATAGAGTAGATAGTAAAGAACATTTCAATACTTTTACAAATCCTTAGGAGACCGTCGATATTATGGTTACAGAAATTGAAATCAGAATAGTCTTTATTTTATAATAAAATTTATAGAGAGCTCAGTGGTGAGAGCGCCTGGACGGTATTCAGGAGGCGCGGGTTCGAATCCGGCTGCGTCCAAATGTTTATACGTTTTCTTATATGTCTTTTTCAATTTTCCTAAGTGTGGAATAACACTTAAAAAATGTTTAAAAGTAGTTTCATTTCGTTTCGTCTTTTAACACAAAATATCAGTATCGTCAGTCATACAAAAATTACCACCACCTTGGAAGGCACTTCTACCGAGAAGAACCTGCGAACATAATTTTATACTACAAATAGCTAGCAGTTTTTTTGAAATACCCAGTATAAGTAATAAATACCAGTGGCCCGTCGTGGCCCAGTGGCACAAGCGTGTGAAGGGTGGGTTCGATTCCCACTCGAGGAGTGGATATTTCCATTTTCTTCGCTCTGGTGTCGAGGTAAAGCGCGGCGTTAAGTTCCGCCACTTAACACGCAATGCCTCCAAATTCGGGGGAAAGTGGGGAACGGAGTGTCTTAACACTGGGTTCCCTCTGCCTACCCTGCTGTGTGCGGGAAACGATACAGCGTGAAGTAAAAAAAAAGAGTAATAAATATTTATATACTAAAATATTTAACAAAAATATAGGTCCATTTTAAAAGAACCTTCACCGTTTAAAGATAACAATCCCAAGATGCATATATATCCACTCGTAATCGTATATCCTGAGGCAATCCGCTACGGTAGTATTATTCAACTTTTTACATACGGCCTTGAGGTGCTTTTCAGTTATTGTTACACGCGTTTTGTGTTACGAGAACAAAAGTTATATATTTTATATGTATATTTATGTGATTTTTTCCTTTTGATCAATTAGGGACAAATATATGGTTTTCAACCGCTTTTTTTATCTTCACGCTGTATCCCGCACACAGCAGGGTAGACAGAGGGCACTTAGTGTTAAGACACTCCGTTCCCTACTTCCGCCAAATTCGGAGGCATTGCGTGTTAAGGAACTTAACGCCACGCTTTACCTCGACACCAGAGCGACGAAAATGGAAATATTAAATATTTCCACTCCTTTAGTGGGAATCGAACCCACAACCAGTAGTTTGAAGTCACACGTATGTGCCAATGTGCTACGACTGGCCCCAACCGCTTACCGCTTAACCACTTTCATAAGGGAAATTGTGTTTAAATCCAAAAAGAAATATAAGAGATATGTTTAAATTTTTTTTGTTATTACGTAAAATTTTGGCATATACATTAGATAAATGCAACGAAAAAAGATTATAGGACACGTGTGCATATTTTTAAGCTAAACGGATAGCATGAAGTAGGTTTAAAACAATGTTGTGAGATTTTCTTTGGTTGAATATTATATAGATAGATACAGGTAAATCTAACAAAAGCGTGCCAATACAATTTCAATAGGATCAGATAAACTAAGTCATATTATCTTATTAGGTGAAAGAAACCACAGAATGATTTATATACGACTCAAAATATAGAAAGAATTACATAAAATTTATTTCAATAATATGTATGTCCTTAAACTCAAAAATACAATGAAATATCTATTTTTAAATATTATTTTTTACAATTCACTAAACATATTTAGAAAATGTTTAAAATTTGAACCCGCGCTATTGGAAAACCATCCAAGCACTCTATCTACTAAATCATACGTTTGTTTTTCTTATCCTATGTGTACGAATAACACTTTTAACACAAAAAGGACTATTACGCGATAGTTGTGGGTTCGATACCCAGTTGGGAGAACATATTTAAATTTAAATTTCTTCGCTCTGGTACCAAAAACAAAGCATTGCGTCGGTTTTGAATCGAAATTGGAGGACGGAGTGTCTCAACACTAGGTCCTCTTTAATTACCCCACTATGCGGAAAAACCTTAAAACTACTAAAAAAAATAGTAAAATAAGCTAAATTCCTTGTAATATTTCACTAGAAGTCGACAACTGTCTCGCAATATTATCCAAGGCAACGATAATGTAATTTGTCGTTTTAATCTTGGTTCAAGTTAAGTAGATTATAGCAGCGAAACCGTAGCAAGCTTTATCAATTTTATCGGATTGAATGCTTGTAGGTACAATAAAATGAATTTAACGAGAGAAATAATTGTAAAGACGAGAGAAATATTTATATTATAAATGCGAATGTCTGTGTGTTTGTCTGTCACGCTTTCACGGCTAATCTACCGGTCCGATTTGCATGAAATTTAGAACGAAAGTAGTAAAAATGACGGGGTCTAACATAGGCTACTTAGTTTATCAAAAATCAACCTCTGAAGGGTTCAAATAGGGGATGAAAGTTTATATGAAAAATCTACACCGCTTGACCGATTGTAATGAAACTTCGCATATATAGTGGATAATCCAAGGTTAAACATTACCTACTTTATTTTTCAAAAATCCACCACCAAGGGTTGCAATATACCGAAACAGCCACGTAAATCACGTGGCGAAGCCGCGAGCGGGCCGCTAGTTGCTAATAATTGTATTTAGATGATCTAGTAACAAATTTCATTTTTGGTTTTTATGTTTTAAATATAGGGAATTATTTATTGACTGTTCGGGCAGTTAGATATGGGCAGAAACCTTTTAGGAAGACTCCGTTGCCTACTTCTAGCCTGGAATCGAGACTAGGATAATTGTAAAAGAAAATAGTATTGAATGAATACTGTCTCACTATTTCAAACGTAAAATTCGACAATCGTTCTCTTTGTAGTGACGTATTTTCGTTTTTTTGGTTTCAATTTACGATTCTAAAGAAGTGATTTTAATATAGGCAAATGACACTATAATTAAAATATAAAATCGATACCCTCGTGGCACAGTGTGATCTCGTTTGACTGTAACGTTGTGTGTTCGATTCCTACTTTAAGGAAGGAATATGTTTTAATTATTCCTGTTTATCCGCTCTGGTGTTTAAGGCAAAGCGTGGCAGTGAGTCAAGTTCTCCACCCAGTTTGTAATGTATCGATTTCAGCTGAGAGCCTTTACTCTCGTAGTGTCTTTTTTGTTTTTTTTTTTATGGAATAAAGGAGCACGTGCTGAAGGCCCACCTGCTGTTAAGTGGTTACCTTCGCCCATAGACATCCACAACATTCAAGTTATGGATGCGTTGCCAGCCTTGAGCCAGAATGTAGGACAGAAGGAGGGAGGAAGGATGGGAATGGTGGGAATAGGGAAAGCTGGCTTACATGTCATCGAACCGGAACACATCACCAGATGTCTGGCGGTTCGTCTTTGACAGTGATAGTGGTCGCGAGCCAGTCGGAGAACGAATCTCCTACCACCAAGCTACTGGGTTACCCGCCTTTTACGGGACGCTGCCCAGCGACGGGTCTCCCAGGGGTCTTAAAGACTACAAAAGTGAAAAAAAGTAATAAAAACAGCAAAATTCACCTCTTAAAACTTTTTAATATATATAAAGTATAACTACATTACCTACAGTCATAAGCCACTTCATTCTTACGAGGGTAGATATCTATTTAAATCCTTTGATCTCACGTGGGATTTTCTTTTAGAAATAAATTGGTCGGAAAGTCGCAACGCCTTCGCTAAGTAGATATCAAACGAATAATTTAATATACCAACATATTTAAGTAAATGTAAATATATAATGAAATCGAATAAAATTGAGTTAAGTAGGTCTTATATACGAGTATTAATATTTTATTGAAAAAACATTTTTATGGTAAACAAAATATTTTTCCATTTACTAAATGTGGGAATAACACATAAAAATACTAAAAATTATATATCTTTTCTAGCTTTAGCGAAGAGTAGTGTAGGTAGTGTCAAGATTCTCAGTTGAAGATATTTTGTGTTGAGTGGCGAAACTCAACGTCCAAAACCCTGTAGATATAGCGTATTTTTTTAACGAAGGCTAAATAATGTTTTAAGATGTAAGTTCAATTCCTACTATGTATGTAGTAGTAAGAAATATGTGTAATAGACGTAAGAAATAAAATAAATTATACACTTATAATAAATTAATTTAGGTTAGATTTAACTCCATTATGATAGGAAAATTGTATATAATGAAAAAGGCAACGTTTTATAATAACTGGACTCTCTTAGGGTATATTCTTTAATATAAGTCTTAGTTTTAAGTACTGAAATCGTAAACAAAAAAAAAATGCATATGATAAAACAAGATTCATGTTAAAAAAGGTACAGACCTTATGTCCGTAGAGTAAAATAGAATAATAAAAAAAAAAAAGTTCAATTCCGATAGCATTATATATAAAATACCCATTAATATAGAATTAATAACAGCAAATATACAATTAAACGAAAATAATATGAATCAAATTATTGCACATTGTTTCGAGACCTTCAGCGGAGAGTGGAGAACGGAGTGTATTGGCACTAGGTTCTCTTTTACTACCCTACTGTGCGGGAAAAAGCGTGAAGCAGCCAAAAAATTATATTCGTTTAAGCTTTCTAAAATGCAATTTCTAATAATTGTATTAAATTAGGTGGTAGTTGGTAGTATAATAATCGGTAGTCTTAATATATAATGTCTTAATATCTAGTGGTTAGACACTCCGTTCTACGATCTCGGCCCGAAATTCCTTAGAATGGTGGAACTTAACGCAACGTTATATTTTACCCAAGTGAGAATCGAATCCACAACCACTCGCATTAAAAACCAAACGCTGTCCCACTGTGCCACAACAGCTTCTAATACAAATTTTATAAACACAAATAGATTTACAACTGTCAAAGCACTTCATAGTAATTTCAGAGCTACAACTACGTTTACTATTTCACTAAGCCAACATCAATAGTAGTGTAATCCCCTCAAACGTACTTCAAATAATATTACATTTATATGAACGAATACATTAGTATTTAGTTGGTAGTGAAAGCACTGTGGACAAAATTGAAAGCTTTTTGGCTTTATGTATAATTCTGCTTGTGAAATGCTTAATCTAGCTATATTTTTTTTTAGCTTCACGCTGTATCCAGCACATAGCAGGGTAGGCAGAGGGAATCTAGTGTTAAGACACTCAGTTCCCCACTTTCTGCCGAATTCGGAGGCATTGCGTGTTAAGTGGCGGAACGTAACGCCGCGCCTTGCTTTGACACCAGAGCGAAGAAAATGGGAATATTAAATATTTCCACTCCTCTAGTGTGAATGTTTAAAATAAAAAAGTAGGTATTTTATGTTAAATATTGTGTTGTTATAAATGCGTATAGAAAATGCAACATGGAGTGACTTATCATTGTCTTATATGGTAAATATGCAAATATGAAATAAAATAAAATACTAATGTGATTCATATGAAAATCTGTCTGTTTGTCTATTTTTCTGGTACACTTTCACGGCTAATGCACCGATCCGATTTGGAGGGAATTCGAAATGAAAATAGTTGAAGGCTAAGGGTCAAACATAAAGTACTTTTTTCAAAAAAAGATAAAATTTTGTCAGGAAAGTTGAATTTTTCTTCAGAAGTAGTTAATGAAGCTACCTATTTTTTCATGAACTAATATTGTTTCAAAAAATTATAAATATTTCCACTCCTCCAGTGAGAATCGAACCCACAACCAGTCGTTTACAGTCACACGCTTGTGCCACTGGGTCACGACTGGCTATTTATGGCTGGCTACTTATATTTCTATTTATTGGCATATTTTTAAAATTATATCGATATAGGCATTTTGGTCCTTATTTTTTTCTTTTTTTTTTTTTTTTTTTTTCAGCTTCACGCTGTATCCCGCACACAGCAGCGTAGGCAGAGGGAACCTAGTATTAAGATACTCCGTTCTCCACTTTCCGCCGAATTCGGAGGCATTGCGTGTTAAGTGGTGGAACTTAACGCCGCGCTTTACCTCGACACCAAAGCGAAGAAAATGGAAATATTAAATACTTCCACTCCTCGAGCGGGAATCGAACCCACAACCAGTTTACAGTCACACGCTTGTGCCATTGGGCCACGACTGACGACTTATTTATATTCCAAAATTAATAATTGGTGTTTAAACAGAAGCATTATATCATATGGCCGTTTAAATTACACTAAAGGCGAATATGTATGCAAGTGATGAAAATGTGTTAATAAACTAAACTCGATTTTAAATTACACTTAAAAAATATATTTTTAATCGTTCTGTGTTCACCGTTCTGAATCAGATGTTTGGCGGTTCGTCTTTGACATGATAGTGGCCCCAAGACAGCCGGAAAACGAATCTCCTACCACCGAGTTACTTTGGTTACTCCTTTTACGGGACGCTATCCTGTAGCGGAAAGGAACTGTATTCTTAGCTAGTCCCCCCACCGGTAATGATTTATTTATTATATAAATACTTTATAGATTTAACTTGTGGCCAGTCGTGGCTCAGTGGCACAAGCGTGTGACTGTAAACGACTGGTTGTGGGTTCGATTCCCACTCGAGGAGTGGAAATATTTGATATTTCCCATTTTCTTCGCTCTGACGCCGAGGTAAAGCGCGGCGTTAAGTTCCGCCACTTAACAAGTGGGGAGCGGAGTGTTTTAACACTAGGTTCCCTCTGCCTACCCTGCTGTGTGCGGGATACAGAGTGAAGCTAAAAAAAATGATTTAACTTTGCATTAGCTTACCTCCCACAAGCAATCTCTTAAAGCGAACGAAAAGTAGAGAATCGAAGAATGAAGTCATTTGTACTGGCTTTCAGCTGTTAAGCTAAGAAAATATCTAAAATAATACCTCTGATTAATGAATATATTAAATCGAAACACGAAACTCTCAAGCCATAAATAGATATTTAAAAATATTCTCGTAATTTATCGTCTAAAAATAATATTTATTTGAAACAATATATTTTCGCTTCGAACATTTCAGGGATTTTTATATGGAGAGTTTTATTTAAAGTTACTTCTAGAGCTCTATATATTTATCAAATTATGGTGTATTTATATAATATATTAAGAGACTTGATTAAGATGGGGGCCAGTCGTGGCGCAGTGGCACGAACGTGTGACTGTAAACGACTGGCTGTGGGTTCGATTCCCACTCGAGGAGTGGGAATTTCTAAAGAAAATGGAAATACTAAAATACTTAGTATTTCCATTTTTTTTTACTCTGGCATCGAGGCAAAGCGCGGCGTTAAGTTCCGCCACTTAACAAGCAATGCCTCCGAATTCGAAGTAATGTGCGGGATACAGCGTGAAGCTAAAAAAGAAATATTAATTATCATACAATTTTTTACTTTGCATTTGATTGATTTATCAAAAAAACATACCTAGCAAATTTCCTGATCATTACACTTTTACAAGAAAAAAACACGATCGCAATTAAAGAGGCTCTAACGTCAATTATCTTCGTCATGGCAGTGATTATTTGTAATAAATGAGTGGAATCAGTCACTGTTAAATGTTTGACAGTTTGATGGAGGCGTACTGAAACGTTTGGCAGTCATAATTAGTTAGGTGAGGCGAGAACGAGTCCATGGGGGATGTATGTGATGTTCAGTCAAATAACAGTTTTGTTACTGTTTTTTGAAATTAAAATTGCAGTGAAAAATGTTTATTTTCTGTAATTAGAGTATTAAAAAGTTAAAATTTTGGTATTTTTCAAGTTTTATGCTTTTTCTCATACATAGCAGGATAGGCAGAGAGAATTTAGTGTCCAAATACTCCAGTTTCGTCCTACTGGTCGAGTGGAACTCTACGCCCGCGTAGTAAGAAGGTACTTAGTTTTGCCTTATCATCAGAGGCATAAATAAAAATAATTTGAATGGATGAATAAATGTGTTGGGGGACAGCTTTTGACCCTAGTTGCGATTGACTGTGGGTTTAAATTTCGCCCGAAGATGACCATAATTAAATTCCTCTTTCTTCTGTCTGGTAAACGAGACAAAGCGCGGCGTTCGGGTGCGCCATTTAACGGCTATGTAACGAATTCGTGTTGAATGTGAAGAATGAAGAGTCTTAACACTAGCTTCTCTCTGACTACCTTGTTATGTGAGAAAAAGTGGGTAGCTTTAAAAAAAATTAAGAAAATTTTACAAAATTTTACATTTTGATTTTAACATAACTTTTAATATAAAGTGGCATATTCGTTGCCTAGCAACGTGTTTTTAATAGATCTACTAAATTTATTAAATATATGGATATGGACAAAATGTATAGCTATCGTTAAGTTCCGCCACTTAACACGCAATGCCTCCGAATTCGGTGGAAAATGGGGAACGGAGTGTCTTAACACTAGATGCCCTCTGTCTACTCTGCTGTGTGCGGGATACAGCCTCTTTTTTTTTTTTTTTTTTTAGCTTCACGCTGTATCCCTTGCGGGTTAGTCAGAGAGAACGGAGCGCCAAACGCTACGGTCCCTGCATACTTCTTTCGCCTCGTCCACAGTCATCAACCTCTTCATACACGCCCTCCGGGGGGTCCTCATGCTTTTTACGTGACCTTCCTCCAGTATCATCGATACTGTGTTTTCGAAGGTCAACCAGGTCTCCCCCTGCCTCTCTTACCACTCACCTTTGCTTCATAAATCTTTCTTACCATTCTTCCATCACTCATCCTCTCGACGTGCCCAAACCACCTGAGCACGCCCTTCTTCATTCTTACTATGACGTTCTCGCTAATACCTGCCATTCTGTGTATCTCTTCATTGCGGATTCGGTCAGCTAAGCTGACTCCGCACATCTTTCGAAGAGATCTCATCTCCACAGCTTCTTCTTTCATTCTTCTTCTGCAATACCCACGTTTCGCTGCCGTATAGCAGCGTCGGTACCAGCACTGCATTGTGCACAGCTAAACGTGCGGCTATGCTCACGTTTCGCCGTCGCATCAACGCAGCGAGGGCACCGTTAACCCTGTTACCGGCAGCAATACGCCTTTCAACATCCATATCATACCTTCCATCTCTGCTAAACATACTTCCCAAATATACCACCTCATTCACTTGTTCTAATTTCTTTCTGTTAACCATGATCTTACATTCCGTTCTTTCTTCGTCTCTTTCAAACACCAGAATCTTAGTTTTACTCGCATTCAGGCTTAGACCATTATTTTCACACCCATCTTTCAGGATGGTGACCAATGCCTGCAACTCGCATTCTGATGATGCAATAAGCACTGCATCATCTGCGTACAACAGGCAGTTTACCTTCAAGTCACCCACTTTCACTCCCATATCACTTTGTTTCACTCCTTGGCACACAATACAGCCTCTAAAGCTATAAAAAAAATTGAATCATTCGCCAGAATGAAAATCGAATCTATAACCATCGCGTTTACTGCCAAACGCTGTTCCACTGCGCCATAGCCTCCAATCCTTATTATTCTTTTCTTATTTCAACGAAGAAGTGAAGTTAGAAAATTATATGAATTTTCCAGGGAGCCTCCGCGATCCTTATTACGTTACGATCTAATCAAATGCTGAACGCAATTAATTTAGTTGCAATTTAACCGGGCCGCAGACTGGAATCGAGTTTCAGCTTATATAAAACTTAATCTTGATAGACTAGACTCTATTTTCTTTCCTTTTTTTTATTTTTTTCTATGTTTTTCAGTTTCAAGCTTTTGCCGGAAAGTTGCCAAAGGAAATTTAGTGTTAGAACACTTTGCTCTCCATTTTCCGCCCATTTCGAGACATTTTATATTGAATGGTAGGTGTTTTGGCTTCGTTTTTTTGAGGAATCAAAATGAGCTATATATAATCAACGAGAATCAGTGATAATTAAAATTACAATGGTAATTCTACAGTCAAACGCTGTCGCCACGATGGCTTGAGTCTATTCTTTTTGTCTATATTGTATGTTAGATGTTAGGTTAGATTTTTGATTAGGTTGATTTATGCATGTCTGGTTAAAATTTATGTAATTGTTCCAGATTCATATCTTATCTTGAAAAGTATTGATATTCGTAGAGTTTCCCCTAAGTATAAGTTGGTTAGGGGAACCCCCTTAAAATGTGTATTGTCTCTTTTTTTTTTTTTTTTTTTTTTTTTTTTTTTGTCGCTGGGAAATGCATTTACGCAGACCATCCGTACGCAACGCAGGCAGAACTGCTCTGCGATACTGTGGGACTCACCGTTGAATTCGATACTACCCACTAAAACCCAGCGGAAACCCTCTCCACCCTCATGAGACGTCGCAGGTTCACTTGCGCATTCCACTACGACGCCTCGGTGGATGGCCCGCCTATTACGGGCCACCGTCGCCTTTAGAGTGCTCTGAGGTCATGTGTATTGTCTTTGACTTAACGATAAGCTGCATAATACAATGTTTTATTTACCATTTCTTAGTTTTTAATGGATTGTAGGATTTTTTCAGTATTAAAGAAAATTAATATTTTAAATTAAATAACAATTAATGAAAAATAGTGTTTGTAAAAGATTTATCGATGTATGTTTTAATATTTTTATAATATTTAAAATATTAGTAGTAGTAATATCATTGTTAGCCATTGTGGTGCTATGGGACAGTGACTTATATAATCGTGATTCGTTGTGGGTTCGAATCCCACTCCGTAGAGAGAACTTCTTTCCCTTTAATAGTACAGAAAGAGAGATTTTCATTTTAAAACATTCCATTCTCCACTTTCTGCCAGAATTTTTAGGCATTGTTTATGTTACCCACCAGTGTGAGGAAATATAAACAAGTTATATATTATTAGCAATCCAGCTATTTTTAAAATAATTTACAAAGCAATTACAATTTTTATGAACACAATTAAAATTAGGGCAGAGGGACAATGTGAATATTACAAAATATTCGAACAATATTGTCACAACGATAGTAAAAAGGTTGTAGTCTTTATTCCTAACAATATAATCATTTCCCCGAGTGGAAATCGAACCCACGACCCATCGAGCTTACAGTCAAACGGCTATACCGGTAAGAGAGAGGAAAAATTAAATTATATTTATCCCATGACACTCTCGCGATGAAGGTGTAACGGTTAACACATCATTAATCAAAGTCCTTTGTGGGGATTGCGGAAACCCTTACTTACTATAGGTATTAATAGAAATAAATTTTTATTAGTAAAAAAAGAATTAAGTTTGTTTGTTTGTTTGATTTTAATTTGATATATATAGATTTTCCTTATGTAAAAACTCTCTGTTCTCCACTTTCTGTTATTGTTAATATTAGTACAAGGAACATTACATTGAATTATTTATTTAAAAACACCTCCACATAAAAATAAATGTAAGTAGTTTAAGAAGCGACCCTTAAAAAAGATTAATTTTATACCCAAAAAGGCCTTACACCGCTATAGAAAATAGCTGATACCTTTAAAATTGCTGTTTACATTTTTGCCAAAAAATAGCTGAGAAGTATTGCAAAGAAACCGGCTTTTAAATGAAAAAACTACATCGAAATCGATCCATCAGCTTAAGAGGTACGATGTTACACATAGAGACACGCACGCAGATGTCGACGTCAAACTTAATAACACTTCTGTTATTGCGCCTGCAACCTTAGCTTTTTCGATCGAATCAAGTCTATAATTTTGTGATTGTGTGATTAGACGAAATGTTATAGATAAAATTAAAAGACAAGGCTACACAAAGACGTGGCGAAATGTGGAAAGTCTGCCCATAAAGGCGATCGTGGGTTCATTTCCCACTCGTGGAACGACTATATTTAAAATTATATTTATTTCCACGCTCAGGCAGTATACAGGCGGCGTTAAGTTCCGCCCACCCAACACGTAAAGTCTCATTTTCCAATTGAAACTGGAGAAAGGAGTGTCTTGACACTAGGTTATCCTGTTATACCTTTCCTTCCTTCATCTTGGCATTTATCCCGGCCTAGCCAGGGTCTGCCTTCCGGCTTAAACTACTCCACTTTGCACAATCTTCTACGTCGTTGGTGGTTAGTCCATTGGCTCCATGTCCTGTTTCACGACATCCAGCCATCACTTCCTTGGGCGTCCGGGGGGTCTTGCTCCAGGGACAGATATACTAAGGCATATCCTTCCGACATAGCTCTCAGGCCGGCGTGCGATGTGACCATACCATCTCAGGCGACGCTCTTGGAGCTTATCCGCTACGTCACGGACTCTAAGACTACCTCGGATGAATGTGTTACGTACGCGGTCAGCCAGAACGGCTGGTTCAGGGCCTATATGGATAGTGCCCGAGTCTGGGCTCCCGCAAGTCATGTACTCGGTCTTCGTCGCATTTAGTTTAAGACCATCGTTCTCAAGGTTACCCTGTTATACGTTAGACTTAAAGATATAAAGCAAAAAGAATTCGTCATTTATCTGTTTTCCTTTTACATTTAATATATAGTAGATTAGGTAGCAATTTAACGCCACGCATTATTTGAAATAAACCAGAAAAGTATTTTCTGTTTTACGCCCGCAAATTACACGATTGTTTCTATACAAATACCTAATCCTTTTGTAAGGGTGCGTTGTACTAAAATAAGGGAAAAATGTTTGTACATTTCAAAGGCCATTGTGGTGCAGTGGGGCAGTATTTGGCTGTACCTGAGCTGTTGTGGGTTCTCTTCCTACTCGAGGGTATGTCTCAAACACTGGCTGAGAGTGGAAAGAACGGAGTATCTTTATACTATATTTTCACTGACTGCCCTGGTATGTGTCAAAATATTTAAAGTCTTTTTATTGTTGGTATATTAAACAAGTGGAAATGATTGCAGGTTTTAACTAATTATATTATAAACATTTGTCTGTTCCTAAATTCATTTAAAACGAGTGTCATGTAAAATGGCGGATTTATATGTCACTAAGTTCTCTTTGTATCTCGTGAGCTTTTCTTATTTCTGCGGACAACTTTAAAGGTAGAAATTTAAATATACTGACAAAAAACAGTATTAATAAGAAAAAAACTACTTAAAGACTTTTCTTGCCTTTACGCTTTTTCACTGTTCCTCACTTTCTGCCTGAAATCGATGCATTGTCTGTTGGCTGGCGGAAATAAACGCAGCGTTTTGACCTGTCACCAAGGCGGAGATATCAAACAAAAAGAAATGATATTTCACCAAGTGGAAATAGAACCCACAATCATCGCTTAAACCATATGAAATTAGAACTTATTATAATAATTTGACGGTATAGTTAAAGAATTGAAGGTAAAATTCATATTTTCAAACACTTTACCAATCACGCCAACGTAATCGAGTGTGTTAACGGACGAACGCACATACAGGTCGGCTAATGCTTAGCGGTTACACGAAGGACTTTTACCTCGTCAGAAGAATAAAGAAATATAGGTTATATTTGAAAATATTTGTTTATTATGTAAAAAATATGATGTAAACAATAGTATGTACAAAATATTGATGGAATGTCTAAATGGGAATTATAGTTGGGGTTTCAATTTTTTTTTTTGGCTTCACGCTGTACATACAGCAGGGTAGGCAGAGATAACCTAGTGCTGAGACACTCCGTTCTCCACTTTCCGCCGATTTCGGAGGCATTGTGTGTTAAGCGGCGGAACTTAACGCCTCGCTTTCCCTCGATACCAGACCGAGAAAATGGAAATATTAAATATTTCCGCTCTTCGAGTGGGAATCGAACCCACAGCCATTCATTTACAGTTACACGCTTGTGCCACTGCGCCACGACTGGCTCCAAAGTCAGCCTGGACTGCTAGTTACATATGTATATGTATATGATTTTGTACGATATAACAATAACGTATTCAAAAAACCTATTACCATTACACGAAACAATACCTCTATATACAAAATTATTAAAGAAAAACTTCAATCAAACTGACTGGGGATTTATAAATGGGATTTACGAAAAATGGGATACGTAACCCATTCACTACGAGCACATCCGTTTAGTCACGGCTGGATGCGATATTGGTATATTGCTATTGATTTCAGTTGCTCGCTTGTCAGATTGTTTGTGGTTTCGTGTGTTAGTGTACCAATATTTAGGTATAGACAGACATACATTAATATATATGTTGTATTCATTATATAATGTTGATATTTTTTTATTCAAAAGTACAGCGAATCATAAAAAATGTAAAAAAGTTTTTTGTTTTATGTAATATAAATTAGTCTGGGCCCAGTCGTGGCACAGTGGCACAAACGTGTGACTGTCAATTGGTTGTGGGTTCGATTCCCACTCGAGGTGTGGAAATATCGAATATTTCCATTTTCTTCGCTCTGGTGTCAAGGCAAAGTGCGGCGTTAAGTTCCGCCACTTAACTCGCAATGCCTCCGAATTCGGCGGAAAATGGGGACAGACTGTTTTAACACTAGATTTCCTCTGCCTACCTTACTGTATATCTCCGGATACAGCGTGAAGATAAAAAAGGATATCTTTCCCATTTTTTGGATTAAAATTGACAATAAGACTAGGCATATCAGTTATATTAAATTATGTTGTGAAACTTATTTGAAATGTGAAATTTAGTATCTGGGGCTTCCTCAAGAAGTGGCATTGAGTTCCGCCAGTCCGTCACTCGACTCAAAGGGTGTGGTAATTCTAGAACGAAGTGTCTTGATTCTCTCTACCTACCCGCAATGCGGCAAAAAGGGTAAATTTGAAAAAATAAGTATACAGTCGACCTTTTAAAAATATATTACTTCTACTCTACTACATATCTAGATATAAGCTTCAACAACTAGAGTTCAAGAATAACGTTAACAAGAAAAGTAAGCACCGAGGAAATTCAATAAACTCTTTGTGCCACTTTAACGATATGATGGAAAAATGTTATACGCCTTTCTTAATAAAATAAAATATGTGCTTATTACTAACAACTATATATTGCTCTTTTTTCTTGTAGTTTTTAGCTTTTTCTTCGTATAGTCGTGTAGTCAGAGGGAACATCATCATCAGCCATTGGACATCCACCGCTATCCAGCAGTCCTGGGGAGGCCTATATCCATAGGCCTCCCCCAGGGGGAACATAATGTCAAGATATTGCGTGTTGAGAGGCGCAACTCTTTGGGCCTTGTCCTTTTCCAGAGGGGATGCAAAACAATTTGGGGCCAGTCGTGGCGCAGTCGTCGTGGCGGCACGAACGTGTTACTGTAAGCGACTGGTTGTGGGTTCGATTCCCGCTCGAGGAGTGGAAATATTTAATATTTCCATTTCCTTGGCTCTGGTGTCGAGGTAAAGCGTGGCGTTAAGTTCCGCCACTTAACACGTAGTGCCTCCTAATTCGGCGGAAAGTAGGGAACGGAGTGTCTTAACACTAGGTTCCCTCTGTCCACCCTGCTATGTGCGGGATACAGCGTGAAGCTAAAAAAAAGAAAAATAATGAAAACAATTTAATCATTTTCCTGAGTGGGAATCGAACCCACAATCAATCATGTTTACAATCAGATGTTGTCCACTAAGACCGACTGTAAGCGTGATTAGGTTCAATCCACTCACTCACTTTTCACCACTTCATATATAATATTAATTTAAAAAATCTAATTGTGTGTAAAAATGTATATAAAGAATCGAAATCTATTATATTTCATCCACAAAAAAGGTTAGTTATAGGATAAAGCTAAAATCGATTCTCGATTTGTCACTGAAATAAATAAATCTTAAACTCAAATATATACTGATTGGAGCAGAATTTATTAAAGATAGCAAAATCTCTACTATTACTAAAAGTCACTAATGTACTATAAGGCCTTAGCCTGAGAAGAACAATCATCAGTTCCTTTTCCCCAGCGACTTCAGTCGGATTCAAATTTTGTTAGGTTAAGAGAAAAGCTTGAATTGTAAGCCACTTAACACGTTAAGTGTTTGAAATCAGCGCCGTAATTTGTTCTAGGTACCAGAACTACCAGAACCTGGAATAAAAAAATATTTAAATAATAATATTGACATTTACATATATATTTCCGATTAAAAACTCAAAATTCAAGATTCCAAAGTTCCGGAACGCGATGGGGGCAACAAATAGAAGCATCGTGGAATACATATTAAGATGGCCATAAAAGACGAAAAATGAAACGGTCACGTCCTCGTCCATAGCGATCATGCCCTTTTCCCGCCAACAAATTTTATGATATAATTAATTTTGTAAATTGTATATCTTAATTAAGAGTTCATTTAAATGTAGAAATAACTATAGTAAATGTAATACTCGCTTAGGTAATTTAAAACATCATTTTAGTTTTGAGTAGCATGTATGTAATTTAAATTTGTAAACAAAAAAATTAAGGAAAAAAAGGATACGACCGGGTGTCTGCAGAGTTTGAGTATTTAATAAAAAAAAAAACATAATCTTAAATAAATTTTTCGCCTCAGCTTTTATTGGAGGTGAAAGATATCACCCCTAACAAAAGGACAGCAACGCTTCCCCATGATGCTAGTAATAGATAAATGTACTCACGTATCGAATAAAAGACCGGATATTGCCTTTTTATTGCCAAAGTGCTTGGTGCCCCTTCTAAGCACTGAAAAGGTTTTGTAAGTGTACTTTATATATGTATATTATATAAAAAAGTTGGTTTTATTATTTGATTATATCCCTACTAGCTGGGCTCCCTAATGCGTTCGTGTTGAACTAAGAAATAAGTTATAATATTAATAAAAGAAACCTAAGTAATTCTTTTATTATATAAGCTATTTGCTAGTGAAAGTTCCTTTATAATTTGTACAGCTGTTTCAAAGATTAGCCGGAAATCAGAAGAAACTTGATGAATAGAGAGGTAGTAAAAAATTAGCCGGAAGAGAACAGATAGACAAACACACAAAATTGTTATCTTGGTATGTTTTATGTATACATGAAACATATACCAGGATTGCATTTAGTAAAAAGCGCTTATTTCAATATAACACATACACACTCCCATTCTATTTATTTGCATGGATGTGTAGAAAGTACCATGCGCAATTGAGGAAGTAAATGGTTTATCTCTAGTAATACGATTTAGTTAGGATCTCTTGAACAAACTAGCTCGAATAACTCCATATACATATATGTATTCCATATACATTTAGTACATACTACATACATACTATCGGTGGAATGGTATATTTTTATAGCTTCACATTGTATCCCGCAAACGCAAGGTTAAGTTACACTCCGTTCCCCTCTATCCTCTTAGCATTTTCCGCCAAATTCTGGAGGCATTGCGTGTTAAATGGCGGAACTTAATGCCGCGCTTTGCCTCCACGTCCAAGCGAAGAAAACGGAAATATTAAATATTTCCACACCTCGTACTCACAACCGGGCGCGTTTACAGTCATACTTTGTGCCGACGAGCCACGACTGACCTCATATTGACACCCGATAATGCTTGCCCACTTTGACAATAGTGTATTTTTGATTTAAATAACATTATTTTACAGCGTCACCATTTTTTGTATACAACAAGAAACAACCTAGAGTTGTGACACTCCGTTGACCCGTCACTCAAAATAGAGACATTGATTACGTGTTACGATACATTGATAAAAATATAACCATTTTTCCGAGTGTGATCGTATCCTATATATATAACCATTTCATTTACAATCAGGCGCTGTCCCACTGTACTTGAAATCAAATAAATATGTATTTAAATATTCTATTTTTTATAAAAATATATGCCATTTAAAAAAATATTGGTTACTGTTATTTCAAATATTGTTTTCATTGACATTGACAGTTGAATAACAAATTAAAAGAACGGTTAAAACATTCGTAACAATAATATTTTTGTTACATTTTTTAACAAAACTACATAGTTTTAAGCTGTCAAATAATTCATGGCCACAAATCAAATATGTATGTGTATAGTGTCAGTCAAGGTTTTTTGTTTTCATAGGGGAAAGGAGAAACACATAAAATCAATATAACAAGTCACGTCAAATCCATTCCATTTTACAGCCTTCCATTGATAGGATCGGTAAAGTTGTGATACGATTGTGTTTCAACCGAGTTGGAAAAAGGAAAATGTATCTTTTTGTATTTATATAATTATTTCTGAAACTAACTTAGTTCACTTAACACGCAAAGCCTCCGAATTTGGCGGAAAGTGGGCATCGGAGTGTCTTAACACAAGGTTCCCTCTGCCTACCCTGCTGTGTGCGGGATACAGCGTGAAGCTAAAAAAAATATATTCTGAAACAAAAAAGGGAGAATATAAAGTCAAGATACTCCGTTTTCCGTGTTAAATTGCGGAACTTAACGCCGCCTTATGTCTTAGCATAGAGAAGAGATGAAAATAATTTACCATTAACATTTGATCATTTTTTATTTATTTACTACGGACACATGATGTGTACCATTTTTTTATTAAATATTCTACCTTTTTGTATAAATTTGTATTACATTTTTTGAGAGGCCTGTCGTAGCGCATTGGCACAGGGTGTGACTGTAAACGACTGGTTGTGGGCTCGATTCCCACTCGAGAAAGGAAATATTTAATATTTTCTTCGCTCTGGTGTCCCCCCTGGTGTTTCCGCTGTCTACCCTGCTGTGTACGGGATACAGCGTGAAACTAAAAAAAAACATTTTTTCAATAATTTCAGTAATTAAAAACTAAGGCATTTAAGATATATCTTATAAGTCCTTTTTTAAAATATACATTGCTTTTTTTACAACCTCTTTAAGCATACAATCTTATTAAGGTTTCAGACATAAATTTTATAACAGAAAGTTAGCTACTAAATTTTATTGAGATGAACCAAACGAAGTTATTTAACGATAAGATTACTCGCTTTTAGAAATGTTACTGCTTCTTAATCAAACGAGCTACAGGTTTTAAATTTGGTAGAGTTTTAAGGGATAATATACAAGTGGTATATCTCCTGAAGGGTTTTTTGTGAGAATTTAAATTCTACGTAGAAGACATTTAAAGAAAACGTATAAAAATTTTGAACGCAGCGGGATTCGAACTCGCGCCTCCTGAATACCGTTCAGGCGCTCTCACCACTTTACACCACTCACGTTTTCTTTAAATGTCTTTTTCAATTTTCCTAAGTGTGGAATAACACTTTAAAAATGTTTAAAAGTTCTACGTAGAATTTTAAATAAAGCCCGGTGTTCAGTTCCGCCACTCTGTACGTAATTTTTGATCTCGGATGATTTAGAATGTGAAGATTGGGACCAGTCGTGGCGCAGTGGCACAAACGTGTGACTGTTAACTGGTTGTGGGTTCGATTCCCACTCGAGGAGTGGAAATCTCTATATATAATAAAAGAGTAGAAAAGTCAATTCTGTACATGAAAAATTTCAGAAAAAAATTTAATTGGGTGCGTTAATATATCGATAACAGAGGCCAAAAATCCACTCAGTAGAATTTTTGTCTGTCTGTCTGTCTGTCTGTCTGTCTGTCTGTCTGTTAATTTGTTCGTCAATCACGCAAAAACTACTGGATAGAAATGAATGAATTTTAGTATGGTGATAGCTTATAGTCCAAAGGTACATATAGGATAGTTTTTATCCCGGATTTCCATGTAGTTTTTTTGGAAAAATAAAAAACCGATATAAGTAAATTATTTGTATACTGATATCTACCAGGTAGAATTTAATGATTTTTTGTATGGAGTTAGCTAAGAGGTTAGAGCAACATATGTGATAGTTTTCATCCCGGTATTCAGTACAACTCCCGCAGAAAAATAAATAAAAAAAAAAATGTTTCAAATTATGTCGATAGTTCACGAGTGAAGCTAAATTTGTTTCAATATCACTAATTAAAATAATTATAAATAAGCATAACATTTATCAAATATACATTTGACCGGTCTATAAAACTTTATATAATCTATATATTTATATAATCTATATGACAACAGATGTCAATGGGTAGCGCCATTAGTTATTATATAGTTGACATTGTATTAGACATGACATATCCGCACTCATTAAAATGATTATTATAAAAATGCAAAAATCTGTATCTCTTCTATTTGTTATGTTTTGACGGGAATTCGTAAAGAAGATTGTTGAAGATGCAGGGTCATATAGCCTATATACTTTATAAAAAATCAAACCCTAGGAGGTTGAAACAGTGGATGAAACTTATGTATGTTTAGTATATAGTGAGAATGAAAGATCTAAACTCCTTGACTGAAATGAATAAATTTTCTCAGGAAAATAGTTAATGAGGCAAGGTCAAACATAGGCTATCTCTCTTTTTTAAAAAATTACCCTGGTATTCAAAACAGTTCCCGCAGAAAAGTAATAAACTGGCAAAGTCAAATTGCATTGATTATTTGCAAGTAAAGCTATTTTTTAATATCAATAAGTAACACAATTGTAAAATAAAAAGCGTAAAGTTTATTTAAGATATTATGACCGGTTTATAATACTATATACCAGATGGTATATATGTACGAAATCTACTATCATATGATAGCAGATTTCGTACGTTTTCTTACTAGAACAGTTATCGCTATATGTTATCAAATAATATAGACATTGCACTAAATGTATCGAAATGTTTCTCATGAACATAATTAGTGACGAAAGTCAAATATAGACTACCCTCCTTTTACAAAAAAAAAACCAATCCCAAAGAGGCAATAGAGGATGAAAGTGGTAGTTCACGTGGCGAAGCCGCGAGCGGGTCGCTAGTATTTAATATTTCTATTTTCTTCGCTCTGGTGTCGAGGCACAAAGCAAAGCGCGGCGTTGAGTTTCGCCACTTAACATGCGATGCCTCCGAATTCGGTGGAAAGTGGGGAACGGAGTGTCTTAATACTAGTTTCCCTCTGTTCCTACCCTGCCGAGTGCGGGATACAGTGTAAAGCTAAAAAAAGTGAACAACGGATCTTAACACTACGTTCTCTATGAGTACAGTGTACAGTGTAGAGTCAAATACTAGGTAGATAATACTAGGTCTACGTGTGGCCACGGACTATTGTAAAATGTTCGAAATGTCGGGTTTTCCAAAAGCGTATTTTCGAATACCAAAAATATACGCGATTAATCCGGTTAAAAATATTCTCGTTTCAAAATAAATACATTAACCCTTTGTTAAAATGATTTAAATAGAACGGTTACGTAGACAGAGGAGCTCTGACAGTGGAGGTGAGCATAATATATATTATAAACAGTCCTTTAGTTTTTGCATATACTTAAGTCCCAAGTCTCAGGCATTGTCCCATGAAATGCTGGGGAGTTTCTCAGATGGTTACAGCATCTAAGTTGACTTATATAACATTAATAATGACTATATTTATGTACATATTTCTAAATAATTTATAAGAGAGTGGATAAATAGAAAAAGACATTTAAAGAAAACATATAAAAATTTGAACCCGCGCCTCCTGAATACTGCGTCTAGGCGCTCTCACCGCTGAGCCATGCGTTCTACTACTAGCTGCGAAATTCTTATACGCTTTATTACAACTTAAATTTTCATTAAATTTATATACGTTTTCACGATCAACATAAGAGTGACCGAAAAGTATTTTTTTATGAGTACTTTAGCCAACACTAAAATTTATTACATTTATCCAATAAGCATCCTAAAAATCATATAAAAATACCCACTTGCTAAAATCTAGATATATTTTCAGGCAAAAACGGAATAAATCTTAATCTCAGACTCAGACAGCTTTCTAAGATAAATGGTAATGCTTGTTTCGTCTGTTGCGGTCACATTAAATGTTCGGTTGTAAAAATATTTCTTATTTTATCATTGAACTGGCTTTGTAAAAAAATATTTTTTGTTTAAACTATGCGTTTAAAAATGAAATATTGTAGTTTTCGTGTCAGAATCGAAGGTCTTTTTTAGTTCAATCAATTAACAGGATTTTTGTTACTCTTATTGAAATATGTTTTTTTCAGCTTTACTTTTTTCTTTTTACATTTTACAATTCGACAAATTGCGTGTTGCGTGTCGTAAGTTAGGACCGTGATATATGTTACCAAATAAAAGAAATGAATATTTTTTTATTTAGCTTCACGCTGTATCCCGCGCACAGCAGGGTAGGCAGAAGAAACCTAGTGTTATGACACTCCGTTCCCCACTTTCCGCCAAATTCGAAGGTATTGCGTGTTAAGTGGCGGAACTTAACGCCGCGCTTTGAATGAAATGAATATAATTTAAATATAATCATTCCTTAAAGTGGGAACCGAATCAATAACCAGTCATGCTGACAGTCAGGTCCTTACCTACTAACCATTGCCGACAACAATAATAACGGTTAGTAGCCAAAGTACCTATTTTCATTATTATTTAGCTTCACGCTGTATCCTGCACACAGCATGGTAGGCAGAGGGAACCCAGTATTAAGATACTCCGTTCCCCACTTTCCATCGATTTTTTTTTTTTGTATATAATTTATAATTTTGTTACGAGCGCTTCTCTTTTGCTCTAAGTTATTTGTAGAACAAATTTTAACTTTAGCTTTAGGTTTTTACGCATAACAGGTTAAGCAGAGAGAACTTAGTGGCAAGACACTCTGTCCTCGCAATTCTTAACTATTTACCACAAACCTGTTTTTAATTAATCTAACTACATACAAATTTATATTAATAATTTATCATTACCTGAAACTTAAGTAACGAAAGTCTAAAAAGCCAATTAACTTTTTTAAATAACATACAAAAGTTCACATTATAAGTGTCCATACAATTCAACCCATATTTCTCGTTTAAACGTTTTCAACTCGACTCTTTAATTATATTTATTATTATAAAGAAAAATCTTGCGCTCACTTCTGTATGAATTTACAGAAAAAAAGGTTCTTTTATGAAGTCAGTGTTATAGGAAAGCAGGAAACTGCTAATTGGTTGGTTATATTTAAATAAATATATGTGTATCTTATGAAAGGTGGCCAGTAGTAGGCTCAGAGGCTGTAAAGCGACTGGTTGTGGGTTCTATTCACTCGAGGAGTGAAAATATTTAATATTTCCATTTTCTTCGCTCTGGTGTCGAGACAAAACGCGGCGTTAAGTTCCGCCACTTAACACGCATGCCTCCAGATTTCGGCGGAAATTGGGGAACGGAGTGTCTTAAAATTAGGTTCCCTCTGCCTACACTACTGTGTGCGGGATACAGCTAAAAAAATACCTTATGAATATATAAGTAGACGCAGTTGCGTTTTATTGTAAAAGTGATTGGTTGTGGGTTCGATTCCCACTCGAGGGCTTGGTCATATTTAAATTATTGTCATTCATTTGGTACCTACGACAAAGCGCGGCGTTAGGTCCCGTGAAATGTCTCCATTTTGGGCGGAAAGTGGAGAACGGAGTGTCTTGAAACTAGGTTTCCTCTGACTATTCTGCTGTGCACGAAAAATCTTGAACAAACAAACGCTTTATCCCGCATTACAGGGACAGAGATAGCTTAATGTCCAATAAATTCCATTGTCCACTTTACTACCAAATTAGAGAAATTGTGGGTTGTGGGGCAAGACTAAACGTCAAGTTTGTCTTACCACAGCCTTAAAATAATTGACGTATAATGATTACAATCCTCCCAATGAAAAAGAAACCATCGACCACAGCGTTTAAATTCTGACGCTGTCCCATAAATGAATAAAGATATCGTAAATCGCAATGCAGTTGATTCGTAATTGGTTAAATCTTCAACCCCCAAATGTAATGTATTCTTAAATTATCACTAATTGGGATAGAGGAGGAGAGATTTTTCATAGGATATAGGAGAAAATAGGATTCTTTAGTCACTAAATACTTTTTGACTATTCAGCTTTGCCATAACAATCGTGAACCTGTTAGTTTATTTAAAAAAAAATCCACTAAGGTAAGACTAACCGCGGCGTTGAGCTGCGCCCCTCGCACACATAATACTCCGAATTCGGATGAGAATCAGAAAACAGAGTGTTTTGCTACTCTCCGTTAAGAATATAAAATTGAAAATAAACATCAATGGACCAGTCGTGGCGCAGTGGCACAAGCGTGTGACTGTAAACGACTGGTTGTGGGTGCGATTCCCACTCGAGGAGTGGAAATATTTTATATTTCCGTTTGCTTCGCTCTGGTGTAGAGCAAAGCGCGACGTTAAGTTCCGCCACTTAACATGCAATACCTCCGAATTTGGCGGAAAGTAGGGAACAGAGTGTCTTAACACTAGGTTCCCTCTGCCTACCATGCTGTGTACATACAGCGCAAAGCTAAAAAAATAATATCAAAATTTGAAGCCCTTAATTCCAGTACGTTAAGCGGTGTAATTTACATTATACTATATTTTCATTATAATAATAAAACAACGAAAAATAAATGAAATCTTTTAATCTAAATAATCCCTAAGCATTAAAAATACAAAGACGCGGGCAGCAATTTGTTAATAAACCGCTTTAAAAAATAAAATAAAATTCAACTTGAAAATTTAATAAACTGAGAGCTTCATCTCGTTTAAAAGTTTGACCGGACCCTTTGTTTTGTGAACAAATATTTTTATTTGGATTTTAGGCTGAAGAAATTTTAAAGTTGAATGCGTTGTGATGTTTTTTAGTAAATTACTTTTCATGTTTGTAGTTTCATGTTTTTTCTTATAGCAGGGTAGTCAAAGGGAACCTAGTGTTAAGACACTCCGTTGCACACTGCCATTGCAGTCAGATGAATAAACTAAATACGACGATTCAAGTTTGAAAAATTAAAAAAATGATTGCAGAATTGTTAATAAAAGCTCAAGAATACAAAAAAACAAACAAAATAAAAAATAATAATTCCAAGTATGTAGCAAATATACATACATTCCATTATACATATCCTCCAGAACACGTGAATATAGGTTACTTCTGCATGTATATTCCGTTCTTTATTTCCGTTACATTGTTGCGTGCTGAGTGGCGGTAATAAACGCCGCACTTTGTCTTCTGATCACGGCGGAGAAAAGAAAATAAATAATAAAAATCGAACTCATATCGAATTGCGTTTAACACAACTCCAAAAGTTGTTATTATTGATTAAACCACAAAAACACAACATAGCTAACAAAATATATAAAAAAATAATAAAAAAAAATATATAAAAAATTAATTCCCTTCAGAACACATGAGAATATAGGTTAGTTTTGTAGAAGTCTGCACTGACAAAATTACACGGCTATCGAAATACATTGGTTCTTTAGTAGGAATCGAACCCACACCCCTTGCGTTTGCAATCACTGCACCGTGGTGATTTTCTTGAAAATAGATTGAATTTTAAAAGAATACTTATTGTAGCTTCACGTCGTTTCCTACGTAGCAGGATAGGAAGAGAGAACTTAGCATCAAGTTCTACTTAGTCTTTTGACTGAGTGATATTATATATTTGTATATAAGTAATACGGAAATAAAGTACGGAATATTTTTCTTTTTTTTCCGTTACATTCTAAGACATTGTTGCGTGCTGAGTGGCGGTACTAAACACCGCACTTTGTCTTCTAATGACGGCGAAGAACAGAAAATAAATAGTAAAAATCGAACTCATATCAAATTCCGTTTAACACAACTCCAAAAGTTTTTATTATTGATTAAACCACAAAAACACCAAAAAAAACTAACAAACAAAATAAAAAAAATCAATTCAAAAATATGTACCAAATACATTATAAATATCATATAAAAGAATGTAGGCTAATTCTGTAGAAGTCTGCACAGACCAAGTTACACGAAAATCGTATTACATTAGTTCCCTAGTAAGAATCGAACCCACACTCCTTGCGTTTACAATCACTGCACCATGGTGACTTTCTTGAAAGTGGATAGAATTGTAAAATAATACTGGTTTTAGCTTCACACCTTTTCCTACATAGGGCCAAGGATACATAAGGCTACATAGGGTTCAAGTATTACATAAGCAGATTTATTACAATTATTTACCTCCCCATACCACTTGTCAGCAAAGTAAGCAAAGCTCTTCAAAGAAAATAAATAACACAACTCTAAAGGTTGATAAGTTGATTAAACCACAAGAACACAGTAAAACTAACAAAATATATAAAAAAATAATTAAAAATATATACCAAACACATATTCCTGCGTAAATTCTATATAAATATCATCCAGAACACATGAGAATGTAGGTTAATTCTGTAGAAGTCGGCACTGACCAAGTTACACGACTATCGTATTACATTAGTTCCCTTTCACCCGATTAGGAGAGGCTCAGACCGGAAGCCGAACAGGCTTGCGGCGTTCAGATGAACTAAATGTTAAGTTAAATAAGAAATTTGTACTTGGGTATTTAATTAAAATGAATTTTATATTTTTTTATATTAAAAATGAAGGGTTTCTTAGTCATGTTTTTTTAAATCTTTATATTATTTGGCCTAGATTCGGAAAAATTAGTTGTTAATCTTTTTTTTTGCAACTTTAAGCTTTATCTCACATAGTACGTACGAAAAAAAAAACAGTACCAGTCGTGGGACTGCCGATAGAAGTGAAAACGGAACTATTAAGTTGAGTGTAATTAAAACTATATGCAAAAATTATATGATTTTTTTTATGTTTTATTTATTAGTTACATATGATGGGTTAAACAAATCATGAACAAAATATAAATACAAAGTGGTTGAAAAAAAAAATAATATACAATTATCTTAATTATACATAGTATTTATATTCACACGAATTTCAATTTCAATACTATTATCATTAGCATGTCGGTGACGCGAACCGAGGATTTTACCCTCTACCAAAACGCTCAACGCGCCTAAAGAAGTTTTCACTTCAAAAAATAAAAAAAAAAAAAAAAACTTGTAAAAAGGTATCAGAATTGCACTACAATAATAATACTTTTAATTTATTATTACATAACTTAAATATAAATAGAATAGAATAGAAATAAAAAAGTTTGCGAATAAAAATATTGTCCTTTCCCCGATCTCCCTCAAAAATGCGGCGTTGAGTTACGTTTCCCAACAAACGATATCTGAAAAATGAGAAAAAAAAATAAAAAACAAAATGTGTTAGTACTAAATGTAAACATTTAGTTAAACTAGTTTACTTTATTCCGTAAAATGTAACAAATTTGTAATAACTTACGGTATATCAAGATGAAGCATGTATTAAATTCCTAGTTACACTATCTGCAATATAACAGTGAGGAGCTCATTTAACTTGGTATAACAGTTTGTGCTTGAAACGCATACTAAGATAAATACTGATGAAATAAAGATGAGAGGTTTACTATTATTTTCTTTTTACCATTTTATTTTGGCTTTTTTCTGGTAAAAAATTGGTAAAAAATAATTTAAATTTTAAAGCAAAACAAGTGGTAGATATTTTTTGTTTGCTTGAAATTTATAAATGTATGAATGAAATATAAGAGTATTTTCCCTTTCCTGAACTCCCTCATAAATGCAGCCTTGAGTTACACTTCCTAACAAACGGTATCTTTAAAATGAGTCAAAAATTAAGAACAGAATGTGTTAACACTAAATATAAACATTTATAGCTTACTTTATTCCGTAAAATGTAAGAAATTTGTAATATCTTACGGTATATCAAGATGAAACGTGTATTAAATTTCTAGTTACACTATCTGCAACATAACAGTGAGGAGCTCATTTAACTTGGTATAACAGTTTGTGCTTGAAATGCATACAAAGATAAATACTGGTAAAATAAAGATGAGATGTTTACTATTATTTTCTTTTTACCATCTTATTTTTACTTGTTTCATTTAAAAACTAATTTGGTAAAAAGATAGCTTAAAGCAAAACTAATAGTAAATATTTTTTGTTTGTCTGGTATTTGAAATTGTATAAATGTTATATAAAAGTACTTTTCCTTCACCAAACTCCCTAAAATAATGCAGCGTTGAGTTACGTTTATAGCAAGCGATATCTGCAAAATAAGCCAACAATGGAAATTGAATGTGTTAACACTAAATGTAAACATTTAGTATTTAGTTAACTTTATCCAGTAAAATGTAAGAAATGTAACAAATTTGTAATAACTTACGGTATAACAAGATGAAACGTGTATTAAATTTCTAGTTACACTATCTGCAACATAACAGTGAGGAGCTCATTTAACTTGGTATAACAGTTTGTGCTTGAAATGCATACTAAGATAAATACTGATGAAATGAAGATGAGAGGTTTATTTTTATTCTTTTTTACCATCTTATTAGCATGTTAGCCTTTTACTGGTACAATAATTTTGGTAAAAAGATAAAAAACAATGTATATCAATAGTAAATTAGGTAAATATCTCTTATTTAGTCCTTTGACCTTTTTTAATATAATTTGATTACTATGAGTAACATTATATAAAAGTCATTTCGGTACTAAGCAAGGTGCAGCGTTAAGTTCTTAAGTTTTAAATGAAGAAAATTAGGGGGTTAGTAAGGGCAAAATTCATTTCAGAGATGACCTAGTGTCAATCGGAGTGATCCGTCTCCTTCTCCGTTTTTCATCATCTTAAACCAGTTTTACAACTGGTATTGTATTTTGAGATTCTTCAAATAATCAATTCTTTGTAAGATTAATTTGTCCTTGATTAAAACATCACTTATATTTGTTTTTTTTAGCTTCACGTTGTATTCCGCACGCAGCAGGGTAGGCAGAGGGAAACTAGTGTTAAGACACTACGTTCCCCACTTTCCGCTGGAATCGGAGCCATTGCGTTTTAAGTGGCAGAAATTATCGCCGCGCTATGCCTCTGATACCATAGTCACAGTACACGTTCGTGCCACTGGGCCACGACTGGCCGCTATATACTTATATTTGTATCGATTATAAAAGAATTACAATGGTGTAATCGATTACTATTACTTTCAATACTTTACATTCTTTAAGTACTTTTAGGTATTTTTTTTAATTTTATGTTGGGTTTATATTTTTTACAATATTTTTTTATTTCACATCCTAATAGGATATAACTTAAAAGAAAAAGAATTATCTTTTATCATTTTACACATTTTATTAACACACACACACACACACACACACATATATATAAAATTAAAATACACATTTAGAAAAAGTATAAAAATTAGGACGCGAAACAGGACTCGAACCCGCGCCTCTTCAAAACTATCCAACTGGTCTGAAATGTATTTTCTAAATGTATTTTTTAGTAAAGATCTACCCACAAAAGAAGCAATGACCTTTGAAAAGTTTTGACGTGGTGGCATATGACCTTTTACATAACAATTATTATGCTATTGCAGTCGCTTTACAAGTTGGAAGGAGTGCGAGCACAAAGACTAACTATATATGAGCTATAATTAATTATACAAATAATTTAGAAGAAAATTAACGAAAATACTAAAATTTTAAGCGAAATACTTGTTACAAAGCTGCTTGTCTGTTAGCTTGCTCTTTGCTCTTGATGTAGTTATTACTAAGTTTTTTTAAATAAGAGGTAAGAGGTTCAATAGTTTAAAAGAGGACAGTGTCTGAATGTAACCGCGTTGGTTGTGGGTTCGATTCCCACTCGGCGGAACGTTTGTTTAGTATTTTCTCCAGTCTCGTACCTAAAGATATATTGCGGCATTAAGTGCCGCCAACACGTAGTGATTTGATTTTCAGGCGAAAAGGCGAAGAATGGAGAACGGAGAGTCATCACACTAGGTCATCACACTATCTGTCCACTCATCTATGCGTGAGAAGCTCGATACAGCTATAAGAGTATTTAAACTTAGGAGAAATATCTTGAGGCTAGTCGTAGCGCAGTGGCACAAATGTGTGACTGTAAACGACTTCCCTGCTGTATGTCTGCATACAGTGTGAAACTAAAAAAAATCTAAAAATTAAAAGTCATAAAAACATTAGTTCTTCGACTGCCTGACATATAGCATTGCAATTTCCTGCCAAAAGTTAATAAACAAAATTGATAGCTGTTCTAAAAACACTTCTAAAGAGTATATATAAGTCTATACTATACATTCTATAGTAACCGTCATATAAACTCGTCCGGTATGCGCGCCGTAAACGCATCTATTAACGTTAACGTTAACGTTAAGAATTTCGCGCGGTTCTTGTCTTATGTCTAAACAAACTCGAAATAGTCTACTTTCTTTAACGAATACACGTGAGTATGTTAAAAGGTCAAACGAGACGTGCGGATACTAAAAACTATTTATAAATACTAAAATCATGAATGGAGTTGAAAGATTGTTTAAGAAAAATATACTAATCCATATATCTATCACGGCAAGGGCCAGTCGTGGCGCAGTGGCACAAAATGCGGCTGTAAAGCGACTGGTTGTGGGTTCGATTCCCACTCGAGGAGTGGAAATATTTAATGATTCTATGGTCTTTGCCTGGTGTCGAGGCAAAAGCGCGGCGTTAAGTTCCGCCACTTAATACGCAATGCCTTTTCTTTGCCTACCCTGCTGTGGGCGCGATACAGCGTGAAGCTTAAAAAAATCTATCAGTTAATTGATGTAAATCTTGTAGCAGCTTTTTTTCAATTTTTTTACATTACTTAATTTATATGTAAATTTGTATATACTCGTATATCTAGAAAAAGTGACAAGACTATATCTTCAATAAAACCTGATGACTTTTTCAAGACGAACAGATGCACAACGAAAATGATTTTTTTAAGTCATATTATTCTACTAGTGGCCCGCTCGCGACTTCGACTGCTTGACTACAAAACGTCGCATTAGAAACCTCTGAAATGATCAGTGTTTCTCTAATATAATATGCATATATTAAGCACATAAACCTTCTTTATAAATCATTCTATCTAATAAAAGAAACCACATCAAAATGGATTTTCACAAAACCAAGCAGATATCCTTTTCAAGATGAATAGGACAACGAAAATGTTTTTTTACAGGTTCTCCTATAGTTACTTATATATAGTCGATAGTGTATTTGAACATTGGGTTGGTTGACCATGATTGTGGATTCAAATACCACTAGTGAAATTTTAAAATAGTATGTTATTTTAATATTGAATTGCGTCTCAAGGGTATAGTGCATATACAAATAGGAACGTCGCTATTTGGCCAGAAAGTGAATAATATATTAATAATCGTTAAGTTTTTTATACGTATAAAAAAAAAAGATAATATTATCTTTGTATATAATGGGATTCACATGTGACCATAATCATATTTGGATGCGGGAAAATTTCTTTCTTAACAAAATATTGGCAGCCACTAACTAGTTTTAAATTGATATAATTTTAAAAGTCTTCTTAGAATAAAAAATAGTTCAGCGTGGTGAACATTATCTGTCAACATATAAAAAATACAACATAAAAATATCTAAAATATTCGATAAATATGCATTATTTACCAGCTAAACCATATGAATATTTATGTATAAAATGTTTTCATTTGTTTAATACGCAATGAATCGATTGGAGTCTTGAATTCGAGCGGAGAGTGGAGAACATAGTACATCACTAGGTCCCATTTTTAATGCCTAGTTATTACAATTTTAGGTTAAAATTTTAATATATAATATATCGCATATATATTATATACTTCCATTAATATATTGTATAATCCACACGAGCAAAATTTCAGGTATTGCCTAATGCTCAATAGAATATTCAGTTTAGTTTTTCCTTTCAACCATAATATATAATTAAATATTCACAATTTGTAACGTAAGCAGACACACAAAATGGCGCAGCGTGAAAGGGTGCTTATTAAAGATTAATAAATTCTAAAAACGTACAGTAATTTTTCATTATGACGGTGTAAAATACGACGAAGTCTGCCCAATTTGTCCATGATTTATCCTGCCATGCCATAAATAATTAAGTGGAGTGTCGTTTGCGGTGAACGGCTTACCGATTTCGAAATAATTAACTTTGTACGGTAATGAGCGTTTTATGTTTGTATAAGTTGTTTTAAATTAGTATGTTTTTTTTAAACTTGACGTCAGAAAGGGCCTAGTGTTAAGACACTCTATTCTCCAATTTTTGCCTGAATTCAAAATACACGGCGTAAGCGCGAACTTTTTTTTGTTCTTCTTGTTGTTTAAACATTCCTTCGAGTGGGAATTGAACCCGCATCTAATCGTGATTACACTCAGGCGTAACTGTCATTCGACGACAAAATGGCCTCGAATTAATTTAGTGTTTTTTTAGATATTATAATTTAAGGAAAGTACAGATAACTTTCTACCTAACGTCCCCTAACGACCAATATGGCCGAGTTTGACAGTGAAATAGAACTAAGTATCATGACACTATGTTATGTTTGACTATCCTGAGGGATATGCGGGAAAAAGCGTGAAGCTAGAATGAGTTACGTGTAACGTAAACTTGACGGGGAAAGCTGATATTTAACATGTAGTTTTTTTTAAAAGTGTATGGGAGCACTAACAAATATATTTCTTTTAAATTCTGACGAGAGCGAATTGAAAGATTTATTGTTAACGCAATTATTACACATTTTGAAACAAAATTATTTCTGACTGGATTAATCGCGTATATTATTGGTATTCATAATACATTTTAAGAAAACCCGAAGTTCTAACACTACCAGTCTACCTGAGTGACTTCGGACTACTGTATAGTGTTCGAAACGTCGGCTTTTCAAAAATATACGCAATTAATCCGGCTAAAAATAGTTTAGTTTTAAAATAAGAACGAATATCGTACGTTTTACCATATATTTTATAGTCTACATAAACAAAGTGACGGGCATCAACTCGTTTCATAATAAAATCAAGCAAAGCCACTAACCAAAGTTAGTGAACACATTCACGTTCAAAAGACAAATTAAACTTCGTACATTTAATGAAATTGCGTTCATACTTTCATTTGATATTGCATTCAGAAGATTAATTCCCATTTTACGACTTCAAATATCACTGTGAGATTGTAAATTTTAATATCAATCTCATCTCGTTGATTTTGACCTGAAAATGGTAATATTGAAAATTAATTAACTGTATTAGCATAAAAATGGTAAAGTAATTTAAATATACAATTAAATATTTTTGGTGCTAGCTTTGGTAATTGGTTAATTCTAGATGTGCTAGACCAGGGGTGAACAACCTTTAGGTCGCATGCGGCCCGTTTAGTAATTCCTAAACTTGCTGTACCCCGAAACTTTGTCTAGCCGGAATTTACGCAAGCAGTTATGACTGTAAAATCAAAGGAATATACTTAATTGATATTTTGAACAATTCACAAAATATCTTTATAAATTGTAGGCCATGCCTTATCCTGATGTATAAGTTATTTTATTGTAAAGTTTCATTAAAATCTGTGCAGTAGTTTTTACGTGAAAGAGTAACAAACGTACTTACAAACTTTCGCATTTATAATATTAATAGGATATTCTCCAGTTGATTACATTAAGTTGTACCAAATTATTCCGACTCGTATCAACATGACATATTGGTTTTTAATTCTTTGTTATTTATTGTATGTAATTTAATCACATTGGTCATCACATTGCGTGGTTTTTTTAATATAATGATTTTAATATAAATAAAATTTAAATACTAATAAGAAAAACTTCTTATTCCAAAGTCACATGATTATGGTTCAGTTAAAAGAAATCGAATAAGCCTGTCGCTAAGAAACGTTATTTATCTCATGCTAGACAGATTATGATAACATTTTTCGTCAACAAAGAGTTACGATAGTTGTCGAAATGTATTATATAGAAAAATAATTCAATTACTTGTATATCTGGTGACAAGACAAAGCAGTGAGTTCCACCACGCAACAAGCAAAGCAATTTCGAGTAAAAATCGGAGAAAAGAGTGTCTTAACACTGGGTTCTCTCTGATTATTCTGCCATATGATAATAAGCGTGAAGCTAGGGAAAATAATACATTTTATGTACTTTGTATGTTCATATAAGCTTATTAAATATCATATATCTTAATTGTGGAGTAATTTAGTCATTTCGTGTCTCAGCAAAGGCCTACACCTAACGAGGTGATCTAATCTAAACCCTTAATTTCAAGGCAATTTAAAGGAAGAGCAACAGACACTCGGTCTCAAACGATGTTATCAGACCGGTATTACTGTAATTGAGTGCCATAAGGAGTTTAACTGTCCTTATATCCATTTTCTACTATATAAGAAATTATTACATTATATACTATGTAAGAAATAAATATATAAAATAAAAAAATCTATAAGAGGCTATACTTACTAGTACACAGTGGAACAGTGTGTTTTTGAACTAAGTTGGTTGTGGGTTTGATTTTCACTTATGACATATGTTTGTTTGTATGTATGTATATATGTTTTGTATAATAAGTTACGTTCTTTTGAAGTAAATTCGTTATTGTTGGTTGCCTGGTAGAGATTGCTTTTAGCAATAAGGTCACCATTGCACATACTCGTATGCTCTTAAGTACTGGTTATTTAATCTAAGCTGTAATATAATTTTTTTTGTACAATAAAATTTTATATTAAATTATGGTAATTTAACAATAGGCAAGTTAAAGCCCGGCATTGATTTTCGCTAATCAACACGTAGTGCCTCGAATGTAAACGCGACTGGTCGTAGAATTGATCTCACTCGAGGGAACGGAGTGTCTTAACACTAGATTTGTACCAGATACATATCAAACATTTCATATTTATATACATATGTCCGTCAAAAGAGATTGAATGTTTTTCTTGATATATTAATGTATAAAAAGGGCCTTCACACTTTTTCCTACATACAGTCAGCAGAGAAAACCAGACTACATTCGACACTATGTTCTCCGTATTTAACCTCAATTCGACGTTTTATGTTGTGAAGCGAAGCTTGGCACCACCTTACCAGACCAGAACAAAAATGATTTAAATATAGCCATTTCCTCACGTGAAAACCAAACCCATAACCATCACATATACAGTTAGACGCTCTAATACAATAACTAAAAAGTTATATTATAAATGGGAATGTCTGTGTGTTTGTATATCATACTTTCACGTCTAATCTACCGGTCAGATTTGGATGAAATTTAGAATGAAAATAGTAACAATAATCAACCTCTAAAGGGCTGAAATAGGGGATGAAAGTTTATATGAAAAATCTACACCGCTTGAAAGATTGTAATGAAATTTAGCATAAATATAGTTAATAATCCAAGGTTAAACATAGGCTACTTTATTTTTCAAAAATTCACCCCCTAGGGTTGCAATATACCGCAACAGCTATATAATTTACGAGGCGACGCCACGAGCGGGCCGCTAGTTAAAAAAATAAAAAATAAATAAATAGCTTCACGCTATATCGCGCACACAGCAGGGTAGGCAGAGGGAACCTAGTGTTAAGACACTCCGTTCCCCACTTTCCGCCGAATTCGGAGGCTTGCGTGTTAAGTGGCGGAACTTAACGCCGCGCTTTACCTCGACACCAGAGCGAAGAAAATGGAAATATAATTTCCACTCCTCGAGTGAGAACCGAACC
This sequence comes from Dryas iulia moderata, assembly GCA_019049465.1. Classification (NCBI taxonomy): domain Eukaryota; kingdom Metazoa; phylum Arthropoda; class Insecta; order Lepidoptera; family Nymphalidae; genus Dryas; species Dryas iulia. Next base: position 13,439,182 of record CM032417.1, read on the forward strand.
CACAACCACTCGTTTACAGTCACACTCTTGTGCCACTGGGCCACGACTGGCCACAAGTTAAAGCTAGTTAAAAAATAAAATAAAATAAACACACTCTAATTAGTTCAGCTTTATTGGGGCTGAAGAACGATCCTTTACTTTTCGATATTGAAGGGCTGTTGATGTTCGATATAAATGAAGCTAAGCGGTCAAGGCTGTGGAGAAGTACACTCTCGTGGAACTGCCAGCTATGATCTGTTTACGTTTTGGTTAGTTTTAATAAGACTAATCCATTAATTAACCGACTTTTTGCTGATCTGAGTATATTTTAATGCTAAATTTGTGTTTAATATTCTAATTTTATCTAAATAAATTGTTTATAGAGTCGTTACTGTCTGGTGGTGGATTCGATTCTCATTTGAGGAGTAGAAATGTTAAATATTTCTATTTTCTCCGCTCTGGTGTCGAAGACAAAGTGCGGCGTTGAGTCCCGCCGTTCAACACGTAATGCCTTCAGAATTAGACGGAAAGTAGGGAACGAGGTGTCTTAACACTAGGTTTCCTTTGCCTATCTTACTTTGTGTTTGTGTGCGGGATACAGCGTTAAGCTAAGCGATCAAGGCTGTGGAGAAGTACACTCTCGTGGAACTCCCAGCTATGGACTATTTACATTTTGGCTAGTTTTAATAAGACTAATCTATCAATTAACCGACTTTTTACTGATCTTAGTATATTTTAATAATGAATTTGCGTTTAGTAATTTAATTTTGTCTAAATAAATTGTTTATAGAGTCGTTACTGTCTGGTGGTGGATTCGATTCTCATTTGAGGAGTAGAAATGTTAAATATTTCTATTTTCTCCGCTCTGGTGTCGAAGACAAAGTGCGGCGTTGAGTCCCGCCGTTCAACACGTAATGCCTCTAGAATTCGGCGGAAAGTAGGGAACGAATCTCTGCCTCTGCCTATCCAGCTATGGTCTACATGTTGGTTAGTTTTAATAACACTAATCTACTAATTATCCGTCTTTTTGCCGATCTGAGTATATTTTAATAATGAATTTGCGTTTAGTAATGTCATTTTATCTAAATAAGTTCTTTATACAGTTGTGAAGAACGGGCACAAAGTGTGACTGTATATGTGATTGGTTGTGAGTTCGATTCTCGTTCGAGAAGTCGATATATTTAATATTATTTCTATTTTCTCAGCATGTATTGAGGCAAAGCATGGCGTTGAATTCCAACACTCAACACGTAACACCCTCAGAATTCGACGGAAACTGGGGAGCAGGGTGTCTTAACACTAGGTACCCTCTGCCTAACCTGTGTGCGGGATACAGCGTAAAATAACAAAAAAATATCTTTATTTGCATTAATAATTATTACCTTACCTAATGGACTATCTTTACAAAGTGCGGAGCTGCCTTTTGTTACAAGCTCTATAACTTAATAAGTTAGATAAAAATATGGTTTGTATGTGTTTGATAATTGCATTGCATACTTGTCTATTTTTTTACTATTTCAGAAACTTCTTTAGTGTGTCACATAAGATATATTAGCACTTTCATTTTTATGCGCAAAAGGTATATGTATATCCAATGCACTTGCACTTTAAATTATTTTGTTAAAAGTCAAAGTCAAATAATTTTATTCAAAGTAAGAAGTTACATGCTTCATTTTCTGAACGTCAAACAATTTACCACCGGTTCACTAAAGTTAATGCCTTAAACCTGAGAAGAATTTTTTTTTTTATTTTTTTTTAAGTCAAGGATTTACAGATATTATATAATTATATATTGACAATGACACCATTGGAATAGCCTGGAGCGAGCATTTCATTCCCAAGGCGTGTTATCGTTCAAAAATTCATTAACTAGGTAATAACCCTTAACACACAAACGTCTCTTCACAATTTTTTTGAATTGTGATATGGAACATTCTTGGACATTTTCTGGGTTTCTATTGTAAAAGCGTATACATTGTCCCATGAAAGAATTACGGATTCGATGCAATCGAGTTACAGGCGCGGTAAGTTTATGTTTATTTCTGGTATTTATGTTGTGTGCATCACCAATCTTGGCAAAATCATTAATATTTAGAATTAAAAAAAAAAAATTTAATAGCTTCACTCTGTATCCCGCACACAGCAGGGTAGGCAGAGAAAACCTAGTATTAAGATAATCCGTTCCCTACTTTCCGCCGAATTCGGAGACATTGCGTGTTAAGTGGCAGAACTTAACGCCGCGCTTTACCTCGACACCAGAGCGAAGGAAATGGAAATATTAAATATTTCCACTCCTCGAGTGGGAATCGAACCCACAACCAGTCGTTTACAGTCACACGCTTGTGCCACTGGGCCACGACTGACCACTCATTCTTTATTATATTATATAATCCAAGTTTTCACACTCTCAAAAGCGTCAAGAGTCATTGGCGCAGACTTTATAGAAAGTGGTCAAGGCTACAATATAGTTTACTAACGTCGATATGCTGAGCTTTATTTTGTTTTATTAATTAATTATATTTTTGTTATTTTAATTAATAATGCGACTTGGATGGAACGTAAACCAGTTTTAGACAATTGGGATATTTAAACGGCACGACGTCATTTCTACATAGCATTGTATTAAAAGAGAACATAGAGGTAAGACACTCTGTTCTCTACTCTCTGCCCGTATGAGATGAATAACGCACGTTGAGTGGCAAAGCTCAACCCCACGGTTTATTTTAGGTAGCAGAACTGAGAAATAAAAATAACTATAAATGAATAAAGTATTGGGGCCAGTCGTGGCGCAGCGGCACGAACGTGTGACTGTAACCGACTGGTTGTGGGTTCGATTCCCACTTGAGGAGTGGAAATATTTAATATTTCCATTTCCTTCACTCTGGTATCAGAGTTAAGCGCGGCGTTAAGACCCGTCACTTAACACGCAACGCCTCCGAATTCGGCGGAAAGTGAGGAACGGAGTGTCTTAACACTAGGTGCCTCTGCCTACCCTGCTGTTTGCGGGATATAGCGTGAAGCTAAAAAAAAGGATGTATATACTATTTTTCTAGTGGCATCGAACTCATAGTGTCGTGTTTAAAGTCACATTCTGTCCCAATACCTGCCAGAACAAATTATAATTGTTATATGCAATAAAATATTAATATTATTAAGAGATAAGAGCTATCTATCGAATAATTATCGATACTGGAAATAATCATATTCCTAGATGTATTTTTTGAAGTTCTCGCGTACCTATTTGCTTTTGACCTACTTCTTATCGTCCAATTCGCTTGAAAACTTACACACGTATCCGGATCTGATGACAATACTTTCGTAGCATGAAGTTTATGGGCCAGTCGTGGAGCAGAGGCACAAAGTGTGACTGTAAACTGGTTGTTGGTTCGATTCCCACTCGAGATATGGAAATATTTCATATTTTCATTTTCCTCACTCTCGGCGTTAAGTTACGCTACTTAATTTCCAGAATACGTCGTAAAGTGTCGAACGGAGTGTCTTAACACCAGGTTCACTCTGCTTACCGTTGAGTGCGGGATACAGTGTGAAGCTAAAAAACAGTATACGTCCTGTCTAGGACGTTTTTAAATTGTTTTTTTTTAAATTGTCCCTTACACATTATCTGTCTAAAATACTTTTTTTTATTTTATATATTTTTATTAACTTTACAATAACTACTTTACAATAATCACTCATAGCGAATTATTGAGAAGCGCTTGTCATAAAACTCAAAAACTTGGTAAGGAGGTTTTTTATAGTTTGTAGACGTCCACTGAGAATAAATTTTGTGACAGAGCCAGATTAAGAACATCTACGGGCTCTAACAAATGTGTGTGAAGTCCCGCATTTTTCTCTATAACTTTGAAATTTGATATAGAGATTATTCCATTACTACGCGAACGGAATCGCGCTTAACAACTAATTTTAGTATATTTGCTGCATATATTTCAAGCTAACATTTATTCCTATTTATTATTTATTCGCGGCGTTAAGTTCCGCCACTTAACACGCAATACATCCGAATTCGGCGGAAAGTGGGGAACGGAGTGTCTTAACACTAGGTTCCCTCTGCCTACCCTGCTGTGTGCGGGATACAGCGTGAAGCTAAAAAAAAACAATTATTCCTTTATTCAGGCTATCTTAGTAAACAAGAGTGTGTGCACTCCATCCTTTTTTTAATCCCTCTTGAGATATTTTACTTTGTAGTAAGGTTTTCTATTGTAAGGAAATGGGGAGAAGGGATCAAAGTGTACACACGCTGATTAAATATTGTATGTACAGTTTAAATAGGCATGTATGTTTAATGTTATACGTTATACGTCTAATTAGTATGTTTCATAAGATTTTAATACAAAAATGTAAAGGTTTTGGAGGGGAAGTTGTCGTTACCATAATGTGTGTTCATTGGACCTTATAATAAAATATTGTACTATATTTAAAGTGTTTCTCGCATAAATTTATTCGATATGAAAAATGTTTAAAAATTTTCTGAAAATATATGAAAATTAAACAACCAATATAATTAGGTCATTTTTACTGCTTTTAGCAATAACCTTGACAGAATTATAAATAAATAAACCACCAAAATGGAGAACGGAATCTCTTGACAGTAAATTCCTCACGCGCAATGTTTCATAATTCTGAGAGGGGGCAGAAGCCAGAGTGACTTAACTCTACGCTGTAGAGAACTAGAAGCCTCCTATTATCCTACAACGCGAAATAAAGCATAAAATTGATACTTTATGACAAATTTCTTTTTACAAAAATAGAAAAGTAAGTTGTAATAAAGCGTATATGAATTTCGACGCAGCTGGTAGTGGAACGCATGGCTCAGCGGTGAGAGCGCCTGGTATTCAGAAGGCGTGGGCTCGTATCCCGCTGTGATACATTTATATACCTTTTATAAATGTCTTTTTTCAAATTTATTTTGTCTATATCTGTTAAATGATTTTAAAACAAATATCAATACAAAATGCCCATACATTTCCTGTAAAACATACCAACATTTTAATATTTATTTATTCCGAATGTTTCACTTTGCGCAAAACGCGGGGTCAAAGCTGCACACATTTCACGCCCGTTAGCTCTGAATTGAAATCGAATCAAACAGCGCAGAATGGTGACACTCCTTGCCCACCTTAATTATATTTACATAATTGTATGGAATTGTATGGATATAGTTGCCGTATATTTTTTAATCAGAATAACTAAGTTTATATTCTCTTTAACAATATTTTCGTTTTTTTTTTTAGCTTCACGCTGTATTCCTTGCGGGGTAGTCAGAGAGAACGGAGCGCCAAACGCTACGGTCCCTGCATACTTTAGCAATAATAATTTCATAAAAAAAAGGATTTAACGCTGCGTATTGTCTTATCAAAATGAGCATATGAAAATAGTCTAATATACCGAAGCAATTGGTAAAAAACAGTTATTTTAATAGTACAAACAAGCATTACAAATTTATTTATTAGTATACAATAATTTAACGTCTTTTTAATGCATTATTATAAAACATAGCTTAAAAATTGAAGTAAGCGTACCAAATTACAAATATAGCTTCACGCTGTATCCCGCAAATAGAAAGGTAGGTAAAGGGAACCTAGTGTTAAGAGACTGCGTTCCCCACTTTCCACCGCTAAATTCTGGAGGCATTGCAAGTTGAGTAGCGGAACTTAACGCCGCGTTTCGCCTCGACACCAGAGCCAAGAACATGGTAATCCATATTTATATTATAAATACGAAAGTCTATGTGTTTGTCTGTCACGCTTTCACGGCTAATCTGCCGGTTGGATTTGGATGAAAATTAAAATGCAAGTAGTAAATAGCCATGGGTCTAACATAGGCTACTTATTTTTTTAAAAATTAACCACTAAAGGGTTGAAATAGGGGATGAAAGTTTTGCCCCGGTCAGTATGTCAGAGGGGTGGACCGAGGTGGTCAGAAAGGGAAAGGGCAAGAAGAAGACGAAGGCTGCCCCTCAGCAGCCGCCGCAGCAGCCTAGCAAGAAAGCGAAAGCTAAGGCAAAGGTGCCTAAGCTCCGGAAGCCACGATCGGCTGTCGTGGCGTTGAAGCTCCAACCAGGCGCAAAGGAGAACAACGTCACGTTCAGCCAGGTCCTCACCCAGGTCAAGGAAAAGATCGACCTCGAGGACCTGGGTATCACGGATATGAGATTCCGAGTGGCTTCCACGGGCGCTAGGCTGCTGGAACTTCCGGGGGCCAGTTCAGCAGAAAAGGCCGAGGCTCTTGCGGAGAAGCTGCGGGGTGTCCTGGACGCCAATCAAGTCCAGGTGACAAGGCCCACTAAATGCGCGGAGTTGCGCGTGAGCGGCCTAGATGACTCCGTGACGTCAGAGGAGGTAGCGCGTGCTGTTGGCAAGGTCGGCGGATGCGACGTCGGCCTGATTAAAGTCGGAGAGGTGCGGCGAGACAATACTGGAGTCGGTACAGCCTGGGTCCGTTGTCCAATCGCTGCTGCCAAGAAGGTGAGTGCTAGTCGCTTACTGGTGGGGTTCGTGTCGGCACGGGTGACACTTCTGCAGCCACGTGTATTGCGGTGCTTCCGCTGTCATGAGGTGGGGCACGTGGCGGCAAAGTGTAGCAGTGACACGGACCGAAGCACTAACTGCTTTAGGTGTGGGCGGGCTGGGCACAAAAAGACAATGTGCTCGGATCCGCCGCACTGTACGGTTTGCGAGGCGGCGCAGCGACCTTCCGACCACTTGGCGGGCAGCGCAGCTTGTGCGAGAATCTGCGCGCAGTTTAAGAAGAAGCGCAGTGGCGGGAAGAAGGTGGCAAAACCAGGGAGTGGAGCCACTTCAGAATCCAGAACTAAGGATGCGGAGGTCGAAACGATGCAGACTTAATAATGGAAGTCAGGTTTCTGCAGGCGAACATCAACCACTGTGCCCGGGCCCAAGACTTATTGGTCCAAAGCCTGGCGCAGTGGTCGATTCAGGTGGCGATCGTTGCGGAGCCCTACAGCGTACCAGCGAGGGACAATTGGGTCGCTGACAGCACCGGGGTGGTGGCTATTGCCACTCAGGTGGCCGCGGGGTCCCCGCCCTTCTCGCGTATTGAGAGGGGTGCGGGATGCGTCGCGGCAACTGTCGGTGACCTCGTTGTGGTAGGCGTCTACTTCTCCCCCAATCGAACTTTATACGAGTTCGAGGAATTTTTGATCCGTTTGAGGGAGATGGTGGACCGCCATCGTCCGGCTGACGTTTTGGTCGCAGGTGATCTAAACGCCAAGTCGGACATGTGGGGCTCTGCAACGACGAGCGCGCGTGGTGCGACACTCTCCGAATGGGTAGTTGCCTCCGGATTGTCTGTCCTCAACAGGGGGACGGCCCATACGTGCGTGCGACGGCTGGGGGGGTCCATCGTGGACGTCTCGTTCGTGACCCCGGCCTTAGCGCGTAACGTCAGGGGCTGGCGAGTGCTGGATGATGTGGAGACTCTGTCGGACCATCTATACATCCGATACGAGGTCTCTGCACATCTGGCGGTGCCGTCGGCTCCGGGTCCAACCTCTCGCGAGGGCGGACCGCGGTGGCAACTGTGGCGCCTCGACAAGGAGTTGTTGGAGGAGGCTGCGATAGTGCAATCCTGGCTGCCCCAGGGAACGGTGTCCGTCGAAGACGCCGCGAACTGGGCGCAGGGGGCTATGACGCGTGTCTGTGACGCGTCTATGCCCCGCTCCAGAGGCCGCCCTTCGTGGCGGCACGTGTACTGGTGGTCGGGCGAGATCGCTCAATTTCGCACATCCTGCATTGAGGCGAGACGCCAGTACACCCACTATCGCAGACGGCGGGTACACCGGACGCAGGAGGAAGAGGACCGGTTGTACCTCGCCTATGTCGAGGCGCGAACGGCGCTGCAGGAGGAAATCGGTCGTGCGAAAGGCGAATCGCACGACCGGATGATCGCGGGTATCGACGCGGACCCTTATGGGACCCCGTACCGCATGGTGCGGGGTAAACTCCGGTCATGGGCTCCACCCGTGACTCAGTCACTCCGACCGGACGTTCTCCGTGGAGTGCTGACGTCGTTGTTCCCGCAGCGGGCCGGCTTTTCTGCACCTGCCATGGCCCGCCCTGCAGCGCCCGAGGAGGAAGAGAGTGTCGCACCACCCGTGGAGGAGGAGGAGCTCGAAGAGGCGGTCCGCCGATCTCGCGTCAAGAGCACCGCACCTGGCCTGGACGGCGTCCCTGGCCGAGCGCTGACTCTGGCTCTTCCCTTTTTGGAGACCAGGGTCAGAGGACTCTTCACTGCCTGTCTGACTCAGGCCTTAATCCCACAGCGGTGGATGACAGGCAGGTTGGTCCACATCCGCAAGGAGGGGCGCCCGGCGGATTCTACGTCTGCCTACAGGCCAATCGTGCTCTTGAGCGAGATCGCCAAGCTCTTCGAGCGCGTAGTAGCGAGGAGGCTACTACGCCACCTGGAGGAGTCGGGTCCGGATCTCTCGGACCTGCAGTATGGCTTTCGCCGTGGTCGTTCGACGGTGGATGCCATACTGAAGGTGAAGTCCCACGCGCAGGACGCAGTGGCTCAGGGCGACGGAGTGCTGGCGGTGTCTATTGACATCGCCAACGCTTTTAACTCCCTGCCCTGGCCCTGCATCGAGGAGGCACTGTTATTTCATCGTGTGCCTCCATACCTGCGCCGCGTCATCGGGGCTTACCTGTCCGGGAGGTCTGTGACCTTTCCCGCTCCAGGTGGAAGGTGGGAGGAATGGGAGGTGTCGTGCGGTGTTCCACAGGGGTCAGTTCTTGGTCCGCTCCTGTGGAACATCGGGTACGACTGGGTGCTGCGGGGCAGCACCCTCCGAGGAGTGAGCGTCGTCTGCTACGCCGACGATACCCTCGTGTTGGCGCAGCAGAGGACGTTCAGGGAGGCGGCGGTTCTCGCCACGGCCGGAGCGGCCGAGGTGATCGGGAGAATCCGTCGTCTCGGGTTGGAGGTCGCCCTCGACAAGTCCGAGGCATTATACTTCCATGCTCCGCGGAAGGGCCCACCAGTTGGGGCCCACATCGTGGTAGGCGGCGTTACCATCAGCGTCGCGCGGAGCATGAAGTACCTCGGACTCGTCCTGGATGGACGGTGGAGTTTCCGGGGCCACTTTACCATCTTGGCCCCGAAACTGTTGAGGACAGCGGCGGCTCTGGCGCGCCTTTTGCCCAACGTCAGTGGGCCGGGCGTGTCGAGTCGTCGGCTGTACACCGGAGTGGTCAGGTCGATGGCGCTCTACGGTGCCCCCGTCTGGGCGGACGCCCTGGATCGGCACAACGTCACCCTGCTGCGGCGTGCGCAGAGGGTGATGGCCATACGGGTGATTCGGGGGTACCGGACCATCTCCGGTGAGGCGGCGTGCGTGCTGGCTGGAGTCCTGCCGTGGGACCTAGACGCTGTGGCTCTTGCGTCGGTCTATTGCCGGCGCAGGGAAGGTCTGGCTGAGGGGCTCGCGGCAGAGCCAGCACTGCAGGAGGAGGAGCGCGGAAAGGCGCTTGAGGTGTGGGAGTCCCGGCTGGCAACACCAACCGCCGGCCGGTTGACTATCGAGGCGGTCCGTCCAGTGTTCCGCCAGTGGTTAGCGCGGCGTCACGGCGTCCTAACCTTCCGCTCCACGCAGGTGCTCTCGGGACATGGATGTTTCGGGAAGTACCTGTGTCGGATTGCTGGGGGGGGGCCCGACGCTCGCTGCCACCATTGCGAGGACTGCCTCGAGGAGACGGCCCAGCACACGCTGGAAGTGTGCCCAGCCTGGGCGTCTCAACGCCGCGCTCTGCGCGGCGTCATCGGGGACGACCTCTCGCTGCCCGCCGTGTTGAAATCCATGGTGGGTAGTGAGGCGTCGTGGGACTCGGTCGGTGCCTTCTGCGATGCAGTCATGCTCGCGAAGGAGGCGGCGGAGCGGGCGAGGGAGGAATCTTCCGAACTCGCCATCCGTCGCAAACGACCGGGTCGCCGGAGGGCGGCACACGATCGTCGCCTTCCGCCCTAACATCGGCCAGAGGGCGGTCAGAGTGGGGCTTTCTGACCGCCTACTCACCTGGCCCGAGTAGGCGCGCGCGGTTGCTCCGCGCGCTACTCAGAGCAGGCCGTCGGGGGTGCATCACACCCACCCCTTGACTCCAACGGCGAGCCTTGCCGGCACCCGCCGCCCAGGTCCACGAACGATTGGAAACAGTGCCCGAGACCTGGGCTAGTGGCGGGAGAGGAGCACCGTCAGGTTTTAGTGGGTAAACGGAGGCGTTACCATCTTGCCTATCCGGAGTCCCACATAACCGCGCCCGGGATCCCACCCCGGGCGGGTATCCGTAACGGATTTCCTGACGTAAAAAAAAAAGGGGATGAAAGTTTATATGAAAAAACTAAACCGCTTGACCGATAGTAATGAATTTTGGAATAAATATAGTTGATAATCGAAGGTCAAACAGAGGCTACTTTATTTTTCAAAAATCTACCCCCGAGGGTTGCAACATAACGAAACAATCAGACCACGCGGCGGAACCGCGAGTGGGCCGCTAATATAAAATAACAAATATATCCGTCATACGCAGCTTTTCTTAACGAATTAACTATTAATATAATGATAATTGAAATTAAGGTAAAAATTACACCAAAGCCCGCACTATTCAATCGAAGTAATGACATCTAACATTACAATCTCGAATCGTGGATTCGAAAAGGGTCACGATCTCCAATAACGAGGGGACTGAAGACAGGTTGCTTTTTATTTGTACCGAGAAAATATGAAAAAATATCTACGATTAGCCTATTTTCCTTTGGACGTTTACGGAAAATACATTTTTTGTTAAGAAATTATAGCGGTCTAAGTGGGGCAGCGTCTGATTGTGGTCTGGTAGTGGGTTCGAATGATTATATATGAATTATTTTTTTTATAGAGGTCAGTCGCGGCGCAGAGGCACAAAGTGTGACTGTAAAGCGACTTGTTGTGAGTTCGATTCCTACTCGTGGAGAAGAAAAATTTATTTAATATCTCTATTTTCTTCGCTCTGATGTCAAGGCAGAGCGCGGCGTTTAATTCCGTCCCTTAACACGCAATCCCTTAAGAATTCAACAGAAAGTGAGGAACGGTGTCTTAACACTAGGTTCATTCTGCCTACCCTGCTGTGTGCGGAATACGGAATAATATAATTTTTTTTCTGATTTGATAACTAAAATAGGGTGCGTCGTTTAGTTACGCCATTATGAATGCAATTTTTCGATTTCAGGTGGAAAGTGAATAATGTCTAAACACTAGGCTCTTTCTGACTGCGTGCGTAGCTGTAAAAATAAGTATTATATCTATTGTTGTTTATTTTTTATTATATTACAAGTTAAATTTTGTCCTTGTCGTGACAAAGTAATAATAACGTAACGTACTTCGTTCTGTTGTCTTGGGACCTTCCCGACAATTAAATTTGTAACAAATGTCTTAGAAGAACTGTATGTATGTTTGTACCAGTGGAATATATACATATATTAAAATTATTATTTTACAGTGTTTCAAAAAGTGTATTTAAACTCCTTGTTTATTCATGCGTAGTAGCAACGCTAGACAGAGAGGGCTTAGAGTAAAGACACTCCGCCCTCTACTTTTCCCACCTCTGAAACTATAATCCGAGAAAAAACAATCTATAATAATCACTATAGAAGTTATAATCGAAAGGATTTTTTCAAAAAACTTCATATCTCCCGCAATGCAGCCTGAAAATTAGTAAAACCTCGTTAAAAATTCATTTCATATCCCATTTTTTATTCAAATAAGAACAGTTTGTGTTTAGTGACGCTATTCAATGTCGAATTTTGTCTACTAGCTTTTACGTTTTTTCCGGTGGGAAAAAACTTGGTAAGTTAGGGATAATGCATTGTAAAGATACTCCGTTCTCCGCCTGAATTCGAGAGATTGCTAGGCCAGTGGCGACCCTGAACACCATCACCAGAGAAAAGAAATGAAAATAATCTACACTTATATTATAAATGCGAAAGTATGTCTGTTTGTCTGTCACGCTTTCACGGCTAATCTACCGGTCCGATTTGGATGAAATTGAGAACGAAAGTAGTAAACAATCCAGGGTCAAACATAGCCTACTTATTTTTTCAAAAATCAACCTCTAAAAGTTTGAAATAGGGGATGATAATTTGTATGAAAAATGTAAACCGCTTGACCAACTGTATTCAATTTTGGCACAAATATAGTTGATAATACAAGGTAAAACAAAAGCAAATTCATTTTTCAAAAATCCACCCCCAAGTGTTGCAATATAACGAAACAGTTGCGTAGTTCACAGGGCGAAGCCGCGAGCAGGCCGCTAGTTAAATTATATACATTAACTTTCCTTCAAAAAGGAATCGAACCCACAACCTAACAAGATTACAGCTACACTACTTTTACCCGTGGGGGGACGTGTTAGAATACAATTCCCCTCCGTCGCTGGGCAGCGTCTCGTAAAACGCGGGTAACCCATTAGCTTGGTGGTAGGAGATTCGTTCTCCGGCTGGCTCGCGACCACTATCATGTCAAAGACGAACCGCCAAACATCTGATGATGTGTTCCGGTTCGATGGCATGTAAGCCAGCTCTCTCTCCCTACTCCCACCATCCCCATCGTTCTTCCCTCCTTTCCTCCACCCTCTTTAAGGTCGACAACGCATCCACAACCTTTCTAATGTTGTGCTTCTGCTCGTTTGCTCCCCTTTCTTCAATAAAAAATAAAAAAAAATACTATCCCACTCTACCACGACGGTCACAACATGACTATGACTTTCTTCTTAACAAAATTATAAATAATATGTTACACGCCAGAAAAACGTTTAGTCACGCCAATTGATTCCTTGCGAGTTAATTTGCCATATATTTTCAGTTGAAACCCCGTGTTAACACAATATATCATGGGGATCAGCGGCTTGAAAAATCACGAAAGGTTTTATAAATAAATATGTATGTATAATACGAGTGAATGATTCCATGTTATTGTTATGTTTCTTTTTTAACAAAGCCATTTTAAGTCTCCTTTTTTTAGCTTGACGCGGGATATAGCACACAGCAGGGTAGGCAGAGGGAATCGAGTGTAAGACACTCCGTTTCCCACTGTCCGCCGAATTCGGAGGCATTGCGTGTTAAGTGGCGGAACTTAGGTCGCGCTTTGCCTCGAAACCAGAGCAAAGCACATGGAAATATTAAATATTTCCATTCCTCACGTGGGAATCGAACCCGCAACCAGTCGTTTACAGTCTCAGTCCATTGCGCCTTGATTGGCTTTTTTTCTTTATATATACAATTTTTTTGCAGCAAGTTATGAAATGGATGTTGGAAAGGATATATTTAAACTGATAAGTAACAAAATCTGTAATTCATTAATCATATTTAGCTTTCACGGATATAGTAAGTGGGTAAAAACTAAGTCCAATCTCTATTTTCTGCATAATTTAGTATTGGTGTTGGTTAGCGGAACTCAACACCGCACTATGTAGCACCACCCATATATAATGTCAAAATTATTTCAATTGGGACATGAGCCCATACACATTACACTGAGTTACGTTTGCTTAATATGACAAGTAAACTTTTGTATTGTTCCAGTTTCACTTGTTAATTTGTAAAGCAAATTAGGCAAAGAGATCTTGGTGTCACATCACACTGTTCTCTGCTTTAGGCCGAATTCGAGGACATTACGTTGAAAGGCGGAACTCAACGCCGTGCCTAATCTAACCAGAGTAGATAAATAATTTAAATATAACCATTTCCCCTAACCCACAACCGTTTATAGTTAAACACACTGCACTGTAACGATGTCTTAAAAGTAAGCCTTTATCAAAAAAAAGAAGATATAAAATCAAGTATTCCAACTTGTAAACGACTTTTAGTTTCCCCATATTATATTTATAAGGTAATTTCCATACATTTGGAACAGAAAACGCAATTCTCATAAGATTATATCCTTCCCAAGGGCGTGAAATTTACAAAACTGCGACCGGTAGGTATAGTACGCTCATACTAACTTGAAACATCGGAACCTAGCTACAATAGGGATCGCAGAACCGACTTTTAAGGAGTGATTTGTGGTAAGGGGCGACGAAAGAGAAGGGTGAGAAACAAACTCTAGTGATTCCGTTACGTATAGTCTCTTGTGTCTCAGTCACTCGTCTACTTTCATTGGCTGGTTTAATGTACCTTCACGAAATTTTGGAAAGCGCTTTTAGATATGACTGGTACAAGATAATATGCGCGTACTATCCGAACGCGGCACGTACTAACGGAACGTGATATATAAAATAAATGCCCTTTCATGAAAAACGACCGACAATCTCTTCATTAGTAAAGGAAAATTCACGTAATATCGATTTATTTAAATTTATAGCAAATATAAAAATAGATATATTATATAGGGGTCAGTCGTGGCGCAGTGGCACAAGCGTGTGCCTGTAAACGACTGGTTGTGAGTTCGATTCCCTCTCGAGGAGTGGAAATATTTAATATTTCCAATTTCTTACCGTATCGAGGCAAAGCACGGCGTTAAGTTCCGCCCCTTAACATTTCGTTTTTTCAATGAAAACAGGCAACGTATATACAACAATAACTGGACTCTCTTAGGGTATATTCTTTAAGTCTTACTTTTAAGTACTAAAATCGTAAACAAAAAAAAATTGCATATGATAAAACAAGATTCGTGTTAAAAAAGGTACAGGTAGGACCTTATGTCCGTAGAGTAAAATAGAATAATAATAATTTAAAAAAAAAAAACATTGCGTTTCCAAAATCGGCGTAAAATAGGTAACGGAACGTCATAACACGAGGTTCACGAGGTTCCCTCTGCCTACCCTTCTGTATTCGGGATACAGCGTGAAGGTAAAAATATATAGATATATTATATACATACATAATTTGACGGTATTGTTGAGTGGATACTGTTTGTATTGTACACGCGGTTGTATTTAAATTATTTTCATTTTCAGGCTCTCTACTTTTCATTAGATAACGGAGTATCTTGACAGCAAAGCAAGAAAGAAAGCGTCAACAAGAAAAACGTTGAATTTTTTTAATTAGTAATATTTTTCCATTACACTAAAACAGAGGCAGACTAGACGAGAACAGAATGTGTTTATTTTTTTATTTAATAGACTGGATAAAAAAACAATTTAAATATATCTCCAACTAGTGAAAATCGAACCCATAACTAATCAAACCAATCCCATTGTGCTACGATGGTCTAAATGGCTTTTCGTATACGTAACATATTGATGTCATATTCAAATTCTACGCCTTCTGGTTAAGCCTCTTTACAATATCAGTGATATAAATAATACAAACAAAGCTCACTTATAGAAGGGTGGCCAACACAAAAATTTAGAAATCAGGACAAGAAACGTGAAATCAGCGGATTTATAAGCCATTTGAATAAAGTATGTTTTTTTAAGGTACTCAGTAATTCTACTGTAAATTTGAACTGCGTAAAACGTATTTTTGGTTGTATTAACTTTTGAAAGTATTTAATTTCTTTAAAATGGTGCTTTAACATTTTAGTAACCCTAATTTCTTAAAAAATAAAGTCTCTTATTAACAAGTTTCGTTTTGACGAAAACCTAAATCACTTTATCTTTAAAATTATTATATCGGCTTTACGTCTTTCCGATATAGGGGTAGTTAGAGAGAATATAGTTCCAGACACTCCGTACTCGGCGGAAGCGTCCGAAATCATCAATAGGCACCATAAAAAATGAAAATAATATTATATAAGGATATTATATTGTGGCCAGTCGTGGCCCAGTGGAACAAGCGTGTGACTGTAAACGACTGGTTGTGGGTTCGATTCCCACTCGAGGAGTGGAAATATTTAATATTTCCATTTTCTTCACTCTGGTATCGAGGTAAAGCGCGGCGTTAAGTTCCGCCACTTAACACGCAATGCCTCTGAATTCGGCGGAAAGTGGGGAACGAAGTGTCTTAACACTAGGTCCCCTCTGCCTACCCTGCTATGTGCGGGATACAGCGTGAAGCTATAAAAAAAATCGTTCCACAAGTGGGAATTGAACCCAGAAGCATCGCGTTTACGGTCAGAGGATGTCATACTGCATCACGACGCCTTTCTTATTTTATTTTGTTATGATTAAAACCCGGACTACAAATACAATCCCGCCGAAACGCTCCCCAGACGATTTCTAAACCAGGATAAATCCGGGGAAACCTGGATAGATGGCAACCCTAATCTAAAGGGATATATATGAGTATGACACAGTACGAATACGTTTATGAAAAACATGTAAATAAATAATGATCTTGTACACTGAGCAGCATCTCAGTTGTGGGATAAACAACCATCATCGGCTAATATAATATTTCCTTTGCTTTGTATTTTTGTTTTTGGCAAATAAGCTTTTTTTTTTCAAGTTTTTATTTAGCTTTCAATATATGTACGTATGTTTGTTTGAGTGGAATATCTCAATTAAAAGCACATCTTAATGAAAGACACTAAGAGACACAAAAAAAAACAAAAAAAGAAGAGGAAACATATATCTTCTTAACAAATTGGGTAGAAATTTTGTACACATTAGTTAATATGACAATGCACGTTAGCTCTGCGAATTTATTATAAATACAACATGACGCAATATATAAGATGGTGGAATAGTTATTTTTAATGCACTAAATATCTTTTTTTTTTCTTTTTTTTTAGCTTCACGCTGTATCCCTCACGGGGTAGTCAGCGAAGACGGTGCGCCAAACGCTACAGTCCCTGCATAATTCTTTCGCCTCGTCCACTGTCATCAACCTCTGCATACACGCCCTCCAGGGGGTCCTCATGCTTTTTACGTGACCTTCCTCCAGTATCGTCGATACTGTGTTTTCGAAGGTCAACCGAGGTCTCACCCTGCCTCTCTTACCACTCACCTTTGCTTCATAAATTTTTCTTACCAACCACCTATGGTGGTGTGGGCACTAAATATCGATACTAAATAAAAGAGCCTGAGAACAATGCGATAAAAGCTTGTTTATAAAAAAGGATTTTTACTCTTTATTTATACATAGCCTTAGTCTAGACACTCTGTTTGTCATTTTTTCTCCGAACCCGGGACATTTCATATTGTATGGCGCAACATATCGCTGCACTAAATAAATTTGAATATTAGTGATATAGATTTTTAGCACACAATTTCAAAATAAGACCTCTATGGTTGTATTACTCCATAGTATGTTTTTTTTTATTATAGCTTCACGCAGTATCCCGCACACAGCAGGGTAGGCAGAGGGAACCTAGTATTAAGATACTCCGTTCCCCACTTTCCGCCGAATTCGGAGGCATTGCGTGTTAACTGGCGGAACTTAACGCCGCGCTTTACCTCGACACCAGAGCGAAGAAAATGGAAATATTAAATATTTCCACTCCTCGAATGGGAATCGAACCCACAACCAGTCGTTTACAGTCACACGCTTGTGCCACTGGGCCACGACTGGCCACTTTAGTTTATTTCAATCATAAAAATTATATAAAAGAATTGCTTTTACACTTAATGAAGCTGCGTTGAATACTTTTTTCTATATATTATGTACACAAGCTATTATAAAATGTTTTTCTTTGATAAAAAATAAATATAACAAGTTATTAGCTAACCCTCATACGCTCAACTAATTTCATTGATTACACTATCAAAGGAAAACGTTAAGTAATGTTTATTTTTTAATATTTTAAAGTGGTATTTATATACACACTTGTGATTATTAATTCCGTACAAAAATATTTAATTCTTTTTTTTTTAGCTTCACTCTGTATCCCGCACATAGCAGGGTAGGCAGAGGGAAGCTAGTGTTAAGACACTCCGTTCCCCACTTTCCGGCGAATTCGGAGGCATTGCGTGTTAAGTGGCGGAACTTAACGCCGCGCTTTACCTCGGCACCAGAGCGAAGAAAATGGAAATATTAAATATTTCCACTCCTCGAGTGGGAATCGAACCCACAACCAGTCGTTTACAGTCACACGCTTGTGCCACTGGGCCACGACTGGCCACTTTGGCCACAACAATATTTAATGTATTACAAAATTGTTGATGATGATTATAATTAGCAAGAAATTTAGGCTTCATGTGGCGGTTTAACAATTAAGGACTTTCAATTTTAAACTGCTAATCTAGCCTCTTAAGTTTTATTATTCTAGTGTTTAAAAAAGGGAACGGAGTGTCTTAACACTAGGTTTCCTCTGCCTACCCTTCTGCGTGCGGAATACAGCGTGAAGCTCAATAAAATGAGTGACCAATCTGCATCATGTCTTTTCCTTTCTACGTGTCTTTTGAGAAGTAAACTGTGCTGTACTGGCACGTCTAATAGTCATATAATAAAAAAAAACAAAACTGAACCAGAAAATAGGCTTAAATCTATTTTTTTTAAATCCATAAAGAACCAAGATGATACATTTTTAAACCAGAAGTTAGCAGAAATCCATTTCGCCAAGGAAACACAAAATTACATATGTCCAAAGTAGTAGTTAAATAGTGGGGAACGGAGTGTCTTAACACTAGGTTCCCTCTGCCTACCCTGCTGTGTGCGGGATATAGCGTGAAGCTACATATGTCCAAAGTTAAATAATTTGACTAACTCAGAGAACGTATTCCTGAGTACAATATGCCTTTTATGGGGCCCAAGGCCTTGTTCTTCGGAGTTATGTCGTTAACTAAAGTTTAGAAACTATAATTTGTAAAGTCACGTCTGCGGAACGTTCTGGAGTGTATTAGAGGTGAGTGTGAAAACTTGTTATATTGATAATTGCTTTAAAGTAAGTTGTTTAATTTATTTACAGTTGTACTATGGCGGGCTTGGCTTAGGGGGTAGTCCTAAATTAGATTTTTGGATTGAAAATGGTTCATTTTTCTTTTTATGATAGATTACAATATTTTTATAGATATATTGTGTTTATTAATCTCTTAATTAATTTCTTTACAAATAAAAGTCAGTTCAGTACTGTTGGATATATTTTTTTCTGTAATTTGTATTTTAAGTGTAGTTTATGTTTATTCTCACATCATTTTCATTTTTCGAGTTTCAAATTTGTATATTCGATTTCCAGAGAACAGGTAGAAAGAGATAACTTAGTGTCCATACACTCCGTTTTCCAATTTCAACCCAAATCGGAGATATTGTGTGCTTTCCAGTCTCGAATCCGAGATATTCGTTTTTACTATATGATCCCAGAAAACGTCCAAGAGTGTTCCATATCACAATTCAAAATAAATTGTGAAAAGACGTTTGTGTGTTAAGGGTTATTACCTAATTAATAAATTTTTGAATAATAACACGCCTCGGGAATAAATGGTCGATACTCTAGTATATCTTAAAGGTATCATTGTCAATATATCATTATATAATATCTGTAAATTATTACATAATATCTTGGCTTAAAAAAAAATATCATCCAACTGAGTTTCTTGCGACGGTTCTTCTTAGGTCTGAGGAATTACTTTTAGTGAACCGGTGTTAAATTATTTGACGTTCAAAAAATGAAGCATGTAACTTCTTATTTATATAAAATTATATGACTTGTGGCCAGTCGTAGCCCAGTGGCACAAGAGTGTGACTGTAAACGACTGGTTGTGGATTCGATTCCCACTCGAGGAGTGGAAATTATATTTCTATTTTCTTCGCTCTGGTGTCGAGATAAAGCGCGGCGTTAAGTTCCGCCACTTAACACGCAAGCCTCCGAATTCGGCGGAAAGTGGGGAACGGAGTGTCTTAACACTAGGTTCCCTCTGCCTACCCTGCTGTGTGCGGAATACAGCGTGAAGCTATTTTAATTTAATTTTTTTAATTTGACTATGACTTTGAATTTGCTGAATGGCGGAGCTCAACACCGCGGTTGTTTTGTCACCAGAGCGAGCGTAAATGATTTAAACATAATTTAATCATTCCCACGAACGTAAATTGAACAACCAACCGTCTCATAGTAAGATGCTGTCAGACTACACCATGATGATCTTAAAAAGAATCAAACTCATACTAATTAATAGTCCTTAAATTTTAAGTCTAGAATATTTCTTTGCGAAATTAAACCAGAGAACAGCTGATTTATAAGAAAATCTGAATGATAAACAAACGATCGCTCCCAATTGTCAACCTGAGATTAATGACAAGCTTTACAGGCAATTAGAGACCTGTATAATTTTAATAGTAGCTCTAACTCGAAGATCATGTCGGGCTGTAATAATAAATGAATGTTGAAGGAGATAACGGTTTACATTTATGTATATAGCAATTAACAGTCCTTGTTTTCAGCCAAGTGTGTTATATTTTTTAAAATAATTACTAAAGACGATTTTTAACATTTTTAATATATTATTGGCACACCTAGGATTTTTTTAGCTTCACGCTGTATCCCTTGCGGGGTAGACAGAGAGAACGGAACGCCAAACGCTACGGTCCCTGCATACTTGTTTCGCCTCGTCCACTGTCATCAACCTCTTCATACACGCCCTCCGAGGGCTCCTCATACTTTTTACGTGACCTTCCTCCAGTATCGTCGATACTGTGTTTTCGAAGGTGAACCGAGGTCGCCCCTGTCTCTCTTACCACTCTATACCTAGGAAATTGAAAAAAATATTTAGAAAACATATAAAAAGTTCTAAATGTCTTATACTTTAGACGAATTCATTTCAAGTATTTGGGATAAGTCTGATATACAATGAATGTAGATGCAAATTTAACTGAATATTTATGGTTATAATTGTCTTTGTGGCCAGTCGTGGCGCAGTGGCACAAGCGTGTGACTGTAAGCGATTGGTTATGGGTTCGATTCCCACTCGAGGAGTGAAAAACATCTATTGTCTTTAGACAAAATGAGTTAAGTGTTAAAACACCCCGTTCTCCACTTTCCGTCTAAATGCGAGGTATAGCGTGTTAAGTGCTGGAAATCAACGCCGTGCTTTGGCTTGTTAGCAGAGTGGAGAAACGAAAATTAGTTCTGAAATAATTCTGAAAAAATATTTCTGAGTTAGTTTTTAAATAGTAGGGCAGTCAGATAAAACATAGTTATAAGACTTATTTTTTCAAACTTTCGCCTGAATTGTTGAGCTTCGGAAATTACCGAGCGCTTTGTGTTACTACAGCGACGAAATGAAGTAATTTAGCTATAATCATTACTCAATAATAATATCAAACCCACAACCATTGACGTCAAACCCCAGGGAACAGAGTGTCTTAACACTAGGTTTTGCCTAAGGGTAGTCAGGGACCTTGAGAGACGAAGCTATAAGGCTGAATGTGAAGCTACATATAAGACTGAATTAGCAATCCCAACAGAAAAGATACAAGTATAGTACGCGTATTTTATCTTGACCAATCATATCTACGGTTTCCGAAGTTTGGTACAAGTAAAGTTAACCAGCCAATAAGAGTTTACGAGTGACAGAGACACAAGACACCAAACGTAATGAAATCACTATTATTTGTCTCTCCTCCGTCTCGCTCATCAACCACTCCTTAAAAGCGGATACTGCGACACCTATTGTAGCTAAGTTCCGACCATTCAATTTAACATGCGCATACAATATAGCAGGTTCATAAATTCTGAATGTGATTCGTAGGCGCTAATCCACCATAAATCCAATCTGTGTGAAATTACAATTTAGGCCGAAACGTGTGACCGAAATATAAACGAGGGGTTTCGTGTGTAAATTATATTTGTAATATAATATAAATGTATGCTTATATCATTTTTAATATGTTTTTTTTATGTAACTTCATCCTATCTATCATATTTTTTTATCAGTGTGACGTTTTTGATTATAAGTCTTCAGAGAGAACCTAGTGTTAAGACACTCCGTTGTCCACTCTCCGCTCAAAGTCGACACATGGCGTGTTGGGTGGCAGAACTCAATACCGTGTCTCGTTGTGTCAGGTAGTCGAGCAAAGAAACGAAAATAATATATAAAACATTTCTTCTAGGGGAAATTGAACCGACAACCATCTCGATTACATTCAGACGCCGTCTTACTGCGCCATGAGGGCCTCTTCTTTACATCTACTTCATATTTAATTATAAATATAGTTTTTATAGCTTCACGCTGTATCCCGCACACAGCAGTGTAAGCACAGGGAACCTCGTGTAAAGACACTCCGTTCCGCCGAATTCTGGAGGCATTGCTTGTTAAGTGCTTTGCCTCTTTGCCAGAGCAAAAAAAATGGAAATATTAAATATTTCCACTCCTCATGTGGGTATCGAACCCATAACCAGTTGCTATAGTCACACTTTGTGCCTCTGCGCCACGACTGGCCCCAGAATATAGTTTTAATTTATGTAAGTACATTAAGCTGTCAACTTGATTGTTCTAACATACTGGAGTTTTTGAGGAACGTATTGATATGTAGTTATGAAAATATGTATCCTAAAGTAAAATAAGGCAAGTCGTGGCGCAGCGGCGCAAGCGTGTGACTGTAAACGAATGGTTATGGAGTCGATTCCCACTTGAGGAGTGGAAATATTTAATATTTACATTTTCTTCGCTCTGGCGTCCAGGCAAAAGGCAAATCGCGGCGTTAAGTTTCGCCACTTAACACGCATTGCCTCCGATTTCGGCGGAAAGTGGGAAACGGAATGTCTTAACACTAGGTTCCCTTTGCCTACCCTGCTGTGTGAGGGATACAGCGTGCAACTAAAAAAAAGTTGTAAAATAACAAATAATGTATTCAATAGTAAAAGATACTGATGATAAGCATATAGTGGATGTAATAATAGAAAAAAAAACAACGATGAAACTCGGTCGCCGCACCATTATGACTATATAAGTATTTAGTAAAGATACAAAAATACCATTCAGTTATCCTTTGAAAAATTAATAAACAATACGTCCTCCTGCTTTTGTATTTTAACAATGTCTGATTTACACTTAGTTGTATTAAAAAATATTATAATAAAAATTATACTAAAAAATGTAATGGTACTGTGAAACAGCATCTGACTGTAAACGGGATTGATTCGGTATTCGATTCCATCGATTACCACTTGCTAGAATCATTTTAATTTAAATTGTTTAATTTTAATTTTAATATTTATATTATTTTCATTTGTAAGGTCTGGTGAGCTAAATGAAGCGCGGCGTTAAGTTCCGCACCTCAACACACAATGTACTAATTCAATGGAACGTGAAGAACGGAGTGTCTTGGCACTACGTTACCTCGCCATACTGTAGGTTACGCAAAGACAACCTTTCATGGAGAAAGTGTAGCTAAATAAAATATAATAAAAAATCATAATTTTTCAAGTTACATTTAAAATTTTATGAAAGATCAAAGGTTAATAATTTTTTTAATGATCGTAAAGTTCATGTTCGTTATAAAAAAGCTTTTTAAAAGTTCAACAAACTTTTACTTACTAAATTAATTATTATAATTATATTAATTACAGGACTTAATATTACAGACATCAGTCATTACACTTGAAGGGAAATATTTTTTAAGCTTTACGCTTTTTTCATATATAAACAACTGGTCTGCACAGTTCCTGGGGTCAAGATTCTCTGTTCTCTGTTGGCCTCTCGAAAATGAACATTGCATGTTGAGTGGCAGAACTCTCCGCCATACTTTATCTTATTTCCAAAACGAAGAAACAAAAATGATTCTAATATTATCTTTCCCCCGAGTTTACATCAGACACTGTTACAGTAAATCAGGTATTTACTATTTGAGAGAAATACTTTGTTATACAATATTATTATTAAAGCACATTACAGGTAAATCATTTTTTTTTCTTTGTATCCCTTCAAATTGATCATTTCTGTTTTCCCTTCAAATTGGTATATTAAGTAAAAAAAAGTATATTTGTAACTTTTTGTTGCATAGCTTTTAAGTTTAGGGAGGACCTTGATTATGATTGATCATTACAAGATACAACAACACGTACAAAAACAGTAATTGAGTTCACGTAAACGAATTTGCGGACAGCTACCAGTTATTTTATTAATGATATTATGTAAAAATCGAATAAGTTTTATAAGCTGATTATAATGCGTATATAAATAAAATGGAAGCTTGAAACTCATATACATACGCCTCGTTTTATAAATAGAAAGAGTTTTTGAATGGTAAATAATGTTTATATAAAATATGTAGGTAGTATACTTTACTTGCTAGGTAATATACTTTTATAAACATGTTTTAATTGCCAAGAAGAAACCTAGCACTCCAAGTATTTACGATGCGAATACCAATCGCGTTAGAAAGAGGAGTTTAAGGCAGTACCTGGGACTTGCGACCCTATTATAGGGCTTAAGGGGACCTTTAAAATACATTATCACCCTCGCCTCCACTGTCCTACATTGACTGTCCATTTTTTTATTAATTATGTAAAAACAAAAAAAGCTATAAGAAATAAAGATCTTAGATAAAACATCTTATCTTTTAATTGGCACTTTATTCTGCAGATGCACTCTCCGCTCTCTTTGTGTCGCAGATATCGCTATCTGAGTATAAGGGTCGTCTCAATAACGCAGTCATGAATACAAAAGAACTTCAAGTATTTATTAAAATATGAATTGTATAGAAAATTTTCTTGCCATTTTACTAAGTTAGAGGCCATTCGTGGCGCAGGGGCGAAATGGGTGACTGTGGCGACCCGTTGCGGGTTCGATTCCCTCTCGAGGAGTGGAAATATTTAATATTTCCATTTTCTTCGCTCTGGTGTCGAGGCAAAGCGTGGCGTTAAGTTCCGCCACTTAACACGCAATGCCTCCGGAGTTTGACATATAATAGCGTCTTTACTCTAGGTACTCTAGGTCCTGTGCCTATCCTGCTATTTGCGGGATACCGCGTGAAGCTATAAAAATTTCTAATAAAGAAATGTGATTCCTAATTGGTTTAGAACTGATTTTCTGAGGAGTTAGGTTTATTCTTATTTCTAAATTTATTTTACTGCATTGAAGCTTTCCAGTTTCGTTTCTTATATTTGATAACATTTAAATTAAAAAAATCTTTTGAAAGTTTATATTATGCATAGCAATAAACGAGAGTAAAGTTACAACTAGTTAAAAGTTAGTTAGTAGTTAAGTTTGGGATCCTAAAAAAGTAAATTAAGGATACCACAAACTATTTAACAATTTAAAGCAGTATCTCTTTAATTAATTAAGTAAATGAGTTTTTCTCTTAACACAAACGAACCTATTTTTTGTATTATATTCACGTTTTCCTTAAATTATATAAATGACCTCTTTATAAAGAGTTTTGCTTGTACATAATACACACTGCTAAATACATTTATTTAATAAATTAATTAGACTAACAAGTGACTGATACGTCGGCTTATTTCACATTAAGCCTCACGCTTTTACCCTCATAGCAGGATAGTTAGAGTGCCTGAACGGTTTTGTATAATCTCGGGTTCCAATCCCGCTGCGTTCAATTTTTATACTCCACGGACAATTGGGGCAGTGCCCGAGACCTGGGCTAGTTGCTGTAGAGGAGCACCGTTAGGTTTTAGTGGGTAAACGGAGGCGTACCATTTTGCCAAATCGGAGTCCCACATAACCGCGTCCCGGGTCCCCACCCCAGGTGGGTAAAAAAAGATAGTTAGAGGTAACATACTGTCAAGAGACTCCTTTCTCCCCTCTCCGTCCGAAATCAAGATTGTTGTTGTATGTATTGTATGTTGAATGACTGTGTGAACTCAACGCTGCGCTTTGTCTTAAGTACTAGAACGAAGAAATGAAAATAATATATTATCATATCATACCTAAGTGGGAATTGAACCGACAATCATCACGTTTACAGTCACACGCTGTCAGGTTGCGTCACGACGGCCAAAAAGTCGAGAACAGAGGGGAAAATTAATTTGTCTTTGAAAAAGCGTGAAGCCTTAATATAGCAGTGTAGCCTCGCATTGCAGAGTAGGGCACCGTGCTATGTGAGAAATAAGTGAATCTGCTGAAATATTTTTAATACTTATTATTATTTTTTTCTTTTTTTTTTTTTATCTTCACGCTGTATCCCACACACAGTAGGGTAGGCAGAGGGAAGTTAATGTTAAGACGCTCTGTTCACATCTCTCCGCCGAATTTGGAGACATTAAGAAAGAGTTAAGTGGCGGAACTTAACGCCGCGCCTTTGCGACATATTTCCACATTTAGAGTGGGAATCGAACCCACAACCGGTCGCATTACAGGCACGCTCTGTGCCTCTACGCCACAACTAGCCCCATGCTAACATATTTTGATATCTATTGACTGTTTACATTAAATACAGTATAAAGTTTTCTCAGAAGACTCTCTTTACTTACCTTACCAAATGCAGAACGGAGAAAAAAGAGAAAGATAACACTTTAAAACCGTGACCACAGTTAACTAAGATCGAAATCGAAACACACACAAGCTTAAAACATTTAAAAATACACAGTCTAAATTCGTAAAGCAGTTTTACGTTCATCAAACCAAATGAAACCAGATTACCTAAAATATCATACAGAGGAAGACGCCTACACTAATAAACTCAGTTTTAGAACGTTTTCGGTTAGCATATTATATTAATACTAATGCTCGCTCGCGGCTTCGCCTGTGTGAACTATACAATTATTTCATTTTTAGGCACGCGCCGCCGCACCGATATCATATTAGAAACTTTTAAAATTATCAATGTTTCTCTACTATATTATGCATGTATTATACATTTAAACCTTCCTTTTGAATCATTCTATCTATTAAAAGAAACCACATCAAAATCCGTTGCGTAGCTTTGAAGATCTAAGCATATATACATACAGACGTAAGAAGCGACTTTGCTTTATACTATGTTAAGATTACAATTTGAATTTATCATATAACTGTGTCTGGTATATGTTTTCTAAAAAATATATTACTGAGGCCAGTCGTAGAGTACAGCGGTAAAAACTGTGTCTGTAAACGCTACTGGTTGTTGGTTCGATTTCCACTTGAAGTTGAGTTCGATTGACACTTAAAAAATTGTTATAGACGTCGATTGGTATGACATGAAAAGCCATACATGTTTAGCTTTAAGAGTCCAACGATATATTATTCCCAGCTAACTACTTATTTCAGTTAATGCTTGTTGTGTGATGAAACAAAAAGCAGCGTTTTTTCTGACTGATGTAGAAATTTCATGTAGAAGAGCACTAAGAGAAGGGTTTTCGAAAAAGGGATTTTTAGGTTTTGCAATCGAAATAGTATTGCGACTCTTATAAACATCAAATTTAAGAAGACCAGCCCTAAATAGTGAGGACAAGTAATATATTTTATAAATACAAGAGGGGCCAACCATGTGGGGACCACATAAATCTTTACACTACATGCATTGTATTCAGGCAAGATATGGTCTATAACCTATGCAAATAGTATAGTATAAAAATACACATGTATATATATCACGAAACATATTCATTGTTCATAGACCAAGTGACATATTGGAAAAACATTTCCCTGTAAACGTGATTGGTTGTGAATTCGATTATCATTCGGGGAATGACTTTTACCCTTTTACCCTATACAGCAACTTATGATAATTATTTTCATTTGAGCCCTCCCACTCAATTCTTAAACCGACTAAAAGCAAAAAACAAAGTGTCTTAACACTAAATTCTGTCTACGCAGCCTTCTATACAAAGAAAATGCCTAAAACACAAAAGAAATGACTCAGATATATGATATATCCCCTATCTAAATGGTTATGCAAATTGCGGGCCCAATCCAACAGTCGGCGGACATCTTATCTCATCATTCCACATATTAAATAACTTGGAAAATTGCCAGCGAACTTCACTGTGGATTAAGCAGAATTGTTTTCGTTCCATTACACATTTCCTAAGATAATATATATATAGTCGACTAGCAATGAATGGTAGTGGATAGCTTTGCAAGCGAAATGGCCGTTCCAACTTTCAACATTGTTATGGGATTGAGATCGCTTAGTTTTATTATTCTAATTTGTGCGCTTTTAAATGTTCAAAGTTTTAATCTTATTTGGTTTAGATGAGGTTATTTGTTTTAAAATATCGTTTTGCAATAATTCAGATCGAAGTAAAGAGTGTGAAAGTTCTGAAATGAGACCACATTATTTTGAAATTGAGTGGAGTGTCTTCACACTGTATTCTCAGTGCTGACCCTGCGAATCGCTAGAAAAGAGTCAAAATAAAAAAACTGCAATTTTAAGGTAAGGAAGCCTAGTTTTGAGTACTTGAAAAGGTAGTAATTTTTGAATATATGTATATGTACGCTTATAAGTGTTTTATAAATAGAACGAACCAACGAAATGATAGAAAGAACCAATAAAGTATTTTGACTGACTGACGACTTTTTTTATAAGAAGGACAAGGTAAACGAGCGTTCGGGTCACTTGATGGTAACACCAGAGGAGCTTCAGGGACGTTGCCGGACTTTGAGGTGGAAATAAAGGCGTTTTTTGAAGGTACCGGTGTCTTACAAGGTGTTATATCGACCTGGAAACACTGCCGCTGGTAGGTCATACCATGATAGTGCGAAATATAGAAAATAAATAGGAAAGAAATATTTATATATCTATACAAAAACAAGATTGTTACTTCTATTAACCTAAATTAGTTTTAGTTCTTCTCATTTAAGGACAAAGAACAGTTAAATCATTCCGCAAGAATATAGTTTTACATGAGGCACAAATATAATGACAGTAGTTTGATATAGTACTTGCATTAATTCAATTCAGTTTCACTGTTTTGCCCACAGGACAAGATAGGTAGGTAGAGAGAAAAAAAAATTAACCATTCCTTCGAGTAGGAATCGAACCTGCACCCTGCGTAAGCCTGCATTTACAATCAGACGCTGTCCAATTGCGTAACGATGTTAATTCAATCCGAAATTTAATACCAAAATATACGATTAATCCAATTATCAGCTTCATTTATAATATTCGGAATTTGGAAGTCTGGATCATCGTGTAACCTACATACCTACACATCGATTTGTGTATGTATGAACTATATTTACTTTAAAACATAACGTTCATCATTGACTGTGATGACCTTTCACTGTAATCACAATTAGTTGTGGGTTTGATTCCCACTCAGAATCATTTTATTATTAATCATTAATGAATTATTTCCATTTTACCATTTTGGATAACAAGGACGGATGAAACTCAATTCGGGCGGAAAATGGAGAACAGAGTGCCCTGACACTGTTCAATTATCCATTCTCTCTAACTACCCTACTTGAAAAAGAGTGAAGCTGTATAAAGATTCATTTTTTAAGGATTTGAACCACCTACCAGCTTAACTCACCACTACGCCATACAGCATATATTTTTCATTAAACCAGCATTTCGTTCATATTGCAAAAGAAAGAAAGAAAGACCTTTTTTAAAAAACAATATTATTACGCTTTCCTAAATGTCAAAAGTGAAAACTGGAAAAGCGAGAAGCAACTGAACGCCGTAATTTAAAATAACGGCCTTGAAACAGAGCAGACTGTTAAACATCCTCGCAAATTGCTTTGTCATTTCATTACCAAAATGCTTTTTTATATATTAAAAAGAAAAATATCTCGTTATGATATTTTAAAGTGATATAGTATTTTTTCAGGTTAACGCTTTTTCATGCATAATAAGATAGGAGACCTAGTGTCAAGACACTTTCCGGTTAAAATTTAGACATTGTGAGCTATGTGGCGGAACTTAACACCGTACTTTCTCTTGCTAGAACGAGAAAATGAAAATTGTTTATAGATATCATTCCCCGAATGGGGATCGAACCCTCTATTATGTGTTTGCAGTTTGACTCTATCCCACTGCGCCACGATACATAGAGGACTATGTGTATACAATATAATAATCTTAATACGACGCAAAGTGAATTTAATTTAAAACGACTTATTTAACCTATAAAATGCAGAAAACATTGAAAACAATATAATATGTATGTTCATTTATACAATAGTGTATGTTAAACACATGATAATGTGTATAATGTTCATTTTATTAATACAATATATTTCTAACTTATTATTAAAAAATATATTTTTTCGATAGCTCCTTATAAAGATTAAGTACACCAAACTTCATAATCTACCATCTGCATAGTTTTCCCAAAAACGGAAACGAAGTTTATACTTCACATCCATATTAATAGCGAAAAATGCGAAAGTCTGTTTGTCTGTACCGGCCTGATTTGAATGGGAATCGAAAAGAACATAGTTGTTTTAGCCCGTGGGGGACGGGTTAAGAATACAATTCCCCTCCGTCGCTGGGTAGCGTCCCGTAAAAGGCGGGTAACCCAGTAGTTTAGTGGTAGGAGATTAGTTCTCCGACTGGCTTGCGACCACTATCGTGTCAAAGACGAACCGTCAAACATCTGGCGATGTATTCCGGCTCGATGGCATGTAAGCCAGCTCTCCCTATTCCCACCATTCCCATCCTTCCTCCTTCTGTCCTACATCCCCGAGGCTGGCAACGCATCCATAACTCTCCATAACCATAGCTCCGTTATTCCATAAAAAAACAGTTGGAGAACTAAAATCAAGTAAAGGCCACATCTTTTTCAAAAATTAGCCCTTAAACTTTTGAAATAATTGTAAAGTTTATATAAAAAGTTGTGTATTTATCTAAAACCGTAAGCGGTCGCTAGTATTAAAATAAAGTTGATGAATACGATATATGGATGTGGCCGTGGTCCAGTGGCACAAACGTGTGACTGTAAACGACTGGTTGTGGGTTCGATTCCCACTCGAGGAGTGGAAATATTTAATATTTCTATTTTCTTCGCTCTGGTGGCGAGGTAATGCGCGGCGTTAAGTTTCGCCACTTAACACGCAATGCCTC
The DNA here is from genome assembly GCA_019049465.1 of Dryas iulia moderata. Taxonomy (NCBI): domain Eukaryota; kingdom Metazoa; phylum Arthropoda; class Insecta; order Lepidoptera; family Nymphalidae; genus Dryas; species Dryas iulia. The sequence continues at coordinate 13,469,935 of CM032417.1, forward strand.
CCAATTCGGCGGAAAGTGGGGAACGGAGTGTCTTAACACTAGGTTCCCTCTGCCTACCCTGCTATGTGCGGGATACAGCGTGAAGCTAAAAAAAAACAAAAATACGATATAAGCAAAAACTACAGGCCTGAAAGTAACATAAGTTCAACATAGTTATACTATCAATAAGGTAAGTAAAGTGTTATTTGATATTTTAAGTGAACGTAACGCCCTGTTTGCAAGCGCGCCTAGTATCGATCATTTGAATATATTTGATAACTCTACCATTGCTTGACCGAGTTATGTTTTCTTTTAGGTGTTTTAATATTTAAAGACTATCGTAGCACAGTGGGAGAACAGGGAGCACAGGGTCTGAAGGTAAACTAAATGATTGTGGATTCGATTCCCATTCGGAGGAATGGTTTTATATATTTTTTTTTATTTCTACACTCTATCTAAAAGAAAGTGCATTGTTGACTTAACACGTATTATTTCGGTTTCAGGTAAAAAGTAAAACGGAGTGTCTTGACACTAGGTACTTCCTGACTGATTCCTAATTTAGCGAAAAAAATATACGAAGCTACACGAAATACATATAGCGTATGTACATCGTTATACTATAAAATATGTGTCTGTAATATGTAGGTTTCATACTTTAAATACATGTTTTTGAAAATAAAATTTGTCTATTTGAGTTTCAAGTCCGATATTATTTTCTAATCTCTGTATTCCTCTTTTTTACCTCGCCCACTGTCATCAAACTCTATACCCCGTCTCGATTACACGTCTCAGATGAAGGCGAAAATTGGAAAACGGAGAGTTTTTATATTAGAAAGCTAAAGTGGTGTTCCTTATACTTTCGTGATCTTAAAGAATGTTATTTTTTTATTTAACTTTTTCAAGATCACAAGGTCAATAGCTAGAGAAAATGTAGTGTTAGGACACTGCATATTAAATTAGCTTAGAGACATTTCGTATCGATTAACGAAGCCTGTTTTATTTAATCGGGCCAGAAAATCTAAAATAATTTAAAACATAACAATTTTTAATTTGGAATCGAATCTACAACCATTATGTAAAGAAACTTGCATTTTCCCACAACACAAAACATTATAAGTCATATTTTTAAATGTAATAAAAGAAGAGATAAACCGGAAGTCTGTTTGATATCACGTGTGCGTACATTCATATGTATACACGTCCCTACAAAGAGTGCCGGTTCGGAGAATAGCTGTTTTAGAAATGTACATCCGGTTCCTATAAATTTAACTGTAATAAGTGTACTAAATAACAATTTGTCAATGGTTTTCAATAGTTTTCTTGAATAAAAACGCTGAATAATATCTTTTTGAATATAAAGAAATAAATGTTTTTTAATTAACATAAATTTGCTAATTAATTTTATAGTCTTTTCTTTAGGTAGAAAGGACTTATTGCCAAAACACTCCGTGCTCACCTTTCCATTTGAATGCATTTTGAGATAGTGTGTCTTGAGTTCCTGAGCGCCGCGCTTTGTCTCGTTCACCAGAAAGAGACGAAAACATCATTCCACTGAGTGGGAATCGAACCCACAACTATAGCGTTTAAGGTATACCTGTAGGTATTTGCCTTTCTCCGCTCTGATCACATCACAAAGCGCGGCGTTAAGTTCCGCCACTTAACCCGCAATGCCTCGAACTGGGGCGGATAATGGACAACGGAGTGTCTTGACACCTCTCCTAATTCTATTCAACATAAAAATATTATTTTTATTTAAGTGCAAATCGGGGCGCAGTGGCACAAAATGTGACTGTACAAACCGGGGCGTTGAGTTCCGCCTCCGAATGGACAGTCTTAACAATAGGTTGCCTCTGCCTACCCTGCTGGGTGTAGCTAAAAAAAATAAAAAATGTACGATTCATCTTATGATTTATTAAAAAATAAATAGCTTCAAGCTATATCCCGCACACAGCAGGGTAGGCAGAGGGAACCTAGTGTTAAGACACTCCGTTCCCTACTTTCCGCCGAATTCGGAGGCTTGCGTGTTAAGTGGCGGAACTTAACGCCGCGCTTTACCTCGACACCAGAGCGAAGAAAATAGAAATATAATTTCCACTCCTCGAGTTGGAATCGAACCCACAACCAGTCGTTTACAGTCACACTCTTGTGCCACTGGGCCACGACTGGCCACAAATCATTTATTCTTCAAAAATCAAAAATTAAATGTCACAATCTCCGTAAAAACGTACCAGCTAAGCTATTCTAGCTGGAATGAAATCGTAGTAAACCCATATTCGATAAAACAAAGCCGTCCGCTTAAATCTTTCAAATGGGTCAAGTTGAAACGTAATGTCACGCCATTGAGCCCAAATCGCATTAGGTATTAAGATCACGGCGGAATTTACTAGAAGTTAGTGCTAGACGGATGACCTAATTTAAGTGTCTACATGCTATATTTACAGGCGGGCTTAGTGACTAAATTGTGTGGCGGTGAATTATTAGGGTTCCTGGGTACTTTTGGTTTTTCTTCAGTCAGTCAGTGTTTTGTGGCCAGTCGTGGCCCAGTGGCACAAGCGTGTGACTGTAAACGACTGGTTGTGGGTTCGATTCCCACTCGAGGAACGGAAATATTTAGGATTTCCATTTTCTTCGCTCTGGTGCCGAGGTAAAGCGCGTCGTTAAGTTCCGCCACTTAACACGCAACGCCTCCGAATTCGGCGGAAAGTGGGGAACGGAGTGTCTTAACACAAGGTTCCCTCTGTCTACACTGCTGTGTGCGGGATACAGCGTGAAATTAAAAAAACTAATATTTTTAGCGCTAATTATTTATTTAAAGATACATATTACAACTGTTTGAAGTATTTGGTGTTTACAGAACCTTAACAATACAGAGAAAAAGAGTACTTCCTCGTTCTTTTAAAATTGTTGAAGCCATTATGGTGAAATGAGCTATCAAGCTCTGACTGTAAACGTGATGATCGTAGGTTCGATTACCACTCGGAGGAATAATTATATTTAAATAGTTTTAACACGCAATGTCTTGTCTTCGGGTGGAACGTGGAAAACGGAGTGTTTCCACAGATTTAGATAATTGAGATATGTACTCGTAGATTTTCTCCATTTATTCTGCTGTGCGAGGAAAAGAGCGAAACCGGAAAAGTTATGTTGTTGTTAGTAGATACGCCCGTGTCCACTTTTCCCCAATCTAGTTTTATTGACACAGCATTGGGTTCGGCTTAATGAATAATATCATTTGATTCATTTACATCCTTGATTGGACAAGCTTAAACGCAAAGCTTAAAAGCACAAAACGCAATGTTCCTTCGATATATGTACATATGTTGGCCAGATATTGCAGATATTATCATACTAAGTTTTGTTTGTAGCTATTTAACTAGACTATTTTTTGTCTAACATGAAAAAATGAATCGTAAAGGCCAAAAACTACTAACTAAATCATATTTCACTTCAAAATCAACATTTTCACAACCAATATCGAGAAAACGATTTTCCTCAGCAAACTTTCTTCGTCATTAAGTACTTGTCTCTTTCCTGTGACACAACCAACAATCGTTAGTCTCTAAAGTTTTATATGGAAGCTCAGAACAATGGCCCCGAAACTTTGTGCTGATGTTTTTGAAACTCTAGTTAATATGCGAATATGAATAGGGCTTTAGTAGTTTACTATTTTTGAGTTTTTGTGGTTTATGATAATAGGTGACAAAGAGATATATTAATTTAATAAATATATTTAATCTCGTCTTATATTCTACGCAAGTCCAAAAAATTGCGTGTTCTTGTGTCTTGTCACCACCTGTAAAGGCGTTTGGTTTTGGGTTCAATACCCAGTCGAGGAATGTTCAGTCGAGGATGTATATTTCATTTTTTTCGCTCTCGTGTCGTAGCAAACTGCCGCTACTTAACACGCAATACCTCCAAAATTCGACGGGAACTGGAGAACGGAGTCTCCTAACACTAGGTTCCCAAAAATACAAAAAATCCAAAAATCGACATTTTATATTGTCATTAGAAAGCATGAATGAAAATAGTTAAAATAATAAAAGAAAAAGTCGCAAATACGTTTTAAGCCATATTTCATAATATAAATCACTCTTGCATCTATATACTTTAACTATCTACAGAAAAATAAGAAATACCTACTAAGAAATTGTTTATTTTAACAATAAAAAATAGTTACAAATAGAAATAACTAGACAAAATCAAATAATATAGAAAGAGAACTTGTTATTATTATGAAATCTGACTAATATTACCACTTGATTCCAACTTCACCTGTTGAGAAATGAATTGCTTTGTTGTTAGTAAGTAAGTATTTGGCATACCTTCAGTTTTCTGTTTATTTTAGTTGTTTATTTATGTTTTTGTGATTGTATTTATATTGTAATCACTATTTACTACGCACAAAGGTGTGGGTTCGAATTTTAGGCGTGTATTCCTCTTTTTTGTCCGTTTGTAAAGAAATGGAGTGTCCGTTTGTAATATTAAAATAACCGTTTTTTACTAAATACATACAAATGGTTTTTTTTTTACTTTTGAACATTTTTAATGGGTTATTCCACACTTAGAAAAATTGAAAAGACATTTAGAAAACGTATAAAAATTTGGAAGCAGCGGAATTCGAACCCGCGTCTCCTGAATACCGTCCAGGCAATACATACATATGTATGTATAAAAGACACATACGAAAAAAAATATTTTTAACAATTCTTGTCTGTCTTTTTATCTGTCTTTTGGTTCCGGATAATCTCTGGGACGCCTGGAGCGATTTTGACGACACTTTCACTGACAGATCTCATGTAATAAGGCGTAACTGAGGCTACTTTTTTAAAATTATAATATTTTCTTTCATACCTAGCTAGTTATGTATATTTTTTACGTTTCTGGACAAATAAGACAAAGTTTGGTTAAGTTAGTTTATAAAAAAAAGCGTTTTTATTTTTGCCTATATACTAGGGTAGTCAATAAGAACCTAGTATCAAGACACTCCGTTTTCCACTTTCTGTCCTAAAGACAATCGAAATCGAGACATTGCCTGTTGATTGGTGAAACTTATAGAGGCGCTTATCTTAGGCACCGTAGTGGGAAAGTTAAAATAATTCAAATATTATACAATTTTTTTTCCCACACCAGAACCTAGTGTTAAGACACTCCGTTCCCCATTTTCCGCTGTCTTTTTAAGGCAGTTCGTGGTAAGTGGCGGAAAGCCCCGTGTTGCCTCGACACCAGAGCAAAGGAAATAGAAATATTAACCTGAACGGTATTCAGGAGGCGCGTGTTCGAATCCCGCTGCGTTCAAATTTTTATCCGTTTTCATTAAATGTCTTTTTGGAAATATTAAATATTTTCATTCCTCTAGTGGAAATCGAACCCACCACCAGTCGCTTTTACAGTCACACGTATTAATAGAACCCATAACCAATCACGTTAAGCATCTATACTATTTAACCACAATGCCCTGTGGCATTAATTTTCAATTAATTAATTATCCATGTCTAATACCAAACGAATTTCTAACTCTAACAAATGACTTGAGAACAATCAAGTAACCTTAGGTATGGAGGTTAAAATGTTACCCTCTTAACGAAATCTTAAAGGCAATTAATAACGAGTTAAATTTCATTAAACAATTATATTTAATTGGGGTCGTTTCAGCGAAAGTGGCTTAACCTATAAAATAACTTCTTTCAGCCCTGTACTAAAGTCTTTGATAAAATTAGTAAGTAAAAAATATAAAATGTTGTATTTGGACAAGCTTTTATTTTTTTCTAACGTCAATTTGATATAAAAAGCAATGAAAAAGAGATTTTAGTAACTTATTTTTACTATTAACTTCTATTTTGGTTATTTCAAGGTTTATTTTCACATGGCAGTCAGAAAAAACTTAGGGAAATTTCGTCCTCCACTTTCTGCCTTTTTTTATATATTGAATGTGGGAACTCTTTGATTTTATTTTAATGTTCATTATCTTATTATTACAGCAAAGAAATAATAAAATCAATCTTGACATATTCACGCTTTTTTCTCGTATGGGGTAAACAGAAAAAAATTGGTCTAAAGATATTCTGTTATTCACTTTCTGGGGTTATTAAGGTATTACATGTGGTGAAAGTCAACGCCGCAATTGATTCTTCTACAAAATCTAAATCAAAATAATTAAGAAAAATCTAAATAATTAAATTGGGGCCAGTCGTGGCGCAGTGGCACAAACGTGTGACTGTAAATGGCTGGTTGTGGGTTCGATTCCTACTCGAGGAGTGGAAATATTTGTTATTTCCATTTTCCTTGCTCTGGTGTCGAGGCAAAGCGCCGCGTAAGTTCCGTCACTTAACACGCAATGCCTCCGAATTTGGCGGAAAGTGGGGAACGGAGTGCCTTAACACTAGGTTCCCTCTGCCTACCCTGCTGTGTACGGGATACAGCGTGAAGCTAAAAAAAAAGGAAAAAAATACAAAATGTTTATTATTCTAGATGAAATTTCGAACCCTCAACCAAAAAAATAATCAAAATCAATAAAAAAATAATATCTTAAAAAACTAAGTTACACCATTTTCACATTAATAACGTAAATGGAAAATATTCATCATACATCAACAGCGCCTACTTTCAGAACTTTGTTCGTACGTAATTACCTGTCGTTGGAAGTCAAATGTCGACACGTAAAGACTTTTCGCTACCCTTTTCAAGCGTAAGTAATACTCTGAACTACAATTATTTCGTGCTTTTCCGCCTTTTGTGGGCAGTTTGGTTAGAAAATACTAATAAAATGTTATTTATTTATTGTTTAACGTTTTTAAGTGCAATAAAAAATATATATAAAATATCCTCATGGAAAACATACAGCGAAATATATCCCATTTTAAATACAATGGGTGTAGGTTCGAATCTCAGTTGAGGGAGAGTTTATATTTAATTAAAGTCTACGACAATGCGAGATCATTTTATATACTACATAAAAGCCATATCGAAATTTATGTTTGACATTTAAATCCTTATGTCCGGTGGAACGTTCGGAAAAACCCTCCTCATTGTATGGGGAATATTTATTTCTCATTACTTGCCCGGTGCTCGCGACTAGCTCTCGTGGAAGTTAAAAAATAACTCATAATAAAAATGGTCCATGTTACTCTTTAAAACATTAACTATGCTACAGTGCAAGTTCCCTCAAAATCAGTCCAGCCGTTTCAGAAATGACAAAAAAAATAATAAATATCATTTTTGGTATATGTACATACTCATATGCATTTAATATACAGCAGTTAGTTTAAATCGCCAGTCGCCAGTCGTGGCGCAGTGGCACAAATGTGTGATTGTAAACGACTGGTTGTGGGTTCGATTCCCACTCGAGGGGTGGAAATATTTATTATTTCCATTTTCTTCGGTCTAGTATCGAGGCAAAGCTCGGCGTTAAGTTCCGCCACTTAACACGCAATGCCTCCGAATTCGGCGGAAAGTGAGGAACGGAGTGTCTTAACACTAGGTTCCCTCTGCCCTGCTGTGTGCGGGATAGAGCGTGAAGTTAGTTTAATATTGCAAACAGACACTCCAATTTTATTTATTTATATAGATAAGAATAGAATTCGCTTACATGAGATAATAACGTGTTGCATTTTATACAATGCACTTAATACGTCACTGAGATAATAAGTAGTGCAATCTACAAATAAATTGTAGGGTTGGTGTTGAAATAGTAAAATTTACGGAATTATTATATTTATTACAGTAATATAAGTTTTACTAATTAACCAAAATTTTTAACATTTCTTAAAATTTTAATTTAAAGTAGATGTGCTCGCGACTACCCGCGCGTGAAATTAAAAAGAAATGTAGTTCTAATTTAAAAGGGGTTAAAATTACTCCCTTGTTATATCAGCTATCTGCCAGTGTAAGTTCCATCAAAATAGGCTCAGCCGTTCCAGAGATCAGCAGAAACAAACAGACAGATATATATTTTTTTATTTTGGTATGTCTATCGTTATATGCATTTAGTAGAAAGGGGTTAGTTTGATATTACAAACAGAAACTCCATTTTTATTTATTTGCATAGATATTTTAGTAGTAGGTATTCAATATTAAGCTAGAATTTATTTAATTAATTTTTAAATATTATAATTTTTACTTGTATTTGTTTTTTTTTAACTTCAAGCTTTTTACCATACAGCAGGGTAATCAGAGAGAACCTAGTATTGTCAAAAGATTCTGTTCTCAATTTTCCGCCTGAAATCGAAACAATGCGTGTTGAGTTGCGGAACTCAACGCCGCGCTTTGTCTTAGTAACCAGAGCGGAGAAACAAAAATAATATATAATCCCAGAAAAAAATAAGTCATTTTTTAGCTTCACGCTGTATCCCGCACACAGAAGAGTAGGCAGAAGGAATCTAGTGTTACAATATTTTGTTCCTCTGGAGGCATTGAGTGTTAAATTTCGGTACTTAACGCACTGTACCTTGATACCAGAGCGAAGAAAATGGAAATATAATATATTTCCATTCCTCAAGTGATAATCTAACCCACAACCAGCGTTTACAGTCATTTTATGCCCCACCACGACTGGCCTCTTAAAGAAGTCTTGCAAATATCATAAAGAGGACAAAACGACGTAAATTTTGATACCACATAAAAGCCATATGAACATTTGTAGTTAAGACCTAAACCTTACGTCGTACCGACCCTCCTCAACGTATCTAATCTCAAATAAGCCTATTTAACACAACTCGCCTCCCCATTCTGTACGTGTCCAGAGCACTTTCGACGTATCATCAATAACTGAGATATCGTCGTCACGTTTTTCCTTACTTTACAAATGTTGAAGTAAATTGATATGATGTTGTCTATTGCGTGAAAGAATTTTATTTATGGTGAAATGTGTAATTGAACGGTCATGAGAATATTTTGTACTTGTTATTAATAAAATAGGAACCGCCTCTTTGCTCTGCATGGTGAGATGATTCCCACAAATAAACTTTTCGCAGACAGTGCACGATTTACAGGTGTTTTTATTGCGTGTCCTTCCATAGTTATAACTACTGATGCTGGTTTTTCTTTGTCTGTAATACCTAGGAAATACTTAATTTTTATTGTCGAAGACCTTGTCAATGAATTTGAATTAATTCTTTTCTGAGTCAATGGTTTCATCCAACGTCATCTGATCATCAACGAAAAGTGACACACTGTCTTGAATAGTCTTTTACCTGGCTATTCCGTTTGGACTAGGATACTATAATATGCCTAAGGGTTCTTCCTCTGTCCTGAAGAATTGTCTTAGACCACATCGCGTCATCAACTCTGAAGTCATAATCATCACGCTGTGATTTTTCCTAAGGTGGTTTCTCATCTTCAGAGTTACGACTGTCCCTCGTCTATGATATCTTGCTCCTGCTCTGATGCAAATTCATGATTTTGTTCTTCTATATAATCTACTTCCTCATCTGAGCTAGACTCAGCTTCACAACCACCGATGTCGGCATCATCTTCTTTCAACCACGCCTCCTTTGTAACTTGTCGATCTTTGTCGATCGATTTTTATACAAAAATTTAATGTTAAATCAATCTCCAATAAGATAACATAACAAAACCATATGTATCTTACATATTTATGATAAATTTAATATGAAATAAATGAAAACAAAAACAACTAACTGGAAAACCAGTTACGTAAATGGTCGCGTGGATTACATATGTAGTCCAGGAACTTTTCGAAGCTCCTAATAATGCACCCACGCATGATAGGCGCTTCCGATCTACGGAGTACGTCCTGCGATTGGTCATTTGAAAGTACCTAGCGCCACAAAAAACTAACGCTTGCCGTTTATAAAATAAAACGGATTTTGTATCAGTGGACTACATATGTAGTCCACGCGACCACTGCAGGGTTAAGAGGCAGAACTGAACCCCGCTTTTTGTCTTACCTGAGGGGAGAATTAAAAATTATTTAAACATTATGTTTACTGAATGTGGCCAGTCGTGGCCCAGTGGCACAAGCGTGTGACTGTAAACGACTGGTTGTGGGTTCGATTCCCACTCGAGGAGTGGAAATTATATTTCCATTTTCTTCGCTCTGGTGTCGAGGTAAAGCGCGGCGTTAAGTTCCGCCACTTAACACGCAAGCCTCCGAATTCGGCGGAAAGTGGGGAACGGAGTGTCTTAACACTAGGTTCCTTCTGCCTACCCTGCTGTGTGCGGGATACAGCGTGAAGCTAAAAAAAAAGAAAAAAAAAAAAAAAAAATGTTTACTGAATGGGATTCGAATTCACAATGCATTTATAGTGAGACGCTGTTCAATTGTGCAGTGCTTCAAAGTAAAGAACGGAGGGTCTTGACACTAGGTTCTTTACTTTGACAATTCTGCTATGATGGAAAAAGCGTGAAGCTGAATATTTGCAAGAATTTAGAAAGTTTAGAAATCAATTCATTCATCCAAAGAACAGAACATTTTATACAAATTTAAGAACCCCTTTTTAGCATCTCAGAGGGTGTTTCAAGAAACCCTTCTTTAGCGACGCTTTTAGTGTGAAATCGTCCCCTATCTAAATTTTAAATTTTCTACCCTCAACTACACAGATAGATGTTTTAACATTGAATCAAATCTTTAAGTTTAGAAAACATTGTGGTTTTAAAAACGAGAAATTCATACTTATATTATAAATGTGAATGTCTGTGTGTTTGTCTGTCACGCTTACACGGCTAATCGGACCACGATTTGGATGAAATTTAAAATAAAAGTAGTAAAAATGACTGGGTCTAACATACGCTAACTTAGTTTTTCAAAAATCAACCTCTAAGGAGTTGAAATAGGTGATGAAAGTTTATACGAAAAATCTACACTGACCGATTGTAACGAATTTTGGCATATATTTATTTGATAATGTAACGTTAAACATAGCCTACTTTATTTTTCAAAAATCCACCACCGAGGGTTGCAATATACCGAAATAGCCACGCAGATCACGCGGCGAAGCCGCGCGCGGTTCGCTGGTAGGCTATAAAAATATATTCGATATATTATTATAGGAATATTATAATACAATTGGTAGTGGGTTTGAGTCACGTTTCTTTGGAATAATTATATTTTAATTATAATAATTTCTCAGATTTTTAAGACCAAACGAATCATTGAGTTCTAGCCTCAACCAAAGAATGTGTTAAATTCAGGTGAAAAGTACAGAAGAGAGAGTTTCGACTCTACGATCTCTCTGTTTATCCTGTTATGCGAGAAAAATTGTGAAGTTGTGAAAAAAACGATTTATAAATATCTATTTTATTACTGAATAAAATAAAAATAAAAAATCTTTATTGGAATTTAGAAAAACAATACACAAAATACACTTGTAGTCTAGTATAGTAGTATTAACATAGAAGTCTTCCTAGAAAGGACTGAACAAAATTCCGAAAGTATATTTGAATATAAACTAAAAACTTATCAAACTTTAAATAATGTTATAATTACAAAACGTTTTAAAAGCATGACAAAAATGACGGATGTAGACGTATTCTAAATCACCAAATTAGAAAAATACAGCTTTACTTATAGTTACTAGGGGCCAGTGGTGGCGCAGTGGCACGAACGTGTGACTGTAAACGACTGGATGTGGGTTCGATTTCCACTCGGGGAGTGGAAATATTTAATATTTCCATTTTCTTCGCTCTGGTGTTGAGGCAAAGCGCGGCCTTAAGTTCCGCCACTTAACACGCAATGCTTCCGAATTTGGCGGAAAGTGGGGAACGGAGTATCTTAACACTAGGTGCCCTCTGCCAACCCTGCTGTGTGCGGGATACAGCGTGAAGCCAAAAAAAAACCTAAAAGTCACTATCAAGAAAATGGCGACCAGAATGCCTCCAATTCTCTGCTCACCATAAAAAAAAATATCACACGAAAAATCCTATAAAATTTATTATTTATAAGAACAGTAGTTTTCCTCACGTTTCAAATCGATATCATCTTATGTTTATCCCATCTGGTTTAGTTTCCCAAATCCCCTAACGACCGTATCCCGACTTTCAATTTCATATAGCCTTGAACATCTTGAATGTATTTGTCTTGTATACTTTGAAGTTTGAACACGTATGATTATGAGATTGCAGTATACGTACGTTTCGTTTCAATACCTACTTCTAATATTTTATGCATTTGTTTATTTTTACTGTTTATATAATTAAAAATCACATTAATTAATAATAAATTAATTATTACTAATGGAAATTACAATTTATACAAATACATAAAACTGCTGTGCTGTGCTGTGGTGATTTCGTTCGCGCGAAATTTAAGAAAGCAGTTGTAACTGTAAAATCAGGGAAAATTGTAGTTATGATGCACTATTTTGGCTTACATATAGGATATATACTGTGGAGGGATTTTTTGTAGATTTATTTGAGATAAACACTTCAATCACACATAACATGTACACATAACATATATACATAAACTCTAGCGGTATTGGCAGCGCACGCCAGAATAGCTCACGATTTTTAATAGATGGTAGACTTTTTTTCCCTGTTTACTTGATATTTCGAACAATTCACACAATATCTTTATAAATTATTATGTTTTATTCTGATGTATAAGTCATATTCTTGGAGTTTCATTAAAATCCATTTCTTTTTTTTTTTTTTTTTTTTTTATGGAATAAAGGTGGCAAACGAGCTGAAGGCCCACCTGGTGTTAAGTGGTTACCTTCGCCCATAGATTTCGCCCAAGTTATGGATGCGTTGCCAGCCTTGGGAATGTAGGACAGAAGGAGGTAGGAAGAATGGGAATGGTGGGAATAGGGAGAGCTGGCTTACATGCCATCGAACCGGAACACATCATAAGATATTTGGCGGTTCGTCTTTGACATGATAGTGGTCGCGAGCCAGTCGGAGATCGAATCTCCTACCACCAAACTACTGGGTTACCCGCCTTTTACGGGACGCTATCCAGCGGCGAGGGGGAATTGTATTCTTAACCCGTCCCCCCACGGGTGCATTTTGTAGTTTTTATGTGAAAGAGTAGCAAACGTCCATACAACCTTTCGTGTTTACAATATTAATAGGATTGGAGTGTCTGTTCGTAATATTAAAATAATCACTTTTTACTAAATGCTTAAGTATACAAAAATAACTTGTTTTATCTAATGTAATATCTGGAACGGCTACATTGATCAGATAGCTAACCTACCTCATAAAGAAGGATACTTAAGGTACTTTTATTTTAGACTTATAACTTTTTCTTCAAATCCACGTTGACAAAAGTATTTGGAAATAAATAAAAAAAACAAATAAATTAAATAAGCTTCACGCTATATCCCGCACACAGCAGGGTAGGCAGAGGGAACCTAGTGTTAAGACACTCCGTTCCCCACTTTCCGCCGAATTCGGAGGCTTGCGTGTTAAGTGGCGGAACTTAACGCCGCGCTTTACCTCGACACCGGAGCGAAGATAATGGAAATATAATTTCCACTCCTCGACTGGGAATCGAACTCACAACCAGTCGTTTACAGTCACACTTTTGTGCCACTGGGCCACGACTGGCCACAATAAATTAGCTGAAAGTAAATTATGTTAAGTAATAAAATAAATGTTACACACTTTACCATAGGTTTAACATACACTTTTATATAAAGTGACAAAAACGTTACTAAAATAAAATTCATATAAAAATTGGAAAAAAAGAACAGCCAAACCCATATCGCGTGTTAACTAATTACGAACAATTATTTAAGTGAATGTGGCTGAAATGCAAATTCAACAGCTATATAACATCAATTCTAGGTCAATATCAATCAACAATTCGTAGAAACTTTCAAAGACTATTTGAGTTGCTAATGTCTCGTGGGAACAGAGCACGTGTATACAATCGATAGTCTGCTTTGCGACATATTGAAATTAAAATGAGGGTATATTAGGCTGATGATGGTATTGTTGATCAGTTTTTGGGTATTTGGATAAGGGAGCGGGTTGTAGGTTCGATTATTGCTTATAGTTTTTTGTTTTTTGTAATTTTACTAGTGGCCCGCTTGTGGCTTCGTCTACGTGAACTACACATCTATTTCTGTATGCAATATACATTTAAACCTTCCTTTTAAATCATTCTATCTATTAAAAGAAACCGCATCGAAATCTGTTGCGTAGTTTTGAAGATCTAAGCATATATACATACAGACAGAAACGGGAAGCCATTTTGTTTTATACTATAGAAAGATGAGGTACAGCATGATGTTGGGTTTAAGGGTACAATAGTTGCGTTAGTTAATTGATGTTTATTTTTTATTTTCTGATTTAAGCTTCTTCTTCTTCCTGCACAGCTAAGTGTTCAGAGAGAAGCTAGTGTCTAGACAAGATTCTTCACTCCGCTCGAAACCGAGACTTAGCCGACGAGCAAAGAAATAAAAATAGGTCATTAGCGAGTGGGAATCGTACTCACTACTAAAAGCGCTTACAGTTCACTATTCCACTGTGTCACAATAAGCACTTTTAGTTATTTATTTTTAATATAGGTATGTTAAGTTAGCCAAATATGTTTGGTATTTTCATAGTTATTCTATATTCTGAGAGATTTTAATGACATTTATTTAATTTTCTTTTCAGTATGTTTAAAAAATGTTATCAACGTTATTTACGATTTACATTTTTTACTTACAAATATTTATTTAAAATAAATTTTGACTTAATTTGAGTATTTTAGTGTTTAAAAATGCATCTCATAACATTAACCGCCTAGTCTATTTATCAGGTTAAAATAATATCAAATAAAATAAGTAAAAATCACGAAAAATTGTTTCCTGGCCTCCTTAATACAATAACGGAGTTAAGTTCCGCCATCCGACACTCTATAATTATAGAAAATACACTTCCCAGCGCTTATAAGGCTAAAATATTAGATATCACATGATCACCAGTGACAGGCGCATGTTTATCTACACTCTAGTTTGTATATATATAGGATACTAAAAAGGCATATATCTTAAGCTATCAGCTTGGCGTCGTTCCAAGGCTTTACCGTAATGGTTCTTAGAGAGTGCGAGACAAGACGCGAAATCTGAGTATGTTTTAATAATTAGGAACGAACAGTTATGATAAGAAATGTGTTGGAAATGAATGAAAAAGGATTTAGGTTAATTTGTATATGCATTTTTTTGTTATGGCCATGTTTTATAGCTTCACGCCTTATCCTGTATAGCTGCGTGAAGCAGCGTGAAATAAGCAAAGAGAACCTAATGTTAAGACACGCCATACTCCACTTCCCGCCCAAAATCGAG
This sequence comes from Dryas iulia moderata, assembly GCA_019049465.1. Lineage (NCBI taxonomy): Eukaryota > Metazoa > Arthropoda > Insecta > Lepidoptera > Nymphalidae > Dryas > Dryas iulia. The sequence continues at coordinate 13,485,147 of CM032417.1, forward strand.
ACTTTGCGTGTTAAATGGTATACATTAACGCCTCCAAGTGGAGAAATGACAATTCGCCTCTTGTACATTTCTTTATATTATTTGTTTGTTTTCTTGTAATGCGTTTTTATTGAGCTGAGCGAAGCGAAACTATTACTGGCCTAAAGTGGGTTTCGTTGTGGTTTAAATCTTCCTGGGCTATTTGTAGTAGACCTCTGAAATTTGGCAGGGTGATCGAGCACAGTGTTTTGTGTGACCGTCTGAGCCGTCTAAATATAATACGCTACACCACACAACTCAACACTACTTTTTGCCTTAACAGATTAAGAAAATAGATTTTTGAATATAATCATATCCCTGAATGAGAGTCAAAGCCAAACCCACCGCATTTACAGGCAGACGATTACTACTATGCCACGATAGCCATTTTATGTATTCGTATGAACTTCTTGCTATCTTGCTATATCTCGTATCTCACAGATAACTAAGCTAGCTGCAGGATAATAACCACTGTTAGCTAGACTTTGTGCATTTATATTAGGTAATAAGGTAGCAGTTAAACCGTGTACAAAAGTAAATACATTTATTTTTATAATGTTATAGAAACTTAGAAATTATTTTACAATATTAAAAAGTTAAATAGCTTCACGTTATATCCCGCACACAGCAGGGTAGGCAAAGGGAACCTAGTGTTAAGACACTCCGTTCCCCACTTTCCGCCGAATTCGGAGGCTTGCGTGTTAAGTGGCGGAACTTAACGCCGAATTTTACTTATAAGAATACCGAACGTATGTTTTTATTTTACAATATATTTTAGTTATTAATTAAGTATAATAAGTAATATAACTGATGCCATTGTGGCGCATTGTTACAGTAGGTATAGGACTGTATACGCGTCGGTTATGTATTCGATTCTCACTTAAAAAAAATAGAACAAAATATTTTCACATCTTTGCTCTAGGCATAAGGCAAAACTTGACATTGAGGCCCTTCATCGAACAGACGATATTGCACATGGTTCGGTCGGAACGTTGGAAAGGGGTGTCTCAATACTGGATTCTCTGAGGCTACTGATCTATAAGATATTATAGTAAAATGAAAATAATATAATAAAGTGGGAGCAACAGGGATTTCGCCTTCTTAACGTATGTTTTTATTTATATTTTTTTAATTAAAAAAGGAGACCTCGGTTGACCTTCGAAAACACAATATCGACGATACTGGAGGAAGGTCATGTAAAAAGCATGAGGACCCCCCGGAGAGCGTATATGACAGTGGACGAGGCGAAATAAATATGCAGGGCCCGTAGCGTTTGGCGCTCCGTTCCCTCTGACTACCCCGCAAGGGATACAGCGTGAAGCTTAAAAAAAAAGAAATAAAAAAGCAAAAAAAAGTCGCCAAAAAATGAATGTTTGTAATAACCTGTTTTTTTCTCAGTGTAACTGGTCTCCCCCCCTTCAACGAACTCATCCCTTCATCGATCTGAAATGTTTGAAAATATATTAATCAAATCATGCCTTGGCTCATGATACGTCTGGTGGTTAGGACCTTTATTATTGTTTTCGTAAGTAGCTCAAGATCTTTAAGAGATTCAGAGGTAACAGTGTCAAGAAATGTTCAAGATATAATATATTAAATCCCATCAGGAGAGTTGACAGCAATTGCAGTATCATAAACCTTTCCGTTGTAATCGACCACAGCTGTCTTAGGGAAAGCTGAGGTCACGTCTTATTTATCCTCTCGTTACAGCTATCTAATTTGAGAGTCATAACAAGGGGAAAAATAGCTTAGTGGCCCCACCCCGCCACATGCCGTGAATTCCGACCGATCGGCGGACCCGACCGACCAAATATTGAACCCTCCGAGACGCAACGGAACAGTTCACGTATATGATACTTACAATGCCTCAGCAAAAGATCAATTATTAGCTAGCTGTCCGTCCGTAGTCGTCCCTTATCGTTTTATACGAATATTTAATATTATTAGTTACCTTTTACTCTTTATATTTAAATTAGATATTATATTTCTAAGGTACTTGTTACGCTTCTTATATATTATCTTAGATTTGTGATTTATGATTTGCTATTGATTGGTTTGTGAGATCAATATAATTCATCGGGTTGTGAGGCCGATATACGTCATTGATTTATGCGATCAATATACCTAATTCATCGGGTTGTGAGGCCGATATACGTCATTGATTTATGCGATCAATATACCTAATTCATCGGGTTGTGAGGCCGATATACGTAATTAGTTTGTGAGATCAATATAATTCATCGGGTTGTGAAGCCGATATACGTCATTGGTCTCACAAACCAGTGAATTCGTCGGGTTGTGAAGCCGATATACGTTACTGGTTTGTGAGACCAATATAATGTAAGTCGCTGGTTTGCATATCAGTTCGAACGCACAACCACACGGTGGCTGTTTGATTTATTTAACCGCACAGCACACGCGTAGCAGTCGTTTGTCAAAATCAACATTTAAACTTAGTCAAACGTCTCCGACATCAGTTATTAGCATGCTTTAAGCTTACGGAACCCTGACAATCGTATGCCACGTGTTATACCAATATCCGACTTTGTACAAGTGCTTATGTAACACAAGACAGCATCAAACAAGGTACCACAAACTAACATTCACATAGCGGATCACTTTACCAAACGCGTCAGCCTCAGTGATGCTAAGCAGTATCGGGACACCGACATCGATTATCAAAAAGCTATAAGCTTATTGAACCCAAGACAATCGTGTCACAAATTATACCAATGCTGTCACCGTACGAGCTCCCTCACGGAACGCAAGACAGCGTCAGACACGATACATTAAACCAACACTGCTATAGCCGTTCACTTTACCAAACACGTCAGCCTCGGTGCTGCTAAAGAACATTAGATCATGTCAACGACATCGGTTATCCGTAAACTACCAGCTCACCAAACCCTGACAATCGTAAAACATTGTATGACGCAGCGTGCTATACATCTAATTATATTCTTTTAAATTTTACCCTTTTAAATACCATCTTGCTATATAACCTTTATTCTTTAAACGCATTTTATATATTAATATCTTATTAGTAGAACCTAATCTTTCAATACACTAATACTTTATGTATTTCATAATATTAACGATATTGTAAACTAAAATGCCCATACAACACTATATAAAGATGGCGGTGCGTCGCGGCATACGCTTTACTAATAAATATTGTAAATTTAATAAATACCATCATATAAATAACATTCCTAACATCTAATGCTCTTAATATTATTATTTACCTTATAATATTTATTCTTCTATTTAGTTAGTTATCATTTCATATTCATTTTATGCAAATTGTCTATTTAATAATAAAATAAACTTACCCAGAAAATCTTCTTAATTTACAATTATGCATCTTACCAATCATGAATATCATAAAACTATTATATTTTGATTCCATTGCATTTTATATATTGAATTTATTAATTAAATATCCACTTCCATGTATTAAATTCATATTATTTGCAAATTAAATTCAATAATTTTCTAAGCGTCTTTTTATTGCGTCATCCTCCCGCCAAGCTCCATTTGTTTTTTTCTTTCTTTTTTCATTTACTATAACCTGCCAGTATGGCATTCAGCCTACATAACATTTATAAAAATATTAATTACTTTTTTATTAATTATTTAAATATATAAAATAAAATACTATTTTTTTTATTATTATTAAATTAAATTAAATTATATTATTCAGTAAAAATATTTTATAAATATTCCTACGTATATTTATGTACAGTAGGATTGTTACATTCAACCCCCTAAATTCTATGAAGTTTATCGGAATAGAATTTACTAAACCTTTAAAATTTATTGCCAACCCCCAGACTTTATACGCTCTATCTTACACTCTCTTTCCCCGATGTGGATACTACTAAAACTGTCAACCCCCTGACCTTACAACCCCCCAACCTGAAGATTCTTAAAACACTGTTAACCTCCTCTGTCTCACTCCATTTCACGGACAACAAATTGTAGGCAAAAGCCCACTTTTAAAAGTTTATGGTAAAGCCGTTTTGACCATCCTGGTCACGGCACCAAATTGTAACAGTACTCTACCTAAAAAAAATGAAAATATATATTAATATTTAAAAATATTAATAAAATATAACAGTGGCACATGATACGTCTCGCGGTTAGGACCTTTATTATTGTTTTCGTAAGTAACTCAAGATCTTTAAGAGATTCAGAGGTAACAGTGTCAAGAAATGTTCAAGATATAATATATTAAATCCCATCAGGAGAGTTGACAGCAATTGCAGTATCATAAACCTTTCCGTTGTAATCGACCACAGCTGTCTTAGGGAAAGCTGAGGTCACGTCTTATTTATCCTCTCGTTACAGCTATCTAATTTGAGAGTCATAACAAGGGGAAAAATAGCTTAGTGGCCCCACCCCGCCACATGCCGTGAATTCCGACCGATCGGCGGACATGTCCGTCCTAATATTTAAACCTCCGAGACGCAACGGAACAGTTCACGAATATGATACTTACAATGCCTCAGCAAAAGATCAATTATTAGCTAGCTGTCCGTCCGTAGTCGTCCCTTATCGTTTTATACGAATATTTAATATTATTAGTTACCTTTTACTCTTTATATTTAAATTAGATATTATATTTCTAAGGTACTTGTGACGCTTCTTATATATTATGTTAGATTTGTGATTTATGATTTGCTATTGATTGGTTTGTGAGATCAATATAATTCATCGGGTTGTGAGGCCGTTATACGTTATTTATTTATGCGATCAATATACCTAATTCATCGGGTTGTGAGGCCGATATACGTCATTGATTTATGCGATCAATATACCTAATTCATCGGGTTGTGAGGCCGATATACCCAATTAGTTTGTGAGACCAATATAATTCATCGGGTTGTGAAGCCGATATACGCCACTGGTTTGTGAGACCAATGAATTCGTCGGGTTGTGAAGCCGATATACGTTACTGGTTTGTGAGACCAATATAATATAAGTCGCTGGTTTGCATATCAGTTCGAACGCACAACCACACGGTGGCTGTTTGATTTATTTAACCGCACAGCACACGCGTAGCAGTCGTTTGTCAAAGCCAACATTTAAACTTAGTCAAACGTCTCCGACATCAGTTATCAGTTTGCTTTAAGCTTACGGAACCCCGACAATCGTATGCCACGAGTTATACCAATATCCGACTTTGTACAAGTGCTTATGTAACACAAGACAGCATCAGACAAGATACTACAAACTAACATTCACATAGCGGATCACTTTACCAACCGCGTCAGCCTCAGTGATGCCAAGCAGTATCGGGACACCGACATCGGTTATCAAGAAGCTATAAGCTTATTGACCCCACGACAATCGTGTCACAAATTATACCAATGCTGTCGCCTCACAAGCTCCCTCACGGAACGCAAGACAGCGTCAGACACGATACATTTAACCAAGACTGCTATAGCCGTTCACTTTACCAAACACGTCAGCCTCGGTGCTGCTAAAGAACATTAGATCATGTCAACGACATCGGTTATCCGTAAACTACCAGCTCACTAAACCCTGACAATCGTAAAACATTGTATGACGCAGCGTGCTATACATTTAATTATATTCTTTTAAATTTTACCCTTTTAAATACCATCTTGCTATATAACCTTTATTCTTTAAACGCATTTTATATATTAATATCTTATTAGTAGAACCTAATCTTTCAATACACTAATACTTTATGTATTTCATAATATTAACGATATTGTAAACTAAAATGTCCATACAACACTATATAAAGATGGCGGTGCGTCGCGGCATACGCTTTACTAATAAATATTGTAAATTTAATAAATACCATCATATAAATAACATTCCTAACATCTAACGCTCTTAATATTATTATCTACCTTATAATATTTATTCTTCTATTTAATTAGTTATCATTTCATATTCATTTTATGCAAATTGTCTATTTAATAATAAAATAAACTTACCAAGAAAATCTTCTTAATTTACAATTATGCGTCTTACCAATCATGAATGTCACAAAACTATTATATTTCGATTCCATTGCATTTTATATATTGAATTTATTAATTAAATATCCACTTCCATGTATTAAATTCATATTATTTGCAAATTAAATTCAATAATTTTCTAAGCGTCTTTTTATTGCGTCATCCTCCCGCCAAGCTCCATTTGTTTTTTTGTTTCTTTTTTCATTAACTATAACCTGCCAGTATGGCATTCAGCCTACATAACATTTATAAAAATATTAATTACTTTTTTATTAATTATTTAAATATATAAAATAAAATACTATTTTTTTTATTATTATTAAATTAAATTAAATTATATTAATCAGTAAAAATATTTTATAAATATTCCTACGTATATTTATGTACAGTAGGATTGTTACATTAGTTTCATACTTTTTCGCATACCGTGCTAATCAGACAGAACCCAGTGACGGGACACGCCATTCTCCACTTTCTTCTCGAAACCAAAAGATTGCCTGTGCAGTGGCAGAGTTCAACGCCGCGTTTTCTTATCAAATGTATAACAAACAAACAAACACCATCTCATCCCCAATACATATATAGTCACCGTACCGTCGCTGGTAATAAAATAAAAAAAAAAAATATTAAATAGCTTCACGCTATATCCCGTACACAGCAGGGTAGGCAGAGGGAACCTAGTGTTAAGACACTCCGTTCCCCACTTTCCGCCGAATTCGGAGGCTTGCGTGTTAAGTGGCGGAACTTAACGCCGCGCTAATAAAATAATCATAATATCTCCCCCGAGTGGGAATCGAACCTATAACAAATGATGTTGACCGTCACACGCGTCCCCTCTCCCACTGCACTGTCTTCAAACTATTAATAAAGTAAAACAAAACAATATAAAAGGAAAAAACTGCACATTATGCGGCAAGATATTGATTGACACGAGGCCCTTCTTTATAACAAAAGTCTCACAATAAGAGGTTGTGGCCTAGAATTAGGTACTTATGGAAACCTATATATTATGTTTTTTTTAGCTTCACGCTGTATCCCGTACACAGCAGGATAGGCGGAGGGAGCCTAGTGTTCAGACACTCCTCCACTCTTTAAGTGGCGGAACTTAACGCCGCGTTTTTGCCTCTGATATCAGAGCGAAAGAAATGAAAATATTAAATATTTCCACTCCTCGAGTGGGAATCCAACCCACAACCAGTCGTTTACAGTCACACGTTCGTGTCACTGCGACACTGACTGGAATATATTATGTACGAGTAATTTACATATATGTTCCTTGAATACTATCTATCTTTTGAACGATCATTCCAAAATCTATTGTAAAGATTTTTGTACGGTTTTTACTAAAAAAATCAATTTATTTAATGAGGAAGGTTTAATTTAGTAATACATTACGATTTTATGTATAACTAATGACTAAAATATAACGATTACTTATGAAGTACATAGTTGTAAAAACATCTTTACTCATGTGCGCCGTGTAAACCAGCAGAGTCACATTAGAATAATATAGTAGAAAATTGTAGACTGGCATGTCTCTATATCTAATAATTATCTCAGAGTTACTGATTAAAAAAAGCAATTTTACACCTTTTCCCGTAGGGTAGTCAGGGAGAACCATTCTCTACTTTCCGTAAGCCGCATTTTGTCTTAGGTATGAAAGTGGAGAAATAAAAAACATTATCCTAAGTAGAAATCAAACCAACAACTTTCGTGATAATAGTCAGACGATGTCCCACTGAGCGGCCTGCCGGCTTCAATAATTTCGTTTACGTTCAAAATTTCAATTTAAAACATTACCTACGTTATTTTCGAGGCAGTTTTCTTCTGTTCCATATACTTGTGTAGTTGACGCTGCCAGTGGGTCCCTAGTCTATACTAATATTAGAAATGAGAAAGTTTTCCTGTTTGTTTGTCTTTCACGACTAATCTACCAGCCCGATTGGGATGAAATTCAGAATGGAAATAGTTAAAGACCCAGGGTCGCTTATAGGCTACTTTCTCTTTCAATAATCAGGACCTAAACGTTTGAAATAGAGGATAAAAGTTTGTTTGAAAAATCTAAACCGCTCAATTTAAGCTTTAATTGCTGAAATTACGGCGAAGCCACCAACAGAAAGCTAGCCAATTATATATTAACACGTATTGTATCAGTCTTTATTTACCCCCAATAAAAAAGAAGAGAAACTAAAAAAAATCTAGTCATAAAATAAAAAAAATCTTTTAATTCAAAAATGTTACACTAAAACAAAGGCAAGACCTAGACAGTTTCTAGACAATAACCTTTGAAGTAAGCGCATAGCAAACAGAATAAAGAAAGACAATAACGTATTATGCAAGAACAAGGGGCCAAGATTCGTTCATGGCTGCTTTGTAAGCCCCAGTGTGGAATAAGAATGGAAGAAGAATTGTTTTAGAAAATCTTGATTAGATGATAATTAGTATTATTATTCGTGGCGCAAAGGCACAAAGTGTGACTGTAAACGACTGGTTGTGGGTTCGATTCCCACTCGAGGTGTGGAAATATTTAATATTCCCATTTTCTTCGTTCTGGTGTCGAGGTAAAGCGTGGCGTTAAGTTCACCCACTTGACACGCAAAGCCTTCGAATTCGGCGGAAAGTGGGGAGCGCAGTGTTTTATCACTAGGTTCCCTCTATCTACCCTGCTGAGTGCGGGATACAGCGTGAAGCTAGTATTATTATTATATAGTTCATACTTAAATGTTGAAGAAATAAAACTATATGTAACCGGCGACCCGCTTCTATTAAGAACCTTCGTCTTTTATTTCCCATTCGAGCCCATTTAGAATAGTAAACTTTCTGTTCAATGATAATAAAATATAGCCTATAGCACTTCTAAATAGTATTAGCTTTAGTAGCTTTCTAATTATGAAGGCATTCTCTTGACCAGTTCAGTATTTTCGAAGATTAGGGACTTACAAATTTGCAAACTTTACCTCTTTCTTATTATTAAACAGTTTTATTTAGCTCAACCTGTTTGTTTGGGTCAAATTTAGTAATTGAAATTTAACCCTCTTCCCGTTAACCGATTGATCTGAAATTTGGTATACGCCTTTGATTCTGGTGACAATACAATTATCCATATTCAATATTATTGTGAATCCAAGATGGCTATCCATCCAATCAATGCATATGTTTAAAATTTGTATATTTCAAAATGACATATTGGTACCTATGACTGTATCCATGATATTATTTTTTAGCTTTTATCTGCAATATAAAACCTTTTAACTTAATTTTGTTTTTTTATTTTTTTATATTAGTATAGATAAATTTGATTGTTGAAGCGCATGTGTGAGCGCTTCTCGTAACATTTCATCACTGTGCCATATATAGGTAGATTTTGAAATTCAAGTTCATCAATTTATTCAATAAATCATATTCAAATGAAATTCTATCCTCTTCAATCCTTTTTATATTTTCGAATGATAAATTTGTAAATCAATGGAATGAATTGGAAATTTACATAATTTATTTTTTTTTTTTTATGGAATAAAGGAGGCAAACGAGCTGAAGGCCCACCTGGTGTTAAGTGGTTACCTTCGCCCATAGACATCCACAACATTCAAGTTATGGATGCGTTGCCAGCCTTGGGAATGTAGGACAGAAGGAGAGAGGAAGGATGGGAATGGTGGGAATAGGGAGAGCTGGCTTACATGCCATCGAACCGGAACACATCATGAGATATTTGGCGGTTCGTCTTTGACATGATAGTGGTCGCGAGCCAGTCGGAGAACGAATCTCCTACCACCAAACTACTGGGTTACTCGCCTTTTACGGGACGCTACCCAGCGGCGGGGGGGAATTGTATTCTTAACCCGTCCCCCCACGGGTGAAATGTGTGAATTTAAAATTCTATATGATAAGTATCATACCGTGATATAGATTTTTTTAGCCGCACAGAAAGGTACCAAGGAACTTACAAATGTATATTCTGTTTATTACCTAAATTCAACATATTTTGAGATTTTGTTTTATTCCGTTAAACTTAACTTAATTTTTTTAATATTTTAAACATTACAACTTTACTTTTTTTGCATGTAGAGCTTGAACATGAATGTAGACTTAGTATTAAGTTTACCATATTATATGTTACCTATACATTTTTATTGTATAACAATAATTGGTGAACAAAATAAATAAAAATAATATAACCATCAAAGGAGCTATCTTAAATTAAGAAAGATGTTAAAGAATTGGCGGTCTCAAGGCAATTTTCACAATCACTGCCATTAGCTAGTTAATGATAAAGTATCGGTATTCTAATTAAGGAAATTCTTTGTAAATTAACATTTTTATTATTAATCTTAACCGAAATGAATGATTCGAAAATTGCAATTGATCTCATTTCTACAGCGTCATTTAAAACTAAAAAATATTTTATTAAATATGTAGATAAAGCGTGGCGTTAAGTTTCGCATTATATCGCATATATTCAAGACGCAATGTCTCGATTTTCAGGTGGAAAGTGGAGGACGGAGTATTATAACACTAAGTTCTCCCTGCCTACCCCACTATGGGGAAAACTTCTACAGTTGTCAAGCTGAAAAAATATGTATAACGTCTTCGTGGGCTATAAAAGCAGTTGGTTGTGGATTGGATTATCATATAAATTATAATGCTCTAATTACTCTTGTGATGATGCAAGAATGGTAAGAAAGATATATGAAGCAAAGGTGAGTGGTAAGAGAGACGGGGGGAGACCTCAGTTGACCTTCGAAAACACACTATCGACGATACTGGAGGAAGGTCACGTAAAAAGCATGAGGACCCCCCGGAGGGCATGTATGAAGAGGTTGATGACAGTGAACGAGGTGAAAGAAGTAGGCAGGGACCGTAGCGTTTGGCGCTTCGCTGTCTCTGACTGCCCCACAAGAGATACAGCATCAAGATATGTACTCTTGTGAGACAAAGAGTGGCGTTAAGTTCCACCAGTCACCATGCAATGTCTCGACATCGATTAGAGAGTTGAGAACGGAATGTCTTTACACTAATTTCTCTCCGACTATTATGGTTTTTTTAGCTCCTTTCCCCACGCACCGCCGAATTCGGAGGCATTACGTGTTAAGTGGCAGAACTTAGCGCCGCGCTGTGCCTCTGATACCAGAGCAAAGAAAATGGAAATATTAAATATATCCACTCCTCGAGTGGGAATCGAACCCACAACCAGTCGTTTACCATGTCATATGAACTTAACTTAACTAACTACTTGTTATATAAATAAACTATATTCCTAGTAATTTAAGCAAGTTACCTATAAACGATTGTGCTAACAATTTAATAGGATTTCCAGCGAAACTGTGAATGGCTTCAGCTAGATAAACTTAGGAATGTTGTCCTTAAACGGATTAAGAAATGTTCAATCTCGTCAAATAGAGTAGACTATATTAGTAAAGCTGATTATGGATATAATTTTAAACTATTATTAACGAAATAGAATATGTCTAAAATGGATGGAATGGAGAGAGCAAAATTTAAGAATAAAAAAATACTACGAAAAATCTACGTACATATATCTACTAACTAGCAGCCCGCTCTCGGCTTCGCCGCGTGAACTATTTCGTTATATTGCAATATATGTTGTAGTGGGGAACGGAGTGTCTTAACACTAGGTTCCCTCTGCCTACCCTGCTGTGTGCGGGATATAGCGTGAAGCTATTTAATTAAATTTAATTTAATCCTCGGGGACGCATTTTTAAAAAATAAGGTAGCCTATGTTTAAGCTTAGATTATCAACAAGCGGTTTAGATTTTTGATATAAACTTTCCTCCCCTATTTCAATCCTTTAGAGGTGAATATTTGAAAATATAAGTAGCCCATGTTTGACACAGGGTTTTTAGTACTTTCATTCTAAATTTCATCCAAATCGGCCCGGTAGATTAGCCGTGAAAGCGTGACAGACAAACACACAGACTTTCGCATTTATAATATAAGTATGGATTATAAACTACCTTCGTGCCAAAATTTTCTTTGTAGTTTCTTTTTGCTTATATATTATATGATGAGCTAGATGTCTGTTTCGTTATATTGCAACTCTCGGGGGTGGATTTTTGAAAAATAAATTAGCGTATGTTTAACCGTAGATTATCAACTAAATATATTCCAAAATTCACTATCGATCGATCAAGCGGTTTAGATTTTTCATATAAACTTTCATCCCCTAGTCAACACTTTAGAAGTTAATTTAGAAAAAAATAAGTAGCCTATGTTTGACCCTGGATTATTTACTACTTTTATTCTAAATTTCATCTAAATCGGATCGGTAGAATAGCCGTGAAAGCGTAACAAACAAACAGACAGACTTTCGCATTTATAATTTAAGTATGGATTTACACAAGTAACCAAATCCGACAACAATATTATATTTTCATAACATAAACCTTATTTACTTTCCAGAACGATTGTATATATGCAATTTCATTTTTCAACTGATTTATTATTTTCTACTCCCTACTGCTATATCGGCGATTGTTCTGCGCCTTAAAACAGAACCTAATCACTAGGGAGGATACCCGAATCAAACCGAGCTCGCCTGTGAACTCTGAGGTGGCAGCCCCACCAGCAGGCTATGGCACAGTGGGCTAATCACCCGCTTGTCTAAACTAAATGATTCAAGAAACCGAAACAGAGCAAAACCGGACCGATTATTCAAACACGACCTTTGGCATGAAATTACGGACACGATTAGCATTTTGGAATGTATGAACGCTATCAGATGACAGTAGACTGGCGCAGTTGGAGAGGGAGATGGTAAAGTACAGGCTGCACATACTTGGCTTAAGCGAAGTGCGAAGAAATGGTTTCGGGGAGCTGAAAACATCCAGAGGACTAACTTTTCTCTATTCCGGAAAGGAAGACGAGGAAGGCACCCGTGAATACGGCGTGGGATTTCTCCTCTCTGACCTTGCAAAGAAAAGCCTCTTGGATTGGAAACCGATTTCAGACCGGATCATTACCGCTCGCTTCAACTCTAGGGTACGTAAAGTATCCATAGTACAGTGTTACGCTCCCACCAATACTTCCACCGAAGAGGACAAAGATGCATTTTACAGCCGTCTTCAAAACACCTTGAAGAATATACGCAGACAAGATATTGTTATCTTAATGGGGGACCTCAACGCTAAAGTGGGCACCGCTAACGCTGGCTATGAAAAACATCTAGGCAAGTATGGACTTGGAACAATGAACGACAACGGGGAGCGGTTCCTTGAGCTCTGCCACAACAACAACCTGGTCATAGGAGGATCACTTTTTTTACACAAGGATGTGCACAAATATACTTGGACATCTCCCGACGGCATCACTCGAAACCAAATAGACCATCTTGCCATTAGCTGCAGATGGCGAACATCATTGTTAGACGTCCGAAATAGGCGTGGTGCCGATATAGACAGTGATCACTTGCTGATGGTTGCAGAACTTCGCCTCAAAGTGGCTAATGCCCGAAGCTCACCTCACTATGGCAGGGTGGGGCGTAGATACAACGTACGTAGACTGGATATCCCTAGCACTGCGAGAAAGTTTGCTGTAGAGTTGCGGAACCGCTTCTCCGCCCTGGAAGTAGATACCGACACAGTGGACTCGGAGTGGAATCGCATCAAAATGGTTTATCATGAAACCAGCTCCGAAGTCTTAGGGTATCAAATGAAGAAGCGAGATGAGTGGATAACGCAATCGACTTGGGATCTTATTGAAGCTCGTAAAGCGCTTCATCTTAAAATCCTAGGGACTCGCAATGACACCGATCGGGCCAATCTTCAATTGCAGTATCGCCAAATGCGCAGACTAATATATCGTAGCACTAGAAAAGATTGGCGACGCTGGGCTGACGAGGTAGCTGATAGTGCACAATATGCTGCCGATACTGGCAACCTTAGAGAGTTATATAAAACAACCAAAACTCTGGCTGGAATGCGTGGATACAGGAAAAAGCCTTTACGTGATAAGCAAGGAAGACTCATTGCAACACCCGAGGAAAGGCTCAAAAGATGGTGCGAACATTTCGATGAGATCTTCCGCGTTCCGACCACATTACCACCCTACTCTCCGCAAAATATCCAATCGCCTCAACTTTTAGACATCGACACGTCCCCACCAAACAGAGAGGAAATTGAGCAGGCGATACTTTCCCTCAAGAAAGGCAAAGCCCCGGGTCTCGACCTAATAACGTCGGAAATGTTAAGAGCTGATACAACATTCGCAGTCGAGATCTTAACACCTCTCTTAGAGAAAATTTGGACCACCGAAGTGCTCCCATGTGACTGGAACAAGGGCCTGCTAATAACTGTGCCGAAGAGAGGTGATCTCTCAGAGTGCAATAACTGGAGAGGAATCGCTCTATTATCTGTGCCATCGAAAGTTCTCTGCAAAGTACTACTGGACCGGTTGTCAAGAGCAGTTGAACCGCTACTGAGGAGAGAACAGGCGGGCTTCAGACCGAACCGTTCGTGTACGGACCAGATTACTACACTCCGGATCATCGTTGAGGAAGCATCAAAATGGCAGCGCGAAGTATATCTCACTTTCGTCGACTTTGAAAAAGCTTTCGACACCGTCCGCTGGGCAAGAATCTGGTCCCGCCTTGATGAGATTGGTGTTCCACCAAAGATCAGGGACATTCTTATCTCCATCTACACAAACTATACATGCAAGGTGGAACACGAGGGCCTAATCTCAGAAGACATTGTGGTTCAAGCGGGAGTCAGGCAGGGTTGTCTACTTTCACCTCTGTTGTTCCTCATCGTTCTGGATGGCATCATGCTGAGAACTAATAGTAACAAGCGCCGCGGTATAAACTGGGAGTTGTCCGAAAACTTGAAAGACCTAGATTATGCTGACGATCTATGCCTGCTCAGCCACAAGCAAGTCGACATGCAAGCCAAACTTGATGATCTACAACGTGAGGCGCTTAACGAAGGTCTGAAAATTAACGCGCGGAAGGCTTAAGAAATGCGTATCATAGGAAAGAACTCGACACCACTGTTGCTAGGCTCGGAACCGATAGAGCGAGTGCAGGGGTTCACTTACCTCGGTAGTATCGTCTCAGAGACTGGAGGAACAGAAGAGGACATCACTTCTACGATAACCAAAGCCAGGGCAACCTTTACACAACTTCGACCCGTGTGGTGGTCCAGAAAGCTGACCCGGAGAGTAAAATTTAAAATATTTCGCTCCAACGTAAAGTGTGTGTTGCTGTACGGGTGCGAGACGTGGAGGGTTACTAAGGACATCTCACAACGCATCCAGGTCTTTGTCAATCGATGCCTTGGACAGATACTCGGAATTTACTGGCTCGATAACATCTCCAACGAACAACTGTGGAATCTCTGCTCCGAGACCCCGATTGACCTACAAGTACGACGCCGCAAGTGGTCTTGGATTGGACATACCCTAAGAAGGGTACCCAATCACATTCCAAGACAAGCCCTACATTGGACACCACAAGGGAAAAGGAAACGGAAACGTCGCAAACACACTTGGAGGCGCTCTGTGGTAGCAGAACTGAAGACAATTAGATTGACGTGGCCCGAGGCATAGCAAATTGCACATAATAGAACGCGATGGCGAAGCGCTGTGGAGGCCCTCTGCCCCACCTAGGAGACAGGACAATAAGTCAAAAGTAAGTCACTACAATATATCTGTCTCTCTCTCTGCTCTCTGATTGATAGAGATACGTTAAAGTATATCTAAGTTTTGACACCTTCTTCCAATACCCACTACCCACTAAGAATCGTTAGTAAAAACAAATAGTACATACCTACTCGATATATACATCTAAAATGCTCAAAAAGTACTTGTACAGGTCACGTTGTGCAAAAGTCTAGTCACATGGTGCAGACGGCAATAGATTAAGAACATGTGTCAGACGCATTCGAAGCAGATATTTTAGTTAAGAAAACTGAAGTTACTTGCAGAATTTAATAGTAATAGTATCATGTTAGAAATCTTCTTAGTATGGTGAGTGTAGGTTCAAAACCGAATTGGTGATTTTGTTTGGGAATTTTATGTATGCCATGTTTATTTAAAGTATTTTTGGTAATAAAATCTGAGAGAGAGTTTTGTCACTACACTACACTTACTGATTTGTAAATCTTAGCTATGACTTAACTGCGTGCCACGTGGGTGTACGTATTGAAGCTTTAATAATTTATACATACAGATACAGATACAGTTAATAAATAAATTTAAATGTAAAATTCTGTCGTTCATTTTTTTGAATATATTAGATTTGAAAACCGTTTTGAAATTAATTTAGATGAATCTTTTCTTTTGATGCATGGCAAGGTTAGAGTCCATAACTCTAACAGTATGGCAGGAGATGGCGTTCAAAGTTGAATTAAGTTTGTCAGCAAATGTGATGAGAACAATTTTACCCTCGAAAAGAGTACGTAAGTACCCGTTTCGATGGAAAAATCGGTTAGCTGATAGGTTTAGTATAATAGGTAAGGTTTTACATTAAAAAAAGTTTAAATACGTAAAAATAATATATTTGGAGGAATTATGAATTGTCTAATTATTTCAAATTATTTTAAGTTATTAGGATAGAGCTATTGAAGTTAAGTAAATTGCATTTCGAATTGCAGATCAGAACACCGCTTTGGAGAACGAGATAAAGAACGGCTCTTTATCTTGTTCACTAAAACGAAGAAATGATTAAAATTAAATTAAAATTAAATAGCTTCACGCTATATCCCGCACACAGCAGGGTAGGCAGAGGGAACCTAGTGTTAAGACACTCCGTTCCCCACTTTCAGCCGAATTCGGAGGCTTGCGTGTTAAGTGGCGGAACTTAACGCCGCGCTTTACCTCGACACCAGAGCGAAGAAAATGGAAATATAATTTCCACTCCTCGAGTGGGAATCGAACCCACAACCAGTCGTTTACAGTCACACTCTTGTGCCACTGGGCCACGACTGGCCACTAATGATAATAATTGAAATATAATCATATCCACGGATGTGTACCGAATACGAACTAGCATTAACAGTCAGACACTGTCCCCACTGCACCAGAATGGGGTCACATCTATTCACAGCAAAACTTAAATGTTTTTTTAAAAACAACGACTCTTAGAAGCGAGTATCAAACCCACAACCACCAAGTGCTTATCAACTGCCCCTACTTACCAAAGCTCAAAGCTTTTATTCATTACACCACGCTCAAATTACGCCTTTCGGCTCACTTTAATTCCATACAAACTATTCTGTAACAATTTCACGCGTATAATCGCATACAAAAGACACTAAAAATATAACAGAGCGGGTCCCAGGTGCACCCTCGGCCCAGTGACTCGGGCTGAAGAATAAAAGAACTAAGTTATAACGAGGTTCTCAAGCTTTTATGCTTAGATTATGAATGCTTGATACACTTGAAGTGTTAAATTAGACATGTTGGGAAATAATAGTTAAAGTTTTATATTTAAAAAAGCTGATTTTATGCTTTTTTCGCGTAATGGGGTAGAAAGAAAGATTTTAGTGTCATGTAGTGTCAAGACACTCTGTACACCATTTTCAGCCGGAAATCGAAGTATTTTGTGAAAACGGTAACATAGAAAAATGATAACCTATACTTTACATTATATTCCCTCTGATTAACCTGCTGCGTGTGGGATACAGCGTGAGGCTATATGAAAATTCGTTATAAAGCATTTAATTGTTTATGATTTTACCTAGCGAGTTAAGATGGAAAAATGTCTAGATAATATTTGAACCTCAAAAATGCTAGATTTCATCAGCATTTATGACATTCATTGTATGTTGAATGGTGGAAATCAACGATGCACTTTATTACCAGAGTAAGGAAATGAAATCAATTTATTGTATTTATCTAAATAACTTGGACACACAATTATCATATCATAATTGTGGCCAGTCGTGGCCCAGTGGCACAAGCGTGTGACTGTAAACGACTGGTTGTGGGTTCGATTCCCACTCGAGGAGTGGAAATATTTAATATTTCCATTTTCTTCGCTCTGGTGTCGAGGTAAAGCGCGGCGTTAAGTTCCGCTACTTAACACGCAATGCCTCCGAATTCGGCTGAAAGTGGGGAACGGAGTATCTTAATACTAGGTTCCCTCTGCCTACCCTGCTGTGTGCGGGATACAGCGTGAAGCTGAAAAAAAACAATTATCATATTTACTGTCAGACGGTACACCATTTTGGCCTTTATGGCCTCATAAATAAAAAAACAGTTCAAATTTCAACGTTTTAGTAGCTCTTTAAGAACTTGCAATGTAAGGTTGTTCGGGTTGGAATCTTGCAACTCACGTTAGAAGCATATATCCTTAACTAATACAATTGAAATTTTGTATACACGTCTATTTTCGATGTCAATGTATTGTTAGATATGTGACGTCATACAATACCCAACATGGCGGACCACCTAAGATGGCGGACTATTTATATTTAATGCTTTCCTTTAATATGGATAATAAAAAAAAGAGCTTGCGGAGAATAATTCGAAAAAAAATAATTTTTAAAATATTTTTTATTTTTTACTTTAATTTATTTCTTTCTAATTTGTTTAATACTCTTTTAAATAAAAATTCACAGGTATTACTTACAAAACGTGGCTGTATTAAAACAATAACTCTTATACAATGTTGCTCGTTGAACATGAATATCGTTAAAGCTAATTCATAAGCATATCGTATTATCAAATATATCGGTATCACGATACCACGTCAAAACAGTGTATTCTGTGTACATCCTGCCGAAGTAAATGACAGAAGCTGTCATATGTTCAGTTAATTAACAGCCACTCTCAGAAACGTCAATAACAGTTAACTGACATTAATTCGGTAACAAAAATGTTGTAGTATCAAGTAGGTTGTAGTGTTAAGCCTCAGAGAGTTTATACTACTTTACTTTCTTCTCTCAACAAGATTCTCTGAATAAAAATGTGGTCAAATAAATAAATTGTAAAACTGAGTGTCTTTAAACTAGGTGTGTCTTAACTCTCCTTACTACCACTTTATACGAGAAATAGATTTATTTCCTTGAACTTTAAAATCAATTAATTTCTTTTATTCTTTAAATCCTACGATAATGATAATTACAAAATATATGTATATATACACAAAGAAATAAAATCGGAATGTATGTTTGTATTATTAAGCTTACCGCTTTTTACTAAATGTATATAGGTATGTATGCACGGTACATATAACGAAATATTTTTTTTAACAATTTTTGTGTCTCTCCGTTTTTGCCAGCTTATTTTTGGAACGACTGGACCAATTTTGACGCGATTTTCACTGTCAGATAGCTCATGTAATAAGTAAACTAGGCTACTGTTATTTTAGATATAAAACTTTTTATTAAAACAAAATTTATTACAAGTCAGCTTAAACAACAAGATGTGGTCATCCCGTGTGTCGTCACAGCAAACAATTCGTTTACCACCATCACTCATAGACATCTGACATGAAATAAAAAAAAAATAGGACAATTCCTTTTCAATACTTAATAAAAGTAGATTATTACAGACTTTATTTCTATAAGGGTATAAAATCAGTACCAATAACAATAAACTACCCCTCCCTATAAAACGTTACTATACAATAGCCCCCCTCGAGCCAAATATACGATGTCATCAAAAATTATTGCCATCTCATTATTACATCGTTGACATAAACAAAATTTGCTGATGCAAATACAATGTTATTATGAATTTGTAAATCCATACTTATATTATAAATGTGAAAGTCTGTGTGTCTGTCTGTCACGCTTTCACGGCTAATCTACCGGTCCGATTTAATTGAAATTTAGAATGAAAGTAGTAAAAGTTACTCGGTCTAACATAGGCTACTTATTTTTTCACAAAAATCAACCGCTAAAGGGTAGAAATTGGGGATGAAAGTTTGTATGAAAAATCTAAACCGCCTGTCCGATTATATCGAATTTTGGCAAAAATATAGTTGATAATCTAAGCTTAAGCATAGGCTACTTTATTTTTCAAAAACCCACCCCCGAGGGTTGCAAAATAACGAAGCAGGCATGCAGTTAACGCGGCGAAGCCGCTAGCGGGCCGCTAGTTTTCTTAATAAAAATAACAGATTGCGAATGTGATTGGATATAGGTTCGATTTCTTACTTAGACGAGTTATATTTGAGTTATTTTAATTCTTGTAATCTGAGTTTTGATATCTAACATGAAATTCTTGATGTTTTTGTTGTTTCACGCTGTATCTCGCACACAGCAGGGTAGGCAGAGGGAACCTAGTGTTAAGACACACCGTTCCCCACCTTACGGAACTTAACGCCGCGCTTTGCCTCGACACCAGAGCAAAGAAAATGGAAATATATTTCCATTCCTCGAGTGGGAATCGAACCCACAACCAGTTGTTTACAGTCACACGATTCTTCTTCTCCGTTTTTCACCTAAAATCAAGACTTTCTTGCGGCCCTACCCTGCTGTGTGCGGGATACAGAGAGAAGCGAAAAAAAAATAATTAGAAAACATATCAACGAGTATATATAATTAACGAATAGAAAACGTAACGGTCAATATAAAATTATTTTTTCATAGATTTTGATACCGCGTTTTGTATTATCCCCAGACCAAAAAATGGAGATAAATAACTATTACGCCTAACGAGAATCGAACTTACAACAAACTGCTATCTCATTGCACTAAACTGACCTTATAATAAATAACTCAGTAATAAATTAATACTAACTTTTGTTATTTATTTTAGTTGAAGCTATGTCTCTTGTCCACAGGCTTCACAAACATCGCAAGCTATGTCCGACTTTACTATGAACAATGTTGGATGAAATTCGTTTGAAATTTACTCAACTATGATGAACTTTACAGAAATATGCGTTTGTGACATTGAAATACAGTGTAATGAATACTTTATTTAACTATTCTGGTGTCTGGTACATAATAATATAATATACCAAGAATTTGAACATATTTATAAGTTTTTATTTAACTTGCAATGTATGGTTTGGAATCTTGCAATTTAATTTTGAAGCATATATCCTTAACTGATTATGGTGAAATTTTGTGTACATTGAAAAATACATTTTTAGAAAACGTAAAATAAAAATTTTGAATGCAGCAGAATTCGAACCCGCACCTCTTGGAAACGGACCAGCATATATCCTTAACCGATTGTGGTGACATTTTGTATATATTGAGAACAATTCTTTAGAAAACGTTAAAAAATTTTGAATGCAGCAGAATTCGAACCCGCACCTCTTGGAAACGGACCACACGCTCTGACAACTATGCCATGCATCTCTACAGAGGTGCGAACAACATAAATAAGTTGTAATAAAGCGTATAAGAATTTCGACGCAGCGTGTAGTAGAACGCATGGCTCAGTGGTGAGAGCGCCTGAACGGTATTCGTATTCAGGAGGCGAGGGTTCGCATCTCGCTGCGTTCAAATTTTTATAAATCTTTATAATTTTTTATACGTTTTCTTTAAATGAATTTTTCAATTTTCCTAAGTGTCAACACTTAATAACACTTTAAAAATGTTAAAAAAAACTATGCCATGCGTTCATTTAATATATATCCAAAAAGGACTTTTTTAATTTCCCTTGCGTACATATTAAGTTTACAAATAAAGAATGTTGCATTGTTACCTGTGCTATAAATTACGGTTTAGCTGTACGACCTCAAAATGGCGGATCATTCAAAATGGCGGCTAATGAAAGAGCTAAAATTTGAATTTAATCATTTCCCCGAGTGTTCATCGAATTCGTAAACAATCGCGTTTACTGTCAGACGCTGCCCCACTAAAAGATGCACGTATGCACGATGCACTTGACTCAAAAATCTTTTAACTTCACAGGGACTCCTCTATATTTTTACAATATAAATATAGTACCCGGCAATAAATAATGCACATCGTGCTTAGAATGAAACAGTCGGTCAGTTTCGGTTTCGTAGAGCGCTGTCTTTGTCACTCAGTTGGTATGTGACGTTTCTCATTGTTATTATTTTAGGCGACCGAGACAACGCTCTACGAAGTCGAAGCTAACCGACTGTTTCATTCTAAGCATCGATGTGCATTATTTATTGCCGGGTACTATATCTGTTTATTTAAAAAAAAACAAACAATACCTTAAGCAAATTCAAAGTTACCAAGAAAAAACCTTACGCAGCTCATTAAATCAGCATCAGAACAGGGATCAAGTCAATTTACTCAAATGATATCGCAAATTTATCTCGCAAATAGAAGGGTTGAATTACAAATTCTATATATAGATTATACGATGTATGTATGTACATGGTAAAGAAGTTGTAGGTACCTTGAAAATATTTCTTTCGTATTATAGGAGTTCGAATTCGTATTTTTATTTATTTATTTTTTTTTTTTGCTTCACGCAGTATCCCGCACACAGCAGGGTAGGCAGAGGAAACCTAGTGTTAAGACACTCCGTTCCCCACTTACCGCCGAATTCGAAAGCATTGCGTATTAAGTGGCGGAACTCAACGCCACGCTTTGCCTCGACACCAGTGCGAAGAAAATGGATATTAAATATTTCCACTCGATATATTTACTTTACAGTCACACTTTATGCCACTGCGCCACAATTGGCCCCAAGCAGGCAGGTCCTATTTTAGTAAAAAAAAATAATTATTAAATTACATATATGCATTCACTAGCTTGGTCTGAACACATAATACAAGGTCATCGTGGTATAGTGGGACAGCGTCTGACGTAAACGCGGTTGATTGTAGATTCGATTTAAAATAAGGGAAATGATTATATTTAAATTATTATCATCGCTCTGTTCATGAGAGGAGACTAAATTTAACGTTGAGTTCCACCAGTCAACACGCAACGACTTCATGCGGATAGTGGAGAACAGATTATCTTGCACACTAGCTTCCCTCTGCCTGCCTGCCTGCTGCATGGGAAATAACAGAAATATAAAAAATGGAATATTCTTTCATAAATATAAAACCAAAAGATTTGAACGCTTGCTGGCAAATGAAACGTATTCCTTCAAAAAATATAATACATTTCTAGGTGCTAAGTAGCTTGGGGTATACTTATACTATCCAAGTGAAGAACGAAGTGTCTTCTCTCTCTGCCTGCTGTACATGGAAAAGGGTAAAGCTTACAAAAAAAAAATTTGAAGATTTTTATGTTAACCAACCGCTCGTGCTAAAAAGTAAAATTTAATCCTATTTTAAGTTAAGCTAAGGGAGTTATTTTTAAAATTACATAACATTTATTAAAGGCAAAATCCATACTTATATTATAAATGCGAATGTCCGCCTGTTTGTCTGTCACTCTTTCACGGCTAATCTACAGGTCCGATTTGTATGAAATTTAGAATGAAAGTAGTAAATAATCTAGGGTCAGACATAGTTATTTTTTGTAAAATGGTTGCAATAGGGGATGAAAGCTTGTATGAAAAATCTAAACCGCTTGACCGATTGTAATGATTTTTGGTATAAATATAGTTGATTATCCAAGGTTAAACATAGGCTACTTTATTTTCCAAAAATCCACCCACGAAGGTTGTAATATAACGGAACAGTTACATAGTTCACGCGGTGAAGCCGCGAGCGGGTCGCTAGTTATATATAATTTAAACATATTATTATTTGTACATTCTTTATAGCTACGTATTTTTGATAGTTTTTTTCAAAAATAAAGGCCACATTTACATCGCTAATAAATCAAGTAAGCCAGGTTATAAGTACTGTCTATTTCAAATTAAATCACACACACGCTTTCAAAGGTTTTAGTCTACAAAACCAGCTGGCTGCCGACAATTTCCATTAATCTCACCATAAAGCCACTATGGCAGTGCAAAAATACTTCGCATTTTATATGAGCTGACGCAGTGTTTGCGCAAGCCTTTTCAATACGATGCGGATATCCCGAATGCTTGTTTTTTTTTTAGCTTCACGCTGTATCCCGCACACAGCAGGGTAGGCAGAGGGAACCTAGTGTTGAGACACTCCGTTCCCCAATTACTGCTGAATTCTGGAGGCAATGCGTGTTAAGTGGCGGAACTTAACGCTGCGCTTTGCTTTGACACCATAGCTAAGAAAATGAAATACTTAATATTTCTACTCAAGTGGGAATCGAACCCACAATCAGTCGTTTTACAGTCACACTTATGTGCCCCTGCGTCACGACTGACCTCATGTAATGTTCAAATGTATAGGATAATATTTGTTTTTCAAGTTCAAAGTATCTGATCTCCCGTTTTAAAGGGAAGAGTTAGCTTTAATTATGTCGCTTTGAACGTGCCAGTGGAACACTACTTACTTGACCAATGTCACGTTGAATAAAGACACTCCGATCTCCACTTTTAGTCACTTTTTTGTATTTTTTTTTATAAAAAACAAAAGTCTTAAATTATTTGTACAAGCTTTTATTAGCTTCACTTGTTTCGAACTATCAATCAATTAACGGGATATAATCTTTGAAGGTTATTTCTATCCAATTCATTATTCAGGATAACTAGGACTAGGAGCGCAACTAGATCCTCAATTTCGTCTCGCTGCGCTCGCGAAATCGGGTGCCGTTTACATATTGAGCGAAGCGAGCAAATGAAAATCATTTATTTATTCGGCACACGCAGTTGATTGTAGCCAAAACGTTTCGCGCGAAATTTTTCTGCTATCGACTTTAATGGGAAATCAGTTTTTTGGTGATAATTCCTCAAGGACATCGATTTATTCTTTAATATTTTTATAAACCATCTCTGTATTGACATTAGTATACCCACGTGCGAAATATCATAAATTTCTGACGTGTAATTTTCGAGCTTATTCGTCACAAAGTGTGCCAAAAAGTCTTTATTAGAGCGCTCCGCTCGATTCGCTCAATAACAAAACGGTTAGTCAGTCGGTTAAGTCAGAGAGAACCTAGTGAACACACTCCGTTTCCCACTTTCCGCTCTAATACGAGACATTGAGTGTTGAACGACGTAACTTAACGCCGCGGTTTGTCTTGTCAGCAGAGGGGAGTAATGTAATAATTCAAATATAATCAAATCCCGAGTGAGAATCAAACCCACAACCATGGTATATAACAGTCAAACACTGTCCCGCTGGGTTACCATAGCTTTTTAATATTTTTTTACTATTTTTTTATCCGCATATCTGTATCCCGCACACAGCAGGGTAGGCAGAGGGAACCTAGTGTTAAGACACTCCGTTCCCCACTTTCCGCCGATTTCGGAGGCATTGCGTCTTAAGTGGTGGAACTTAACGCCGCGCTTTGCCTCGACATCAGAGCGAAGAAAATGGAAATATTAAATATTTCCACTCTTCAAGTTAGAATTGAACCCGAAACCAGTCGTTTACAGTCACAAGCTTGTGCCACTGCGCCACGACTGGCCCCCTAGATTACTTATTTTTTGTTTTAATTATTTATTTTAAATTTGAACTCCCAACCGTTAATCAGTCATACTAACTATGCCATGACGGACTCATATAATAACAATAAATTTATTCATATAAAACGTGTATTTACATATAACAACATTTGCAAATAAGTTGTATCAATTGTCATTTATAAGGCTTACTGTTTAATATTCATGTGTTAATGTATAGACATATTATATTGTGGCCAGTCGTGGCGCAGTGGCACAAGCGTGTGACTGTAAACGACTGGTTGTGGGTTCGATTCCCACTCGAGGAGTAGAAATTATTGCCTTTATTTGCCCGCAAAGTAGAGAATGCTGATGTACGAGTATGAGTTCTCGAGACTAAGTTCTCTCTGTCTACCCTACTATGGGGGCAAAAATGTAAAACTGGAAATATTTAAATTATAAATTACATTTAGACAAAAATATGTTGATTTTGTGTATTCAAATGACAATAGCGTGACGATAAAATGAAAACAAAATAAGAAAAGCTTAGAGTAAAAAAAGTCGGATAAAATTGTCGTAACTATTTTATTATGCAACTTACATGTTTATTTTACGTTGAATAAATGAAGCTTTTACATTTTTTTTATTCTAAATAAAATTATTTGACTTTGACTTGACATTGTACTACTGTAGATATATCAACCAGAATATTTTACCTTGCAGGCATACCAAACGCAGACCCTGACGTTTATTAGTTTACGTATTTTTGTTTTCTTTTTTGAGCTTCACGCTGTATCCCGAACACAGCAGATTAGGCAGAGTGAACCTAGTGTTAAGTCACTCCGTTCCCCACTTTCCGCCGAATTCGGAGGCATTGCGTGATAAGTGGCGGAACTTAACGCCGCGATTTACCTCGACACCAGAGCGAAGACAATGGAAATATTAAATACTCGAGCCTCGAGTGGGAATCGAACCCACAACCAGTCGTTTACAATCACACGCTTGTGCCACTGGGCCACGACTGGCCACTATTTTTGTCATTTTACTAAAATATAAAAAATATATTTTTTAAGACTTAGTCAGATGTAGAGGAACAGTGTCTAACTGGAATCGTGAGTATACTCATTCGTTAAAATAAATTAAAAAAAAATCACAAACAGAAATAGAAAAAAATGCAAAAAAGTACACGAAACTCCAGTCTGTGGCGTTTAAAAACAAAGAAAAAAATATTTATATATAAATTACTTTTATATCTCCGCTTTGGTAGGACAAAGTTCAATGTTGAGTTCCTCCTCTAATTGTACGTAAGATAAGAAACTGTGGCCAGTCGTGGCCCAGTGGCACAAGCGTGTGACTGTAAACGACTGGTTGTGGGTTCGATTCCCACTCGAGGAGTGGAAATTATATTTCCATTTCCTTCGCTCTGGTGTCGAGGTAAAGCGCGGCGTTAAGTTCCGCCACTTAACGCAAGCCTCCGAATTCGGCGTAAAGTGGGGAACGGAGTGTCTTAACACTAGGTTCCCTCTGTCTACCCTGCTGTATGCGGGATACAGCGTGAAGAAAATCTTATAATTAATTATTTATTTGAGCAAAAACCGATGAATACCTAAACAACCAATATCGTTTACCCCACTGTACCACAATGGCTTCAAAATATAAATTTTATTTTACATTTCCAGTACTATTCTATTATAAAAAGACCTCATTATCTCCCACACTAAAACAATTTACCCAAAAATAAGTCTTTGCTACACTAAATAATTATATAATGTTAATTACATTATTCTGTCCGTCCGTGTCCGAATCTACCTCATTAAGAGAAACAGCCTAAGAAACGGCTCCTCAGCCTTTATTAAAGCAAAGATACAGGCGATACAACGTTAACTTTTGTTTATTTTCGGCGTTAATTGAACTATCCAACTGAACTAGTTGTTTAGTTTGTAAACTACTAAGTGTTCTGTCACTTTATTTTAAGTTTGAGCAAATTAAAATAAGTATGTATATATTTTATGTTAAAATGTTATCTATAGTAGGAATATATTAAGAATTATAGGGGCTGATAGTGGCGCAGAGACATAAAGTGTGACTGTAAAGCAACTGGTTGTGGGTTCGATTCCCACTCGAGGAGTGGAAATATTTATTATTTCTATTGTCTTCGCTCTGGTTTCGAGGCAAAGCGTTAAGTTCCGCCACTTAACACGCAATGCCTCCGAATTGGGCGGTGTGTGTTGAACGGAGTGTCTTAACACTAGGACCCCTCTCTCTACCGTACTGTAAGCTAAAAAAATATCTCTATTTAAAATTTCAAAACATTCGATTACAAAAACCATCTTATAATAAGCCTACACTAAGCTTCAGCTTCAAGCTTCTTTCTTCATAGCAAAGTTGTAAAAGAGAAGCTAAATTCAGTCACTCCGTTCTCCACTTTCCGCCGGAAATTGAGATGCTGTGTGTTAAAAAAACCCTGCTTTAATAAAACTGTCACCAGGCCACTGAATATTTTTTACGTTTCATTAAAACTTTTTTTGGTAACAACTGTTGGACGTTGGACAGTATCCAAGAGGCTCTATTACAAATGTTTTTGTCTTTAAATTTATAGCTTCAAATTTTTATATGTACATATAATTTGTCAACCTGGTTAGATGTCAGATGATGGTAGCCACTTTAAAGCAGGGTTTGTCAAAGTGGGGGGCGGATACCATTGACACAGAAGGGATACGCGAAAATTTTGTGTAAAAGCGGGAGCTAAGCTGTCAAACTCGAAACTACTGCTGGTCTGGTCATCATTTTCATTTGTGGCCATTGGACAAGGCAATCAAATCGAAACATACAAATGGTGGGACTTAATGCCGCGTTTTTTCTTACATGAGCTTATGTTTCTAGCAGTGAACATTGATCACACAACCAGTTTAGCGCTTTCCCGTTAAGCTGTGATGGCATTAACGAATTATATTTCAATTATAAGTAAAAAAAAACAAACTTTTTATAATAATAAATACAAATACACATGGGCTCTTTTATAATATGTGTATAACATTAAATTTTAGTTATTATATTTACTGTATTGTCTGACAGTAAACGCACAGCCAAAACTACTGGGATTATGAAACTGAAATTCGCCATGTAGATTCCTTAGGGAGTGTAAAGGAGCTGAGAGCTAAGAGAGGATTTCTTATAATTCCTACGGGAACGAAACAAATGAGATTTTTAATATATTAGGTATTAAAGTTAAAGGGGCCAGTCATGGCGCATAGGTACAAAATGTGACTGTAAATGGACTGGTTGTGGGTTCGATTCCCACTCGACGAGTGCAAATATTTAATATTTCCATTTTCTTCGCTCTGGTGTCGAGGCAAACTTCTGCCACGCAATGTCTCCAGAATTTCGCGGAAAATGGGAAACGGAGTGTCCTAACACTAGGTTCCCTCTGCCTACACTGCTGTGCGGGATACAGCGTGAAGCTAAAACAAAATATCCTTTTAGTACATACAATTCTTTTTTTTAGTTAGATATTAAAGTCCATGCAAGCCAAGTATCGGCATATAACTAGTTCAATTGATAGAAACATATTTACGATTGAAAGACCCTCGTTTTGAGCTGTCGAATGCTATATATTATTTATTCATGCCTAATCGCTTTCTAATTGTGTAGCCGTTCTTATTTAGAATATCAATACATTAAAATGGAAGTAAACGTCTGTTCAATGAATATAAAATTGACATTTACAAATACTAATGTCTCCTTTGACGTATAAAGTTCGCGTTACCTTGGCAACGTTCATGTCACTTTATACTAAAGTGTGTATCAAACGTAGGGAAGTGTGTCTGTGTGTGTAATATTTATCTATATTTTAATACAATTTTAAGCGGAGAGTGGAGACCGGAGTGACATAACTAAATTAAAAGAAGAAAAAATCACAAACAGAAAAAGAATATGCAGAAAAGTACACGCAACTCGAGTCTGTGACGTTTGAAAAGATAAAGAGAAAAAAAACGGAGTGTCATGACACTAAATCCTCTCTTACTACATTAATATGTGGAAATAGCATGAAACTATTAGTATGAAATTTGGCAGTTATAATTTATATACAGAAGGAGCGCAGCGAATACCAATATTTAAAGAAAAAACTCATAGGTATAACAGTACGCAATGGGACAGCGCGTGACTGTGAAGCAATAGTTATGGGTTCGATTTTCACTCGAGGAATGTTTACATTTAAATGTTCATTTCTTCCCTGTAGTACTTAAGACAAAGTACGGCGTTGAGTTCCGCCACTTAATAAGTAATGTCTCGATTTTGGCCGGAAAGTGCTGGACTGAGTCTTGATACTAGGCGCCCTCTGACTACCTCGCTATGCAGGAAAGTGCAAAAAAAGATAAATAAGTTTACAAAGTAAATGTTTTTCATACTTTCATATATCTGATGTATCTACTATTCATATGTCTGTATACAGTAGGAGACGTTAATGAGGCAACGCTTGTTTTAAGTATTTCTAATAGATTATAATAGAAGATAGATTTGTGTACTTTTTTACGTATAAACTTTGACTATACCAAATTTGATACTCCTCAGTCCGCATAATTTTCATAGCTACGGTCCCTAAGCACATCACGTATCAATTGTAATATTATATTCATTTGTCACTCTTTATCATATTTTTTTCTAATTTTCAAAACGCTGGTCCCGCTGCGTTTCATACGCTGATTCTACAGGCATGAGTCATTAACTTTAGTAAACCGGTGCTAATATTTTTGACATTTAAAAAATGAAGCAGGAAAATAAATATGGCGTACCTAGTACATTTAAAAATGGTTCTAACATCGTAAAATACTTAAAGATATTAAAAATCAAATGTAGCAATATTTTAATCAACTCCCTACTTATCTCTAACCATATGATACAATACATATACCCATGCTCCCTTCAAGGCCTCAAAGCCATTCTACATTCAGCCCGCAATTTGACGGATACACGCTCGAGCGAATATCGGAAACGCGTATCTTTACGTGAAACAGATCTATTGGTGGAATATATTTTTGGAAGAATGAAAACGAATTTATGTACTATAACAATGTACTTTATAAACATATAAAGTCGGGGCCAGTCGTGGCGCAGTGGCACGAACGTGTGACTGTATACGACTGGTTGTGGGTTCGATTGCCACTCGAGGAGTGGAAATATTTGATGTTTCCATTTTCTTGGCTCTAGTGTCGAGGTAAAGCGCTGCGTTAATTTCCGACACTATCACGCAATGCCTCCAAATTCGGCGGAAAGTGGGTAACGGAGTGTCTTAACACTGGGTTCCCTTTGCCTACCATGCTGTGTGTGAAATGAAACTATAAAATAAAAAAAATAAATAATTAATATCTAGTGACCGAGCTCCGCTCAGTATTTCTTTCAAGAAATGGTTATTTTGAAATAATGGTTACAATAATAATATGATAAAATAAATAAAAATTATAATAAATAAAAAAAATTAAAAAGGAAAAAAAATATGATAAATTAAAACAAAAAAATAAAGTCTGGATGTTAGGACTAAACCGTGGATTTCTGGCTTGTAAATTGCTAAAAGCCGAGCTAAAGAAACAGAGCTGTAATAGCTCTGTAATCGACAGTCGTATGCTAATGCTATTTCAGGCGGTTTTTTATTCCCTAAATTTACGGGAAAAGGCCATTTTTTGAAAATAAAACTTACCTAGATTGCTTTCACTCCTCCGAAACCTTCATGAAAATCATTAAATTGATCATTTAAATATTTAAATAAGATTCACACACTGAAAAAGACATCTTTAGCTTTTTTGCATAGAGAGAGAGCTTAGTGTCAAGACACTTCGTTCTCCATTCTCTGCCTAAAATCGAGACATTGTGTGTTAAGTGAAAGAACATAACGCGACGAACCGTTTGAATGAGAGAAATTCTAATGAATTTCCGGTTTCACTAATGGGAAACTCAACGACGAGCCCTGGCTTGTCGGAGCTGAGAAATAAGAAACATTGAAATATATATGAATGGGAACAATATAACTACATAAAATAAAAAAATAATAAAAATAGCTCCCTAATTTAAATTTAAATCACAACAATGTTGTTTGGTTAAAAATGTGTAACTCCAGTAGAAGCAGATTTGGCTTATTTCAGTTATTACTCATTCAAAGTCGAAATCAGCAATTTTTCACATTTTTTTTAAATTCCATTGATCTGAACCTAATTCTTCGGGTTAAGAATACAATTCCCCCCCGCCGCTGGGTAGCGTCCCGTAAAAGGCGGGTAACCCAGTAGTTTGGTGGTAGGAGATTCGTTCTCCGACTGGCTCGCGAACACTATCATGTCAAAGACGAACCGCCAAATATCTTATGATGTGTTCCGGTTCGATGGCATGTAAGCCAGCTCTCCCTATTCCCTCAATTCCCATCCTTCCTCTCTCCTTCTGTCCTACATTCCCAAGGCTGGCAACGCATCCATAACTCTAATGTTGTGGATGTCTATGGGCGAAGGTAACCACTTAACACCAGGTGGGCCTTCTGCTCGTTTGCCTCCTTTATTCCATAAAAAAAAAAATGTTTCGACATCTTCCACATTCCTTCTAAAATCGGGACATTGCGTGTGAAGTCTTCGATATCAAAATGGAAAAATTAAACAGCTTTACCTATAGCATTTTAAGTATTTAGGCAAAATTTAATTTTACAAATATCCATTATTGGTTATAAATTATAATTATATACGATGTTACAAATAAAGCGTAGATCTTAAAGAAATAAATATAACACTGAATGCAAATGAAAATGTTATTTATTTTCACGCATTCTTTATAATTAATTAGCGAAGTGATTTGATATATTGTTTTATTGTTAATATATAAATTTTAATTAATGCTTTATAAATAAATGTCATGTTATGAAAAAAATATAAATAAATGTCTTGTCTTCTTTTCAGCTTCACGCTTCTTCCCTAATAGCAGAATAGTCAGAGAAAACGTAGTGTCAACACACTCCATTTCGCCCAAAATCGGAGAAATAATTATAAATTTGATTATTTAAATATAATCAATCCCTCGAGTAGGTTTTGAACTCACTACCAATTGCGTTAGTCAGACGTTGTCCCACTGAGCCACCATGGTGTCAATCTTTTTAACTTGTGAATGCATATATGTTAAAACATTTGTATAATCTTTTTTTTTTTTAGCTTCACGCTGTATCCCGCACACAGCAGGGTAGGCAGGGGAACCTAGTGTTAAGACACTCCGTTCCCCACTTTCCGCCGATTTCGGAGGCATTGCGTGTTAAGTGGCGGAACTTAACGCCGCGCTTTACCTCGGCACCAGAGCGAAGAAAATGGAAATAATAAATATTTCCACTCCTCGAGTGGGAATCGAACCCACAAGCAGTCGCTTACAGTCACACGCTTGTGCCACTGCCCCACGACTGACGAAAACTATATGTTAAAACATTTGTAAAATCTATGATTTGTTCGCTATGATATGTAAATCAAAAGTCAAAGTTAAAAGAAGAAAGGCTGAAAAAGAACCGTGACCAAAGTCAATAGCTTACCACTGTAGAATATAGGACAAAACAACAGTAAAAAAAATATTAAAAAAGGCTTTTGAAAAAAAAGCATGAGTTGAACACATTGCTTAGTGGTGAGAGCGCCTGAACGGTATTCAGGAGGCGCGGGTTCGAATCCCGCTGCGTTCAAATTTTTATAAGTTTTCTTTAAATATCTTTTTCAGTTTTCCAATGTGTGGAACTTAAACACTTTAAAAATAAAAACATATATTTTTCATTCATTTAAAAGTAAAAACATATATTTTTAATGTATTTTTTTTGCTATATTGTGTAAAATTAGGCGAAAATACGAAAATATATCCAAAAATATATAGATAATATAAAAACTATTTAAGAAACAAACTCTAGTTTTATTAAAAACAACGCTTTATTAGAATAGAAAAAATTAAAATTAAGAACTTTAGCCTAAATTATTATTTAAAAAAAATATAGAAATGCCTGTCTTTTATTTAATGTACTGTTTTTACAAATATAATTACAACTGAACTGCATTTATTAAAATTAGAACTTAGATCACACAAAAAGCGCTACATTCATTACTTATATATAAAAAAAATGCAAAATATCAAACAATTTTTATGTTTTTTTAAATAAAATCTAATATTATCAAGATTAACCAAAATTTTTACTTAGCTTATATCGAAATTAAGTCATAGCTCAAAAAAAAAATAACCTACATTACTAAAAAAAAACACAAAAAATCAAAAATTTATCAAAATTTCGTCCGAAAATCAAAATTTTTTAGTCAAAAAAAAAACTCAAAAATTTTGCACTCACCATAAAGTCCACAATTTGCAATCCAATCCCAAAGACAGTTGTCATTATCGCACATAGCCTCTTGGCATCACATACACACCGCAAAAAGCACAGCACAGACAGACTAGCCAAATATATATATAATTATTCACATTTTTCATATAAAAAAACGTATCATTTTATTTATTTTTTCATATAAATGTAGTTATTTGGTGTGAAACACGCGTGTTCCGTCCCCTTCTCACTTCACGACTGAACGTTCCTATACCTGTTATTTTTCGAGGGGATGGCGCGTGCGTACAACGACTCTAATATATTAATTTTAAATAATTTTTCCATTTCAATTGAATTGAAGTAGTATAATAAACTTCGTAATGTAAAGTGTTTATTACAGATTTTTTTTTTTAGCTTCACGCTATATCCCGCACACAGCAGGGTAGGCAAAGGGAACCTAGTGTTAAGACACTCCGTTCCCTACTTTCCGCCGAATTCGGAGGCTTGCGTGTTAAGTGGCGGAACTTAACGCCGCGCTTTACCTCGACACCAGAGCGAAGAAAATGGAAATATAATTTCCACTCCTCGAGTGGGAATCGAACCCACAACCAGTCGTTTACAGTCACACGCTTGTGCCACTGGGCCACGAATAGTAGTATTAAAATAAAATTTCATTTTTAATAATTGTCAACATATAAAAAATACCTTAAATAAAAATTGTAATAAATATATTAAATAAAAATTGCTATTTTATGTTCTCATGTTCTTATTTGAAAATTAGTGACTAAACACTCTACTCTATACTTTTTCAAACATAAAACTATTATACTATTTTCAATACTATCGTCTTTTGTTAATGATATCGATTTACGTATAATTCAATGCACAGCTGCGCCCGAGTGTGCCTTTATATTAGACAGGCGACTTTGCCTTTGTTCGGCTGTTCTTTTATATAAATAATAATACTAATTCATAGTTTGTCTTTATTATAGGTAAGTATAGCTTTATCCGGTTTCCCATATCCGGGTCTGAGAGAAATTAGTGTTGAGTGGCGGAACTTAACACCGCGCGTTGTTCTTAGATAACGGGACGGAAAAATATATAATATCGTTCCTCCGAGCGGGAATCGAATCGACAATCAAACGTGTTTACTATTAGGGCTGTCCCACTGCGCCACGTTGGACTCGATGTTAAAATATATTTATAACGCTGTATCCCGCACATAGCAGGGTAGACAGAGGGAACCTAGTGTTAAGACACTCCGTTCCCCACTTCTCCGAATTCGGAGGCATTGCGTGTTAAGTGGCGAAACTTAACGCCGTGCTTTGCCTCGACACCAGAGCGAAGATAATGGAAATATTAAATACTTCCAGTCCTCGAGTGGGAATCGAACCCATAACCGGTCGCTTTACAGCCACACTTGGTGCCACGTTGCATTCGATATTAAAATATCTTTACAATTTCTAAAATGCTGTGGACTTAATCCCAATCATTTATGTTCTCATGTTCTTATTTGAAAATTAGTGACTAAACACACTACTCTATATTTTTTCAAACATAAAACTATTATACTATTTTCAATACTATCGGCTTTTGTTAAAGCTATCGATTTACGTATAATTCAATGCACAGCTGCGCCCGAGTGTGCCTTTATGTTAGACATGCGACTTTGCCTTTGTTCTGCTGTTCTTTTATATAAATAATAATACTAATTCATAGTTTATGTTTAATATAGGTAAGTATAGCTTTACCTTGTTTCCCATATCCGGGTCGGAGAGATATTAGTGTTAAGTGGCGGAACTTAACACCGCGCGTTGGTCTTAGATAACGGAACGGAAAAATATATAATATCGTTCCTCCGAGCGGAAATCGAATCGACAATCAAACGTGTTTACTATTAGGGCTGTCCCACTGCGCCACGTTGGACTCGATGTTAAAATATATTTATAGCTTCACGCTGTATCCCGCAAATAGCAGGGCAGACAGAGGGAACCTAGTGTTAAGACACTCCGCTCTCCACTTCTCCGAATTCGGAGGCATTGCGTGTTAAGTGGCGAAACTTAACGCCGTGCTTTGCCTCGACACCAGAGCGAAGATAATGGAAATATTAAATATTTCCACTCCTCGAGTGGGAATCGAACCCACAACCAGTTGCTTTACAGTAACACTTTGTGCCACGTTGCATTCGATATTAAAATATATTTACAATTTCTAAAATGCTGTGGATTTAATCCCAATCAGAGGAATTATGTTTAAATTACTTGGGGATGGAACCCATAACCGATCGCATTTATAGTCAGAAGCTGTCCCACTGCACCAAGACGACCTTTAAGCTAACTTAAATGAATAATAAATTAACATAAATAATTATTATAAAAAAATATATATGTATTTTTTTTTTAGCTTCACTCTGTATTCCGCACACAGCAGGGTAGACAGAGGGAATCTAGTATTAAGACACTCCGTTCCCCACTTTCCGCCGAATTCGGAGGCATTGCGTGTTAAGTAGCGGAACTTAACGCAGAACTAAGAAAAAATGGAAATAATAAATATTTTCACTCCTCGAGCGGGAATCGAACCCATAACCAGTCGCTTTACCACGACTGGCTAAATTTTCACTTAAATGTTATATATTTCAAATATTAATAAAAACTATATTTAGCTATTTATACTATTCGCGTATAGGAGCGGCAAGAATCCGCATAGTTAATATGTCTACAGAGCCCTGAAGGCAGAAGGGTCACGAGCGCCCTTTACCGAACAAAGCATCGCAGACAGCCCGGCCTCAAGACTACGTGTGTGAATTAAAATTTCTTCCGCATACACTAAAATACATATATTTATGTATGTATGTATGTATGTATGTATATATTGTGTTTTATATGAGTACATTTTGTTGAAATGGTTTAGGATTGGTCAAGTGAAAAATTACACTTTTTTAAACATTCTAAAGTGTTATTCCACACTTAGGATAATTGAAAAAGACGTTTAGAAAACGTATAAAAAATTGAACGCAGCAGGATTCGAACCCATGTGTTCAACGCGATGCCCAGTGTTGGTGTCTGGACGGTTCAAGGGGCGCGGGTTCGAATCCCGCTGCGTTCAAATTTTTATACGTTTTCTAATTTTTTTTTGAAAAATCGCAATTCGGTTATAATTTATTCCTTCAGTTTCGCATTTTTTCCCACAAAACAATAGGCAGAGAGAACATAGTGCCATGACACTCCGTTTTTCATTTTCCACACAAAATGAAGACATTGCGTGTTAAATAGTAAAACTTTCCTGCATTTTAGTTTCTTTGGTTCATATTAGCATCACGGTTTTTTTTCGATTAGGGGTATAGTTACTAACGCTGTGTTCAACGCCTTCTACCGGAATTCGAATATTGCTCAATGAGTGGGGGAGCTTAACGCCGCACATTGTTTTTCCACAGCAAGGAAATAATATAAAGACATTGTCATTGACTAAACTGAAACATATGTTTATAATAATTAACCATCAAATATCATTAATGATGCCAGGCTGGTAGATATAGCTTGGCCCCCCTGATAAGTGGGGATACTTTCAAAGAATTATTTGTGGCTTTCCATATTTGGGATCTCGTTTTGTATTCATATATCTAATGTATTTTAAATTTAAAATAATAAAATATATTTTTCAATCTAAATATGACTAAGAATTTGTCTTCCTGAAACAAAGATAGGAAGATAGATTACGAAGGAACCTACCACTTTTCACCTCAAATCGAAACATTTAGTGTTAAGTGACGGAACTGATCGGAATGTCAATGAGCTTGCCCACTCCTGCAATATACCAACAGACTGGTCGAAATTCTTAAAAAAATCTATAAGAAAAATAAACGAATGCGATAATTGTATTACGGGCCTCCTTTCCACCATCTTCTGTCTGTCTCATCCTAAATTGAGCAAATATTGAACATGTTGTATGAGCAAATATTGGAGTAAACATTGAAAACAAAGAAAGTAAGTACGGTTTCTGTGACGAGTAAATATCAATAGATATATAAGGGGCCAGACGTGGGGCAGAGGCACAGTGTGACTGTAAAGCGACGGGACGTGGGTTCGATTCCCACTTAAGGAGTAGAAATATTTAATATTTCCATTTTCTTCGCTCTGGTGTCGAGGCAAAGCGCGGCGTTAAGTTCCGCCACTTAACTCGCAATGCCTCCGAATTCGGCGGAAAGTGGGGAACGGAGTGTCTTAACACTAGGTTCCCTCTGCGTACCCTGCTGTGTGCGGGATACAGCATGAAGGTAAAAAAAGATATATAGGTTTTGAGAGACCGAGGCGGAGTGACAGCGACTGACTGTATAATCAATTGGTTATGGGTTCGATTTCCACATGAAGGCATGATTATAATTAAAATATTTTTATTTTCCTCTTCTGCCTACATGATAAGGCTCGTCGTTTATTTTCACCACTTAATACGCTATATCTTAGATTCCGACGGAAAGTGGAGAACTGAGGATTTTAACACTAAGTTCTTGCGACTTTACTTAAACCCAGCCTAAAAGACGAATTCCACACATTGGTAATTCCACATCATCTCCGTTGTTTAGCGTATCGACTATCAAAATTATAATCTACCTATATAAAAGAAGCAATACAACAAATAAGAATTGTAAACGTTAGCACAGTTATAATTTATAAAGAGGAAAAGTAAAGAATAGCAATATTAAAAAAAAGAACATAAAAATACATTGAAATAAATAAATAAATGTAACAACAACACATTAGCATATCTTTGACATATAGTCTATACTTATATTATAAATGCGAAAGTCTGTGTGTTTGTCTGTCACGCTATCACGGCTAATCTACCGGTCCGATTTGGATGAAATTTAGAATGAAAGTAGTAAATAACCATGGGACTAACATAGGCGACTTATTTTTTCAAAAATCAACCGTTAAAGGGTTGAAATAGGGGATGAAAGTTTATATGAAAAAACTAAACCGCTTGACCGATTGTAATGAATTTTAGAATAAATATAGTTGATAATCGAAGATTAAACCGCTTATATTATATAAAGTGACGCAGGTATTTTATAAGTCAACAGAGACATTAGTCATTCAGCCGCTGGTGTCCTCGGACGATTGATTCGGTCCCCGTGGCCCGGCTAGTCAAAGTCAAAGTCAAATAATTTTATTCAAAATAAGTTACAAGCTTCATTTTTTGAACGTCAAATAATTTACCACCGGTTCACTAAATTTAATGCCTCAGACCTGAGAAGAACCGGCGCAAGAAACTCAGCGGGACTTCTTTTAAAAAGCAATTATTATATACACATTTATCGCTGACAGTGATACTTTTGAAATAGCCTGGAGCGAGCATTTCGTTCCCAAGGCGTGTTATCATTTACAAAATCTTTAATTAGGTAATAATCTTTAACACACAAACGTCTTTTCACAACTTTTTTAAATTGTGACAAAGAAAACAACGTTTGGAGTGGCGATCGAGTAGGAGCACCGTCAGGTTTTAGTGGGTAACGGCAGCGTTACCATCTTGCCTCACCAGAGTCCCACATAACCACGTCCTGTATCCCCACTCGAAAACAAAAAAAAATGGAAAGCGAACAAAGCGAAACAAATTAAAGAAAAAAAACAAAGAAATTAAAAATTAACCTAAATAAAACAAAAATTTAAACACTTATACTAATACAAAAGTAATTATTAAAATGACTTTTGATGACCACGTCGTAAAAACAATCCCGCGGGCGTTATGCCGTGCGCTTTTATGTGCGAATGGCATATGTATGACATAACATAGCTAATTAAATAACGACGTGTTATGAAATATTATAGTATAATGTTAAGTTTTTATTGTCCTTTTTATGTTCTTGCTATTTCCTGAAAAACATTGCATTACGTGGTATATTGGCAGTAAAAAGAAGTATCTGAATGTAATCTTCATTTTTTTTTTAACTTCACGCTGTAACCCGCACACAGCAGGGTAGGCAGAGGGGACCTAGTGTTAAGACATTCCATTCCCTACTTTCCGCCGAATTTTGGAGGCATTGCCTGTTAAGTGGTGGAACTTAACGCCGCGCTTTGCCTCGTTACCAGAGCGAAGAATATGGAAATATTAAATACTAGCGGCCCGCTCGCGGCTTCGCCGCGTGAACTATTTCGTTATATTGCAACCCTAGTGGGCGCATTTTTAAAAAATAAAGTAGCCTATGTTTAAGCTTAGATTATCAACTATATTTGTGCCAAAATTCATAACAATTGGTCAAGCGGTTTAGAGTTTTCATATAAAATTTCATCCCCTATTTCAACCCTATAGACGTTGATTTTTGAAAAAATAAGTAGCCTATGTTAGACCCACTCACTTTTACTACTTTCATTCTAAATTTCATCCAAATCGGACTTCCCCATTTATAAGTATGGATTTCCACTCCTCGAGTTGGAATCGAACCCACAACCAGTCGTTTATAGTCACACGCTTGTGCCACTGCGCCACGATTGACCCCAATCAATCTTCATTGTTTGTATTTTTGTAAGATTCCTGCCATGTGGGAATTGCGGTGGTCTCGAATTTGGGCGGAAAATGAAGAGAGAATTTTAGCAGTATTTACTTAATCTTAAATAAATTTAAAAAAATGATAAAGAAAATCGTAGCACATTGTAAATCATCTGACTGTAAACGCCACGGTTGTTAGTTCGATCCCAATTAGAGAGAATTCTTATAAAATATTTCCATTTCTCCTCTCTGGTACATAAGAAAAAGCGCGGCGTTTAATTCCGCCGCTTAATGACTCGATTTTTGGGCGGAATGTGAGGAACGCAATCTGCTATGCCAAAAAAAACTGAAAATAAAAATCGGTTGTCCTGTAAAACTGCTAATAATATAACAATAATAAGAGGTACCTATAAGATTTCTCTTAATATTTACTTCAATAACACCAATGCCATCTTGTGATCATATTTCATAGTATCAAATATGTGCTGTGCTCAAGAATTGTAAAAATAATATTTTGGTATATTTACCAAGTACTTAAACAAACATATGCATTTAGTAAAAAGCAATTATTTTATTATTACAAACAGACACCTTACTTTTATTTATCCGTATAGATAAATATTCATGTAGTTATGCAATATTTTCCTAAAAATCGACATAAATATTTAAAAAAATATTATTCTCATATAGCAGAATAATCGAAGAACTTAGTGTCAAAACACTCCATTAAAGTGTCAGATGCCTTACTTTCCAAAGTGGAGAAATATTTTATTACGATTGTTACACAAAATGGGAATCAAACTCACAACTAATTACGATTAAACTGTCTTACTGCGCCAAGATGGGTTCAATTATAATTATATTTTATTAAAGTACAATTATGTTCATAATCTTAAGTATATTTTCATAACAAGATTTTCATTTTATGATTATAAGATATTTTCATCAAAATACCATATTTTAGTTTTTGCTAAAATATTTTTAGTTTTACTTATATTAAAAAAAATTTGGCTAGTACTTACTAGTTATGGATATGCAATGTGCATTATGCATGTACACAAGAAGGCCTGTCCTTAGAAATATTACTAGTGACATCTAGCGGCAATTCAAGTCCCAACGTGATTCCTCTTAAGCCAAATTTCTTTTAGTTCTCAAGCTCTCCGCTAGGTGAATAGATAATTTAAAAAGCTTTTAATAGCTGGTGACTTTTCTTGTTGTCAATAACTGTTAGAAAATCTTGCATCTTGACTAGAAGAACCTGGCATCAAAATACTCGGTTCTCCCACTTTCTGTGCAAAATAGTCTGAGTGTAGTCTACGTAGGACTCTACGTCGAGCTCTCCTACCAAAACAGAGCAAGGAAAACAATTTAAATATATTTAATGAATCAGAGTAGGAATCGAACCCATAAAAATCAGAACTACACACAGATGTCACACTGCGCCATATTTACTTCAACAATTTATTTTATCTTCACGCTGTACCCCTTGCGACGTAGGTAGAGAGGGAGCGCCAAACGCTACGTATCTCTAACGTCTCTGCATACTTGTTTCGCCTCGTCCACTGTCATCAACCTCTTCATACACGCCCTCCGGGGGGAACTCATGCTTTTTACGTGACCTTCCTCCAGTATCGTCGATACTGTTTTCGAAGGTCAACTGAGGTCTCCTCCTGCCTCTCTTACCACTCACCTTTGCATATCTTTTTTACCATTCTTCCATCACTCATCCTCTCGACGTGACCAAACCACTTTAACAATTTCATTGGAAATATGAACTAATGTACTTAATACTTGTTACCAACTCCAGGCGCACATTAATTGAATTATATCCTATGTACTTTATTATTAACTATTTTTGTATACGTCGATGACATAATAATAATTTATATATTGTCATCAATCAATGTCATATACGTAAAGTCGCATACTCTGTAAGTTCCTATCAATTATTATTGTTTATTAACTTTCTACGACAACTCTGCACTGTTAAGTGTTCCCAGATTTAGTCTTGTGTCGTATCGCATTCTTAAGCGCTCATAATTAAAATTGTCACCCATTTACTTTAAAATGACACTTGTGAAATATTCCCAGAGCAAATCTTATATTGTATCGCTTTCCTGAACCGTCATAATTTAAGCACTTCAGAATGACGCTTGTATTACTTAGTTTAAGTTTTTTCTAAGTGTTATTATTGTTTAGTTTCTAATGTTTGTACTTTCGACCTTTTTACTGTAGACATCTAATTGAGTACTTAAGGACCAATATTTGTTTAGCCAGGACACTTCTATTTCAAAACTCATTGTGTAAAGGTGTATCCTACATTAAAAGTAGTTGTAATAAATATTTGTAAATACGAGTTATTTTCTCAATACGTACCGCAGCTATCCTGAGTTTACGTTTACATACTCTTATTACGACTGGCAACTCTCGACAATAAGAGCTCATAACAAGAAAATTTAAATAAGCCATTAAGAATTTAGACGTAGTCGAATTTGGAAAGCATGTCGTTAGTATTCTCAGCACTAGGTTAGTTTCAAAGAGGCGGGAGTTCGAATAAAGCTGCAATCAAATTATAACACAGCTTCACGTTCTTTCCCTCATTGCTGTGTAGTCAGAGGAAAACGTTTCTTTTCTAACCTCCTGGTCTTCTTTTGAGAAAATTAATAGAATTATCAAAATCTTTAGATTTTTGACACAAACTTTCACCCATTATTTCAAAAACTTGTCCCAAAGTTTATACTTTTTTTTTTTAATTAAATACCTAAACACTACACACATCTCGTATCCTTTTTTCCTTAAAATAATTTTACAATTCTTAAATGACATTGAAACACTACTCAAAACTACATTTACATTTTAAAATACCTAAGCGAGTCACCTAACCTACTATATTTACTATACATATTCTAACAATGAAATTTACTAAGACCACTATCCATTTCTAAAAAACGTAATAAATAAAACACACAAATACACATAACATTTATTGCGGCTAGCCCTGCTTCTGCGCCAGCTCGCGCGCCTTCGCCTTCTCCAGCTTGGCGATGCGCGCGTTAGACTTGTTCCCGAGCACGCCGCCTCCCCAGTGTCTGCGGAGCTCCTCGTAGCGCTCGTTGAAGTTGGTCCTGATCGCTTCTACTACCTTGGAGAACGATGCTCTGTCTCCGGACTCAACCTGTTAAATAAATTATATTTATATTATGAAAAATTAACAAAACATTGTATTTTATATACGAAATTAAATGGAAAATTCACATTTAATGTAAAAATTTAACAAAATTTAAAAAATATGTAAATAATTAAGATTTAAATCTAAAATATTGAACAAAAACTTTGCATGTACAACAATAGATAAAAAAAACTAAATTTTTAATGTCTTGTAGAACAGCCCTTGAAGCCACAAACTAAATAATTAAAATAACATTGCAAAGCCTAATAACAATTAACATTTTTCAATAAATAAATATATTTAATAAAGAAAAAAAAACGAAAACTAAAATAATGTTGTAGATGGCATATTCAGATATTTCTTTTTGGTGGTAGAAAAGTTTTCCTCATGGCGTTTGGATAGCAAATGCATCATCATTATATGCTCATCTATATTAAAATAATAATATAATTATACTTAAATAGCAAAACTGTTATAGCATTCTCCAATATAATATAATTATAAGCAATAACTCTACCATAAGCTCATCATATATAACTACATTAGAAAACCAAAAAAATATATTTAAT
This sequence comes from Dryas iulia moderata, assembly GCA_019049465.1. Taxonomy (NCBI): domain Eukaryota; kingdom Metazoa; phylum Arthropoda; class Insecta; order Lepidoptera; family Nymphalidae; genus Dryas; species Dryas iulia. Next base: position 13,529,010 of record CM032417.1, read on the forward strand.
AATATTACATAATTCAGTCAATAAAATATAAAAGCTAAAAAAACATTCCATACTAAAAATACAACATTAAAAAAAAAATTAAAAACAAATAATCAGAAAATGCTAAAACAAAACAATAAAACAAGCAAACAATAATCAAAAAAGAAAAATAAACAAACATACATGTGTAAGCGCTAAACATGTGCATGTTTTCCTGTGGACAAGGGCACCAAGGCGGGACTTTCCCTTCACAATACAGTAGGGCACACCCATCTTACGGCAAAGGGCTGGGAGGAAGAGGACCAGCTGAAATGTAAAAAAATATAACCATTTATATATATTTATATGTTGATTTAAATCTATTGTGTAAATTTTGAATCAGAGTCAACTGGCTTCATGCAGCATGTGATTCTATTTAATTAGAATCACAGCCTCAGGTGAAGAAATTCTAACATCATATGAAATATTGCTAATATAAAAAAAGAATCATGTTTACAAATAAAACGCGTCACCAGAATTAAAAAAAATACATTTTGTTCTACATACAATAGTAATCTTAAAATAGGCTTTTACTGATAGTGTTAAACAAAACTAAAATTTACGGAAATTTTCAACTAGGTCGATTTAATTCTGAGGTTGCGATATATTAATACAATTTGTTTTAATTTAAATGTAAAATAATTATAAAAATAAGTACATATATTAGTTTTTTCCGCAAAACAGGGTTTTTAAAGACTTTCCTAAGAGAATTCCTCGCGACTGCGTGTTGTGTGGCGGAACTCAACGCCGCGTTTTGTCTTAACAAACAAAGAGGAGACATGAAAATAGTTAAATTCCAGTACTCAGAGCAGGAATCGAATGCACAATCAATCGCGATTACAGTTAAATGCTGTCCCTACAGTGACATCTAGTAAAGCAATTTATAAATTTGGTTAAAATAAATATATATAGGCCATGTCCTAAATAATAATTTTGTACATACATACTTAAAATAACCATTACATCAATTTTGTTATACAGAAATCTTAAACAAATCTTAAACTTAGAAATAGAAAATTATATTTTTAATATTCAGCTTTACTCTATCATCGGGTAATGAAAGACTACAATATCAAAAGATATGGAATGGTGAACCTACTGCCACACTTTTAAATATACAATAAACTCAATGAAAAAAATGTCTTTCTTTGACTTATGCTCTAATTACATGTACAAAACACCATATATTAAATAACTAAATAAACTGTAACTCCTTTAAAAAACAATAAAATACAAATAAGAAAAAACAAATAATTACCTCAATGGGATCAACATCATGGGCGATGACAACCAGCTGTGCCTTCTTCTTCTCAACCAGCTTGGTCACAGTGTTGGTTCCTGAGCGAATGGTGTTAGGCCTCTTCGCTGGGGGCTCCTCTTTTTTGGCAACCTTAAAAAAAATAAAAGAAATAGCTATTTAATGTATTGCTATGTTGAGAATGTATTGACTTAATGTGTGATAAACATCAGAGATCTTGGTGGAAAGGTCGTCATGGCATTCAGGTAAGATTTTATGCATCATTTACAGTGTTTTATAATATAAAATAAATAAAATAGCAAAAACAAATAAATACATTAAAATAGGTATATTTACATTTAGTTTTGTTGAAAGTCACTTTAATATACATATTACAAGGAATTATATTTTTAGACATACATATGTCAGAGATATTTTATTTCAAAAATATAAAAATATGGTCAATAGATCTTAAAATACAAAATTAATACAATGTTAAATAATATAATATCAGTTAACTAACCTTACAAAAGAATATATACTTTCTTAAAAAACACTAATTAATATCTTAGCAAAAAAATAATTATTATTTTGATATCCATACCTTAGCTTCGGCAGCTTTCCTTAGGCGTTCCTTCCTCACTGCCTCAGTCTCTGGCCTGTACTTCTCGAGGATCTTGAAAAGACCCTTAGCTGAAATTAATTGAACTTATTAGTACTAGTTTTTTAACATATAATTATAATTTAAATGGAAATATTATATCAGAGTTAAAAAGCTCGTATTGTTTTTGATAATCACATTTGATTCATAGTTGCATTTGGAGTTCATCATGTAAAAAAGTAAAGAGTAAAAAAATACCAACTATCTACAAATCTCTATTGGAAGATGAATCTTTCAATTAAAAATATGATTTACATTCACTTTCGATTATTCACTTTCATCATTTTTACAGATTCAAAAGTATATTCATTGCAATTATTTTTTATCAGGAAGTATACAAAACAAAGTTTTATATATCTCATATGTAAATAGTTATTTCTTACTATTCTTACCATAACAAAGAAATGTGCTTTATATAATATATATAATTGCATAGGTTTTTATATACATAATTAGGTAGGTTTAAAGGAATGTTTAAAAGAATCATCTCACATTATCATAAGGTACATACAAGAAACAATGTATTTTTAAGATGCTGATACTTTCATATACTTTTGTACTGCCAAATAAACAAAATAATCATACATAACCACCTACCACCCTGGAACCGTCTTTGGTGTATTTTTTATACTATAGTTTCATAGATAGAAAGTTATGTTGAAACAAACCTGTAGTCTTATCTAAAGTCTGGGTGAACTGGTTGATTGGTGGCGGCACCTTCAAACGGCGCTGAAGCACTGCCTTTTGGCGCTGAATACGGATGTATTTGGGCCATCTCACAAAACGAGACAAGTCACGTGTTGGCTGGATATCCTGACCTGAAATATGTCAGTCCATAAATGATACATACAAGAATTGAGTAAATGGCAATAAATTGTAAAGTTAAAATATAGTGCAGTTTATGTTTGATATTTTATAATAATATTATTTAATCAGTATTTGTGTGTGTCGATCTCATTTATTACAGTTACAATTAGTCCCAATATATAGACACGTTCAGGTTATTCTACAAGAAAGAATTTTTAATTCCTGTAATTCACTTTCCCCCAACTTTGAGACATTAAACAGAGAAATTACTCCTATGAATAATTATTGACCTCCAAACCATTATATGCATATAATTAAACAATTTATACAAGCAAAAATCAATAATACTGCGGGAATATTTTAGTTAAGTGTGACCAATCAGTGTTAAAAAGCTCGTTATATTTTAACCACATGGTTATTTCAGTGTAATATTTTACATCATGTCGGTCACTTTACAAATAAGAAACTGAATATTTTGATAATAATAAACACAACTTACCAATGGAAAAGTTCTTCGTCCTTTTCTCGAATAGAGGGTTTACAACCTTTTTAGGTTCAACTTTCTTAACGACCAAAGGAGCGGCCGCTACCTTCTTTCCTACCTTCTTCTTAGGCTAAAAGAAAATATTTTTGCTATTTTAATTAACCTATTTAAACATATACTTCTTTTTAATAATTATATAGCTTCAGTTCTTGGTGATAGTAAATAGTAATCATAATCATTTAGTAGTTCACATCATGGTTTACTTGAAGAGGTTATAAAGCGTTAAGACAAAAATTTATATTTAACACATTACAATAAGTTAAATTATATAGAAAATCATTATAATAAAAGTATTTAAACTCAGAATAAATACCACTATTTAACAAAAAGATGTTGTTTGTGTGTTATTAAACGAAAAACAACATTGACGATCTTCACTTACAATAATATATGAATTCACACGTTTTCTAAATTCCCGAACAAAAATAACGTATTATAATAAACGCACATGGCTTTTACCTTCTTCTGCACCATCTTGAATAAACTTTAATAAAGTGATCTAACGGCCACGAACGGATACGTGACCGAAAAAGAACACCAACCTTTCGGCAAAAATGGCCGAAACAAAAAGACAGAAGCGCGGATTGACACAAACGTCAGTGCGTGTCACAGATAACACAAATGTTGGTAGATAATAAACAGAATAAATAGTGATGATAGAAATTATTTAAATACAGCATATATAATTTCTATTAATAAATACATTGAAATATTTAATTTAAATAAAAAAAATAGAAATACTTTAAGCATTTTAACTAGAAATAACTCTCACACTTAAAAAAATAAAAAAAATATTTCTAGAAAACGTATAACAATGTCTTTTAAATAAAAAATAACTCCAAATTTTAATTCCTAATTCTTTTTTATACATAAAAGACCATAAGCATACTTAATTTATAATTAAGTACAAAAATACGTAATTTGGAAGGAAATATAATGTAAGTACTACGAAAGACGTCAGTCTCTATCACAATTTTAATATTTACTGGTATGTATAGTAATATATTTTTTATTATTTACCTACGACTTACGAGCAGTAAAGGAAATCAGTATAATATTCTAATGTTAATAAAACGTGAACGAAAACAAGTTACATGTTACGATGTGTTTCACAATTTACTTGTTTTCTTTTATGGGTAATACTTATTGCATGTATATTTAACCTACAAATATAAAATATATTTCTTAGATCTATAATTGTTTGCAGGTTTTATAACTTCTTCAAGTACTCTAAAAGTGAATCTAGAAGGCACTTTACGTTTGGGTAATGAAGTTATATCTTCATTATCAGAATTTCTACGAAAAAGTAATATAAACACTAGACGATTTATGGAATCTGCAGCTGATGACGATTCCATAACAGATTTAATTAAAACATCAGTTTTATGTCACGATCTACAATTTTGTTTACCCCTAAGAAAATATATAGATGAATACGTCATTATTATGGCAAACTCTATAGAGGATATATTTACTGACAACCTAGAAGGGGCATTTCAAAGAGTTATTTTGGAGGAACAGTTAAGGCATTATTTAGTTGTCATAAGGTACATCCTTGAAGAGACTAACATGAAAATCACTGAAGATAAAAAAACTTACTACTGGTTGAATACACTTAAGACAATCTGTGCAAAGTTTCAAGAGATGGCAGTCATTTTGATATCAGAGGAATTTAAAAATGATTTTAGGGTTAACACTATAAAAAAATCGTTAAATCATAAAATAATTATAACAACTATCCTAATAGAGTTGAAGCACCAAGCAAAATTATGTATCGAACACGCTATATGTGTTAAATCGTATGGAGTAACGAAATCTTTGCACACACTTCTCGAGCAAATGGACAAAATTTCAGATGAGAAAGTCCGTTCTTTTATTAGATATTTTTATGAAGCTCTTTTTGATATGAGCTTCTACTCACATTTAAACCAGAATACGGCGCATGAGCTACAAGTGACTTTAAACGACATGGCCTATTCCATGGATGTGCCCACTAAAGATATATTAAGTGCAGTGAAAAATATTGTCAGTTTACGGCTAAATTCGATACAAACGAATAATTTCTTAACGTTAGGCCATGACGCTCTTTTGATCCATGTTATTTTATCCGACATGGATCATTTTTATAGCAAATACAAGGAGCCTTTTGGTAATTTTTTTCAATATTTCTTTGATTGGTCCATATCTGCAGTTCGGATTGATAAACAAATTGGACAAATCCTTAAAGGTATGGAAAAGGAATTGTTGTCGGTACCTGATGATTTGTTGACTAAATTAATGAATGAAGTGAAAGTGTTCTTAGAGTTGACAGTTGATTCTCCAAATAAATAAGCTTCAATAGTGAGATATAAATATAGTAAGCAAGATTTTAAGCTTAAAGAAATTAATTGGGGAAAGAGACCGTACTAGAAGCCATGAAATTATAATATGATATATAATATAGGTATAACAAATAATATTAAAATTGATATAGTTGGTGAAACAATTTGGATCCAGATAATAAAGAAAATATATGTTATAAGTGCGATAAATTGATATTAATATTTAAGTCTCAATCGTTTCTTTGTAGTTAAATGTTAAAAATAAAAAAAAACAAAGGAAGAATATTTTATTAATGTATAATGACTTTCTTGGGACTTTTAACGGGGCCAGTCGTAGCGCAGTGGCACCAATGTGTGACTGTAAACGACTGGTTGTGGGTTCGATTCCCACTCGAAGAGTGGAATTACTTACTATTTCCATTTTCTTCGCTCTGGTATCGAGGCAAAGCGCGGAGTTAAGTTCCACCACTTAGCTCGCAATGCTTCCAAATTTAGCGGAAAATGGGGAACGGAGTGCCTTAACTCTAAATTCCTTCTGCCTACCCTGTTGTATGCGGTATATAGTGTGAAGCTAAAAAAAAGACTTTGATTATTATATTTAAAACTAGCATTGCACAGTGTCACACACAGCACAGTGTGTATTTAACTGTCTACGTGATGGCTGTAGGTTCGATTTCCACTCGGGGGATTATATTTAAATTATTTGTCAACTATAGTGACTCCCAGGAGTTGAGTTTGGATGGGAAACTAGAGAACGGAGAGTCTTCACTATAGATTTATTTGACTACATGAAACGTAAAGAAAAAAAAGCATGAAGTATACGTAATATGACGTATTAAATTTTATTTTTAAAATAATACAAGTACATTAAGATTTTTTTTACAAAACAGGTTTCCAAATCGAATGCAAAAGATTCTAAAATACAATTCTAAAGTTAAATTTTCCACTAAATCCAGAGTAAAACTTAAAATGAGGTTATGGAATTGAGTTTTACCTTTACTTTGATGTATAAAGCGAAGCATATCCTATTTACGTTGCCGGAGAGCCCTTTGTGAATATGTTATAAGTAGGTACAATATCGTCCCGCAACTACTGATGCATTTCCGTTACTTGCGGCAAGAACGTAAGTGAATTAATTTACTTGGCTTTTGAAGTTTTAAGTCCTATCTAAAAGAGAAGCTTTATACAATATAATAATACTAGGAACCGCCTCTTTGCTCTGCATGGCGGGAAGAGCTAAGTGAAGTACATATTTAATGTTATTACATGTTAAAAAAGTTTGGGAAGCAAACACTTAACACTAACATAACACTTAACTTAACGTCCCACAGCCTAAGTCTATGGGCACTTTTTGACCATTTAATTAGCATTTATTCAAAAACTACAATTAAAATTGTCACCAAAACACTTCACAGCACACAAGACACTGTGCTCGATATCCCAAACTTCAGAGGTCTACTACTACAAATAGCCCAGAAAGAGTTAAACTACAACGAAACACACTGTTGACCAGTAAGAGCTTTGCTTCGCTCAGCTCAATACTATTCAGTATATAATGAAAAATACTCATATAATATTATTCATGCTTTATCCAGTATTTACAATTTATGTAAGTGTACATAATTTAATATACATGTGCAGTGGCCGCAAAGCTATAAGGCATAAACAATCCCTTCCAGGCAACCAATAATGGATAGTTGTTGTTGTTAAATAAATATTATAATACTCCTCTTTTTGCATCTGTACTGTCAGTAGCATCATATCTTCTAAAATTAAATGTATAGGCGAGACATTGCGAGCTGAGTTGCGGAACTTAACGCCGCCCTTTGTTCTACCTGAGCAGGAGATTAAAAGCAATTTGAATATAATCATTCCCTCGAGGGAGGATCGGGAACCCACTACCAAACGCTTCTACAATCACACGTTGTCCTTTTTCCTATCTATCGCGCCACGATGATCTCAAGATATCCATACTTATATTTTAAAGTCTGTCTGTTTGTCTGTGATGCTTTCACGGCTAGTCTACCGGTTCGATTTGGATGAAATTTAGAATGAAAGTAGTAAACAATCTAGCGTCAAACATAGGCTACTTATTTTTTCAAAAATCACGAAAAAGTGATGAAAGTTAGTATATATTAAAAACGTAATCCGCTTGACCGATTGTAATGATTTTTGGCAAAAATATAGTTGATAATGAAGGTTGAAGATAGGCTACTTTATACTTTAATTTTCAAAAGACCACCCTCCAGAGTTGCAATATAACGAAACAGTTATGTAGTTCGGGTCGCTAGTAGATTAATAATTTGCATAAATGCGTTAGATATTTCTTTCATTATTGATAATCCATTGATTGATGAACCTAAACTCATCATGACGTGAATAATTTATCGAACCATTAAAAAAAGATTAGGAATGAATTTTCTTTATTATCTGTGCTAGGGGTTTGGGAATATTGTAACTTGAATGACAACATATTAGCTTTAACGAAAATTGCTTGTGTGTAATATCATTTTTTAGTATCACGCATTTTAGTCTATACCATTTAAATTTACTTATAAGTAAAGTTATTTGAAATAACATTCAAACTTCTTCTTATTTCGTAATACCGAGAATGTTGAAACTATCAACAGTTTGGATCAGATTAACGCTTACAAAAATATTGATTTTGTTAGAGTTAAGTTTTTGTATGAATGTTATTTTGTTAAATTTCTTTTATAATATATTTATCTATACAATAGCTAAAAAAGTTACGAATCATTATTCTTGTGCTAGATGCCAGAACCATACAGGATGTATACATACATAGACTTCTAAAATATTTTTAAATAAAATTATTGAAAAACCATATAAAATACTATTTTATGTAATATTTATATATACAAATAAAAATAATTGATATATTTATAAAATATAATGGTGGCTGAATGAGTTACTGGCCGGTTACAGTTTAAGAAATTTGAAAAAAAAAGAAAACAGTAGATGGCGGGATGGCGGGAGCGTGACGTAAAAACTGACACTTGAGAATTTGTTAATATGAAATTAAAAACAATACAGTTTTAAAACATGGATATTCAATAAGTGAATTTAACATACTCGGGATTTGACATATTATTGTTCTAGTGGTATTCCCGGTTGATAAGGTTTATGTGTTTAATATGAAGATTTTTTTGGTAAGTTCTTATTATACCTATTGTTAATATAAAAGTATTTATAATTTTATATTAACAATATAACAAGATTGAGTATGATTAACATTATAAGAATTAACAATATCATATTTTTTTTTCTTTTACTCTTTACGTTATTGTTTTATCACTGAAATATGTTACACTAATTTTTGAAACGACGCTTGCGAGGCGGACGCTAACAACTGCAACACAGTTTTATACTAAAGCAGTTATTACCGTTACAAAATGTTATAATTATGTACCACAGTTTAAAATGAATAAAAAAATATTATTATTATTATATATTATTATATAAGACAAAGCGCGGCGTTGAGTTCCGCCACTTAGCACACAATTTGTCGGATTGGGGCGGAAAGTGGACAACGTCTTTTTACACTAAGTTCTCTCTACATGACTGCAAAAACTTGAAGCTGAAGAAAAACGATTAAATGAAATATAATTTTTGTAACTATAACCGGAAACATAGCAATTTCAAGGCAAAAAAACATTTGTTATTGAAAAGTTTCAATAATAATAAACATTTGCTTCTTAACAGTAAGTAAATATAATATACATATTTTTAATTTACCATTTGTTCGTTTAAAAACATCTACACAGCGAGTTCTGAAACTAATTACTTACGAGCTGGAACCTGTGAACCATTAGCGATATGTTCTAATGTAACATATAGGCTAAGAGCCTGTGTTTTATTATAACGTACATAAAATACTTGAATTCTCGACATTAAAAATAAAAGATGACCATATATTTTTTTAAAGCTTCACGTCTTTTACCGCATACTTGCTATGCTATAGACGGAACCAAGTATCAATACACTTCGTTTTTCACTACCTTTTTATCTTTACATCGCTCAACCTCCTGGTATTACGTTTTGATTAGCGCAACTCAACGCTGCGTTTTGTCTTACCAGAATGTAGTCTTTGTATATTATGTCTGAGGGTGTTATTAATTTAAGTGATTGTTATATTTGTGGCCAGTCGTGGCCCAGTGGCACAAGCGTGTGACTGTAAACGACTGGTTGTGGGTTCGATTCCCACTCGAGGAGTGGAAATATTTAATATTTCCATTTTCTTCGCTCTGGTGTCGAGGTAAAGCGCGGCGTTAAGTTCCGCCACTTAACACGCAATGCCTCCGAATTCGGCGGAAAGTGGGGAATGGAGTGTCTTAACACTAGGTTCCCTCTGCCTACCCTGCTGTGTGCGGGATATAGCGTGAAGCTATTTAATTTAATTTGATTGTTATATTTCATATATTTCTCTTTTTCTTACTTCCATTATATTTTGCTCCACAATGAACACCATCACGAAACTTATTTATTTTATTGTTAATATTTTTTTGTAATAAATATGGAATAGACGAACGAATAATACAACTACTGGCCCTCGGGCTATGAAAATAAAATTACCTGCAAGCCTTTCTCTCGTGCAACTCACTATCTGCAATGAGAATTAACTGTTCTGTGAACTACAATTCATGCTTTTTAATTTAAGGGACAAGTTAAATGTAAATAGATTTATTAAAACCGTCTGTACACGGGAAAGATGTAAGCTTGTTTCTCATTCGAGAGAATGACTATTACTTAATTATTCTTATTTCTTCGCTAGAGAGAATAAGAGCGAAGTCTTAGGTAGGTACTAGAGTACCTACCTAAGACTTTATCCTTTCATCCATTCCGGCCATTCGCGACAGGTCGAGGGTTCTATTCTCACTTGAGAAATGGAAATGTTTAGTATTTCTATTTTCTTCGTTATGTTGTTGAGACAAAGCGCGGTGTTAAGTTTTATCACTTAACACACAATACTTCCAAAATTCGGCGGAAAAATGGGGAACGAAGTGTCTTAACACTAGGTAGCCTTTAAGTTATTTTCAGTCTAAAGCAAATTAGGAGGAATGTAGCAAAATTCTATAAATAAGGCTGTGATGAAAAAAAATACCCACTATTAATCTTTTTGATTAAATAAATTAAAGTGTACGCTTTTTAATTTTTATTATTAAATTTCGTAAATATTATTACGTAATTACTTAAAATGTCCAATTTTAATTAATCGTGGGTTCGATTCTCGTCGAGGGATTATCTATGTTTTAATTTTACTGTTCTTGTAACTAAAACAATATGTGGCGTTAATTTTCACCACTGAACACACAATATCTCGATTTTGGTTAGAAAGTGGAGTTTACACAAGATTCTCTATGATTACAATGTGGGGAAAAAACATAAAGCTGTATTTTTTTATTATAACAGTAGATTGAAGAGGAAGCTTAAAAAGCCATTAGTATCTGAGCGTCTTCTTCTTCAGAACTTTGAGCACAACTTTTATTCCATATATAAGAAGACGAGTACAGAAATGTTAAAGTTTAAAACTTTCTTACTGATATAATATATTTTTTAAATATTGTATGCTATCGAATCGATTGGTTATAATTGCATACGTGATTGTTGTGGGTTCGATTCCCATTTGGGTAAATGATCATATTTAAAATTATTGCCACTGCCACTGCTCCGGTTGGAAGACAAAAAATGGCGATGAGTTCCGTGAATAAACAAACGTTAGGGTGCCTTGATATTATCTATCCTGCTTTGAGTTATAAAGCTTTCTTTGACAAGACTATTTCACTAATTTGGAATATAACCCACAACCAATCGCATCAACTGTTTGCTGTTTCGGCTGTTTCACTGCGTCACGGTGGCATTTAAACTTAATTTTTATAATAATTTTCCAATATAATGATTATTTAAGGGTTTTTACTAATCTATGTTATTTTTTGCTTGGGGCTTAATTTCAAAGAAACAAACTAAGAGTAATCCATGAAGTTTATATGAAAATAAATAAGAACAAGTACATATATACTTACCTATACATGAAGATAACGGCCCAGTAACCTCCCCACTCTATCCTTTGTGTACGTACGTGTAAAGCAATATTGTGCAAATTTGGATAGACTGCAGTAAAATTTAAATAAAGCTTGCATCGTTATTGGACATTATACGGCACAAAGTAAACCAATTAATATGCCTGTATTACTTTGCGAATATTAAAGTGCCATCGATTTTTAAAAGCAAATGACAAACGAGGTTGACCGGTGTCTTACTGTACGTCATTGTAAATGTGTATTATGGGTTCAAATCCATTCTGGGATATGAAATTGTATACATTTCTTCGCTTTGCTAAGGTAAGAGGTGTTAATTTTATCTATTGCTTATGTCAGGGGTGCTCAGCCTGCAGCTCTAAGACCGTATGAGGCCCGCTTTAAGCGTTTATTTACGATTATATAACAGATATTCTTCGCCTACTTTTTATATCTTATTAAAAAGTGTGATTTTGACCCGACAAAAGTTTTCTAAATTAAGATAGGTCGTTGCTAAAAAAAGTTGCTGACCCCTGATCTACGTATATCAAGTAGATCTATGTATATTTAAAAATTGCCCAATTGCCTAATTAACAGATTTGTTTCTGTAAAGGTTTTAACTAAAGATTACGGACTCGTGGCCCTGATCTTAAGTGAACTTTTCTGAATTGTAATATTATTTTTTTCCTGTCACTCAATTATGATAAGAACTAAGACATAACTATTTCTAGATAAGTGGTTTGTGCGAGCGTCGATATAAAATAAGTCTGGATAATATTTTATTTTATTCATTTATAACATTTATTTTTTTCAAAATGGGAATGAGTTCAAAATTTTATATTTTTTTTTTAGCTTCACGCTGTATCCCGCACACAGTAGGGTAGGCAGAGGGAACCTAGTGGCTAAGACCCTCCGTTCCCCACATTCCGCCAAATTCGGAGGCATTGCGTGTTAAGTGGCGGAACTTAACGCCACGCTTTACCTCGACACCAGAGCGAAGAAAATGGAAATATTAAATATTTCCACTCCTCTAGTGGGAATCGAACCCACATCTAGTCGTTTACAGTCACACACGCTTGTGCCACTGGGCCACGACTGGCCACCTGACATATTCAATTTTTATCTATATTTATGTTTCTTATTTTGTATAACGCTATAACTATAATAGTGTACAGAGGCATCTGTTTCCTTTCAACGAGGCCCTTTGTCTTATGGATCAAACCGAGGAAATGAAAATAATTTTGTCGAAATCGATTTTTCCGTTGAAAAAAAATCTCAGCAAATATTTTCACCAAATAGAATTTAAGCTCTCGTCGGATTTATTCAGCCATAGTCTAACTACGCGACGACAGTTTTTTTTTATTGGAAATCATATTATGAACGTGGTGTGCTAAAACCAGTCTAACTATAACGATCCAATTTATGTTATAGCGTTAGATTTTTTAATTTTATTTAGGAAATAGCCTTATTTTAAAGTATGTGTTCCTCAATGCCGCCCTTTGTCTTAGGTATCAAAGCGAGGAAATGACAATAATTTTAATATGTATAATCATTTCCTCCGAGTGGAAATCGAACCCGCAACCAATAGGGTTTACAGTTAGACGCTGCTCCGTTGAAAAAAAAATTGTGCAAATAGAACTTAAGCTCTCGTCGGATTTATTCAGCCATAATCTAACTACGCCACGACAGCTTTTTTTTTATTGGAAATCATATTATAAACGTGGTGTGCTAAAACCAGTCTAACTATCCAATATTTATGTGATAACGTTAGATTTTTAGATGTTAGAATTCCGTGTTAAGTAACTTAACGCCGTGCTTTGCCTCGGAACCAGAGCGAACAAAATGGAAATATTAAATATTTCCACTCCTCGAGTGGGAATGGAACCCATAACCAGTCGTTTGAAGTCACACATCTGCCCCCAAGTGATGAAGCTGACGTCAATAAAAAAGTAAAGTTTATTCTTTTACAATTTTACGCTTGGCCTCTCTTAACAGAGTAGGCAGAGAGAAACTAGCGTCAGGACACTCTGCTCTCCACCATCCGTCCGAACGAGTCATTGTGTTCTGAGTAGGAATCAAATACACAGTAGCTTTAGTAACGGTAACGTTAGACGACATTCCACTCCGCCATGATAGGCTCATTAGCTGTTTAATATGGAAGAATAAAAAAAATTAAGTAACTTTGAGCGTCACGTCGAACGTCAAATATCTTTTCCATCTCGCGTTATATTTTTTGTCAGTGAGATTTATTCGGGATTTTCGCTAAAAATCGTCACGTTATTGTTCGCTTTCTGATAACACGAAAAGCGGTTTAACTCTGTATGTATTATATTATATTCAAAAATATATATTTTTTATATATCCATACTTATATTATAAATGCGAAAGTCTGTGTGTTTGTCACGCGTTCAGGGCTAATCTACCGGTCTGATTTGGATGAAATTTAGAATGGAAGTAGTAAAAGTTACTGGGTCTAACATAGGCTACTTATTTTTTCAAAAAACTACCTATAAAGGATTGAAATAGGGGATGAAAGTTTATTTGAAAAATCTACACCGCTTGACTGATTGTAATGAAATTTGGCATAAATATAGTTAATAGTTCAAGGTTAAACATAGGCTACTTTATTTTTCAAAAACCCGCCCCCTAGGGTTGCGATATACTGCAACAGCTATGAAGTTTATGCGGCGAAGCCGCGAGCGGGCCGCTAGTCTTTTATATATCAGAGAGTGCCAACCTACGGCCGCAAGCCACATGTCCGCTTTGACGGATTATTTGAGACTCTCGATAAATGTACTTGAGTCGCTTATTCATTCTTTGATATTAATTTTAATTATATATTTAATTGAATTATACTGACATCGTGGTGCTTTTACAATTTGTGAATTTGATTTCAAAAGGTTTTTTAGATTGTATGATTTTCTGTTGAACATAAAAGAAGGTACTTCCCCTATGGATCTGTGTAAGAAAATTTTGCTACAGATGACAATAAAATATTGGTTGACATATTACATATAAGTACGAAATGAGAAAATAATTTAAGCATACATACTTCTATTATAGTTTTCAGGTTCACCTCTTTTATGAACAAAATCTGTTGAAGCGTTAAACCGTGTATTCAGATCGAAAGCTTACTTGGTGTTACATTGCATGCATAACAATATATGACACAGGTGTTAAATATCAGAAAGACCAATCGCAATTTTGTATATACGTTGGTAGCTTGACGTTTTTTACCGTAAAGCAAGGTAGGCAGAGAGAACCTAGTGTCAAGACACTCCTTTTACATATTCCTTATGAAATATGTTAGCACAAATATTTTTTTTTCTGAATTTGAACTATTTTCTTTTTTGAAAATAATATTGTTACAGTATGCTTAAGTCATTTGGGTTAATTGGAGGATTACTTGAAAATTTAAAAGATTATAGCAATTTAGAACGATAAAGAAATATAGCAACTTTAAAATAATGTTTGTTGGTGATGGGATGAGGACATATGCGTTCTCGTTGTTTTTTTCAATTTTGTGCTTTTTTCCTTTATAGCAAGCAAAAAGAACCTAGTATCAAGACACTCCGCTCTCCATTTTCCACTAGAATTCGAGACATTGGGCCTTTAGTGGTACAATTTAACGCATTGTCCTCGTTACCGAAGCAGTGAAATGAAAATAATGCAAAAATAATCATTCTACAAAGTGGGAGTCGCATTAAGGTCAGAAGCTGTCAGTGGCAGTGTGTGTTGTAATAAGTGAAACAATATTGTTCGTAAGTCTGTAGTCTATATGTTTTAAAATACAACACAGCAGAGTGATATTTTTCTATATAACACTTACTAGTCAAAAGTGTGTTTCGTTATGGTTTAACTCTTCCTGGGCTATTTGTAGTAGACCTCTGATATTTTGTAGGGGTATCGAGCACAGTGTCTTGTGTGCTGTGAAGTTTTTTGGTGATAATTGTAATTGTAGTTTTTGAATAAATGGTAATTAAATGGAAAAAAGTGCCCATAGACTTAGGTGGAACGTTAAGTGTTATGTTAGTGTTAAGTGTTTACTTTTCAAACTTTTTTAACATGTAATAACATTAAATATGTACTTCGCTTAGGTCTTCTCGCCATGCGAAATGGCAAAGAGGCGGTTCCTAGTATATTATCATTTTTTATAAATATATAAATTTTCAGTTTTATAATCTGTGACAGTAAAAGTCTTGCACAAGTCATGAAAACAAATGTAAATGTCGAGCAATATTGAAACCAAGCCTGAGAATGTGTCCATGCGCTTTATGCTATTTCGAATATTTCATACAAAGTGGATTTCCAGATTTTTCATTTTAATACAAAATAGAGACTATCGTTGTTCAGTATAACGGCTTTTGACCGTATACACAATGGTTGTGGGATCGATTTACATTCGTGGCAATGATTATATTTAAACTAGGGACCCGCTCGCAGCTTCGCCACGTGAACTACATATGTAACTGTTTCGTCGTATTGCAACCCTCGAGGTTGATTTTTTAATAAATAGAGTAGCCTACGCTTGAGCTTGGATTATCAACTATATTTATGCCAAAATTCATTGCAATCGGTCAAGCCGTTTAGATTTTTCATATAAAGTTTAATCCCATATCTCAACTCTTTAGAGGTTAATTTTTAGAAATATAAGTAGCCTATGTTTGACCCAGTAACTATTACTACTTTCATTCTAAATTACCAAATCGGAACGGTAGATTAGCCGTGAAAGCGTGACAGACAGACAGACAAAACTTTCGCATTTATAATATAAGTATGGATTATTTTTATTTTTCCGCTTTAGAGACAAGACAAAGCGCGGCAATTAGTTCTGCTACTAAACACATAAGGTCTCGGGTTCGGGCAGAAATTAAAAAAAGATTTTTAAAAAACTTATAAATATGAACCCACGCCTCTTGGTAACCATCTCTCTGGTAAGCTCTGACCGACCAAAGTATAAAATTTTAATTATTTACAACTTATTTCTACAATTTATCCTCATTGTTAATATCTCTGTACAGAGATTTTTACAAATTTCTGCTGCTCAAAGATTATTCTACGAGTAATCGTTTGGCAAGAGAGAATGCTATTTATTGAATATATTAATGTTGTTTAAATGTTTTTCACACACGTAGAAAACATTTTTAGAAAATGTGTTAAACGCAAAATACCTCAGAGTAGACATCGAACCCAAAACCACTCACCCACCAATCATACACTGTCCCACTACTCTACCATGGCCTTAATTAACAGAAATCTATTCGTTTATTTGATAAGAAACATATTTAAAATAAAGTGTTTTTATAATTATTTTACTAAAATAATTTCGAAACTATATTTTTTTTAGCTATGTATATCCCGCACTCTGCAGGGCAGGCGGAGGGAACCTAATGTTAAGACACTCCGCTCCCCACTTTCCGCCGAATTCGGAGGTATTGCGTGTGCAAGTGGCGGAACTTGACGCCACGCTTTGCCTCGACACCAGAGCGAATAAAATGGAAATATTAAATATTTCCACTCCCCGAGTGGGAATCGAACCCACAACCAGTCGTTTACAGTCACACGTTTGTGCCACTGCGCCACGACTGACCCCTAATTTTGACATTCTCTTGATCATTTTAAGTCAAACAGTCTGTAAATAACAGCGGTAGCCAAAAAGCTTTTTGTAAAGCGAAACCTCATGTTAATGTAACTTGTAAAGAAAGCCCTAGCGAAAGCAACTTTAAAATATAGTATAAAATTAAAATTTAAATTTAATGAGAATTCCTAGCCAGTGTAGTATTAGAAATATTTAGCTTTTCCAAGAATTCTGCAAATGGAATAAAACGCCACGTTTCACTATTTCAACTGGAAGCTCGACCTATTTTTTATATACTATTTCAAAGTAATTGGATACATAGCTAGCTTTTAACAAATTATGTAATAAAATTATAGATAAGACCATCGTAGTTTAGTGGAACAGACAGATGCTTTGTCTATAAATGCGACTATTGTGGGTTCGATTCTCAATTAAGAGAATTATTATATTTTTTTTCAGTTTCTCCACCCTTTTAAGTCAAAGGGCTACGCTGGGTCCAAAATCAGCTGAAAAAGAATGTAGATTTATTTTAACATTCATGAGTTATCACATAAGTGGCCACATACATCACACTTAGGATATGAAAAATCTTTTAAGAAAAAGTATTTTTTTTGTGTATAAAGAAATATTGTGGCCAGTCGTGGCCCAGTGGCACAAGCGTGTGACTGTAAACGACTGGTTGTGGGTTCGATTCCCACTCGAGGGGTGGAAATTATATTTCGATTTTCTTCGCTCTGGTGTCGAGGTAAAGCGCGGCGTTAAGTTCCGCCACTTAACACGCAAGCCTCCGAATTCGGCGGAAAGTGGGGAACGGAGTGTCTTAACACTAGGTTCCCTCTGCCTACCCTGCTGTGTGCGAGATAAAGCGTGAAGCTAAAAAAAAAAGTATTTCTTTTAACTTGGTAGGACTTAAACCGGCGTTTCTTGGTAATTCTCAATATCCTTATATTCGACTGTAAGCCGTACCGTATGGCTTAGCAGTCAATCTTGGGCAATATCCAAACAGGTGCAGATTTAAGTCCAGCTGCTACTAAAATGTGTTTGTTACTTACTGATCGGTGTTTTCAGAAAATCGACCAATTAAAAAATAAAAGGAAAATTACATTTAAATTGAAAATATTTAAACTATTTTTAGAAAGAAGTTTATTTCAAACTTTTGTGCAAATGTCAAATGAAAGGTCACAATTTTGTTAATCGATTTGAGCAATTCCTACGCGAAATCGAAAAGCGATTGTTTGAAGTGCTTTTTCATACCAAAAGTTTAAATTCAAAGTTGCTTAGGTTTCCAACAAATCGCTAAAACAATTCAAAAAAGCGTCATGCGAAGTTAGATTTTAAAAACGGCCTGTTTTTCAGTATATTTGACTGGAAAAACGATAGGTTTGATTTTTACCCGGAGAAATGATTACATTAAAATTATTTTCATTTTTCAGCTTTGGTAAAACGGAGCGCGGCGTTGAGTTCCGTCACTTAATACGCATTGCTTCAAGTTCTTTAGATAATAGACGCACTAGGTTAGGATTCAAGTTTTTGCAGGTAGTTATGAAAATACACTGTTAGAAACGCATATGAATTTCTAAGTAGCTGAATAAAGAACTAATTGTTTAATGGTCAGAATGCTTGGACAGTTTACAAGAAGAACGAATTTGAATACCGCTTCATTATTATTTTTTAGCTTCACGCTGTATCCCTTGCGGGGTAGTCAGAGAGAACGGAGCGCCAAACGCTACGGTCCCTGCATACTTCTTTCGCCTCGTCCACTGTCATCAACCTCTTCATACACGCCCTCCGTGGTGTCCTCATGCTTTTTTTACGTGACCTTCCTCCAGTATCGTCGATACTGTGTTTTCGAAGGTCAACCGAGGTCTTCCCCTGCCTCTCTTACCACTCACTTTTGCTTCATATATCTTTCTTACCATTCTTCCATCACTCATCCTGTCGAAGTGCCCAAACCATCTACCGCTACCGCTACATTCAAATCTTTATATGTCCTTTAATGTTTTTCACATCCTATTGTATGAATAACACTTTATATAAGGCTAAATAGCTTATACCAATTAAGAATTTTAATATAAAATTATATAGAAACCTAAGTTTCTAGTCTTTGGCCAGTCGTGGCCCAGTGGCACAAGAGTGTGACTGTAAACGACTGGTTGTGGGTTCGATTCCCACTCGAGGAGTGGAAATTATATTTCCATTTTCTTCGCTCTGGTGTCGAGGTAAAGCGCGGCGTTAAGTTCCGCCACTTAACACGCAAGCCTCCGAATTCGGCGGAAAGTGGGGAACGGAGTGTCTTAACACTAGGTTCCCTCTGCCTACCCTGCTGTGTGCGGGATATAGCGTGAAGCTATATATATATATATATATATATATATATATATATATATATATATATATATATATATATATATATATATATATATATATATATATATATATATATATATATATATATATATATATCTATATATATATATATCTATATATCTCTCTATATCTCTCCGCTCTCTCTCTATCTCTATCTCTATATCTCATCTCTCTCTCTATCTCTCATCTCTCTCTATATCTCTCTCATCTCTCTTCTCTCTCTCTCTCTCTCTCTCTCTCTCTATATATAAAATTATATAGAAACCTAAGTTTCTAGTCTTAGCTTAAGCAAAGACGAACTTAAAGTTAATAACAGGCTAATTTCGCTCACAATAGTCTACTTACCGCAATTTAATTTGGCAAGTGTACTGAAACCTCTTTAGTTGATTACGTTGTAGAAACATTCTCATGTCGGTACTACTTCATGTACATTAAAGTAATTATACAGAGATTACTTTGAACAAGTTGTTTTGGTTTTTTCGTTGAAATATCGTTTTTTAGTTTTGAAATATACTTTTCTTCGCTCTGGCGCCGAGATAAAGCGCGGCGTTAAGATCCGCCACTTAACACGCAATGACTCCGAATTCGGCGGAAAGTAGGGAACGGAGTGTCTTAACACTAGGTTCCCTCTGCCTACCCTGCTGTACGCGGGATACAGCTAAAGTTTTTTAGGTAGATTTTCTTCGCATGGAAGCATATTTAAATATTTCCCTCATACTAGAATATGGAGAGTGAATTTAGTGTCATGACACTTCGTTGTCCCCTTTCCACTCGCGGTGCTTGATGAGTACCGGACCTAAACGTCTTACCAGAGTAGACAAATAATTATTATTAATTATTATTTTCGTATAATTTATTTTATAAAAAACTACACGATTTTAAAATCCAGCGGTGTTTAACGCGGCCGTGTCTGAACTTATCTTAGCAGCTGGCAATTAGGAAACGTCAAACTAGGCACTAGTATCTTTCTTTTACAATAGGATCCCAGGAAAACTCAGAGAATGTTCTATATCATGATTAAAAAAATGTACAAAGACGTTTATGGGTGTTATTTGCCTACTTAATGATTTTAATTTTTTTTATTTTTTTTTAGCTTCACGCTGTGCCCCGCACACAGCAGGGTAGGCAGAGGGAACCTAGTGTTAAGACACTCCGTTCCCCACTTTCCGCCGAATTCGGAGGCTTGCGTGTTAAGTGGCGGAACTTAACGCCGCGCTTTACCTCGACACCAGAGCGAAGAAAATGGAAATATAATTTCCACTCCTCGAGTGGGAATCAGACCCACAACCAGTCGTTTACAGTCACACGCTTGTGCCACTGGGCCACGACTGGCCACAATTTTAAAAATTTTTATTTTAAAAATGATAACACTTATTGAGAATGAATGTCCTCTCCAGTCAATTCAAAGGTATCATTGCCATTAATAATTTGTAATAAAATAAAATAGCAGTCGTGGGACTGCCGATAGAAGTGAAAACGGAACTATTAAGTTGAGTGTAATAAAAACTATATGCAAAAATTATATGAATTTTTTTATGTTTTATTTATTAGTTACATATGATGGGTTAAACAAATCATGAACAAAATATAAATACAAAGTGGTTGAACAAATAATTAATATACAATTATCTTAATTATACATAGTATTTATATTTACACGAATTTCAATTTCAATACCAGGTATTATCATTAGCATGTCGGTGACGCGAACCGAGGATTTTACCCTCTACCAAAACGCTCAACGCGCCTAAACAAGTTTTCACTTCAAAAAGTGTTTGTTATGTGCCTTGCATCAGTTCTGTTCAGGTAAAAAAACCAATGGTCAATTATTTGACATACATAAAATAAAACATGTAGCTTCCTACTTTGAATAAAATTATTTCACATTGACTATGATTTTAATCTAGATTTTAATAAACTATTTATAAAACGCAGAATAAATTTACTATTTTCATAATAATTGTTCTTGAAATGTTTAATTTATCAAGATGAAGCGACAATACTGGTAGCTTTTTAATTTTAAACACAAAAGCTATTAAAATATAAACCAACTTTTATTGTTCTGATTGTGAAAATTCATTCCAATACTGTATTCAATGGTTAAGCATTACAATAGACTCGTTTTTTTTAAAATAAAACAGCAATTAACTCAGAGAACTTTTCTAGTGTTCAGACACTCCGTTCACCACTATCCCGCTTTTCGAATCATTCCATGTTTTAGCTTCGACGTACATTGTTTATTGTCATTAACTAGAAAAATAACGAGGAGTGGAGTGGAGGAGTGGAAGTATTTCCATTTTCCTTGCTCTGGTGCCGAGGTAAAGTGCGCCGTTAAGTTCCGCCACAATGCCTCCAGAATTCGGCGGAAACGGAGTGTCTTAACACTAGGTCCACCCTGCTGTGTGCGAGATACAGCGTGAAGCTCAAAAAAAAAAGAAAAATATACTGAGACTAGTTTAAGTGGGTAACTTTCAGAACTGGTAACTAGTTCAAACTCACGTTAAAGCTACTACTTACCTTAATATGTCAATTTAACTAAGAAATACAAAACGCGGCGTTGAGTTCCGCTACTCAAAGCACTATGCCTGACTCATGGAATGGATTTTTTTTTTTTTTTTATGTAATAAAGGAGGCAAACGAGCTGAAGGTCCACCTGGTGTTAAGTGGTTACCTTCGCCCATAGACATCCACAACATTCAAGTTATGGATGCGTTGCCAGCCTTGGGAATGTAGGACAGAAGGAGAGAGGAAGGATGGGAATGGTGGGAATAGGGAGAGCTGGCTTTCATGCCATCGAACCGGAACACATCATAAGATATTTGGCGGTTCGTCTTTGACATGATAGTGGTCGCGAGCCAGTCGGAGAACGAATCTCCTACCACCAAACTACTGGGTTACCCGCCTTTTACGGGACGCTACCCAGCGGCGGGGGGGAATTGTATTCTTAACCCGTCCCCCCACGGGAAAAACATGGTTATACTGTATTGATACTAGTTTTTCTCTGACTATAGGGGAATTGTGGCCAGTCGTGGCGCAGTGGGACAAGCGTGTGACTGTAAGCGACTGGTTGTGGGTTCGATTCCCACTCGAGGAGTGGAAATTATATTTCCATTTTCTTCGCTCTGGTGTCGAGGTAAAGCGCGGCGTTAAGTTCCGCCATTTAAGACGCAAGCCTCCGAATTCAGCGAAATTCTTCGTGACTCGAAATTCGGAGTGTCTTAACACAAGGTTCTCTCTGCCTACTCTGCTGTGTGCGGGATACAGCGTGAAGCTTAAAAAAAAAGTACAGGAAAAGTGGAAACCTGCAAAATATCTATATTATCGTTACAATAATTGGTAATTTTAATAAAAATAAAATAAAAGTAAATTAATAAAAAGGTTTTAAACTTTTATAGTTTTCTATACTAATAAAACACTAAACTCCACTTTGCTGCACAATTCTAATACGTGAATAGTAATAAAGCTGAATCCGAAATTCCCACGAGTATCATACAAAGTGCACAGAACTTTATAAATATTAGATACTTTAATGTACATATAAGCGTAGTATGTATAAAATAATAAGTTACTGATATTATTACTTAGTGAATGGTATATTTAGTTTTATTTTAGAACGGTAAACGCAGTTGGTTGTAGGTTCGAGTCTCCTTCGGAGAAATGGTTATACATATTTAAATTATTTTCGTGGCGCAGTGGCACAGTTGTGTGACTTCAAAAGACTGGTTGTGGGTTCGATTAACACTCGAGGAGTGGAAATATTTAATATTTCCATTTTCTTTGCTTTGGTACCGAGGCAAAGCACGGCGTTAAGTTCCGCCACTTAAAACGCAATGCCTTCAAAATTTAGCGGAAAGTGGAGAACGAAGTGTCTTAACACTAGGTTCCCTTTGTCTACCCTGCTGTGTGCGGGATACAGCGTGACGCTACAAAAAAAATATATTTTCGTTTCACCGCTCTGATGAGGAGACAAAACGCGGTGTTAAGTTACGGCACTTAACGCACAATGTCTCGTATTCAGGCAAAAAAGGAGGACCAAGTGACTTAATATTTGGTCTTCTTTGTAAGCGGGTAGCTGCTTATTAATTTTAGACAATGATTAACGCGGTTAGTTGTGGATTATATTCCACTTGGAGGAATGATTTTATACGTAGGTACATTATATGTATCCATTTCCTCGCTCCGGTTACACAAAGAGCGGCATTGAATTTCACAACTTAACAAATAGTATCCGAATCCGTGTAGAAACCGGAGAACAAAGTGTCTTTATACTAAATTCTGTCTGTTATGAGAGAGAAAAATATGATGTTGACGTTCCTCTTTTTCTTATTTTTTTAGTTATAGCGTGATATATCCCAAGCATAGCAGGGTAGGTAGAGGAAACCTGATGTTATGATAACGCACACTTCCCACTTTTCTACTGAATTCTGGAGGTATTGCGTGTTGAATGGCGGAACTCAACGCCGCGCTTTGCCTCGACAGCAGAGTGAAGTAATTAAAATAATATACTTCAAATCTTCGAGTAGGAATCGAAACCACAAACTGTCACGTATACGAGTACAGTCTTTGTGCCCCTGAGCCACCACTGGTTTTTTATTGTTTTATATATTGCCTAAACACGCTGTAGTGGTCCACTGGGAACCCGCTTTTATTGAGCTTCAACCGGAAGTAGAAGATTTATGTAAACCGTATAAAGAAAAAGACTTTTATATTTAAGTTATTTAAATTATGTTAATCGATTTAATTTAATCAATTCCTACGTTAAATCGGAATGCGATTGAGTGAAGTACTTTTTCATTTCGCAAGTTTTATCGTAAATGGCTCAAGTTTTCAAGTAATCTGAAAGCGCTGCATATAAAATAAGCGGAAAGCGGAATACGGAATGTTAACATTTGGTTCCCACTGGCTCAAGTCCCCCGCTGTCTCCCGTACCCCCCAATCCCGCATTGTCCCCCGTATCAGCTTAGGTCAAGACACCCTAGTGAAGAGGCACTGCGTTCTCTACTTATGAACAGTCCATCGATTGTGATAGTGTCTGACCGTTAACACGGTTGTGATAGTGTCTGACCGTTAACACGGTTATAGGTTCGACACCCACTTAAGGAGTTGTTTATGTTTAAATTATCTTGCTTTATCTGGAAAGCAAGACACAAAGCAAACACACAAAATCTAGATTTTGGGCGGAAAATGGACTACAAATTCTTCCATGATTCTCTAATAAACCGATAAAGCTGTCTTTTACAAGAAGCGCTCGCTCAATCGGAAAATACGGTCAGTTTGGCAAACTAGCTGTACACTAGAATTTAAGAGTAACGATCTGGACTTCCCGACATTGATATATTAAACGTGATTCAGGTTCCTTTTTCGTTGTGTGTTTGAAAATTACTTGCAAATATTTGTGTTGTTTGGCTTGATTTGGTCAGGAAATGGCTTAAGACAATTGAGTAATACACTACCGGAAATAATTAAAGGATCATTAATAAATTCCAAATTTTTTTGAGGCATTTTACGTGAAAATTAAGGGATCACGATTTCGACTTTGAACATGATTTTTCAGCTGTTTTCATGCTTTTTTATTGATAATAGTGTTCTTATTTTACACTACAAAAATAAACTTTGAGCCTTGAAATGCTTGTTTTTTAAATTCAATACGACCATTTTTGAGGAATATACAGCCATTAACCAAAACTGCGAGAAAATTGGAATTTATGATCCTTTAATTTTTTCCGCTAGTATGTAATTATACTATGAGGTAATCTTGGAATAGTGGAACAGCGTCTAATTGTAATTACGAATGGTTATGAGTTCGATTTCCTCTCGAGGGAATAATTAATTACTTAAAAGTTATTTTCAAATCTCAGCTCTAGTATACAAGGTAAAAAGCGATGTTTATTTTCATCTCTTAATACGCAATTAAGTATTGTCTTTCTGATTGTCCTTCTATCTACATGGCACGATACCCAACGGTTTCTTCACTCGATACACCTCAAGTAAACCTAATTTTCTAAAGATATACAGTATAAGTACATGTATAATTGTAAAATCTCATGGCATGATCCATATTTTGCAGGTTATTCAAAAATAACCTTAATTTAAATTTCATTTCTCCACATTCAACTCAAACAGATACATTGCTTGTTGATTGGCGGAACCTAACACTGCTTTCGGTCAACGTATCTAAGTACAATGTTTTCAGTTCAGGTTTTGTCCAGCACTGTACTGAAAAAACTTTATGTATGTTTAGTGACATTTTGTATTGACAGGTGGAACTTAACACCGCGCTTTGTTTAACCAGAACCGCGAAAATGTTTACATATAATCACTTCACCAGATGATGAAGGATTAACGCACATTTTCGCAACAATAGGAAAAATGTACCATTTCTATACAATAATCCACTACTTCTACTAATTTTTTTTTTTTTTTTTATGGTATAAAGGCGGCAAACGAGCAGAAGGCCCACCTGGTGTTAAGTGGTTACCTTCGCCCATAGACATCCACAACATTAAAGTTATGGATGCGTTGCCAGCCTCGGGGATGTAGGAGAGAAGGAGGAAGGGAGGATAGGAATGGTGGGAATGAGGAGAGCTGGCTTACATGCCATCGAACCGGAACACATCATCAGATGTTTGGCGGTTCGTCTTTGACATGATAGTGGTCGCGAGCCAGTCGGAGAACGAATCTCCTACCACCAAACTACTGGGTTACCCGCCTTTTACGGGACGCTACCCAGCGGCGGGGGGGAATTGTATTCTTAACCCGTCCCCCCACGGGCAAAAATTATATTATACTACTAATAAATTTATAAGTATTTAATAACACATCTTCACTCTAAAGCTTTCTGTATGTTTTAGTTGAATTAGCAAACGATCCAGGCAAATTGACTTCCTGCGCGCTAAAAGTTTAACTCTGTTTAAATATTCCTTTGTTATTACCAAAGTTCTAATGGATGTATGACCGCACGTAGAATGTGTGTTTATTGAATAAACGTTCTGAAATTATTATTATAAAGGCCATCGTATTTGAATGTAAACGCGATTGGTTGTGGGTTTGATTCCGTCTCAGGAGAATGATGATATTTATTTCCGTTACATTTAACTGATCTTGCAATATAAAGAGCGGCGTTGAGTTCCGCCACTCAATAGGTGAGATCTTGATTTTGGATGAAAGACTGGAGGTCTGAAATGGTCTAATATAAGAAAAGTTTTACCTTTTTCTCTCTTTTATATTTGAGTTACTAATTTTTAGAAAATAAGCGATTTTTTGGTTTACCAGGCTAATATAATCAATCCTCTGAATGGGAATCGAATGTAGGCACTGCCATAAGGCAGTTATAAAAATTTTAGAATCTTTGAGAATCTTTTTTTGCATTTTTGCATTATACATTAAATTGTTTTTATATTTATGTATTATTAAATGCAACAGAGGGTATCTAGGACAAAATCTAACTGCAAGCGCAATTGTTTGTGGGTTTTATCCCCACTCGGAGAAATGTATTTAAATTGTTTTTCCTTTCCACACTCTGGTGCAAGACAAGATTAGTATATTATGACTTATTATGGATTATTTATTAATAGAATACAAAAATTAAGTATTTTTCTTTTATGATATAGAATTTCGAGACTAAATGAGTTCTTTACAAAAGGAATTCAATGATCTCAACGAGGTAGAGGTGTCGTTTCGTTACTTGAGAGCACGATTCTTACGATATCTGATATTAAATGATTTGGCAAAATCTTTTTTATTCAGTTGAAAATATTATAAAGCGAAATAGTTAAGTTAATTTGGTCATATCTTTTACGATTATTTATGATACTTTTTTTTTTCGCTTCACGCTGTATCCCGCATACAGCAGGGTAGGCAGAGGGGACCTAGTGTTAAGATACTCCGTTCCTCACTTTCCGTCAAATTTGGAGGCATTACATGTAAAGTGGCGGAACATAACGCCGCGCTTTGTCTCAACACCAGAGCAAAGTTAATGGAAATAAATTCCTCGATTCCTCGAGTGGGAATCGAATCCACAACCAGTCGTTTTTACAGTCACACTTTGTGCCATTGCGCCACGACTGGTATCATGACACTTTTATAGTTATTTATTTAGAGGCAGCAAAACTGAAACGGAGAACGGAGTGTCTAAACTCTAGGTTGTGTTCCTTCCTCCCTCAAGATTTTTCCCGCAGAGAGAACCTAGTGTCAAAAAAATCAAGACATTACGTGTTGAAAGGTGGAACTAAACACCGCGTTTTGTCTTTTTACCTTTTTGACTATATGTACAGTCACTAGCATAAAGATATTACTTTGGACAGATTAGCAAAATATCTCACCCAAGAACGAATTCAATAATATGTGCCTGCACTTACGTAGCAAAAATATCTGATATTAACAGACAGCAAAATAAAGTGATAACTTGTCGAAGCATAAATATGTGACATCAACTAGACGGCAATAATATCTGACATCCCTTCGATTTAAATACAAATAATACAAATAATAAGTTTTATATTATGCATAGTGCTGTTAAAAAAATATTTTTTACAAAAAAAAAACGAGAACCGACCTCAAATAAAATCTATGTGTTTCTATCAATTTGCTTGTAATTACCAAATAGGATGTATGACTCTACCTCCCAACCAGATATATACCCACTTACACTCCATATATGATTCAACACATGGTTACAACTACTAAGAGCCAGTCGTGGCGCAGTGGCACAAAGTGTGACTGAAACGTAACTGGTTGTGAGTTTGATGCCCCCATCGAAGAGTGGAAATTCCATTTTATTCGCTCTGGCGTCGCGGCAAAGCACGACGTTGAGTTCCGCCACTTTACACGTTATTTTACACCTCCAGAATTGAGTGGAAAATGGGAAACAGAATGTCTTACATTAGGTTTCCTCTGTCCACCCTCCTGTGTGCGGAAAATGGCGTGAAGCTAAGAAAATCATTATCCTAAAACACAGTTGTTTTTCTAGACCGACCATTACTGTTATGATGATTCACGTTGCCTTCATCTTCCCACCTTGGGATCCACAATTTAGTAGTATTTTTTAACAAAACCTATCTGACCTTTTTACCAAAAATAAGTTTTCAGTTACTACGGTCTAATTAAAAAAAATCTCTGATGACATTTACAAAATATACATTCTCATCAAACATATAAATAACTAAAACGGCCCAAACGATAATTATAAAGCTTAGCATATAGATTAAAAAATACTAAAATATCATTATTATACAAACGTCAATTTCGATACTTTTACAAACGTTGCTATAGTTGAGGTGGGAGAACGCGTAATTTAAAACCTAGATGCCCATGGTTCGATCCTGACATACTCTATATTTTTTTTTGTTTTAACTAATTTATTTTTTATTTTTAAATTTCAATTACATTTTATTTGTATTTTCATTTTTTTTTATTTTAATTTATTATTATATTATATTATAATTAAATTAAATTAAATTAAATAGCTTCACGCTATATCCCGCACACAGCAGGGTAGACAGAGGGAACCTAGTGTTAAGACACTCCGTTCCCCACTTTCCGCCGAATTCGGAGGCTTGCGTGTTAAGTGACGGAACTTAACGCCGCGCTTTACCTCGACACCAGAGCGAAGAAAATGGAAATATAATTTCCACTCCTCGAGTGGGAATCGAACCCACAACCAGTCGTTTACAGTCACACTCTTGTGCCACTGGGTCACGACTGGCCACAATATAATTTATTTTACTTTTTTCATTTAATTTATTTTCATTTCATTTTTTAATTTTAAATTATATTGTATTTTCATTTTTCGTTTTAATTTATTATAAAACTTATTTATTATATCATTCTTTTAATTATGAGTATACTCTCAAAATAACGACTTTAAAAAAAAATGCTTAATTAAAAAACTTTTTTTTTTTAATTGCTTGGTTCCCTGATATCTTATATCTTTAAACGATCAATTTTTGTATATATTTATGTATTATATAATCTGAAACTCGGAAACACCATCAACGATTTTCATTAAATTTAGTATGTAGGGGTGTCGAGGGAGAAAATTTGATCTAGCTAGGTTGCATTTTTAGAAAATGTTTTTCTCGGTTTTTTAGGTAATACAAAACTGCTAAAATCTCATTATTATATAATCGTATATGCAAAAGCGAGCTATTCGTGCAATCTATAACTTAGGCCCGAAAGATTCATTAAGAACAAAATTTAAAGAAATTAATATATTGACTGTTGCTTCTCAATACATATTTGCTAATGTTATGTATGTTAAGAAAAATATTAAGGATTTTATAAAAATTGGCGACACACATAATATCAATACTAGAAATAAGCATAAACTGATTACACCTGTGACTCGATTGCATCGAGTCAATAATTCATTCATGGGACAGTGTATACGCTTTTACAATAGGATCCCAGAAAACGTCCAAGATTTTTCTATATCACATTTTAAAAAAGTTGTGA
The DNA here is from genome assembly GCA_019049465.1 of Dryas iulia moderata. Taxonomy (NCBI): domain Eukaryota; kingdom Metazoa; phylum Arthropoda; class Insecta; order Lepidoptera; family Nymphalidae; genus Dryas; species Dryas iulia. Next base: position 13,559,030 of record CM032417.1, read on the forward strand.
AGAGACGTTTGTGTGTTAAAGGTTATTACCAAATTCAAGATTTTATAAACGATAACACGCCTTGGGAATGAAATGCTCGCTCCAGGCTACTTCAAAAGTATCATTGTCTGCAATAAATCTGTATATAATAATCACTTTAAAAAAAAAAGAAGTCCCGCTGAGTTTCTTGCGCCGGTTCTTCTCAGGTCTGAGGCATTAAATTTAGTGAACCGGTGGTAAACTATTTGACGTTCAAAAAATGAAGCTTGTAACTTCTTATTTTGAATAAAAATATTTGACTTTGACTTTGACTTTGTCACGCTGTATCCCACACACAGCAGGGTAGGCAGCGGGAACCTAATGTTAAGTCACTCCGTTTCCCTCTTTCCGCTGAATTTTGGAGCTGTTAAATGTTGAGTGGCGTAACTCAACGTTATACTTTGCCTCGAAATATTACATATTTCCACTCCTCGAGTGGAAATCGAACCCACAACAACCAGTCGCATGCACTTTGTGCCCCTCTGCTACGACAGCGTTTCGTTATATTGCACCCGAGGGTGGATTTTTCATCAAAATCGGAACCGGTACATTAGCCGTAAAAGCGTGACAGACAAAACAAACAGACTTTCGCATTTAATTTAAATCGCTGGTATTTATAATATAAGTATGATTTTTTTATTATAATTATACTTTCAAAATCACGATTTACCAAAAAGAAATCCCGAGCGGTTATCATTAATTCCATAAGACACTATTTATAAATATTAACCGTTTATGATAAATATCTGGTGACTGGTATTCCTTTCGAGAAATCGTTATTTTGTAATAATGATTATAATAAAAAAAATGATAAAATAAATAAAAATTATAAGAAAAAATCTTATAAAAAAAAAGAAACCAAAAAAAATAATAAAAAATAGACAGGATTGAACCGTGGATAAATTGTAAAAAGTAACCATAAAAAGCAACCGCTCTGTCAAATGAGCTAACACAACGCTGTCAAAAGTCGCGAAATTGACATTCGTATACTAATGATATTTTAATGCCCGAAAATTAAACTATATTTTCGATAATCGGAGCAATCGTGTCAAACGCCGCTTACGCGAATACAAGAAAACATTTCTTAAACGTTACATAGCAACCGAAAATTAAATAAATCTACCGGCTTATATGAAGAATTTAATTTGAACGTCATCTACGTATATTAGCTGTTGTTATGTGCGGCTGAAATATATAAATATACCACACATATATAAATATATATAAATATTATATAATAGATATATACAAAAATCGTATATAAAGATATGCAAATATTCAAAAATATATAAACGGCAATGTGAGCAATATATATTATTGATCAACAATATATGAATATAATAACATAAAACAGATGATGGTAATGCATGGTTTATAGGGAGTGAAAATATAATTTAAGATGATGTTTAAATTTATGCAACGATTTTGACTGTCTTATATTTAGAGGTAAATCATTACATAATCGAGAGGCTGTAATTATAAAAAAAATACTATTAAAAAAAGTGGAATGCGAAGTAGTATCGTAATTGTCGGGAATGAGAGCGTCCCAGAAATTGAAAACGGTCTTTTAGGCAAGGTATGGATCGAACAGTGTACGGTAAAGAAGAAGAATATGAGTATCCCTGAGATCTCTTTTTAATATTAACCGTAGTGTAAGCTACTGAACTTTACTTAATAGACAGTCCCTTTCTGTCGAATTTCCAGAAGCACTGAAATATTTTTATTTAAAGTATTTTTTAGCTTCACGCACACCGCTAGGTAGCCAGAGGGAACCTAATGTTAAGACATTCCGTTTCCTTCTTTTCGCCGAATTATGCAGGCATTACGTGTTGAGTGGTTGAGTTCCTCAACGCCGTGCTTTGCCTCGACATAAGAGTGAAGAAAATGGAAATGTTAAATATTTCCACTCCTCGTGTGGGGATCGATCACAAGCAGTCGCGTTTACCTAAAAGTTTTTAAATAAATTCTACAACTTTAAATGTAATTAATGTTGTGTATAGTGTTTATAAACATTAACTACTAGTATAAATATTGACTACTAATAAATAAAGTTTCATATGTCTATCATCAAAAATATGGACTATTATTCAATCTATCATCCCCTATTTGGCTACCTTAGGGGTAGAATTTTCAAAATCGCTGTGATAAGTATTAACTAACTTTTAATCAATAACCAGTAGCCAAAATTTCATACTTCTAACATAAAAAATAACGGACCCCTATACCAACTTTCAAGCCGTATTTCACCACCTTAGTAGTATTGAATTTCCGAATATGTATATACTACAATTATATTTAAATTGAAAGTTAATTATGTATGATATTATTGCCGTCTAGTTGATGTCACATATTTATGCTTCGACAAATTATCACTTTATTTTGCTGCTGTTAATATCAGATATTTTTGCTACGTAAGTGCAGGCACATATTATTGAATTCGTTCTTGGGTGAGATATTTTTGCTAATCTGTCCATAGTAATATCATTATGCTCGTGACTGTACCAATATGTGGGAAAAGTATGAATCTGCTGTTTTTTTATTGTTATGTTAATTGGATCATAACTATTGATATTATTTATTCATTGTTAGTTCCTAAAAAGAGACAAAACTGAAATGGAGAGCGCATAACTTGAACTCTGGGTTGTCTTCTTTCCGTAAATTATAAAGAAGATTGGATGCATCTGAGTTCTTTATTGCTTTACTCGCTGTTGCTTGTTTGCTTGTTGATTGCGTGGATAGTAAATACCAATTTAATAAAAATATTAAATAAATAAGTACATATATGTCAAACAAGAACATTTTTAGAGGACTACAATGTGCTTTTAGAAATAATATATTTTGAAGTCAATGTTACTCTAATCAGATCGTAAAATCAGTGATCGTTAAGTAGTCATAGTAATGGCAATTATAAGTAGTCCAAAAGACACAAAAAACAGTACTTTTTGTTAGTAAAGTAATATTACAATTAAATAAAACGAAAACACATTTCGGCTAACCACTTTTACTGTAAGCGTTAACATCTCCCGCAACCGCAATAGTAAGGCTTCATTTCAGTCACCGACATCGGATATTCTACTTCTGGGAACCGCATCATTGATTTTAAACAATCACACTCTGGGTCATAACTTGCATTACACGAAAATTATGCGAAAAGAGAGGAAACAATATGACATTGTTTAAAAAATGCATATTTATACGTAGAAGAATTGCAGAAAGGCAGTAATTAACTATATAAATATTACACACATTATCATGTCCTTGACTAACAATTTTATATAGTGACACTAGCGGCCCGCTCGCGCCTTCGCCGCGTGGACTGCCTAATTGTTTCGTTATGTTGCAACACTCGGGGGTGGCTTTTGAAAATAAAATAGCCAATGTTTAGCCTTCGATTATCAACTATATTTATTCCAAAATTCATTACAATCGATCAGGTGGTTTAGATTTTTCATATAAACTTTCATCCCCAATTTGAACCCTTTAGAGGTTGCTTTTTGAAAAAATAAGTAGCCTATGTTAGACCCAGTCACTTTTAGTACTTTCATTCTAAATTTCATCAAATCGGACCAGTAGATTGGCAGAGACAAACACACAGACTTTCGCATTTATAATATAAGTATGGATATACGTTGTTAAGATAACGCGCAATTAATTTGATATCTCAGTATATGTTATTTCTATTTAAACATAAAAGAAATGAAAAACAATTCATTTCTTGTAACAACCCTAACCTCGTTACAACAACAATTGTTTACACAATACGTTTTAATTTCGTCGAATTTACTCAAAGCCTATCGATCATAAGGCCGATTGACCACTTCATTTTATCTGACATATTCATTACTAATAAAATTGACATGACGCTATCGTGGCGCAATTGTAAATAGATTCATCTTGTATGCGACGAATATCGGTTTGATTCCCACAGACTTTTTTCTTTAGATATAATCTGACTGTAAACATCTTCGGTAGTATGTTCGATTCCCACTCAGGAGAATAATAATATTTAAGGTATTTTCATTGCCTCGCTTTGGTAAGGATACAAAACGCGCCATCGAGTTCCATCACTCAATAAGTAATTTCTCAAAGAGCGAAAAGGCGGAAAGAGGAAAATGGAGACTATTGACACTATGTGCTCACAAGTTACCCTCTTATGCGGCGGAATACATGAACCTGCAAATATTCGGCTTGTTCCTTTTAAAAGTTTGTCTGATACGTAGCATGCAGTATCTTAATATTATAAAGACACACCGTCACCGTTTTTAATAAGAATGTCAGGAACTTTTGTATGTTGGCTTATAGTTTTTAGTATTAAATTTTATCACGTCGTTATCGTAGTAGCGAATGCGTTGTATTCGACATAAGCATATTTTTCTCTCCTTTCTTACGCTCGAAAATCATTCCTCATGCGTACCGAATACCGATCTACTTACAGTTATATACACAACTATGGATACAGGTTAATTAATTTTACATATATTTATATATCATTTAAAATATAGCAAATATCGTAGTTTGTGAAGAGAATAGAATACACTGTCATTTTCTTCCTTATCCATAGGAGAAACTGATAATTATTTAAATTAACGTTTAAATTTCTTTACAAATTAATCTTTCATTATAGCTCGAAAACTTTAGTGGACAATCAACCTATTTCACTTTCTCTAACGCCAACCTGCAGATTTTCTACTTCATTACTTTTCACCCTAATTTTCAACTGCCTGTAATTTTTGCCCTAAACCGAGTTTTATAGGTTTATTATACGATTTTTTCATACAAAAGTAGTAAATATCTTTTCATTATAATCAATATTTACGCTGCTATATAGTATTTTATAGTGGAACGTGTTTGTGTTACGTTTTCCTCATATATTTCGATTTTTATGGACCTGGTGTTCCTGCTATGAGAATAAAGGAGTATTATATAGATATTTTTATTTCTTTTCTGGCTTTATCCTTTTTCCGCATAGTAGTTATAATAGAGAGAAATAGAGAGAGAGAGAGAGTAGTGTCAAAACACTCTGTTGTCGGCAGAGAGGAATTTTTAGCCGCGAATATAAGAATTGGGTCGTATATCCTCTATATCTTCTTATAAGTTTTAACATAGTTATCATTAGTATAAAAAACCATATCGAAAAAATATGGTTGAAATATATATTTCTTTATCTTAAGTGTATGAATAACACTTTAATAAATGTAAAAACTTATGGAGGTAAATTTTGCACTATATTTTGGTTGTAGCTATTTCTCGTTAATACGATATTGCTATTTTATTTTGGAAGGAGTGTTGACAAGTGGTAACACTGATATTATATTTTTATTGTTGTCTGTCATGCAACATTCTAGAATGTCCGCTGGTCATGGCTATTGTTTTGATTTTCTCTTCTTTTATAACCAGAATAATAAAGTTGTTAAGTTCCGCCACTTAACACGCAAGCCTCCGAATTCGGCGGAAAGTGGGGAACGGAGTATCTTAACACTTGGTTCCCTCTGCCTACCCTGCTGTGTGCGGGATACAGCGTGAAGCTATTTTTTTTTATAATAAAGTTGTGTTGTAAGAAGTCTTCACTTTCATTCCGGCAATCCACCTTTTAAAATATCGTGCGCTAAGTAATGCGTTCAGACCAAATCAGGGAATTCAGAGAGACAATAATAGACTTGCCTTTCACTTTCCCGAAAATAAGTGACATGCTGAGGGGCGGAACTTAACACCGTGGTGTCGGGCGTGGTGCAAGGCGTGCCTTACCTTGTCACCAGATCGCAGAAATGAAAAGAACTTAAATAAATTAAATAAATAAATCCCCCGAATGGGAATCGAACCGACATCCATCGTGTATACAGACACGACACACATTCAGATTGTCCGCACTGCGTCACAATGGTCTCATTTGAAATATATCGCCTATTAAAACTTTTGCCAGACGATGTCAGTTATTATTCAGACTCGTCTCATTAACTAACTCTCGAGTCTAACTTAACTTACTTATTATTACGAGTTATAAGGATTAACAGCGCTAATGTAATGTAATTAAACAAAAAAATATAATAAAAAAAGTAATTTTAGACCGGATGGCTTTGTCAATATATGTACCGACATCCATACTAATATTATAAATGGGGAAGTCTGTCTGTCTATTACGCTTTCACGATTAATCTACCAGTCCAATTTGAATGAAATTGAGAATAAAAATGTGGCTTGTATGTTCCTTAGAGTAGACAAGTTCTAAATCTAGCATGGCAAAACATCCATAATATGTTTTTTTTTCATCTTCACGCTTTATCCCGCACACAGCAGGGTAAGCAGAGGGAGCGTAGTGTTAAGATACTCCGTTCTCCACTTTCCGCCGAATTCGGAGGCGTTGCGTGTTAAGTGGCGAAACGTAACGCCGCATTTTGCCTCTGATACCGGAGCGAAGGAAATGGAAATATTAAATATTTCTACTCCTCGAGTGGGAATCGAACCCACAACCATGCCTGGCCCCAATGAATATTAAATAAAAAAAATGCAGAGAATAATAAAAAAATATTTTCATACCATTTACTTTTTATTAAAAACAAATTAATTAATAATATATGGACAGTACAATCGACCATTGCATGTTGCTACCATTTTCCTCGGACAAGAGATCTTGGTATTGATTGGCAACATCGAATTCCAAGCTCTGTTAAATCAGACCGAAGTAACGAAATTTATATTATTATTATTTCAACAATGCAACCATTAACTCAACCATTGTGGTTAACGAAGTTGATAACGTCGTTCCGAGGCGGACGTTCCTTTTGCCAAATAAAAATTCTTTTCACGATTCAAGGGATGTTCAAATTGAATTTTGCAATAATTTGGTGGATTCAGGTAATGAGATTTTCGACTGAGATAAGTTAAATATTTGTATAAGTAAGTCTTTGTTATTTTATTTTTTTTTAATTTAGGTTATTTTTGGAATTGCAAGGTAGATAACGTAGTGTCAAAACACTTTTCGTCTGAAATCGAGACATTGCTTTTTGAGTGGCGAAACTCAAGGCGCCTTTGCTTTTTACTAGACATGAGAAAGAAAAATAATTTAAATTAAATAATTTTTTTTTGCTTCACGCTGTATCCCGCACACAGCAGGGTAGGCAGAGGGAACCTAGTGTTAAGACGCTCCGTTCACCATTAAAATTTACGGAAGGACACAATTCATGTTCTATGAAATTGATAGCTTAATGTTACTAACATTTCGGTGCAACTGAAGCATTAATTTATTTTCAAAAGAAGTGATATTTAAATACTCTAGAATTCTAGGAAACAAACGTGTAAATATAAATATAAATACTACTAGATTTTAAAATGGGTATGAGTTTTTGAGTAGCAAATAAAAATAATACAAAAGTTCAATGTCCTTCAATGCAGATATGCAGCCCCAAAGGGACGGAGAAAAAAATAAAAGAAGAGAATACTAACACTACATAGTATAAAACCAAGTCGCTTTTCATCTATCTGTCAACAAACTTTTATATATTTTTTAATAGATTCAGGATTAGGAAGGTTTATATGCATAAGACGTTCATGATACGTTGATGGGTATATTGCAACTCTCAGTTTTGGATTTTTGAAAAATAAAGTAGCCTATGTTTAACCTTGGATTATCAATATATATGCCAAAGTTCGTTACAATCAGTCAAGCGGTGTAGGTTTTTCACATAAACTTTCATCCCCTATTTCAACCCTTTAGAGGTTGATTTTTAAAAAAATAAGTAGCCTATGTTAGATCCAGTCATTTTTACTACTTTCATTCTAAATTTCAGCCAAATCGTACCAGTAGCTTAGCCGTGAAAGCGTGACAGACAAACACACAGGCATTCGCATTTATAATATAAGTATGTATGTGATGTTAATGAACTCTGTCGGCCTAGGCGTGTACGACTAAATAACGAAATTTATGCAGACGAATCTGCGTAGTTTGAATAACTATTAAATAATATTTTCACACTATTTATTAAATTAAAATTAATTTGCCACTTTTAAATTATCACAATACATCATTAGTTGATTTGGAACTTAAAAGTTAACGGTTCAGTTAACATCTAACATCATTCTAAATGGTGCTTTGAATTTTTTTTAACAGAATAGTTTAAATCAAATAGCTTTTTTAAACAGATTTCAGATAACCGCGTCCAAACAGTTTGTAATTGTATGTAAAGCTTTGTCTACACCGGACAAAGCAAAGCGCTGCAGATACAAAGTAACAAATAAACAAGCTGTTCCGCAAAGCTACATTTCGATTCTATTTATTATACTAAATGGGAAATCAAATTGAATTTGTCGTGAAAGTAATTAAACTTTACAGAATTCATCGAATTTATATTGTTTTAAATCAGGGGTAAGCAACTCGAGGCCCGCTTAGTAATTTTATACGGCCCGCCAAGTTTCTATTTACTAGTATATTACAGTGATTCTCCCGTTTATATATTTAATTTATCTCTAATAAATTAATGTGACTTATTCTAACGTGCAATATGAATGTGAAGTACCTACATTGTGTGTTTTTACCAATTTCTTGATTTTGGCATGTAGGTAATCTAAATTTTTGTATACATTTCGGGCAATGTTTATATAATGTGGTTACAATTTCAAATACTACTAAGAAATATGATTTTGGCACAACAAAAACTCTCCAAAGATGCGTTGCTAATAAAGTTTACTTATTCTTGTTTTAAACGCTTTAAGCTTCTCTAATCAGATTCGTGTACTATAAGGAGAACAGAAGGAATCGATTGCTTTTCGTAAAATAGAAGTGACTAATTTATCTATGTTTATTTTATTTGATTTATTATTTTATCTGATGTAAGTATAATATTTTCATAGTATTTTTGATTTTCATTTTTTTCAATTTCATCATGTCAGTACAATATGGAAATAAGTAGCTGTTAGCTTTTTTAAATTTTACAGTTTTCCAGTTTAGCAGGCAGACACGTGTTAAGAAGTGGTACTCACTACTGCCCATTATTTTTTTTTAGGAAGAAAGGGGGACAAACGAGCAGAAGGACTACCTGATAGTAAGTAGTTACCTTCGCCCATGGACATCCACAAGTTTAGAAGGGTTGTGGATGCGTTGCCGGAGGAAAGGAGGGAAGAAGGATGGGGATGGTGGGAATAGGGAAAGAGGGCTGGCTTACATGTCATCGAACCGGAACACATCACCAGATGTTTGGTGATTCGTCTTTGACATGATAGTGGTCGCGAGCCAGTCAGAACGAATCTCCACACTAATCTACTGGGTTACCCGCCTTTTACGGGACGCTGCCCAGCCACGGAGGGGAATTCTATTCTAACCCGTTCCCCTATCGGTAAAAATCTTTATGTTGTCACCGGGGCGGAGAATATAATTTAAATATATTTTTCCTCCGACTGGATATCGAACCGACAACCATCGTGTATACAATCAGACGCCATCACACAGCGCTACAATGGCTTCAACTAATTTGTTGATTATTTATTAACATCTTACTGTTCTTAAATCTTAATAAATTATTAATTAAACAAAGTGAAAATAAACCCAACAAGGAGTATTCCATTATTTTTTCCATTACCAAATGGAGATATCATTATACTTTTAAATAGTTACTAAACTGCTTTAGCTTCACACTTTGCCCGCATAATAGTAGGGCTGTCAGAGCGAGCCTAGTGTCAAAATACTCCGTTCTTTTCGCCCGAAATCGAGACATTGCGTGTTGTATGGCGAAACTAAACGCCGCGCATAGTCTTGTATAGCGAAGCGGAGAAATGAATATAATATTATATCATTATTCCGAGTGGGCATCGAACCCATAACCAATCTTACATTTAAGACTCATTAAAGTACTGAAACAAAAAAATAATCATTACCTCAAGTAAATTCTTTAATCATTACTAACCCAAAAAAATGATAAACATGTAAAATTGTATGAATATTTTAATATTGTTCTTAAAACTTTGCAACGTTATTAAAGTATGTTTGTTATAAATAAGGCAGCAAGAGACAAAAGTGGCCTAAACTTAAATGTTATTTTTAATATTATTGTTACTAAATATTGCGCTGTGATTGGTCGTGGGTCTAGCGTCCCACTTGGGAGCAATATCATAAATTAATTAGTTTCTTGTATCAATATCTCGGATACGGGGGAAAAGTGGACCGAAAATCTTTGACTAAAAAGATGAGAATCTATCGGGAAGGGTCAAACTAGCATAAAAAAGCTACTTTTACTGTTAAAAAAATTGTTAAGTAAAATATACGTCGCAAAGAATCAAGCAAACGAAAAAAAGGAAACCGAGTAGTCTAATTTTACTCGATGATTGTAATTTCGAACATCACTCTAAGAAATGCTTATATGTTTTACTAGCGGCCCGCTCGCGGCGTCGCCGGGTGAATATTTCGTTATATTGCAACCCTCGGGGGCGCATTTTTAAAAAATTAAATAGTCTATGTTTAAGCTTTGATTATCAGCTATATTTATGCCTAATTCATTATAATTGGTCAAGCGGTTTACATTTTTTATGTAAACTTTCATCCCCTATTTCAACCCTTTAGAGGTTTATTTTGAAAAAATAAGTAGCCTGTGTTAGACCCAGTCACTTTAACTACTTTCATTCTAAATTTCATCCAAATCGGACCGGTAGATTAGCCATGAAAGCGTGACAGACAAACACACAGACTTTCGCATTTATAATATAAGTATGGATTTACAAGATTTCGTTTTTACTGCCTTCTTGTATAAAATGATAGTGGCTATATACATTCAAGGTCTTTTAAATTAGCCGAAAGAAGAATTTATGTCAAATTCTAATTATACCTCGAGTGATAATCGAACTCACAACTGTTGCATGTAGTCAGACGCTGTCCCACTGCGCCACTATATCCTTCGCATAACCAATATTTGAAAATATATATACGTCCACAGTGGCCATTCGTGGTGCAGGGGGACGAAGTGTGAACTCGACAGGTTATGGGTTCGATTCCTCCTAGAGCAGTGAAAATATTTAATACTTTCCATTTTCTTCGTTCTGGTGTCGAGGCAAAGCGCGACGTTAAGTTCTGCCACTTAACACGCAATGCTTCCAAAATTCGTCAAAAAATGGGGAACTGAGTGTCTTAACACTAGTTTCCCTCTGCCTACTCTGCTGTGTGCGGGATACAGCGTGAAGCTAAAAAAATACATATACGTCAAAATCATACACTTTCTACTTACCCCACTTTGGTACTAACGACCAGGAATATCCACTGAAAATGTGAATTAATAGATTTCTTTACGACATACAACGTTTATATGTGTATAATAAAGTTACGAAATTGAAGTACCTATAAAGTATGTTTGGGAGATTGAATGAAATGTTGTTTTCATCGTCTATTAAGAGGGAACGGGGGAGTTTTGTAAAGGTTGAGTGAAGTTAATAAAATGTCCATATAAAATTAATGTTTGGATATAGAATTTGATGTAATTCATTGAGGCTACCCGTTTTAGATGCTTTTGATGTAGTGTAGATGAATTTTAAAGAAGTTTTATTATAAAATAAGTCAGTGATTGTTAAGGTATGTTGATATTCTTCTATTAAAGGATTAGAAAAGTTTTTATTGTTAATTTTCTAAAAATTTGGAGTAAAAAATGGGGTATGTTTATTTGTATTAACCAACTTTAATTGGCTCTTTTTAGGATTGTTTATGACTTTGAATATACTTCATTATTTTAAATATTATAAACAATATCTTATTTTTTGCATACCTTTTAAATACTTTCTAGTCTGTGGCTACCAAATTTTAAATTTTGGAAAATAGCTAGGTCTATTAAGCTTGGCCAGTTCTGGTATATATTATACAATTTATACCAGTAAACAAACTTAGCTTGAAATAAAATAGAATATATTTGTACCCATCATTGTGTAAAAACTAAAATTGTTAAATGGATGTCATAAAAGCTAGTATGACGAAGACTACCTGACAATGTCTATAATATTTCTTATCTAATACTTACTCTTAATTTTCAAAAGAAGTGTATCCTTTTAAACATTTTTAAAGTGTTATTCCACACTTAGGAAAATTGACAAAGATATTTAAAGAAAACGTATAAAAATTTGAACGCAGCAGGATTCGAACCTGCGCCTCATGAACCGTCCAGGCGCTCCCACCACTGACACATGCGTTCAAATGAAACCTTAAGTAAATATAAGGAAATGATAAATAAAAGAATAAATATTCATCAATTGTTTATTCAGCATTGAAATATAATCGGAGTTAAACATTAGGTACCGTATAGTAAATTATAGTCAAAGCTTTCGTGATGCAACGTATTTACCTTATATGTACAATATTCGGAATATATGCTCAAATACAATAAAAAAATATTATTTTTCAAATATATTATGAATTTAGTCCATACATCAGTATCATTATGTATCTAACAAAATCATGACAATTTTTAGAAAACAAAAATGTGTAATAAACGAATTTTTATTAATAAATATTTTTACTATTGTTATATCGCCAGAATAATTACCACTGTACTTGTTAAATTTAAATGTTATATATAAATAAATTATATAGTACTAAAATAAGAATAACAAATATATATATATTTTTTTATCATATTCTTCAGGATATTCCATATTACATATGACCCAAATATACATCAATAATAAATGTTAAGGACCAAATATTCTCTATTTCTTCCACAAAAATGATTTTCCTACTAAGCTGATTACAATATTAATGTGCACAGAAAAGCCGTTTGATTTTGATTTTGGTAATAAGAACTTCAGATATATCTAACAATTGGCACCGATGATACAATACAATAAATAGTTGAACAATTTCCACAAATATTCTAAATTACTCTAATTTTTACACCTATTTAGTATAGTACAGTATATAATCGCTCATACAAAAGAATAATTTCGTAATTACATTTTAAATGTTTTTCAGAAGAATTTTTTATAAGATTTAGTAAAAATTTTACTAAATGCAATATATATTTACACTCGGTATATGTAACAAAGTAATATTTTTTTAAATTTTGGTATGTTTGTCTGTCTGTCGATTTGTTGTGGGTAATCTTTGGAATGGCTGAATTTCACTGGTAGGTGAAATAACGAGCAAGAACTTTAGAATTAAATTCGCGAACAAAGAACAGCTAGTTGTAAAATATAAAGAATTTTACCAATATTGTGATAATATACTTATATATAAAAAAATAATATTCAACATATTATAAATTTGTAAGGAAACTTAAAAACTGTTAAAAATAACCAAATAAAATAAACTTTTTTGTGATTACGTCGTTCTTCTATTGGATGAGCGAAGTATTGTTATATATGCGACATAAAATGACTTATTCGTATATTCAATTCCAAATGAAGCAGAGTGTGGAATGTAAATTCAGTCGAAGGTAAAGCAATCTAAATTTATTATCAAGAAAATAAAACGCAGTAACGTTATATACAATATAATTAATTAAACATATAAATATAATATCAGATATATAATATCTGAGATATGTTTATAAAGATTTTAAAAATTTTGAAAATAAACATTTTTTTTATATTCTTCGAATATTATTTTTTCATTTAAATTAAAATAAAATATATTTTTTTTAAAATATACAGAAATTATATTGCTTATAAGCAAGATATACGTATAAAGATTTTATTTTAGACACATATTACATATAAATTTTAAGACTAACTATATATTTAATATAAATAAGTGATTATGAATTATGTTGAAGAGTTATATAAGAAGAGCAAAACTTCCCTGCTTTTATTTTCATTCGACTATTTTAAAATGCTTGCAAAAGTCTATTTTAATAAAAGATATTTTGAATTTGAATATGTTACCATATAATTTAATTTTATATATGTACGTAAAATATATATTTTTTAACTTCATGGTTTTATCCGCATAGTATAGTGACCTAGTGTCAAGACACTCCGTTCTTCATTTTCTGCACGAAATCGAGACTTATATAGTATACTATTGTGATTACGTGTTGAATGGTTAATATATTTTAAAATAGTTTTAAAAAACAATATATTAAAACCAAATCAAATAATTATATCCTTCTTATTTCAATTAATAATCACTTATTTCCATTATCATAATATTGTGATGATCATTATAAAGCTCGTGATAGTGTTATAAATTGTGATAGAAACATTAATTTATAATATACATACATTTATAGACAGCCTTATATTAAAAATTGCGTGGAAAATATCTAAAGTTTGCACAACACATTAATTCGTATAGAAATATTTGTACAACAGTAGGTATCAAGAATAGTGCATCGAATATTCTTATTTATAATTTTCTTATTAACTGTATGTTATATCTTTTATTCTTTAAGTATATAATTAAAAAAAAATATTACTTTTAAACATTTTTAAAGTGTTATTCCACACTTAGGAAAATTGAAAAAGACATTTAAAGAAAACGTATAAAAATTTGGTACGCAGCGGGATTGGAACCCGCGCCTCATGAATACCGTTCAGTTCGTTCTTTAAATGTCTTTTTCAAAAATACTTTTAATTTTGTTTTACTTTCAAATCAAATTTATCATATATATACATACTTTTAAACATTTTTAAAGTGTTATTCCACACTTAGGAAAATTAAACTGTTTGATTTTTTTAACTAATATTAATTTTTATTTTTTGAAAGCCCGTCATCCATAAATTTGAACGAATTACATTTAAAAATGTCGAAAAAAAATAGTAGTCAAAGTTTACAATTATGCCTTCACACTAATAAATTATTTAAATTTTAGAAAAAAATAAAAATAAATAGTACAGCTTTCCCCCATGTTCCCCATTTAGACGTAAAATCCCCGATTTGAACCTACTACCATTCCATTCTGACATAAAAAAATATAACATACAGTCGCTAAGATATATCCAGTATTTAATATTAACACTTATAATTTGTCTAAAACATTAACCTACACTAAAAAGAACGGTTTTTCAAAATAACGTAAATCACTTATGAGGATGTAGAAATTATTTATTTCAAAAATAGGACATTTATTTAAAAATATGATATGAATCTAATAATTGTCATAATTAAAGCGAGATTTTCAACGCGTTAATACTACTAATACTTTTGAATTTAAAAACACCAAAAAGCAATTCTTCTAATAATTTGGCATATAGTCATATCTCACTCTTTCATATACTTTATGCATGAGACGAAAAATCTTTTTTTTAAACATCTATCAATAAATGCGTATTCACGAAGAAAACTGTCACTGGAGACCTCAATTTATAGTCACTAATGCAAGCTGGTTGAGATTCAAGAAAGTAATTAAGGAACTTGGCAAAAATTTAGGCATAACTCTGTGCGTGCTCCAGCGGTATGTCCGAGAATTTGTTACCTTTCTCCACCCAATTCTTTAATCTGCCGCGTAATTCTTCTAAACTCTTCGATTTGGCTTTGTTTATCCTTTTGTACTTGACGTCTTTAGGTTTCGTTACATTCCTGTGGTTCGACATAACCCTGTTGTATGTCACTACGTGGTTTGACTTGTTCTCGGCTTCTCCTTCGTCACTTTCAGGGTTAGAAGTGGCTTCCTCATCAGAATCGTTGGGTGGCATCATTCTTTTTGGCACATAGCTATAGGACCAGACTTCGTTGCTCTTCGGCTTGATTTCCTTATCGTTATCTATGCTCTTCACTTCTGCTGTCAAAACGACACTTCTCATTCGGAAATTATCCCGTCGTTGAGCTAGAAGACTCGTTTCCTTGTATTTCTGTTCATCTGTTTTGTTTGCGTCTTTAAGTTCCTTCTCTGTGCTATTTTGTGCACTTAGGCCTTTTGTTGAATCGCCGTCGGCTTCCTCCTCAACGCTGTAAACAGTCTCCAAGATCTCCGGCCTCCTCAGAAAACCATTGGAACGTCGAACGACATTGTATTTTAGATTTGGATCTATTGCGTCGGAAATCGATCGAACTATTGTAACGCTATCTGGGTTGGCCGACCTGAACCTTGGCACGTGGGGCAGGTTACTGCAGTCAGAATCTACATCCTCCATAATAACGGCGGAATCAGAATCGTTAAGTGAATCGAAATCGCCCGTAATGTGTGTGTCTTGCAGCATATCTCTGAAGTCAGGTATGGTTTGTGATGTGTCTATACCATTATCAAGTAACTTAGATTGGAGGGTTTCTATGACTTTTTGCTGCTTCATTATAATTGTTTCCCGAAGGGCAAGCATGTTTGTGATCTCCTTCTGTTTGCGAACCAATCGAGATTCGAATAAGAGGAGTTGGCTTGATAAAGATTTGAGTTGTTCTGCTTTCTCTCGCTGAAGACGTGATACTAGCTCCTCCTGTGTTCGATGCGCGCGGCGCCATGTTAGGAGTTGGTGAGCCTGTGCTCGATA
Source organism: Dryas iulia moderata (assembly GCA_019049465.1). NCBI lineage: Eukaryota > Metazoa > Arthropoda > Insecta > Lepidoptera > Nymphalidae > Dryas > Dryas iulia. The sequence goes on from CM032417.1 coordinate 13,575,431, forward strand.
TTTCATTCGCAGGTCTCTGTAATTAATTATTCATGATTTCATTCACTTGAACTATATAGACAAATTTTCTTATTAATATATCTTAAATATATAATTTAGTACTTAACTTAATTATATTCAATATAAAAATTTAATTCAAAAACAATAATACAAGTAAAAAAGACATTTCATGTAAAGACTATACAGACCAACCGTGCGTCTTGGAAAGTTTCAAAGAGGCGCGGGTTCGAAATCCGCTGGGTGCAAAACTATTATACGTTTTTTAAAAATGTCTTTTTCTATTTCCTAAGTAAACATCACATTAAAAATGTTAAAAACAGTATAAGTAAGTTACCTAATGGTCCTTCGAGCCTCCTCAAGGGTGTGCGCCTCTAGCGGATCGGTAAGGGAGGCAGCGAGAGATATATCCGGCTCCGTCGGGCTGTTTAAAGCCGACTCGCTCCGACTGCGAACAATTGAAATGGGAAAAGTTAACATTTTTGAATAAGCAATTAAAATTTCGTAATCTAATTAGAAAATGTCAAAATTAAACATAGAAGTTAGAATTAAGATCGTGTTTTAATTTTTCCGTTTGTTGTTCTTTTCTGAGGCAAAAAGCTTGTTAATTTGAATAAGTTATATGGCCATCAAAAAATGTTGTAAGTAGGTTTATTAAATTATTGTAGAGAAATTTTTGGCAGCGTTTTCTTATACTTAATATTTGATGACTTGTAAGTAGAAATATTGACATAGTGTTACTTTGTATTACAAAAAAGGTAAATTCTAATATGTATAAGAAAAAATGCCATTTACTTCAATTAAAGCGTCTACTATGTGAATAAGTAATTTATTATTAATTTGCGCTTTTGCCATATGAAAATATTATACAGATGAGTTAAACGCCGATTCCTTGTATAAATTAAATATATAACATTTTTTTTATAATATTTTATTTTTTAAGAAAAAAGACGTGTCAAACTTCTTTTTTGTATTTCTAAACTTAAGTATTCTTAGAAAATAGAAACCTGATGTGTCCGATCCGTATTCGATTTCTATATACGATGGTTTATAAAATAAAAGCTTCACGCCGTTTCCCGCGTAGTAGGAAAGGCAGAATAAATCTATTGTCAACACACTTTCCGCCCAATTCATGACATTGCTTTGACGGAGTGACGGAATTATCCGCCTCTATATTTCTTACTAGAGCAAAGAATAAAAAAACTAACCCACGACCAATCGCGTTTACAATCACACGCTGTACCACTGCGCCAGGATGGCCTGTATTAATATAATAAAATTTAAAAGTAATCATTGAAATATAAATAGGGACCAGTTGTGGCGCAGTGGCACAAAGTGTGACTGTAAAGCGACTGATTGTGTGTTCGATTCCCACTCGGAGAGTGGAAATATTTATTGTTTCTATTTCCTTCGCTCTGGTGTCGAGGCAAAGCGCGGTGTTAAGTTCCGCCACAAACGCAAAGCCACTGAATTCGGCGGAAAGTGGTAAACGGAGTATCTTAACACTAGGTCCCCTCTGTTTACCCTGCTGTGTGCGGGATACAGCGTGAAGCTAAAAAAAAAAAAATTAAGTATAAAGTATAAATAAACAAGAAAAAAAAACCCACCTATAACAAATTATCATAGAGTATTTACATAAAAGCGTACCTTATGTTACTGACATTTAATATAACTGAAATTCACGTAACAAATTTCCTATTCGCAAACTCAATTAGTTCGTTTTCCAGCAACGTGTGCAATATGCATGAATGAGTTTGCGATCATTTCGTAGAAACCTCTCCTATTTCCCGAGCACGTTCGTGTATTAGATGTTGAGATATGTATTTTCAATAACGCATTTTATTAAGATAATATTTTTTATTAATTTTAAAAGCTTTATACTGCTTTTCCTGGATGGATTATTGTTTATGTTTTATGTGGTCTTAAGAAATCTATATCTTCATTTTTCTTTGCTTTGGCATCGAGGCAAAAGCGCGGCGTTAAGTTCCGCCACTTCACACGCAAAACCTCCAAGATTTGACGGAAAACGGGGAACAGAGTGTCTTAACATTAGGTTCCGTTTGTCTACCCTGCTGTGTGCGGGATACACCGTGAGACTAACATTTTAGTGTTGCTGACTGACTAGACAGGCCGCGTATCGCCAAAATTACTACGCGGAGTCAGCTAAAACTTTAGTGTAAAAATAGAAGCCGCCTTAATATAAAAAAGTGTGACGCTTCTTTGAGTAGTCGGGGAGAACTTTGTGTCAAGACACTCCATTCTCCATTTTTGGCCTGAAATTGATACATTTCATGTTTAATAGTCTTCTTACGAGAAGGGAGAAACGAAAAAAGAAAAATATATTGCTTTCCCCGAGTGAGAATCAAATCTATAACCAATTGCGTTTACTATAAGACTTTCCCACATTGCGCCACGATAGGCTCTAACCATAATATAATTTCTAAATGTTGGTATGTTACAAGAAACATGTTCTGTTAATTTAATTGTCAGGTTTGTTTGTTTCCCATGAGACTTTACATTATCAAGACAATACACACCTACAACTGATAAATATGGTTAAATTTGTCCCTCCATTTTATGCAAGACAAACATATTACAAATTTTCGATGTTGGTTAATATTTTTTCATATATATGTTACAATGTTATTTTAAAAAAGAACTTCACGTTTTTACACGCATAGCAGGGCAGTTGAAGAGAACCTAGTATTAAAACAATCTTACTCAGGGGAACATTTTGAAAAATAAAGTAGTCTATGTTTAACCATGGTTTATTAACTATACTTATGCCAAAATTCATTACAATCGGTCAAACGGTGTAGATGTTTCATATAAAGTTTCATCCCTTATCCCTTTGGAGGTTGATTTTTAAAAAAATAACTAGCCTATGTTTGACCTAGTAATTTTTACTACTTTCATTCTAAATTTCATCCAAATCGGACCGGTAGATTACCCGTGAAAGCGTGACAGACAAACAGACAGACATTTGCATTTATAATATAAATATGGATGTGTATAAGAACGGAGAAACAAAAATAATTTAAATATAATCAAGGTGCCGAGTGGGAATCGAACCTATAGCCAATTGCATTTACAGTCAGCAATTGACACACTGTGCCGCGATGGTCGTAAAATGGCTATATACAAAATTATCCAAAAAATATTCAGGGACTTTACTATAGGAGTATATAACGTATATGACGTACGATTTCCTATTTAGTCCCTCTCATTGTCTGTGGTATAATCCGACATAGGACCAGCCTTCTTAAGTGCCCCCAGAGCACGGGGTTACTTCCTTACTTAAGCCCACTAAATCTTTTTATTTTAAGGTAAAATTCAATATGAATTTTGATTTTCTTTATCAGAGTGTTTCAACACTAGGTTGCCTCTGTCTACTTTATAATGCCATGTAAGGAAAGAGAAAACAAAAAAAAGCTTTCGTTTCGTTTTATTCTTTTGTAAAATATTTTTTTTATAAATTATAGGACAGGCGTGGCGCAGTGGCACAAGCGCGTGACTGTAAACGACTGGTTGTGGGTTCGATTCCCACTCGAGGAGTGGAAATATTTAATATTTCCACTTTCTTTGCTCTGGTGTCGAGGCAAAGCGCGGCGTTAAGTTCCGCCCCTTAACACGCAATGCCTCCGAATTCGGCAGAAAGTGAGGAACGGAATGTCTAAACACTAGGTTTCCTTTGCCCTGCTGTGTGCGGGATACAGCGTGAAATTAAAAAAAAATATAGGAAAACTAAGACCGTCGTGATATAGTGTCGTTTTGGACTGTAATAGTGAGTTCGATTCCCGGTGACCTCGGTTCGGTGGAATGATTATATTTTATTTATTTTCACATCTCCGCTCTGGTAAAACAAATAAGCACATCTATCCCATGCTTAATATAATGTATGTCGAATTCAGACGTAAAGTGAGAGAGAAACGAGTCGTGGCGCAGTGGCACGAACGTGTGACTGTAAACGACTGGTTGTGGGCTTGGGAGTTAGATTCCCACTCGGGGAGTGGAAATGTTTAATATTCCATTTCGTCGCTCTGGTATCAGAGGTAAAGCGCGGCGTTAAGTTCCGCCACTTAACACGCAACGCTTCAGAATGCGGCGGAAAGTGGGGAACAGAGTGTCATAACACTAGGTTCCCTCTGTTAACCCTGCTGTGTACGGGATACCGCAAGAAGCTAAAACCCACAACCAATCGCGTTTACAATGAGACGCTGTCCCACTACGCCACAATAACTCCCACATAAAAAATATACACCTAAATTCCAGAAAAAACCGGTAAATCTTATTAATACCAAATGTTAATTACATTTTCGGCGTCCCTACTACGTGTACACTGTACATATAATAAAACGGGGTGCAGAGTTTATAAAGGAGACTGAACAATAATTAGTTAGCTCGGCTACTTAACCCGCATACCGCAAACAACACGTAATTTGGCGTGTTCTGGATATATAAACGTAATAAATGGTTTGTTTATATAAAGTCAGTAGGAATTTTGCTATGATATAATACTAATTAATTCGGGTAATAGTTTTAGATTTATATACTAATCTCTATATATATAAGTATTTTTTGTTGCACGCAGCTTTTTCCCCGTATGGTAGGGTCAGTTAGTGTCAAGACATTCCGTTCTCCGCTTACCACCAGAATGCGAGATTGTAATACTACATTTGTCCTGCCAGGATTTTTTTTATTGAACAAGGCTCCCCTTCTTATTGAAGAAGGGGAGGCAAACGAGCAGAAGTACTACCTGTGTGGTAAGTGGTAAGTTACCTTCGCCCATGGGCATCCACAAGATTAGAAAGGTTGCGGATACGTTGCTGATCTTAAAGGTGGTGGAGGAAAGGAGGGAAGAAGGATAGGGATGATGGGAGTAGGGAAAGAGAGCTGGCTTACATGCCATCGAACCGGAACACATCACCAGATGTTTGGCGGTTCGTCTTCGACATGATAGTGGTCGCGAGCCAGTCGGAGAACGAATCTCATACCACCAAGCTTCTGGGTTACCCGCCTTTTACGAGACGGAGGGGAATTGTATTCTAACCCGTCCCCCCACGGGCCAAAATGTAACACAATTTGAATACAATCATTCCGCCAAGTGAGTTTTCTTAAGTTATTGATAAATTACGATATTTTAATGTTATCGATTTTGTCATAGTATTAAATGAGCATATATTAACAAAGATTATTTAACATTTCCAATAAAATAAAATACGAGTATATATACATATACTAATAAATCCCAAAGCACCTGCCAATCACTATACTTACTATTAGAAAACTATTATACGTTCGAAGCTCCATATGAAACTTACATATCTTAAAAAAAAAGACATTTTCAAATTTCCTAAGTGTGGAATAACACTATAAAAATGTTCAAAAGTAAAAAAAAAATACGTATCCTACCCAAAAACGTTAAACAAATAATATATATTTATATAATAATAAAATCTGTCTACATATTATAAAAAAAGAAATAAAGACACCAAACCTATCCGCAAACCTCCCTCCAAACAACCCTTTTCAGCTGAACACTAACATCACATTTTAACACTTCGTGCGGGAAATAAACTAGCGGATAAAGAACGGCCCTCCCATGCCGCGTTACATATCATATTCATAAGGCAGTACACGTGACCTCTGGAGTATGATTCTTATAACGTAGTGTTAAAGCCCTTTTCGTAAAAAGTATGGCAGTCACATTGCGATACGTAAAAACGCGTTGTTATAATTCGGTTTGGTCCAAGTGTTAGGCTAAACGACATTTAAAAAACAAAGGCTTTTTGCAGCTTCAGTTCCTTTTTCCTGCATTGTTAATTACTGTGTCCCAAGGTAGTCAGAGTGGGTATAGTATTAAAACACCTCATTCTGGACGTTTCACCTGAAATCTAGATATTGCTTGTTAAGAGTTGTCTTTTAACAGACACAAGAAATGAATGAGTAAAATATAATAATTTTCTCTAATGGAAATCAAACGGATAACCATCGCGTTTAGTTTAGGATTTAGTCCGTCGCGGTTAGACGCAGACATGCACCATTGTACATTAGTCCACTTAGTGAAGTAGAAAAAATGTTATATTATATAAGTTGACAGAAGGTAATATTTATAGAAAATGAATGACCTTAGTGAGTATAATTTATCTATTAGCAAAAAAATGATAATGTAAGTAGGTCATATTTATATACACATATAATAAACGGTATAGCGTCCACCTGAACATGGATGTTGCCGTTTTCCATTCAAATTATTTTAACTTCCCCCGCTCTAGTAGGGCAAAACGAGGCGTTGAGTTCCGCCACACAACACGCAATTTCTCGAATATAGGCGGAAAGCAACGCACGGAGTGCCCTAACAATAGATTCTCTCTGCCTACCTTGCTTAGAACAAAGTCTGAGGCTAAAAAAATAGTAACAAATAATATTACATATAATTAGAAATTTATTATTTTACTAATGACAGTATAAAAAAGCTAAAAGCACTAAGTTTATGACTTTCGCCACCATCAACAAACGCTTATAGATACATACAAAACAGTCGTTACTTCACACGAGCAACATAATTCTGGCAAACGAGCTTTTTCTGCAGCTTACTTTCTTCTAGTGAGTATTTTCTAATAAAATGTTCATAAAAACATCTCATAACAGTATCTGAGAAGTGAAATAAAGGCGCACAAAGCAATATTGACTTAACTGCCAACACTGACGGAGATTTTATATAAATTGCAGAGAATCTAGTGTCAAGAACACTCCGTTCTCCACTTTCCACCTCAATCAGAGACATTGCTTGTTCAGTGGCGGAATTCAACGCCGTACTATGTCTTGTCACCAGAACGAACATATTAAAGATAATTTAAATATAATCAATCCTTCGTGTGAACATCGAACCCACGACCGTTCCGTATATTGTTTTTTTTTTAGTAAAGGAACTCTGTCCATAGACTTACAGGTGTCCATGTCATTAGTTAGTATTAATTTGTATACAGTGTGACAATTCAAAACCACTGAGACTCACAGTGGTGTGGTCCATCACTGACCAAGTGTAAACACTTTTTTCCCATATTTTGTTAGACGCTATCATGTATATGGAGTATATAAAAAAAAAGAAATTATGTTTGAAAATTATATATTTTGAGAGAAAATTCTCTTCTTAAATCATCTTTATGTAGACCCCCATAATGGTGCTGATGGTTGAAAGTTCGATTTCCACTTTAGTTAGTCTTTACACAACAAAAAATATATACTTTCCGCGATTTAACTACAATAACGTGACATTATAATAAATCATCCGAAAACGTATCTAGTTCCTTTTTCCAATGCTTAATACAGAAAAAAAGTCTGTCATCTGAAGATAGTAAAGTCAGTCTACATGTGACTGGATTTTTATAAAGTGGTCGAAACGTCGTGTTTTAGAAAATATATTACCATTTTTATTTTTATTTATTTTAGCTTCACGCTCTTTCCCGCACACAGCGGGGTAGGCAGAGGGAACTTAGTGTTAAGATACTTTATTCTCCACTTTCCGCCGAATTCGGAGGCATTGCGTATTAAGTGGCGGAACTTTACGCCGCGCCTTGCTTCCGACACTAGAGCGAAAAAAATGGAAATATTAAATATTTACATTCCTCGAGTGGGAATCGAACCCCCAACCAGTTTACAGTCACACGCTTATGCCACTGCGTCACTACTGGCCCCAAAAATATATTACCAAATACCAAAATATACGCAATAATAAGTCTAAAAACTACAAAAACCGATAGTTTTATTATACTAAAGTATACGATTTTCTATTTACGAGTATTTTTTTATATGTAAATTTAGTTTTGGTCTAGACAACGTACCCACTAGGTAATAACCACACGAGTGTAACGTGTAACCACTATGTTCAGAGCTACGTGCACCAACTTTAATTGTAGCGCTCATTACTTTAAGCTCATCACTACTGTAAAGCTTTGTAAAATGTTGAAATATATAATAAATAGCATTCTCTCAAGCTAAACTATTGTTTGAAGAAATCTTTATGTTGCAGAAATTAGTAAAAATCTCTCTACAAAGATGCTAACAATAAAAAATAGTTGTAATTAGAGACCAATCGTAGCGCAGTGGCACAAAGCGTGGCTGTAAACACGATTGGTGATGGGTTCGATTTCCACTCGAAGTACAGAAGATATTTAATAATCTTTGTTCTGGTATCTGGTATCTAGTTCCGCCCCTAATTTTTGAAGACGCAATGCCTTAGAATTCCGAAGAAAATGGGAAACGGAGTGTCTCAACATTAGACTCCCTCTACCTGTCCTCTTGTGTGGGAGATACGTAGAGTATAAGAAATTAGGTCAGAGCCCTTGAACAGTGTCCAAGTGTCAAATCCCGCTGCGTTCAATTTTTTAAAAGCTGCGTTGTCTAAAGGTATTATTATTTATTTATTTTTTCTAGTTATTATTAACCACGATGTAAATGCTTAACAGCTGCTTGTTGTGACTATGATATCGTTACACTAAAATTATATTTATTTTTCCGCTTCTGGTCACGAATTCGAGGCGAACACGGAGAACAGAGCAAAAAAATACGAAAAAATCCCTTTATAAACAAATTCTGTGTCAATTACAATAAAATTAGTCAAATAGGTACAGTATTTAGTTTCCTGTGATATTTGAACGTTTCTTCTAAGTATTTGAATAAAATAGCATTCACTTTTGTATTAAATTCTTACAAACAACTGAGAAACAATGAAATAAATCTTTAAAGAAAAATAATTTGCAATTTCAACTAGAATTTCATCCCTACATCCGCATAGAATAAATAACGTTAAGTGTTTATTAAAGTTAACGGCGTTATTTCCTTGCTTATTTCCACCGTATTTCACTGTAAAATATTGTTATAATAATGACATTAAATCGCGCCACGTTTCAAAATATAACGCAATAACTGGTGTCATTTTTAGTTATAAAGTTAATAATTATAACTTTTTACAGCTTTAAGCTTTTCTTCGCATAGCAGGGTAGGCAAAGATAACCCAGTGTTAAGACACTCCTCTCTCCACTTTTCGTTCGGATCCGAGACATTGCGTGTTAAGTGGCGGAACTTAACGCCGCGCTTTGCTTCGATACCAGAGCGAAGAAAATGGAAATACCAAATATTACCACTCCTCGAGTGGTAATCAAACCCACAACCAGTCATTTACAGTCACACGCTGTGCCACTGCGTCACTACTGGCCCCACGGCACAGAAACGAACCTAATTTAAATATAATTCTTTGCCCGAATAAGAATCGAACCCACAACTATAGAGTTAAGTCATTAGTTTCACGCTTTCACACATCGCCTTGATTGGAAATCTATTGTCAACAATATCCACAAAAATTGTTTCTGTACAATCCATATTCTGCGATTTTTTTTATTTCAAAAAGCTTTGTTACTAAAAATATACTACCATTTCTTTTGTAAAACGTATGTATTTTTAAAATCACAAAATTGTTTCAATATTGCGGCTCTGAAAAAGAAAACCCAGTTTATATGGTCACTAGTTGTTATATATGTTTTATACAATGGTAACATTATTGTCTAGTATAAATACATGTAATAAAATTATTATTGTGTACATGCAATGCATGCATAAATACCTCTATTTCGGGCTAAAAGTCAAGAACAAAGTGTTTTGACACTAGGTTGTCTCCAACTTCGTTGCTATACGAAAAAATCCTGAGGCTACAAAAAAAATATGCAGTCATACATTTTATTTACAGGTATTCAAAGCCCTTTAGAAAGCTTTGTCCTTGTCGGATTCATAAAAAATTACACCTTTTAAACGTGGCGTATTCCTGAATTCTCTCCAGCGACCGCAGTCTTTAAGTTCCTGAATGTTTTGAGAGGAAAAGTCAAATACTTTGATATTCCGTTTTGTGGCAGGATAATACTACTTGTTTAATTCCACGGTGATATATAACTAGTAGAAATAAGAGATCGACTGACGAGTTAACTACGCGTTGCCATAGCAACACGTGTGTCACTTTGAGTGAGAGAATGGAGTGTCTTGCCACTAGATTCTCACTAAGTTCTCTCTGCTTTCCGAATTATGCCCGGAAAAAACATGGAAGGTTAGCTTTATAAAGCCATTTTTAAATGCTCAACTATTTCATTTTATTCTTTATAAATAATTTTATATATAGTATTCGTTAAATTTTTATATTCTGAAGTCAATGTTTATGCATACAGAAGCTATCAGTCGCCCTTTTGACATTCAATCATGTGTTAAACAAGCCTTGCCAGTTTTGTTGTCCAATTTACATCGGCATAACTGCCGTCAACGTATAAAACGGGGTGATACAGGAATAAAATTGAATGATTTCAAAGTAAATTGCTTGTATACAAAGATAGCGATTGTTTGAGCAAGTAAAAAGATACGACTCTCAAAAGTCAAACACGAATGTGTCTGAAAATGTTTCAAATATAACTTAAATAGTTATAAAACCTTGGTTTTGTTTTTAAGTATATATAAAGTAGAAAAAATATTAAGCAACTTATTTGTTTTAAATAAAGCATTCCGTTGTTATTCTAGTATCTATTCAAATGGATCATGAAATGGATTGGTATGTCTATTTATAATTATAAAAACGCTTTTTACTACATGAAAATGTACATACATAGTATATATACAGTGGATATACCCAAACAAACATTCTGTTTGTTTGCTTCGGCTAACCTCTGGAATGGCTGCACTGATTTTGATGAGACTTTGATAGTTTAGTTAAAATGTATTATTCACAAAAAAGTCTTAGCTTCCCTTCAACACTTTTCGCCTAAATTCGAAACATAACGTATTTAGTGGCGGAACTCAACACCGTACTATGTCCTACCAGGTTCAAAAATAATTAAAATACACTACTACCATTACTAATACTCTCACTAGTAGGAATCGAACCCAATTAGTCAAACGCTCACTGCGCCACATTGTACACCAAATTCATCATCGTTTATCATAAATTCGTTTGTCAAAAGAGAAAATATATCACAATATTAAATAAAAACACGATTAGCCCTCTCATGGGGCTATAAGAAAGCTTTATAAAAGCCGAACCTATTTCTAAAACAATACCAATACTCAAAAAGGCTTTTTAAATGGAATTGTTTATTCCACTTTGGGTTTGACAGAGTGTGAAATAATAATAAGACAAGGGTGACTTATTTACACGGCAGAAGCCATAAATTTCACACATACTTTTATCAATATTTACTTACATTTGATAATATACGAAATATATGGATAAATACGAAAAAATGTTTTTAGAAAACGTGTAAAAATTGAAAAGCCAGCGTGATGAAATCTCACTATACTCGTAAACGCGTTTGATTGTGCATTCCATTTGCACTCGAAGAAATTATTATATTTTTTTTTTCTCCGCTCTGGTGAGAAAAAGCGCGGCGTTAAGATCTGCAGCTCAACAAGCAATGTCTCAATTCCGAGCGTTACATGGAGAATGAAGTATCTTGACATTAAGAGCTCTGTGACTGCCTTGATATGCGTGATGGTGAAAAAAAAATAACTTAGCAGAATTTCAATGTGCGCTTCTTGAAATGGTCCAACCTCTTCAGTACGAGAAATAAGCTAGGTACGTCGAAATAATTACACCGTTATTACAACTTGTTTTACATATTTTTTATACGGCTCCCAATAGGTGGAGGTTCATAGCTGCTGTTTTCAAATTTCTATATAGGTATTGTCAAAAAGCTTTTTTATTATCCTGATTAAGTAAATAATACTTAAAGAAATAATAAAAGCTTGAACCATTAAGCTTGCATTGGTTTTCATTTTATTAACAAGATAGAACTTTTATATTATATTTAGTTCCTCTTTTATAGATATATGATGATAGATACTTCTTAATATCACATTCAGCGTTAATTATAAGTCAAAAAAAGCAGAATTTACAAACATTTGTATACTAAATTTTGACAAATATCCACGTACATTTAAACCACCTGGCAGAACAGATAACGAAATCTTCTCTAGGGATTAAACATGAAGTATTCATTAAAATGTGCGGTGTCTCTAAGAAATAATATATTTTTGTCTTAAAATATAATTTGTTTAAATGTTTTTTGTAGCTATAATTAAGATAGCAACCAAGCCGGTGGTAGCTTTCGGTAGGACTGACAATACTGACATTTTTATGTTAGATTCAAATGTGTTTGTCTGAAGCCTATTGGAATAAAGAATATTTTCTTCTTGATGTAATGTTTTTCTTGTATAGGAGATAGATAGATAGAGAGAGAGAGAGAGAGAGAGAGCCTGTTGTCAAGATACTCCGTTATTCACATTCCGTCTTAACACGAAACATTGCACATTAAATGTCGGAACTTAACGCTGCGTTTTGTCTACAAATAGATTCTAGACTAAATATAATTTAAATATACTATTAGAATCGAACTCACGACTAATCACGTTTACAGTCAGACAATGTCCCACTGCGCCACGATAACCTCTATATAGCTTTCTCGCAAAATGCAATTGATGTAGGAAAATAAAAAAAAGACAATCATTAGATGACAAAGTTCATAATATTGAGAAATATAGATTACCACACCTTTGCTATAACACTCTCACGGGTAAGTTTAAAGAGCTTTTTAATGATAAAAGTATAATATTAAACATGATGACACCAGAAGTTTCTGAATAATTTATTTTATATATTATTATTATTTGTTTTGCGTGATTATGAGAAGTTGTCGGAAGTTACTTTGAAAATTGAAGCATTGTCAATAGATAGAATAGAGAAGCCATCGTGGCGCAGTGGGACAGTAACTGGTTAACATGGCATTTGGTTATTGGTTCGATTTTAACTCAAGGGAATGATTATATTTAATAAAAATATTTTCATTTCCTTCGCTCTGGTGTCTAATATAAAGCTACCCAAAGTGCTCTATTTCTTATGCTTCAGTATATTTCTATATAAAATAATAATGTTTTAATTAATTTGAATAATAAATAATATCAAATAAATGTAGATATTTAAAAATTTAGATGCAAGTTATATTTATTTCAAAATTAGCAGCCCGCTTGCGGCTTCGCCGCCTGAACTATTTCGTTATATTGCAACCCTCTGAGGCGTATTTTTAAAAAATAAAGTAGCTTACGTTTAAGCTTAGAATCTAAGCTTGATAATCTAAGCCTTAGATTATCAACTATATTTATGCCAAAATTCATTACAATTGATCAAGCAATTTAGATTTTTCATATAAACTTTCATCCCCTATTTCAACCCTTTAGATGTTGATTTTTAAAAAAATAAGTAGCCTATGTTAGACCCAGTCACTTTTCCTATTTTCATTCTAAATTTCATCCAAATCGGACTGGTAGATCCGCCGTGAAAGCGTGATAGACTAACATACAGACTTTCGCATTTATAATATAAGTATGGATATACAAAAGTATATATAGCTGCAACTGACAGTAGACGAGTGCTACTGGACGTGGACTTTACCTCCTTTATCATATACTTTGTATAGGTTGAGGTAATAAATCAGGTATCATTAAGAAATTATTACCTAAAATTTCCACTGCTACAATTCATTCCTCGCGCAAACGAAGTTATCACGAGCTGCAACTTATATTGTCTAATTATTGATTTTGCCGTGTCGTGTCCATGGTTTCCCAACACCCTAATATACGGGAACAGTTACATTTATTACAATTTACATGTTTTTAATATTAACATTTTTTAATCTTTTTTCAATTATATGGGTTCGATTCCACTAGGCGAAATAAATTATTTCAATTTATTAAATCTGCTAAGATAAATCGCAGCGTTAAGTTCTGCTACTAAGCACCCAATGTCGATTTTGGGCGGAGAGTGAAAAACTCATCGTACTAACATTTGGTTCTCCCTGTCTATCCTGCTAGACTAGAAAAATTCACATTTATTTCACCCTTACATATTTTTTTTAGCTTCACCCTATATACCGCACACAGCACGATAGGCAGAGGTCTCGAACCTAGTGTTAAGACACTCCGTTCCCTTTCCGCCGAATTCATAGTCATTGCGTGTAAGTGATGTAATGTGTGTTAAGTGGCGGAACTTAACGCCGCGCTTTGCCTCGAGACCAGAGAGAAGAAAATGGAAATATTAAATATTTCCACTCTTCAAGTGGAAATCAATTACATAATCAGTCGCTTTATAGTCACACTTTGTGCCACTGTGCCATGACTGGCCCTTACATAATGTATCACTAAATCTGGATGTATATACACAGATGTTGTAGACATTATTAAAATAGTGTGTAAAATGTAAATTGTAACCTTCAAAGACTGTGTGACTAAAAATGAAAGACATTTTCTTCGTTGTTTATTTTCTTCGCTTTGAAGAGAAAATATGAATTTGTTTGCGAGGCATTAGGAATCTAGGTACACGGCTGCGTATCATGCCAAGGAACTGATAATATTATCAGTCTAGTGTAATATTAAAAAAAACAAGACCTATTTAACGTATTCACGTGAAACTTGGATTAAATTTTAAATTTTTGTATTCTAGTTATAATACCTATTATAGTCTTTGTAGATTAGATTGTGTCTCTATATACTATAGTTCTGGATTCGATTTTCACTTGCGAGAACGATTAAGATATGTGGGGATGTCTTGACACTACTTTCTCTCTAAATACCCGCTATGCTGAAGAAAAGGTGAAGCTGTAAGCGAGAAGTTAATATATTACAACCTCTCAGACTCACTAGAATATCATATTACATAAATATTGCTATGAAAACATATTAACATCTAAATCGATATTTAAACAATAATATCTTAATTCGCCTTAATTATATAAATAGCTTCACGCTGTATCCCGCACACAGCAAGGTAGGCAGAGGGAACCTAGTGTTAAGGCATTCCGTTCCCCATTTTCCGCCGACTTCGGAGGCTTGCGTGTTAAGTGGCGCAACTTAACGCCGCGCTTTACCTCGACACTAAAGCGAAGAAAATGGAAATATAATGTCCACGAACCACGCTTGTGCCACTGGGCCACGACTGGCCACTAATTATATATTTGTTTACATAATAAAATTCTAGGATTCTCTACAGAACTTCGCACCCATCAATACCCATTTTTTTATTTTGGTAGAATCAACAAACACATATTAAACTTGACTCCAATTTATATATTTATGATTATGATGGGATTGTTTGTACAACATAAACAATATAAATGCCTGAGCCAAATTGTCTATTATAATGTTAATATAGGATCATAGCTCTATTTGTTCTTCAACTTGGAGTTAGTAACTAATTATAAATGTATATAAGTTTGATTTCTGTGTAATTTTCTGTAAAATATATCTATTTTGATATTTATTCATATTGTATGTCGAGGTATTTTTTGCGCTTATTTCCCTTACATCATCATAGCTTTACCTAACGCTAGGACACTCCGTTCTCTATCTAACCAGAGTGTTTTTTACTTTCTAGTTTTTACTTTTTAGTAAATAAAATAATAATTCTTTTAAGTGAAAATCGAAGCAACAATTACGTTTTAAAGTCAGATGCTGTTCCACTGCGCCTTGACGATCTCAATTTTTATCACAGTAAATTAAGTACGATACAACACTTTATTTTTTTTATTTCAATATTAATAATTGTTAAACTAATGATATATTCTTACGACTTAATAAAAATGGTCTGTTATATGCTATTATTTGCTTAGTCAACAACGAGCAGGGCTTTTTATATCTATTTAATAAGCAAACGGTAACTAATTAAGAAGCAATCGCATATTACTAGTTATCGAATATAACCAATTTTCATTTATATACATATCTATAAATATAGTGTTACTAATGTTATAAGATATACATTTGTATATAACGAATTGAGATGGGTTCAATATTGCTTTTCAAACAAATAACAAAAATATAAAAGCTTTTTGGACATCATTTTGAAGTCAATAGAAAATTAAATCTAAAAAACTAGCTAGTGATAGTTTAACTAATTTGGCCAAAAGGACAATTTATTCCGTATAATTTGACTTTGAATTCAAATTTGACAAACTAAAATTCTCTTTTGTGACACAAAGCACAGTCACATGTAAAATTTTGATATTTAATATATAAATTACCACCAGTGGAAATCGAACGCACAACCAACAGCACTTACCGACATTTTCTATGTATCTTCCCAAAAAAGTCACATTCAAAAGTTGACAAGCGTTGAAATATACATTTCCACATTCCAACCCTTTGTAACGATCATTCGCGTGTTTTTACGCAATACATCATCTCTATTACGTACATCTGTTCCGGATTTCCGCGGTGCTTTAGGAAATGTTTCAGATATATATATATACTGTTTTGACCAAGCCTGTTATTGTATGGGCGAGGGAGCCGGAACGTTGCATTAAATATGACAATAATATCATTTTCCTTATGAAGCTGTTATGATGTAAGCTTTTTAAAAGAGCTTTATTGGCAATAAATGTTCTTTCTTATTTTTGTTTTGAAGAGTAGTAGTATACTTTTTATAGAATTTAGATTGCTATTAATAGATTTTTTTTCAGCATAGCAATATAGGCAAAGAGAACCTAGTGTCAACACACTCCGTTTTCCACTTTCCGATCGAATCTGAGTAGAGGAACTGAACGCCCTATTGGTATAGTATTAAAAATATATTATTAACCCCCAAATAAATTATCTTCATAATGTGCTCATATGATTAAACTGGCCTACAATTAATCTATTCAAATCAATTAATCAATTTTAAAGTAATTTTACTTTAATATATGCAATTAAAATGAAAAGTCAAATTTTAAAGACAAAGCTTAGAAATTATAGTTCCTCGCTAGCTCTTCTAAACAGAACTACTTTCAGATCTGACTGTAGTTTCCTCAGAAACTGAATTAATTGACGAACAACTCAATAATGACAAGACATGGCGCGTTGTTGAGTTACGCTAACACTCAATGTCTAAATTTTCAGCCTGGAGATGGAGAACTAAGTATCATGACACTAGGTTCTCCCTGACTAGGGTAAATAAGAGGAAAAAACGTGATCGTCTTCACGTTTTTTTTAGGTTAAAAAACTTCTAATGAATTATATTTTCACATGTTTCATTTCATACTAAAAAAACATGCATATTTTACTTAGGAAACCTACAATATCAACGGTAAATTTTAAACTTATAAATAAATAGATATTTACTCACCTCTCATCCAATACACTAACACCTAATATAGTTAAAATAGACCCCATGGAACATAACCGACTATCACTGTAATACTCTACGTTAATATCGTCTTTACACTGCGCTTATCGCTCTTTGAATTAACAATAAGCCCTACAGTTACGAAGCCAATGAAGCCGATCACCTGTCCTTTACACACAAAGGTGGTATGAGGGAGAGAGGTGGTTTTTGGTATGATTAAAAGAAAAAGTGTCTTTAAATAAGTATATAAGTGTAAAAATTGTAATTTCAAATATATGTACTACATACAATTAGCCGCTAATCTAATAATAGAATTATTTGATAAGAATATTTTTAGCTATTAGTGTTCATATAGTAACTCCTAATTTACAGCTCAATTGTTTTTTCAGCTTCTCGTTTTTCCAGCAAAGCAGGGTAGTCAGAAATAAGCAATTGTCAAGACTCGCTGTTACTGCCAATTTCCACCCGGATTTTACACAGTGTGAATCATCGTTGCACTTTGTCATTCACCAGGACCAAAAAAGGGAAATATATAGATATAGGTAAGCATTTGTCTGAGCGGGGATCAAACCCACAACTAATCGCAATTACTGCACCATGAGCATGCAGCATTGGCATCTACAGGTCAGATATGTATATATTATACAAGTAAATAAACAGTCCGCTTCTAATATCCTTCCGGAATATAAATATGTCGTCATAAAAAGAAAGAAGCATAAGTAAAATATACATATATCTGCTTTAAGTAGTACAAAGTGAGCAAAACTTCGAATTCTCTACAATGAAATGCCAACTCGATTAATCCATTTAAAATAATATAATTAAAAAAAAGCGTAAAACATCACGAAAAGCTTTAGAATATAAAGAATTTAGTTTATTTTTTAATTTATATTAATAAAAATATAAATGTATATATATTTTTGATATTTACTTAAACATTTTAGTAAGCAATAGTATCTGCAAGGGGAGCGTCACGGTCGAGCGGGAAGCAGCGTAGGCGCAGCAGGTGGTTTCCGCTTAGTTCCGTTGAAACTTGAAACAGATGGCGTAAGTGACGTAACGATTTTATTGATTATGACTTCATTGTCAATATTTTAGTATTGTTTTATGTAATAATAACTATATATATATTATAACTTACACATGTACAAATATAAGCCTACAAAACTTTAGTAGAAACATTATTTAGTAAATAGTCCAAAACATATAACATTTTTATGTAAGCTAACTGATTTTCATAATTCTATTGTTTATTTGCGTTCTTTTTTAACTTAAAACAAAAAAGAATTTATAAATACTTTTTATATATAATTTTATACGAATACTTAGTAAACAAAGTAAAAACTAAACACTCTTTTACACGATGACGTCATTCTTGCTTATACGAGACGTAACTGCATGTGATAGTGGTATAGTGTAATTTTATATATACTTAAATGAGTCATTGATAACTTAAATAAATTATTTATATTTAAAATAATAGATTGTTGGCTTTGTCCATCGTGGTGAAATGGAAACATGGGAAATGGGACAACGGTTGACTGTAAGCCCAACGGTGTGATTCCACTTGGGCAAGATTATTATATTTAAAATATTTTTGACTTCTCTGCTCTGGAACTTATGAAAAAAACTATACGCAATGTATTGGTTTTGTGCCCAAAGTGGAGAGCGGAGTATGAGGAGGAGGAGGAGCGAAGATGAGCAAATTTAAAAAAATCAAATGCAGCATTACCTAGTAAATTCACAAATACTATAATAACTTTAAACCAGTGTATTTTTTAGAAATGAAGGACGGTTTAACAAAGATGGAATAATGAATACCAAAACGGCTCCATACTAATTTTCCACCTGTGAAACAAACAAAATACAAGTACCCCACTCGAAGACGTCATAAAAAACATTAATTTAAATAACAAAAACATTGAAAACCTAAGCAATTACCAAGCAGTGGTGTGAAAGGGCTTCAGCCATCAACTATACAATCATTTGCTTTAAACAGAAAAAAATTTTTAAACATTTTCCCCGTTTCTAATTCAAGTCGTGACAACATCCAGAGCTCTCTACTTATTAAATGCTCTGAAAAGTCTAAATTAATTACTTTTCCGCTTTGAATGTTGGTAAAGAAATGGAAATAAAAACGCGAGAGGAAAATTTTTAAGTGATGAAGTGTAAGGAAAACATTTTTGGTAGTAGTGGTTTGTTTTTGACGTCGATTATAGCAGGTTCATAATCAGGCATATTTTAAATAAAATCTCTCTATAATATATTAAAAGATCTCGATCTGACTAGAACTATTCATAGTTAATTTCTAACACGTAATTTGAAATCGGTATAACTAGGATCTTTTCAAATTTGGTTAGGCAGAGTAAGGAGCTTAAAAGTGGAGAACAGAGTGTCAATTAAGTTAATACTGATGATGTTAAAATGATGTTAAAGCATAAAACAGTAACTGTAAACGCAACAGGTTATGGGTTCAATTCCCACTTGAAAAATCTGACTCTAAAATATTTAATATTTCTTCTTATATTACGGACGATGCAAAGGGCAGCGTTAAGTTTTGCTACTTGAATCGGAATGCCTTCATATGTCGGCAGAAAATGCGGAACGGAGTGCCTTAGCACTGGGTTCCCTCTGCTGTGTGTGGGATACAGCGTGACAGCGTGACTAAATAAAATAAAACAAATGGCAATCTAAACAACAAAAAACTAGAATAAAAAAATATTATACCATGTACACTTATTGAAAGAAAAAAAAACTTTTAAAAGGTTATTTTCCTACTTAAGATATAAAATAAGGCAGATATATAAAAAGTATGAAATATAAAAAAATATTTGTGTAATAATAATGAACAATTTTGTCTCAATTAGTTTAAATTAAAAAAAAATCTTTTTAATATAATAAATATCAAAATAATTCGCATACAGTTAAGTGCCGCAGCAAGTAAAACGGCGGTAAACATAAATCACAATAACAGCAGAGGCAATCACGGCTTAAGGAGATTTATCACCTGCTTTGTTTTCACATCTAGTTTCTTGCATCTGGCTATTACCTGGTTAGAATGGAAACTAAATGTTTATATAGACTCTATAGTTGCGTAGGTGGCAAGTGTCTGTCTGTACGCGATTGTAATGGGTTTGAAGCCGATTTAGATGAATGTTTATTTTATAAATATTTATTTTCTTTTAAAAAAAATTTAGAAAATGTATAAAAATTTGAACGCGACGGAATTTGAAATCGGGCCTCTTAGAAACCGTTCAAGCTGTCTGACAGCTAAGCCACGAAATACTCATACGCTTTATTATAATATATTTATGTTGCTTGCATTTTTTTAAAAAAATATATTTTAATTTTTCTAAGTGTGTGAATATCAATTTAAAATATTAAAAAGGCTTTTCTTACAAATTCCGCAGAAATATAATGATTCTAAATAGAAGAAAACAGAGTTGAAGCATCACAAAATTTTCCCTGCCTAATCCTAATAATAAGCATTATTAAGCGTCGTCCAGCTTAATCAAACATATCGCTGCGATGCAGTGAAATATTCAATATTGTTGGATTTTAATTTTTAAACTAATATTTTATATAAACCCTGTCTACCCTGCTGCGTGCGGAATACAGCGTGAAGCCAAAAAATATATATATAAATGTAGTGTCATATATATTTAAAAAACCTAAGATTTTTAAGTACATTTAAACGAATATAAAATATGACATGACGGCATCTCCTAAATTAAGCTTTTAAAAGCTAAATAAACGACTATAGTTTTACATATTTTACCACAAAATAGGATATACAGAGAGACATTTCGTTCTCCACTTTCGGCCCAAAATCGTGACATTACGAGCAGAGTGGCGGAACTAAGCCCCACGCTTTGTCTTACCAGAACGGAGAAACGAAGATAATTTCAATATAACCGTTCCGTTGAACGAGAATCGAACCCACAACTAGAAGCATTTACAATCAGCCACAATCCTACTGAGGGTCTCCATCATAATAAAAACGAAAATCAAATATAACAAAAAAGTCATCACAGATCATGTAATACAATATCAATCAATAGGCAATTTTCTCATCTCCAGCTAGTTATTTTATAGAAAGCAATCTAGACTACCTTTCTGGCGTAAAGCCAATTCTTTGTAAATACAAACATCGCCCTTGTTCATACTAATATATTATTTACTCGGCAATCCATTACAGGTAACTTTGAGTTATAAATGTGATTTTTATTCTTATCGCCTTATCGTATAAGTCTGGTTGTTAGAGTTTCCTGCCAAGTGTAGAGGGTTCTGGTTTCTATTACGTAATGATTAGTTGTTATGCGGCATTCACTTTTTTCTTATTATCACATAGACAGGTAGTCAGAGAGAACGTAATGTCCATTTACCATATTAGACCCAAAATTGGGGCAATGCATGTTTAGTGGCGAAACTCTACACCTCGTTTTATATTAGGTATCACTCAAAGCGAAAAATTTAAACAATTTAAATACCATCATTCATCGGAGTTGTAATCGAACCCACAACCATGGCTTTTAAAATAGTTTATAGTTATATATAATAGAAGTGCAAAAAGTGAATATTTATCATAATTTCTAGATCAATAAAATAATTTATAAAAACTTATTGCATACACAACTAAGTCTTTTTGTCATTTGTTATATCAGGAGTTTAGAATTAAACCATTTGACCTATTTGTGTAAAGAAGAAAAGAAAAGAAGAAGGGCCAGTCGTGGCCCAGTGGCACAAACGTGACTGTAAACGACTGGTTGTAGGTTCGATTTCCACTTGAGGAGTGGAAATATTTCATATTTCCATTTTCTTCGCTCTGGTACCAAGGCAAAGCGCGGCGTTAAGTTCCGCCACTTAACACGCAATGCCTCTAAAAATCGGCGGAAAATGGGGAACGGAATGTCATGACTCTAGGTTCCCTCTGCCTACCATGCTATGTGCGGGATACAGCATGAAAAGCTAAAAAAAAGACGAAGAAGTGATATGATGTGGGGGAATTAAAGCAATATATTTATAGACTCGTCAGTGGAAGAAATAATTACATCTGTTATTTACATGTCAAGGTAAAAGCAAAAAGTGGGGTAGTGTGAGAAAACCTATAGTCAACACTGGGGATTACATAAGAAACACGTTACACACTTCCCGTCCTAAGTCTGATCGTTTTGAATGGCGGAACTTCATGCCACGCTTAGTCTTACCTAGTACCAGGGTGGAGAAATGAAAATAAATAAAGAAATAAGCAGTTCCTCTGACTTGTAATCGCACCCACAAACATCACGTTTACCCTTAGACGCAGTCATATGCGCCACGAGGGCCTCAACACAAATAAATTTAAATAGATAATAAAAAGCTTTATCAGAACTTGCAACCACACCTCTTGGACACCGTCCAAGCGTTGTAGCCTTTTAATCTACCTAGACATCTGGCCTCGTCAAAACTAAATCTAGTTGCATAAATTTTCAGTAGCACAGTAGAAGCCTTTGGCGTTTGGACTTCTGATTTCAAATGTCGACCTGTAGGCGTTAATCTTACCAGGAAGGGAATAATTTACAAGATGGCCTAAGTTTTGGTCGGGTTGGGCACGAGTACCGCACTATTATTAATTACCTTTTGCCACTTGTTAGAAAGTGCCAGTTGAGTTAAATGTAAGTAAGGGTTGAGACGTGAAATATAATGGTTAGTTATTTTTCAGTTTCATGCTTTTTCCTGCATAGCAGAGTAGTCAGAGAAAACGTGGTGACATGACACTCCGTTCTCCATTTTAGTTACTTTTAATTTAATAACAAAAATAAGTGAGGAATAATATTTATAGAGTACATAGTGCGCAGTGGAATAGTCTCTGATTATAAATGCTTTTGATTGCCAGAGATCCCCACTCAGGAGATTCATTATATTTAGGAGATTGATATTATTTCCCTCTGGTAAGACAAAGTGTGACGTTACGCCACACAACATGAAGCGTTTCAATTTTGGGCAAAAAGAGAACGGAATACCAGTATTAATAATTCTTTCCGAGTATCCTGCTTCACGGGGAAATTCTAGGATAAGCCCATAACTGGATGGATGACATTGCAGTTTCACATAAAGTAAAAATAGTTCACTTATATTTTTTTATTATAGGAGGTATCCTGAAAATTAACATAAAAAATTAGCAGGTCCACCTGGTTCCGGTTTAACGTTGAATTTTTTTAACATATTAAATAATGTTATCATTACCTTTGCTTTAATGATTATTATTTTTTTTACAGTAACATAGATTTTATATGTACATATGTAGATACGTAAGTACACTCGTATATAAGCTTCTATATCATTTACAATCTGTGTCATTAATATTTCAAGTAATGCTAAAATTTTTAATTTGTCAAGATGAATACTATACTGCAGTAGAAAAGAAGACAACCCAACTCTTCATTTCTCGTGATGAAATAGCTGCAATAAATCAACATATACTTGGAAACAAAGCTCTTCTTAATAAACCATTCCAAGTTTCGAGCAATGTATACAGCTTATTATTCATACAGTTCTGTCATTTGCTTGTTCCTTCTACTTTGAAAGTTAAAAATGTTTTTTCAGTTGGCTGTTAAGGCATGGTGTCATTGACTGTATAGTATCAAAGTAGATACTATTTATTCATTTGAAATTTTCTTTACTTTACAATTTTGCATTAAAAACTATTTTGTGATTTCAAAGACGGGACAATGATTAGTGATTCAATGATAGAACTTGTACATTTTTAAAGTACAATATTTGTAGTGTACTTGTACTCTATTAAGAAATATGTTTGCTTTATGTCGAATTAGAATATGTTTTTCATGCTGCTCATAATTTTATTGAATATCAATGGGCCAAAGTTGACACATGGGTTGCAAGTAACAGGCACTATCACAAGCTCCTCTGTCTGCAATGCGACGTATGGGATCCATGGAATAAGAAGTTTCTTCTTTATTAAATTTTAATTGGACATTTAATATGTATTGTAACGTAACAATTTATATTAATTTATATTCCCTTTTAAAATAAATTTTCAGTTACACGCTTTATCTCGCATCAGGAAGAGGCAAAGAGAATTTAATAAGAAAGCTATGCTCAAGATACTATACAATGCGTCTTGAGTGAGGGGACTCAACTCCGCACTTTTTGTTACTACGAGTCCAGGGAAATGATAATTGTTGACTCATAATTATTCCCTTGACGGAGAATGAATATCCAATAGCGTTTATCCACATTTATTACTCATACATGTGTTTTCGCTTATGCTTTATGCTTACGACAAATTAAATGGGGCCAGTCGTGACGCAGTGGCACAAACGTGTGACTGTAAACGACTGGTTGTGGGTTCGATTCTCACTCGAGGAGTGGAAATGTTTATTATTTCCATTTTCTTTGCTCAGATGTCGAGACAAAGTGCAGCGTTAACTTCCGAATTCGGCGGAAAGCAGGGAACAGATTGTCATAATACTAGGTTCCCTCTGCCTACCCTGTTGTGTGCGGAATACAGCGTGAGGCTAAAGAAAAAAATAATTAAAATGTACACAATTTCAGTTATCTTCTAAAGATATCATAATTTAATCTTTATATTCATACATTTTATCACAATTTAAAATAAACATTTTGTATCCAAATTATTCACGCAAAAATACAAAAGGGTTAACACACAGTAGATAAGTTTAAATAAATAGACAAACAAATATTTTGCTATGCGCACATCAAAAAGGTTTTCTATATACATAAGCCCTTGTCAGTCCATTTGGGGCTTTAAAAAAATAACTTAAGAGTTATTTCACCCTTGTCACTCGAAGATTGACACTTATCATATATTGGCACTCGGTTCAGAATATACCATTTCATTTTGCACTCTTATATATCTGATATAAGGTTGTCTTCGCCATTTTACGTCATCAAAACCTTATATTAGCTCTTATTCCTGAAGGAATAGAGTTAATATTATGAAAAATTCAGTATATAACTGCGGTTTTATATTACACATGTGAAGCACTCTCTTTATACGCGTTTATTCAAATCTGCCAAGGACATAGCATTGTTACTTTATTCTACAGGTGCATAATAGAAGTTTGTTTAGGAACTGACTGGAGTATGAAAGTGTTAAATATATGTATGTATTTCGTATGATGTCATTTGCAGGTTTCATAGTGGAAACGCTTATTTCAGAAAACTATTTGAATGATCACATTGTTAGTTATTTACAATAGTTGTAGTAGTATCTAGTAGTAAATGTAATCTATACGGCCTATATGATGTGACTTATGTTTGTTAAAATTACAACTAGTTCATTTTAATATTAAAATGAAGTCATTATAATTTATATGCGAATACAAAAATACTATTGTGATAGAAAGTGCATGTATATAATTTAAAATGCAGCTTCACGTTGTTGTTACTCGCAAGCAGGATAGTCAGAGCCCGAACGTTTGGAACAGCGAAACTCAACGCTGCGCTTATCTCTTATGTTCTAACAGAACGGAAAATTCAATGGAACGCTAAAGGAGATAAGAAAGGATAATTTCTCCTAATGGGAACTAAATCGTATTTACAGTCATACGCTGCCCCCGTTTCAACACAAAACAGTTAGGTATTCGCCGTAAGGTGAATTAATTATTTAATTAATATAAAATAATTCCTAAAACAATTTAGTAAGATAATAATGGCAATAGTATAAAGTTGTACAGCGGTGTTATAGGATTCATTCAGTCATCCTGTATTTAACATCTGCAAAAGAACGTAACATGAAATGATTTGATTTACTAAACCAGGGGTGAGCAACTGGTGGCCCAGTTAATAATTTTATATACGACTCGCCAATTGCTTAATCGAATGCTATATTTTAAATAATATTAAGAAATGTGACTTTGGCTTACCGAAAAAACAACATTTAGAGAAACCTATTCTTAAAAAAGGTTGCTGACTAACCGAATGCCCATACCGGAATATGCGGGAGATACGCAAAGATCTATAGTAGACGACATATAGTAAGGATTGTCCTTCTTAAAAAAAGGATTCGATTAAACCAAGTGTGATTGTTTGCCACAATTGAGGTCACTTTAATGAATAGTCGACAGAAATTAAAGAATATCTTTGGGCAGACTCCCTATAAGGAAGTGAAGAACTGTAAGATAACGGAATGCCAAATTAAGCTTTACTTTTTAACAGCTTCTGTTTCCGTTATATAATAATTTACTTAAATGCTTGTTCTCCTTTCGCTATATATATAAGGGATATGGAATAAGGATCAAGGAGGAGGAAAAAATTCTCTGAATTTTCAATTTGTTCTCGGCTGTTTAATAAATGATTTAGATTTTGAAATTATAACGACTGTGACATCTTTGACGAAACTAAAATAAAATCCATATTATATATTGAACCCACAACTAGCGATTGAACACATTCTATTTGCAATATAAAAGACTACACAAAGAAAATATTAAAAATAATTTCAGTTTTATATGCAACTAAGTACATTTTTTTCGCAGCTTGACACTTTTTCCGTACAGGAGGGTAGCTAGGGAGAAACCAGTATCAAGGCACTTCGTTTTCTACCTACCGAAAATTAAAGTATTGCCAGTTGAGTGGCGGAAACGCGGCACTCAACGCCGCGTTATGTTTGGTACCAAAACAGAAAAATTAATCTGCGCCACCATGGTCAAGTTTTAATTAAAGGACAATGAACTTTCTACACTTAAAGTATGTATCTTTACTTATATTAATAACTTTTTTTTGTTTTTGCTTCACGCTGTATCCCACATACAGCAGGGCATGCAGAGGGAACCTAGTGTCAAGACAGCCCGTTTCCCACTTTCCGCCGAATTCGAAGGCATTGCATGTTAAGTGGCGGAATTTAACGCCGAGCTTTGCCTCGACACCACAGCGAAGAAAATGGAAATATTAAATATTCCCACCCCTCGAGTGGGAATCGAACCCACAACCAGTCGCTTTAAAGTCACACTTTGTGCCTGCGCCACGACTGGCCCCTAAAATAATAAAAGTTTGTCTTAAAATAAATAAAATAAAAAATGTCTTTAATGAAACTCCGCAGAATAATTTATAAGAGTTCTAAGTACCTACATAGCATATTACAAAGCCATATGAAATCAAAAGCTCAGAACTGGAGACATCCCATCACCCACGCGTATACGTAGTGAGATTAGTTTTATAATAACTTTATCTGTAACATGCAGATTTTTGTGTGAAAATTTTAAAATCCGCTTTAATTTTCCTAAAAAAACTAAATTAAAAATTATAATTTAAATTAGTTACAAGTAAAATTCGAACTAATTTTTAAAGTTTGTTTTGAAGATTTTAATCATCAGTTTTTCCAACTCAGGGATAAAAAGTATCCCATGTTCCATATATTTTTTTTATTTTATGCAATGCAATAACAGACATTTCTACGCTTTATGCGCAAATTTTAAATATTACCCCGTGCATTATCTCACTAGACCATCAAAGTAAGAAATTGTAAATAATTTAAATAAAATCAATCCTCTGACACGGAATCGAAGCCACAACCAACTACGTTTACAATCAGACACTACCCCACAGCGCCACAATGGATTGAAACTGAATCGTCTTATTAACTGTTTTCTTAGTACGGAAAAAAATAAATATATGTAATACCGTTTACATACACTTTCATAGTATATTTTCTGCGTACTTTAATAATGGCGAAATATAAGTGAAAGCTTTGAATTTTCGCTAAGACCGCGTCAGTAAGAGAATTTTAAGAAAAAAATATAAGGTAGAGTTTAGACAGTAGAAGTGAGTGTTAATGCACATTTTAGTGAAAGCAATGTCTGGGACCTGTAGCCCAAATGTAGGCTACATTTGGGCTACAGGACATTGCTCCGAGTCTCTCTCTTGGACCTGCACGGTGAATACATGAAACGCCAACGAGTTTATTCTTATAGATCTTGGTAAAAATATTTAGCTACATTCAGTCGCCAAAAATATTACAACTCAGTACTGTCAGAAAGAAAAAAACAAATTTGTTGTAGGTTTTACTGTTTTTTTTCTTTAATTATACTTCGCTCGTCGTATCTTGCTTTATAAATTTGTCAAGAAAATCTTTGACATATTTGAATTTTAAATTTAAATTTCGCTACTTCGTTAGCGTTAAGCTTCATATTTCTTAGATATATTTTTTCTTGTATAACAAGTTCGTAACTTTAATTTAGTTAAGAATTTGGCCAGTATTCTTTTTTTCTTTGCACTTTATTTTCATAAAAATAATATATATTTTTTTATTAAATAAAGGAGGCAAACGAGCAGAAGCCACCTGATGGTAAGTGGTTACCTTGGCCTATAGACATCCACAACACGAGAATTATGGATGCGTTGCCAGCCTTGGGAATATAGGAGGGAATGTGAGAGGAAGGATGGGAACAGTGGGAATAGGGAGAACTGGCTTACATGTCATCGAACCGGAACACATTATCATATGTTTGGCGGTTTGTCTTTGACATGATAGTGGTCGCGAGCCAGTCGGAACGAATCTTCTACCACCTCCTACGACTACTGGATTACCTGCTTTTTACGGGACGCTTCCCAGCGGCGAAGGGGAATTGTATTCTGAACCCGTGCCCCCACGGGTAAAGGTAATAGTTAACATTATTTTCATTGTTTAACATTACTAAAACAATATGATTTATTTTATTTGCGAGAAGATTAAGTTGTTGTGTCTGAGAAAAGGATGATTAACAAACAAAATATTTATAAATATTTATAAATTTAGTTTTTCTTTAATGTAATTGGCCAGCGGTGAGCAACTCGAGGCCTGCTATTATCTGTTTTTTATCACTCTTCTTATTGTTTTCACAAAGTAACATGTTGACATTAGAAACACTTTTAATTAATATTAAAAAGTGTGACTATGATCTGCTAAAAAAATTTCAAAATTTGATAATAGCTATACTAGGTGTGTTTCTTATCAGTGTACAAAACCACAGTTGTACTGTACAGCAAAAAGTAATTGAAAACCCATATAAAATGAAATCTTTCTGTTAGTAAGATTAGAACCCATGGCCCGTCGTATCCTAGCAGGTACACGGCAAATACGGCAATGTCATCATATAGGTACAATTTGTCTCAATAAATTATCCAAATTGTAATAAACAAAGTAGGTTTATGTAAATAAGACTAAAACGTTTACTGCGGTTTGTGGTTATAGCAAAAAGTACTTAGTGGATTAAAATATTTTTTTTTAATATTTGAATCCCTAGTATATTTGTATAAATAAATAAAATTGGACAGTCCGTTTAAGAACACATTAACATTTACATATTTACATATTGTAAATGAGAAAGTGTTTTTTTGAGTGGAGATAGATAGGAGGCTGGAGACTGACGTAAACTACTGTTTACCGCGGTACAATATCTGTTTACCATGAGGAGATTCTTAAGAATGGTTATACTAATCATTTGATAAACTGTTTAAAAAAGTAACATAATAGAAATCTATAGAATTATATAGGTTTTTCTAAATGCCACTGATTATGCGGGTGAAGCTGCGAAGGACAGTTAGTATAAAATAATGTTATTTTTAATTGAATACAGCTTCATTGAAATTACATTAAATTATAATTTTAATATGCCAAACGCAATCAATCAATGTTGCGTGAAACGTGAAATTGGATTGGCTTAACATTTTACACATATGTAGAAAAAATAACCAAGGAGATTATTTTAATTATTAAATTTCCTATGCAAAGGATGTTGTATGAAATTAACACTATCGTAATACATTTTGCACTTTTTAAAAACTTTTTAAACATTTTTAAAGTGTTATTCCACACTTATGAAAATTGAAAAAGACATTTAAATATTTTTTTTTAAATGCATTTCGGGCTATTTACCAACCTATATCTTTTTTAGGTTAACACATTATCCCTAACAGTCAGAAAGAATGGAGCTTCAGACGATGCAGTTCGTGCCTATTTTTTTCGTCCTATCAAACCTAAATCAATGTTCATATATGCGATCGGTCAAGTATGGATGTTCAGAAGAGGGAATTAGCTAGTTTAGAAGCTTTATAATAAATAAGAACAATTTACTCCCATGTATAAACAGGGTAGTTAGAAAGAACCAAGTGTCAAGACATTCCGTTCTCCACTTTCCGCCTGAAAGTTGGATAATCGAGACATGGCGAGTGATTGAACTCAACTCTGTCCTTTGGCCTAAACACTCATTTCATTTCTCCTCGTGGAAATCGAACCTACAGACATCGCGTTTATCGTCAGACAGATACAGATTCATTGACATATTTCCTTAACAATTTGCAATATTGTAATCTTATCAATGATTGTATTCTATCTTATCTTATTCTTATATATTTAAACGAGCCATTTTTGTAGATATATATATATATAAATCTATTTATAATCCGGATCTCGGGAACGGTTCCAACGATTTTCATGAAGTTTGGTATGTAAGAGGTTTCGGAAGAGAAAAATTGATCTAGCTAGGTTTCATTTTGAAAAAATGTCTTTTTCTCCGTATTTTTAGGGAACATAAACACACGGCTAAAGTATCATTAGTATACTACTCTCAATTTCGGAATATTTGACAACGTTGTAATAGCGCTATTTTTTCTAGCATTTCTGCATTTTACAAACCAGAAATCCATGGTTCAGCCTTTCCATCCAGACTATTTTTTGTATTTTTTTTGTTTTTATTTATTTCAGATTTTTATTTTAATTTGTTCGATTTTTTATATATCATTTTTTTATTGTAATCATTATTTCAAAATAACGATTTCTCGAAAGGAATACCGAGATGGGCTCGGTCATCGGATATTATAACATAATACGACATAACATTCATGAATATTAAATGCAGACAGATAAGTTTCCTTCAGAAATTACACTAGAAAATTACTAGTATAAATCGTATCTCTATATTCTGAAGACCTAGAGCCGTAACTCTAAGGGTTTATTATGAACTGACGTCGCGGAAACAGCGAGAGCGTGCGTTTCTATATTATAAGTTTTTGTTCATATTGACAGGAGTGCATTTAAACCAGGATATGGATAGTAAAATGGTTGCGGGTAACTTAATAGCTCTAGATAAATTGTTTTACAGTTAGGTAAATGTTGTGCTATTAGTATTATTATAGTTTAGTGAGCATTCATATCTATTTATTTATATATAAACGCTGGAAGACGTATTTGTTATATAATGAAATAATATACAATTTAATACAAAAGCCAAAAAGTTTTTATATATCAACGTCAACATCACGTTTTTTTTCGGAATTCCTTTAAAGTTATTTACATATTAAAAATAAAACAACCCGTTGCAACAAAAAAAAGAAACTTTTACTGGCCATGTTATTAAGTGACGTATACCTTCACTATGTTATAGTTTGCAAAAAATATTAGGACATTTTCAAAAATAAAAAAAAGGAAATTTCAATAAGCTATCCACCATAAGTCGTCTTATAGTTTCTCGGTTAATATCTGTTTTCGCCAATATTTAATCAGAATGACAAACATACTGTTGACAAATTTTAATTAAAACGAGTCAAGCTAGCTCTGGAGAGAACTCAGTGACACTAATAACCCGTACACAACAGGGTAGGCAGAGGAAACCTGGTGCTAAGGCACTCCGTTCCCCACTTTCCGTCGAATTCTGAGGGCATTGCGTGTTAAATGGCGGAAGTTAACGCCGCGCTTTGCCTCGACACCAGAGCGAAGAAAAAGGAATAAATAATTTTTTCTACTCCTCGAGTGGGAATCGGAGTGTCTCTGCGCCACGACTGGCCACTGGCCACCAAATAATTCCCCTCATAAAATAAACCATAAAACAAAAATACAATTAAAATAAAAGTGTAAACTAACAAAACTAATATTGTTACCCGTTGTTAGCACACGAGTATTTCGGTGTTGCTGCGTTATTCCCACGGGGCGTTCTAATTTGTAAATGCAATAGCTAGTCATGTTTGGTTTGTTAGCGCTTGTGAAATGAACATACAAACAGGTATAGGTATAGGAACATAGAAACTATTCAAATATAATATCGATATGTGAGAGAAATTTGTATAATATTTTATGATATATTTGCGCGGCGTTAAGATCCGCAAATACAAAGTGTTTAGGCAACGGAGTAGTTCGACATTAGGTTTTCCCAGACTCCTCTGCTATGCAGCAGAAAACGTGAAACTAAAAATTAAAATAATACGTATATTATTATACACGAGGGTGGAGGTAGATCCACATTTTATCCTGCAACGGAGGAATGAGAGAAGCCATTGAGTGGCGGAAAATAAAATACTTTTACTACTATAGGAAATTAAATTTTTGAAATAAAAACTTTTCGCTTAGAGGGCATCGAACCCACAGCTATATACTACTATATACTAAACACACTTTAATATGATCACCTGATGTAAAAATGTACATACGCATATAACTCTCTATTGAAAAGAAGATGTTTCTTTAAAGAATCCAAAATAATTCAATAACTTAATTTTAATAATAGAAAAGAAATTCGAATATTTTTGTTCTTCATCAATTTTAATTAATGATTGCATAAATGGTAACTATAGACGATAATTAATTAATAAAACGCAATTACAAGAACAACAGTTGAGCAACGATCAAAAACAATACACTGACCATCTGTTAGCTTTCTTAGTGGCGCCGGCGCACGCATTCTTACATCATGATAGGGTTACCACATGAAAATCATATTTTGGGAATAAACATTTATTAATAATATATAGAAGTAGATTTTGATATATTTTTGGTTAATAATTTGTTATTTAAGAAAAATAATCATATCATTATTTTGTGTTATATTTATGCACTTCTAGCATTTTGCAATTTACTTTTTTCCCATTGGCCACCTGAACAGCTGCTCTGTGGAAAGGAAAGACACGGCGTTGAGTTCCGCCACCCGAAATAGGAATATCTAGGATTGCCTCTATATTCTCTCTCCCTACACTACTATGGATATGCAGAAAGTGTGAAGTCAAAAGGAATAATGCAATATTAAAGCTATTTATATAGCATTAAACATATAATTAAATCATTGTAATACAGATTACTCTTAGTCCTTGTTAACATTTACCTATCAAATAATCCGTCCAAAAAATACTATGTGCTAAAAGAAAATTATATGTAGGTATCACATTAAACGTGTAAGGAAGTCTGCACGTACTGCGAAATTTATCTAATAAGGCTCCCTTTGCTATCCGGCGGGAATTTCTTTTCCGGTATAAAAGGTTTTGTAAATATTAATAAAAAAATCGTGTTATACATTTTTCATATTTCAGATATGTGGGTATGATTTAAAATGTTATTGTAAAGGAATTATAAAACAAATGTAGATGCTCGATGTGACTAAATAACATGAGCTTTTAAGAAAGACGGAATATAATATACGTAAATATAAGTTGGGGCCAGTCGTGGCGCAGAGGCACAAAGTATGATTGTGAAGCAACTGGTTGTGGGTTCGATTCTCACTCGAGGAGTGGAAATATTTGATATTTTGATTTTCTTCGCTCAGGTGTCGAGGCAAAGCGCGGCGTTAAGTTCCGCCACTTAACACGCAATGACTCCGGAATTCGGCGGAAAGTGGGGAACGGAGTGTCTTAACACTAGGTTCCCTCTGCCTACCCTACTGTGTGCGGGATACAGCGTGAAACTAAAAAAAATGAAAATTAGAAAAATGTAATATTTCAATGAGTTTTATCTGTACATAAATACATACAATATTGCGCTTCACATGTTGAATACTAATTGAAAACATGAATGGATGAATGTCACATAGAAATGTCGCATTTGTAGATTTTCACAGTTTGGTACTATGCATAAATCAAGACGTTAGTTATAAATAAAGCTCTAAACTATAAAACCCACATATTTATGCTCTTTATTAAGATTTTATTTAATAAAACTGATATTTAATACATTCATTTAAATTTTAATGCGTTAAAGAGTTAATTTTAGTATTTTCGAAATAACATTACTTAACAGTCGTGGCGCAGATGCACAAGGTGCGATTGTAAAGCGACTGGTTGTCGGTTCGATTCCCACTCGAGGAGTGGAATATTTAATATTTCCATTTTCTTCGCTCTGGTGTCGAGGCAAAGAGTTAAGTTTCACTACTTAACAACTTAACACGCAATGCCTCCAAATTCGGCGGAAAATGGGGAGCGGAGTGCCTTAACACTAGGTCTGGCGCGGGATACAGCGTGAAGCTAAAAAAAAAATACTTAACAGATTAAGTTGTGTAAGCATTTTGTCAAAAAAATAATCTAAAACTTTCATCTATACATAGATCTATTATTTTCTACACTTTTTATCATTTAAAAACACATTTTATTTTATAAGAATAATAATACCTTGCCTGCATTGACTGCACTTTCCCCGGCATCATAATATATAAGTAGTTATTGTAATATATATGTAACACCGTTGCAAACACCATATTTACAACAACATGATAATGAAAGTAAAAGTTATTAGCAATGTTGTTTGCAGAACAACCTAAGTAAGTGTATATAATTTTATTGAAATATATAATATTTTTTAAGAGTAACTGCAATCTGAGATATATCTATTTATTTACTTCTAATATATTTTCTATCACTCATATAATATTCTGTGTTTTGAAGAAGAAAAACAAAATGCTAAAAATTCTCTTCGTACATACTAGAGGAGACAGAGAAAATTTAGTGTCAAGACATTCCGTTCTCCATTTTGTGTTAGCTACCAGAACTGAGAAATGAAATAATTTAAATATAATCTTTGCTTTACGTGAGAATCGAACTTCTGACCCGACCAGTTCTGTCTGACGCTATACCATTTCACTACGTCGGACTCATGTTACAAGTTACCTTTATGCATATTTTATTCATATTTGGTTTTATTTTTGAGACTTCAAAGTTTACGTAGATGCCATTAATCCTATACTTAGAGAAGTTAGAAGGTTTCGAGACTAACAATAAGTCTATTTCTGTGTATCTAAAACTTTGGTAATGAGATTTATTTATATGTGAAGTAAATCTTATAATTATATTATACTAGAGGACCCGTTGACGTGAATAACAAACACATATTTACTGTAGGTACTTCTATTGCATTATTATGAAAAAAACATTAGCCTTTTGCATTCTTTATGTATGAACTTTAATTATGCTAAATTTCATATTTTTTCTTTCTTTTTTTTAGCTTCACGCTGTACCCCGCACACAGCAAGATAGGCAGAAGGAACCTAGCGTTAAGACAATCCGTTCCCCATTTTCCGCCGATTTTGGAGGCATTGCGTGTTAAGTGGCGGAACCTAACGTTGCACTTTGCCTCGATACCAGAGCGAAAAAATGGAAATATTATGTATTCTTACTCCTCGAGTGGGAATCAAATCCACAACCAGTCGTTTACTCATACTTTTCTCTCTGCATTATGCGAAAGAGAGTCCGATATTTTATTTTATGTATAAGCTTACAGATTTTTATATTACATACACAATAAGATCTATGGTTTCTTTGGTATTCAAAAAAACACTTTAGAAAACCCGACGTTTGAACACTTCAACAAGTCAGTGGTTACAGATTTAACAAATTAAAAACGTAATAAATATTATATTTTAGGCCATTTTACGATCATGATCACCTTTCTTGAATAACATAAATCAATATAAAAACTTATACGAAAAAGGATAGATTTTTAATCTATCCTCCATTTTCAAAAATGATTGTCACACTGCGTTATCCAGTAGCGCAACAAGCGCATGTCAATACGAGAAAGTAATTCTAATAAGTACTAAAACTTACAACTGTTATATAAGTCGAATATCTTTGTATATCTGCAAACCTGTAATTATGGATTTCGTAACACTTTCTGCCACTATTAATGTATCAATTTTGGTATATCCAATTAGAATACTTTTTAGTTGTATTTAGTAGTAGTAGTAGTAGAATGTTGATTAATTTTTTGACTGAGTCTTTATTTTTAATTTTCTACGCTTGTTTTAAAGAACCATTTGTAGTGTTATTTTTTCTGTATCTTCACGATTTTTCCCACAGTCTAGGGTAGTCAAAGATAATCAAATGTCAAGACACTCTGTTCTCCACGTTCCGCCTTAAATGGAGATATTGCGTGTTGTGGAACTTAACGCCGCACTTTTGAAAATTATTTTGTAATTTGTCTCGTTATATGAGACTGGAACATTTGTTTTATTTATAGCCATTTGTAGTTTAAACCACTAGTGCTAATAGAAATTATATCTTCCTCCGAATTTTATATTATGTTTTATATCGTAAGTTAATTTTATTAGACATAGTCAAAGTAATGTATAGAATTGAAATAGAGACCTAGCTTACTTATAAGTAGAAATCAAAATTTGAACAAAATTATCACAACTTATATGACAACAAATATTTTAATTTTATCAAATCCTTATCATCTAACACATTTTTCTTCATTCAAACCTTGTTTTTTGTTCAATATAAAACTTTTAGATTTAACTCATGTGCAATATTTTTCTACTACATTTTGAACTATTCTTATAGAACAAAAATGAATAAAGAAATAAAAACAAAAGTAAGAACTTCAAATCAACATACACAACTAGATACAAACACACTTGGTCTGTTTCAATCTCGCTATTCCATCTGCATTCAATGTAACAATGCACCCACACTGTCTGAGATAGGATCAATGATTTATCATCTCGCCGATAACCTTAGGGTATGCGATAATAGATAGTAACGATCTAAACAAAATGCGGATATTAGAATGGTAATGGTTCTAACATGTTAAATTGATATCGTTGCAGCGTTTACAAACATGCATCGTCTATTGGATTCGATAATTGTTTGAATTATAAATATGGGTTATAAATTGTTAGTATATGTATATATGTGTTCTAGAAGTAAGTAATATTGATAAATATATTGGTACGGCGAATAAGTGCAAATAAACAACTTTACAGGAGAGCGAGCTGAAGGTACCTAACGTTGACATTCTTTTTTTTAAGGAGGCAAACGAGCAGAAAGCCCACCTGGTATTAAGTGGCTACCTTCGCCCATAGACATCCACAACATTAGAGTTGTGGATGCGTTGCCAGCCTTGGGGATGTAGAACAGGAGGAGGGAGGAAGGCTGGGAATGGTGTGAATAGAGAGAGCTGGCTTACATGCCATCGAACCGAAACACATTATCAGATATTTGGTGGTTCGTTTTTGACATGATAGAGGTCGCGAGCTAGTCGGAGAACGAATATCCAAGCTACTAGGATACCCGCCTTTTAGCACGCTACTACATAACATAACAATATACAATGGCACAAAATTATAAAATAGATACAAAAGGATAATATCAGAGGGACTGCGCAAAAAAAATAAAAGAGCATAATGTCCTAACACTAGGTTTTACCTACCTGATATTAACTAGGGAGAGAATCGAACCCGCAAACATCTAGTTTACAGTCTAGATAGCTTCAAACAAGCAAAAAATATCACATATGAACTACTCTATTGATATATGACTACAAGTATATTGAGCACATTGTCGGTAACAAAAGGTTTATTATGTCGTATAATAAACCTTATCGAACGGTACGCCTCAATCACAAGCTCGCAAACTGAGTTTAAATTAAATTGAAACAATTACATAAATGGGATTCTGTTCCGCAGCTATAAGTAATGCTTATTATTCGCTTGCACGGTGTATAATTTTATAACGATATTATAATTAATGCTCGGCCAATCTGTATTGGAAAAGAGCAAATAGTTAAAATGAATTTATTTTTGTATGTAAAATTTGTGTTGCTTTGATTGGTTACGTTAAAATAAATAATAAATAATATATGTAAATAAATAATATGTATTGTCTTAAAATCAGCCGGATAGTGGAGAACGGAGGGTTTCAACAATTTGCTCTCCGAGAGGATTTCTATTCGACTAACTTAGGAAAACTTTATTACTTATCTTCTTCGGAAAGTCTTATAACAACTGTAATTTATTTTTTTGTTCAAACAATTGTAAAAAAACACAAAGGCAGTAAAAAGGATTACGTGTCAAAACACTGCAATAAAAAAATAATTATAATAATATTATTTCGAATTACCTCTCAGAATCCATGGCGGTGAGGTTACTGAAAATCCAGTTTCGCTTAGTTGTCTACTTCCTGTGGACAAAATAAAACTTATTAATAAAACGCAAATACATTAAAAGAAAAGCAAACATCATTTTAATATTATAATAGAGAATCCAGAAGACAAGGGGCCAGTCGTGGCGTAGGGCACGTAAGTGTGACTGTAAACGGGACTGGTTGTGGGTTCGATTCCCACTCGAGGAGTGGAAATATTTACTATTTCTATTTCCTTCGCTTTGGCGTCGAGGTAAAGCGCGGTATTAAGTTCCGCCACTTAACACGCAATTCCTCCGAATTTGGCGGAAACTGGGGAGCGGAGTGTCTTAACACTAGGTTCACTCTGTCTAACCTGCTGTGTGCGGGATGTAGCGTAAAGCTAAAAAAAAATAGAGAATTTTCAAAATATATTTTACATTGTCCATCTATTATCATGGTGCAGGTGGACAGAGTAATTGTAAACGAGATTGGTTGTGGGTTCAAAATATAATATAATGTTAATATTTTTATTTCTCCGCTCTGGTCAACAAGATAAAGTGCGACGTTGAGGCTCCACCACTCAACTCGAATTCTGGCGGAAAGTGAAAACAGAATAGCGTCAAGCTATATTACGTCCTGAATACCGTCCAGGGTATTCAGGAGGCCCGACTCAGCGGTTAGAGCGTCTAGACGGGATTTAAGAAGTGCGGGTGCGAACCCCGCTGTGTTCAAATTTTTTAAATTCCTAAATGTGGCATAACACTTTAAAAATGTTTTAAAAAAAAAGTATATTACATAGAGAAAATTATAAGAAGCGCCGCTTAAGGGAACATTTGGAAACTAAATATAATTAAAATGTGTGTAACAAATAGGTATAATACGACTTTAGCTTCACGCTTACAAGGACGTGGGCTTGAAATATGTGAATTAAAATACATTTTCAGCGAATTATTACAAAAAACAATGTGCCAAACAAAACCTCCCTCACATTTCGAGCATCAAATTAAAAAAAAGTAATAACTTAGACTTTTAGAAATTAAATAGCAATATCTATATCTATCATTAGCAAATTAAGTTGCTTGTTATTTAATGTATAACTAATTTTACATAATATAACATATATAAGAAAATCTCAGGTAATTTTCTTAACCTAACAAAAGTAATACAGTTTTTAAAACTGCCACTATTCTCAGCGGAATGGCTCGTTTGTGTGAGAAACGATTTTATCTTACGTCTAAACTTTAAAGGTACAAGAAAATGAAATGAATTTCCCCGTCGCTATTTTCTTAGTATGTGTTTTTGCAAACATACGCTTACAGGTTATATAACGTTTAAAATTAACACGAAATTCACAAATGTTAAAGTCAAAATGAAAATTTCGTTGCTTCAATTTTCATCTTATAGACATCATATGCATAGTGGATATTTTTTTGGTTATACTAATTAAATAGCTTTACGATTTTGCACACCAGCACAACATGGTAGTCAGAAATAACTTAGTGTCAAGATATTCAGTTCTTCAGTTTCTGCTAGAATTCGGTATATGGGGTATTGAGCACCAGGACTTAATGACCATGCTTTGTGATAAGTACCAGAGCGGAAAAATAAAATAATAAAAATTTAAATATATACATTCCGCCCAGTAGAAATCGATCGTCCGATTTGGATGAAATTTAGAATGAAAGTAGGAAAAATGACTGGGTCTAACATAGACTACTTAGTTTTTTCAGATTCTTTCAGATTTTTTCACCTTTTTCTTCCACTTCGCTCGATTGGACGTCATTGGATCCGTACACGTGAGAAAATATTCAAGCGAGTCGAATAGTAAAAAGTAGATCAAAATTCATATATGAGACTTTTTTTCTATGGTTTTATTGATAAATACAGGTAAAGGAAAAATTACATATTAATTAAAAAGAAAAAGACATTTAAAGATAATAAGCCAGAGATAAAAGAAAGACAATTTTCCTAATTGTGGCATAACACTTTAAAAAATATTTAAAAGTAATTAAAAAGAGTTGAGAAAATCTTAAAATTCAAACAAAGATATCAGAAAATAATATTTATAACAGAAAAAGGCAACTTCATGCCTTTTTCCGCAAATCAGGATAGTCGGAGACAACCTGGTGTCAAGTCACTCCGTTCTCCACATTTCGCCTAATGTCACAACATTATACGTTGAGTGGCTTAATCTTAGATAACAGAGCAATCGAAAATTGAAAATAATTAAATTAGGACCATTTCACCGAGTATATAGACCATCGCGCCGAGAATCGAATTTGCAACCGATCATAATTACAGATCAGATTATAACAGTGATTATGACAAAATAAAATTTTCATATCTTACATTTTATATTAAAAGTATATTTAATATTACTCAATGGGGACCAATCGTGGCGCAGTGGCACGAACGTGTGACTGTAAACGACTGGTTGTGGGTTCGATTCTCACTTGATAAGTGAGATATGTTACCATTTCCTTCGCTCTGGTATCAGATGCAAAGCGCGGCGTTAAGTTCCGCCACTTAACACGCAATACCTCTGAATTCAGCGGAAAGTGGGGAACGGAGTGTCTTGACACTAAGTTCCCTCTGCACACCCTGTTGTGTGCGAGCCGGCTATTGTATATAGCGTGAAGCTAAAAGAAACATATATTACTACATAACTACTATTAATATAAAGTAAATTTAGTCAGAGACGCTTTAGTGTATCCAGTTAGCGCCATTAAATAGCAAAATAAAAAGGGCAGTTTTGCGCTTTTTCACGCTCAGCAGTGTAGACAGAGAACCTAG
This sequence comes from Dryas iulia moderata, assembly GCA_019049465.1. NCBI lineage: Eukaryota > Metazoa > Arthropoda > Insecta > Lepidoptera > Nymphalidae > Dryas > Dryas iulia. The sequence goes on from CM032417.1 coordinate 13,616,502, forward strand.
TGTCCAAGACACTCCGTTCATCACTAACGAAAACATCTGTTAAATTACTAATCACAAACATAACTTCCTTTACAAGACATTAGCTTTAAGCAATCCACAATAAAGTAAGATGGTAGTGTCAGATATAAACTTAAACGATTGGAACTAATCTCATCTTTACACAGTAGTGGAACAAAGAACGCTTTGTACCACAAGAGAGAAAGGAATCGTTAACTTCAATGTCGAATGGCATATTACCTTTAATATTGTTTTAAGTAGAAAATCTTTAAGAGTGTAAAATGAGCGTATGTCTGTATAATAGCTTTGTTTAATGTATAATAAATTTTGGTATGCGATATAATATCATACGTAGTTTCATGTTTTTCCCACCATATGAGATGACAGAGAGAGAGAAACTAGTGTCAAGACATTCCGTTTTCTACTTTCTGTCGAAATAAGAGTTATTGAGAGTTGAGTGGCATATTATTTTATTGACGAGGGAAATTTTAAAATAAAATAATTAAAATTGTGCGATAATCGATTGGTGAATGTTCACATTACATTTACAATACATTTTACAATACATTTTTATATGCTTCTTACTCAAACAAAGTTAAGTAAACAGATTTGGATTAAATTCAATAGAAAAGTAGTTTACGTTTTGTATATTTCAATCAAAAGCTACTAATAAGCTAACGACGCCCATGACAGTGTTGAGTATTATAATTCGTACTTTTAAAATTGAAGTGGATTACCTAAATATTCACGAAAGTTAGTTAATTACGTATACGTATGATGGGTATCTTTTTTTTAGCTTCACGCTGTATCCCGCACACAGCAGGGTAGGCAGAGGGAACCTAGTGTTATGACACTCCGCTCCCCATTTGCCGCTGAATTTTGGAGGCATTGCATGTTTCAGTGGCGGAACTTACGCTTTACTTTGCTTTGATACCAGAGCAAGGAAAATGGAAATATTAAATACATCCACTCCTCGAGTGGGAATCGAACCCACAACCACTCGTTTTACAGTCACACTTTATGGCTTAGCGCCACGACTGGCCTGATGATGATATCTACGTATTTTATCAGTTTAGTTAATTTAAGAGAGACACGAAGAGACAGAAAATTTCAAATGTACTATTAAGTGCATGTACTAGTTATATTCGAATAACTAAAAAATGGCCCATTCTTTAAATTATATTTTAACCTCAAATTTTCAATAGTACACTACAATTTTAAAGGCGCAATTTACCATTAAAATATTTTTTTTATAAAATCCCAAAAATATATAACCAAAGAGAAAGGCCTAACACTCACAGTCAGAGTGTGAAACATGTCAATTAGCATTTAAATGACATTAAACATACATTAATGCCCTAAACGAAAAGTTCTTAATAAAATACAAATAAAACCGAGCAAACCAGCCCACATGGTCCTCCCACAACCATCACGTACAAACAAACACGTTTTGAGTGCAATTTATTTATTTTACTTTTTTCTTAAATTACTGTAATCTTTACTATAATAAAACAGTGAGAGAGAGTGAGAGACGAATGGCTGTAGCGTACATCATAGGAACTATTATTAATGTTTATTCTTAAAATTTGAACGCAGCGGAATTCGAACCCCCATACCTTTGAAACTGTCCGTAATCGTAAAAACCTTCAAAACTACTGGGTAGATGTGAAATAAAAGTTTTTGGTCGTATAGCTTTTAAGACTATGCAGGACTTGCCTATAATTAACTTATAAAAGTGAAACACTTGATGTACAATCACAAAAAACTAGCTAGATCATAAGCTTTAAGGAAATCATGCTTTAACAAAAGTATAGCGTGATGGGTATTTTGGTGATATTAAGTCCACCCAAAGAAATTACAGGCGGCTATCAATTTCCAATATTACGGCTTATAAGGAGTATCAGGATTTATTTAGATAACTAGAAAATCTAGACTATTTTTTATACCCTCTTTTCCGTGTAGGAAGGCAAGCAGAGAGAACCAGGTGTCAATATTATTAATATTTTTAGCTCAAAAGCCAGAAATAAAAAAAATTAAAAGTATTTCGCATTCTACCATAAAAAGGTTACTACTAGCCACTAGTAAAATAATAAAACTTTATAATTGCATATTTCTGAAACCAATTAAACACTTTTTACATGAAAAATTTAAACGAATAAAATGCGAACGTTTTAAACGCAATAATTAAACGCAATGATAAACTGTCATTTTGTACCAGTTATATTGTAAATTCTCACAGGATTCTCTGCTCTATGGGATGTAAAATAAATGCCATAGAAATAATGATGTTAAGGTGATTTATTATTGGAAACACCATGGGAACTGAACTAGTTTCTAGCCAGCAAGAAATGGTGCGCCGGCGCAATCAAATATAGGTATCAATAGCTAAAAACGTGTGGGAATATTCTCTGAGAATTCATTAGTGCGTGTGTTAATGGATGGAATTACATAATTAATTTTCTAGTGTTTTGTTAATAATTAGATGATTAATTAAAATATCTTTGGTTGTAGTCTTTGTTCGTGCTTCACGCTTTGTCCCGCTTAGTAGGTTAGGCAGAATAAATCTAACTACCGTCTGCCCGATTTCTAGACTTTGTAAATAGAAAAAGACATTTAGAAAACGAGAAAAGAAGAAAAAAGTCATTTAACGTAATCCCTATAAAAAGGTAAAAAAAATGGATTGGAATTTTTATGCTTCATACGCTAACAAAGTTGTAGGCTAAAATTCGTTTTAGATAGATATATGTACTCATAAATCATGTCTTTAATAATATTTCATAAATATTAAAATTACAGGGAACCTTATGATGACGAGGGTTGAACGTGTGACCAAAGGTATTTACATCTTAACATGCCTTAACAAATAATTCTTGTGTACTTTACCGTTATCAAAACTTAATTTTACTGTCACGTTATTAAGAGCTTCGAGAGAGATCGGAATTGCTAGACAGATTTTAATGTAAAAAGACACTTAGAAAACGTATAAAAATTTGAACGCAGCGGGATTCGAACTCTCGCCTCCTGAATACCGTTCAGTATTCCGTTCCGTTCAAATTTTATACCTTTTCTAAATGTCTTTTTCAATTTTCCTAAGTGTGGAATAATACTTTAAAATTGCTAGACAGATTTTGATGTAACCTTTTTGTTATGTAGCTTGGGCAGAACTACACTATAATTGATTTTAAGATTTATTATATGATTTTAAATAAAGAGCAATTAACAGAAGTTATTAAGCATGATGAGTATTTTGGAAGGAAAAAGCGTTAAGTCCACGCATACAAAGTTACAGACAGCTACTAGAAAATAATAATAGTCAATTCAAAAATAACGAATGTAATGATTATTGTGTAAACATTTCCTTAATTTAGAATTTATTGCATTTCTCATTATTAATATTTTAGCTAGATAGAAACTAATAGTTTTGAATGAATTAAAACACTCCGCTCTCATTAGAGAACTAGAGTAAGACATAAAGACATAAGTATTATTATGATCGATAAATATTCAAATATATACTAATACTAGCTGTTACCCGCGACTCCGTCCGCGTGAACCAAAAAACATCTTCACTGAGTTCTGAACCGGTTTTCCCATCTTCGAGTAATCAGGAGGAAATGAGGAACATACGTATTAAGAACCTCCTCCTTTCTTTTCTTGCAGTCGCTTAATAAAATGAGATGATAGTCATATACAGATCTCCCAATTGCGTTATTATACGAAAAAAACTGCATCTGTGCCTTTCAAATTTGAGGGTTGCCCTCGATTTGTACAGGATTCCATCATCAGATCCTGATCTCCTTATAGGACCAATTGTGAAATACCCTCTCGAACAAAAAAAAAAATTGAAAATCGGTCCACCCATCTTCGAGTAACCGGGGAATATATATAAAAGAACCTCCTTTTTTATGTCGGTTAAAAATGCCTATAAATTTTAACTTATTATGTTATTCTGATATCAAAGCTATATAACTGCAAAGTTTCATGAAAATCCGTTCAGTAATTTTTGCGTGAAAGAGTAACAAACTCACACACATCCGTACAAACTTTCGCATTTATAATATTAATAAGATAAGATATTTGAGGACATTTTACGGGCTTATCCTTTCAGTATTCACCGGAAAACTAAACCACTGAACACCATATCCCTTACCACAATACTACTTTAGGGACAAAGCAAGCAGAGTGTCTGACATTACCTATTATACAAAAATCAATATAAAATGACCGTGCAACATGCGGTCTATCTTTATTAAGCATTCATTACAACTGTAGTACGTAGATAGTCAATTTGCATAGCAATTTGCCCGAATGAAATTTAATTTGCAATGTTTGTTTGCGGATTTGTGTCTATTTTTGGTTGTTGAAAACAACGTTATTATAGTGTAGTTAGGAAGCTGTGGTACCTAATGGTTGTGTGTTCGATTCTCATTTTAGTGGTTTATGTTATTAAAATGCATTTTGGACTGAATTTGAATCACAGTAGATTACTTGAAAGTAATCTACTGTACTTACGCATTGAAATGCTTAAGTAAAGTTACGCTACGCGGTCAATGAGGGGAATGATTTTTCATACGCATTAGGTCATCCTGGCACAGTGGAGCAGAGCTCATCGGGAAACGCGATTAGTTGTGGATTCAATCCCCATTTCGAAGAATTATTATATTTAAATAATATTATTCTGCTTCAAAAACACAGCGGTAAGTTCAATCAATCATGCAATATTTCGATTTAGAGCCAAAAACGGAGAACGAAGTACATGTATCTTGACACTAACATTTGATTGATGCGAGAAATAACGTTTAAACTATTCTTTACCTACTTACATGACATCTAATCAATGTCACTCACCAACTTGTTATAAGAAATTATCAATAAACCTTATTTTACCTAACGGAAAAAAACACAACATATTTACTAACTTCATTTACATATTTTAAAAATTTAAAGAGGCAAACTATAATAAACAGTTAGTTTATAATAAAGAGGCAACAAGACAAGGCCTTCTATCTAAACACCGTGGCATTAGCTAGCCCGTCGCAATCCTTTGTATAGCTGGAAGCTGTTGCGGGCAATGTTGTGTAGGTACCTACTTTTAATGAGATGTGCACTAAATTGCCTTAAGTAATAAGATCAGGGCTTTTGTAAAAGCGGACTGAACTTGAGATTAATTCTAGGAAAATTATTATATAAATTATTATAACAATTTTATTTTTCTATTATATTTTCCTTACTTTTTTCAATAAGAGCAAGAGTTGACTATAGTCCATGATGGCGCAGTGGGACAATGGCTGGCTATGAATGTGATTGGTTGTGTGTTCGATCCCCACTTGAGGGAATTATTATTGTATTTAAATTATTTTATATGCTCTGGTGTCTGAGTGAGTAAGTGGTTTAGTGGAAATATTTAATATTTCCATTCCCTTCGCTCTGGTGTCGATGCGTTAAGTTCCGCCATTTAACACGCTATGCTTCCAAATTCAGCGGTGCGTGGGGAGCGGAGTGTGTTAACATTAGGTTCCCTTTGCCTGCTCTGCTGTGTGCGAGATACAGCGTGAAGCTAAAAAAGTATCTGCTCTAGTATAGAAGACAATGTGTGGCATTGATTGGTTGATTCCATCACTTAACACATAATTTCTTTAGTATTTCAAATAAACTACAATAAGCATTCCTAGTCTCCTAACAGTAGCCTCTTATTCTGAAGCTTCATGCTTTTCCCGCATAGCAGAGTAGTCCCAAAGTTACTTTCCGCTCGAAAACCAAATATTAGGTGTTGACTGGTGGAACTCAGTAGTGGTTGAGATACCAGAGCGGCGAAATGAAAATAATTTAAACAAGTGTTACTGGAGTGAAAATCGAACCTGCGCCACGACGGTCCATTCAATTACTATAATTAGTAAATTGGTAAGTAGAGTCATCGTGAATTAACCAAAGTTTGGCAGTAGAAACCTCTATCGCTCACCTATAAACTTATATCTTTACTCTCATATCAAAACACATATGGCCCTAAATCGATATACAAAGTATTTTTTAAATAAAACAAGCTTACACATATCCGCTACGCTTTACAACTCCAACCAGCCATTTATTCAACCATCGTGACTAACCTCGGGGTATCGAGTTCGCTTCCCAGGCGGAAGTGCTTGACGGGTACGGTTTACGCCTTATGCCTCACCCGTGGTTTAACGGATCGTGACCGAATCTGTTTATGGGTAATTCCTTTCTTTTTTGCTAAATTATTGTAATATAGTATTTGGGATATGTAAAAAAAAGTTGTATATTTTTTATAAAAAAAGGCTTCACGCTTTTTATCGCAGAGAGACCGAGAGTCAGAGAGGACTAGTGTCAAGACACTCCGTCATCTATTTGCCGCCTAAAACGGACCAAATGAAAATAAATAATATTCAATGCTGAGTGGCGGAAGTCAAAGCCGCGCTTTGCTTTCGACACCAGAGCGAATAAAATGAAAATATTAAACATTTCAATTTCTTAAATAGGGATAGAACCCAGAACCTGACGTGTTTACAGTCACACTTTGTGTCTATGCGCTCCTACTAGACTTTTATGCCTTACATTCTTTGTATTATTAGTATACAAGCATATAAAGAAACAAGTGAGGCCAGTCGTGGCCACAAAGTTTGCCTGTAAAGCGACTGGTTGTGGGTTCGATTCCCACTAGAGGAGTGAAAATATGTATTATTTTCATTTCTCTGGTGTCGAATCAAAGCGCGGCAATTTGCGGAATTTTACGGAAAGTGGGGAACGGAGTGTCTTAACGCTAGGTTCCCTCTTCGCCTACTCTGCTATGTGCGAGATACAGCGTGAAGGTAAAAAAATAAAACATAAAAAAAATTAGAAACAAAACAAAATTAAAAGAATATTAAGTAATAATATCTAAGCATGTAACATATAATAATAATTTAAGACCATCGGCACAGTGGGTTCAGCAGCTGATTGTAAGCGCTATTAGGTGTAGGGTTGATTTTTACTCGGAGTAATAAATATATTTAAATTTTTTTTTTTAGCTCTGGTCAGACCACGGCGTTGAATTCCGCCATGACTGGCAGAATATTGACGTATGCAATGTATCAATTTCGAGCGGAAAGTAAAGTACGGAATGTCTTAACACTAGGTTCTTTTTGACTACCTGTTTCGTAGACAAAGGCGTGTAGATATTTTTTTTTTACAATTTAGAAGTCATAACTAAAATTAGTAATTGAGTGACCAAATTAAAAATCAATTGTGTAACGCCTTATTAAATAGCTTTACTCAAGCAAAAAGTAAAAAGTGTGATAAATTTTAGTTCTTACCGGAAAATATTATAGTTGGCTAGGCAATCCATTAGATACACTTTCTTTACTTAGGTCTATGACCTTTAAAAACTATTATCGATAGAATTACGTAAAAATCGATTATTTGCAGTTTTTAATTTTAGGAATATAGTATAGTTAGTGAAAAAAATTAAATATAAAGAAAACGTTTTCGGAAATCACTCGTTTCTCCGCCTTCTTTATCTAAAATGTATGTTTGACAAAATTAATATCTATCATTACAATAGTCTAGCAAAAACGCATTTGGATTTAATATGGCTATGCGTTATTTCTGGTGCCGATACATTTAAAGTATCAATATTTTATATATGTACATCACCAATTTTATTCAATGTTTACATATACAGGTAGATAGATAAAATTCTTTGTGCACTCAAAACAAAACACAATAATGCCTATGGCACAGAAGCATAGGTACATGCTTGCAGCATGCAAACGCAGTCTTATAACTATTAGTGATCTCTAACAGGTAACATTAAGCAGATACATTTAAAAATATAGGACATCTAGGGGTGCAAAAAAACACTATATATATATATATATATATATATATATATATATATATATATATATATATATATATATATATATATATATATATATATATATATATATATATATATATATATATATATATATATATATAGTGTTTTTTTGCACCCCTAGACCTCCTATATTATATATATATATATATATATATACATACATATACATATGAAAAGGTACATAAAATATAAACTAGGTATAAATATATAGTTTAGGATAATTTAAAGCCGCCATGGCGCAACGTAAGCGTGACGGTTGTGGGTTCGATTACCACTCGAGAAAATGATTATTATTTTCATTTATCTGCTCTAGTACCTAATACAAAGCGCGGCGTTAAATTCCGTCACTTACACCGAATATTTGAATTTGGGGCGCATAGTGAATAACAGAGTGCCTTGACACTAGGTTCACTTTGACTTTCCTTCCTTCCGGAAAAGGAATTCCTTCTTTTAGCTTTAAGATCTCCACATAAAGCGACTTTTTGGTTATGTTATATAAACTTTTTTAAATTGCCTCATATGAAATAACCTTCAATACGTGTAGGTTCAACTGTAACAGATTACCAAAACGTACGAAGAACAATGTAGGCGTTATAAGAAACAAAGCCAATATAAACTTATAGTCCCACACAAGTTACTTTTTATTCTTCTTCAATACTATAGTTATATATCACAGTACAAAGTAGGTTAATTAGGGTTGACCAAGAATTGCTGAGCGTGGAATAGAAATAATCACCTAAATTTCATTTACTCGGAATGCTAGAAGTTCCTAATACTATAGTATTCTTAATATATTAATTCTGTTTTCTTAGATTAATAAAATATAAGCCTTTAATTTGTTTTTATGAAATCGTGTAACAGTGTCTGACTGTAAAGGTGATGGCTGTGAGTTTGATTCCTCATGGCCTAATGGACTATATTTTTTCAAATATAGCAATTAACCAGGCCTTCAAATGAATAAAAACACATCGAAGTCGGTCAATACATTTGAGAGCCACCGTGTGCGTGTTTTCTAGTCTAGACTAGACAAGAAGAAACAAAGACTTGTCAAGACTTTGCTTTCAAAAAACCAGTGACAATTAGCCAGTTAAATCGTAACAATTTGATTATTATTAGTATTACCATAAATGGTCTCAACAAAACATAAACTACAGTAAAATTAATTTTAATTTATGCTAATCTTTGCCAACCCTATCATCTTGATGGCATAATCCATAAAATATGTTTTAATGTTAACGATCACGATTAATATTTTGCTATAAAAACTATTTCGTCATTCATAATATATAGTCTTTTTACACGTTATGAAGGCTTTATAAGTAATAAAGCACACACGTAGGAGACAAGCAAAGTGTTTGCCTACTTACTAGAGTAAGACTATGATTAGTTTTCAAGAGACAACTTTTGCGACTTGGAGCCGTTCAAAGCTTGACTAAAACTATACAGGATCAGAATAAATTTAAATTAAATTATTTAAAAAAAGTAATAGTTTAGATAGATTACTTAAGAAGAGCGACGTTAAATTCCGCCACTTAACACGCAATGCAATGGAAAATGGGGAACGGAGAGCCTTAATATTAGGTTCCCTCTGCCTACCCTGCTGTGTGTGGGATACAGTGTGAAGCTAAAAAAAGAAAAAAATTGGTCTTACTTTTTTTAAGATTTCTTATCAACTCATCAACGGTGTAGAGAAGTTAGAAAACGATAATATAAACTATTTAAGTAAAACTAAGTGTTAGAAAAAACCTGATTTCACAAAATGCTTTAGTTGGAAAAGCACTAATTCCCCACTATATTGTTTTGCATTACGTCCTTAAGTACGGAACATACCTGAATATAAAACTTCCGTAGTATAATAAAAAGCCGAAATGAAGCAATGGGACAGCGTCTGAAATTATTTCAATTTCTCAATCTGGTATCCAAGACAAAGCTTAGCGCTGAGTTCTGTCAATCAACACTCAATATCTACATTTCGGGCGAAAAGAAAGAACGGAGTGTCTTGACACCAGGTTCTCTCTGACTACCCCCACTATATTAAAAAAGCGTAAACCTATAAAACATAGCATTATAGTATTCTAAACCTAACCACGATTTAAGCTGCCATATTTGGGTGACATTCAGACGACACTCGAACAGATAAATAAGGCCGGATTTATTGCCCATTGTGATAGCTATTGCGTACTGCGTACTTACTTTTACGTTGTTTGCGCTGTCTGATTGAGGAATGTTGGGCAGGAAATGTAAATAGTATGCGAGAATTCGTAGCTATTCTAGCTAATATGGATTAGAAGAGAAACAATAAATATTTATAATATTATAGTTTTTTTTTAGATTGATTATTATCACTTGCAACTATATTATAATTATTAGCCAATTGATCATACAACGTGCTAGGAAAACGATTAGTGCATCATGATAAGACGTTTTTATTACTGTTCTACATTATACTGTTCCATGTGATGACAATTTCAAAGAGACAGAAATCGAAAAGTTAGCTAAACGTTTGAACTAAAGCTACGAAGTTAAGAAAAATGTCGATGTAACTATCATTGGAAATGTATAAAACAGAATTTCTCAAATTTTTTTTTTGGCTTCACGCTGTATCCCGCACACAGCAGGGTAGGCAGATGAAACCTAGTACTAAAACACTCCGTTCCCCATTTTCCGTCGAATTCGGAGGCATTGCGTGTTAAGTGGCGGAACTTACGAACGCCGCGCTTTTGCCTCTGATACCAGAGCGAAGGAAATGGTAATATTAAATATTTCCACTCCTCGAGTGGGAATCGAACCCACAACCAGTCGTTTACAGTCACACGTTCGTGCCACTGCGCCACGACTAGCCCCAATGTTTATTTTCTATCATAAATAAGTTAATAAATATTACCTAAATAATATAATCAATATTACAGCAACGGTAAAGCCATTACACAAAGTGCCACCCAAACTACATCAAACATAATTTTCTAATGTGTTTAACAAAGAACAACATTTTTGACAAGAGCGAAAATCAAAAGACACCGAAACATTGTGTGAGATGTATAAACAGACGGTTCACGCCAGGCATTCCACCTGCAGTGAACAAACAAACTTCGATTAGTTTTGTTTAAAGGAAATAGTAGGTAACGGTATAATAGTATTCATATTTTATATTTCAGATTCACGTTTTTTCCTATAACTGAATAGTCAGAGGGAATCTAGTGTCAGGAAAATCCGTTCTCTACTTTCCACCGGAATTGATGAAAGTATTTGCGTTGAGTGGCGGAACTTAATACCGCGTTGCCTTATTTACCACAGAGGAAAAGTGAATATAATTTAATTATAATGGTCCCTCCTCTCTTTTTACATATAAAATACAATATTTTTTCTTGGATTGAATTTTAGAAGTTAAACATAATCTGATGAATTTATATTTAACATATATTAAGTAGTAATTTCTATTATTAAGGATTATTGAATTGCCTATCAAGATCGTGGTTACAAAAGTAACCTAAAAAGTAGTTGAGTAACTTGCGGGTGAAACAGTAAGGAATCTCACAGTAATCAATACTGTGAAGCTTAAAATAGTACCTAATGTTAAAAAATTCTGGTCTTACTGAGTTGAACCAAAAGCCATACTAAACACATTAAGAATTCCTTGTGATGTCGACGACTCATATTGTAAATGGCAAGAACGCTTTCATAGTATCCAATAGCATAATTACAAATTGCACAAAGTTTAAAATTTATACAAATTTCAATCAGTTAATAAGTGTTAAATTAAGACGTTTTTTGGCAATGCGGAATTTCATAGAATTTAATATAAAAAATTAAGTGGTTTTCATAAGACGTCAAGTAAATTTTGGATTAACATCTGCAACGCAAAGTGTAAACAGGAAGAAACAAAAATATTAGCAAATATAATGTAATCTTAGTGTAAGCCTGAATGAAATGAATTAACTTCAGCTTTAGGTAAAGCGCTATAGATTAAATTGGACGTGGTCGTGCAATAATATTTCCTTATATTAATTTATACTAATTGACTATTTCAAATATACAAACATTTTTTTTTTATTTAATTTGATACATTAAAAAAAATAATATTTAAATAAGTAATATCTTACAAAAATACAACTTTATGTCAAGGTCGTCTTGATAAAGTGAGATAGCGTCTGACTATAAACCCGATGGAAGTGAGTTCGATTCCCACTCGGGTTTATCATTATATTTAAATTTTATTTTCTTCGTTCTGGTAATAAAGACTAAGCTCGGTGTAGTTAACACCGAGCTTAGTCTCTTAGTACACCACTCAACACGCAATGTTCGATTGCGGACGGAAAGTGGACGACGGAGTGTTTTGACACTAGATCCTATTTGACTACCTCTCTATACGTGACGTGAAGTTTATGCTATTTTACGAAAATTATAAAGAATTTCATTTTATTTGCAGAGAGATAACATATTTTAGGATTCTGCTTAGAAATGGACGAATTATAGACCGACAATCCCCTATAGAGCAACCCTATATTCGATGGCTTCTAAAGTTTCACGATATTCTGTTATTCAGATTATTTTGAGATGTACTCTAACAAAGGTAATAAGAGAACTCCGGTGAGCTATCTGATATTTGGAGTTACTAAGTTAATACGATTATCTATACCAGTACATTAAATTAGGGTGTTTATTTGTAATATTAAAATAGGGCTTATTTACTAAATGTAAGTTAACTTATACACGGTAGTTTTTACAATTCTTGTCTGTCTGTCTGTTTGTTTCGGCTAACCTCTAAAACGGTTGTACTGCCTATCTGTATATTATAAATGCGAAAGTCTGTGTGTTTGTATGTCACGCTTTCATGTCTAATCTACCGATCAGATTTGGATGCAATTAAAAATGAAAGTAGTAAAAGTGACTGGGTCTAAGATAGGCTACTTATTGTTTCAAAAATCAACCTCTAAATGGTTGTAATAGGGGATGAAAGTTTATAAGAAAAATATAAACCGCTTGACCAATTGTAATGAATTTTGGCATAAATATAGTTGATAATCTAAGCTTAAACATAGGCAATACAACGTTATAGTCCAGGTGGCGAAGCCGCCAGCGGGCCGCTAGTCTGTAATAAGGATGGACTACCTAAATTAGTTTATATATGTTTTTTTAGAAATTTAACTTTTTTAAATTTCAATAAATGGCGCTAAACTAAGTATAATAAAATATTAAAAGCTCTGTGCCGATAAACATTTTTAAAGATGAAATAAACATTTTTGACTCCGATTCGAAACAGTAGTCCAAGTAAATGAATAAATAAGTTTATTTAAGAAATGATAAGTAATATATAAAATATAAAAAAGGAAATCATTGTTCAAATCTGATGCAATAGCCAAAAGCCTAAAAAAATTAGCACAGCATAAAAAAATGGAAAGTCGTCATTTTTTTCCGTAATTCACAAACAACGGTATGCTTTTGAATATTTTTTTTATATTTTATACAGTTCTGGTTATTTTTCAATGGGAAAACGGAGTGTCTTGACTTTGCGGCAAAAAGCTGGGTGAAGCTGCTTTTTTAGACTTTTTTTTTTTAATTACGCTAACACGTCAATACTTTACTAATATATACATGTAGCACATCGTGGCGCACACTTACAGCGTCTGTCTGTAAGCACAATGATGGTCGTGTCAATTCCCTTTTGCATGAGTCATTATATATGTTCCAATTTACTTTCCCATCTTTGTACTATAAAGCGAGTAATCTATAAGAATATCTTGACACTAGATTCTGCTGCCTATTTATACCGAAAAGCTTGAAATTACTAAGTAAAATAATAATAACATGACATAACTTTTAAACTGTTAATAAAAGGTATTACATCATAAAAACAATGAACAGTCATAAAAGTCAGTGAACCAAATTCAACAGGTGTATGGATTGATGAGTGCGGGTGAACAAACTGCGTTCAGTACAATGGCAATTTAAAGTTCAAAGTCTTCGTAATGTTATCATGTGATCTTCGTTTGCATTTTAATCGATTTATTGGATCAACGTGGTTTGGTTTTGTGTAAGCTTTACGCTTTTCTCCGTATAGTAGGTTAGTAAGAAAGAATCTAGTGTTAAAACACTCCGTTCTCCCCTCTCCGCTCAAATACAACGCATTGCGTGTTAAAAGGCGGTGTCAAACTTACGCTTTGTCTTAGGTACCAGAGCTGAGAACTAAATATAATTTTAATATATCTATTGCCCAAAGAGGAAATAGCACTCACAAACAACAGTGTTTACAGTCTGATCATCCCACTGCCAACTGCACCACGATGGCCTAATGTTGTGTTTTGTTGTTTAAATATTTCAGAAGATTTTAAGAATAAATGCAGTTCCTGTTTTTACTAATAAATATAAATTAAAAATAATCCACATACATTAACATATTTAAGTAAAAAAACCGTTTAAACAATATTCAATTACTATAACCTTAAAACTAATGTCATTAAATATGGTAGTATAAACTTGTTAATCACATAATTGCATGCTGAACTAAAGTAAGTCATCAAAAGTAGTAATATCGTTAGTCTATTTAACTAAGTTTTTATTATTTCTAGGGACGTTTATCTACCGTCGTATGTCAGGGGAAAGTCGTAAAATGAAACTTCAATACCCTTGATGATACCTAATAAGATTAGGTGTTCCGGAGCTTTTATGAATGCCCTATTTAACCCAAAAACAAATGACTAATACTTACTTAAATAAAACTTATATAAAGTATTCATTGAAATATTTCAAATTTTTGGGAAACTAACTGCTATATTCGGGGTCTGCTCCCATTTTTTGTATACTACATTTCTCTAATGCTACAACAATATTTCATTTAATATAAGACAATGGTTATAGTGGTGCGTTCGTGGTAAGCGTCTGACTGTAGACACGATGGTTGTGATTTCGATTCACAATCGAGGAAATGATTATTTTCATTTTCATTCGCTATGGTATCTAAAACAAAGCACGGCGTTGTTTTCCGTCACATACACAATATCTAAGTTTCGGGTAGAAAGTGGAGAGCAGAGTGTTTTGACACTCTCTGACTACCTCGCTATGGCCGAAAAGCGAGAGGCTGTTATATATTTAAAAAAAAAGCATATAAATATATCTAGGGTGTGCACTGATTTCTGCTGTGGTCCATTTTTATAATGCTTAAAAAATATTTCACTTAATATAAAAAAAAGATAATGACGGCGACTAGTTAGTTTATTCGGATGTTTCGATACAGTCACACTATTTCCACTGTTTTTATGAATCTGATTTTATTTTCTGCGAATTGAACTTAGTGAGTTAATTTTTTTAAGAGTTATTTTTTTATTCTTCCGTTCGGTACGGTATTTCGGTATTAGTGGTCAAAGTGCTTCTGGTTTAGTTAAAATTTACCACTTAATTTTTCTACATTATCTAAGCATTTTCAAAATTGTATTTACACTCTACTAATATTAAAAACATAGGAATAAACTATGAACGAAATTTTGAATGTTTTTTTTACAAAATTCACTAGAACGCTGTTAGGTCGGTTATCATTTCTCTTGGGACTTTCTTTGATGTCATATAAATACGGCAAGCATCTTTCCTGTTATTGTTTGAAAGCATTTTGAATGTAGCCCACGTTTTAATTTTGACAATGCTTATGAAATGTAATGTTAACGTCACCTACTTTTGTATATTTTTTTGCTTCACGCTATATCCGGCAACAGCAGGGTAGCCAGAGGGAACCTAGTGTTAAGACACTCCGTTCCCTACTTTCCGCCGAATTCTGGAGGCATTGCGTGTTAAGTGGCGGAACTCAACGCCGTGCTTTTCGCCTCGTCACCAGGCTAAGAAAATGGAAACATTAAATATTTACACTAGTCGAGTGGGAATCGAACCCACAACCAGTCGCTTTACAGTCGCACTTTGTGCCTCTACGCCACGACTGGCCCTACTTTACTTTTGTATATAATGTTAACAATATAACTATATAATTAAAAATTAATGTACATATATATAAAGAACGTGTATCAACTTAGATATCTAACTCTCTAATTATATTCTACAAAAAACGTCATGACAATTTATTTTCTTGTTCAAACATGTCAAAAAACTACTATTTCTCATTTTATCCAAAATCCTATTGTAACATTTCCGGCTTCTTCAAAAGCCATATGAATATTTCGTTTTACTAACGTACCTTAGAGACTGCACGGTATTTCGTTTGATAATGGCCTAGACTTATTCAAAAGCGCTTTACATTTCATATCCTGTGAGATAACTCAGTTAAAATCTATTCTTTTTGTCTTTGTGACCTACTTTAGAACAAAAACTGGTAATTATGCGACAAGAATGACAGTTTTCAAGAATTGCTTTAAGGCAATAATGAATATTTTTTTAAGTTCTAAATAACGAAGAAGATGATATTGAATCAGTTTTTTAATTTCACAGTGAAATTGGGTGTAAGTTTATCAGAGTCAATAAGAAGCAGAGACCGCCAGCCTTTGCTTTTTTGAGCTAATAACGCTAAAAACGTTAGGAAAGCCCTATTAAGCCTGAATTAAAGGCTGTATTGACAACCTAGAACCGCTCCCTTATAATATAATAAAAGATAGAATAACAGGGGCCAGTCGTGGCGCAGTGGCACGAACGTGTGACTGTAAACGACTGGTTGTGGGTTCGATTCCCACTCGAGGAGTGGAAATATTTAGTATTTCCATTTCCTTCGCTCTGGTATCCGATGCAAAGCGCGGCGTTAAGTTCCGCCACTTAACACGCAATGCCTCCGAATTCGGCGGAAAGTGGGGAACGGAGTGTCTTAACACTAGGTTGCCTACACTGCTGTGTGCGGGATATAGCGTGAAGCTATAATAAATAAATAATAAAGATAGCCTAAGATATCACCTTTGGTAATTTAGCCTCGATTTTAGCAAGATCTAGGCAAAAAGACAGTTTTCCAAATCACTTTAATATACACTTATGATATAATAAAAGCTTTAATCAAGCGGTGCGATGTCTAGATTGGACTAGAGAATTATTGCTGTAATTTTCTGTAATATGACGCTAGGTTTTAATAAGATCCACTTACATAGAGATTGCTGGCCGCGTCTTGAATCTATTAAAATCATATTTAATCTCTCTTGGTCGATTTCTACCTAGGTCTCTGAATAACAAGGTGCTTATTTATATGTTTATTATCATTTTTTTACTCAAAATTGGACTATTTCAATATATAGTTTAAGAATAAAAATTATTAACTTACTTTATACATAATATTTTCGCATAAATATCTCAGGTCTTAAGGCATGCAACGTAATGAAGCTTAACATTAGAAGCCAGTATTAATTGTATTAATTGATTCAAATACGAGGTTACTTGTGACATTTTCCCTATATCCTTAAGAATTTGTATTAATCGCTAAATAACTTATGTTTTTTTAACAGTATATAATATCAGTTGTTATACACGTATAAGAATTTCAACATAGCCACAAATAGAATGCATGGTTTAGGCATGGCGCGGGTTCAAGTTCCTCTCTGTTCAATATATTTAAGCGTTTTTAAAAATATTACGTGTGAAAATAAAAAAGAATACAAAATATATAAACTAATAAGTATATATACACAAACTATATACCAACTAAAGTCTATTTTTTTATAGCTTCACAAAGTATCCCGCACACAGCAGTGTAGGTAGTGTTAAGACACTCCGTTCCCCACTTTGTCTATTAAGTCTATATTGTCTGTTAAGTCTATTTGAGTAAAAGAAATGAGAATAACGTTTAAGACGAATACAAAAACCTTGTTTATTTTCATCACAGAAAGTAAATAAATTATGAACACTAAGAACAAATTTAATATTTATTAAAAACAACAAACCAAATATGTATTTACAACACGATATTACAAATAATAGAAAGAAAATAGAATTTCTACCTTCTTCCCTAAAACACCTGTTAGAACATTTTTTCCGCCCCATGTAAAGTGCTCAGACGGGAATCTTTATAGCGGCTTTATCGGACGAAAGAACAAACTTAATTTAGCCTACAAAGAAGAAAAAATGTAAGGGAACAAAGGAATTGATGTTTTAAAATTTTATTTTAGTTAAGAGCCCAATGGGAGTTGCAACCCTTGAAACGTTAATTACTATTACGATGAACTGGGGTGTGATTAAATCAATTTCTAGTAAAAAAGGTTTTGGAAATAAAAGTGGCTAATATCAGCTACTACAGGCAAGTAAAAGTGGGTTTATACACCGCTAGAGAAGAAAATAAAATATAAATTTCCTTATTATATTTTTTATATGTGGCCAGTCGTGGTCCAGTGGCACAAGCGTGTGATTGTAAACGACTGGTTGTGGGTTAGATTCCGACTCGAGGAGTGGAAATATGTAATATATTTCTATTTTCTTCGCTTCGGTAAAGCGCGGCGTTAAGTTCCGCCACTTAACACGCAATGCCTCCGAATTCGGCGGAAAGTTGGGAACGGAGTATCTTAATACTAGGTTCCCTCTGCCTACCCTGCTGTGTGCGGGATACAGCGTCAAGCTAAAAAAAAAATCCTTATTCTAGTTTAAAAACGTGATTATTTCGCGAAAATCAATTTGTAATTCAACGTTATTGAGACACTTAGGATATGAAAACCACTTAACGAAAAAGTATACAGGCACGCTTGGAACTCTCGAAGAACGTATAGCTTAGCGGTCAAAACCCTTGGACGGTTTCCAAGAGAAACCGGTTCCAATCCCAATACTTTTAAAATTTTATATGTTGGAAAAGACATTTAGAAAACGTATAAAAATTTGAACGCAGCTAGATTCGAACCCGCGCCTCCTGAATACCGTCCGGGTGCTCTCACCACTGAGCCATGCGTTCTACTACCAGCTGCGTCGAAATTCTAATACGCTTTATCACAACATATTTTTTTAATTAATATATTACAACTTATTTTATATGTTTTCTATGAAGGCAAATAAAAAATGGAGAATTCTCTGCTGTGCAGTCAACAGCATATTTCAAAGTAAGAGTATTTAGAGAGATAAGAATTTCAGAGTGACTTACCACTAGGCCCTCCATGCCTACTTCTAAACTATGTATACCATTTTACTATTCACCACGAGACGACACTTTAGTTTCCGTTCCACTCCATAACTGCTGTCCTTCAACTCAACCAAAGTACTCTCGATACTGAATGATCATTACTGGTCAATAGAAGGTAGTCTTTTTACTGTTGCTTTACGAATAAGGTAGGATAAAAAGGTCATGTATAATAATTCAAAATTATCATATAGGGATATACTAGCTGGGCTGGCAGACTTTGTTCTGTCTTAATAACTTAATAATTAAAAAAAACACATAATATTTTTATTTTTACAATTTTCTGTGTACTTTATGATTTTCTCGTAAGACCTTTCTATATAATATTAAGAAACTTAAAGAAAAAGAATAAAATTTAACAATTTTGAGATAATTTTTAAAAACATTTCAGTAATTTCACCGTTCTCAAATTACGGCGTGATGGAAGGAAGAAGGAAAGAGATTTATTTTTAAAAATAGATAGATTCACCTGCTTGTAGTTAGCGTCTCATATAATTAAACTCTAAAGTCAACAAGTTTGCCGTAATATTGCCTAGAATATTAGTAATAAGCTTCTAGTGCCTCACTCTAACTTCATCATCTAGCTCCCAAGTAGCAGCATGTAGACTAATACATTTTTCTCATAAAATTCATAATCTTCAAGATATGTAAAATATATTCTTGTTTCTACAATGAATTAATACTAAACTATAGGTACTTTATAGTAATAAAATAATTATTTGTTTATTAGTTTTCAGCTTTACACTTTTCCCGCTGAGCAGATAGTCAGAGAAAAGTTAGTGTCAAGACACTCCGTCCTCCACTTCCGTCTGAAATCGAGACTTTACGAGTGGTGGAATCAGTAGCAGAACCTAACGCCGCGCTTTGTATTAGGTACCAGAACGAAGAAATGAAAATTTAAACATAATCATTCCCCCAAATGCGAATCGAACCCACCATCGTGATTACACTCAGACACTGCCCCACTGCGCTACAATGGCGATATATAATTATAATATGAATATTAATTAAGTAAACAAGTTAACACGTCTAAACTAATTAAGTCAGCTGTCTAGTGTATAAACATATTTGATTAAGGCGCACGATAGGCGTCTTTGTTCTATAATATTTGAAGACGTAGATACTTAGGTACAGGTAGACAGCCATTCCATACTTTGCTATATGAGCACGTCGTCGTGTGCCATATATTTGTTACGATCCATGAAATCTTAGACACCTGATTGCCTTACTTTTATTACTTGCGGTCAACTAAGTAATCTTCGTCTACAGTATATCGCCAGATGTATTCCTTCAAACGTGTATATAGAAACGCCGTTAAGCCATAGAGAGCACAGCCTCTGATTATAACCACAAGAGTTGTGGGTTTGATTTTCACTCGAGAATGATTATATAATTTACATTTCTCCGCTCTGATACCGAAAATAAAGCGCGGCGTTAACTTCCGTTACTAACTACTACGTAATGCGGGAAATAGCGTGAAATAGTACATTGTCACGCATGTGTAAAGGAAAACCGTTCGTAAGACAGGCATACGAATTAGAGGAGTTGGAATTTTTCAAATACTGATTTGATTTAATTATAATTGTTATCTATAAATATCAAAATTAATACTAAGAAAATCAACATAAATGAAGTACGAAAGTGATGAAAGTAATAAAACTGAGTTACTGGATCTAACATAGGCTACTTATTTTTTCAAAAATCAACCTCTAAAAGGTTGAAATAGAAGATGAAATTCTATATGAAAAATCTAAACTACTTGACCGATTGTAATGAAATATACGATAAATATTGTTGGTACCCCAAGGTTAAACATTGTCTACTTAATTTTTCAAAAATCCACCGCCGAGGGTTGCTATATAAGAAAGCAATTATGTAGTTCGCGCAGCAAAGCCGCGAGCGGGCCGCTAGTTGACAATAATTTAACAGCATAGTACATTACGTTCAAACATTATTAAGAAAAATAATAAACTTAAGAGCCGCCACTCCACCAAGTATCGTATAATCACATAAAAATACCTTTTAACATTATTTTAACAAAATCTATCAATAATAAGGCATCTTGGCAAACGTAAGAGCTATATAGTACTTAGCTTCAAAGGGCAAATATTGTAGACATATTGAAATTTGTTTACCTAAATATCTATTTGATGTTGACTTCGACTCGAACAGTTAGCAAAGTGGATCCTTTGAACTGTGCAAATACTAAGCCAATCAATGGATATGTAAACAATTGGAAAAAGTAAATGCGACTAAGACTTAACTAAAAGAAAAAACGACTTGACTAAGTAAGAAACGACTAAGAGAAAAAAAATAGTTTAGTAGCTTTTCAAGCAATGCAAGGTAGGCAGAGAGAACTAGTGTCAAAAGACTACCACTGTCCAGCCGAATTAGATAAATTGGGTGTCGAGTAGCGGAACTTAAGGATGACCTACTAAACCCTTCAAAAGTGAAAAAGAAAGTCTTACTGGGTACCCACCCACGAGAACCCACTACCGTTTACGATCAGACGCTGTCCAATGTAATAAAAGAAAAAAATATTTAACAAGGATTGTAATATGAATAATGCCATAAAGTGCATTTATTATATCTGTTAAACGAGGTGGTCACTAATTAGAAATATTTAGGAATTCCCCCAGGTAAAGTAGTGTTCACGCTTTCTGCCGCATAACGAAGTAGTCAGAGAGATCCTAGTGTCAAGACACTCCTTCCTCCACATCCCAGCCGAAATCGTGACATTACGAGTCAAGTGGCAAAACTCAATTCACTTCTTAGGTACCAAATCCAAGAAAAAAAAATATATCATCAATCCCCGAGTGGGAATCGAACTTACTTTTTTCAATCAGACGCTGTCCCACTGCGCCACGACACCCTCAGTGCCTCTTAAAATACGATACCTAATTCATAAAATGTCAAAACAAAAATAAAAAAAAAACATTCCCTTTGATTCGTGTCCACAGAACGTTAGTGACGAATTATTCGACTAAATTTTATGCGGCTTTGAAACATGTTTATTTCATGTCCATTTGAACCTGTCCCGTATTGAATGAAACATCTCAATATTGTATATGTATAGAAAAGTGGATTATACGGTTATCATAACAGCGTTTGTGGGAATATTTTTCATTTTTTGTTTTTTTTACCCGCGACGGAACGGCGACTGTATATGTGTTTGGGGTGAGAGGTTGTTTGTTTGTTTGTGTGTTTGTGCAAATTACTATGTCAATTATTTCCAAAACTATAAGTCCGATTTTGATACGGTTTTCTATGATAGGTTAAGGTTCAATTGGCGTATGTTCTTAGATATGTCTTATTGCCTTAACTCACCAGGGGGCGCTGCAGTAAGCATTTTACGTGAAAACGAATGTTTTCAATTATCTCAAAAAATAATAGTCTGATTTCAATAGATTTTCAGTGGTAGATTCAGGTTTAATTGGTGGATGTTCTTGGATATGTTTTATCGTGCCAAACCACCAGGGGGCGCTGCAGTAAGCATTTGTTTGTACTTTTTTTTTATTTGTTTGTCTAAAACCGAAATTACTAATCTGATTGGATAGAGTTTTCAGAACTAGATTTAGCTTTGCTTTGTGCATATTTTAAGATTTTTGTTTTTTGGTTACGGTGAAAATTCACTAGGGGGCGCTGCAGAAAACATTTGTTTATACAAAGCAAAAATAACTAGTCCGATTTAGATGAAACTTCCAACGATAGGTTCAGGTTTAATTGGTGTATCTTTTAATATATGTGTTACGGTGACCACTCAACAGGGGGCGCTGCAGTAAGTACACTTGTTTGTGCGAAACTAAAACTACGAGTCCGATTTGAATGCAGTTTTCAATGATAGATTCAAGTTTACTTAGTGCATATTTTCATATATGTGTCATGTATGTTTACTTAGTGCATATTTTCAAGTATGTGTCAACTCTCTAGGGGGCGCTGCAGTAAGTAGCTGCTTCCATTTTTTGTGTATAACAAAAACGACTAGTACGATTGGAAAGAGTTTTCAGTATTAGATTCCGCTTTGTTTAGTACATGTTTTTAAATTTATATTACGGTGACAAGTCACCAGGGGGCGCTGCAGTAAAATATTGTTTGTGCAAAGCTAAAATGACGAATTCGATTTGGATGCAGTTTCAGTGATAAGCTCAAGTTTAATTAGTGCATGTTCTTGGATATGTTTTATCGTGTCAAACCACCAGGGGGCGCTGCAGTAAGCATTTGTTTGTAATATTTAATGTAAAACCACAACTACTAGTCCGATTGACAGGGGGCGCTTCATTAAACATTTGATGGTGCAAAGTTAAAACTACGAGTCTGAATTTGATGCAGTTTTCAACGATAGGATCAGGCTCAATTAGCGCGTGTTCTCGTATATGTGTCGTGGTGACACCTCACCAGGGGGCGCTGTAGTAAGCATTTGCTTGTATTTTTGTGTGAAAACTATTTAGATGCGGTTTTCTGTGATAGGTTCAGGTTTAATTGTTGCGTGTTTTCATATGCCATATCACAAACTACCACGGGGCGCTCCAGTATAAATTAATTTGTTCCAAATCAAAACTACTAGTGGGTTTTGTGATTTTCACTGATTTGGTTAAACTTAAGTTTCCTAAAAATGTTACGGTGACAATCTCCCAGGCGCTGCAATAGGCATTTGATAACCAGAAAGCATTGGGCTTATAATTTTTTTTGGATTTGCATGAAGATTAATATAAAGTATTTCGAAATTATGTAATAATATATAATGTGTATCTATACACTTTAAAAAGTTTAAAATAAAAAACAAAATTAAAAATTTTGAAAATACCCACGACGGTTTAATTGTAATTGAAAAAGGATAAAATAACTAGAAATCCCCCGCCTAAAAGAATATATGTAACGAGATGATGGGGACAACTTCGTCGGGGGCTGCCAGTTGCAACCTCTATTTTAAATATAGTAGCTAACAGTATAGATTTCGTTCTTAAAGTTTTTAAAAGGAATACCATTTATCAAAACTGTAAATTCATATTAATATTTTAATTTTTTCCTAAACCTGTTTTAACAGCATGAAAACCTAGGAGAAGTTAGCAAACTTAAAGTAATGGCAGCTCCGACGAAGTCGTCCCCATCATCTCGTTACATATATTGTTTTAGGCGGGGGATTTCTAGTTATTTTATCCTTTTTCAATTACAATTAAACCGTCGTGGGTATTTTCAAAATTTTAATTTTGTTTTTTTTATACAATTTATTTAAGACTAGCAATTCGCTCACGGCTTTACCTGCGTAAATTAAAGGTTCAGGCAATTTTGTTAAACAAACATAAGAATCGTTGTAGCTGATCTATTTATGAATGGATTGAAATAATATAAGCACTAAATGTTAAAGAGAATATTACTAAAATATAATAGTTTAAACTGTTTTTAAATCAGGTAAGGCGGTATTGAGGCCAAAAGCGCACAGACAAACAATAAATAGGAATAAAAATCATTGCTTTGAGGCTATATTACAAAGAGGGCATTTGCCCCCCATAATAATTTTCTTCATATATCTTCCATATACAGACACCGATGATAAAACAGACAAATATAATAATTTCATAACATTTCCTTCAATACACTGTTTCGAATCTATATTATAAATTCGTATAAGTAACAATGTGTCTTTTTCTATGAGAAATGTAAGGTGTAAAATGACGAAGGTTATTCTTAATACCATTGACCATGGGAGTAATGGACCATGGCTGCGGGTGACTGCTAGTAATATAGTAAATATCAAAGTCATTTAATATTTTTTCTCCATATTTGTATGTCATGTAACAATTATCAATTTGTTATCTCAGTTTAACAAGCATTATATAGAAGATGTTGATACTTGATAGCAAGCGTCCGTAGCATTCATATTATTAAAATACTTGTAAGAAAAATTTAAGATACTATCTAATGTCTAAGCATGTGGATAATTAAACTAGTTTCTATTGATATTGAGATCAACTATATGCTCAATAAACATACTCGTATGTATACTATTTTTATATTAATAGAAAGATATAATGAATATTTTAACCGTGGGGGGGACAGGTTTAGATTACAACTCCCCTCCGCCGCTGTAGCTTGATGGTAAGAGATCGTTTTCTGACTGGGTCGCGACTACTATCATGTCAAAGACTAACCGCCAAACATCTGATGATGTGTTCCGGTTCGATGGCATGTAAGCCATCTCTTTCCCTAATCCCACCATCCCCATCCTTCGTCCTTCCCACTCACCTTCACCCTCAAGGACGGCAATGCATCCACAACTTCTCTGACAATAATGATGTCCATGGGCGAAGGTAACTTACCATCCTTTATTCAAAAAAAATATATATATATATATATATATATATATATATATAGATATATATATATATATATATATATATATATATATATATATATATATATATATATATATTACACTTTTAAAATATAATAGGGAATATCTTTAAGTGTAGCTTCAGTAAAACGAAAAACTGATTTTGGTTCAGATATTTAACAGTTTTGTTTACCAAGTTTGCCAAGTTGGGCAAAAAGGGAAAGAAAAGTAAATAAGTAGTCCACCGCCATAGTTGGGTCGGGCTAGGGATTCTAAACCTATTAGGTTTAGAATAATGTCACATACCTAACCATGTATTGTTATCTAAACTAAGTGCGTATACAACATTTCAGTCTAATCTATTAAGGATATATTATACTTCAAAATTAATATCCGAATAAACAAACATACAAACATTGCAAGTTAAATAAAATATAGTAAAAATATGTAAATAATATACACTATCATTTCTAAAAACGTCCATTATCAGAGTTGAAATGGAGTCAGGTTGCATTTCCAAGTACAATATCTCATTGAGATGGGCTCGGATCTTTTATTCATTCGTATTTAGAAGTAAAAAGACTTAGTTTATAACCATGTTTTATTCCCGAATAAACTTGGTCCAACTGAATAAATAATTTTCATATAAATTTCGCTGCTTTTTTATTTGTACAGCGAATTCATGATATTCTTTTATATTTACGTTTTATTTTTACTATTAGTATGCGGTTTAATGTCCGTATCTAATATGTTTTTTATTTCTCTTCTCTTTCATTTCTCCTTCCTTCCTTTATTAGTCGTGCTTATTCTTCTATTACAATACTTATCCAAAACATTCACTGACAATTGTCAATACATTCACGATATAATATTTAAAACAACTAAGAGATCAGTTTAAATTTACTTTACGCATTGCCTTGACAACGCTTATTTTGTATTATATGTATTTTATTATTTAAATTAATTTCTAATGTATTATTAACTAGTATGTATAATACATATACATACAAAGTATTATATTATTATTAATAATATTGGCTTTCTACATAACTTTTCCAATTAAAATCGAATTACACAAAACTTCATACACTTCTGTTGTTCTGTCTTCTGTTATGTATTAATAAATAAATAGTGTAAAAATGGCCATTCCGAGAATTGAACCCACGACAGATTCATTTCAAAATATACTCCCGTACACTCAGGTATTGTCAAAAGATTTAAACAGTCCACAAATGCTAAATTGTTGTAAAACTAGCGGTTTAAAGTACTATTAAGAACTTGGATTTCTAATTGGGCTACTTAAATTGCAAAGCTGTAGTGCAGTCGTAATTGGGTTCTTTGAGCAGGGCATTTACAATTTCGAAAGTTTAGTGTATTTTCATGGAGGAGAGTGTTTTATTACGTTTCATTTAGTTTCGTATGGTAATTTGTTACTATCGTGCATTTCCTTGATATACGATAAGTCAATTCGTTTACATTCTACAGGTTCCGCTTTTTAATAGCGTTCTGGTTAAAGAAAACCTTATTGGCTTTTATATCAGGTTCTTCTTTCTAATCAGACTGAAGAATTTAAAATATTTAATAAATATAAAGATTCACTCATATGTGATTCTCTAATTATCCTACTTTATTCGGGCATAAGCTTGTACTCAAAAGAAATCGTATTATATGCACATATATTACATATTAATATATTTCTTATAAATACATATGCTAATTATCTTTAATATTTTCTGTATTATGATTGAAATTACAGTAAATAAATTATTGCTAATTATCGGCTCTGATAACGGCGTTAAGGTCTGCAATGTCGACGGACTTACACAGGAGAACAGTCAAGATATAAAGTTAAACTCAATCTACCCAATAGGTATACAAACAAAAATAATTAAACACAAACAAAAAAAAATCTGCAAAAATATTACAATTTTAGCCAAATCAACGTTTACAATAACTATTTCCAAATAAAAAAAATAATACAGCACGAAATAAGTGCTACCAGCTCGAGCGTAATTGTGGAAGCAATCGGAGCAAACCATTGTTCCTAGAAAATAATGACGGGGCAGTAAGTAAACGAAAACGATTTGGAGCGAATATTAAACTCGTGGCATCAGTAATAGCGGTTTCATCATACGAGGTATAATCATTTAAAATATAAATTTGTACTGGGAATCGAGATCTCGAAAAACATATATTACATACTTGCCCTTTACCCGCATTACAGTGGCGATGGCGGTAAAGGCGTGAAGATGTAATGCGTGTGTATATGTAGTGCTAAAAGGCAAAGAGAACCTTTTTTTTACGTGAGGAAATCCGTTACGGATACCAGCCCGATTGGGGACTCGGACGTGGTTATGTGGGATTCCAGACTGAGCCTATACCCACTAATACCTCACGAGGCAAAGCGAACCTCGGTCAAGACACTCCGTTTTCCACTTACCACCCAAATCCAAGACATTGCGGATTTAAACGTCATGCTTTGTTTTGTTCCAGAGAGAAGAAGAAAAGAGAATTAAATTTTGTTCACAACACCGAGTGGGAATCGAATCTATAAACAATGCCCACACTGCACTACGAAGGACTTAAACAAATGTTGAAATCATATATTACAAAAGTAGATAAACATCCTGAATGGCCCAAAAGGAACTTGACCGTACTATCATCGTACACAATAAAAAGTGCCTGTGACATAAAGTCTTAATAAATTAAATTGAAAATTTAGATGATTTTCTTTTTAAAAGTATATAGAAAAAAGAGTCGCGAAATATATATACATAAATATGTTATGGAGGAAGTAAAGTATGAAGTAAAATAAGACATTATTTTTAGTGTACGAGTATAGACGTATAATAAACAAAGCAGCTACACACTTTTCCCCAACTTACTACTATTATGGCATTCAGTAGTCCGAGCAAGCAAACAAATTTAAATGTTCATTTACAGTTTGAATATCATCATAATCATCGAAGCGTGACATTACTAATTTTAATAATTAATTCTGATATAAGTTAATTGAATTACAATATAAACAAACATATTCATATTGATCACAGGTGTAATAAAGCTAGTTATTCCCACGTATACATACATATATTAACGCTGATACAATACAATATCAGATTCGAGATATTTTCTGTTGAGTGGTGGAACTCAACGCCGAGCTCTGCTAACATAAGCATACAAAATAAAAATCATATACGAAAAAAATGTTATATACTCATTCCCACCACTGGAGGATCGAACTACTAAGTTTACAGTCATACACTATCCCGACGCACCGCGTTGTGTTACAAAACTGTAGATTTACTTTTAAAATATCCAATCAAAGTATACCATTTAATATTTCATCAAAAAATGGACTAAAGTGAGCAATACGACTACAAAAGCAATAAACAACAATCAAAAAGCTCTATAAAACTGACCGTACCACCAGATTCTTTACGGGTAGCTTAATTCATTGCAGAATAATTCTGGCCGACCGAAATTACCTGAATGTTTACTGCGGGAGACTGAATAAACTATGGACTTCGGCAAATAACGAGGGTCATTCTATTGGATTAGGGTATAATTTATAACCGTTGGTATTATTCAACATTTATTGGTATTTCGCGCTTAGTAAGTTATTTTTTTTATTACCTGCTGGATTAGATGGAATGAATCTGCTAAAATATTGCTTTTCTATACTTTCTGAAAATTTTTTGAACATTGCTTGTTGGGTGACTACGCTTAATATCATAATAAATCGAACTGAGAACAACCAAATATTTTAAACTAGGCGTCGTCACCTGCATGAAGTACAGAACTATTTTACTATAGACACCGCAGCAATGGTATAGCGTTCCCCACAGCAGTGGTATAGCGTTCCCCACAACACTGGTATAGCGTTAATAAGATTGTTTTGTTATTGTTGACTTAATAATAGGACTTTTACAAACAATTTGAACTAATTTGTATATAAATATCGTGTAGGAAAATATTTATATGTTTAAAAGCCATAGTCAAGAGATAAAATGTATCGCAAGATTTCATTATTAGACTGCAATTTTTTTTATACTTTTCTAAGATATTTCAAGATTCTGGTATGACGAGATATCAGACAAGTAGTACTAAATATCTATATTTTATACATATAGACACACATATCGCCTCTAAACTACATAGAATATTTGGATAAAATACAAGTAAAACCATAATATAAAACTAGTAACACACATTCAATTTTCAATACAAACTTATTTCATTGTTAAGAAATTGAAATTCCTTCTAATCTCTGTCTAGATCAATCTATCATATCAAATGACAGCTATTCAATAGCACCGCAGTCTGCAGGTTGTATCAACTCTATCCCTTTGAACGCAGTTGTTGCATGAACTAGGTACAGTCGGTGCCACTTAGATTACGAAAATAGTAGGTTAAATTTAATTGGATCTGATTTTGGATAATCTATATGCGATAGTTGCAGGTTTAAGTCCGATTAAAGAAATATTTACATCGATTTTCCTATGATTTTGTTGAATAAATTGCAATGCAGTACCCAGTAGGTAATTCCAATGTAGTTAAATAGGGAAAAATTGTAGAACAGAATGATTTACATATTTGTAACAATCCATGCTAGTCTTAAAATAACTATACAATAAGAATGTATTCTGTTATTAAAAAAAAATCTAAAATCGCTCTCTATAAACAAAATTTAATAAAAATTTAATAAAATGAATCATAGAAAACCTAACTAAAAGAAAATACTTACTAATACGTCAAATCACATTTCTACACAAACGCGAACATCTGAACAATCTTAATTACCAATTCCATTCAAAGCCTACAAAATTACAGAACTGTGACCTACAAAAATTTAATAACAGTAATAAAAAAGCAACGATAACCGCACTCTTGCCTCTGAATGTACCGTCAGATTGAATAGGGGCTGTATTGGAAAGCGTACATCACAGCAATTGAATTGCAATCGGCCGTGTCGCCGTGAACTCGTGTTTTAGCGGGATCGGTGTGTCAATTTCGTATGTGCTCTATATTTTGTAACTAACTTGGTTTTTGTGTCTTTTGTATTGGCATGTGAAAGATGAAATATATTTTTTAAACAATTGCATAATATCTTTGCAGGTATAGTACAATCTTTTACATAAAGTTAGTAGTGGCCAGTCGTGGCCCAGTGGCACAAGCTTGTGACTGTAAAACGACTGGTTGTTAATATTAAATATTTCCACTCGAGTAGTGGAAATATTTAATATTTCCATTTTCTTCGCTCTGGTGTCCACCACTTAACACGCAATGCCTACGAATTCCGCGGAAAGTGGGGAACGGCGGGATACAGCTATATATATATATATATATATATATATATATATATATATATATATATATATATATATATATATATATATATATATATATATATATATATATATATATCTATATATATATATATATATCTATATATATATATATATATCTATCTATCTATATATATATATATATATATATATATAAACAAAATTATATTATATTTTAAATGGCTATGATGTCATAGATTTTTCTAGATCGATACTAGCTCTGAATAAATAAAATGTACAAACTAATTACATCAACCATAAAAATGTTCTAGGTAGAAGAAAATAAACGAATTTTATAGGTAAACTTAACCATAAAAATATCATCCTGACACACACCACGATCTTACACACGATGGTTAGCAGTTCTAATCCCACTTACGGGAACATTTATATATACCTATTTATTTCCGTATATGCAGTCCTAAAAACGCTACGTTTATATATATACCACCAAAATTAAAATTACCTTTTAAAATTAAATTATTGAAAGAAATTTAAGACAGGAACTATATTTCATTAGGTACATAAAATTTCTACAATCTACATAATAAGGAAGATGTGTGAAGACATAAAACTAATATTTAATGTTAACAGAGCAAAAAGTGAAGCATTTCCTAATATATGAAATATGTGAATTTAAATGAACGCTAGTTACTTAACAAGCGTGAAAAGTATCCGGTCACAAATGTGTTTTAAATTATATAATATTTAAAATATAAAATATATGATAAAGATCCTTTTTATTAAAAATGTACTTATTTAATAAAAATGTTTTTAATAGCATGTTCACGCTTTTTTTCGCATAGCGGGGTAGTCTGAGAGAACCTGATGATGTCTAATGTCAAGCTCCACTTTCTGACAGAAATCGAGACATTGCTTGTTGAGTGCATTAACTGATCGCCGTCTTTAGTTCTACAGAAAAAAATGAGAATAGTTTGAATATTATCATTCCTCCGAGGGAGGATAGGATCCAGAACTAATCACGTTAATATTCAGACATTTATAAGACAACTGTGCCACTGCGCCACAATGACCTCAAAAAATCTTTTTTATTATCATAATTTACTTATTAGTTAAAGAATAGAATATCAAGTATATTTTATTTGGCATTAATTTCAAAAATAGTAAAAAATGGGCAGGTTGTCGGCCGCACTCAAAGACCTTAATTACAGCATTAATTGACATAAAACAGTTTGATTGACTTACATAATATCAGATTGACTTAAATTCACATTTGAGTGCGGTCGCTATGTTATGCTACTATAATATAATACATTTGCATAAATTTCCAAGTTTGATACAAGGATAAATAAAAAAATATTATTCTAGTATTAAAATTGGGAACGATCCAAGAAGTATACAAGTGAAGCCAGTTGCGGCGCAGTAGTACAAAGTGTTACTGTAAACGTAACTGGTTGAGACTTCGATTTCCACTCGAGGAATTTGAAATATTTAACTTTTTGAACTAGTTCAATGAAAAAAAGTGCGGCATTGTCTTCCGCCCCTTAAGTTTCAATGCCTATAGAATTCGGCGGAAAATAGAGAATGGAGTGGTAATACTCTGTTCTCTTTGCTTAACTTACTGTGTGTGCAATACAGTGGAAAAAAATATATATAAATAGTATAGAAATAAAGTGCAGTTTAATGCACAATACTATTTTTAGTTTGGCCAATGTTAATTACCTATTACATATTCAGTTATTTTACATAATCGTAAAGTTTAATAGTAACTTAGCTTAAAAATAAATTATTTTAAAAATATAATATAAATATATTATTATAAAATTTATTATAAAAAAAGCAATTAAAAAAGGTCAAAAATTGGGGGTCAGTAGTAGCGAAGAGGCACAAAGTGTGTCTGTAAAGCGACTGGTTGTGGCTCGATTCTAACTCATGAAGTGGAAATATTTAATATTTTCATTTTCATCGTTCTGGTGTCGAACACAGCGCGATATTAAGTTCCCCCACTTAACACGCAATGCCTTCAGAATTCGATGCACAATGGAGAGAGTCTTAACACTAGGTTCCCTCTGCGTACCCTGCTGTGTGCGGGATACAGCGTGAAGCTAAAAAAAATTAAAAAGAAATATTTTAACTGCAAAAAAGTATAAAAGTCTTTTCAAATGTCGATTCCAACTGACGTCTAGCTAAAAAGCATAATGTTTAGTATTTCAACAGAACAATCGCCATTGTACCGTGTTGTTCTATAGCTACTAGTATACACAAGTAAACAATTGACGAAATTGAGATTGACCTATGAATTGAATTTCCCTTGAGAAATGAGAGCCTAAATAAATTATTTTGAATTTCCTGTTGTACAAATTAAATTTTGCTCTTAGACTTAGTAAGAATGGCAAATTGTTAAATTAAAAATTTAAAACAAGCCAGCCCGGTACAGTAGTACAAAATTTCAGTGTAAGCGCGGTTGATTGGGGGTTCGTTGATAGTTGAAGATTTTTTCGACTATTATATTGAAATTATTTTTATTTTTCCGTTCTGATACCTAACAGAGTACCTCTGACCATGGGCATTTAAAGTGTTTTAGAAATGAAGCTTCACTTACCAAAAATATACGCGATTAACCGGTAAAAATAGTTATATTTCAAAATGTACTTGTAAATTATCTGATTACATGAGCTAACTAACTTAAAATTTTGTTTTCCTAACTTTGACTGGAAATAGACTTTAGATTACTTTCATTTAATAGTGCATTTATATAGAAAACAGACGCTGCCTTAATTTATTTTGTTAATATGCTTATTTGACCGTCTTTATTCAACCCGCATCTTTCTTTATGACGAATGCCTATGCATTCGTCAGTAATGTCTATCTATATGTTGTTAAAATTATAGTAATTCAAGAGAAGAATTTTCATTATTTAACAATTTTCTTTTCAGCCGCACTTTATCAGCTTGCTTTATTATTGGCTAGGCAGAAGGAACCAAATATCAAGACACTTTATTCTTCGTTTACTACATAGTTGCTATATAAACATGATTAAGAGAGATACTGAGCTTATTTAAACAGAACGACCACATTTCCTTAAAATAAATTTCAAAAAAGGCAAAAATACATACATATAATTAATTCCCTTCAAAAGCAAACTTCTACATAATATAAAAAAAATAAACCTATTGTCAAAGCTTTTCACAAGATATCCAAACTAAATTCATGTTAATTTCTCAGATGACATTCACAAAATTCCAAAATAAATCAACGGGGATTCATTTCAACTGTTTTGTTAGCTGAGCCGACGTGATAAATGCGGGGACGCAAATGACAAAGGTCTCTGAGAATGTAACTTAAGATTTTGTTTTCCTAGGTCACAGTTTGTTGCAAAACAACATTTTATAATAAGGTTTTTGGCACAAACAACGCTCTTCTGTTTATTTGTTTACTTAGTAGCTTTTTTGTATAAAAGAGTAGGCAGAGAGATTCTAGTGTCCAGATACTCTCCTACTGATCCTCCACTTTTCACCCGACACCCGACCGACAAAAGATTGTGTGGGTTGATTGCCTTGGTAGCGGAACTCTACGACGCATTTGTTTTCTTAGAGCGATAGCGATAGCTAAGAAATAAAAGTAATTTAATTATAATCGCTCCCCCGAGCGGTAATCGAACCCACAAGCGATGGCTTTTGCCGTTAGGATGTATCCTGTACCATTATGTACTTATTAGCACACTCATTTTTATATAAAAATATTTGTTTAATAAGACTAATGCAAAGATACACCTACACCGAAAAAGAATTTTTACCAAACGTTCAAAAAATCCTTAAAAAGTTATTATAGAAAGCAGAAATAAATAGATGGAGAATAAGTAAATAAAGATGATGATAACATATGTATATTATATACATTATACATATTAAATAATTAGTTAATTACATATTGCATAACTACAATTGGCATCCACAAACTAAATTAGCAACTGAATATGAAAACAATT
Source organism: Dryas iulia moderata (assembly GCA_019049465.1). Taxonomy (NCBI): domain Eukaryota; kingdom Metazoa; phylum Arthropoda; class Insecta; order Lepidoptera; family Nymphalidae; genus Dryas; species Dryas iulia. The sequence goes on from CM032417.1 coordinate 13,651,071, forward strand.
GTTAATTAATTATTATTATTCATAATAAGAGCCCACTACTGTATACAAATTAACAAAAGCATTGGATAACAAAATCAAATGTTATTTATGTAAATCGAACTAAAAGACTTTATACTCGTATAATATAATAATTTTAATTAATGTTGCATACTGTCTTAAACTAAGTGAAATGTTTTTTTGCACCTTCATGTTTTCTTCGTGAAATTAAAAAGAACCTAGTGTCCCGCCGAAATTGAGACATTGTGGTAGCGAAATTTCGTTTTACAAGAACGGGGAATATAATTTACAAATAAACATTCACTCTAGTAAAATCCTCTTCCTAAGCTGGAATCGAAGCCACAACCGTTGCGTTAACAGTCTGATTCTGTCCTACTTTGCCAGAATGGTCTCAGCTTCGAATATAATTTATTGAGTTATATCAGCACTTTTCAACAATATAACTCACTAAATTTAATAATCAACAAAAAGTTCCTTTATCGGTATACTAAAAAAGCAGCAGAATTCAAGACACGGTGTGGCGGTTAAATGGTGGAACTCAACGCCATATTTGGTCTTATCAGAGCGAAAAAATAAAAATAATTTATTTTTCTTTTTTTTTTAGCTTCACGCTGTATCCTGTACATAGCAGGGTATGCAGAAGGAACCTAGTGTTAAGACACTCCGTTGTCCATATATATAATTAAATTTAAGCATAATCATTTCTCCATGTGAAAATTGAACCCACAACCAATCATAATTACTGGCAGACACCATCCTTCTCAGCCACAATGGCTTAACTGTATATAAATATAATAAATATCAAAATTATACAATGTCAAACAAAGTTGCCTGAACTTAGGTCTACAAAGTTTAATTATATTCATAGTATGAATAATGTGAATATCTACGTTCCTTGGGTGCATAATGTTACTCTCAAGAGTCCGCAGGTGACCTACAGACCGACAGTCTTGACCTACACTGCCGCAGACCACGCAATTGACTTGACTTGCGGCTTAAAGTCAAATGTTATTTTATGGATAAAGGAAAATATAGTTGAACTGCCTAATTTAAGATAGTTTTGTAGAAATTTAAATAAATATATGTACATATAAGTTAATTTAATATGTTTCTTTTAAGATTTTTTTTTTATAAAAAGGACAAGGCAAACGAGCGTTCGGGTCACTTGATGTTAGGTGAACACCGTCGCCCACGACCTCGTGTACACCAGAGGAGCTACAGGGACGCTGCCGGCCTTTGAGGTGGAGGTAAGTGCGCCTTTTGAAGGTACCCATGTCGTATCGACCTGGAAACACGCTGGTGCCGCTGGTAAGCCATTCCACAGTTGTGTGGCGTGTGGAAGGAAATGACGACGAAACCGCACAGTACCTACTATTATTTATTGGAGGATATTACAAACAAAAAAATATGATTTTTGGTTGGTACACAGCAAAAACCTACTTTTATTTTTAGTTACTTATTATAAACACTTTACTTAGTCTAGATCTAGAATCTAAAGCCTAGCAAATAGTGAAGCAAACTTTCAAGTCATTTTGGACACTGACAATGAATAAGCATATGAAATTAATTTATATATATAAAAGATAACTTAAAATTAAATTAAACCAAAGAAAAGAAGGATTTAAGTGAGGAACGTAATATTATCTATACATAATAGTTCTTAATGCACATATGTAAATACATTTAGTGTAAACCTTAAACTGCGACTTGCCTGCAGGCAATCAGGTTTCGATTGCACTGCGACATCGTCATTAATGTAAACATGCGCTAATTAATACGTTTTACATAATCAATTACTACTCTTCAATCAATATATAACATGTTTTCAAGTTCATTTCAAGTTCAAACTTTCTCTAGTGTCAAGACTCTCTGCTCTCCACTTTTCGAATCGAATTGAAGGGAACACAGCGTTTTGTATTATTAACTAGACCGAAGAGATGACAATAATTAAATTATTATCTAAATGATTTTAATTACTCATTCCCTTATTCTATTCCCGCTTATGTTGAGTCGAGTAATATGTGCTCTTTATTTTAATATAAAAATTACATACCTTTTACGGTTTACAGCTTTAACAGGCAGATTTTCTGACAATCACATCGTTCTTCTGTAACAAAGAAAAGTATATTTTTTAAATTCGCCTTCACAATGAGCTAGTGTCAATTATTTTGGAAAAAATCTGAGCTAAAAATTGATGCAGTTATTAAAAGAAATATTACGAAACATTAATGATGTTTGTGTAAAATTTTCAATTGAGAGTCGTTACACTTAAGACATATAAATATTATAATAAGAGAGAAATAACAAAATATTTTATTCATTTTTCAATAATTCTGAGCCAAGAAACCTGTAATTTGAGTTTCTAATATTTCTCCCACTACAGCTACAATTTTTTTTCCTCATAGCAAGGTAGTCAAAGAAAATGTAGTGTCAAGAACCTCCGATCTCCGATTTCTGCCCAAATTCAGGATATTGGCAGAATGAATTGGCAGAGCTTAACACCGTGAATTCATTCATTTTCTTTGCTGTAGTGTCGACGCAAAAGCACGGCGTTCCGCCACTTAATACGCAGTGTCTCCAAAATTCAGCGGAAAGTAGAGAACGGAGTGTCTTAACATAAGGGTCCCTCTGTTTATCCTGCTATATGCGGGATACAGAGTAAAGTTAAAAAAATAATAATAATATACAACCGTCAATCAGAGTAGAATTCATATACATAGACACTTATGTACATAATAATCGATACCAGCTGATTGTTTCATACGTATTTCATATCTCTCAATAATAATACATAACGCTTCAGTAAGCTCATAATAAACGTAATTGTATAATTAATTGGTAATATGCACTTACACTGTAGTAAAGTGCGTAGGTGTAATGGATATTAATAGTAAAATAATTGCTACACTGAGTGGTTAGCACAGATATCACGTAATAGGTACATAGCAACCTAAAGCAAAGCAAATTATCTCATCTATTTAACGACTTTTTTTTAGCTTCATACTGTATCCCGCACACAGCAGTTTAGGCAGAGGGAACGTAGAGTTAAGACACTCCGTTCCCACGCACTGCCGAATTTGGTGGCATTGCGTATTAAGTTAACTAAAAGGCGGAACTTAACGCCGCGCTTTGCCTTGATACCAGAGCGAAGAAAATGGAAACAATAAATATCCCCTCCACTCCTCGAGTGGAAATCGAACCCACAACCAGTCGTTTTACAGTCACACTTTTGTGCCACTGCGCCACGACTGGCCCCACGACATATTTATACAAGTGCCATAAACGTTAGCATTCAATAAAAACAGAATTGAACCAGTTACAGTCGTTTTTATATATATGTAAAATGTATTATCATCATTAGTAGAGCTTTATTAAGTTAAAAGTCAACGACGAATTCCATACTAATATCATTATGCGAAAGTCTATCTGTCTGTCTATCTGTAACACTTTCAAGAGTAATCTACCGATCCGACTAGGAAAAAATTCAAAAGAATTTAAAAGGTTCATCCCCTATTATAGGGGATGAAAGTTTTGTATGAAAAATTTAAGCCGATTGACTGACAATAATTAATCTTAGCATAAATATAGCCGCTAACTTGGTCTTTAGCATAGATTTATTATTTATTTACTTAAAAACTTAAACAAACTTAAACGCAACTTTAACAAACAAACTTAAACGCAACTTTATCTATGCATCAAACTTTATTTCTCAATAAGCAGGGTGCAATGTAACAGCGTCAGGCGTTATGCCCGATGGTTGTGGGTTCGATTCCTACTGAGGTGAACAATTACAAATGAATTCCTTACATTCTACTTTAGTCAATAGAAAGTATGGCGTTGAATACCACTATTCAAAACACAATATCTTGAATTTAGAAAGTTCTCCACTTTCGAGTGTCTTAAACTGTCAAGACACTCTGTCTCTCTCTCCACTTTTCGTATTTTCTATATCTACTCTGCCATACCAGCCCATAGGGACCAGTTATGGCGCAGAGGCACAGAGTGTGCCTGTAAAGCGACTGGTTGTGGGTTCGATTCCCACTCGAGGGGTGGAAATTTTTAATATTTCCATTTTCTTCGGTCTGGTGTGTAGGTAAAAGCGCGGTGTTAAGTTCCGCCACTTAACACGCAATGCCTCCGAATCCGAACACTAATTTCCCTCTGCGGGATACAGCGTGAAGCTCTGCCATACCAGAAAAAGCATGTTTACTTTTATAAAATCGTTTTCGTAATTAATTATGTTAATCCTTGTTTATAACACGATAAGTGCTTAACGTATTAAGCTACTCGATAATCGAGATCAAGGAAATATGAACTTTCAAACTTGTTTTCTTTATATCCTTCCACATTTTCTCACATACCAACCTATAAACATTCCAAATGTATTTATAGGTACAAAAAGGGTATAAGTTAATATTTTATATAATCTATATTTTAAAAACAATTTGCATATTTACAAAAATGCAAAAATGTCTAAGTCCAAAAGTACTAAAATCGTATAAAAAATAGATATTCCTGTTAAATTTTTGATCTTATACCACTTTTCACTGGAAGCAGAAATTTATACATAATATATACTCAACCACTATGCTCTATATGGTGTAGAACCTTTTAAAGTATTGAGCCTTAGTTGGGCACAAATTTTTCACTGTTAGTAGGGTGACTATGAAACTCGCAAAATTTAAATTACTCTTAATTTTAATATTAGGATTAGAGAAAGTTCACATTTTCTTTTATGTCCTTAGAATCAAATGCTTATTAAATATATAAATGTGAAATAATCGTGAGAATGATGATATTTAAATTATGTTCATTTTCTTAGATTTGTAAAACAAAGCACTTAGTATTATTTAGTATAATAGGGACGGACGACAGAGAGACGGAGAGAGAGATATTAAATTATCAACAATACTTCTTTTTTATTTTATTGCTTGTATATTATATATATATGAAGTAGATTTATCTTATAAATTAATACAACCTTAAAGGTAAACATCACATGCAAGTTTGGAGTATATGTTTATATATGTACATATATAATGACTATTTTTCAAAATAATAAAAATAAAAATATACTTATACATATAAAACATTACTTATTTAGTAACATGGCCAGTACATACATATATAGTTCAAAAAACCAACCTTCCTTAAGGTCATCTGAGCATATTCTATGCAGTCTTTAGAAATTCAAAGTCTCTATTGGCAACCTCATTCCTGCAAGTTCTCATCACATATTGAATATGGCTAAGCCAGTTTAATATACAAATAAGGAAATGTTTACTTGGAGCAATCGAAGAAATTAATACTAAACTATCGGTAATAGTTAAACAGGTATGTATTTCCAATTTAAGTGATCAGTTAGTTTGATGTTATGATCAATAATTTAGGTGGTGTAGTATAAAACGATATTGTAAGTAAAACGACTACGAATTTCTGATAATAGTTGTAACTATCAGTATTTTGTACTCGTTAAAAAAAAGGAAAGAAAAAAGAAGGAGCTATTTGTTTTTTCCCGCATGGCAAGTTAATCAGAGATACCATAGTGGCAAAATTCTCCGTTTTCTACTTTCCGACCGAATTTAAAATATTAAGTATGAGTGGTGGATCTCATAGCCGCCCTTTATATTGTTTTACCAGAGCGGAGAAATGAAAATAATTAAATGATGATCATTCATAGGAATGATATTGTAAGCTTTTGCTTACTCCAAATTAACATAAGTAGTCATCGGCAGGTAACTTTTATCAGGACTCTGTATTTTTATTTAAATTTCATTTATTGTAGTATTTTTTTTATTTGTATACTTATCAGTTTTTTGGTCACAATATTATAACTACATTTGTGTCAAATGGTCTTCAATATGTTTTCAATATAATTTCAGGTCAGTGACAACGGCTATGACATTACTTTCTGAACTGAGGGTCGCTGATTCGGATCAATAAGACGTAATTATAACGAAAAAAATATGTTAAAACAAGTTTTTTGTTTGCTTATTATTATTAATAGTTTATTATATCAAATCCCTACTAAATTTATAATTGAAACTAAAGTAACATAAATTATTAAGTGAAACCATTGTAGCTTAAAGGATCACTAACTGAAAAATATTATAAAGAATATATTCATTAAGTTTTACATACCTAGCAGATATGTAGTAAAGGCCAGTCGTGGCACAAAGCCACAAAGCGTGACTGTAAAGCGACTGGTTGTGGGTTCGATACCCACTCGAGGAGTGGAAATATTTGATATTTCCATTTTCTTTGCTCTAGTGTCGAGGCGCGGCGTTAAATTCCGCCACTTTGTTAAGTGGCGGAATTTAACGCCGCGCAATGCCTCCAAAATTAAGCGGAAAGTGGGGAACGGAGTGTCTTAACACTAGATTGCCTCTGCCTACCCAGCTGTGTGTGGGATACAGCGTGAAGCTAAAGAAAAAAAATCTAGTAACCATACTATGTATATTGTATATGTATGTATTACATAAACCGACCGATAAATCGACCAATCTTTGCATAATATTTGATCTCAACAACCCGCACGTACGCACGTACGCTATTGGGTGAAGTGACACGACCTCATGAAATAAATGTTTTATGATCACAATGTATATATAATCAATATAATTGTTGCTATTAAATAACTTATGTAAGGATTATATGTGAGGCCATCGTGGCGCAGTAGACAGCGACTGTACATGAGATTGGTAGTGGGTTCGAATCCCATTAGAGGAATGATTGTATTTAAATTTTATTGCCGTTCTTCCGTTCTGGTAAGGAGACAAAGCGCGGCGTAGAGTTCCGCCACTCGGAACTCGAACCGTCTTGAATTCAGCGGAAAGTGGAGAACTCGAAATGCGGTAAAAAATGTGAAGCTGAGAAAATATAAAGTTTAAATATTTTATTAGGGATAACTTTTACATATTTTTATACATATATATTTGTACATCACAGTTCAATACCTCGCAGAGTAAAGAACATAGATTGAAGAATTTTTGTTATGTCTAGGTAATTTAATATTTCAATGTTCACAAACAAACAATTATGATATTTTATCGATAATAAAGAATGCGAGGCTGTCGTGGCGTAGTGGCACAGGGTGTGACTGTAAAGCGACTGGTTGTGGGTTCGATTCCCACTCGAGGAGTGAAAATTTGTAATATTTTTATTTTCTTCGCTCTGTCAAGGCGAAGCGCGGCGTTATGTTCTGCGACATAACACACAATGCCTCCGAATTCGACGGAAAGTGAGGAACGCTAGAGTGTCTCAACGCTAGGTTCCTCCTGCCTTCCCTGCTGTGTGCGGGATACAGCGTGAAGATTAAAAAAAAAAAAAATAATGAAAGAAACAAAAGTCAAAATCAAAAAATAAACAACCCAGATCAACTTCACAACATAAGTATACATACAATACACGAAATCTTAACCATTATTTCAGAATCACTCGAAAGCTTTCTAATCTAACCTAATCTCAACAACAATTCAATATAAAGCCTAGGAACAACTATTCTCGCACTGCATAGATAAAAACAGTGAAACATTGAACAGTATAGAGATAGCAAATGAAAACTGTGTGTGAGTCATATTTCCTAGTTAGGTAAACTGCAGGAAAGTAAAAGGATTAACGGCACGGCCACGCTGTACACAGAATACAAATAGAACAGACAGATAGATAGACATAGACATTACAAAACAAATATGCAGAGCAAATGCACGCTCGTAATATAGAAAGCGGTAAACAAGAGGTTTCGAATATTTCAGTTTTAGCATATCCTTTAGGTATGGTTTAATTTAGAAACCGTTTTACGTTTGAAAAGCAGCATTTGATTTTGTAAATTAAAACCTTTGACATGTTAGAAAACAGATACATTTAATATATACATAGCTTTTTGTTTTTTTTTTTGTTCAAAAATGATATTTTGACTTCCTTGTGTGGAAAACCAGTCAGGACGCGATGATTAGGCATTCAAGCATTTATTAAGGGAATATTTAGCTCTAATCTAAAATTATGATTGTTGTCACACACTAGACAGATAAAAGAAAATACCGGATTCCGGCATCTAACACGTTATAATTTTAATTTAAAGGAAAGTTGGGAATGAAATGATAAATGGCTTCCTGGGAGACCATTCAACATTGAATTAATTACTAAATTCAACTTATATTTAACAAAATATTTTTTTTCATCTTCACGTTTTGTTAACATAGCAGGATAGTCAAACATAATCTTTTTTTATAAAAAAGTGTTAGGTGAACACCGTCGCCCACGGCCTCGTGAAACACCAGAGGAACTATAGAGGCCTTTGAGGTGGAGATAAGCGCGCCTTTTGAAGGTACTCATTACGTATCGACCTGGAAAAGTCTTGGAAAAGACCTGCCGCTGGTAAGCCATACCGCACTTATGTGGCTTGTGGAAGGAAATGACAACGAAGCCGCACAGTACTAGAGTGCCAAGTATCCAGATGGTGTGGATGATATTTCAATCTGGCACGTATTGTGCGGTTGGAAAACTCAGCGACAGATTCAGGTGAAACAGTTCTCCAGAACACTCCCCGTGATACATGCGATAGAAATTAGTGTCACGAAACTTTGTTGTCTAAATTCGTGTCCAAATCGAAACATTGAGTACTTTATCTTAGGTATCAGTGCGAAGAAATATGTTAAATTTATATTTAATTCCACCGTCCCACCGAGAGCGAATCGAACTCAAACCAACCGCATATGCAATCAGACGCTATCTCCCACTGCGTCACGATAATCTCATAAATATTAATAGCACACAAATATTTGCACAACAGACATTAAACCTACAACTATCTCACTAACTACATTAACCACTACACCATACAGTATAAATATTACAGAACCAACGCTGCTGGAATAGAAATCAAGGAAACATTGATTTGTGAGATCCCAAAAAGCGAAGGTAGAATAGTATCGTAAATATTTTAGGTCCCTCGCACATGTGTCGTAGCGTACGCCGCGCCGCGCTGTGTAGCTATAATTTATTATAATAAGGACGAAGTATGTGAACGTTAAGGTGACATTTCGTTTATGCCTTTTAAGATTTAGAACCCGGTAAGCCTGCAAGGCGGGACTTTAGAACATCGAAATGGTAAAAGTTACTTGCGAAATGTGTTTTAAAATAGCTGTTACATACTTTAATTATAAAAACTAAATTTATGTATAAGCAAAGTATGTAGAAAAGCTTACATAATAATTTACCAAAAAAAACTCCAATGCGAAGAAGACAAAAATATGTACATATGTATGAAAAAAAAACAATCAAAACTTATGTTCAGGAATGGGACCCGAAAAATGGTAAGTAGCGTTGACCAAGGACATCTAGCGGAGCTATGTATGAATGAGGTACCAGCATACCTAATAAAATAGCAAAAACATTGAATTTTAAGGTTTCAATTAATAAACTAAATTGAGTGGTAAGAGACGCAGGGGGGAGACCTCGGTTGACCTTCGAAATCACAGTGTTGACGATACTGGATGAAGGTCACGTAAAAAGCATGAGTTCAAGGCTAAAGACGTATGCAGGGACCGTAGCGTTTGGCGCTCCGTTCGCTCTGACTACCCCGCAAGGGATACCGCGTGAAGCTAATAAAAAAAAACTAAGTAATAAAACAATGATAATAAAATCATGATACCTGACTATGACCGTATAGTTCAACAAACTATAAAGCTGTATTTATTATCAAATACAGGTTCAAAGCTCTCATGGATCTTTTTATGTATTCATAACCACAGTGAGAAAATAATACTTTAAAGTACTATAAAATATTTAAATAATCATTATAAATCCAACTGGAATTGCAAGAGCACTTCATATTCAACACAGCGTAATGTATGTCGAGCCTTAACTTGCGAGTATTCCCTACAGCTTTAAATGTTCAATTAACGAAAATTGACATAGAAATTGTGTGTGAGAGAAAATTACGTTTCAACAGCTGTAGATTAATGAAAGTGTAATCGTATTCTAAACTATATTTACGTATTGTGTTTTGAATTGTAAATATAATATGCCACCGGAAAGTCTTGCTGTGGAGTGTAGGGTTGTAGGTTCAGTTCCCACGTGACAAAATGATCACACGATTTTTTTTTTCATTTTTTCTCCTAAGATAAAACAGAACGTTCAGCTCCGAGTATTTAATATACAATGTCTAAAAATGAAGTGGAATGCGGAAAAAAGTATCACTAAGTCATTTTTGTCTGCCACGAAAAAAAAGCGTATTTCTGAAAAAAATATTAATTGGCTAAATCAATATCAATTATCAATCCATAACCACTTTAAGGAAGATGTTATAATTTAGGGGTTCGATTTTCAATGTCAATGGTGATGGTGAATGTCAATGAAAAGTAGTATGTCGTAAAGTTCACGCAAACAAAGTTGTGGGCATCAACTGGTCTTTATATAAATAAATAGTCGGTAGAATTTTCAGTAATAGGGGTGTATAAATTTTTTTACGTATTAATATATTATGATAATAAAAAAAAAATATATGATACTCCTTACTTTAATTAGTCGTGACAAAATTTAACGCAGCGGGATTCGAACCCACACCTTTTGAAAATGGTTCAAAAAGATCAGTTTCTAAAAAATATTTTGTAAAGTGTGGGAATAACACTTTAAAAATATGAAATATCTACTAAAATTTTCAACAAAATATTCCACAATACTTTTTAAACCAATTAAGTAAATAAATAATATAAACTTAAATAATATTCTTGTAATTACTGAAATATTCAAAGCACATAAAAGTTTTTTGTCGTAGAAACAACTTTCTTCACATTAGCGCAGAACCTTTGCATAAAAGGGACTTTGATAAATGAACGCTACATGAGGTTTGACTTGTGGCAGGCGACTACTGCGGCATTTTAATTAGTATTATAATTATTAGAACGTCTTATAGACACCGAATAGAAGTGTCTTTGAAAAGTATGAAGCATGACGAGTGTCGATTCTCACTAGGGAGACTGACGGAAAAAAATATCAAGAAAAGTTCTAACGACACTTTTTGCTATAGTAAGCTATTGTAAGCTGTGCGGCGTGCGCATGTTTCTCTGTCTCTCTCTCTCTCTCTCTCTTATAGAAAGCACGCCAGATATTTTTATTTCTAATTAATAACAAATTTAATTAATTTTAATTTAATAAATTTAATTAATAAAAATAAATTAATAATTAATAATAAAAATAATATTATTATAACTTAAAAAATTACAATTCCTTCACTACTTAATCGAAAGGAACTTCGTTCCATCCGGGCGTCCCTTGACACCTCTACTTTAATTTATTTAAATTTTAATGTCTTTGCTCTAGTACCAAGGACAAAGCGCGGCGTTAAGTTCCGCCACTCAACACGCAATGTATTGAACCGGCGGAAAGTGCAGGAAGAAGTGTTTTAACATTAGGTCTCTCTGATTATCCTGTCTGATTTTCTTTCTCTCCTCTGATTCTTGCTATGCGGAGAAAAGCAGGATGCTGAGAAAAAAAAACTTTGACTTTACGTTTAAAACTTGGTAATGATTTCATACTCTAAGCAAAAAGTAAAGAGAACGTAGAGAGAACCAAGTGTCATAATATTCCGTTCTCCGCTTTCCGACATAATTCGAGATATACCGAGTTGAGTGGTAGAACACAATACCGCGGATGTTAATTTACTAAATATTCTTTATAATGTTATTGCTTTACATTGATAAATTAAATATATTGGTTGTTATTTATACTATATACGGACTAAGCGTGAATCAAATTTAGAGTATTCATTCAGTGATATCGAATTACGTTTATGATGATTAAAATCATTGATAAAAAAAGTCTAAACAAATGAAATAATTAACATTAAAAAGGTTTACTTAAAAAATATATAAAACAGAACATGCGAATTAAAACAAAACTGATTGCTCCAAAAAAAATTCTTTTATTATATATCTTTGGAAATATTAAAATACAATATTCACGTCCGATTCGCATACATTACTAATTAAAAAAATACCCTCAAAATAAACTTAAAGCACTAACTTCCATACATACGAGTAATACAACGTTAGGTAACCTAATTGTCAAACACGCTGGCACAACATTACAGGCGCACAAGATTTACGCTACCAAGTCGTTGTTAAACAAACTATTAGAGGAACAACAGATACGCGATATCTTGAAATCAGCGCAGGCATAAACAACTAGAAACTAGTTTACCTAAGTTTTAGATACGGTTTCTATTACGTACAGAAAATACTGAAATGTAAAAGGATACGTTAGGAAAATAGTTCATTTTAATACATTATAGTATAGTAAGCGAAAAAATAACACACTATGATACTAGAGGGCAGTGGCGAAGGGCCCATACAAGCCGATTCTGACCGGCTTCCCTTTTATAATTACATCACTATACTAGGGCTAATTTCTTTCAATTACCACTTTTAGACCGTATAAAGAACCAAACTTGAAAATGTATTTAGCCAACTTTAATTTATCGAAACACCTAAGAACTTTTGTAGGAAAACAAGCCGATGCGAGACCGGCATACTTCGTCATTATATCTCCATACTAAAATCTCCATAGTGCGCAGTTGTCCCTTTAATTTCCTTGCAAAACAGACCTATATCTATTTCGTTCTAACTTACCGAATTTTACCTCAAATATGCCGGGTCTGTTTGCGGCTTTTTGCAGTTGACGTGTTTCGGAGCCACTGTGTCGGCGAGAGGGAAAAAGATCAAATCTGTGCGTGCGAGCGAGAGCGCGAGTAGCGAGTGGCGCGTGATTCGCTAAACTCATGTCAAATAATACGAAAACAAAGTGTTTATTGAACGTCTATTGGTTAATTTTGAATGGTTTTGGTAACTCAAAACAAAAAAGCATAATGGCTGACGTGTTTGTTTAATCCGTGCGTGTGTGAATGAAAAAAAGAGTTTTTAAATAGTTTATTTAAGTGTTTAGTGTTTCCAAGTTAATTTTCAGCTTGTGATTATTTGTGAATCGGATTGCTCAGAGGTATGATGGCACTCTTACACATAGAATGCTGTTTAACTGATTATTTACTAACCGAAGAAACTTCATTTTGCAAATTGAGTTTCGAAAACAAAAAGCATGTCGTAAGCCTAGGTCGGGCTCTTCCAGATATGACTATCGATTACGAGAGACGTGATGGGTTTTTCAAACATTTCCACAAATCGTTTTATGACAAATATACGTGGATGACTGTCAGTTGTAAATTAAACAAAATGTTTTGCTTTCCTTTTCTGCTATTTTCAAATTCGAGTTCTGTTTGGAGTCAAACGGGTTTCACAGATATTAATAACTTAGCTAGCTCTGCTAAAAAGCATGTTCAGACCGAAAAACATATTCGTAGTTGCTTGTTACTTCATGATTTCAGTAATAGTCGCATCGAAAACTTTTTTTCAAATTCGTTTGAAGTTCACAACCGGAAAGTCGACCGCAATCGCGAATTAATGAAAAGGTTTATTGACACCGTTGTTTTGTTAGGAAAACTTTTATTATATTTGAAAGACACTGTTTAAGAACACATCAGTGCTTTCATATATGGTAGAGGTGGGGCCTTTCGTCTTCAATCATGAAAGATAAATGCATGCAGATGCACGCAGGCTATTTGGTGAGTTATTTTTTTAATTATCAAATTATATTTTTTGTGTTGTAGTTGGAAGAAGTCGGTTACAAACATACATACAAACTTACATACACATGAAACTAAAGAAAAGCACTGCAAAAATTACGGCGATCGAATCGAACCCGCGACCTTTGTGTAAACGTTACATCTCAAGGCGGCGGGAAAAGGCCAACTTTATTTCCCACAAACATGTTTTTTTTTTGTTACGGCTTCCCTTCTCTAAGAATCCACCCCTCGCCACTGCTAGAGGGTCACGTAAAAAGTATGAGGTCCCGAGTGCGTATATTAAAGGTTGATGACAGTTTACGAGGTGAAGAAGTATGAAGATACAGTATCGTTTGGAGATCCGTTCCCTCTAACTACCCCGATAGCTCATTAATAACTAACAAATAAATACAATGTGCAGAAAAGAGTGAAATAACTCAAAAATAATTATATATAAAAAATCCCTCTTCCTTTCTCTTCTAATCTGTCTCCGTTACTCATAATGCAATGTCTGGGTTTCGGGCGAAAATTGGAGCACGAATTGTCTTAACACTAGGTGTTCTTTGACTACAAGGCTATGCCCGTGAAAAAAGTGTGAGAAAGTATTCTTGTATATTTTCCTTTTTCCGTTCTAGTACATTGCGTTCAGTTCCGCCACGCAAAGTGTCATAACAGTAGGTTCTCTCTGACTACCCTACTATAGGGGTAAAAGCGGGTAAAATCGACATTCATATAGAAACTTTAAGCCACAAATCAAGAATTACAATTTATTAACACCTTCCTAATTGTATCAAACTGGTCTTAAATCATATCGACTTAGAATAAAATCCTAGACATTGATACCAGCCTTACACAGGATCAAAATTACCGATAGTCGTAAGACTATAAGCTGGAACAGTTTTATCGAATTCACTCGACGACAAATCCGATTTGAACGGACTTACATATATAAGATACTTTGCAATTAGATAGTAATAGTGACATAACCGCTATATTTTATAAGAAATTATTTTATTTTTTTCGATTTACGTAGAAATTTTGTATTTTTTTAAATTCTACAATAAGTTGAATAAGAAGACGTAAGTAAGAGGAGTGAAGCTTTCCTTCTCCCCACTCTCCGATTATTTTATAGATATTGTGTATAACATCGTTACCAACATAATATAAAAAAAAACAATAAATATAATATCAAATTCACATAAAATCCTCAAAGCGTCGTAATGGCATCTATATTTCTGAGTATAACGGATAAAAGGTATATCACATTCAATATAAGTACGTTCTTTATGTCCAGTACATTACATTCGAAATGCATTAATTTTCTGTTCCCAAATTCCAATAAGAACAAATTTAGGTAAAATCGATAATCCATTTCGTAGGAAAATATCATGAAAAATATTTAATCCGCTAGCTTCCTTTAAAAGCTTACTTTCAAATTCATTCTGCAGTGGAAATCTCGTTTCACATTAGTCGTGAAAATGCAAGATCCAAGCCTTTATTAGAAATCTATTTTAAGATAAATTTAAAGCTCTTTGACCACAAATAATTATCTAATTATTTTAAATATTTCGCATTCGAGCGGTAAGTGGAGAATGGAGTGTCTTGACTCTAAGTTTTCTCTGTATATGATACTATGCCAAAAACGTGTAAAGCTTTATTACAAATATTGTTGAAGAATATACATAATTATAGTTTAAATTTTATTATAGAGTTTTGACAAAGTCTTTAGCGTATTATACCTACCTACTTGCTCTAATGAATAAATTTTAGGTTAAAGTTCCGCGCAGGTGTTACTATGGTAGAAAATATAAATATTAAAGTGGCTAAACAACACATGGCCACCGAACAAATTGTCGTATTAATTATTCTTACGTTGCTCTAAATCAGTAAATACAGTATATTTTTCGGGGAAAAAACAAAATTTGTATGAAATTATTTTTTTTGGTTTTGTTTAATAAAATATTAAATACTTCTATACTAAATACCATTTCATAACAAGATTTAGTATTGTTATTTTTAATTTCATATTTTATATCATACCGGCTAGTCAGAAAGAACGGTAACTTCTTTCCCCACATTCCTCCACCCGCATTCGAGACATTGCCTGGCAGAAACTGCCTAAACGGCGTTTTTTGTCTTATCAAAGCAGACAAATGAATACAATTTAAATTTGATCAATCATCGTAGTTACACGATCGAACCCACTTAAACCAATCGCATTTACAATCAGACGCCACCTACTGCGCCTGAATGGAATTTATTACCTGTAATTATAAATTAGTTCTTTTTTTTATGAAATAAAAGAGGCAAACGAGCAGAAGGCCCACCTGGTGTTAAGTGGTTACCTTCGCCCATAGACATCCACAACATTAGAGTTATGGATGCGTTGCCAGCCTCCGGGATGTAGGACAGAAAGAGGGAGGAAGGATGGGAATGGTGGGAATAGGGAGAGCTGGCTTATATGTCATCGAACCAGAACACATCATCAGATGTTTGGCGGTTCGTCTTTGACACGATAGTGTTCGCGAGCCAGTCGGAGAACGAATCTCCTACCACCAAGCTACTGGGTTATCCGCCTTTTACGGGACGCTACCCAACAACGGGGAGAAATTATATTCTTAACCCGTCCCCCAACGGGTAAAAATATATTTAATTACAGCGACTAATCCAAAAATAAAGCCAATATTTCTAATTTCACACTTCAAGCACAGCTTTGTACGTAATAATGCATTTAGCTTTAATATAGCAGCACTAGCGTGTCATGGGCGTGCTCGTGTAGGCTTAATGAGCTAACTTTGCCCATTTAAATGTTATTTTGAACTACAACGCTATAAACTGTGGCACTCACCTTAACTGTTAGCTAGCTAGTGGATATTATTGAAACGTTATAACGTCGTTTAATTGAGGTTTTATATAATATACTTAAAATAAATGTGTTATAGAAAACCACACATTAAAATGACTTAAAACAAAATAAAACATAGTTATTACAGTATATTTTAGCAAAAAGTAAAAAAATATCTGTTGAGTTTTATGATTGTGGCCAGTCGTGGCCCAGTGGCACAAGCGTGTGACTGTAAACGACTGGTTGTGGGTTCGATTCCCACTCGAGGAGTGGAAATATTGAATATTTCCATTTTTTTCGCTCTGGTGTCGAGGTAAAGCGCGGCGTTAAGTTCCGCCACTTAACACGCAATGCCTCCGAATTCGGCGGAAAGTGGGGAACGGAGTGTCTTAACACTAGGTTCCCTCTGCCTACCCTGCTGTGTGCGGTATATAGCGTAAAGCTATTTATTTTTTTTTTTTTTAGTTTTTGATTTTTACGGCTTAGTTGGGAAGTCAGAGAGAGAGACAAGACACTCCGTTCAAAATAAAATAAATAATCAATACGTATTCCATTAGTCCGAGGAAAAATCGTATTTACAGTCAAATGCTATATCTTTCTTTGAGCCATGATGATCTCTTATTTTTTTTTAAAGTTGTTTAATTGTAGTGTTCAAATCGGCCTATTAAAATGGTTTTAAAATTCTGGTGAAACACTTTTTTACGTGTTATTTACGCACATAGTAAATTGAAAAACACATTTTTTTCCCTTACGTAACGTATTTTTCTGTTAAACACGCCAATTCTTTGGATATTCTGCGAAAATAATTGAACAATATTATAAAATAGTAACTTATTAATTAATTTTCTAACTTCGCTAATTGATATCAGATTACAAAATAATTTTAAAAAAAATATACACAATATCTATTTAACTCTTACTTTACAGATAATAAAGACGGCAAAAATAAAAAGTTGTAATTGATTTGAAGAGGCCGTCGTAGTGCAGGAGGAAAGTGCCTGACTGTAAACTGATGGTTATGGGTTCGATGCTCACTCATGGGGTGATTACATGTAAATTCTTTTAATTTCTTTAGTCCTGCAAGAGAAGAAAAAGAAAAAGTGTGAACGTCACACTTTTTCTTGCGCAATGAATCTATATCTCGAATTCGGGCGAAAGACAGAGAACGGAGTGTCTTATTGCCGGGTTATTTTTGCTTACGCTACTACGCACGGTAACACACAAAACTAGCTTGAATATAGTTAGTAAAAAAAAAATAAACAATACACTTGGTTCTACATAAATTCTTTTATACTTTACTAAAAATTTTTTTTTAGCTTCACGCTGTAGGGTAGGCAGAGGAAACCTAGTGTCAAGGTACTCCGTTCTCCACTTTCCGCCGAATTCGGAGGCGTTACGTATTAAGTGGCGGAACTTAACACCGCGCTTTACCTCTGATGCCAGAGCGAACAAATGGAAATATTAAATATTTCCACTCCTCGAGTGGGAATCGAACCCACAACCAGTCGTTTACAGTCACACGTCTGTGCCACTGCGCCACGACTGGCCTCTTTATGGCACGGCTATATATATTTCAAAGCTAAATAAAATTAAAACAAAATAATTGAAATAGTAAAACATTTGGTTTAAATCAAAAGGCAGAAGTCGCTACCCCTAAAATTGTTTGGTTTAAAGTTTTCACATACTACATCCCTTTGATAAGGGTTGGGTTGACAGTATGGTAAGATGTGAGAGTAACTCATCAAACTTGTAAATAATCCTGGGATTATGTTATATTATATTATAAGTACTTGGTAGATTTTGATATAATCTTCGTAGAATTAAAATATTGATTAAACCTTTACTAGACTAATAAACTAAGCGAGAAGATAGAAGAAACTAATTTTAAAAAGATACGTCACGTTTCAGAGAGAAGCGTCTTCTAGCGTCAAGAAACTCCGTTATCCACTAACCGCAATCAAAACACTTCATATCGAGTCTTGACTTAAGATCCTATGTCCCCTAGATGGAGCAGAAAGCTTGCCTTGCCACAGTGCTTCGCTAGCCCAGTCGGTTTTGAGCTTCGCGCTTCAGCTCACTCCAAGCTTGTCCTATCGCCTTCACTTATGCAATGACACTCCGTCGCCAAGTTTGCTTAGGGCGGCCACGTTTCCGCTTTCCTTGGGGATTCCAGTCTACGGCTTGCCTCGGTATATCGTATCGAGTGAGAGAACTCAATTGTATTTTGTCAACTGCCTTTGTCTTAGGTATTACCTACGAACGGCGAGATGTTTTTTTAAATATCATAATCATTTTCCCTAGTGGGAATCGAACCCACGATCAAACGCGTTACAATAGTTACAAAAGCTTTCCTCCTGCGCCCCTATGGCCACAACCTATACTTATTACAATAAATATTTAGAATAATTGATTTAGAGGAAAAACAGTATTATATTTGGTAGTTAAATTGAATCCCACGTGATTTCTTATTCTGATTGAATAAGGAAAAGGAGATTTTTACTTTTAAAAAATAAGAAATAACCTTAATTATTATTTTATTACTCTCGCAAATTAAATTTAAAATGTTTGGTGCCGCCACGTGATAATTTTTGTTGTTAATAATGTTTTCAAATTACACTCGCATTCTACTATTTTTTTTAATTAACGAATCAAGACAATCCGTCCTTTACTTCTATTTCTGAGAATACCAGAGCGAAGAAATGAAAATTGAAACATAATAATTCCGCCGAGTGAGAATCGAACCTAAAACCATCGCTTTACCATCAGATGCTGTCGCACTGAGCCACGACGCCCTCAAATGAATCTACTAGGTATATATTTTAAAATTATATAAAAAATCAATCAAATACCTGGGTGGTCTTATATATAATTTCCCATATAAAAGTAACTAAAACAACCTCCCACAAGACCATCGATCACAAACCGCAACGAATCGAACCCGGAACCGTGTCAACAATTGCAACAGAATTGCATCACTGTTACATTATATGCACTGTGAATTTTGTAAGGCGAAATATTATTTACATGCAGTGAAGGGATTTTCAAGTTAAATTAAAGCTTATGTAATTGATAAGGATTTTGATGTAATAAGTAAATGACAAATAATTGCGACAACTTTCATTCGAAGGTATGCGTCAATTATAGTACTTTTTTTAGCTTCACGCTGTATCCCGCACACAGTAGGATAGGCAGAGGGAACCTAGTGTTAACACACTCCGTTCCCCACTTTACGCCAAATTCCGGAGTCATTGCGTGTTAAGTGGCGGAACTGAACGCCGCGCTTTGCCTCCAGACCAAAGCGAAGAAAATGGATAAATTAAATATTTCCATTCCTCGTGTGAATCGAACCCACAACCAGTCGCTTTACAGTCACACTTTGTGCTTCTGCGCCACGACTGGAGCCAATTATAGTAATATTATCTTAAAATTCGTACTTTTTGGCTATTTCATTTTATTTACAATATATACTGCAAGTTTTAATTAAATAATAAACAGGTAAAGTATTTTAACGTTGCACAAAATTAATATATTATAAACGGCATATTTTTAGAATCGAGTTTATATAAGTAATAAGAGTAAATACTCAACGTTGGCAAAAGAAGCTATCTTCTCTGTCTTTATCCTTATTAGTACATATTACGAACATGTATGTTAACATTTTATATGAAGAATTTATAATTGTTTTTTAAGGACTAACGGAGTGTCATAACATTGAGTTCTTACTTTTAAACATTTTTAAAGTGTTATTTTACACTTAGGAAAATTGAAAAAGATATTTAGGAAGCGTATAAAAATTTGAACGCAACGGGATTCGAATCCGCGCCACCTGAATACCGTCCAGGCGCTCTCACCGCTTAGCTATATTGCACCGCTGAGCTATATAGCACCGTTGAACGCATGTTCAGCGGTGAGAGCGCCTGGACGGTATTTAGAAGGCCCGGGTTCGAATCCCGCTGCGTTCAAATTTTTATACGCTTCCAAAATGTCTTTTTCACTTAGTTCTTTCCAATAAACCTGTTGCGGGAAAACGCGTGAAGAACAAAATCACATATTCACTTACAAATCGTAACAATTGAAGTAAACAGTATTTATTGTTTACTGAAAAGTAAAAGACACGTTATAGTCTATTTGTTAGAACATGTGTGTTGTTTATTAATTTAATTTCTTTGTTACTAGCTTTCTATTGTTCTATAGTCTTTGTTAAGAGTACGTTAGTGATAGTAGATGTAAGTAAAGCAAATATTCATTTAAAGTAACAAAGTCTAATAACCTGATGATCGAAATTAAATAAACAATTTATTAGAAAACAGTAACTTATTACGCTGAAAATGTAAATACATAATTTAAAAAAAAAAAATCTCTTAAGTTTTTCTGCATAGTAGGATAGGAAGATAGAACCTAGTGTCAAATCACACTGCTCTCCGCTTTTAGAGAAAATCATTTAAAAAAAGGAAAACATTTTATGAAATTAAGAAGTGAAATGATATTAACCAAATATGATAACAAAAAAAAACTATTTTACACTTTTTATGTATCTATGAAATATATATGAAAATGTAGTGTTAAAACTCTCTTCCACTTCTATTCTTCCACTTGTTCTACTCTTTTAATATTTAATCTGAAAACATTAAAAAAAGAGATCATTTCATGACATTAACAAGTGATAAGATAAAACACAGTAATTACAAGTAATAACTTAATATGTACGTAGACGCTATATAAATTAATATCTCAGAACAATTAGTTTTGTGGCTAATTGGCCGTTAGACGTCGATACTTCTAGCTCGGTAATTCTAGACACTGGTTTGAATTATTCATTACTTACAACCCACCCTAACTTTGCTATGAAAATGCCTTAATCTACTTGAGAAAGTTCAATTTCAAGATTAAGGCATTGATCGAAAACCCAAAGTGTGACTGTAAACGCGACTGGTTGTGGGTTCGATTCCCACTCGAAGAACCGAAATATTTGAATTTCATTCCATTTCCTTCGCTCTTGTGTCGAGGCACAGTGCAGCGTTGAGTTCTTGTTGCCACTTAACACGTAATGCCTCCAGAATTCCATTGCGGAAAGTGGGGAACGGAGTGGCTTAACATTAGGTGATCTGTGCCCATCCTGCTGTATAGTGTGACGCGGAATAAGCGTGAAAAAAAAAGGAAACTAAAAGTAATATGTAGAATCTAACAATACCAAAAAAAGTGTAAAAAGGAAAAACATATACTTGCACTTTGTATGGTCGAATGAGTAGATTCATTCCCACATGAAAATTATTTCTTATTAAAATATTTTCGTTTCTACCTCTAGTAAACGACAGCAAGCTTCTGCCATAAACCTCATTTAAATGGCAGAGAGTGGAGAAGCCGAGGCCTGCAAAAGGAAAAAAATAAATAAGTATAGAACCTCTTAAATCACATGGGGACAATTAAATTTTACGTAACTTCATTCGAAATATAATTAAGCAACATTATGCAGTTTAGGTGAAACAAGCTTGACTATAGTATGAAGGATAAAGAACCATTTGCCGTTTTAGCTTCGAGCTTTCGTTCAGGCAATTTTAACCTTAAGTTTACAATCAACGAAAAGGAATATCATTTCATACATATCTTGTTATGTTAACCTCAAATCAATTATTAACCTATCAATCTAAAATAGTCACTGGGCAACATATCCGCTATATTCCTTTTTGTTTTATATTCCCTATATCTAACTAGCAATTATAATAAAAAAGTTATATACATATATTTGTTTTCCGACATATTTACTTGTTCAATGTCACATAAAATTGGGAACAAGATCAACAGGACAGTTAAATATGGAGAAATCAACATTTAAAGAAAAGATAATATATTTATTTAGTCCTTCAACGAGTACTATAAAATGTTATTTGAATTTTACCTTCGAGTATACGAGCACTGTCACTGTCACGGTCACAAAATTCTCGGTCAACATGTTAGAATAAAGACTATGATATACTGAAAGCGATGCTATTGAATAATAAATTGATAGAATTTATTTTCTTTCCTTATTTTCAAACAAATTTTGAAACACCGAAATGATTAGTCAATCTTCCCAGTTCTATATTTTCTATTTTGACAATGCTTCTTGAAGAGTTTATTCTAGTACCGCATTTTATTTAACTAGGAGTGACCACCAAAAGACACAGGCAAGAATTCAGGCCATCATGGCGCAGTGGGACAGTGTCTAAATAACATGACAGTTCCAGGTTAGGACAGTTACAGGTTCGAATCCCACTCGAGAGAATAACTATATTTTATTATTTTCATATTCTCGCTCTGGTATAACAAAACGCGGCGTTAATTTCCGCTACACAACACGCAATGTGTCTGTCTGATTTTCACCTGAATTTATCAGGTGAACATCGAAGAACGGAGGGTTGGTGAACGGACACTAGATTCTCTTTGACTACCCTTGCAATTTTCTTAAGTATATGAACTAATAAAATGTATAAATTATTATATATTAAAATGTATAAAACAGTTTTGTTATTAACTTCAACAGATACACCATTCTTAATTATTACCATTAATAACATTCTTATTCATGAAACAAGAAATGAAAAATAATAGTCAGCAACAAGTAGAACAGAAATGTGTAAATTTTAATTTGGGTTGGTGTCAAAATAATGAACAAAATACGCACACGCTCTCGCTGCGCCATACAAAGATGATAAAAACGCAAATTGAGCTTCTCGCATCCGAATAATTAAACAACGTCAATTTAACACCTGACTGATCACTGAATAAATGATTGCCAGATAATATTTGATTAAATATATTTTTATATGGAAGATTTGTGTATATATTTAGCATAATAAAGAGAAAAAAGACAAAGAGCGAGTTTTAAATAACTCCTTTACATTTAAGCCCACAAACTTTTATATAACATCACAATTAGTTTCCAGCTTTTCTTTTTTTTCGGGGTAAACAGAGAAAATTTAGTGTCAAGACACTCTGGTTTTATTATAATATGGATATTTTATTTATTAAGTCCCACAAACACACGTACTAATATTATGTTCGAAAGACATTTTTTGTGTATTTTGGAAAATGTAATTCCAGTATCATTCTAACAATAAAAAAAACTTTTTCGAATATCGAAATACATGTTTTTAACAAGCAAAGTTCTATAACGATATATGAATACATACATACATACATACATACGTAAATCATACGTATCTCTATTTCAAAAGTTTCAAATGTAATATTAAATTTAAATCGCAATTAACAAGTTGTTAACTGGGGAACTTTGCAAAACGTCGTATAAATATCACATAGCGCTTAATCATCTATTCATGAAGTTAGATGTTCAATTTAATATCATGTAAATTCCACTTTTGATAACTTCTTGAAAATTACGTACTTAACAGAATTCAGAGATCGTTCGTTATTATTTTGTATGTAAATAATAAATAAGATCTGTAAGGAATCTCTTGCCATTAATTAAAAATTAATTCTAAAAATGAGTCCAATCATAGATTGGACTAATCTTTTTACAAATTTTAATAAGAGAGTAACTAGTTAGCGAGTCACTCAGAGAACACTCCTCTCTCTATCTTATTACATCTGGCAAAAAAGTATTAGAAAATAAGTGATGATAGTCTAGGCAAGACAAATTCTTTTAGCAGATTATAGAATGATTTTTGGTTTATGAAGATTGATATTTTTAAATAGTACAATATGCTTTATATTAAAGTGGAAAACAGAGTGTCTCGATACTATGTAATGCCCCAATGATTTAATTATCTAACATTTCCCAATAATACAATCGTAAATGCCACGCAACATATACAAAAGGCTTCATTTCAACTGTGAAAATCATTAACTCAATTAGCGTGGATTCTATCTGCCCGTACGTAATAGCTTCACAGGGAACCTAGTGTTAAGACACTCCGTTCCCCACTTTCCGCCGAATTCGGAGGCTTGCGTGTTAAGTGGCGGAACTTAACGCCGCGCTTTACCTCGCCACCAGAGCGAAGAAAATGGAAATATTAAATATTTCCACTCCTCGAGTGGGAATCGATCCCACAACCAGTCGTTTACAGTCACACGCTTGTGCCACTGGGCCACGACTGGCCACAACATATACAAAAGCCTTCATTTCAACTGTGAAAATCATTAACTTAATTAGCGTGGACTCTGTCTGCCCGTGCGTAATAGCTGTATCTGTAATTCCAATATTCAATAACGCTAATTGAATGGTCGAAAATATGTAGGTATATGATTGTCACTGGTAAATATTTGTAAATTTGTATTTTATTTATTTGGAAAACAAAAGTTCCCATTTAGTTTCTTCCGCCATTCTTCGTAATTCTAAAGCATTCACTTTAGTGAAGTGGTAGTAAATTGTTTGACGTTCATCAAGTAAAGCATGTTACTTATTATTTTGCGTACAAACATTTAAATTTGAATTTATATCTAACTGATATTTATATCTTGAAGCTTAAGCCGTTAATTATAAAAATACGTGAATTTTATATATTAAGTATATTTTCATTTTTTCTTTTATTGTAACTATTGCTAAAAAAACTAACAAGCATACATACGTACGTCACAAAAGTTAATCAATCACTGCCAATCCAATAAAAAGTTTTTATAACATTTCAAAAGATATTGAGAGCTTAGTGTTCTGACACTCCATTCTCTACTTTCCACCCATAATAATAAATATTCACCGCAGATTATATCTTGCAATTGGCATAACATTTGGTGGACAACACAAATCCGCAGAAAGTAAAAGCGCAGACGGATCGCGTGTAGCATGCGATAGGAGAGATACGATTATCATCTAAGATTTTTTAGCACGGAACGCTAATAGAATAGTGACATACGATGTAATAGACTATTTAAATACTACGTGTCAAAATAAATCTTAATGGTGTACGTTATGAAAGTGCTTGTTTTTTTTAAATTATCATAGTTTTATTATTTTCATTATACTTTACCATAAATATAATAAATAAAAAATATTTCTGTTTACAAAAATTATATTATTTTATCTTTTTAGCTTCTTGCTTTGTCCCCAGCATGAACGGTACGCCGACCGTAGCAGTCCTTGCATAATTGAAAAAAATATTACAGAAAATTAATCAAGAATTTTATACATATTTAATAAAAATATTTTGTTACATTCTTATTGTTATAGTCTTTAAGTATTGCAATTCCACCCTTTTCTTTTTTTTACTACACGCCCTTCTCTGCATAGCAGGATAGATAGATTGAACCTAGTAACAAGTATTAAACTTGGATGTTAAATGTTATGGGAAGAATTAATTTAACTTAATCATCTTTCTATATGGGCCAATGGATTTGAACCCACTATAACACTAGTTAAATAAGTAAAAGGCAGTCTTACTTACAAATATTTAATATGTTATACAGTGACATAATTGTAATATTACAAATAAACAAAAAACATCTTACGAAAGAAAAATTCAGCATGATTAATACGACCTCTTTCCATAAATTAGTGTAAGTGGGCCAAAAGCTTATGTTATCATCGGTCAAGCATCGGTCACGATTAACAATGATGGAGTAGCTCGAAATCGAACACAATATTGGTACAATCGATCTGGGATGAAATGATTTTCCAGAGCTGTTTAGGTCAAAAAATCTAGGCACAACTATACTATCCATCTAATTTTAACTATATTAATATTAGGTCTAGAGCGGTAGCTTAAATATCTTTCTTAGTACATGACTGATGCTTATACAGATCTAATGTGGTACCGTTTTATTGTTATGTATTACAGCAAAATTAACATTATGAATATTATAACTGTCTTTTTCATATGTAACTACATCTAGGTTATAGGTTAAATATTTTTATCTATGAAAGCCCATGTATTCATTCCTTTGTATTGGATAGCATACAAATTATAATAATCTAAAATATACGTAATAAATAGGTAAAAGTAGGCATAGCCGTAAAAGTAAGATGTTTAGAGGCGACAGGCACGTCCAACCAATACTATAAATTCGTAAGATCAGAATATTGAACACCTCGCATATATTGGCAATTTGGCATAAATGATAAAAACACAATAAATTCAAGACAGGGATGAAGTTTCATCATTTATCAATGTAAAAAACGCTTTTTTGTATATGTTCTATGCAATAAAGTCTATTCTATTCTATAAGAGATTATTAAAAAAAGAAACTGCATGACTTTTTATGGATATCAGATGTCAGATCCATCACGTTGCAGAGAGATGAGCAATGAATTCAAAGTACCCTCCTCCTCTATACCTTCGAGTTTAATCTATTTACCTCGTTTTCTATAATTGAGACATACAATTTTTTATAGTTATAATATTCTGTAAGTTTAACAGTCACAGTGTAAAATATTCAAATAGACGAACTCAATTCATACTGATAGTCATTTTAACTAGGACAGGAAACAATTATAAAGCGGTACAAAGGAATACCTATTTGCACGTGCCCTCACCGCTTGAATAGTCAAGGGCATATCTAGATTCCTCAAAACGAAATGTTTGCACTTTCACAGTCGTGAATAGGGTTGCCACTTTTATTTTGTTGTTGTTGTTGTTATTTATTTTATGCCTAGTTCGTGGACAATAATAATGGACACCTTTACTTCTTGCTTTTATAGTATACCTATTGGTTATTAAAGAAAATAAAATTGTAGTACCAAAATAAAGAACATTTGATTTTTTCTTTATAATAAAATATTTAAAAACATAGTTTGATTGCTTTGTTTGCTTTTCGTAAAATTACACATGCTTTAGAAAAGTTTTCTAATTCGTTTTTTATGATGACGTTTTTAGATGACGCGAAAATATCAAAAAATGTAATGTAGAGATCCTAAAGTTAGTTATTAAATAGTGTATTTTCATGTAATTAAAGTAGTGGTAGCAACCCTAGTCGAGTATTGGAGTATACTAAGATTTTTTTACGTAGTTTTGAAGTGACAATAATAACTATAGATATGACATATTTAAGATATTTTTTTTGTTTATAAGGGCAAGGAGGCAAGCGACCAGAAAGAACATGTGATGATAAGTTTCTAAAAGGTTACCTTCGCCTATGGACATCTACAATTTTAGAAGAATATTAGATGTGTTGCCGGCCTTGAGGTTATAGGTGTCTGTACCCTCGACGCTTATCTCGATTTCCATTTTTTGTTTTAACGATTTTTACACATTTTAGATTAATTCGCGTATATTTTCATTTCTACTATATATACATAAATATTAGAAGCCCTCATATTTAAAATAATAATCAAATTTACTTTTCTATTAATTTGCCTATTCTATTTATAACTGACACTATCGTGTAGAATTAACTAAATTACCATAACTGATGTCCTCGTTGACTCATAAAATATGGGTACTATAGCGTAGCGGTAATGTCACTTTTTAAAAAGTATAAGTTAAACATATGCAGTGTCTGTAATATTTATTTTATTAATATTACACACAGTGCATATGTTTAATGTATTCTGGTACTAATATAAAAATAAATACATTAAAATGAAACATATCGACTTTCTGTTCTTCTTTTGCATATACATAAACTACGCCAAATGTTATACTTCGTTCGTATAACTTTAGTAAAAAGCAATCCAAAATTTTTTCTGCATTCTTCTATTCTTTATTTTATTCTTTAGCTTCACGTTGTATTCCGCACATAACAGGGTAGGCAGAGGGAACCTAGTGTTGAGACACTCAGTTCCTCACTTTCCGCCGAATTCGGAGGCATTGCTTGTTAAGTGGCGGAACCTAACGCCGCGCTTTGCCTCTGATACCAGAGCGAAGGAAATGAAAATACTAAATATTTCCACTCCTCGAGTGGAAGTCGAACCCACAATCATTCGTTTACAGTCATACGTTCGCCACGACTGGCCCCTTCTATCTTTTCCTTATTAATATAAGGATAATTGATTTTACTTATAACAAAATGCGTTAAACAGATATCGACTACACGTTATTACAAGCATATTACGGCCAGGCCATATTACGCAGAATTCATCTCGCATAAAATAATACAGAACATTTTCTATTTAATCCCTGAAGAGAGAAATTGTTGCTCCAACTATAACACTTTAAGCTTATTAGAGCTCTGTGTACAATTTCTTTACATAAATGCTTTTATGTATTAACTTGGTAGTTATTTTTAAACAGGATTTCTGATATTATGTGAGCCTAAAAGTATACAAACGTTATTTTTATAGTATGTCAATAAATTATTACATATATTTTGAAAGCAAAATTCCTTTTATAATATTTACCATTTTAATATTTATGTATTGTTTATATAAAATGGAAAACGGAGAGAGTCTTGGCATAAAGTCATGACATTCTATTTTTATAAGTAAAAAAAATCTTTTTTTAGCTTCACGCTGTATCCCGCACACAGCAACCCTGCTGTGAGAGGCAGAGGGAACCTAGTGTTAAGACACTCCGTTCCCCACTTTCCTTCGGAAATCTGGAGGCACTCCGTGTGTTTTCATGTTTTGCTTTGACAGCGTGTCAGTGAAAAAAAAATTATTGTTTTTCATTTTTTTCCGAGCAGGAGTCAAACCAACGACCATCATGTTTACAGTCACGCTCTCACGGCGGCCTCATATAGTTATATACCATTTATATAACTTTATTTCTTTGAAAAAATGCGAAAAATAAGGATTTAACTAAAAATCATTGTTGTACAAAAGTTACATTTTTTTAGCTTGTCGCCTTCAACTTCGAAACGTAAGCCATCTCATAGAGCGCCATACATCCCAGTCACAGGCGGCTTACATCTATTCGCTACCAGCTGAATTTTGCAAATCGTACTGTAGGACGCCTCTTATTATAATTACCTAAGTGCGATATTCTCTCTAACACATGTGGACTCTATCGATACCATTAAAAAAATTAACGAGACCATATACATTTATATAGATTATAATATAATCCTCGCTTCGTCTAGAGGGCAAAAAGGATAAACTAAAAAAGTTTTTATTTATCAACTTACTTAATTTTACTTATGAACTCTGATTATAAATATAGTAAACAAAATAAAATGCGGCGTTGAGTTACGCCATTCAACGCGCAATATCTCGTATTCGTACGGAAAGTGTAGAATACAGTGTTTTGGCTCTAGGTGACTTATGATGTGACTGACCCTATGCGAGAAAGAAGGTGAAGAATAGATTTTTGAATTATTTCATAATATAAGCTTTGCATAGATACATAAAGAGTAAGGAAGCAAAGTTGATTTATACAACTACTGCAAGTACACCGGGATATAGAATAAAAATATGTATTATGAATTTTAAAATACAACTTCACTTAGCCGTTCTTGTAAATGCAAATAATATTCATAAATATCGCGTCTTAGAAATAAACGAAAGAAAATACTTTCAAAGTTTTCTCGTCTCGAATATATTTTAACATTTAATATATAACAGTACTGACATTTATTTACATTTATTTACGCTTTTTCACGTACAGGAGGATAGTTAGAGAGAATCGAGTGTCAAGAAACTGTATTTAAATGTACCGGAATTCGATTCATTCCATGTCAAATGGACCTCTGACCACGACCGGCCTTAATCACTGCGCTTCGCCTATTGGTCAATAGAACGAAAAAACAACAAACTTGAAATTATTAAAGTTTGTTAAGTCACCAAAATCAATTAACCAAAAAAATATTATTAAGGTATATAGAAAAATTCTATAGGTATTTTTTAGATTCTTATCATGTGATACACACATTTATTTTTGTTAAACAAAATTTAATAATATACTACAAATAAATAGCATATCTTTTGCGAATATAAAGGAAGGAAAAAGTTCTAAAATGTTATTTTATCATTTCCGAATGCGCACGTGTGAGGCTGGAACGAAAAAAAATCAAATTCTACATAGAAAACAGGAAACAGTACCGAAGCCATCCGAAGCCATGGGTGTCATGCTATAATTTTTTTTTAAATATAAAACACATATGGTCGGACAAGTTAAGAATGCAATTTAATAAGGAAAGTAATATATTTTTTTCATCTTCGCGCAACTACCGCATGTTGCAAGGATGAGAAGGAAGTACTTTTTTCATATCCGGTCAATTATAAACATCGTGTATTGTGCAACGAAATCTAATATCTCTAATTAAATCTAATTTATAAAAAAAACATGACTGACATTTTCTATCCGTCACTTTCAGTTAGGTATAGTATATAGATATAGCAATTGTTAGCATTAAAGTAGCAACAAAAATAAACAAAAACAAATCTAATAAAATATTATAATATATTCATGACCAAAGTAATATAATTAGTAGCTTTTAAACATTTTTAAAGTGTTATTCCACACTTAGGAAAATTGAAAAAGACATTCCGAAAACGTATAAAAATCTGAACGAAAGCGGGATTCGAACCCGCTTCACACTTTTTCCCGCATACCGGGGTAATCAGAGAAAACCTAGTGCATAGACACTTTATCTACTTTTACTGTCTCTGTCGAAGTCCGAAACATTCCGAGAGCAGCGAAACTCAACGCTGCAAATCAAATATAAAAAAAGTTTGAAAAAAGTTTGTTAAATATATTTATGTGAACTTAAGACACGGCGGCGACTAACAAAGCTTTAATTAGCGCCGTACCGACTGTGAAATCTTTGGTGTTTCAATGGCTATTAGTTCCCACGCAGTATAGTTCCACGCTGATTTTCAAACGTGATTGTGTCCAAGTAATTAACTGGAATACGGCTCTATAAATGTTTTTGTTATAAAACAAAAGTAACTTTCGTAATTGTCCGTTAACAAAGGATAATTGTGTTATATGTTTAAGATAGTCACGCTTGTCCTGATTGACATTTCATTCTTCCCGCCTTTAAACACTCCCATATCTCACCTTAAGAATGAAAGTCTTGACACTAGGTTGAAGGTTGTCTCTGACTTTGCTAATATGCGAGAAAAAGCATTAGCTTTTAGTCTATTTTTATTTTTAGTATCTTTTTCAGTAAATTCACTTTCATTCTAAGATAGGTATGCAATAATGTTATAATCCTTTTTTTTTAAATTAAAATTAAATAGCTTCACGCTATATCCCGCACACAGCAGGGTAGGCAGAGGGAACCTAGTGTTAAGACACTCCGTTCCCCACTTTCCGCCGAATTTGGAGGCTTGCGTGTTAAGTACTAATTTTAATATTTTAATTTTATAATATAGTAACAATTTAGATAATATTGTTTTTTTTTTACATAGAACTTAAACTTTTAAATATTGTTATAATAAGTTATTAATACTTTATTTAAAAATAATGAATACTTTAAAACACAAATTGAATAACATATAATTTTTTGATTAGAATATACCAAGAAAAACAACATATTTTAGGTTTGTAAGAATTTGAATTAGTTTATATCATAATTTCTTTAAGTATAGAACTGCGAAAATTATAAGATGCAATCAATTTCATGCAATTTATAAATTCAACAAACAAATAAAACCTATTAAATACTTATTTAATAACATATAAAGAACTTACGATAAGTCACTCCGCTTTCCTTTCTAAAGTCACCAACAGGCGTTAGAACATAAAATTAATATAAATTACCACTGTGCCATCGTATTATATTAAATTTATTATGATAATGTTAAACGCGGTCAATAACATGCATATTTCATTAGCTTCATTAGCCATAATTATGTAAAGTGAAACATGAAGCGAACTAAAAATGTTGCCGCGAGATGCTAATAGCATTATGTTTAGTGATGTCCATTTATTATTTTGTAAAAACACTTTTCCAGACTTTTAAGAGGCACTCGAGGTGTGGAAATAATTAGTATTTCCATTTTCTTCGCTCTGGTATCGAGGGAAAATGCGGCGTTAAGTTCTGGCACTTAACACGCAATGCTTCCAGAGTTCGGCAGAAAATGGAAAACGGAGTGTCTTAACACTAGGTTTCCTTTGTATTCCCTGCTGTGTGCGACATATAGTTTGAAGCTATAAAAATAATCTTTTTTAGCTTCACGCTTTATACTTAGAGATTAAGAGAAAAATTAACTAATTTGTTAAAACTGTTTTTATTAAGTTATGGAAACAACTTGTTAAATTAAAATCAATTTAATAAGACAGAGAAACTTGTTACGCAAAAATTATCGGATTTAATCATTCTATTTTTTTTTTAAATATCATTACAATTTACCTAAGTATGTTCAAAATGTTAAGATATACACACAGATCACTATATATAAGATGCACACATCATTATATATGCGAGTATTTACAAGAAATTAATGCTAGTCATATTATTATTTGTCTTTTAGTTTAAAACTTTAATAGTGTTTATTTCTGTAAAAAGAAACTTACCATTTTCCGACAGTAAACGAACGAAAAATCTATTAAAAACCGTTTCATTAACATTATAGCACGAAATATAGACATTTATTACACTTAAATTTTATCCTAAATATTTATGACTAGATACTGTTAATCAAAACAGCCCTAGGGATTAGCAGACTCCAAATTACGTCAAACTGCCACCGTTAATCTCGTCTCGTGAACTTTCAAACGGAATTGATATCTATAGATAACTATAGGCTGATTAACGGGTCTAGATAGAAAGTGAAATGACAAAACAATGGACCATTCGGTTTACTTTCACTAGCTGAAACAAAGAGTTCAGTATTTGGTACACACAAAAGATTGTTGTTAAAAAACGTTAATGATAATTATAATTTGGGTATCGCCAAATTTCTGTGGTATCATTGTACAATGCCAATTGCCATGTATAGTGAACCATTAAACAGATATTTTTGTTTTCAATGTAATAAAATTGCATTATAAAGGAGATTCACAAGTTAAAGAGGTGCAAATTTAAATTCTGTTACGGTTCAAAATATTCAGAAATTTTTCATACTTTTTTTTATAACCTGTTACTAAAACATAAACATTTCTTTTTTTTTTTTTAGCTTCACGCTGTATCCCTTGCGGGGTAGTCAGAGAGAACGGAGCGCCAAACGCTACGGTCCCTGCATACTTCTTTCGCCTCGTCCACAAAACATATTAAATTCACATAATTTACATAATGCGAATTTATTTCTGTTTAGGATTGACTTACTTTCATTAAAACTAAAAAACAATTGAAAAAATATAATATGTATTAAAATGCATGTACTGATGCACTGATTAGATCTGCAAAAAAGAAATCTTTAGCCGCGAATATAGGAATTAGGTCGTATTTTTCAATCCGCAAGTAGAGACAATGCGAATGAAGGAAGTCCGAATAAGTATCTTTGACTCTATCCATTTTTTTCACTACTTTCTATAAATATATACACATCTGTGTAAACAATCCTGTCGGACATAAAGAACGAGATACAAATCAGCGCGTGAAAGGCCCAAGCTGAGTAACTGGAGACTTTATTCTGTCAACGATCAATAGAGATTACCGACTTAAGTCGACTCCTGTCGCTTAAACGTTTTAACTTCGCCAGACAGATTTGTGTTTTAGAAAGCAAACTTAAAAGGTCACTTAGCTGACAGGTATTGGCAACGGCTTATCAGTTAATTTAGTAATATTTAGGGACAGTAAATATCTCATCAATCACGGAGCGGATAGAGAGAGCTGGTGACAAATCAGCCAGCGTCCTACTTTCTTCATATCCATATACATTGGATTATTGCTGATAGGAATCTTTGAAGGAAAAGCCTATTATATTTATTTATCATCATATATCTAGTAACGCTCGAAGAGTCTTTACTTCTGTTCTTGTACTTTTCTTTTGGTCGCAGTCTTAAATATAATGCGTTATTGTGTTATACTTAGCTAAACTAATGTCTAATTACTAATAATTAATTAGAAGGGAATAAATATATAACAATTTCTATAGAAACATTCATATGAACCCAAAATCAATATGCTAATACCAAATAAGTTTTTTTTTTTTTTAGCTTCACGCTGTATCCCGCACACGGCAGGGTAGGCAGAGGGAACCTAGTATTAAGATACTCCGTTCCCCACTTTCCGCCGAATTCGGAGGCATTGCGTGTTAAGTGGCGGAACCTAACGCCGCGCTTTACCTCGACACCAGAGCGAAGAAAATAGGATTATTAAATATTTCCACTCCTCGAGTGGGAATCGAACCCACAACCAGTCGTTTACAGTCACACGCTTGTGCCACTGGGCCTAGTACGAAACCTGTCAAACTCAAAACAAAATTCAGTGTCTATCCTATATCAAAATAATTAAGGATACTTAATCATCGCCATATTTACGACGTCATATTTTTCAAAAATAATATACATATTTAGCAAATAACGCTAACGGCTATACAGCTGTTGTAGGGCTTGCTTAGTGAAATTACACCAATAAATTTCACCTCCCTTTCCTTACTACATTTTCCCAAGAAGAAAGAAAGGGCCAATTAAGTTGTGTATTTTATTAATTCTGACAAAGTTTGTCTTTTGGATGAAAGAGGATCTCGTAATTCAATTGCATGATTACAAAGTGAATTATTATTTCTTAGTATTGTAAGAGCATGTCCATTAACGATTGCTTTGTCTATTACGGGGGTTACATATGTATATATACTTTTAAATATTATTTATTACAAAAATCTGTATGGAGCAAGACGATAGGTATGTATCCTAGTATGTATGACGATTTCATATCGGAAAACATCTACAAATATATAAAAAATGAGGTGAGCTTTTGCGTAAACGCGATTTTTTGGGGATTCAATTTCCACATGGCGGAACGATTATATTTAAATTATTTTAATATCTTTACCCCGCTACATAAGACAAAACGCGACATTGAGATCCGCCACTGAATAGGCAATATTTCGATTTTGGACTTTGCCTTGACATTAGGTTCCCTCTGACTAATCTGCTATGTCTTCTACTAAGGTAATCAAATCTAAAGGAAAACGGATGTAAATAACAGTTATTTTTTTTCGCAAAGTCGGTTAACAATATCCACTAGCTACATATAAAACGTCTGTCCGTCCATTAGCTGTCAGTTGACTACGAGAACGTTCAATTTGTGATGTACGTGACGTGAATGATGAAAGAAAGCTTTCAGCTAACCGGATTCCAGTTATGCTACATATGTTGTTATTGCTTGCTTTTTTCCACTCGGTTTGGCGGAAAATATGGGTTTAAAGAATTAAATGTTATGTTAATATAACAATAGGATGTTCTAGGCTTTAGAAGTTTATAATAGATAGGTATATTACTTTTTTATTTATACTAAGTAATAAACTTCATCGTTGCGAAATGGGGAAGTGTCTGACTATAATGACATTTGGTTGTGGGTTCGATTCTCTTCGGGGGAATAATAAATATTTAAATTATATTAATCTCCGAAGCCAAGGCTAAGAGGCTGTCTTGGGGCAGTACTAGCTTCTACTTACTAGCGTCTCACTATAACCAGGATGGTGTTGGGTTCGATTGACGGGGAAAATTTCATTTTCTCCTCTCTCATACGGCGATGAATTCCGCCACTCAACACGCAATATCTCAATTTCAGGCAATGGAGAATGCAGTGTCTTGACTATTTCTCGATTATTTTTCTTAGTAAGAAAAGCGTGAAGTAATAAATTACAATATGATTTTTTTGTATATAATAGACGATTGTATATAATAGACCTGTCCATTCATTTAATTTTTGTATATAATATACCTGTCATTGTATAAGTAACTTTTATATATATACACATATTAGTACTCAATTTTACTAAATACAAATTCCTTAACAATAACCACGGATAGACAATTAAGAAGCAAAACAAAATAAAACAAACAAATAGAATACGTACGAATGCGAATAAAAACTCGCGGCATAGAATTTTCTAAAGGTAAAAATCACGTCTTATCTCATCTGTCAGCTGTCCCGTTTTCTGTCAGGAAATTGGGATTACAACTTTCAGAAAAGTATTAAATTTTATTTATTATTTTTAACCTGTCTAGGAACTATGATTGTTCATTACAATTATAGCTTCATTCTTTGTGGCCAGTCGTGGCCCAGTGGCACAAGAGTGTGACTGTAAACGACTGGTTGTGGGTTCGATTCCCACTCGAGGAGTGGAAATTATATTTCCATTTTCTTCGCTCTGGTGTCGAGGTAAAGCACGGCGTTAAGTTCCGCCACTTAACACGCAAGCCTCCGAATTCGGCGGAAAGTGGGGAACGGAGTGTCTTAACACTAGGTTCCCTCTGCCTACCCTGCTGTGTGCGGGATATAGCGTGAAGCTATTTTTTTTTTCATTCTTTTTAGCAGTGTAAAGTAAACTTACTGTCAAATCATTGCGATCTCTACTTTCTCAACGGATAAATTGCGTGTTGAGATATGGAACTCAACGCCGTATTTGTCAAAGGTAACTGAGAGGAGATATTCATATAAATTATATACGTATGGGGAACAGCTGATAAATCCAACTTACAGTCTTTGCAAATAGCCCAAAACAAAGTTATTAAAACCCTATTTCGGTATCCTTACTTAACATCAACTACGAAAATCTATAAAGAAACAAATCTTATGACTCTTCGCCAAATTTATAAATATAACACATGTATCATTATCAGAAAAATTTTAACTAAAGATATACATTCAAAATTAGTATTTACAAAAAATTTACACATACAAAAAATGAAAACTAGACGAGCACATAACATCTGGCTACGAACACCCAGAACTAAATATGGAAGTAAAAATATAATGTACGAAGGAGCTAATCTTTATAATATGTTACCAAAAGATATCAAAGAGGCGAATTCTTTAAGTTTATTCAAAAAATTACTTAAAAATCACATATTGAAGGATTTCTTAATATATTCCTAATAAATTATACTATGACTGGAAACGAACACACGAACATCGATGAATATAATTTCTTTCAATGGACAATGTACAATAATCCATAATTCACAAAATGAAAATATTTTTTATAAATTGAATCATAAATAATAATATAAATAGGGAGGCGAGTCACCGTCCGTCAACCATTCAATTTGAGACTGTTGAAATGGTTGACGGACGGTAGTCTCATACAATAGCCCAGTATTCAGTCCATCCAAACTTCATTCCATAGCCCCAGTTTAGTTTTCCACATTTTTCATAGTTCCTACGCATTAACCGGTGACCATCTCTGAGCAATTACCTATGGTTACTCAGAGATGGATCCCGGCTGATGCGTCACAGTAAAACATTTTATTATCTCTAAGGGGCCTCTACGTGTTGGACCTGTGTCCCCACGCAAGCCTTCCAAAGGGCCGGGTTCTTTTGAACCCGAGTTATCCTAAAGGAGATACAAAAATAATAATATAAATAATAATATAAAATAATAACTAGCAATGTAGTCTCGACCTTATCTTCGCTACCTATTGTACCCGGAACCTGTTTTTTGAGTTGTGATTGCAGTGTGCCTTATGTTAATTGCGGTAAACAAACTGCGGTTTAAATGTAACGAATTTTACTACCCTCTATTATAAATTACTTCTAATTTTAGTGTTTTTTGTATTATTTTTGGTGTTTTTGTTTTGTTTTGTGTTTTTATATACATTATATCTGTAAGTTTCGCTGGACGGCAACATGTAATAATGTTTTTTTTTTTTTCTCAGTAAGTGAATGTAATATTCTTATGAGAAATAAATAAATTCTTAAACCGTAAATAAAAATCCCTGAGTGGGAATCGAATCCACGACTAATCGCGTTTACAGTCAACAGTCAAACATTGTAGCACGCCACGATGGACTCCTATACAATTAATTATATCTGATTAAAAATGTCAATTAATGCATAAAAAATATAATGAAAGTAATAAAAATGTAATATTGTGGCCAGTCGTGGCCCAGTGGCACAAGCGTGTGACTGTAAACAACTTCGCTCTGGTGTCGAGGTAAAGCGCGGCGTTAAGTTACGCCACTTAACACGCAAGCCTCCGAATTCGGCGGAAAGTGGGGAACGGAATGTCTTAACACTAGGTTCCCTTTGCCTACCCTGCTGTGTGCGGGATACAGCGTGAAGCTAAAATATTATTTTTCAGTAACAAATACGACTGTAGTAAATCTAATAAAAACTATGAAATTAAGTAAATAATATATAATACACAAACACAAGTGACAAAAAACTTAACAAACCATTCTTTAAACGATCATGGCCTGGTTAAAGATTTATTTTAAGGTAAAAGGTCAACAAAATTCATTGAAAATAGATCCAAATTATTTAAATCGATATTGTCATCTGATATCACCTTGACATACACTTCAAGTGTTATTTGTAGACGTTTTTGTATGTTATAGTCAGTCTTACCTAACTTTTATAAATGAAGGTTTACCTGAATACATTTTTTGTGTTTTAGTTGCTTTATTATATTATTATCATTAAGAATTATAAAATTTATGTAACATGTTGAAATATAAGATACAATAGGATTAGAAATAATATATTTTTTAGTGTTACGCTATATCCCGCAAAGCAGGGTAGATAGAGGAAACCTAATGTTGAGACAGTCAGTTTCCCCATTTTTAACCGATTTCTAGAGATATTGCGTGTTAAGTATCGGACTTTAACGCCTACACTTGCTTCGACACCAGAGCAAAAAAAAAATAACTATTAAATAATTGAATTTCTCGAGTGGGAATCGAACTCACAACCAGTCACGCTTTGCGCCCATGAGTCACGACGGCCTCAATCTAAATTTATGAATAACTCATTAATTTTCTTCTTTTTATTATAATCAACTTCACGCTTACTACTTAGTAGTTAAACCAGAGAGGGCCTAGTATAAAGACGCTCCAATCTCCATTTTTCGCCCGAAAACCGTTGTTAAGTGGTGAACCGCCATATTTGGTCGTATTCACCAGCGTGCAGAAATAAAAAGAAATGTTAATACAATCATTCTTCTATAAGAATCAATCAAACCCACAGCTAATCGCGGTTACAGTCATACGCTGTTCCACTGAGCTTCGATTGCTTAAAAAATGCAACGCCTTAAGCCTTCTTTCTACATGGTGTATAAGTTATGTTTAAGACTTAGTAGAATAGATCAATTTAAAGTAATATTATTAACTTATTTATAGAAGTAAAATTTCTTTTCGTCAATACAATAAAATAGTAAAAAGTTAATAATTCAAACATTTGAAGGATGATCAAACTATGATGATAAAATAAAGGCTACATTATATGTATTTATTTTAAATATTTTAATATTTTTCCGCAATAATTAAAAAAACACCAATAAACATTTAATTTGTAAAAAAAAAAATGTAAAATCTTAACTTTTTAAATAAGCAAATGTTTATTATATAGTATACACACGGTACCTATACCAAATATAACATTTTTACTGTCTATAATTTCTGTCTGTCTGTTTGTTTTGTCTAATCTCTGGAACGCCTGGACAGATTTTAACGGGACTTTTACTGGCGAATGTAATAAGGAGTAACTTAGGCTACTTTTATTTATTTTAGAATTATAATTTTTTATTGAATTCTACGCGAACGAAGTCGCGAGCACAGCTAGTCTAGAATAATAATTAACATACTGTACATTACTATTAAATACATCATCAATACTATATTATAGCGAAGAAATATCAATAAAACGATATGAAGAGAAAAGGCGAGCGCTCATGCGTAAGGGAATGCTTTGTTTTTGTTTGGTAATAATATACTTTTATTAAACATAATATCAGTATATTTACATACGGGTCATAAGAGTCTGATATTAAGCCAATAAAAGGAAATTTTAGCGAAATAAATATTATATATATATTTTTTAGATTTAAGATTTTTTTGCATAGCACGGTAGGAAGAGAAAACACTCCGTTAGCCGCTTTATTCCGTTCAAATTCGACACATAACGGGTTGAGTGGTGGAACTTAACGTCGCGCTTTGTCTTATCACCAGACATATCAGATAGAGAAATGAAAAATATTTTAATATAATCATTCCCCGGAGTGGGAATTGAACCCACGACTGTCTCATACCGACAGACGCTATTATGCTTCGCTACAATGACCTCTATTTTTTATGTATGCTTAATAAATATCAAATAAACTATTTTTATTAAATATTAGCGTTCAAATTATATGAAATAACTACTAATTTATTCATCTAAATTATAAAACTAAGTTTTGAATAAATGTTAGAAACTTTTACTTTGTTAACTTTATTGAATTCAAATATTTCGCTTTGTGTTTGTTTTACGATAGCAATGATTTTCAAAGGAAAAAAAGTAAGTAGAATATTTGAGCAAAATCAACTGTTTTACGTTCTTTACTACAAAAGAAAATTTGTTAGGCAACCGATTTTAATAGCAAACGTTTCAATTCTGATTAGAGTATTGGGATACAATCCAAAAATTATAGACTCAACTTAAAATTTAAACCTTACTTTAAATATAACTAATGCTATGTACCTACGCATCTACTACCAGTTCAGGTAACAATTACGAGTATTTAAAAAGACATTTAGAAAATTTTCCTAAGTGTGGAATAACACTTTAAAAAATGTTTAAAAGAACAATTATTTAATCATCTTAGATTATAAAAATGTATGCTTCTTAGCAACTCATTTTATAACCATAACATACATATCACAACTTGTTATACAATCCAAAAAATAGTCATGTCTATATACTTATATGTTTATAGGATAGAAAAAAATTAGACCACATTATACGATATTTATACAGACTGAGAAGTATAAAATTTGGTAAATGTGGTTAAAATTAGTACACATATATTACAATATGTTGAGTTTCGACACATCGTGCCTTGCATTTAGGCCTATAGTTGTTATCTTAGACTACCCTGCTATACCGAAAAAAAGCATAAAGCCGATATAATGTATTTAACATACGCTTTTGTTATAAATGGCATATACTTATTGATTCCAAGTATGTTTTTGTACAAATACGAATAAAAAAATTATATTTATTTCAAATAATAACACAATAGCATATAATAACAATAAGAACAATGAAATAAAACGTTGCCATACAGTTTCACGTTCCTCGCTTTTCATCGTAGCACTGAGACCGCTCGGGTGGAAGCGAATCGTCTGTATTTATAGCTTCTTAATATCCTTATCGTGGCAGGTGTGAAAGTTATAAGAGGGCATGTACTTTTATTGATAGAAAGGGAAGAAATAAATGAAAATGGTTTTCCTGATATTATTAAAATGATTATTAGATGTTATGAAATTGTGTCAGGTCTGACATGTGCGTGTAATACATACACGATGGTTTTAGGTTCATTTCCCACGCAGGGGAATATATTACATATGATATATGTATATATAATAAAAGAGTAGAAAAGTCAATTCTGTACATGAAAAATTTCAGAAAAATTTTAATTGGGTGCGTTAATATATCGATAACAGAGGCCAAAAATCCATTCAGTAGAATTTTTGTCTGTCTGTCTGTCTGTCTGTCTGTCTGTCTGTCTGTTAATTTGTTCGTCAATCACGCAAAAACTACTGGATAGAAATGAATGAATTTTAGTATGGTGATAGCTTATAGTTCAAAGGTACATATAGGATAGTTTTTATCCCGGTATCCTATTTAGTTTTTTTGGAAAAAATAAAAAACCGATATAAGTAAATCATCTGTATATCGGTATCTACCGGGTAGAAATGAATGAATTTTTGTATGGAGTTTGCTTGGAGGTTAGAGCAACATATGGGATAGTTTTCATCCCGGTATTCAACATAACTCCCGCAGAAAAATAAAATAAAAAAAAAAAACATTCAAATTATGTCGATAGTTCACGAGTGAAGCTAGATTTGTTTCAATATCACTAATTAAAATAATTATAAAATAAAATAAGCATAACATTTATAAATATACATTTTACCAGTCTATAAAACTTTATACAATCTATATATTTATATAATCTATATGACAACAGATGTCACTACGTTTTCTGCAACGGGTAGCGCCATTTGTTATTATATAGTTGACATTGTATTAGACATATCCGCACTCATTAAAATTATTATTATAAAAATGCAAAAATCTGTATCTCTTCTATTTTTTAAGTTTTGACGGGAATTCGTAAAGAAGATAGTTGAAGATGCAGGGTCATATAGGCTACTTTATAAAAAATCAAACGCTTGGAGGTTGAAACAGTGGATGAAACTTATGTATGTTTAGTATATAGTGAGAATGAAACATCTAAACTCCTTGACTGAAATAAATGAATTTTCTCAGGAAAATAGTTAATGAGGCAAGGTCAAACATAGGCTATCTCTCTTTTTTTTAAAATTACGGTTTATAATACTATATACCAGATGGTCTATATGTACGAAATCTACTATCATATGATAGCAGATTTCGTACGTTTTCTTACTAGAACAGTTATCGCTATATGTTATCAAATAATATAGACATTGCACTAAATGTATCGATGATTTTCTCATGAACATAATTAGTGACGGTAGTCAAATATAGACTACCCTCCTTTTATAAAAAAAAGGCAATCCCAAATAGGCAATAGAGGATGAAAGTGGTAGTTCACGTGGCGAAGCCGCGAGCGGGTCGCTAGTTTGTAATAAGACAAAGTGCGACGTCAAGTTTCGCCACTCAATACGCAACGTCGAGGATTCAGGCGAAAAGTGGAGAATGGAGTGTCCCGACAATGAGTTGTCTCTGTCCTACTCTGGTTGCATACCAGGAGACATAAACAGAATATGCCAAAAAAATTGTTGTGGTATAAAATTATTATACATACTTAAATTAATTTCAGCAAGCTCTCTATTTTAAAACATGTATGTATATTTTGTTATGTATACAGATTCAGTTTATAACGTTATCAAATATATTGTAATATTATATAAAAATATCATGTAAAAATAATACATTTTCTCAATAAATTGCTGTAAAGAATATAATTTCCTTCTTAATAATAATTTAAAAAATTAATAATAATTAAAAAAATCTTAACTAATTACAAATGCTTTTTTTAAATGTTATAATTTTTCCTTTATAAATATTTTATATAATATTTTAAATTTTCACAAATGTAATTCCACTGGAGCAGCAAACTTACGTTCAATATTAAAGCTAGTTTTTTAACCTTCAATTTGAATGAACATGAAATATATAATCTTATAACAGTATATGTTAATTAAACTCTTTGAAGATATAATACGTTTGAATTTCAAACACTGTTTTCTTGAAGGTTCCTTTTTGTTAAAGCAAGTCCAAATGTAAAATGAATTTTGTTCAGAAGATGTTATCATGAATGAAATATCTATATTAACTTATATAACATATATTAAAAGTACACTTTTTTCTATGAACATGTGTAATTATTTTCATAAATTCGAAAAAAATCGGGTTGAGAAGTAATTGGCTTTTATGATAATTATTTTAAAACCATAAATATATCCCAGAATTGATATACGATATTTTTAGTGCAGTGTAGGCGTAATGTTACACATTTGATTTACACAGTATATAGTTGTGGGTTCGATTCCCAATAGGAGGAATGTTTACATTTAAACTATTTTCATTTATCCCCTTTGGCGATAAGACAAAGCGGCGTGGGGTTCTAGGGGGGATGGTGAAGACTTGAATATTTTCACACTAGTTCTTTTCTGTCTATTTTGCTAAGCGACAAAGAACGTTAAACTAAGAAAAAAAAACATTCTTATATCTCTTTCTCACAATAGTCGTTTAAATCTAGACTTAAAAACAGATATTGGAATCGCTGTAATATTTAGTGGTTTAAACGTAAGATACGATCAGTCTTACAGTTAAAACCAAAATCAAACAAACAGTCATAGAATAACGTTAGTTACTCAAATAAAATAAAAACGTCAAAACTATAAGAAAACTCAAGGCACAATAGTTAACGTTAGGTATCAATGCTACATGTCAGTACATATCTTCCGCTTCAATGGATTTTTCAATGGGATACGGCAGCTGAGCGTTTATCATGAAGGGTGAATGTGCAAGGAATTTTTCCTTTTCAGAAAATAAACGATCCGTTCTATTATGTTTTATAAGAAGATTTAAGTGAAAGTACATTATGTAATCTCTTTATGACATTATATACTTGTGGTTTAATAATTATGACAATGTTTTAAGTTAATAATTGAATGTATATAAATTAAATTCGAAGATCAATTAAAAAAACTATATCAAAGATTATATTTCCTTATGTTAATTTTAAAAAATCATCCCCATTGCATTGGTGGAAAGACTCAAATCTGCAATAATGAAACAAACATCGCGTCAAAAATATTGTAAATAAGTAAGTATAATCGTTTTTCTGAAACTCGAGCGTCATGTTATATTATTTTTCACAGACTGTTTTATTACTTTGGTCTGTACCTGCCTTTCTACTTATAGAAATAAAAAAAAGGATTTCGACGTCTTGCAGTCCGAATTGCTTTAAAATCTGCATACGTATCCGAAAGCAATATCCTTAAAGTCATTTTATTGAG
Organism: Dryas iulia moderata; assembly: GCA_019049465.1. Taxonomy (NCBI): domain Eukaryota; kingdom Metazoa; phylum Arthropoda; class Insecta; order Lepidoptera; family Nymphalidae; genus Dryas; species Dryas iulia. The sequence continues at coordinate 13,695,946 of CM032417.1, forward strand.
TAAATTTATTATATTTACACGATTTTTTATATAAATCCATACTTATATTATAAATGTGAAAGTCTGTGTATTTGTCTGTCACGCTTTCACGGTTAATCTACCTGTCCGATTTTGATGAAATTTAGAGTGAAAGTAGTAAAAGTGACTGGGTCTAACATAGGCTACTTATTTTTTCCAAAACCAACATCTAAAGGGTTGAAATAGGGGATGCAAGTTTATATGAAAAATCTAAACCGCTTGACCAATTGTAATGAATTTTGGCATAAATATAGTTGATAATCTAAGCTTAAATATAGACTACTTTATTTTTAAAAAATGCGCCCCCGAGCGTTGCAATATAACGAAATAGTTTACGCGGCGAAGCCGCAAGCGGGCCGCTAGTTTACAATATTTGATAACATTATAAATTGTATATACGCAATATAAGTCTTATACGTAACAATAATAAAACAGTAAATGTACATACATATTTTAAAATTGCTGAAATTGCTTGCTGGGAAATGATTTCATACCATAATCTATTATTCTTACCAGAACAACCAGGCTAACCAAAAAATACTAACATTACGCAAATATTTATCATATGACTGAATTTGACAGCAAAATTTATTATTTAAATGTCAAATTAAAAGTTTAATTTCGTCCAAATTGTTTGAAAGCAAAACTGAAACAATTAACTTGTACAGCATTTTTTCATTAATATTCCGCCTCGACTTAAAGCGTCGATTTTAATTTAGGAAACTTCTGAAGTTCGGGGGAATCGGGGCTTGGAATAATTAAGATATTGTTATTGAACTTTATCGATAGAATTAATGCTTTAGGTACGAAGTGAAATAAAACTTCGTGCTTGAGTGACAAATAGAAGATTTAACTTAGTAAATAAAGTTGGCACTCTTAAGTTTATTTTCTATTATATTTTAATTGCTTGGAGAACTAAAAATTTCAGTAACTGGAATTAAATTAAGAGACGCTTGATATAAACTTTAAAATAATTTTAAGAGGGTTTTACTCCTTTTATTAAGTAAAAATGTTTGTAAATTTAAAAGTTGCTTAAAAATGTGTTTAAAGTTGCAATGCTGGTGCCGCTAGTTGCTAACTAACGCACTAATAGATTCACGTTGATAATATTTATTCCACAAATATGTATGATACAATAAAACGTTAATGATTATGAGCATGTGCAGTCGTTCTGATATCCATATGTGATTTTTTAAATTTTTTTTTATTGCTTAAATGAGGTAAAGGTGCAGAAGGTCCTACTGATGGTAAGGTTACCTTTACCCATGGACGTCTATTACATAATAGGAATTGTGATGTGTTACCAGCCTTGGGAGTAAATGAGGGAAAAGGATGGGAGGAAATTAAATTTACTTTTTTAAAAATTTATTTTCAATTTTGTTTCAAATTTCTTTTTCAATACTAATTCACTATAAAAATTTATATTTTTTCTATAAATAATACTTTAATATCCCCCAATATTCAATTTTTTTTTATTATTTATATAAATTATTAATTTTCCCCCTATCAAATTAATTATATTATAATATCTTTTCAATGTAAATGAAATACTTTATCAAGCTTCAATTTGTTCATTCTAGAAACACTTTCCAGTATAGGGAGAGTTGGCTTACATGTCATCGAACCGGAGCACATCATCAATTTTTTTTCAGTAAGTCGTAATAAAGTTGTTAAATATGTTAATGTATTGACTATTTATATTCGAACTTAAACCATGTCTTGTAGAGAACTATCTACTAGTAAACTACAGAGAGAACAATAAATTTAAATTTTTATCAACAGTCAATATTATACAGAACATGAAAACCTATTTAAGACATCTGTAAAGGCAGCACAAATGGGAGCAAATATATAAACAAGCACAAGCTTGCGTCTCGTACAAGGACAGTTTGAATCTTTTACTTGCTGGGAGACACTTTAAAGTTGCACTAAGTTACGTCGCATTGCGGTTGCTATTGAAACATGGAATATTTATTAATGATATTTTTGTCTTAAAAAAATAAATATTCGTCGATCATCTTTTAGGATAAAATCTTATATGTGTATATATATAGTATAGTAAAACATCGTATACCAGTTGTTAAAACAAAAGCTGTATATTAGTCGTTATATTATTAACTCCTGACAAATGATTTCTCATGGGGTATGATCTTCAAGATACATTGAAGTAAAAATTAAATTGAAGCGTTATAAGCAATTGTGAAAAATTTCACGCAAATATCTCAATGACCTAACCGTGTTAACGCTAACCGCAACTACTATACAGCTTCTTTTGCTACCTAATTGATTCGTTTTTGAAATATATTTATATACATTGAAACACCAAGGAAATGTCTAACCGTAAACGGTAGTGATTTAATTTTAATAAAGGATAACTCTATATTTTAAAATGAAGACAAACTATGGTTTAAATGTAAAGTATAAAATAGAATTTTATCAATACCTAGATAAAAAAAAATTTATCTACTCGCATACAACAAAAAACAAGAACATAAAAAAACAAAAAAAAGAAAACAGAACAAAACTCATTTACATAATTACACAATATAAAACAGATATAAAACAATATTCATCCAAATAACTTTACTTAATTCAATTATTATCATTTCCAAAAGCGTATAATTAATTACATTACCTTAATAAAACTGTATTTCATTGTACGGTGTATTATTAAGTTATCAACACTGGCCCGAGCAAGTTTCCGAATAAGAAACCCTTAAAGGATAACAAGTTTCTCTAAAAGTTGGAGTATAGTGACGCAATGCGGTAATCCTATACGAAACGAACTGACCAGCCTAAGTTTGTTATGAGCTTAAAATCCGTATTATAACTGATATCATGAGAATTATAGTAGGAAAAACGTTTTTATTACATATTCTGTATGTAACTTAAGTTGTTAGCAAGTAATTATAATGGTAAATCAAGATGAAATTAATGATTTTTTATTATTGAGAGTTGTTCAAATAAGTAATGACCTAAGAATTAGCAATTTTATAAAGATCCAGTATAAGTGATTAAATATATATTATTATTGTTATTTTAGTTTCATGCTGTATCCCAAGGGTAGGCAAAAGGGACCAAGCGTTAAGACACTCCGTTCGCCACTTTCCGCCGAATTCGGCAGAACTCAACGCCGCGCTTTACATCGGCACCAGAGCGAAGAAAATGGAAAGTATTAAATATTTCCACTCCTCGAGTGGCAATCAAACCCACAACCAGTCGTTTACAGTCACACGGTTGTGCCACTGCGCCACGACTGGCACACATAATTTGGAAAAAATATATATATATATATATATATATATATATATATATATATATATATATATATATATATATATATATATATATATATATATATATATATATATATATATATATATATATATATATATATATATTATGTTTTATTTTTTCCAAAAGTTATGAAACATGTGGTAAAAAATGAATATTACATATTACAACTGTAATACAATTGTATAGAATGATTCAAAAAAATAAAAACACATGTCAAAAAAATAAAAACACATTTATGAACATAAACCTTTGTATACTAATCTAAAACCAACTTTACTCTAAAAGTTTTCAAACTAAAGTCGTTAACACCGCGCTTAAAGTCTTTTGGCTAGAATATTTACAATCTGGTAAACTTTTGTTGGCGTGTTGACAAGTGTATTATATATAGGTTTTGAAGCTCGAAGGAAATATCTCGTTAGCATCTAAGTCATCTTGGTCAGAACCGCTTTATATAAAATATAATAGACTTGGAATTATATTATCGTCTAAAGATGCAATAATAGAGATTGGAAATTGAAAATTTAATATGATAGGAGTTAATAGGTTATTTGCGTATATTTTTTGTATTAAAATACATTTTTGGAAAACTCGACGTTTCAAACACTTTACTGTAGTTCGTGGTCACAAGTTGACAGATAGACTAGTATGTCAGTCGACCTGAGATCATGATTAAAATAGTTTTAATTCAAAGTGTGTTAAAATCACAGAAAACAAAAGATCTTATTAAAGTTTAGTTGTTTGTAAATTTAATAAATTTACTTTATTAAAAAGGTAATGATTAATGAATGATTCTCAATGATTATAATGATTTATTTTAAATAAAATTTAAGAAAATAATCAAAAATATGTATTACTAAAATATTCTTACTAGTATTGTATCTTATAAGCTTGCTTGTTCATTGTATGCCTACAAATACAAACCGACTGTGTGCAGTAAGGTTATATTCATAATTTATTGAAAATAATTAGAATAATACAATAATATCAATTTCAACAATCCACGTAATAACTTTGATAAAATATAACAATGACATTATGACACATATCATTTGAATCAAAGAGCAATTCAAAACAATGGTTAGAATTAAACACAACGACACCGACAAATCACAGCTATCATTGAATATTTGAAACAGTCATAATAAAAGTGAAATAAGTTAAATAAAACTAAAATAATTAATGTATAAAATAAATAAATTTCTTTTTTTTTATTTCATCAGTTATTCTTTCGAAAGTGGAGAACGGAGTGTATTGACACTTTGACTCTCTTATTACTATGGGAAAACTATAATCCTGAAAAAGATAGTAAGTGAGTGTGAGTCGGATTTGAAGCCAAACCCATGTTAAGTAAGACAAATACTTTTAACCATAATACCAGTGCTTTTTACATATTTTTTTATACTTTTAAAGTTATAAGTTCTAAAAATAACTTTAAAAGATGTTTACATAATTACAGTAAGACATTTCAGTTAAACACATTTTTAAAGACGAGATTATTTCTGTTGACAATTCTGTATAATGTTACACTACTCTGGTATGCACGATGATTTTTTACAGTACTATTCGAATTTGTATAAATATTAACATTTATTTTTTTTACAAATACATCATTAATGGCGTCATTCTATTTAAAATAATCATTAAATTAATAATTGATTAATATTTCTATCTTATGTTTTTTTTAAGAAGAGCAAACAAGAGCAGCTTCATACGTTTTCCCGCACAGCAGGGTAATGACAGAGAACCTAATATCAAGACACTCTGTTCTTCACTGCTCTTCCGTTCGAAATAGTGACTGCGCTTTGTCTTAGTTATCAGAGGGAAGAAGTAAAAATAATTAATAAACATTCCCCGAATGGGATCGAACCCAAAACCATCGCGTTACTGTAGAACATTGCCCGACTTGCGCCACGACGGTTCCTAAAATTACATCTTATACTTAATTATAATCATTATAATTATAATATATTTATCAAATAATTATAAAATAATAATATTAGATAGGCTTAGGCCTCTTTACACTAATCTCTAATGAAGTCTCGTAGCCAACCCACATAAGTTCAATGCAGACAGGAAATGACCAGGCTTCAATGGGCAGCTTTGACGAGATATACCGCATCCATAAATTGTTGCTTCCCACACTTTAACACTATGAAATATGCTGGCGTTTCACAGCTTATGTGAAGCTTGCGTTCCTAAAATACGAGGTGAGTCGTATTAAATAATTATTATTATTTCCGCATAGCACAAAAGTCAGAGAGAACTTAGTGTCATGACACTCCTTTCTCCACGGTCCGCCTGAAATTAAGATATTACGTGATCTGTGGCGGAACTCAACGCAGCGTTGTCTTGGGTGTGAAAGTATAGCTTCACACTGTATCCCGCACACAGCAGGGTAGGCGGAGGGAACCTACCAGGTTGAAGAAATTGGAAATATTAAATATTTCCACTCCTCGTGTGGGAATCGAACCAACAACCAGCCGTTTACAGTCACACGCTTGTGCCACTCGGCCACGACTGGCCCCAAAAGTATAGAAATGAAAAACAAAATTAAAAATTTTGAAAAAACCCACGACGTTTTAATTGTAATTGTAAAAGGATAAAATAACTGTAAATCCCCCGCCTAAAAGAATATATGTAACGAGATGATGGGGACGGCTTCATCGGGGGCTGTCATTACTTTAAGTTTGCACAAACCTTCTCATAGGTTTTCTTGCTGTTAAAACAGTTTTGGCAAAAAAATTAAATATTAAAATGAATTTACAGTTTTGATAACTGGTATTTTAAAGACTTTAAAACGAAATCTATACTGATAGCTACTATATTTAAAATAGAGGTTGCAACTGGCAGCCCCCGACGAAGTCGTCCCCATCATCTCGTTACATATATTCTTTTAGGCGGGGGATTTATAGTTATTTTATCCTTTTACAATTACAATTAAACCGTCGTGGGTTTTTTCAAAATTTTTAATTTTGTTTTTTATTTTAAACTTTTTAAAGTGAATAGATATACATTATATATTATTACATAATATTGAAATACTTTATATTAATCTTCATGCAAATCCAAAAGAAATTATAAACCCAATGCTTTCTGGTTATCAAATGCTTATTGCAGCGCCTGGCAGATTGTCACCGTAACATTTCCACGAAACTTAAATCTAACCAAATCAGTGAAAATCACAAAACCCACTAGTAGTTTTGATTTCGAACAAACTAATTTATACTGGAGCGCCCCGCGGTAGTTCGTGGTAGATATGGCATATAAAAACACGCAACAATTAAACCAGAACCTATCACAGAAAACCGCATCTAAATAGGTTTCACACAAAAAATAAAAGCAAATGCTTACTGCAGCGCCCTCTGGTGAGGTGCTACCATGACACATATACGAGAACACGCGCTAATTAAGCCTGATCCTATCTTTGATAACTGCATCCAAATCGGACTTGTAGTTTTAGCTTTGCATAATTAAATGTTTAATGCAGTGCCCCCTGGTGAGTTGACACATACATGAAAATATGCACTAAGTAAACATACATGACACATATAAGAAAATATGCACTAAGTAAACTTGAATCTATCATTGAAAACTGAATTCAAATAGGACTCGTAGTTTTAGTTTTACACAAACAAATGTACTTACTACAGCGCCCCCTGGTGAGTGGTCACCGTAACGCATATATGAAAAGAAGCACCAATTAAACCTGAATTTATCGTTGAAAATTTCATCTAAATCGGACTAGTAGTTTTTGCTCTGCATAAACAAATGTTTACTGCAGCGCCCCCTGGTGAATTTTCATCGTAACAAAAAAACAAAAATCTTAAAATATGCAGCAAGCAAAGCTGAATCTAATTCTGAAAACTCTAGCCAATCGGATTAGTAATTTCGGTTTTAGACAAATAAATACAAGAAAAATTTTGTTTTTACACAAAAAAACTCAAACCAATGCTTACTACAGCGCCCCCTGATGAGTGGTCACCATAACGCATATATAAAAAGTTGCACCAATTAAGCCTGAACCTATTTTTGAAAGTTTCATCTAAATGGAACTAGTAGTTTTTGCTCTGCATAAACAAATGTTTAGTGCAGCGCCCCCTGGTGAGTTTTCCCCGTAACAAAAAAGAAAAATCTTAAAATATGCATCAAGCAAAGCTGAATCTTTTTCTAAAAATTCTTTTCAATCGGATCAGTAGTTTCGGTTTTAGACAAATAAATACAAAAAAAGTACAAACAAACGCTTACTGCAGCGCCCCCTGGTGGTTTGACACGATATAGCATGTCTAAGAACATTCACCAATTAAACCTGAATCTATCACTGAAAATCGTATCGAAATCAGACTATTATTTTTTGAGATAATTGAAAACATTCGTTTTCACGTAAAATGCTTACTGCAGCGCCCCCTGGTGAGTTAAGGCAATAAGACATATCTAAGAACATACGCCAATTGAACCTTAACCTATCATAGAAAACCGTACTTATATCGTACCGTACTTATATCAAAATCGGACTTATAGTTTTGGAAATAATTGACATAGTAATTTGCACAAACACACAAACAAACAAACAAACAAACAAACAACCTCTCACCCCAAACACATATACAGTCGCCGTTCCGTCGCGGGTAATGAAAATAAATTTATAATAATAATTTCCTTACGTTGCTGGTGGCCTCTTCTAAAATACGATGTGAATAAATGATATTTATTAATTGTTATAAAAAAACAGCTTCTCGCTTTTCGCGTACAGGATAGTCCGAAAAATTAAAATATACCTAATTATAGTAATGTATGTATGTCAAAATATAATTAACAATAACTGCACACATATTACAGCGAAACAACGTTTGATTGTCTGTGGGTTGTGGGATCGATTCTTAAATATATTAAAATATTTTCATCTTCTAACCTAGTAGGATTATGTTGTTATAGACTTTTAAGAGCTTTTGAATGAATATAAAGTCAGTAATCGGGCTTCGAAGAGTGTCAGTTGAGAAAAGCGAACTTATCTTGATTAATATTATACAAAACTACAAAAAAATGTATAAGCCGTATTAACCTAGGTATATTCTCTTACTGTATATGGTACTATTCATGTGACCTTATCGTAAAGAATGCTAACCTTGATTTGGTGATAATAAAGTAAATTTATAGTGATATTTATTTATCATATTTAACAAATAATAAATGTACTGAAACAATCTGTTCCAATGCCACAGATTTTTATATGATTTAAAACTTATGTAGGACTCGACGACTAAAAGAAGGGCAACCATAACAGCTTAAGAACAAATATACTATATTTTTTCCTGCTTCATACTTATTCCACATAGAATGGTAATCAGAGAGAACCTAGCGTTATGACGCACCGTTCTCCAATTTACGTTTGACTTTGAGACATTGCGTACTGAGTGGAGGACCTTAAAGCTGTACTTTATCTTGGCTACCCGAGCAAAAATTTATTTAAATTTCTCTAGAAATTATGATCATGCGTTCGAGAGGGGATCAAACCCATAACCAAAAAAGACATTGTCCCACTGTGTCACGATGGCCTCCTATATAAATATCCTATATAAAAAAGGTTTACGAAATAAAATTAATTTATCAATAGTTCAAATAGTGGTAATAATATTCTATCAATTAATAAATAAGATAGTTAATTAAAAATTTATAAGATCTTCGCGAATTTTACTTAAAATCAGAGATATTATGGAGCTAATGGAGCACAACAAGAACTATCAGATATCTGAAACGAAAAGCTTTTCGTGACCTAAAAAATTTAAAATAAGTTTCATTTTTTTTAGATATGACGGGTTCTAAATGAGAGATGTCAGTAACAGATCCTTCTAAAAATAAAGGCACCTGAGACGAAAATAAAATCAACCAAAAAGAAATTTATAAATTAGGCGCCGAAATTTACTTATATTCCTCAATATTCTTATAACCGCAACCGTAAGGAAAACCTATATAATATACTCTAAATTTTATTATCCGTTTCCAGAAATAAAATAAGCTTTAAGCTCTCAAATAAAAAATTAAAAAATAATAATAATATAACTTAAAGTTTTAAACAACTACCAACAAAATTAATTTAGTACCAAGCAATGTAACTACATTTAAGCAGCACAAGGTAAATGCGTAAATAAATCATAATGTAATTAGTAATTAGCAAACGCAAATAATTGTACAGCCATTCAAGTAACAAGTGCGCAGGAAATGAATATGTAGCTGTGATAGAACACCTCTATAAATTCCACCTACGTGGTACACCATAAATACGCCCTGAAGCGTGAGCTATCATCGCGTTTTGTATGTATCTATATGTATCTATGTAATATATCTGTATTAAATATTCTTCATATGAGAATATCTATGAAATGTGAATACCACTGAACTAGTGTTGAGCAAAATTTTATTAAATTAACAATTAAAAATAAACAATTCATTATTTATTTGAGGAAAAATTACATTATAACCATAATTAGCTGAAAATTAATTAGGTGTTAATTAATACACTAAACATAACAATTGTTAATATTTAATTGTCAAATCAATTCATTTTTTCCCCACCCTTGCACCAAACTAAGAGAATTACATTATAGTACATAAATACTTTTGAATTCTCAATATTAATAAAAAATAAAGGCCACCAAAAATAAAAATGGCGCAATGGAATACCTGTATAGTACCTGATTGTAAAATAATTACATATAAATTATTTTTGCTGCTCTGATATGACATAACACGCAATGTGCCAAATTTAGACGGAAAGTGGAGAATAGTGTCTCAACACTGAGTTCCCTTTACCTATTATACAAAAGGTACCTGCTGCAAAAAGCGCAAAGCTGTAAAAAAATAGTCATTTTGACATAACACTTATAAAACTATTATACAACAAATATCCTCTCGGTCTATATGCATATACCGCGTCCATATCGCCGCAGGTAAAAATGAAATAATAAACAAACAACATAACATCTTTCAACAACATATATCATATTCTAGTTTACTTATATACACATGTTTATTTATTACATAATTAGAATAAATAGCAACTCAATATATCATATTAATATGAAATCACCAAAATAAACTATTTACCACTAATCTCATTCTTCAAAAGTAATAGAAGCTGGAATAACAAAATAAGAAATATTGCACAATTTCACCATTCTAACATAAAATACCTGGAACGCTAGGTTAGGTATAATTAAACAGCTAGTATGTAATATTAGGGACGTCAGGCCGGAATCTCCGTTATACAAAGATATTGCATGCTGGGCTCTGCCGGAATTTATCATATACAATGTTATTGTTCACTCGGCATTGGCCTTATGACACTTAGCAGGAGATGAAAATATTCTTTTATATTGGGGAAAACAGGCTGAAATTACTTAATAAAACGATATGTATGTGTATGTTGTTTTTCCAAATTAGTCCATAATATTTGAATCTTCTTTTATTTAAATATTTTTTGTTAATATTAGGTTATATATATAGTTAGGCATAACCTAGTGTCAAGGCACTCCGTTCGCCACTTTCCACCAGAAATCGAGACATAAAAAAAAATCGAGACATTACATATTAATATTAAGTATCAGGTAATATTACACTTATTGCCAATTAGCAGTTGTTTTAGAAATTAATCTAAATATTTTCTATAAAACTCCATAACTTTTCAAGTGTATTGAAGCTCATGTAACTTTTCAACAATAGGTAGTTTTATCACATATTTCGTAATTTTCGGTTGACCATATCATAAACTTAGTCGTAACTATTTGAACTATGGACAATAATTTTAATACAATACTACTAATTAGCAGGTACATTTATTATCTATTGTCAAAGAAAACACGGAGTGATTTATGTTATATAATATAGACATACTCTATAAACATTTGACTAATCTCATAACATTATCGTGGCGCACAAAGTGTAGTTGCAACTAGTTGTGGTTCGATTTTCACTCGAGGCATTGAACTATTTAATGTTTCATTTCCTTCCCTCTGGTGTTGAGGCCAAACGCACTTAATACGCAATGCCTCCAGAATTCGGCGGAAAATAAGGTACGGAGTGTCTTAACATTAGGCAGTGGCGTAGGTCTTTCTATATCTCTTGATACCTTACTCTATGTACGTCCATAGAAAATCAATATTTCACTTAATTTTATTTTATTTGCGTCTAGATATCATTTTCATTCTCTCATTTTTCTTGTACATTTGTTTGAAAAAAATTTGAAGAATTGATTGTCGACTTTGATGCCTGGTGCGACTCCACCGCTCGCACCACCCCAGCTACGCCACTGACATTAGGTTCCCTCTGCCTACCCTGTTATATGCGGGATATAGCGTGTCACAATACAAAACAGAGAGAGTAACACACGTACATATTCCGTGAGAACCTAATTTTTAAAAAAGCATAAAATACGGCATACGATGATTACCTAGAATTATGTCGTAATAGACCAAACCACATGTTCGCCAAATCGCTGCCATTAGAGGTATTATTGTTTCACTTTCCCTGGGCTAATTATGCGGGTAAAGTATCATCACTTTGTATGTTTGCACTTTGAGCTGAAGAGCGTTGAAAATGTATAGTATATGGACATATACTTCTATGTTTGCATATACTTATATAATAGGATCTCTTTTTACGCAATTTTTACACATTTTAAAATGAAACTATTTTTAAAGGATTCATCGTTTATATTTTTGGTAATAGAAAATTCATTCTAGAAAATCCCACGTTTCGAACACTTTACTGTAGTTCGTCATAGGTAGTAAAAAGCAAAGGCAATTAATCTGTTTAAAGTTCCATTTCAAAAGACATACTTTAAAAGATCTTTACAGTTTATTATTTACTTAGGGTCATACGTCATTACGTCATTGATATTTACATCTGCGAATTTGACATTAAACAGCATTTACAAAGGTTGCCTCTCGATTTTACAAGGTTTTCAATGATACTTAAGTAGATACTTACAAGATGCAAGTTGCATTAAAAAATATAGGAAAAAAGATTTTTTGCTCAAATCTGTCTTATCAGTGGATTTATATGTATATATGATGATGTAACAGGATATACAGTTTACAAAATATAAACTTATTCCTTAGTGCAAATTTTAACGTAAATCTATCGTACACTTAACAATGGTTCGTTGAAAATCTTTAAGGTTTTTTTTTTATATTCAAATAGTGTACAACATTAGTTAAACACATTTTATCCGTTTCGTAGTATATAAAGGAAAATACAGCTTTATGCTACATTCACTCGCTATTAAGGAGATCGTCAGAAAGATTTAGATCATAATAATTTGGTTCACTCATATACTTACCCTGGATGATATAAAAAATTTAACCGACTATAGATTTTCTAAGTAAAGATCACTTTTTGAAAGGTGCAGAATTTCTAGAAATTTTTGTAGCATTTTTTTACACAACAACAATCACATTTTTTAGTGCTTTAATTATTAAATTAACGGTAAATAACATTTCTATTTTATTTAAGATTATATTAAAAAAGCTTTTAGCTTTGACGAAAATTAATTTTATATTGTTATCAATTCCATCACAAATGTATATATTTATTACTGTAACTTAATAAATTCAACAAAACCAACTTAGAGCAAATTTAGAGTTTCATTATCGACATTAAATTATTGTTAGTTTCTTGAAATTTTATCCATACTTTATTTTTTACGAAAATAAAAGTAACTATATCTTACTTTTTTCTTAATTTTAAATAACTTTTATGTACAATACTTCTATTATAGTATCTATATAAATATCTAAAACTGTCAAGGCCAACTACTAACAATTTTTATATAAGGATCTCTAAAAATGAAATTAACTCAAGCAAGTATAAAATACGGGGAATTCGTACATAATAAGTTCTCGTCAATGCGCGTTTAGTCATTTGGAATAAGAATTTCAGATACGATTTGGTATTAGCAATATTTTCAAAGGTATTATAAGTGCCTATATTTAAGTTCAAAAGAAAACAAGAAATTAGCTTTCATTTACGTCACAGTCATATATTAAACGAATAAAATGGTTATTAAATAAAACTTATGACGCCATTGTAGCGCAGTGCGATAAAATCTAGTTGTAAATTACGGGTTCGATTTTTACTAGGGGAATGGATATTTCATTTCTCCGTTTTAGTAGACAAAACTCCACGTTGAATTTCACTATTAAATGTCTTAATTTTGGGTGGATAAGATAATGTTTAAATGTTTTGTTTATTTTAAAAGTTTAAAAAGCTTATTTTTAACTCTTTTCTCTAAGCATGTCGTAAAGAGCATGAAGACTCCCTTGAGGACATGTACGAAGAGGGTCATGGCAGTGGACAAAGTGAAAGACCTATGTATACAGAGCGTTTGGCGCTCTTTCTCCATCTGACTGTCCTCACTGACCTCACTGGGCCGATAAGGCGCACTGAATCGGAAGAAAAGCAGATATTTTTTGTATATGTTTTTACCTTACGCAAATACCATAGGTATTTATTATATTGTATAAATACCTACTACTACTTCTACTGCTAAACTTAAAAGTCATGCCTATAATAGTATGCGCCAACTGTTACCAAATACAATACTATTGTAATAAAGTTTGTATGTGCGTAATATGTTAAAATTTCAAACCTAGCAAGTTTATTTACAACGCTAGAGAATAAGCTTCATATAAATCTTTAAGACTGTTAAGTGTTATAACACTTAAATGTCCTAAAGATTGAAAGTATAGTTTCAAGACGTAGCAGAAAATCAAGGATGATTGAGTTGATAGCCTCGAGCATTATAAGCTGAGCACCTTTCGTCTTCATTTTTAGGTTATAGAATGAATAATTCTTGTATATTGTACCTTATAAATATACAACTAACACTAACGGCCTTATTCATAAAAAATGCTTATAGAACGCTTAAAACGTTCATTAGTTAAAATGCTCTATAAGCTTATGAAACGTTCCATAAAAATGCGTATTCATAACAGTACTCAGCGGCGTAACAATAGGGTGGCAAATCGGCAAAATGCCACGGGCCCCGAGCCAAAAGGGGCCCCCTGGTCAGAGAGGGCCGCGAACATAGAAGGATCCTAATTCTTTATATTGGAGGAGGAGAGAAAGAAGGGAGGCCCCATCCGGCGAATTTGCCACGGGCCTCAAGCGGTATAGTTACGCCACTGACAGTACTATAAGCCTACTATAACTAATATACTGTTTATAAGCTAAAATGTTGCCACTACGATGAAATTGGCAAGAAAGTTTGTCAAACTTTGCAAATTGACCACAGATAATGTTTATAATTTTACTAAATTCGACTGATCATAGACATTATTAAGGATAAAAACCATATTTTGTTGTTTGTGGTGCGATAAGCTATTGACATTTGTTTACTAGTAGTACGTACGTGTTAATTTTATTTTAAATATTTCTCCATTACTTATAAAATGGCATCGGAATCAAAAATTATAGAGAGCAAGAAAAGGCAGAGAAGTGAGAATTGGTTGGAGGAGGATAAGGTTAGTTTTAGTGATACAGTCAATTCAAACACGTAAGTTTTGTTTAGTAAACATTCATACGCATGTTATGTTTCAGTGCTTATGCTTCTATTCCATAGATGATCTTGAAAGAATTGCTGAGGAAAAGTATTTGTGTAGTTATTTTATTAACACGGCACTTAATGTTTCAGTTTTAACAATATGGCAAAACCCCTTGAAGAAGAAGAAGAAAAAATTAAGGCTCAATGGATACTATAAAAATGTCAGCTAAGAAGCTGATATAGAAAAAAAAATTACTAAAACCAGTTGGTAGCTTACCACCTACTACAGAACCAGCAACTGGTGACGACAATTCAGTTTGGCTCCCTCATCAGTTCACAGTATACTCAAATTAATTTTACTCAGATAATCAGGTACATATAAAAATACGAACATTTGGCCAATTAGTGTTTCATTTTGAATAAAGAAATATTTATGTAATTATTATCAATTATTGTTTAAGAATAGAACAGAAAATAATATAAAAGAAGAAAAAAGTATGTGTAATATATTAATATTATGAAATAAACAGCAGCACACAAATCTCACTCTGTCACTTATCTTATTTTAAATGATATTCATAAGTAATAAGACATGTTAAGTATAATTAATTGTGGTGAATGAAATATTAAATGAACGATAATACCACAATACCCAGAAAGTCATTTCAATTTTATTATTTTAGTCAATTTAGTTCAATTTTATTTTCAACAAATAATTTGATGGGAAGCGGGACAAAATTTATTTTCCATTATAATACATTAAATAGCTAATACTACCTAAAGAATGCTCAGCAAGGAAATCTGATTATATTCTTTTTAGATGGTGCATCTAAGTACTACCACTAGCACACAATCTTGGTAGATTAAAGAAATATGTATGTTGAATGAACTTATCTTTATTTTTATTACTATAATATATTACTAAGTTAGATTCACTAAAATCATTCAGTACTATCTACAAGCAATATTAAATTTGGATTAACAAACTTAAATTGAATTGAAATAAATAAAATGTGTTAAGCTTTCAACAAAATAAGTTTTATTAATTTATAATACATACTTCTTTGGAAAACATATTAAAAAGAATAATAGATATATTACATTTTTGGTTACAGCATGACAATAAGCTCAAGAATAGCAGCAAATGAAATTGCTTACAGAAAGGAGCTTCATGAGATCCAGATGGCCGTAGAAAGGCAAAAATTAAAAATTTTTGAACAAAAATTAAATAATTCACTATTAAAGGAAGAATTACTCAAACGTAAATTATTGTATTACACATCTAAAGAATAAAATTTATAGAAATAAACTGTTTTTTATTAACCAAAATCTAACAAATTGAGGTCAGCCATGGTGCGGGGGCACAAAGTGAACATGTAACAAGACTACTAGTTGTGGGTTCGATCCCCACTCCAGGCAATAAAATATTTACTTCAATTTATATTTTTATTTCTTTGCTCTGGTGTTGAGGGAAAGCGCGGCGTTAAACTTACTATTTTATAAAATTTACTAACTAAAATTTCTCCTTGTTAAAATTTCACTTTATTAATAATATTGTCTAATTGCATGTCTCCGTGGTCAATCTACGCACAAGGTTTATCATAAAAGCAGTATATTTATGAAAGCGGTAACGCTTCCGAAACTCTTCATCGTATAAGGAAAACGGGTCAACCCCTGCTTCTATACACTTTTCTTCGCTCCGAACTCTTCTCCGTTATTGCTATCGTTTCCGAAGCATGTATGCTTTGTAAAGCTTTCATTTTAAATTTAAAAGTGGAAAATTGACACAAAGCAATAATTATTAGTGGATTGGATTAATAAGTTATGCAAATTCGATTAGCTAACATTGACGAGTCACTTACGTCAAATGTCATTTTCAATGATCAGCTGATAGGAATCGGCCATTTTTTATCTTATAGTACCGCTATAGTAGGGTATTGGCCACTATAACTTTATAGTACGCTTATAGTACTGTTTAGCGCTAAAATGCTGTTATGAATACCATTTTTTGACGTTTCTCTTATAGTGAGCTTATAGAACACTTTAACTGTTCCATAACTTTTTATGAATAAGACCGTAAGAGTCTCCTTATAAAAATTATTGAAGCCTCAAATGTAAATTATATGATTTTTTTTTATGAGTATTTGTGTATATTAGAGAATTTCTTGTTCTGACCTGCTCTGCATTTGAAATTTACTTGGGACCAACCTGAAATAATAAAAATATTAATTAATCACCTAATAATTATTACAATATGAACTACCTTTTCATGAAAACTAAAAAATTAAGATAAAAATTCAGAAGTAATTACACCAAAGTTACAAAATACTCCTATTTCTCCGTGAATACTTTTAGAACTACAAAGTACACAATAAAAATATAATGATATAACAAGTATAATATAAATAATAAAAAATATCACAATGTATGGGCCAGTCATGGCGCAGTGGCACGAACGCGTGACTGTAAACGACTGGTTGTGGGTTCGATTCCCACACGAGGAGTAGAAATATTTAATATTTCCATTTCCTTCGCTCTGGTATCAGAGGTAAAGCGCGGCGTTAAATTTCGCCATTTAACACGCAATGCCTCCGAATGCACCGGAAAGTGGGGAACGGAGTGTCTTAACACTAGGTTCCCTCTGCCTACCCTGCTGTGTGCGTGAAGTTAAAAAATAATCACTATATAAAGTTACAACTTTAAAATCTACAAAACTGATTAACCCCTGGAATTTTAACAACAATTAAATTTACAACGCTTCACTAATTGCTCTCGAACAGTGTGCATAATGTATGTACGTACATACATACATACATACATACATTAATATACATATAAAAACATCGAGCTATCTTTGTGAAAACTCTTAATGGATTTCGTTTTAACGTTTGGATAAAAGCCCGCCGAAAAATTTATGTGGCAAACGAACATTTTTTACAAGTAAGTAGGTAACCCTCATCGCAGATGGGTGTAGATAATTTTTGTAAATGAAATGTTGAAATATATATATTTTTTACGAAGCGTTACTCAACTTTATATGAAATCATCCGAACACGTTATACATTGAGCCTTCTCGTCTAAATATATGTGTATTCTACACATACAAATTGACTGGGGATTGATATACTAATTAAAAAAAAAATTATAGATTTATAGATAACTAG
Organism: Dryas iulia moderata; assembly: GCA_019049465.1. Classification (NCBI taxonomy): domain Eukaryota; kingdom Metazoa; phylum Arthropoda; class Insecta; order Lepidoptera; family Nymphalidae; genus Dryas; species Dryas iulia. The sequence continues at coordinate 13,713,961 of CM032417.1, forward strand.
CTGTGCTCGCGACTTCGTCCGCGTAGAAATTAATAAAGAAAATAAAAGTAGCTCTAGTTACACCCTGTTTCATCAAAAACCTGCCCAGCTGATCCAGAGAATAGCCGGAACAAATAGAGAGACAGATAGAAAAATTGTGAAAAACGTTATTTTTATATACGCACGGTGTAAAAAGAGATTACTTTAAATAATTAGATTATTATATTTTTATTTTATTTTTATTAATTACATTATTATATTTTTTTATTATTATATTTTTAATAATTAGCTTATTATAATAAATTACAAACAGACACTCCAATTCTTGTTTAGATAGAATAGAATTTCTTTATTTGTTTTTTTTTTCGCTGGGAAATGCAGTTTACGCAGATCATCCGTACACAAGGAAGACTAAACTGCCTTGCATATGGATGATACTGTGGGGCTCAACGACGAGTGCGATACTACCCACTAAAACCCAGCGGAAACCCTCTCCACCCTCAGAATAGATAAAATAGAATAGCTCAACTAAAAGTTCTAAGTAAAAAATCAAAATAAGTTACATCATCACACAAGTTCAAAATAATACTAAAATTGAAAAAGACATTTAAAGAAAACGTATAAAAATTTGAACGCAGCGGGATTCGAACCCGCGCCTCCTGAATACCGTTCAGGCGCTCTCTTTCAGGCGTTTCCTTTAAATGTCTTTTTCAATTTTCCTAAGTGTGGAATAACACTTTAAAATGTTTCAAAATAATACTAAAATGTTCACTTTAGCTCTTGATTACGTACAATCATTTGTATATCAACATTATTTTTAAAATTAAATTACCTTTCGTAAATAGCATCATTAAATGCTATTGATAGAATATTAACTCTATCTTACTAATCATATTTTAGTAATGGAAGCATTTTGTAAATATCTTTATTCAAATAGACTTATGTAAGCACTTTGCTTTAATGGAAGTTTACTTTAATGGAAGCATTTTGTAAATATTTCACAAAAGACTATAAACTAAACTATTTAATTTTAATATTTAATTAAATTTCTATAAAATAAGTTATTAAGTAACATAAATCACAATTAAAAACTAATAGTTAGTACAGAATTGTTATTAAAATTTAAGAAAGATCCATTACGCAGTACCACTTGTGTCACTATTGTTGCAAACATCAATTTCATCGTTTCATCGATTGAAATACAAAGCAATGCAAGTATTACAACCAGATCCTCTTTTGTGTCATCCAAAGGGGAAAAAACATAAACTAATGAACCCAGAGCAAGAAAAATGTCGACAGTTATTAAGACATCGAAATTCTAACGCGAAATCATTAAAAGTAAAAGATTCTTCTACAATACTAGGCCTTATTAATACTCAAACAAAGATGGTAATCCGGAGAGAAATCTTTTGAACCGTAGCCGAAATGCCAGTGAAGTATGACATTTTCAGATCAAATGAATCAAGCGTGAAGGTTTTGTTCTGAAGTAAGTTGAACTTTATTATGTAATAATAGTAATGATATCGGAGTCTCACGACCGCTGGTCCAGATTACAATGATATAAGGTCACTTAAATATTTAGAGCGGACAAAATAGACTACTATTACAAATGTATTGGAATATATAGAAATATTATAAGTTTCTAGCTGTGCTCTTGACTTCATCCGCGTGATACTTAACAAAAAAGTTAAAAATTTTAACTAATAAGTTATTCCTTCCATTCCGTTACATCAGCTCTATATAATAAACAGAATTGCAGACAAAAATAGTAAAAGATGTTATTTTAATATACGTTTCATGTATGTACATAAATATGCATTTAATGTAAATCGGCTACTTTAATGTCATAAACAGATACTCCAATTTCATTAATATGTATAATTAATGACAATTCAAAAGAGAAATACTGAGGAAAAGATTAATATCTTTGTTCACACAATATTTGTCACATTACATAGGTATTTGTTTATAAGAAGAAACTTAGTAGCAATAACCATATATTCCGAACGAGTACCTATCACGTTATAGAGAAAGAAGCTCATAGCAGTGCTTGGGGCTTGTTGCTTAAGGGATCTTTTTTAAAATGGACATTAATATCTTTACCGTCCTCTCTCTAACCAAATATTTTCAACATAAAAAAAATATATTCACCCCTCGCAATTTATAATACAAATAAAAATTTTAAACGCACGATAAAGCACTCCCACCTTTTAATTAAAGTCAGGGGCGCTATGATGTACTGCTATTTACTATCTGGCATAATGAGAAAAAAACACAAAGGTTGCACTTTAATACCGCCCGATTCAATGCTTCCTTTGTGGAGCGTACTCAGCCGCAGGGAAATAGGCGCAACTGTGGGAGAGGTATATCGTACAACACACGCGGGTGCTGATGCGATAGCGTTAGCGGGGTAAGTCTATTTAAAATAAGAAATATAGAGTCAATAAGTAAAAAAATAGATCAAATAAGTAAAAAAGATAGATAAAAATAGAATCGAAAAGAAAAAATCAATAGGTGAAAAATAATGAGTTCAAGGCAATAAATTAAGTTATAATTTGTTAAGTTAATATTTTATTTATTCGTTGTTTTTACCCGCGACGGAACGGCGACTGTATATGTGTTTGGGGTGAGAGGTTGTTTGTTTGTTTGTTTGTTTGTTTGTGTGTTTGTGCAAATTATGTCAATTGTTTCCAAAAGTATAAGTCCGATTTTGATACGGTTTTCTATGATAGGTTTAGGTTCAATTGGCGTATGTTCTTAGATATATTTTATCGTCCCAACTCACCAGGGGGCGCTGCAGTAAGCATTTTACGTGAAAACGAATGTTTTCAATTATCTCAAAAAATAGTTGTCTGATTTCGATACGATTTTCAGTCATAGATTCAGGTTTAATTGGCGGATGTTCTTAGATATGTTTTATTGTATCAAACCACCAGGTGGCGCTGCAGTAAGCATTTGTTTGTACTTTTTTTGTATTTATTTGTCTAAAACCGAAACCACTGATCCGATTGAAAAGATTTTTCAGAAAAAGATTCAGCTTTGCTTGGCGCATATTATAAGATTTTTCTTTTTTTGTTACGGGAAAATCTCACCAGGGGGCGTTGCAGTAAACGTTTGTTAATGCAAATCAAAAACTACTAAACTAATTTACATGAAACTTTCAACGATGGGTTCAGGCTTAATTGGTGCGTCTTTTCATATATACGTTATGGTGACCACTCATAAGGGGGCGCTGTAGTAAGCATTTGTTTGAGATTTTTTGTGTAAAACCAAAATTTTTCTTATATTTATTTGTCTAAAACCGAAATTACTAATTCGATTGGCTAGAGTTTTCAGAACTAGATTCAGTTTTGCTTGATGCATATTTTAAGATTTCTGTTTTTTCGTTAGGGTAAAAATTCACTAGGGGGCGCTGCAGTAAACATTTGCTTATGCAGAGCAAAAACTGCTAGTCCGATTTAGATGAAACTTTCAAGGATAGGTTTAGGCTTAATTGTTGCGTCTTTTAATATATGCGTTACGGTGACCACTCATCAGGGGGCGCTGCAGTAAGTACATTTGTTTGTGCAAAACTAAAACTACGAGTCCGATTTGAATGCAGTTTTCAATGATAGATTCAAGTTTACTTAGTTCATATTTTCATATATGTGTCATGTATTTCTACTTAGTGCATATTTTCATATATGTGTCAACTCTCTAGGGGGCGCTGCAGTAAGTAGCTGCTTCTATTTTTTTGTGTAAAACCAAAACGAGTAGTACGATTGGAAAGAGTTTTCAGTATTAGATTCCGCTTTGCTTAGTGCACGTTTTTAAATTTATATTTCGGTGACAAGTCACCAGGGGGCGCTGCGGTAAAATATTGTTTGTGCAAAGCTTAAAAAAGGTTAAAATAAAAAGCAAAATTAAAAATTTTGAAAAAACCCACGACGGTTTAATTGTAATTGAAAAAGGATAAAATAACTAGAAATCCCCCGCCTAAAAAAATATATGTTACGAGATGATGGGGACAACTTCGTCGGGGGCTGCCAGTTGCAACTTCTATTTTAAATATAGTAGCTAACAGTATAGATTTCGTTCTTAAAGTTTTTAAAAGGAATACCAGTTATTAAAACTGTAAATTCATATTAATATTTTAATTTTTTGCCAAACCTGTTTTAATAGCATGAAAACCTATGAGAAGGTTTGTGCAAACTTAAAGTAATGACAGCCCCCGACGAAGTCGTCCCCATCATCTCGTTACATATATTCTTTTAGGCGGGGGATTTCTAGTTATTTTATCCTTTTTCAATTACAATTAAACCGTCGTGGGTTTTTTCAAAATTTTCAATTTTGCTTTTTTTTTCACGGTTCCGATATAGCGTTCAAAATGGTAAATAGTTTTATATAATATATTATAATTTTATACTTTAGAGATATGCAATTTACGTTATGTAGGGTTACATAATTATTTATATATACAAAATAAACAATAGTCATGTTAATATTTTATAGTCGTTCTAGCGGAGAACGGAGTGTCATGACACCAAGGTCCTTGAGGGGACAGTGTGAGGTCGAAAAAAAATCATTTTGCTCAAATATTGGAAATAAAACGTGAAACTAAATAAATCACTGACTAGACAAGTACGAAAAAACGTGATATTATAATAAGTACCACTTATGTATTAAATAGGATCAAAATCTAGATTACAAGTTGTATTCACTGAAATTCAAGTCATATAATTTGAAACAAGTTTTTAATTTAAAAAAAATATATATTTAAGATATTTTTATATATTTTTATACATTCAATATGAATTCATGCCATTTTTATATGTTAATAGGAATCATCAAATTTTATTTGAAATCAAATCAAATGACGCATGATGTAACGCACGAGTGGTTCTGCGGATCAAAGGCAGCCAAAGTTCTTAAGAGGATTGCTTCTTATAAAATAGCCTTTTCATTTTCAAAATTTACTTTTTCTTTATATTTACGTTTATGTTTAAATTCAAATATATTATTGTTATATTTTTTAAAAGAATCTTCAATGGTAATTATGACTGGCGCTTTTATGGTATGAACTTTAAAATCTATTATAAATTATTTTATACACGTTTTTTTTGTTTTCCTTTTTTTAGCTTCACGCTGTATCCCGCACACAGTAGGGTAAGCAGAAGGAACCTAGTGTTAAAACATTCCGTTCCCCACTTTCCTCCGAATTTTGGAAGCATTGCGTGTTAACTGGCAGAACTTAACGCCGCGCTTTGTCTCGGTACCAGAGCGAAAAAAATGGACATATTAAATCTTTCCACTCCTCGAGTGGGTTCGAACCCACAACCAGTCGTTTGAAGTCACACGAATGTACCACTGCGCCACTATTGGCCTGCGCCACTTTTTTTTTAAAACCTATTTTATACGAACAAGATTTATTTTATTGTTTCTTTTTTTGATATATTTTGTTTTTAGTTTGAGAACTTATTTCATAAAAACTAGACATAAGTAGCATTTTAAATTACATGTTGAGTTAATCTGTAATTGAGACATATTATTTAACAATGTTTGTAAAAATGTATTGCATTGTATTTTTAATATTTAACATTCCTAACAAATAAATTAAAAAAAATCTATTTCATAATAGTAGTAATATTAAGCTACCTGTACACATATATTATTGTTTTAAAACCTGTTCAATAAGATTTGTATTATACATAAAAATATATGTACTATTTTATGTCATTTCACTGCCAAGATTCCGTTTTTTTTTTAAAGACGCTACTTTAGAGACTGCGTTTTACAAAACTTGGACAAACGGGGAAAAGTAGAATATAATAAATATAAATAAGTTTTACCACGTGCGGGGAATGAACTCATAATCATCACGTCAAGTAAGGCGGCTCGGAATTGCAGCTGCACAATTTTTCTCCCGTAGCGGAGTTATCAGCGGAAACCAGTGTCAAGACAATCAGTCCTCCCCTTTCTGACCGAAATTGAGACATTGCGTGTTGAATGGCACGGAATTCAACGCCGCACTTTATTCACATATTTAGCAACAAGTGAGTGTAAAGGAATTCGACATAGCCGGATATAGAACGCATAGCTTAACGCTCAGAGCACATGGGCTATTTCCTAGAGACAGTCTAGTGAGTTCAAATCCCGCTGCGTTCAAGACTTCGTTTACGTTTTCTAAAAACATAAACCCCAATTAGTTCACATACACACAATATACACAAGTTCATACAAAAAATACAAATCCTAACAAAAACTTCTTATAATTAAAATCTGTATAAATTATTCGAGTATTTGTATCAAAAAAAAACAGCAAGTGGCCGTTAAAGTTTACCACTTAATAAACTTTAATCGCCGTCTCTTAAGCACTAATCTCCGGTTTAGAGCCAAAGCGGAGTCACGACTACGCTATCAGCGGGTAATGGCTCTGAAATGCACCCGTATTTTTACAACACGAGCGAACGGAATTAAAATCACGACTCGCCACCAAAAGATAACCCCTACTGTTAATCTATAAAGGCTTTCAGATATTAAATTTAACTGCAATGGCTGGAACACGATCTTTTAGTTCTGTTATGAATGTTATTGTATAAAATATGATAATTTAATATTTCAATAAGTTAAATTATGTTTTTTACATTTCTAAACTGTTATTTGCACACTTAAAAAATTGAAAAAACATTCTTCAAAGCATTTCTTCAGGCGAGGGTTCGAATCCCACTGCGTTCAAACTTTTAAATGTTGTATGATTTCCAAAAAATATTTAAGCGTTTACTAAACAATCATATTCCCTATATACACGAGCACATTAAAATCTAATATTTCACAACAAAAACCGAAAAGCAATTCAAATTTGCATATTCCACTCTACTTACGAAAGCATCAAGATATGAAATAACAAGATCAAAAACGCATTTTTTGTTTAAATTTCAAAGAAAACTAAATTACAATATTGTTATCTTAACAAAAATTTACCAAAAATAGAGTCAACGCTCGCATAATATTCACGTTTCGTCGTTTAGTCCTCGTAGTACGGGAGTATCTTGGGGCCGATCTTAAAGACCTGTTGCTATCCTGGTAAAGGCCGTTAACATAAATGTAAGAGAACCACTGACTGGGCTAAAACGCTACAGGTATGAATATGAGGTAATAAATATCTATGAAGCGTGGCTAAACAAAGATTATGTAATAAAAATGTATTTGGTGTTTTTATCTATTATTAAATGGAATTGGGGCCAGTCGTGGCGCAGTGGTATAAACATGTGACTGTAAACGTCTGATTGTGGGTTCGTTTATTGCGCGGCGTTAAGTTCCGCCACTTAATACGCATTGCCTCCAAAAATCGGTGGAAAATGGGGAGTGTCATAACACTAAGTTCCCTCTGCTTACCCTGCTGAGTGCGAGATACATTGTAAAGCTAAAAAAAACTAAAATGAATATAAAATAACCCTAATGATAATATTTTTTTCGTCACACTTCTTTAGCATAGCAATGTAGACAGAGGGAAGCTAGTGTCATGACACTACTTTCCCTACGAATTTGAGGCATTCCACGTTGAGTGGCGGACCTCATCGCCGCGCTTTGTTTAAATTTGAAACAAAGTATAAAATGTTATATTTTCTATTAAGTAAATTTATGTCTTATTTCACGAAATATATAATTATCTAGACTAGTTGTTGGCCACAACTTTATTCGTGTGGTTATGTTTTTTTATTTGTTACTTTTACTCCACCAAGTATAATTTTGCACTTCGAAACTGACTCCAAAGTAGCATTTTTTCGTATTGTAAAGCAAAATCAGACGTCCTCTCTTACACTCCCCAAGTAATCTGTCACTCGCTGCGTAGCGGAAGAGTTTTATTTACATTATTTACAAGCTTTTTATTAACAAGCATTAGGGATATAAAAAATTGTTAGGATGGAATCTTGCAACTTTAATTTAAATCATATATCCTTAACCGAAATTTTGTACACACTTGCAATTCTGAAGACAATGCATGGTTTGCTGTGTGACGTTATTTTTAACTTAACATGACGAAACATCTAAGGTGGTGCTACTTATTTTTAGCATTATATTCCTACAAATATAAGAATATAAAATAAAAGAAATTGCAGAGACTAATTCGATAAAAGCTTGTTTTTTATTAAAAAAACCTTTTTCAACTTAATTTATTTGATTTTATCATTAAATGCCTTTCGGCATTTCAATTTATATCACTAAATCTAAATTTATTATACTACTATTTTGTAGATTTTGCGATTTTCTAGGAAATAAAGAAGAAATGAGATCTAAAATAGCTTCCACATATATAAATATTCATAATTACATAAAAATCACTGAGGTAGAAACTTGCATAACATGTTTACTACGCACTTCTATTTTGATTCGTCCTTTGATTTATGCGTGACCTACAAACAATGCCGCCGATTGATTTTCTGCTATTTTTGTATTATTTCTTGTGACATATTTTTAATAAATTAAAAAAGTAAGTTCTCGAAATTATTTTATAAACCATAAGTTTTAAATTCAAATATTAATTAATTAAAAAGAATAAAAGTTACATTTATACCGAAAATTATTATTTACGTTACTTTAAAATATTTAAAATTCAATTTTTTTGAACCTCACCTTGTAATATTTAATTTGATTATCAAAATTAAGCATCAAATTCTGAGAAAATATAGAATTCTTATATTTTCAGTAAAAACAATTTGTTATATAAATCTTTTATAAAATAAGTAGGATACCAGTACATAAGTTACATAATATTAATGTATGTTACTTTATATACACTAATTTGTAAGTAAATATTGATTATCGTATTGTTACGATATGCTGTCAGTACCCACTGTGATTATAGCTCCAAAGATTTTTTTTCTCACTAAACCAGTAGAGCCTAACTAGTTAGAAAAGCTTTGTATGTACGCTGATAGTCCTAAAAACCAATCAATTAGGAGTTATCGCGAAATATAAAACGACTAGAAAAAAAACTAATAGTGTAAACGTTTCAATACTAAATCGCAAAGCTACCATTTTGAATCTTCTATATTTCCTTCCCAAGCATATCTAACTATTTTATTAATATCAATAAACATTTAAACTGCTTCTAAATTATACAAAAAACTTCTACAATTACACTATAATAATAATCGTTTATATAGTTCCGCCTTTTCTTATAATTAACTATCATTGTGAGTACCGCCAAATTGGTGTCATTATGCAACCGACTTGCGGTTAAAAGAAAACATTAAACAAATTTATATCTTAGTCATAAAAAATTAAAGTTGTAAATTCAATGTATACATTTAGTGGCCGATGGTATTCCTCAGACTGTACGAACTGAATACAGAGTGCCACAAATTTCTATTTAACAAATTACAAGCGTTGCAATTGCTTTGGAAAGATGGTTTTTGTGCAACGCGGAATGCCTTTCGAATGTCAATGTGGAATTTCTGTTTTATTTGTCTTCGGGCAGATTGTAAATAAATTTAGTGTTTTTACTAACGAAAATAAGGCTGTCGTGACGCAGTGAGACAGCGTCAGGACTGTATTATGTGATTGGTTGTAGGTACGGTTCTCAATCGGGGAAAATATTAAATTTTATATATTTTAATTTCTTCGCTCTGGTACTGTCTCTATTTTGAGCAGAAAGTGAAGAACAGAGTGTCTTGACACTAGGTTCTTCTGACTCTCTGCTACATTGAAAAAAGCTTGAAGCTAAAGTCCTCTATCTAATTTAAATACCGAGTATAGCACCGGATCTCTCTGGGCATGTCTAACTGTAAGCCATACTTTTAGAAAGAATCTACTTTACATATAATATATCTAAGGAAAATCGGGAGGCATGGAGGCATATATCACAAGATATATACGTACTTATTACGCCTACTGTAAATATCGAATTCAATAAAAATACATTGTGTTATGACGCAGAACCTAAATCCTCTTTAACGTTACCAGACTGAAGAAACGCCCACGTGTATTGTTACTTATACATTGAAAACACAAACATTCCTACATGTGACATTTAATTTCAAACGTAACAATGAATAAGCAATCTTTAAGTCTTTTTTTACAGATTTTTTTCCGTTTTTACTGCATTATAGATTAAGCAAAAAGAATTTATTCAAGATACTTTGCTCTTCTTTATTGATGGGCATAATACAACGCCACGCATTATCATATTAAAGCGGAAGAATAAAAAAATATATTTTGTCCAAATCCTTACTCCAAGTGGGAATCGAACCCACAACCAATTGCGATTACAGTCAGACACCGAATTAAGGCTAATTAACAACATAAATATTTAAATGTCATTTTAAGCAGCGCTAAAAGATAATAAAAAGCAAAACGCAGGGGCAGTGAGGAAAACAAATTAGCATAATGCAGAATGAATTGTGCAAAGTAAGCGGCAGCCTTGGCCATACTAAAAATAAACTGCAACCTTTCTGTGTATGTCACCGATAATACTTTCAAGTATTAAGAGATACAAGTATTTTGTTCATACATACATTATGAATTATGTCATATTTGAAATCGTGTTGAAAGTTGTATATTTTTATTGATTTGGCAATATGAAATGTCAAAAAATATTATTATTTTTATTAAAGAAATTAAGTGTAATATTGTTTACTGCTTCGCCTTTTTCCCGCATAATAGGATAGTCACTGGATATAATACCTAGTGTTAAGATTCTCTATTCTCCATTGTATCTTGAATGGCAGAACTGAATGCGCTTTGTTTGGAATTGCCATCGAACCCACAGTCATCGTGCTTACAGTCTGATCTGGAGGATTAGTAAAAACATATTTATGCAACGTCTGTCTGTCTTGTTGTGACAGGCTGCAGTGGTTTAAAAAATAATATCTTAATAGTATACAAATAGTATGAAAAATAAGTAAACAGACATACAAAGTAATTCACAATTCACAAATCATCAGAATACGAATTTAAATTAAATTTAAATATAAGGTCATATCATATAAAACAAATATTGACTCTCACTATTACTGTTTTTGTAATAAATTTCATAACAATTTTTAGGTAAGTATGTATATAACTGGTTATACGACAAAGCGTATTATTCAATACCTTGTATTGAATAATCAACATACATATAAAAAATTAAACCAATTGAGTTCTCAATGCAAAACATATTGTTTTAACATAAAAAATACTTCATATCTTTCTGAAATGTACACAATTATGATTGCAAATTTATTTAATAAGCAAATAACTTCCTTTTCTCTTATTGCAAATTCTGACATTGCACATTCAGGAGACAAAAATTCCAATTAAATTTACAAAGAACACCATCGACAGTGGGAATCGAATGTTCAGAGATCTAAAGAATGTGATAGGTAACGTGAAACGACTGTTGGATTGTTCCTGGACGGTCGGTTTTATTTGATTGTTTTTAACTTTACACATGTCCTGTCTTTACAATTATTGTTTCGGAAAGGATTTAGTAATGCATCCCTCCTATGGACAAAAGGCAAAAGTCAAAACAGCTTTAGATTAAATATAGAAGCTGAGAGGATTTAGTAATGCAACTCTGTAATATGGATAAAAGGCAAAAGGCAAAACATTTTTAAGAAAATGAAATATTCAATGCTAAAATTTACGAATTTTAGTATGAAAAAATATAAATTATATTTTGTACAATCCTAATTATCGTCATGCAAATGAATTTTTAGGAAAATAAATAATATCTATTCTACATGAAGTAAGCTTAAATCGAAACAGCTTACAATTTTTAATAGAAAAACGACATGCGGTAACTTGTGTTAATAAAAAATACTGTTTTAATAACAATTACTTTCACGGCCTTACGCATATTTGATATATTAGTTAATTTCAAAACCGAACAAACATTAGTATTCTTACTATATAGATTCCAAGTTGTTTCTCAGTAGGAACCCGCCAGATTAGAATCTCAGATTGATCGCTCCGAAATGGGGTACCAGCAAATAAATTAACGACAACGAGCTAACTAAAGCGAACTGTTGTACTGTAATCGAATTGGTTACAAAATCATTTACAAATGAATGATAGACAGATAGATAAATATAAATTGATAATGGAGAACGCCTTCGCTTAGATCGGATATATTATGTAGGATTGAGTCAAAACTCGTGTATTTTAATGTCGATTAATATTTAAATAATGGGTAAATAATATATATAGAAACTTACCTTCTCTGAAATAACGCGCGGCCTTGTTTTTACTGAATTCTAAATCAAAGTCTCCCTTTGAACATAATTTTCAATATGTAGGGTACATATAAAGTTTTGGGATCGGTTTCACGCTTTAACCCGCATTGAAGGGGGGATGGAGAAAAACTAGTGTCAAGACAGAGATTTTGTGTATTGATACAATAAAGAGAGAAATAAAAACAATATGTATACTAATATAATAAAGGAAACTTTGTAAATTTGATTGTAAAGAGTGATCTTCGGAAATTTTGAACCGATCATGAAAATTATTTTACAATTAAAAAGCTACATATTCAGCTATTCAGAAGTGCTATAAGCTATATTTTATTATGATTGAAAGAAAGTTTAGAGAATCCTCAAAGGGCTCAAATAAAGAAATAAAACGCGCAGATAGCGCGGCGAAATAATTCATGCAAGCGGAAATCGAACACATAACCATCGCATTTACAGTCAGACGCTGTCCCACTGAGCCCCAAATGTATCTAAGTTTGTTATTAAGCATGAATATAAGTAATTGAGTTGACATTTATACCTTTTGATAAAGTTAATTTTACTTAACTAATTTATATAATAGATACTATTAAAATATTTTAAATTTCTGTTATGAGTAAACAGAAAGATTTAGAGAATTGTTTTCGTTTCATTTCTGAGAGTCCTACTTGCCACTCATTTGTTAAGGGTTGTATTTTTTTAGGATACAAGGTAATCTAAACATTGACCAGGAATAATTTCGGTAATTATTTCCGGAAAATGCTTTTTAGCTTGACCTTAAGGTACAATTGATGATTGCCTGACTGTACACGTGATACCTATGGATTCGACCCATAATCGTGAAAATATTTATATTGGCCAGATTCTTCGATCAAAACGTGACATTAGGTTCTAACAAACAACACCAAACAAGTATTTTAACGCCTAAAAAATACAAGAGATTTTTAAAAATCATAACCATTTTTTAGAACATTCATAGTAAAAAGTGCAACACAAAAGGCAGGTCACATTTTATACTATAACCGCTTTTCACTCGGACAAGGCCGTGTCACGTTCAATTATAACAGGAATGTGCATAAAAGCCAAACAAATGCTCTTGACCTCGGCTGAAAGTATTTGTTAAAGTACACGAGTCTTCAGTGTCAACGTTAAAATTTTCATTTACGACTTTTCTTGTGTTTTGATAGGTACAATTTTTCTAAGAGCTTTCCCTTGTTTTCATAGTTGAGTTTTATTTTCTGAACTGTTAAAATTGTTGTGGATCGTAATGTGTGTGTTTATGTATTATTTATTATACTGTTTTTTATTGCGCTTAGCAAGGTAGATAGAAAGACCTAGGGTCTTAGGCGTAAGAATACTCCGTTCCACTATCCATCCGATTACAAGACATTGTGTGTTCAGTGGTGGAACTTAGCGCCACGCTTTATCTTCCCAGAGGAAAGAAATTAAAATAATTTCATTATGAGGAGTGAAGTCGAAATCGAACCAACGCTTTTACAATCAGAAACTGTCCCACTGCGCCACAATGACCTCTACTTATTTAATATTATTATATTGTGGTTTTTTAACAATTTTAAAAAAGAAATTCTTAACGTGTAGCTTTATACCATCAATCAAAGTAATTTTTGAAAGTATTTAGGTATTCTGTTATAAGTAAATTTAAATTTTATGCAAATACCAGTCTGCAAGAAATAATTCTATTAACATATAAATTACATTGTATGAACTCTTTGTATGATGTACTCAAAGATATTTCACATCGTAAAATTATACTGTTTATAAATATACGTATTCTTTAAGGTTTAAATTCAAAGTTAAAATACATTGGTATGATTATAATTTTTTTAAGTGTTACTTACTACACTTATCATATGAAAAACATTTTAAGAAAACATATAAAAATTTATAAACGTATAAACGTAGTGAGATTTGATTATGTTGTCGGTTTCCAAGAGGTGCAAGTTCGAATCCTACTGCGTTTAAATTTATGTACACGTTTGCAAACAATATAATCAGAATGTGTTTTATTACTTATTTTACAATAGGATTCCAGAAAACGTCCAAGAGTGTTCCATATCACAATTAAAAAAAATTGTTTGTGTGTTAAGGGTTATTACCTAATTAATGAGTTTCTGAATGATAACACGCCTTGGGAACGAAATGCTCGCTCCAGGTTATTTCAAAGGTGATTTCAAAATTTAGTGTCAATATATAATTATATAATATCTGTAAATGCTGGACTTAAAAAAAAATCATCCCGCTGAGTTTCTTGCGCCGGTTCTTTTTAGTTCTGAGTCATTAACTTTAGTGAACCGGTGGTAAGCTGTTTGACTTCTTATTTTGAAAAAAAATATTTGACTTTGACTTTGATTTAACACTAAGTGACTGAACTCAATAGTTTAAGTCCTAAATCCAAAAATATTAAATTCAAAATAAAGACTACAAGTTTAAAAAAATAAACAGGAACAGATAGATGTATTAAAGACAAAAAGTTTCAGTGAGTTGATAGATAATAATTTAATTTTCCAATTTGGTAAGGAAAAGTGTCATTTAGGCATACGCATTGTCAGACATTCGGTCAGGAAAACCAAAACGGAGTGTCTTGACACTAGATCGGACCTTTTTGTATATACCCTGATATTGGAGAAATAGAGGGAAACTGCAAAAAGCAGTATACAGTAATGGTAAATATCTAGGTTTCTTAATCTTAACACTAGGTTTCCTCTGCCTACCCTGCTGTGTGCATATACAGTGTGAAGCTAAAAAAAAAAAATCTAAGTAGTTACATCCCTAATTTAGTTCGATTACTTACATAGTTTTATATAACTCATATTTAGGAATTATATAGAGTACATATTTATGAAGAAAAGGCATAGAAACGATTAGCCTTATTGGTTCAAATTTAATCACGACTCACGATTTCAATGGCATAACGGTCGAATGGGCAACTGACGCTTCTGAATAACCGACCTTTCAACTTAATAGATCAGATCCAATACAGCAAAAAAATGTAGTAAATAAAACTTATTTTGAAGAATTATTGGGATTTTGATCCCGTTTTTTATTTTAGTTATTTATACAATTATTTTAAGTACATGCCAGAATTCTAGTTTTAAATTACTAAAGTTAAATATTTAATTAGGAATTTTCATTTATTATACCGTCGGGTTTTAATCAAAGCCTTTCTAAATAGTATTTAATAATAACACTTTAATAGCAAAAAGTATTTAAATTCAAGTGACATTACTTAGCCTGTTCACTCAAAAGTAATCATGAAAAAAATATTTACTACTCATCTGTTTTCAACGTATCATTTTGTTTCATAGAAATGGTTCAGCAGTTTAGCAAACAATATTTTGAAAAGAGGAAAGACAAAGTAAATATTAATGTAAATAGGTGTTATTTACAGTAATAATCCAACATATAAAGCATTTACCAACTCACATTAAGCAAAATAATGCAAATTTTAGTCAAAACAATCACAGTAGAAGAACAGAGTGTCTTGACACTAGTTTTTCTCCGTCCATGATATGCAAAAAAGCAGCTAAAATATATTCATAATTGCAGAAACTGTTTACCTGACTCTAATAAACCTCGTTAGTACTTAATTATAATTTGCATCACAAAACCGATGTGGGTGTGAACATCAATCTTTGTTTTATTGATTCACACGGTTGAACGGTTAACATGTAACCAGCAAAAAGGGTAACCACATATGTAAAATTATTTTATATGACGTAAAAAGCTATATTTTATTAATTCTAGATATGCATTGATTTTATTGTAGTACGATTTTGAATATAATCAAGTTATAATTCGCGGATCTTGTACTGACTACTAATGTAGTGGCCTGTGAAACGCTGATTATTTAAAAATATAAATAACATTATTTGGGGCCAGTCGGTGCGCAGTGACACAAGCGTGTGGGTTCGATTCCCACTCGAGGAGTGGAAATATTTAATATTTTCATTTTCTTCGCTCTGGTATCGAGGTAAAAGCGCGGCGTTAAGTTCCGCCACTTAATACGCAATGCCTACAAATTCAGCGGAAAGTGGGGAACTCACTTAACACTAGGTTCCCTTCTGCCTACCCTGTTGTGTGCGGAATACAGCGTGAAGCTAAAAAAAAAAATAATAATAAATGATATTATATACTTTGTCTGAATTTAAAATCTTAGTCCCTTATTTCATAATATACATAATTTGATATGCATTATGAAATAACCTATTATATTAAGGATTTTTTTCAAATAATAGTTATTTATAATATTGCAATAAAACAAATATATCTACAATAAATTACAAGACAAAAGTATATTATCAAAAATTCAGTATTATCAACGTTTTAATTTATTGTGTTTAAAAATATTATTGTTAGTTGAAAGGCCATAGTAATCTTCGAAAAAGACTCCTAAAGTACACTTAAAAGCTTTACTGAATACCTCTTTTGTCTTACATGTTAGAGCACAAACATTCATTTCTAGTTAAATCCGTACCTACGAGTATAAATCATAATCTACAGCCTACAGCAGTGCAAGTTAGGTGATACTGTTAACAAGAACTAATACGATAAGCCGGCTACGGTATATACAATATAAATCATCTGCATATGTATGTACATAAAGCATCTTAGAATGTAAGGTGTAAGAACATCTGACGCTATATAAAATGACTATTAAAACACCATAAGAAAAGGTGAGAGGTAAAAGAGGAAGGGTGAGACCTCGTTTGAGTTTAGTCAATACAAAATAGTACATATGATACTGAAGGAAGATCACGTTAAAAACATGAAAATCCTGTGGAGGGCGTGTATGAAGAGGTTGATGACAGTGGACGAAAGAAGTATGCAGTGTCAGTTTGGTGCTCCGTTCTCTCTGAGTAACTCGCTAGGGATAAAGCGTGAAACTAAAAAAATACGATCTGAGTAAATCAGAACATACGATCCACAACCCTGATTTTGATTAATTATTCACTGGACGGAACGTAATAGTTAATTTAGTGCTAATAGTCATGTAAATGATTAGCTAATATTATATTACAAAATAGGCAATCATGGCGCAGTGGGACAGCTCCTGATTGTAATCGCAATCGTTATGGATAGTTC
Source organism: Dryas iulia moderata (assembly GCA_019049465.1). Classification (NCBI taxonomy): domain Eukaryota; kingdom Metazoa; phylum Arthropoda; class Insecta; order Lepidoptera; family Nymphalidae; genus Dryas; species Dryas iulia. The sequence goes on from CM032417.1 coordinate 13,731,234, forward strand.
GATCTTGTCACATACAAATAATAATTATAAGCAGTTAATTTTCAAATTTTTAACATTTTTAAAGTGTTATTTACACACGTAAAAAAATTGAAAAATATATTTAGTAAACATATACAAATTTCGACGCACCTGAGCGGTCAGAGCGCCTGGACAGTTTCCAAGAGGCGCGGGTACGAATCCTGCTGCGGCCAAATTTTTATACGTATTTCTAAATGTCTTTTTTAATCTATTTTCATTTACCCGCTCTGGTAAAACAAAGAGGGGTATTGAGCTCCACCAATCAATACGTACGCAATGTTTCCAATTCAGACAGAAAGTAGAAAACAGAGTGTCTTGACACTAAGACTCACTGTTATTACAAAGACAGACATGAAGATAACAAAATCTCACAAAATAATAAGCATAAATTCCAAGTAATAGCCAACCAAGCAATTCATATATTTAATCTGCTATTTGCACCGCCAGTGTAAACTGCAAATTGTATACACTAATGCAATCTTGCCCCATAAAAGTGGACTGTAGGCGGCGTTCTCACGAATTTAATCTCTTCTGTTGATTCACATGGTACCTGACCGGCATTGAGATAGATCTTCTACAAAGTATTGAGGCCTAAGCTTGGCTTTGCCCGCGTAGGTTCTTTTATTTGTATATCTATTTTAGAAATTATAAGCGTTTATCTTCTATATTATTTTATGTATATGATAACTGTTAATTTAGAAAACATATCCTTTGGACGAATAGTGTATTATTACGAAATATTAAAAAAAATAATTAGGATCGCCATTTGACGTAAAAATATCTGTTTTATATACTCAAAAATATATATTTTTAATAATTTTCACGGTTGTGAAGTCATGGAAAGTGTGTATGTAACCCTTTGGTCAATTGTACCCAGTATTTAAGCTTTAAAATGCTGTACTGAAATTGCACCCGTATTGAGTTACAACAGCATCCTTGCCAAGCAATATTTGAAATGCATTTTTAAAGGGGAAGAGTTAATTTAAAAATAATAATAAACGTTTTAACTCTTTTATCAACTACTTGAAAATCAGTTAAAAAGTCCGTTAATTATGCTGAACAGTTTGTGTGTGGGCATAATGTCGTTATAACGAATGTAGAATATAGTATTTTTAGATTTTCTACCAATGTCACGTGGACTAGATTTAAATTCAATTCATTTTCAATTTGAAACTGTTTGTAATTATAAACCAGCTAAGTAGATCGGAGAACCGGTTTAAGAATAGAAAAAAAGTCAAAGGGCCAGTCGTGGCGCAGTGGCACGAACTTGTGACTGTAAACGGCCTAGAGTGGGAATCGAACCCACGTTCGATTCCCACTCGAGAAGTGGAAATATAGAATATTTTCATTTTTCTTCGCTTTGGTATCAGAGGTAAACGCAATGCCTTCGAATTCGGCGGAAAGTGGGGAACGGAGTGTCTTAACACTAGGTTCCCTCTGCCTACCCTGCTGTGTGCGGGATACAGCGTGAAGCTAAAAAAAAGTTAAATATAGGTAAAATTTATTATAAAGTCACTTAAAAATAATATAATGTATATCCCTACTTTAGCGTTTTCTTCATATTGAATTCTATGAAAAATTCAATGAAATGATTGTGAAGAAGCTACACAAAGACAGACTGAGTTACTTTAGCATTTATATTATGAGTGAAGATATTTTCTCTAGTTGCGAAGTCATATTTTATTTTTCAAATTCTGTTACAAACTACTATGAAATTCTGAGTGGTAGTGGAAGTTATAATAGTTCTTTCTTGAAATAATCATTTCAGAATTTCAATTTCAACAATGCCAACTATTTTGAAATAGTTCTATTGGTTGTTGTAAATTATTTTTAAGCAAATATTAAAAGTATATACCGACTGGTCAAATTTGCTTAACTAACTTTTTTTTGGGAAATTTCGAATAATGATTATCTATCTATAGCTTCACGCTGTATCCCGCGCACAGCACCCTGCTGTGGCACAGGCACAGGGAACCTAGTGTTAAGACACTCCGTTAACCACTTTCTGCCGAATTCGGAGGCAATGCGTGTTAAGGCAAAGAAAATTGGAAATATTAAATATTTCTACTCCTCGAGTGGGAATCGAACCCACAACCAGCCGCTTTACAGTCACACTAATGTGCTTCTGCGCCACGACTGGCCCCATAACGACTATCTTAACAATAGGTTGAAATACTTAATATAAATAACTTATCAATAGGTTGAAATTTTAATTTAAAAAAATGCTTATCAATAATTTGAAACTAAACTCATTGGCATAAGTTACGTAAAGGGCGGTTTTCCTTCACGTATTAATGATCTTTTTAAGAAAAAAAACTACTTCCGCCCAAATTTGGAATATTGTTTTTTTTCTTGTCACCAGAGCGGAGAACTAAAAATAATTTAAATACAATCATTTCCTCGTGTGGGAATCGAACCCACAACCAATGCGTGAAATGTCATATGCTGTCACAACAAGTCATTCACCAGATTTTTTCTGTCATTTGTCGCCTAGTGAACAGACACTAACAAAAATAACTTAGTTAGTTATTTCTCACGTATTTAAAACTATATGATACAATAATATGTACATATACATATATCTCACACACAACGTGACGTATAAATTTATAACGCATTACAATGCGGCGCGTCTCTATTGTTAGAAAGTAGGTTAGAGTTTCATGGCTTAGACCTGGATTGATACTTGCAAGATATTCTCTGAATAGATATCAAGATATTGAAACAGATAACGCGATATGCTAATATAAAGATTTTCTGAATTATTCTATTATTCTAATAGACCTGGTGAGGCGTAAATAGATTTGGGATTTGCTTAAGCAATATAAGTGCCTTCATTTTATTTCATTTAATGTATTTCTATGAATTGTTTTCAAAATTTTGAAAAAAGGAGCAAGAATCCTTCAAGAATTATTTTACTTTAATTTTATTATAGTTCAGTTATATATTTTGTAAAAAAAGTATTAATTCATTAAAATGCCCCGATAAAATATATTATATCCCCAATTTTTACAAATATTTTAATATTTAAAGAGGTAATGTTAATCAATCTTGCTTTACATCTTATTGGCGTAAATTTCTGCCTGAAAAAAAAAAAACATTTTATAGTGTATTATATTAATATATTAAAATGTACATCAACGCAGAAAGAGTTTTATTTTACCAAGATTTCGATCCAAACGTCGGTTTATTTTGGACGTTATGATCTGAAAGGTCGGCTGCAAAATCTACAACCGTGATTTTCCCATCCCTGTATATATTTCAAAAATTCTTTACCTTTACCAAGTAACACTCAAAATAACAACTTTTTATAAAGGTACCCTGCGCTTTGGGTGTCAGTCACTTAGAAACCGAAGAGATTTGTTTACTAAGTGACTGACTTAGATTCCTGAACTAGACCATACAATTGTTTTACCAGACAATTTAGACTCCTGAGTCTAGATCCCATGAAATCTAAACTGAAAAATACTGCATTTTTATGTTGCAGTGAAACACTCATATACAACGTCTTGAAAACACAATAAATACTTTTCATTAAAAAAACACTATTTTTAAAACTACACAAAATATAAATAGATTAGACTACTTAGATACAAAAAATAAAATTTAATAAAGTCTATAGGATCTTTTTTCTTATCACTTCTAGAATAAAATCAACAAAACACTAAGCACACAGCCGGTTAAAACTTCTGCGACTAAAGTAAAGAAAAACAAAATGTCGCTCGTTAATATTATGGCCGGTTAGTTTTAAAGCTTTGAGAAACTCTTGAATTAGATTTATTTAAAAGTGCAATAAAAGTGAAGGATTTTATTTTTAAAATTGCATTAGACTTGCTAATAAATAATAAATCTATCTATAATACAAATTAAAAAACCACTTGACATTTTTTTTCGTATTGCAGGATTTATTTAGGTTCTAATCAAATAATTACTATGAAAATTCTAATACACTATGAATGGTATTTATTGTGTTGTGGCCAGTCGTGGCCCAGTGGCACAAACGTGTGACTATAAACAACTGGTTGTGGGTTCGATTCGCACTCGAGGAGTGGAAATATTTAATATTTCCATTTTCTTCGCTCTGGTATCGAGGTAAAGCGCGGCGTTAAGTTCCGCCACTTAACACGCAATGCCTCCGAATTCGGCGGAAAGTGGGGAACGGAGTGTCCTAACATTAGGTTCCCTCTGCCTACCCTGCTGTGTGCCGGATACAGCGTGAAGCTAAACAATACACTCCGTTCGTCAATTTCGTCCGAACTTGAGATTATAGTGTTTTGTGTGGCGGAACTCTGCATTTTTTCGCATTAAGCTGAGTAAATGAATATATATCATTCAATAATTAATATACAATCATTCACCTGAACGATAATCGAACCCACAAACATCATAATTACAGCGAGACGCTATGCCACTGCGCAAATACGAGTCATACTACAAAAAAAGGAACCAAAAATGTATCACAGCTAAAACTTTTTTGACTAAATTAATATGAGGAAAACTGTAACTAAACTATCCTTTTATATTATTATAAAAATATTTTCGTTTTGTTCAATCTGGTTATGCAAAGTGAAGATTTGAATTCCGACGTCACGTAATCCTTATATTATAATATACGTAAAGGAAAATATTTGCAGCATTTTTTACGAAAATTGGCCGACGCTAAAGTTTGTATATTCAACATAAGAAGAAGTGCCGAAAGCCTACACTTGAGCCTATACTTAAAAATACATTTAATTAATAAATATTACACACACACATACACTACCATCGGCTTGACATACACATCTATATAAAATGACATAGGTACATATGATGTGATTTTAGTATTCCTAAAAGCAGAAAACATAAAACTAATAATATTTCCATTTTCTCATTCTGGTGTCGAGGCAAAGCGTGGCGTTAAGTTCCACTACTTAACACACAATGAAGTCGGCGGGAAATGGGAAACGAAGAGTCTTAACACTAGGATCCCTCTGCCTACCCTGTTATGTGTGGGATACAGCGTAAAGCTGTGTGATATAAAAAAATACCGACTTCTCTCAACCCTACTTACAAAAATACATAAAAAACAAAATTAAAACAATATTTAGCAACCAACATAACATAATAAACGTTCAATTATTTTATAAGAAGCATAGCATAGCAAATCTAGCGTCATCAATCATAAAACATAAAAAGTATCGTTTTCCATATAGGTACAGCAACGATTGTGATGGCGCGACGCGTGTTATCGAACACAAAGAATGTGTACGTAACCGTTTACAAATTGCAACACAATCATGCTTAAAACGTATCGTGTTAATATGCTTAAGAAAAGGCGGAAAGTATCCAAATGTTGTTACATCATAGGAGATTTACAAAGGAATTACAAAATGAGGAAGGTATGTTTTGGTGTGAGTTTTTTAACAGGATTAATTGCGTACATTATATTTGAATATTCAACTTTTCGAATACTTCGCAAGTATCTGTGGCTACGGACTCCTGTAAAGGGTTCGAAACGTAGGGCTTTCTGAGATGTTTTTACGAATACCAAATTTACTATAATACTATAATAATTTCCTATAATACAATATTTACGAGATTAATTTCGTTAAAATAGTTCATTTCATAATTTCTACAAATTGCGAAAAGAAATTGTTATCATTAGGAAGTATTTCGCATATTTTATACAAGCATGGTAAGCAAAGAAAACGGAAGCATTTGTGTAGTAAGTGACTGGAAATCGTATGCTGGTCTATACCATATACAGACATGTAGAAAAACAAAACACATATACAGAATGTAGCAAGATTCGGACCCGTACTTCTTGGAAACCGCTCTGACCGTTGAGCAATGTATAATACATTGCTATGTCTATCACTATCAGGTGCTTCGAAATTCCTATAAAAATAATCCAACTTATTTTTAATATAAGCATCGCTGTACAGAGATTTTTGCTACCCAAAGATTATTCTACAAACAAGTTTAACAAGAGAGAATGCTATTTATTAAATACTTTTAACATTTTAAAGTGTCATCATCTCACACTTACGAAATTTTCTCAAGATGTCTTATACTTAAACCAATACTTTTTACCATTCCACACATTATATCACAGATAAAAAAGATCTATTAACAACATACAGCACTCGTGTATCAACCCAACCCCCACTCGACTCACGTTTCACGTCGACACCGGAACGTACTCAGGAAGTGTACAACGGCTGGTCGCAAAAGTAAATAAACTTGCTAAGTAAACCTCAGAAATCTAAGTTTCTTGTATCGAGTCTATGTGTGATACTTATTCTTAGTTTAGAGATAATTTACTTTTTAAGTAAAAACTACTTAAAAACTACTCGGACTCTTTTAGTTTATACAAAGCTTTACATTTTTTCCTGCTTAGCAAGAGGATTGAGAAGGAACTAAATTTGAGACACTCTTTTCTCTACTTTCCGCTTAAAATCAAATAAAACAACTTTGTTCAATGAATAACACTGCGCTACGATTGGCCCCATTTACAAATATAATATAAGCTTTCCCTTCGTTTCATTAGAAATTAGAATGAAAGTAGAAATAAACAGAGAGGACGAGTGACACAACACTCCACTATTTTTTTTTTGACCGAGCATATAATCCACCATTACATGTAGACAAAAAAAATACGCCACTCATTTTATTTTCTTTAGTAATTACTTAAAAGCAACTTATGTTTCTTCAGTTATTTTGGAATTAACAAAGGTAGACCTTTGGTAACTTAATTTTACTATAGTATCAAAACTTTTGCATTAAACGCTACGTGAAACTTGGGCAAATTGGGCCTTCGGATCTCACCAAAAGTTTTGCTATAAAGACGAGACGCGTTATTGGATATTTCAATTATTCAGACCTTGGCTATTATTTAGATATTTCAAAGTGCCGCCCTATTTCTGAAAGACCATCAATCTGGCTTGGCTTATAAATTTGTGTAGTTATACAAGCAGTTCCTTTGTTAACAATGTTTTAGAACATTTTTAACATAATTAGAATTTTTTTGGGTATAAATCCAATTAATATGAAAGTCCATTCAATTAAAATGATTAAGTAAACAATTTTTAAACTAGATAATTTACGTATTTTTGTTTTAACAAAGAAAAATATGGTAGTTCTCCACTTTCCGTCCGATACCGAGAAATATTGAGTCATAAGTGGCGGAACTCAACGCCGCGCATTGTCTTCTAACATAATCATTCCCCCGCAAAGGCCCAACTGAACCCAAAACCACATCTTAACTTTTACGTCATACGCTAACATACCGCGCTGCGATGGATTTCACTAATAAATTTCTTACATTAATATAGCTAATTAACCCATAATACACAAAAACCAACAATTTTTAAGTGACAATCTTTAATTATATCTTCACCATTTACCTGAATTAGGCTAACTCTTTTTGGTAGCTCTCAACGGTAATACTTCTCGGTATATCTCATACTGAATTTATGAGGCTTCATATATCCCTTCGTAGCCTCGCATGTGCGCTCAATAAGAATTACGTTATACCAAATATAATAAGGTAAGATCTATGAAATCTCGTCCGTGATATATTTTTCGTAATCCAATATTTTACTTAAGTTAAGCTAAGAAACTATTGCTGTCTTCGACTGATTGAACGTTTGCTTGTTATGTAAAACTAGTTTATATACTGGTAATTCCAAAAGAAATTGATAATTATTACAATTTTAATTTGCAGCTTCAAGTTTTTTGCTGCGTAGCAAGATAGTCAGAGACCCTATGGTCAAGACACTTCATTCTCCACTTTCCGGTTGAAATCGAACCATTGCGTTTGAGTGGCGGAACTTAACGCCGCACTTTGTAACCGAGAAGAAGAGACTTTTGTCACAGAACCAGAAATGAATAAAATAATAAATAACATTTTTTTGTGTGAAAATTGAACTCACTAGCAAATGCGGTGACTGTCAGGGGCTATCCCCCTATTCGATAATGGCTTAAATTTATGAAACGTAACTTACAAAACCAAGTATGTGGATACTTCGTCTTGTTAGTACTGGTTAGTTAGTGGTACTTATGTATGTAATTAGATAAGTATTCAAAATTTAAAACAAGTGCTTAGCCTAAGAAATGACAATATTTTAACCGAATTAGGTGTAATGTTTAAGAAATCCGACATATCGAACACTTTGCAGCAATCCTTGTTACTCATAAGCTACTTCAATCCGCAAATATTAACTTAAGCTTAATTAGACCAAATTTCAGCAACTAATTGCAAATTAATTCAGTTTTACCAATATTAGTCGAGCTGGTAAGCAAAGGTGCATCAGAATATCGAACTCGTCGCGTTTGCATTGCTCTTCAGCTGTCTCGTTAATCGTAATTGAACGTTGCGGCTTAATTAGTCCCCAAAGCTTTGTTACACAGTGTCAGAGGGTTTATTTATATAGTAAATACGTATGTATATACATATGTATATGTGTATACTATAGCATATGCGAATATGCAAACATATACACATTTGCTATATGCACATGCATATAGCATGCATACTTATATTATAAATACGAAAGTTTGTCTGTTTGTCTGTCACGCTTTTACGGCGATTAGCCATACCGGTCCGATTTGAATAAAATTTAGAATAAAAGTCGTGATAAATTGAGGATCAAACATGGGCTACTTATTTTTTCAAAAATCAACCTCTATAGGGTTGAAATGGGGGATGAAAATTTATATGAAAAATCTAAACCGCTTGACCGATTGTAATGAATTTTGGTATATATATTATTAATATATTAAGTTTATAATCCAAGATTAAGCATAGGCTATTTTATTTTTCAAAAATCCACCCCCGAGGTTTGCTATATAACAAAACAGCTATATAGTTCACGCGGCGAAACCGCGAGTGGGCCGCTAGTATGTATATACATATGTACTTTGACGAGATGTATACTGTAACAGCAAGTACAAATATTTTACAAGATATATAAGTAAGTAAAAAAAATGGAACAAAGTAAGATTCAAGATTGATTGTTTACAATATTTTCTCTCTAAATAAAATTATAAAATGAGAGGTCTTTGCACACTCTATTATGTGTAAGGACCTCTTGATATAATGTGACCACGTCTGACTGTAAAAGGTGTGGTCGTGGATTCGATTTCCACCCACGGGAAAGAGTCATGTCGTCATCCACCTCTTGATTGTTATACCATTAAAATTTAAAACTATAATAAATGTTGCTTGGAAAATGTAATACATGCTCGCTCTCTCACATGATCGCTCCTAGTATTTGTATAGTAATCCTTAACGCCTGGCTCTTTCAAGATATACTGGAATACAGTACTTTGAGTTTAGTCTTCTAATCCTTGAATACATATTTAAATACATGCTGTACTCGCAACTTCGTTCGCGTCGAATTGTACAAAGAAAATAAAAGTAGCCTAAGTGACACCCTATTGTATCAATTACCTGCCTGAAAGTCCCGTCAAAATCTGACCAGTCGTTCCAGAGATTAGCAGGAATGAACAAACAGACAGACAGACAAAAATAGTAAAAAAAAGTTATTTTGATATACATATGTACCGTGTATATGTACGTATGCATGCATCAGACAGGGAATGTGGAAAACGGAGTGTCTTGATAATACGTTCTTTCTGCCTACCCTATTAAGCTTGAAAAACAGCATGAAACAGATAAAAAAATATGTAAAATATAGATATATACACAAATCAACGTTAAATGTATGTTTCAGAGCTCAATATCTAAGATAAGGGGAAATTGGAGTACGAATTGATATATCACCCTCTATATCATGTAAAATACGACATTTTTTTTATTATTCTTTGCTGAACGAGGCCAGGCCACTCGTTTATTATAAATGGCAACAAACCTCTACGTTTGCACATTTTGTCAAAACATTCACTTGTCGTTTTTGGCGAATGACGAAACTGCGCGCGGTAGCCAAATATTTCGTTTTATGTTGTAAATAAAAATCTGCGAGACGAATAGAACATATGTTTATATGTTTTTAAGAGAAAAATTGAAAATTCTGCATGTATTTAATTGGTTTATAATTATATTCATATGGTCCAGTGCAATAGCTGTTTACGCGATGATTGTGGATTCGATTCCCACTCAGAAGTATTTTAATAGTTTATCTTTCTGGTAACAAAACAAAGCGCGACGTTGCTTTCTACCGTTCAATACGAAAAGTCTCGCAATCGGACGAAAATCGGAGAACAGAAAGTCTTGACACTAATTTCTGAATCTAAAAAATCATATAAAAATTAGTACTAGAATAAATACACTATACTTCTAGTATCTAGTATCTCTGAGGAGATAATTTATATCTATATACTTAAAAATACTTTTCTGAAAAAGCACGTGTAATTTCCTCACCCATTAGTAACATTAAAAAGCTTCAAGTCTATGTAAATATAGTTGCTAGCATAAAGGGTTTGAGTCCTTTGAAAGCTTTAGTATTTAATGTTATCTTAAGTGATATTAAAGTCTCAATTGTTACACTGACAATGCACATCGTACATAAGAGAAATGTACAAAGTATGAATATGAAGATAGATACGAAATAATATTATGAATATAGTAGAAATCTATTATAAGTTATTAGAAATTGTATATTTATTAAGTTCCATTAAAACTGCTAAAATAGTAGTGTAGGTAGTTAAAATCAATATGATGGTAAATTGGACTTAAATAGATCTATACTAATATAGCATAGAGGTAAAGTTTGTAAATTTATTTGTAAGGGCTAATCTTATGAAATACTGAACCGATCATAAAAACTCTTTCACAATTAGAAAGCTACACTATCCAGTACTACTATATGCTATATTATATTATGATTGAACAGAAAGTTCAGGTGCTAGTCGTGGCGCAGAGGCACAGTGTGCCTGTAAAGCGATGGGGATTGTGGGTTCGATTCCCACTCGAGGGGTGCAATTATTTAATATTTCTATTTTCATCGCTCTGGCGTCGAGGCAAAGCGCGGCGTTACGGTCCGTCACTTAACACTCCGAATTCGGCGGAAAGTAGGGAACGAAGTGTCTTGTCACTAGGTTCCCTCTACCTACCCTGGTGTGTGCGGGATAGAGTGTGAACCTAAAAAATAAAAAAAAATGAAAGTTCAGAAAATCCCAAAATAAAACAACGAAAGATAACCAAACACCTAAGAATATATTAAGATAAAACAAAAAACAAAATGAATTAGAAATGCTAGGAGAGGATCATTAAGCATGAAAGACAAGAGTTTCGCTCTCAAGTGTTGAGTGAATGAACGCGTATAAGAAATATTACAAGTAGTTATTGTTTGTTGGATTGAGAAAGACAAGTGGTAATTGCGGCTTTCAGACAAAATAACACTGATTTCAGTAAAAATGACCTAATCCAAGAATAATTTATGAAATCATTTTTTTTGTAGCAAAAAAAGCTGTTTATGTTCACTACTTTTGACTTATTTTTGCATAAAAATTATGACTTTGGCCATCGTGGTGGAATGCGACAGCACCTGACTCTAAACGCGATTGGTTATGGGTTCCATACCTATTTGGGGGCAATGGTGATTATATTAAAACTTTCCTTTTCTTTGCTCTCGTGTCAAGGCAAAGCGCGGCGTTAAGTTCCGCCACTTAACACGCAATGCCTCCGAATTCGGCGGAGAGTGGCGAACGAATTGTCTTAACACTAGGTTCCCTCTGCCTACCCTGCTGTGTGCGGGATGCAGCGTGAAGCTAAAAAAAACATTAAAACTTTCATTTCCTCGCTCTCGTAACTAAGATAAAGCGCAGTTTCAAGGTCCGCCACTCAACACCTTGATTTTGGACGAAAAGTGGAGACGGGAATGTGTTGACATTAGGATCAATCTCTGACTACCCTGCTATCCAGTATAAAGCGTGATGCTGCTACTTTTTAGCGCATAATGACGTTTTTTGTGAAAATAACTCAAAGGTATGAATTTATTAAAAGACAGCTTTTCTATATTTGGCTTTATACTTGTTAGGTAAGGCACGCAATATATGTTTATATTATATAATATAAAACGCGTTACTGAGTGAATAACCGACAGTGTAGTGGAAGTTAGTCAACGTAGAAAGCTGAAATTTAGCATGCAGGTTCTTTGACTAGGATTTTTTTAATTCCTATGCAAATGGAAAAAAATTAAAGATAATTATAAAAATATAACATTGAATGAAGGCTAAAATATTCGGAATGTATACATTAGAGACAAAATAAGTACTTTTTTATCTTATATTTACAAAGGACGCTACTAAGCTCCCATTATATAGCACACGACAGTGGCAAGAAAACTTTTACTTTTAAAATATGGAAAATTCTTGAGTAAACCAATTCAAATTCATTTTCTTTCACTTCGAATGAATTCAAAAGCAAGAAAGTACTAAAGATAATTTAATTCGTCTCCTCTTACCTAGCTAAAATGTAAGAAAATTGAAGCCATCGCATCGTAGCGACAGCTTCTTACAATTATTAATTTTTTTAATTTTAATAAATGAAAAAAAGAAACTCGATTCTTTTTTCAATAAATACATGAAGCGGCGAAGATGTATAATACTTGGCAGACTACTAGTTTTATATAAAGAAAAAATAGGAAGTCGTTTTTTTTTTAAATTATGCATTACGAATTACAATACATAAAATAATAAAAAAAAATACATACTCTATCGTATGTTTGGCATACATGTTAATTTCTTTATTGCATTTTTTTTTCAACATTTTAATTTTATTTTAACAAATCATGTATTAAGAAGCTATTTTCAATTTATCAAAGTCTAAGTCCAAGGCATTTGCTGCAGCAGTTTCATGTCTTTTTTCACCCATCAGGACAGCCCAAGAGAACCTAGTGGCAAGTCAAGTCACTTCGTTCTCCGATCTTAACATAGGATATGTTACACAACAAATTATATCAACTATTAATAATATAATAAACAAATTCCCTTTTTTTCAATAATACATGCCATCGTAACAAATTGCAGGATAATGTTATTCTTTACATGTCAACATTATCCGCAACGTAACGCCTATAAAATATGAAAGGCAAGTTATCTCATCAATATTTGAAAGGATCTCTGAAGGGTCAGCCCTTGTGACGGCGATAGATATTTGCAATGATAATCGGCGCCAAAGACCCTATTTTACATAATTGCGAACACTGTGACGGCTGTGTTACGTGTTTTGTATATTGGAAATTTCTACTATAAAATAACTATACGCAATGCCTCCGAATTCGGCGGAAAGTGAGTAATGGATGTCTTAATACTAGTTCCCTCTGCCTACCTTGCCGTGTGCGGGATACAGCGTGAAGCTAAATAAAAAAAATAACTACACTATTTGTTCCAGTTCTTTGCATTTCCTTCTTCTATTATGGCTAACAAAAGTTTATGTTAAGACATTTTAATCTACACGTTTCTTCAATTCACAAGAATTACATCCTCCTTCAAGAATACGGGTGTATTCTTTCAATAAAAATACCGCCGTACTTCTTAACTTCCTAGCCAAGATTTCGTTGATGACAAAAAAAATGGTTAAAAATTCACACATATACGCATCGAACATTCAGCAAGGAAAACACCAAATAATTATAACATAAAATAACCAAAAAAAAAGCGCAAAAAAATGTAAAATTTTGTAAAAATTTCAACTGAAACATTCAGCTTTCAGTTACCGTTATGACCTACATCCGACTTCATTACCTAATCTCCAGTTAAACAGCACCTAATGAAGCACATCGCAACACACAAAGCCTTGCAAAGGCGTATTGTATGCGAGCTAATCTATCATATGTCTTGTTAAGACAATAGCACAATATAACAGTGTTCTACAAAACGTTCAGCACGGCTCTGAACGATAAACGGCGACACAATGACTAGTTAAGTGTTCTGAAAGGTTGGTTATAAATTTTTAGGAAAGTTATCACAGATGTCATAAAGCTAGCTGTAAAAGGGAAAATTTTGTGGGGAATTGTTTCTTATATAGATTCTTATGTATATACGTATACACATAGACATTGTTAGTATGTTCATATACACAGGTATGATTGTTTAATTTTTATTTCTTATATGTTATTATCAAAATACGTATGTAATGTAGATATCTAATGTTAATATTTTTGTATAAATATTTATCTTTTTTATGCTTATATATACTAAACTGTTATAAGAAACAACTCATCATTATCTACTGTAATAAAAAAAAATCACTATATAAATATATTTCTTTTTGCCAATATTCCAATTATGCAACAATATTTCCTAACATATCTCAACTCAATTAGCAAATTAAAGCTTAATTACAAAAAAAACAAAGGTTAATTTAAGCTCAAAAACTTGCATTCGGGTCAACGAGCAATAATTGACTTTCACCACTAAACGTAATTTAAAGTACTTCCAAACAAACAAACATACTATGTAAGGTTTATGATTTATTTTATAATACAATTTATGTATATAACGAAGTTAACTTGTTGCACTGATCGAAACGCTGTCAGTCGTCTATTCAATTAACGTCAGGGTAAAATTGATTTTAATCAAGTATAAATGTTACTGCCAAACACTAATAATAATAATTGATTATTAATAAATAGAAATTAATACTAATGGGTCGAGTCGTGGCGCAGAGGCACAAAGTGTGACTGTGAAGTAACCAGTTGTGGATTCGATTCCCACTCAAGGAGTGGAAATATTTTATATTTCCATTTTTAGTGTCGAGGCAAATGCCTCCAGAATCCGGCGGAAAGTGGGGAAGGAAGTATTTTAACACTACCTTCCCTCTGCCTACCCTGCTAGGCGCGACATTCAGCGTGAAGCTAAAAAAATAGAAATGGCAGCATTGTGTTCTGTGAATGATATTAATGTCTATCGGTCTATTCATAAAAGTTATAGAACAGTTAAAGTGTTCTATACGCTCACTATAGAGCAAACGTCAAAAAAATGTATTCAAACCGATTTTAGCGCTAAAACCGTACTATAAGGTACTATTAAAAGTTATAGTGGCGATACCCTACTATAGCGGCTCTATAAGATAAAAAATGGCCGATTCTCGACAGCTGATAATTGAAAATGACATTGGACGTGAGTGACTCGTCAATGTCGCTATCGACTTTGCATAATATTAATCCCATCCAATATAATTATGCTGTGTATCAATTTTCAACTTTTAATTAAAATGAAAAGCTTTACAAAGCATACATACTGCTCGGAAACGATAGCAATAATGGAGAAGAGTCGGAGCGAGAAGTGGAAGAAGCAGGGGTTGACCCGTTTTCCTTATACGACGAAGGTTTAGGACGCGTTACCGCTTCATTAAATATTACTGCTTTATGATAAACATTGTGCGTAGATTAACCATGGAGACATGCAATTAGACAATATTATTAATAAAGTGAAGTTTTGAGTAGGAGAAATTTAGTTAGAAAATTTTATAAAATATAGTTTAACGCCGAGCTTTCCCTCAACACAGAGCAAAGAAAGAAAATATAAATTGAAGTAAATATTTTATTGCCTGGAGTGGATCGGACCCACAACAAGTAGTCTGGTTACATGTTACTTTGGCCCGGGCACCATGACTGACCTCATTTGTTAGATTTGGTTAATAAAAACAGTTATTCTATAAATTTTATTCTTTAGATGTGTTAATACAATAATACGTTTGAGATTTCTCCTTATAGTGAATTATTTCATTTTTGTTCTAAAAATTTTAATGTTTTGCCTTTTCTACGGCCATATGGATCTCAGGAAGCTCTTTCTGTAAACATTTGCTGCTATTCTTGAGTGATTGTCAGCTGTAACCAAAAAGGAATCTATCTATTAGTCTTTTTAAATATGTTTCCGAAGAAGTATGTATTATAAATTAATAAAACTTTTATTTTATTGAAGTTTAACAATTTTATTGTATTCAATTCAATTTAAGTGTTGTTAATCCAAATTTAATATTGCTGTAATATAAGATCGTACTGAATGATTTTATGAATCTAACGTAGTAATATATTATAGTAATCAAAAATAAAGAATAGGTTCATTCAATACACATTCTTAATCTCCAAGATTGTGGCTAGTGCTAGTACTTGGATGCCACCATTAAAAGTAAAAATTACTAGGCAGTAGTAGCTATTAATGTATTATAATGGAAAATTAAAATTTTGTCTCGCTTCCATCAAATTATTGTTGAATTAAAATTGGACTAAATTGACTAAACTAATAAAAATTGAAATGACTTTCTGGGTATTGGGGTATTTTGTTATTTAATATTTCATGTCACCACAATTTAAATTATACCTTAACAGTTCTATTAATATGAAATCATTTAAAAAAGATAGGGTGACAGAGTGAGATTTGTGTGCGGCTGTTAGTCAAATTTAATATATTACAACATTACTTTTTTCTTTTTATATTATTTCCTGTTCTATTAAACAAGAATTGATATAATTACATAAATATTTCTTTATTCAAAATGAAACACTAAGTGCCAAATGTCGTATTTTATATGTACCTGGTATCTGAGTAAAACATTTATGTGAAGTATACTGTGAACTCAGGAGGGAGCCAAACTGAAAATATCAGCACACCAGTGCTGGTCGTATAGGTGGTGAGCTACAAACGTTTTAGTATTTGTTTTTTCTATAAATATAGCGTCTAGCTGATCATTTATAATACCTGAGCTTCTTAGGTGACATTTTTATATAACTTGAGGCCTTAATTGTTCTTCTCTTCTTCAAGGGTTTTTGCCATATTGTAAAACTGAAAAATTAGTGCCGTGTAAAAAAATAACTAACACAATTACTTTTCCTCAGCAATTTCTTTCAAGATCATCTATGGAATAGAAGCATAAGAATTGAAACATAACATGCGTATGAATGTTTACAAACAAAACTTACGTGTTCGAATAACTGTATCAGTAAAACCACCTTTATACTCCTCCACCAATCTCACTTCTTGCTTTTTTGCTCTCTACAATTTTGAGTCGATGCCATTTATAAGTAATGGAGTAATATTTCAAAAAAATTCACACGTACGCTACTACTAGTAAACAAATGTCAATAGCTTATCGCAACCACAACAACAGAATATGTTTTTATCCTTTAATAATGTCTATGATCAGTTGGAATTAGTAAAATTAACACTTATATGTGCGTCAATTTGCATAGTTTGACAAACTTTCTTGCCATTTCATCGTAGTGGCACCATTTTAGCTTATAACAGTATATTAGTTATAGTAGGCTTATAGTACTGTTATTGGAATAGGCATTTGTATGGAACGTTTCATAAGCTTATTAAGCATTTTAACTAATGAACGTTTTAGCTTTATAAAGCATTTTTTATGAATAAGGCCGTATAGATATAGAGTGCTATGGCAGCTTAACAAAAAAATCTAATGCAAAAAACACTTTGTTCACCGTTTCAAAAAAACACAAACAAGAAATGGTCAAATAGTGATATCAACGACCCGCTTTGCTTAAATAATATAATATAAATATAACTTTTTTCCTTTATAATGAAAGCCGTCGTACCTATAACATTTCAATTTACAGCGCAGCCGCACTGTGCAAAGTTGCCAAATTT
Organism: Dryas iulia moderata; assembly: GCA_019049465.1. NCBI lineage: Eukaryota > Metazoa > Arthropoda > Insecta > Lepidoptera > Nymphalidae > Dryas > Dryas iulia. The sequence goes on from CM032417.1 coordinate 13,748,808, forward strand.
CAAAGTACACATAAGCTTTAATTAGAGCAAAATAAAAATAATGCCATTTTTATAAATAATGAAACTATAATAACTAGATTATCGCGTCGGTTATTGTATTCGACAACAACAAATAAGTTGAGGCAGTCGTGGCGCGTCAACAAACGTGTGAATGTAAAGAATGGTTGTGGGATCGATTACCACTCGAAGAAGTTGAAAAGATTTAAAAATTTCAAGAGCGGCGTTAAGTTCCGACTACTTAAACACGCCAATGCCTCCAAAAATTGGCGGAAAATGGAGAACGGAGTGACACTGGGTGCGGGATAAAGCGTGTGGCTGTAAAAAATAGAACAAATAAGTTTCAATGACATATAAAATGATTTTAAATCGCGAAAACCAAGGTTTTAATTAATAGTGGTTATTTTTCCTGTTTCTAAAATATTATTTATTTACCTTATTTGAAGTCATAATAGTAACGTTGCGGTTGACTCAGTTGCATTGCAATCTATTGCAGACGATAGTTTTGAGTTCTAATCTACTTTAGCATATATGATTAATTCCCAAGATTAAGCAAAGTGTAGTCACTCTCTTACACCATAACAATACGAACTTTTTTTAAAAAATGAAGGGTCCATAGTCGAAGTGCAGCGATTTTACTCTGGATTAATTAAATAAATGTTAAATAACATTTACTAATAAACAAGTGGGTGTCAAAGATAAAACTAATTGACGAGGTGTAGTATGACAGAGACTATCTGACTAATTGTAAACGCATTGGTTGTAGGTTCGATTCCTACTCGGAATTTGATTATATAAAAAAAAAATCGCTCGATAGCTAAGATAAAGCGTGGCACACAATACCGCCACTCAACAAGCAATGCTTCGATATTGGCCGGAAAATGGAGGAAGAAATGTCTTGACCCTTAGTCTCTTTGATTACACCACAACGCGTAAAGCTGTATTTTTGCTAATAAATCAATTACAAAACCTGCCTACATTCATTCAAACGAATTGGAAAATTTAATATCTAGATTACTTAAATCATTTACATCTGTCATGCAATTATCAAACTGAATCTAACGAGGGCATAATTGAAGTAGATTCTGACCATTTCTGTATCAGTTACCAATTAGTATTGAAACCGAATATCAATAAGTAGGCCAGTATTGCACGTCGTTAAATCATATCTAGTTTATACAGTTATACCTAAATGGTAGACGCGGGCATATTTGAACAGGTATTGTATTTTAAATTGCAGGTACATTTCTTTAAATATAGCTGATGTATTTTTTTATTGATGGTGGTATTTGAATCTTATTTGCTTGAAATTGTATTGTATTTTTTTTAGCTTCACGCTGTATTCCGCACACAGCAGAGTAGGCAGAGGTAACCTTGTATTAAGACACTCCGTTCCCCACTTTCCGCCGAATTCGGAGGCATTGCGTGATAAGTGGCGGAACTTAACACGCAATGCCTCCGAATTCGGCGTTGCGGCTTTGTCTCTGAAACCAGAGCGTAGGAAATGGAAATATTAAATATTTCCACTCCTCGAGTGGGAATCGAACTCACAAACAGTTGTTTGCGTCACACGTTCGTGCCACTGCGCCTGGACTTGCCTCAATTGTATTGTAGTCATACTTTAATAAGACTTAAGAACCTTAAGAATATAGTGATAAGTATAACATAAATATAAAACTTAATTATCTTGATGCCTTGGAGAAGCAGATTCATATGCTACTACGTTAAATTATTATAAAGATGATTACGAGTATTTTGATTTTTTTCAAATTTATAATAACAAAATTAATTAATAAATTTAAGATTGTATCATCTATTTTGTAAATATGAATATTCAAGAAATAATAAGAATATTTCAAATAGAAGGTCACCAAATTGGTCTAACTAGTATATACCTAAACAAAAACATAAAAACTAATAATTTAGAAAAAAAAAACACTTATCAATCAATGTCTATCTCGTTTCCATATAAGAAATCAGTAAGTTAGCTAGCGGGATCCTATCATGCTTTGTATTCAAAAGAACGGGATAGACAAATGCAAATTCATTGTTAGCATTCTTCCCGCGCGGGATTTGAACCCGGAACGTCGACAGACAGTGGCGCGGACTTAAACAATTACTATGTAGAGCTTAAAGCTTCCTGTACAGCAGAACAGACAGAGATAAATTAATGTCAAGATACTCTGTTCTTCATTTTCCACTCCTCGGCGGAATCGGCAGAGTGGAGAAATGAAAATAATTTAAATAAAATTCTTCACCGGGAACCGAACTTACAACCATCGCGAATACAGTCATAAATTTTCACACTCAACCTCCGTCCGACCTAACTATGTAATTTAAAAATGAATGCAAGTTTTATCTTTGGCACCCACTCATTAATTAGTAAATACAATTACTAAGTAAATATACCAACATTTACTTAATCCAAAATACTCGAATAATCCAATTAAAACATAAATCGTTTTAACAAAATTCCTTAGACATTTAGACACATCTAAGGCAAACTTTTTACAAAGTAGCACAGTTTGAACGCAAAGTTATAAATTAGAGTATCAAAACTTTATTTCTTAATAGTACTGTCTTATAAATCAACAACTTAGGAAGTTTTGAAATTGCAAATATTATAATAATGTGTTAAAGAAACATAATTTAACAGCAGAAAAGTTTCGTTTTTTATCAAAACTTTTTAATATTGCAAAGCTTTGGTGAAATATAGCAGAATATTCGTTTTTGGGGTTCCATAGGAATAAATTAAAATGGAATCCTTATTGGACTTGTCAGTCTGTCCGTCTGTCAATAACAGCCCATTTGCAGCAAACTATTGGAGAACTGACAAATTGAAGTTGAAATTTAGTAATAAATTTATGTTATAGTTTGTTGAACCTTCGCATAAATATATTTAAGATACATTGAGGATGAGCTTTAAACTTATTTAAGAAAAAAGTCAAAAATTTATCACCCTGAATTTCTAAACGTAAGAAGCCTAGGACGTAAGTCGCACATGTATGTATTTAATCTTAATATATCTCGCTTTATTTCGTGTAGTATGAGACATTACTTAGGTCCATATTTTCACCACTCACCAATCTACTTAAACGTAATTTATATAAACGGACTTATGTGTACATATTGGAATTGAAACGGTCGCGATTCAAAATGAAACTTTTTCCAATGGCATTATTAACGTATCATGTCTTAGAACAGTGATTAAACAACCTTTTTAGTAGCGAGTGTATTCTTATTATATTCTTCTTTTGGCGGGCCAAAATCACACTTCTTAATGGATATATAAACAGTAGTGCCATAATATAATTTTTGATAAATACTTGGCGGGCCGCGGGTTGCATACCTCTGCCTTAAAAACAATATAATAGTCCACCAGTGTACCACAATTAAGAAAATTGTTTTTCAATACATTTTGACATTTTTTGTATTCTATATACTTCGAAACATATATAAAGTTAGTGAACAATAGGCGTCTATGAGAAGTATTAATATCGGGTAACAATAATCAATACAATTATTATAAGAGATCTGTCTTAGAGAGTTTTGTAGATACTATTCACGTAAAGACTTTCTTTCAGTTATAAGAATATAAGATAAGCAGAATATATATACACTTATTGTATATATGTTTATCTTAATTAAGGTTCGATTCCCGCTCGAGAAATTAAAATATTTAATGTTTCATTTTCTTTGCCTTGACACAAGGCAAAGCGCGGCGTTAAGTTCCGCCACTTAACACATAATGCCTCCAGAATTGGGGATCGGAGTGTTTTATTATAGGTAGGTCCCCTCTGTATATTCCTGCTGTGTGCAGGATACAGCGTAAAATAATAATTATAAGAGTTTATAACGTTTTTATTCCTCGTGGTGGTTGTGGTTGTACATCTTATTTGGATATATAGATTCCTAAAAAAAATAAATAACACTTTAAAAATATTAAAATGTTTAGCGAATAACATTATCTGTTGCTAAATTACTGTTTTGATTAATTTAATCTTGAGTAGTCGAAATTTACAAAAATCAGAAAATATTAATCAGAAAATATTTCCTAATTATTATAATTTTTCACTAAGTAAACGTATAAAAATTCCAACGTAACTCAGTAAGAACAGCAGTTCGTTAAAACGCTTGTTCGGTTTCCAAGAGGCGCGGGATCGAATCCTGCTCAAGTACTCGTAATTTTGATAAGTTTTAAAGTATTGAAAATAGCTCTTACTATGCAACGTGTAATGTCCATGAAATAGAATAAAAGCGTCTTTAGATTGTCACAATCATATAAAATGTTTATTTTTCTTGAACATACTATTTAAACTATTAGATTAACAATTTAATCTATATTGACATTAAACTTGGCCGCAATCGATATTAATGGCTAGCGTTTTACAAAGTTAGAAAAGTGGAACTCATAAAAACATATAATGGAGCACTTTGATAGCCGTTATTAACTAATGACAAGTAAAAAAAACATAATAAGCCATTTGCATATAAAATTAAATTCGTATTAACTTCTCTTTATTAATTGAATACAACTATTTTAACATCCGTCAGTAAACGGAAAAGGTATTTTATATAAAACAAATTGACTGCTTTAAGAGGTAGCTTATAAATTATTTTCTTAGTAATGAAACCGCCTTTTAAGTTCCTTTTAGTCTGTTTTTTGGACTGCAAAGAATATTCTATTCCATTTTTATATATGTATACTATACATTGTATAGGTATATATCCAGCACTCTGTTAGCTAGTTAGTTATAATTCATGGACACTCCACTACTTAAGAATAACATCGAATAAACACATAACACTAAGCATCACGGTTTTTCTTGTATAGATGAACAGAATCTAGTGTCAAGACATTCCGTTTTTCACTTTACCAACTTAATTTAGTAACTTTTTTTTTAGCTTCACGCTGTATCCCGCACACAGCAGGGTAGGAAGAGGGAACCTAGTTTTATGACACTTCGTTCCTCATATTCTGCCGAATTTCAGAGGCATTGCGTATCAAGTGGCGAAACTTAATGCCGCGCCTTGCCTCGATACCAGAGCGAAAAAAATAGAAATATACAAAAATCATAACTATATATATATTTAAACTTATCCATACACTGTAAGTAGTCTCAGATGTTCCCATACACCTGTTTTGTGTGAAGTAACGGTACAACATTGAGTTTCGCAGTCACAGCCAGTCTGTGGGTAAACGATCTCATTTGCAACTTGTTTTGGCAGATTATATATTCTACAGGTTTATAAATACGCAATGATCTATTATAAGAATGTTGATTATGAAATAAATTTCAACATTTGTGCTAATAATATGCATACTGTGTGTTTGTTTTAATTTGGCAGTATTTTTAACAATTTGATATATTTAATGAACCGTATCTTTGATTATGAAGATATATGAAGACGTAATCAGAATTTGAATACAAAATTTTTAAATAAATTAATTTTGATTTAGATTCGTCAATGCCTTACTATATATGTCATGTTGGTTGGTGAATGATATTAAATAATTTTAACATTTTTTTATAGTGCTATTCACACACTTAGGAAATTGAAAAAGACATTTAGAAAACGTGAAGCTACTAAAAATTTGTTTCCTTATTCTAGAACTATAAGTTTCAAAGTTCAATTCACTTTTGGACAATCAATCTTAAATCATTCTTAATGCAGTTAATTTCAAAACTTATAATATACATTTGTTAAACATTATCAAAATGATGCATAATTGAAAAAGACATTTAGAAAACGTATTAAAATTTGAACACAGCGGGATTCGAACCCGCATGACGCTTAATTTATTAAATCTAATTTTAATAGCTAATGTCATAATCATGTAGTAAACAAAGAATTTTTAAAACTACAAACATTTGGATCGAATTGAATCTATAAGTTTAATTATTTTATTATCTATCATAGAACTAATAAAATAACAACAAAGTACAATAACAAATATTACTCTTTAATTCAAAATAATTTTAATAGCCCCATAAACTGTAAAACAATTACGTACGCTCATAAATAAATTACAATTTGTAAAGACTTATCTGATTGTTCGAATGTGTCGAATAAATTCATAAAAGAGAATTGTAATACGAATTAACCGATTTCACCAATTTATCTCTGGATTTGTAAGATTGATTAATTTCGATGCATAATAAAGGAGCTTACGTCCTCAATTTTATATAGAAATATATTTTCAGAGCTATAACCTATATATTACTCGTATCTTTTGTTCTGACAGGCAAAATAAACGAAACGCCTACATTGCCTAGGTTGTAGGATATTGAATGTTGTGTGGTGGAATTGAATGGTCCATTTTAACACGCTTCTATTAGCTTGCTCTGTATCTATCTATATATTTTGACCCACAAGTTGACCCACGGAATCGATGGTAGTGCAATATCCTAAGAAGTCCTAGCTAGGTATTCTTTTATCTAAATTGTATTTACTATACGGAGGACATGTGGTCTGTACGTTTTTTAAACATTGTTCTTTTTTTTCTCTTAACCTTTTTAGGTATATCTTAATTCAAGTTTATCTAAACTAAAATTGCCACCCCTATAACTTCTTCAATATTAAATGAAATGTAACTAACCTAAATTATTATATGTAACTAATACTATTGCTTACATTTAACGTTAGCTTTAAGAAAGGTCTTGGCCAAGTCGACCACGATACGAGAAAGAAATTTGTTATCGACAAGACTATATTAAGCAGGGATTTACATATAGCCTACATAAGAACAGATATTTTTTAGCGTGTCACTTGTTGAGATAATTCTTAAAAATTGTCATTTTAACCAAATTATTTATTTTTTTGTTTAATTTTACACATATCCACATCTATATACAGTATACGCAGAATAAACAGTGTTTGGTCACACATATGTATATTGTATACTTTTCTATTTTATTTTCATAACGAGATAGAAAAATAAAGCCTATCATTAGATTAGTTATTGCAATATAAATTTTATAATAGCGAAAAACCTATAATTTATAAAATATCTCAGATATAATTTCAAATGCATAATATCGAAATGCAATGTGAATTATAAAAACAGAGAGAGAGAGAGAGAACAGAGAGAGAGAGAGAGAACACTTTTTTATTACTAAAACAAATTATCATAACAAAATATATACAAATAGGTATTTACAACTAAATAATTACTCAGATAAAAATCAGACCAAGAAAAGCCACGCACAAAAGCTATTTCATTATAAAACCAGAGTATTTCGTTTTAATCTAAATAAATGATAATTGAAAAATCTGAGACGGTTCTATATTATGCACAATGGAGACTCCGCCATTGTCCTCGCTAATGGTCGGTTTCGTGATAATATTACATTTAAATTTTAAAATCTGTACCATGAAAAATGCGCCTATTTGATACATCACGCGATTTTAAAAATATAACGGAGGTAGTAATGAAGAGCATTCGTGTGCTCATTTCTTTTAATTGATATTAAATAAAAGGCAAATAGATTGTGTGCGATGGTTGCAAATTCAATTCGCGTTTCTGAAAATATCTTTGATTTTAAGTATAGGTAAAGTTAGCAAAAGAAGAACGTTAAGGTCGATTACCCACAACGCAATGTATGAATCTTGCACGAATAAGAGAACGTATCGATGACTAAGTATAATTTTCTTTAGCACGCCTTTATCAGTTACAACATAGTTCTATTTATTTATGTATAAAAAAATTACAGCGTCACATCGCATCATCTCGGATTCCGGAGGAAAGTGGAGAATGGAGTGACACTAAGTTCATCCGACCCTGCTATGCTTGAAAATGCGTCAAGCTGCCTTGCTTATTTTTTCGTGTTATCTATTTGTTTATATTATTCAATAAGGCAAAATGCTTTTTGAATATTTAGAACAAAAATCAATTGTACAACATAAAAAAATATAAAACTGGAAATTCCCATTTTCATTCCCCTTTCTTTAAATTAAGTTACAAGTTATGTAACAATGCATGATCTCGCACTTAATCTTACCTCTTAGTCTTATTGTCAACTTACATAGTTTAACTACAAGGAAATAAAAAAAAATACGATACGAGCAGGTATTTTTACGTATTTCGGTATATAGTACAATATGTATCATATATATTTAGACTACCCAATCTATATAAGTTTCCGATTCTCCTAACCTAAAAGTTGATTGGAAGAGATCGCTGTTAAGAGATAAGACCGCCTTTTATGCCTCAAAAAGTTTTTTTTCTTTGCTTATTGTTAATCATATTTGTGATGAACAATAAAGACTTAATAAATAAATAAGGACGTATAGTAAAACTGTATATTAGTATTACTTGATCAAAGCTTACAATTTATTTCACTAATAATAATAAAAATATCATTTTTCTATTTGATTCTTCAAGATTTTATGAAATGAAAGGCTTTATATACGGAAATATAGATAAAGTTAAGATTAATGGCTAACAACACTTCAGAATAACGGTTTCTTACTCATTTGGAACGGTGCAGAGGAAATTACAATTTCGTATCCGAAATTTGTATTAATTACATCTTAATAACAGGTTTCATTATTATAAATAGATGATCTCTAACGGATATTAGGTTTTGAAGCTGTCTATAACGTACAATATGTCTAGAGTAAACACATATAAGTATACCTTTTGATACGGTATAATAACATACCAATTTTATTCTCGGTATTAAATTTAAAGGCCGTCTTTGTTCCGGTATCTAAAAATAGCACTGCATTGAGTTCCGCCACTCAACACACAGTGTCTCGATTTCGGAGAACAGAGTGTCTTGGCACTAGGCACAGCCTGCTATACAGAAAAATGTTAGGCAGAGAATGAACTAAAAAAATATAAAAAAACGATGAAATTGTCGCCCAACTTTTATATTAATATGAAAAAATTATATACACTTCCCAGTCCCTTGTTTTGGAAAATAAGTCACGACTAGATTAGATCAGTAGATTTTTCTTTCTAGCGTACTGTAAGCAACGAAAACAACATTTTCGAATTCAACAGGATTATACTCGCCGCCTCTTGAATAAACCATCCAGCGCTTAAGTCAATTAATTATGTAAAATTAAACGAACGTGAAAGTGGAACCGGAGTGACTTATTACTAGGTTCTCACTGCTTAAGGTTCCATACAGAATTCGATCAAAGGTTAGAAAAAAATATAATTAAAATGTTCATTTACATCTTCTGATAGTGGCTTCACGTTTTTTCCGGTATAACAGGATGGTCAGAGATAACCTAGTGTCAAGATGCTCTGTTCTCCTAAAATCTGAACATTCCGTGATAAATGGCGTAACTTAACGCCGCGCCATATCTTAGCGGACCGGAAACAAAGAATAATATATAATCATGCCTCCGAGTGGCAATTGAACCCCTCGAATTGGGGATCTCGTCAGACATTTAAACACTGCGCCGCGACGGCCTCAACATGTTTTGATATCTATCTTATATTTGCGAAATGATTTACACTTTTTTGTATAAAGTATTTAAGGATAACATAGTATTAAAAGATAACATAGTATTAAAAGATATAAATCGATGTAAGCTTCCGATATATCGCTTCAACTCGATATTATCGAATAATTTAGTATCGGTGTATTTCATTCGATTTATTCCATTATCATAACAATTGATCTGAGAAGCAGTAAAATGATCACTGTTCACATGTATATTTAATTCTACTTAATAATTACATAACCAAATTTAAAAATTCTTTGAATATTTGAAATAAACTCATTTAAATAAGCAAGGTTTTTTTAGTTCACTAGAATTTTAATTAGGTATATGAACAACCGTTAGAATTTAATATAACGTTATGGTCTAAAATATAGCGCGAGCCGCAATTAAATATGTATTTAAAAGGTATGCATTATAAACGTAATAACACATAAATGGAAAACGAACTCGTTTACATTAATCTAGAGCTACAAAGCTACAAGCTCTTTCAAAGAGTCGCATGTAGCTCGCGAGTCTCAGGTTAGCCGTCCCTATTCCTATGCTCATTATTACCCTCGAAGTTGACAAATGAATAGGCTTTCTTCACAAAGTTTAACTCATTTTTTGTCTTTCTAACGCCACTTCCCTTGCATACTTCTTTCACCTCGTCCACTGTTATCAACCTCTTCATACACATCATCCGGGTAATTCTCATATTTTTTACGTGACCTTCCCACAATATCATTGATGTGTTCTCGAAGGCAACCAAAGTCTTCCCTTGCCTCTCTTATCGCTCAACTTTGTTTTATTTATCTTTCATACCAATCTTTTATCATACATCTTCTCAACGCGCCCATACCTTCTTTATTCTTACTATATAACTAATATTTACCTTTAAAATCGAACCCACGACTTACTACCTCTGCACGACATCATGAATGTCAAGATAATACCCATAATTAAGTTATACCGGCACACAATGCCAACAGGTTGCTAACTACTTTAAGCCTTTTGCATATCGATGAGGCTCAGGCGAGCTACGTTTCACACGTGTTACTTACTTTCATAGCAGATTATCGTGGTATTAACAAATTTTCCCAACTTTTAAATGATATTATGTAAAATTGCTTGAAGTTTTTAAAATTTTAAACTCCTACTCATTAAATACTATTATAATTAAAATATTTACTGGTATTTAAGGTTGAATATTGGAATTCCGAAATCGTAATATAAGTAATTTAAAATATGTATTAATAATTCAGTCAACTTATATTTATATTATTATAGGTTCAGATATCAGTTAAATAGATTTTTATAAAATTCCAAATTTTATAAAAACCTATTTAACTGATATTTTGCTTATTAGGAAAAATAGTTCAACGTTTACCATTTAATATGAAAGGTCTGGTTAAGAATGTAACGGAAAAATGGAATTATAATATGTGAAACTGCCTACCCTGAAAAATAAGTAAAACAAATAAATACTTTTACAGTTATAGCTTGTTTTGTTTTAAATCTGTAAATATGTCATCCTTAAATTTAAAATTTACATAAAATATTATTTAAAAGGCCAAGATCAAAGATAATTATTTATATGAAAATAAATGTTATTACAAAAAAAATACTATTTAAATTACAACATTTCTAACAGAGCACATAATGTCTTGATTACGATATCAAATTGTCACATTGTTGCAGACCGGATGCAAACTTTTTGTCATCTCCGACGGTTACACTGCTAAAATTTGATTCAATTTTTTTGCAATTTTCACAAAAGACTAATAATAACGTGAAAAATAATAATATAATAAAAATAAAACAACATAATAATTAAAAAACCGTTCTTCAAAAGTAGGTAAGCATTAAACATTTATTTTAAATAATTACTTTTATCACAGCAAAAAAATACATAATTAAACGCTTAAATATGTTAATAGATAAATTATAAATTTGTATTCAATAGATAACGTTACCTGTTTATTATTTCATTACAAACTAAATGTCCAATCAGACTCCAGTTTGAAACACAAAAACACAACACTGTTACAACTTTAATTAAATCCCGAACTATTCACAGTTGTTTTAAACAATAAAATAAGTTTATTTCTATATTTTCTATAACTGAATAAACTTTGTTAAACACAAAACAATAATATAGAAGCACTTGTTAATTTTTGTTGTCGATCGTAATGGCGGCAGCGTATATTTTGACACGTTCACCGCGCGAGTTGATTCTAACTGGACTGGGGAATATGGCGCCGGTTGACTTGCCGTCTGCCGAGCCAAAGATCATGCGTGGATTCACAGGTAACGATGTAGGTAAATAATATAAATGTAAGTTTGTTATTATAATTATTCCTTGTTTTTATATTATAATAATCTATTAAAAGAAATTTATATTTTTTTTATTACTTCACTATTACAAAAAAGGTTTATGCTATTGTTTTTATAAAAAAAACTTTGATTAATAAAATATAATAGAATTATTATGTACTGGCCAAATTATCATATTTTTAATATTTTTAATGGATTTTGCTTTAATGTTTAGTGCTACTTACTATATAAAGCTCTACTTATTTTCGTAATTCCAGAATAAAGAATGGTTATTAGTCTATTACTGATATACCCTACAATTATTATTATTTATAAGTCCCAAATCGCAATACGAAATAAAATATTTAGATAAAATTTATTTCTGAGAAAACTGTTTTTAAATATATATATTTTTAATTTATATAATAGTATGCATAACAGACGTGTTATACTTATTATTTTATTATTTCAAAATCTTATATAATTTACATTAACTTCGTATTTATTTTTAGTCTATGAACAAAAGCGCGCAACTGGTAATGCAAGGAAAGAATCGGAAACCAGTTTTAGTTAAAGTTAGTGAAAAATAAATGGTTACAGATAATTCTAATACGATTGGCGTATCGATATGCTCTATTTTTATTATCTTTTATATACATGTGTAGTAAACAGGGGTTATTAGAAAATTTTAACATTATTTTATAGTTTTCAGTGTCTTACTTAAGTATCAAGTGGCAGAAATCAAAACGTTTTATAAATTAGAACCGAAAACCAAAAATCCAGCTATATCTATATATCTGGGAAAAGTATACAATTCCCTCACGAAATATAAATCCACAGGGCCACAACAATCCCTCGTAATATTCGACATTTCCTAACTTTTATTGATTGATCGAAGACACCGTAGCCTTTAATAGGCAACTTAGATTAAAATCATGTTTTCAACAGGTCGTTTAGATTGAAAGATGAATTATTGAGATAATATTTTATTTATATAATACTTACAGTATATGTCAGTTAGTATCTAATAAGACAGAGAATACAATTTGCTAATAAAAGAATTCTTGATTGAAAGGTAGCCCGTTTTGGTTTTGTATGGGTAAAATAACTATCTTTTACAATATCTTATAAATAAATTTCATAATTTAGATACATGAGCAGGTAAAACAGTGGAAAGAATAAATGAAAAAAATAATAAGGACTTCATTGTGATTGTGTACCATTAAAACGTGTCTGTCATTCAGTACAATCGATAATTGGGGATTCGATCTCATCACTCATCTCAATTTATATTTTGACTTATAATCTGGGCAGACAAAAGGCGGTGTTGGGATGCGGCCTGAGCAAAGCGAAGCTCTTACTGGTCAAGAGTGGGTTTCGTTATGGTTTAACTCTTCCTGGGCTATTTGTAGAAATTTGGCAGGGAAATCGAACAGTGTCTTGTGTATGCTGTGTAAGTTTTTTGGTGATAATTGTAATTGTAGTTTTTGAATAAATGGTCAAAAAGTGCCCATATTCTTAGGCTGTGGAAAGTTAAGTGTTATGTTAGTGTGAAGTATTTGCTTTTCAAACTTTTTTAACATGTAATAACATTAAATATGTACTTCGCTCAGCTCTTCCCACCATGCAGAGCAAAGAGGCGGTTCCTAGTTCAATACCAGCTAGTAAAAGTTGTTCGTTCACCGCTGAAAAGACGACGTTACCTCTAAAAACTAAATTATAAACGTCTTCTTTTGTTCCAATTGCTTTTAAATACCTAACTATTTTTGTTTTTCCAACTATATAACGCATTGGCTAGATTTCTAGTATTAAGATACCATATAAGTGTGGTTAGCTCTGACTCTATCACTTAAAAAACAAATAAATTTCTTTAAATATCAATAAAAGAGGAGAACGACCTTTGCAAGCAAAACTATTCTAGTGTTACATCACTACGTGGGTGTTCACTCGATTCACATTTTGTTTTAAACAAACTTAGGCATGAGGAAATGTGCCATGGTGCAGTGTGACAGATTCTGACTTACACACAATGATTGTGAGTTCGACTCTCACTCCAAGAAATGATAATTTTTTTCACACACTCCGTTCCCCACTTTCCGCCGAATTTGGAGGCATTGCGTGTTAAGTGGCGGAACTTAACGCCGCGCTTTACCTCGTAAACCAGAGCGAAGAAAATGGAAATATTAAATATTTCCACTCCTCGAGTGGGAATCGAACCCACAACCAATCGTTTACAGTCACACGCTTGTGCCACTGGGACACAACTAGCCACATATTTTTTAAATTATTTTAATATAATCATTTCCATTATTATTTATATTCTGCTGTGTGCGGGATATAGCGTGTAGCTAAAAAAAAATATTATTTATTTTTCATCATTTAAATTATTTATTTTCATTTCTCCGCTCTGTTAGCACGACAAAGCGCGGTGTAGAGTTCCGCCACTCGACACACAATGTCTTGATTTCTGACGTAAAGTGTAGGATGACGTCTATTGACACTAGATTTTTTGAATAAAACGTGGGTATAATTGAAGAAAAACACAAAAAAAATAAATGGGAAGATAACTAAATACGTTTTTTTTTATTTTCAAGTAAACAAAAAGTTAGTTACTCAAAGTAATCTTTATAGCAGGCTTCTATTGTTTCTATCTCTGTAGGCTCCTTTATGTTAAGGCTTTGTAGTTGTACACTATTTGCTTTTCATTAAACGACAGGCGCTATCTATGTACATGTATATATACCGTCTTTTAAAAAACATTTATGTAAACATAAAAAAGGAAATATAAAGTAGCTTGTACATTTATTTCTTGCTGTTAATTTTACGGTTTTTTGAGTATCTAGTAACAAAACAAACATAAATATACGTAGGATTATAATATATTTTAATTAAATAATTTAATAACAATGTAAAATATTATTTTATTTAATATTTTCAAACAAATAAAAAATAAATTATTATTTTTATAAAATGTAATGTTGGCTGTATGAGTTACTGGCCGATAATAGTTTTATGAAAAAATGAAAAGAAGTTTGGCGGGATAGTGGCTAAAACAGAATTTGAAATATATTTAAGTAGTAATAAGTAAATTTAACATTCAAAACAGATATAAATCAGGTGCATATTTGAAATTTATAAAGAATTTCTCGGTGACTTCTATATAAAAGTAACGTATTATAGAAAATTATTAATAATTAAGTAATAATAGTACAGTAAATATTAAGAATATTCTTTTCACAACAAATACATATCTACAATGTAATAAATTAAAGAAATGAATTAATTTGCCATCCTAGTGTTGTAAGTTGTATGGACATAGCACTTAGTCAATCTCTGAAGTAACTCAAGACGCTAGTTGTGAGTGATTCTGTTGGAAGTTCCAGTATTCAAAATGTCATGTCTCCTGGTCATTATTTTGGTCTGATTAGTTGTAATAGGTTATTCCTTTCAACAGGACTTAAGGACAAACGTAGCTAAAGTTATGATTTTAATTAAAATATGTATTATATTTACCCAAATATATCTATAATGTTCATACACAGTTAGTAACATGTGATTGCCAATTTAAATGAATATAATTATGACAAAATGAGGTCACAGCTGCCAATATTTAAGTCCACCTGACCAGAACCGGTGGTCCGATATTGCCTTGAACTAAACGTATAATGTGTGACCCAAATCTATTAATATGAACGTACTCGTATTTTGAAATTGATACTTATTATGTTTCTTTTATATATTTTATATAAAAAAATGGAAAATATTCATATTTACGTAATTTTCATATTTTAGAAAGAATCTCTCTAAAGATGAGAAAATCTTATAACAAATTGATATCCCAATATATATATATATATATATATATATATATATATATATATATATATATATATATATAACACTTTGTGCCACTGCGCCACAACCTTTTCGTGGCTTCGCCAGCGTGAATAATACTCGTACAACTATAGCTTTTTAGTATTTTTGTCGACTCGCGTACTCACTTATGTACATCATATATTTTGCTCAAATTTTAAAATAAATTTTATGAATATATTATATAATGTCAATCGATAAGGGAAGTTCTAATCGTGGCAGGCCATTTTGCTTTCCAATACTTACAATTACTATTCGGTTATTTTTGCGTGATAGGTGCACAAAGTTTTTAATAAACGGTTTTAGTTATTTAAGTAAAAAACATTAACGCAAAACGCTTTGACACAACAACAGGATTGTTCCTTCGCGTAATAACCAACCACGCTCCAGCTTTATCCAGTAGTGGCTTAATATACTTCTTTAAAGTGCTTTAATTTGCTTATTTTGTCTAAAAGAAGACGACGACAACACAACTCATAATAGTGCTAAAAGGCGTAAAATCGATATTTTAAATAAATTTTCAAAAATGTTTGTTATTCAGGAAATTGAAAAATATTAAAAATAAACGTATAAAAAATTGAACGCAGCGTGCATGACAAAAGGTTTATAGGGTTTCCAGGCGGCGCGGATTCGAATTCCGCTATGTCTAAGAATTTGATCTTATACGTTTTCAAAAAATGTTTTTTTAAGTATGCCATATGTTGTGAAAAACGCTAAAAATAAAAGCTTATATAATAAAAAAAAATCGTGTTTTCAAAAATTTGTCTATCTAACGCTTTTTTGTTAGGTATATTCGAAACAGAGCTTCCTATGATGGGAATCATGGGAATTCCCCACCAACCCCTATTGGGAAATACGTACTTGCCCTGCTCAATTATTGGCAGCAATCAATATTTGTTGGTAAATAATATGAAGCAAAGGTTAAGAAATGGTATAGCGCGTATTGTGTCTTTATATACATAATGACTATATACATACACGTATCTCAATTTAGATATTTTTTTACGTTTGTACTTACTTATGCATATCTTTTTCCAGATTGTTTCGCAAAGCAGTGTAGTCAAAAAGCAGAAGTCTACGCCGCACTTCGATATAATCTGCCCCAAGTGAAAATCAAATTCACAATCAATCGTTTATGAAATCAGATGCCTATCCATGTCGTGATGACCTTTCTTGATGATTTTTTCATTTCTCTGGTAAAACAATGTCTCTTCTAAGCACAATGCAACAAACAACTCTGACGGAAATTGAAGAATAGAATGGAGAGAGTGGATTCGATTCCCACTCGAGGGAATGATTATATTTAGATTTTAATTTATTTACTTTGGTACCAAAGATAAATCAGTAATATGTAGTTCTGAACAGCTTTGTACCTCAAACAAATCGTAACAACGGAGTGAACATCCAGTATTTTTTGTAGAAGAAAAACAATATCTTGCGATGTGGACTAAGATAAGGTTTATTTTAGGTTTATTTATATGCAGTGTGCATACAAATTAAAGAGTGACAGTAAAATATTTATTTACATTGCTCAAACAAAGAAAAGCTTCGGTATTAGGATAAAGAAACACATTTCCGATGTCAAGAATGGCAATATATTGAAATCATGTGTATATGGGCATATTACGAATAAACCTAGCAGCTTTATCATAGGGAAAACAGCTATATTCCTGCAAGGTTATTGAAATACAAAAACCTTTAATGTTACAGAGAAAAAGAGATTGGAAATTTTCTACCATCCATCCCAATACTAAAAACGATGTAGTCTCAAACCCAGTTCACCAGAGGGAAAGATACAGTCGAGTTCACTTTGCAAGAATCTAACTTTGCTATCCGGGGACTAAGAAATGAGTGATGGTAGTTTGATATAATAATTGTATCAACTGACAAGCGAGTGACATCTCAGTCTACCCGCGGGAACATGGACCACGATAGGTCGAATTGTAGAAATTTCTAAAATGTATTTTCTAGTACTAAAAATATATAATTAATCCGATTAAAAAAGCTTCATGTCACAAAATGTGTAAAAACGACGAAAACGAAGATCTTGTAAGGTTTACTATTTAAAAATTTAACTGCTTAAAATAGAATTATTTCGAATTATTTAATTTTCCGTTCGAGTTATAAAAAAATACTTAAATATTATTTACCAATACAAAATACAAATTTGCCCTAATTAATTTTTATGAAAATACTGAAGTGATGCTGTGACCAAGGGCTTAGACGAAGGTCTCATCAAGCACTCTCGCGTAGCAATTTCACTCGGACGACGCCGTTACTTTTAGACATGGTAAGTTATACAAACTTTTTCTTAGTAAGTTGCAAAATTAAATTATTTTATTTTGCTGATGTGACTATCTATGCCCACATCTAGATACCATAGCATTATGCTACTTGTAATATCTTGGACACTAGTAGTTCTGGTCTTCCTGCGTCGCTAAGGACATCTGCTGGTGCATTTATGGAATCTTAAGAAATTTTATCTCTATATTCTATATATTTTCTTCGATAATGTAGAAAAGAAGTATTAACAGATAAATCACATAAATAAAAAAAGTTATAAGTTTAAATTTCTTTATTTACACTTACTTATAAAGTACCTAATGTTGCGTACTCCACAGTTGACTTAATACAGTCTACATAACATAATTATAACCGTACAACGAAAAATATATTATATATTCATTTAGTTAACTAAATATTATATTCTTAAATATTGTGCTATTAACAATTTCACTTAGTTTTTCGCCCGAAATCGAGATGGCGTGTTAAGTGATGGAACACAACGCTTCGCTGTCTCTGTTCTTTATTAAGTGCTTGGGGAAATGAAAAACAATAAAATTATTCCTCGAAATGAAGACATATGATCTCATACCTTTTACTGTAAGACGCTCTCTCACTACGCCATGGTGACTTCTGAACAAAGAACTTAATATAGCAATACAATATGCTAGTGCTATTTTTAATTTTAAATATTTGGAAAAAAAATGTTTGGAAGTTTAAAAACAACTGTAATAAAAATATAGTATTTTTAAACTTTATACTTCAGAACAATAAACTGGCTGACTGCATAAAGCTGTCAGCCAGTTTATTTATATTACAGATATTCTTTTATTACATTTTATTGTGATTTTGTCCCACCAAAAAATTTCTAAAATCGGTTAAGCCTATTGCTAAAAAGTATTTTAGTTATTGCTTTAGAATTTTTATCTTTACTATAACAATAATTAAAACAATGCCTTTCTAGTATAAATATACAGATGTAATAATTAAGAAATATTATAATCATTATAACACATTGTTAAAACTTTGTGACATGTTTTATAAATATGTAGCAAATACATTAATTTAGAGATTTTGAGCTGTTTGTTTAAATCATTATTGCTTATGTGTACAAAGTAATGGAATCTGTCATTAGAAGAAAACTAGAGTATTGTATATAAAAGAAAGTTTAATAGTTGATTTTTGAAAGTAACTTAAATATTTTTAGCAGAAATATAATTATAATGAAACAAAATTAAATTGTAATGTACTTCATGAATTCATGTTTGTGCCAGAATTTTTTGTTAGCTCCAAGTGTTTTCCTGCACAGTTGTGTGTTAAGAGACCACCTAGTGTTAAGAGACCACACTCCATTCCCCACCTTCCGCACAAATTTGAAAAATTCTGTATAGACTGATAGTACTAAATGCTGCACTCTTGTTTTGTTAATCAAAGTGGAGAAATGAAAATAATTAAGCTATGATCATTCAGAGTGGGAATCAAACCTAATTGATATTGTATATATTAATTATAATTATATATTTTTTTTAACAATTTCAATAGATAAAACTTTAAAATATTATAAATATCTCATATCTAATTATTAAAAAATTGTTAATGTTTCATGGAAGAACGATCATTTTCAACATTCAGATCATCAGCTTGATATCCCACATTTTCTTTTTTCACTTCAACAGGTACTGTTACTGGTTCGTCAATTATTGTTACTGCATGTTTTACTTTCATATGTTTTCTAACTGAATCCCTTTTGTAAAATTTCATATCACATTGTGGACAGGAATATTTCTTTTCATCATAATGCATTTTTTGATGAGCATTCAGCTTTTCAACACTTAAATAGAATCTACCGCAAATTGTGCAAGGTAAGTTTTTATCCGTGTGTTTACTCTTGTGTTGTTTCATATTATAAACCTTTATACATTTATATTCACAAAGATCACATTTAAGCATTTCATCACTTTTGATATGCACCCAGCGCTTATGATTGCATAGTTCCGCACTAGTGTAAAATGTTGACGCACACTTTTCACATGTGAATGATTTAACACCAGTATGCCTTTTCATGTGAATATGAAAACTCTTTTTTTTCATTACCTTTTTACATATAGTACAAGTTGCTTCACCATCTGTGTGTCCTTTTAAATGTCTATACACATTTCTTCGACCTTTCACATACTTGCCACAAAACTGGCAAGTAATTTCTATAAAATAACTTTTGTGTGTTCCTTCTATATGACTTTGAAGGGAGCTATGTTGGGTGTATGTGTTAGGGCATAAGTGACACTGATATGGTCTCTCCCCACTGTGTGTGACTAAATGTGCTGACATATCCTTAATTCTTTGAGTTTTGTAATTGCACTCTTTACAAATAAATACTCTGCTTTTCCCTATACCTTCAATTGATATATTTTTATTACTTGCAACTAAGCAACTCTTAGTTTTCCTTTGCTTGTGTAAATGATAGGCTTTAAAACTTTTAAATGTTCGTTTACAATTTGTACAAATCAAGGCTTCTTGCATGTGAGTCTTTTTCCAATGCACTCGGAGCTTGCATTTAGATTTGAATGTTTCTTGACAATCATTACACTTAAGCTTATGATCTATAGCTCTACTTTTACGAGTGTTTGACTCAGAGTCATTGATAGGGTCGTTTGAATTATCTTCATCACCATAGCCAAAATAAAAATTATCATCACTATTATCATCTTCCATCTTTATTTCATTTTTTTCCATTTTAACTGTGACGTTACATTCAATATTTACTATTTCTTTTTTAATGGTCTTGTTAGTCAATGTATCATTGGATTTTTCACATTTTTCTTTAAAGTCAACAGCTGTACACAGTTCGTTAAAACATTGTTCGCATATTTTGTCGGGATGGCCGTCTTTATATTTTATTTTTATGTTTGTTAAAGCATTTATGTGTTCGAATAATAGGAATTGTTTATACGTTTCGCTTAAAGATATATAGTTTTGTTTGTCAGAATCCAAGCAAACACGGCAAATTTTAAATAATGTAGTATCATCCATTGTAGAACAGTGTAATAAAAGTTATTTTTATAATTAAAATATGGCAAAGCTTTAATATTTAACTAGAAACTTTGTAATAGATATTTTGCATATTATTATTGTTATAAAATATTATTTTCCATATTCAACAACTTCCAAATGACAGCACTTATGTCAATCGTAATTTGTCAACTGTCACTTTAGTATCAATTTAAAGCGGATAATCTGACAGACACAAAATATTTGAAATCTAGGTTTGGTTTGTCAACTATATAACTATTTTAGAATATTTAAATATTATTTACAAATATATTTCTATTTTAGAATATTTAAATATTATTTACAAATTTAAAAAAAAATAAGAAAAATCTTATTTCATAACTTATATAATCAATCATTTAATCCGAGTGAAAAATCCCTTTTTTTCTATTTTACATATTTTTTTTTTAAGTATGTAGTTATTTTATTAGTATATTTGAAGCTTAAATAAGAATAAGAAGTTGTATTTTTATATGATAGCTGGATCATGCCAAAATTCTTATACTTATGTATGTTTTTCTTGTTAGCATTTCTGTAAAGTGTGCAAACACCTGGTATGCAACAAGAGGTTCTCTTAATATTTTTATGCCGCCCGCAAAGAGTTTATTTATATAACGGATATTCTCTCGCCACTTTTTATGTTTTTATTACTTTATAAGTATTGTTTTTAAAAAAATACTTAAGCTGCCTTACAATGCTGTAGAGGAATTTTACAAATATACGCTGAACAAAGATTACTTCACGAACAATCGTTAAGAGATTATGCTATTTATTATTATATAATATTTAAACTTTGTTTAAAGTCTTATTCACTTAGGATATGAAATTTCTTTTTAGACTTAGTATATGAAAAAAATATTTTAAGAAAAATTTATACGCTTTCTGTATATCTCGTTTTCATTTAAACGCAGTGGGATTCGAACCCACTTCTTTTGGAAAACTTAAACTTAAACATCAAATCAAAATATGATTTTATTACATACATATTAAATCATAAGTAAATATCAAATTAGTAATTAATACTTCACTTAGTACTTGTTATAGTGATATTTTTTAACAGAACATGTTTCAATAATAAAACATATTTAGAAAACGTATAACATATGAATGCGGTGGGATTCGTATCCGTCCCTCTTGTTAAACTGTACACGCGCCCTGACCGTTAAGCCATGCGTTGAAATGATAACTTATTCTTTTTCGGACACCAACACAGACAAATGGATTCAAGAGGTGGTGGTTCAAATCTCACTGCGTTCAAATGAACAATTTTATATGTTATGGTCTTTTGTTTTCGCGATTACTACACATTTTGAAAAATGAAACTATTTTTAACCGGATTAATCGCGTATTTTTTTGGTATTATACAGGTAGAGGAGTCTACCTGTGTCCACGGACTATTGTAAAGTGTTCGAAACGTCGGGTTTCTAAAAATATATTTTCGAATACCAAAAATAGTTTCATTTAATCCGGTTAAAAATAGTTTCATTTCAAAATTTTGTTTTCTAAAAACGTCTCTTTTAGAAAACATATAAAATTTTGAAATGATGATTTGAAATTCGTCTTCTTTTTTCGTCTATTTCCTAAGTATGTGAATAACCCTTTAAAATTCTAATAGTTTCAGTAATATTTTCTAAAATTTACTAACTAAGAAGACCTCATCTGAGAGGATGCGTGGAAAATTAAACACAGTTGTTTTTTTAAATAAATATTTATTTTTATCTTCTTATAATATATATCACTTTCATTTTATAATCCTTAGGTACCTATTACATTTTGTGGAGTTATAACAGACTTAGCCTAGGAATTACCCAGTAGTCTATAACTAGATTACTTATACCTAAGAAATAAAACAGATTCTAATAGACTAGCTTAAATCAATGTGGACAGCAGTACTTATTATGAAGAAACTTACATAAACAATCTCCATTTAATATACATTCTTTTTATATGTTGGTAAATCGATTTAATCTCTGAATCTCTAA
This sequence comes from Dryas iulia moderata, assembly GCA_019049465.1. NCBI lineage: Eukaryota > Metazoa > Arthropoda > Insecta > Lepidoptera > Nymphalidae > Dryas > Dryas iulia. The sequence continues at coordinate 13,771,745 of CM032417.1, forward strand.
CAATGTGCTCACTTTTTTTGTAAATTAATTAAATATCCCTACGTTTTTAGATGTTAATGTTATAAAGAAAACGTCACACACTGGCTGCATATCAACTCATCATTATCACGTTTAAAAAAAAGTTTTCGTTCCATTTCTTATCTGTATTTCTTATATCTGTCACAAATGGCGGCAATAACTTGTTTTAAATCTTGTCGCAGTTATTAGTTACTGTAAATTGAATAAAGTTTAAATGTTGAAAACACTTTGTATAAAATATTTAAAGGACCTTTAATCCTATTATTGTCAGGTATTTATTCGTTGTATATTGTCCATTCTAGTCGTTACTCTTATACATATATGAATGTAAAATAATATATAAATTTGTAATTTAAGGCACATAGTGAGATACATGATGTAAAGACTTGGTCCCAAATATAGTTATTGTACTTATTGTTATGGCCCTGCATATGATATATACAACAAATGTTATTTATTTACTTTAAACAATATTGCTAAATAGAAAATGTCTTATAGGATTTGTATGTACAAAGTCTATATACATGCTTTTTATATGAAAATAGTTCTAAAAAATGAATTCATGTAACAGTTTAGAAAAACGTCCTTTAAAATAAATGCATGAATCGCGAACAGACGTCAATTGTAATATTATTGATATTAAATCTATAAAAATATATGTATTTTTATCTATTTAATATGTCAGTTGAACACTAGTCAAACGTCACCGATTGCGGTTGAAGAAATACTTTTTAAATGTTCCCGACACCAAAAAAATAATCCTTTACATGTTTTTGTTTTACAGCACTCATGCAAAATTTAAGAATAATTATTTTCTTTACAATAATTCCTATTTTTATTATTAGATACCAACAACATTGTCTTTTTGATAGAAATCATATATATACATACTTGTTAACAAAATTTTATTATGCTATCTACAATTTTGACAGACAGAAACAGATAATAAAAGAAAAAATAAAACGTTCAGAAACAGAGATGGTAAAAAAATGGATACAAAAGTGCACATTTTTGTTATATAAACTTCAGAAAAAATCATAATACTTATACTATATATTATATTATAGCTAAATTATAACAAAATGATTTGGTTACACGATACGATTCAGTCGGGCTCATCGTGAGAGCAATGTGGTATTGGCGAAGGGGATGATTTATATGCCCTTGGGAAGAGTGAGGAGTAAGTGGGAGGAGGTTCATACTCTGGAGGGGAAGGAGGCTGAGTGTCGAACAATTGTTGAGAAGCTGCCGTCACTGTGACCGTCGGGGATATGTCTATACAGGAAGCGGGTATGATGGGCGTGTCTGATGGCTTCGAGCGCTTGCAACAGCATTCTGTAATGGGAAATGTTTAATTAAGTTTATATAAGATAAAAATATACTTGCATTACGTATTTCTCATAAAAGTACGAATGTATTTTGGTGATATGTCTCTGTAAGAAAGAGAAAAACATGCGAATGCATAGATTTCTCTGTTGAATTATTTGACTATTCATGATTGAAACGTTTTCAAATTTCAATAAAGGAAATGTTTATATCATTGTTTTGTTCAGGCAAACTGCAACATAGAATTCCCCACTCAACACATCTCTAAGCTTAAGACCAGATTGATTTTACTTATCACACAATGATGCAACTTAAATGCTTTTTGCAACCTCAAGCGATTTTTAGCATAGCAAGTTTTGTTTTTCGCATACTATTCAGAGAGAACCTTGTGTGAAGACACTCTGTTCTCCACTTGCCGCTCGAGATATTGTGTGTTGAGTGGTGGAGTTCAAGGTATCAGAGCGGCGAAATTATAATAATATATGTAATCATTCCCTCGACGATCAAACCGAAAACCATTTTGTTTCCCGTTTACATTTAGACGTCTTTAAGTATTAAATATAATTATGTCTAATTTGATTAATTTTATGATTCACAGTAAAGTCAAGATGTTTTTATATTAAACACTACTATTATATATTGGTTCAGGGACACAAAGTGTGACTGAACACAACTGGTTGCAGATTCGAATCCCCGTCAAGGAGTAGAGATATTAAATATATCCATTTTCTTCGCTCTGGTGTAGAGACAAAGCGCGGCGCTCAGCCCGGCCACTTAACACTCAATGCCTCCAGAATTCGGCGGAATATGTACGGAGTGTCTTAACACTAGGTTCTCAGCCTACCCAGTTGTATGCGGGATACAGCGTGAAGCTGAATAAAACAAATAAACAGTAATTCCGAACTCACCCCAAGCCAAACAGAACATGAGTATGGTAGCGCACACCAGCATGCCCACCACGAGGTAGCTCCACGGTCCGTACGGCTTCAAAGCCGCCGCGAACTCCATAAACGCGTTCTGTTTCTGTTCACCTTCTGTTATTTTCACTGAAAAAAAATAATAACAATATTAATATACAGGTCTTACTTGGAACTTGAATAGACTGTAAGTTCAAATTTTGAATTTAGGAATTAGTTTAATGTTTATTCTAAAAGTATTTTTTTTTTAGGTCTGGGAAACAAAATATATGAAATATAACGAGTAGAGTGATTAGCCACTAAGGTTTATGTGCCCTTGTAAAAGAAACGAGAGAGATATAAAGACCATAACGATTAACTGAATAACGACGGAAAAAAGGATTTTCCTGCCTTTATTATTTTAATATTTTTTTTAGCTTCACTCTGTATCCCGCACACAGCAAGGTAGGCAGAGGGAACCTAGTGTCAAGACACTCCGTTCCCCATTTCCCGCCGAATTCGAAGCTATTGCGTGTTAAGTGGCTAAACTTACCGCCGCGATTTGTCTCAACACCAGAGCGAAGAAAATGGAAATACTAAATATTTCCACTCCTCGAGTGGGAATCGAACCCACAACCACGACTGGCTCCTTATTTTAATCTTATAGTAATGGAATCCTTACTTCAGATTAAAGAAAATTTAATTTACAATATTCTTTTTTTCTCAGATTCTGATTGTCCAATTTTCACAAGCGTTAACAAAAAAATTATAGCAAAGTGTTCTGTTTTGCTGCTAGACTCTACTATAATTACATGTCGAGTATTCTAGACGAATATATCCGAAAACAATTAAGTTTCAAAATTAAAATCGTAAAAAATCCCTACTATTTTCACTAGCGTTTCACTACTTACTTATAACAGAAGGCTTCGTCACACCATCAGGCTGGTCAAGACCCAGCAACTCCTGGTTCCTAGCTGCGAACCTCCTCAGCATTTCCAGGAGTGGGGAGTCACGTCTGTGGGAACAGGCGCTCGAGTCCTCGTCCTCACCGCCGGGGCAGTGGCGAATACCATCGCAAACTAAGTAGGAAGCTATGCAGAGACTGGTTACGCCGCATGTGAATTGGGAGTCGTTGTTGCATACTGCACCTGTAAGGGGTTTGATGTGATTAAGTTATGCTTACGGTAAGTTTTAATTAACGAGGACCTAAAGGACGTCAAGATATTCCGTCCTCCATCCGCTTGGAACTTGCATGTTAAATGGCAAAACTCAGGGCCATGCTTTGTCTGAGTCACCAGAGTGAAAAAAATATTTTTTTTATATTCCTCGAGAGGGAATCGAACCCACAACCATCGCTTTACAATCGCTGACGCACTACGCCACGAGTTAAAATTAAACGAAATGCTAAATTAAATTTCCCTCATTGAACCCTTAAAATAGATGGAGTATTTTGTGTGCTCATGTAAGTAAATAAATAAAGAAGTAAAAGAATGTTGCCTTATTATTGAGTAACTTTTGAAATTTCAATAAGTGTAAGTAAGTAGCTATTTTTGTTAGGACATTACTGTACTTTTTTTTAGCTTCACGCTGTATCCCGCACACAGCAGGGTAGGCAGAGGGAACCTAGTGTTAAGACACTCCGTTCCCCACTTTCCGCCGAATTCGGAGGCATTGCGTGTCAAGTGGCGGAACTTAACGCCGCGCTTTACCTCGGCACCAGAGCGAAGAAAATGGATATTCTACTACTGCTACTATTACTGTACTATTCTTATTTTCATTGAAATTACGTGTTGAGTGCAGTAAATGAATAAGCAAAAAATAAAATCGCTTACAGCCTATATTTTATACTATATTTATTACACCCTGATTAAGGGTTTCAATATAAAACTATTTTCATCATCTTTGATATTTCTTAATTACACTACGTTAGCTTAATACAATAATAACTGCAAGATCTGATGCTCATCAGATTTTTCGACCGTTTTGCAAACATATACGAAATAAGGCTACGATGGGAAAATACTACAATTGTAAAAGCATGTAAAAGAAGAGCGTGTAGTACAACTTAAACAACTTTAATTAAAACTTCATCATATTGTACAGTTAGAATTACAGTAAAGTTTATAATCTTTCACACAAATTGCGAATATAGGGTGAGAAGTATATTACTTAAGAATATACGAATTTCTCATCTGAATTTAGCCTTGAACTGCCGTTTTACACCTCTTGTCATAATGCTTCGAAAAAATTGAGCAATCTTTTAAATTTTTAATGTTGCAAAAGTTCAGAAATCATTAGTGGAAGTATTTTTGGTTTTTAATATATGCAAGATCGTTTCAAGTGATAAGGTCACCTTATTTTAAGTGTATTTTAATATGTAAATATAACAGTATATAAATATTATAATTAATTAATATGTAATCTCGTTTTTCTTCTTCTATTGCGAACTTTAAAATGTGAAGGCATAAAGCTAAAATCTTCATGTAATATAAAAGATTTTTAAAACAAATATACAAGTTTTGTTCTTCTAAACAAGTTAAAAATGCCTGCTGGGAAAATAAATAAAAAAGAGATATACCTTTTATTTTTTTTCTAACATAGCAAAACTTTCTCACTACTATATTTACATGTACACTACATTTTCCATTTTCTACTCGAAACCGAAATATAGTTTGAGTGGTGGACCTCAATATTAATCATTTTTTGTTCTACTACAGAAGGCCAAAATAAGTAAAATATAATCAATAATAGCTCCTCCGAATGGGAATCCAACCCACAATTAGACGCTACCACTCCAAACAAAGAAATTTTAAAAATATCCTTACCACTATTTACAGCTGTGACCACCAATCTTAATTTCTCAGTATGCTGGTAAGGGGTGGTCGGCGGATTCCACACTATACGTATTTTTGGTGGCAGCAACTTGGTACCAGCCCGGCCTGCCACCGCCGCTGCGTTGCCCCCGCATAGGGAGAGCCTCCATATCGGGGTCTTGGATTCACCGATATACTGGAAATTTAAATAAAAAATAATTAATTAACAATATCTATAGTATAATGGGGAACGGAGTGTCTTAACGTTCCCTCTGCTTACCCTGCTGTGTGTAGGATACAGCGAGAAGCTAAAAAAAAACCTTAAATCTTTATGTGGGAGTGCCTGGCTGTAAACCCGATGGTTGTGGATTCGATTGCAACTAAGGGGAATGATTGTTTAAAATTATTTCCTTTATTCCGCTCTGGTACTGCAGACAACGTGCGGCGCTCAGTTCTGCTAATCTACAAGCAATGTCTCAGTTTCTGGCGATAAATGAAGAACGAACTGTCTTGACGCTAGATTCTCTCCGATTACCCTGATAAGCGTGAAACTGCTTTTTAAAGTCTTTGCGTGTTAGTGGAAATAATCCTATAGTTGAGTTATTCATTTATATAAAAACAAGGTCTTAAGTCTTCAATTTGCATAGATTCCTATATAAATATCATCGACTTTAATTTACATATTATAGGTTTTATTACAAAAAAAAAGCTTTTCTCGAACATACGACACGAGAATCTCGACGAAATCATTTTAAAATTGACGGTTTAATCAATTTGCATAATTAGTTTCGGTAATAAAAATCCGTAATAAAGTATTAACGAACTCCGATGACGTCGGATGGTATAAAAACGAACGATCGAATTGAATTTGGAGGCCCAATTCTTATCAAATTTAATTTCCTGCCAAATATACATAAATGTTACACGTTGGCAATGTCAAAGTATATGTAATACCTGAATGCGTTGTATCCCGCAAGTAGCTGAAGAAGCATAGTGTTAAGACACTCCGTTTCCCATTTTCCGCTGAATTCTGGAGGAATTGCATTAAGAGCGGAACTTAATGCCGCGTTCATATTAGAGTGACGAGAGTTTTATTCTTCGAGTGGGAATCGAACCCACAATCAGTCGCATTTACAGTCACACTTTGTGCCCACAAGCCCCGACTGGCCTCGGCTTTAAGCACTGGACTTTAACTAGCCGTTAAGAAAAGATTCAGACCAAATTTCGGAGTTCGGAGTGTAGTAAATAAAATAAATGAAATGAAGAACATTTTAAGTGAGTATTCGTATTGCATTCGCTAGAGTGGTATCTGAGCCGTTGGTAGCTTTGTGTTCACCAAAGATATTTTGAATTTGAGTTTTGAAAATTTATATTATTGTTGTGATTTGGTAAGATAACGTGTGGCATTAAGTTCCGCCATCAGCGAACCTGTTCTCTATCTTGTTTGATATTAAAAAAATGAAATGGCATATGAAACGCGTTCCATAAAAAATATTTTATTAATTACGTTTTAGACTAAAATGGCAACTTCCAAATATATTTTAGCACATACATATTGTGGCCAGTCGTGGCGCAGTGGCACAAGCGTGCGACTGTAAACGACTGGTTGTGGGTTCGATTCCCACTCGAGGAGTGGAAATATTTAATATTTCCATTTTCTTCGCTCTGGTGTCGAGGTAAAGCGCGGCGTTAAGTTCCGCCACTTAACACGCAATGCCTCCGATTTCGGCGGAAAGTGGGGAACGGAGTATCTTAATACTAGGTTCCCTCTGCCTACCCTGCTGTGTGCGGGATACAGCGTGAAGCTGAATAATATAAAACATACATATTACGTCATATATATGAACATCCCAAAGATCTACATATTGATTTGATGGAAGGAACTAGACGCCTGGAGCACGTTTAACACCAATTAACCCTAGCGTTCATGAAACTCAATTAAACACGGCTGCCTGCATCAATGTATCAATTTATTGCCGTATCACTAACAATAATACTTTGTTGTTATGATAGGCAAAGTTTCCATTTAGACTTTAGCAATGCATGAAGATAATCGAACAAGTCTTGGCTTATTCTAATCATGTATAGCATTAAATATTGTTTTCTTTTTCACATTTTAAGCTGCGCTATACACACACTTAGAAAATTGAAAAATATTATTTAAGGAAACGTATAAAAATTTGAACGCAGCAAGATTCGAACCCGCGCCTCTTAAAAGCAGTCAAGCGCTCTAATATTTTTTCATTCAACAAATGTGTTCAAATATTTTTCTAAAAATGCCTTTTTCACTTTTTTCCCGTATAACCTGTACAGAGAATCAAGTGTCAAGAAACTCCGTTGTCCACTTCGCACCACACGAATTCCAAATATTGCATATTTAGTGGTTACAATAGTAATAATTCTGATCTTAACCTGAACCTGAATTCTATTGGAATAGTAATAAGTAGACTAATTTTCAAGGGCGTCTCGCATTTTGTTAGATTAAAAGCTGTCGAAAAATTTTAAATGTGCGCCACCTTATGTGTACATGTAAGCGGTCGAACAAGCAACTTTACGTATTTTTTCATATATAACAAGATAGACAGAGAGGAGAGAGTGTTAAGACATTTCGTTAGCCACTATTCGCCTAATTTTTAACTAATGTATCCATTATCGTAAATTAGTAGTAAATTCCAATAAAGATATTTATTATTTTTTTGTTATTTTATTATTAATTACAAGACACAAATAGAGTGATAGAATCAAGCGCCGAGTTTTGCTATATCAGAGCGCGGTGATGAAAATAATTTTAATAAGTTATTCCTCCGAGTAAAAATCAAACCCACGATCATTGCTCTTACAGTCAAACATTAGTCAGGCGTCAGTAAACATAATAATTGTAATACATTAACTAATTCGTAAATTTTCCTTAGATATCTTACTATTTTAATTAAAATTTATTTTACAGCAAAGAAAAAAACTATTTCGTTCTTAGTTTTATGAACTTCAATTATTTTTTTGTGAAGCTCCTGCTAGTTTATTGTACCAAATCATATTATAGTCATCGTAAGAGGTCGTTTGAACTCACAAAAAATGTACGTACCTAATATATTTCGCGTAAGAAAATATCTTCTGTTATTTGAGGTTAATGACACTAATATTAAGAGCATCATTAAATTGACTAAAGAGATCTAAAATAAAATTATAAATGAAAATAATCATTTTTATACAATTTTTTTTCAGATGCCTGCGTTTTCCTGGATAGAGCTGTAATTAAATAGAGCCTAGTGTCGAGATACTCCGGTCTCCACCTCTAGGATTCAAGAAATTGAGTCAACGGACTCATTTTATATAATATCATTCTTATAGTATTTTAAAATTCAGATTTAAACGTTCGAGCAGTGGATATGCTTGTGTATATTAGAAGGTTATAATTCAAACGCTAAAATATCCTGTATACTTATTATAATATGTTGTCTTTCTAATTAATTTAGCTTTAATAGTTCAGTAATGGTTTCACAGTATCTAACTTGGCCGAACAAATAAAGTTGTTTTTTTTAATATAAATCAAATTAGTAGTTCGGTTACTAACTATAAAATATATATAATTTTTTTACTGTTTCCGTACATGCAATTAAAATGTTCAATAAATTCGCTTGTGCGTTGTCTATCAGTCATTCAGTAACTCAAGAATTAATTACCCAAAAAAATAGAAAAAATAACATTACTAAATAATGAAGTAAACAAACCAATACTAACCACAAGAAGTTTACAAGCGTCAGTGGAATTTGAACTGGTGACCGGCGCAGTTTCATCTGTAGCTGTGTCTTGGGCGGCAGGGCTCCTCATGCTCCACTTGCGGGATAGCGCACCGGCCTCGGGGGCGGGCGCCTGCATGTCTGTCACACCACGCTCCCATTCTGCTAGGGATTCCTGGAAATTATGGATTTGGTTAGTTTTTGTTGATTTTTGTATGCAATATGACCTAGCCTATGATTGATTATATGAAGGCGGATGTAGTTAACGGTTTTATTTTTTTAAGTTCACGCTATATCCCGCACACAGCAGGGTAGGCAGAGGGAACCTAGTGTTAAGACACTCCGTTCCCCACTTTCCGCCGAATTCGGAGGCTTGCGTGTTAAGTGGCGGAACTTAACGCCGCGCTTTACCTCGACACCAGAGCGAAAAAAATGGAAATATTAAATATTTCCACTCCTCGAGCGGGAATCGAACCCACAACCAGTCGTTTACAGTCACACGCTTGTGCCACTGGGCCACGACTGGCCCCTATTATTTCAATTTACATTAAAAATATAATATAATCTCAATTGCCAACTTAATCCTATTAAAGTATGGAAAAAGAGCTTAAAAATTTTAAAGATCAAATTTAAATTCACATTACATTTCCTTCGCGAATATCTTTAGGTATCCTTCAAAAAAGTTTTTGTTAATAGGTAATTATTTAGATTTACACTCGAAACTTGTTTTTGTGTCCGTTAAACGTCATTGAATCACGTGTAAGCTAATATGCATATACTTAGATAATATTGCGAAAACATGCTTCTAACAAAAAGACCAATTTTGAACAAAAATTATTTGTATTTAAATGCAAATACATACATTATTTTAAAATTCACTAACTTAGTATTCTTTAACCTTCAAAAAAATTGTCGATTGTTAAGAGTTTTGTGTATTGTTTTGTTTTACAATTTTTTCTATAAATATTGTGTCAATAGATGTTACTTAAGAATGGTATACATATTTAAATATGTGTTATATAATTAAGATCACTATATAATACGTTTTCTTTGAGCTTTTATTTAAATATTTTTAAATCAAATAGACCAATAAAAAATAAGCTATTACAATTATTTTCGAATCTTCAATTAACATGAAAGGTTAGTAATGTCAGTCCTACTGGAAGCTACCACCGGAAGGTAATTCTGTTTTTTTTTGTCATCTTTTTTGAAACTTAACGGGATTTCTTTTCAAGTCAATTTACAGATTTGCCATTACTTCTTAGTAACAATGATACAGATTTTGATTTACAATATATTACTAAGTAATAAGATGGAAAAAGGAAAAGTACTTGATTTTCCATATCCTTGCCATTTAGATAGACAAGAAATATATATTTTTGTCAAGTCATGATCTATTTTACCGTAACTTGACACATTAACACGAAAATGATTATAAAATATCACTTGAGATCTGTGACATGGAAGTTTGGATAAAAATTGTCATGTTTATTCTTGTTATTAACGGACTACTGTTAGAAGTGATCAGGATTTTTTTATGAGTTATCACAAAATAGACTAATTGATTTCCACCGGCATATTTTATGCATATAACGCCTTCAAATGGAAAAAATAACAAAGATGAAATATTAGTGGAACACTACCAAAGAAAATTATTTTAATAAGAGTAACTACTGTTCTAAGAAGAAGAATTCAATTACTATTATTTTAACCTTATTCGTAAATTCTAGATTTGCCGCGGTTGGTGATTTGGCCGAATATCAATCTGATGAAAATAACAAATAAGTGTCCTTTTTTCTGGAACTTTTTAAGACTAGCTTCTTAAGATTACTTCATGCCTATAAGCAAGGCAAAAATATTAACTCAATAGTAAGAAAATTCTTCAAGAAATCCTAACTTTTCATATCAACATAAAGCGCTAAAATTTCACAGCACGTTGTTTTAGAAACACAATACGTTTCCTTATTGTAACAGAATTCTTCACGAACACGCTGAGTGACGCACGCGCCCTACAAATTCTCAGCATAAACAAAGTTATCCGAATATCGAAACTCGAACTAAATATGACTGGTGTACGTTTCTAGAATAACAATAGAGAGCACTTACCAATGCGCATTTGTAATAATGGTTAGTGTTAAAATTTAAAGGAAAATTTACAATAATCGTTTGTGTTTAAAGTTTTTAAAAGAAAAAAAAAAACTTTATGATATTTTCTCAAGTTATTTCCAAACATACAGTCACTGTTGTACATTTGGGAAGATGTACAACTAATTCTATATAATAATTTTATAATGTTAGGCCATCATGGCTCAGTTAGACAGCGTTTGACTGTAAATGCGGCAGTTTTGGGTTTGATTCCCACTTGAAGTAATTATTGAATTTAAATTATTTTAATTACTTCACACTAGTACTTAAGGCAAGCCACGCCGTTGATCTCCGGTGTATGGAGGAACGGAGTGTCGTGATATTAGGTTTTCTCTGATTACCATGTTGTGTGGGAAGCTGTGTAAAAATTTCTGATTAAGGAAGTTTTGAAACGCCGCCATTTTTATTTTATTAGTCTAGTTCTACTAAGTCTAGCATCAGATATTGGCCATAGATTAATTATTCAAATTAGCAGATTGTGGGGATAAGCGTAAATGATGAATAGATTATAAATGATATTATCCTAAAAGATTATCTTAGCTTTACCTGCAAAATGCTAAGTGTTTCTAAAATAGTATAGGTAGTATAGGTATATAGTATAGGAGTATAGGTATAGTATAGGTAGGCTATATGATTAACAAAGAGGTATGAAAAAATGCCTAAAAATAGGGAAAACGATGAAGAGTATAGTAGTATAGGTATAGTTTAGTATAGTAGTATAGGTATAGTATAGGTAGGCTATATGATTAACAAAGAGGTATGAAAAAATGCCTAACAATAGGGAAAACGAAAAAAAATATATAAATAATTGACAGAAAACAATAAAAAATCGTCACAAAGAACATACGAGTATATTATCTTTCGCACAACAAACAAGACCTTCGATCTGTACACTTCGTGTATACATAATATACTTTGTAATTTACGTAAGATTTTGACAGCCAAGAATTGAGCCTACTCCTTATGAATTATGAATTCTAATGTTATTTTTTTGCTTTGTTACTGTGACCAACTAAAAAAATCTGTACTATTATGAATTCAATTGAAATCTTTTGCGCCTCTGAATGTATGTAATATTCGTAGTTGTAATAATTATTATATTTTTTTTTACCTTCACGCTGTATCCCGCGTACAGCAGGGTAGGCAGAGGGAACCTAGTATTGAGATACTCTGTTCCCCACTTTCCGCCGAATTTGAACACGCCGAATACGTTAAGTGTCGGAACTTAACGCCGCGCTTTGCCTCAACATTAGAGCGAAGAAAATGGAATTTCACTCATCGAGTGGGAATCGAACCCACGTCCAGTCGTTTATAGTCACATGTTTGTGCACTTTATCATTATATACGGTAAAGAAAAACCTTTGACATTTTTTTTGGACGGCTTTTACGTGGACAGGAGTATAAAATTTAGCATACGTACTTTTTCTATATATAAGCTTTATATACACAAAAAGTACAAGCAGCTAATATTTTTTTTATAACAATTTCTTAAAAATATTACATTAATAAAATAAATATTACCCACACTGCCGTGTATTTGACATACTCTTTTGTATAAAATGATATACACACGTTAGTTCTCTAGTACGTTCTTTATAAAATAGGTAGTGAAGGAAGTATTTTTTGTTAATTTAGGGATATTAACCCTTTTTTTCACCAAACCAAAAATCATTTTTTTTAATACAAGCTCGATTCAAAGTAGAATTCGAACCCGCTACTAGCAAAAGACATGTTAAGTAAAATTAAAAATCTTATTTTTCAATACCTACATTTTAAGCATCTAAGCGCTATTATATTACGTACTAGCCTAAGTATTTAACAAGTAGAGCGCTAATAAGAAATTGGCGGTATGAAACAATGAAATGGGAACGCTGACTTACATAATTGCATAATAATGGTTTATTGCAGAACTGTGTACTATCTACATACACAATAGAATGCTATAGTGACTTAGTTAGGATATAGCCTAAAATTGATGGGTTAAAGTTGAAAAAAAAAAATTAAATATTATTGTAAATGAAAAAGGCTTAAGCTTATGCAACCGTGCACAATGTTTGAATGTAAACGCGATTGGTCGTGGGTTCGATTCCCACTTGGGAGACTTGATATAGCTTATTTTTATTTCTCCGATACCTAAGACAAAGCGCGGCGTTGCGTTCCGCCATTAAACACGGCGGAAAGTGGAGAACAGAGTGTCTTGACATTGTGTCAAAGTCAAAGTCAAATAATTTTACCCAAAATTAGAAATTATGCTTCAATTTTGAACTTTATACATTTCACTAAAGTTAATGCCTCAGACCTGACAAGTATCGGCGCAAAAAACTCAGCGAAGAGCTGTTCTCTTTGACTATCTCATACTATGCAGAAAAAAACGTGAAACTAAAATAGTTATCCCATTTTAAATACTAGAAATTTGAAGGCGATGACACATCGCTTAAAATATCCTGTTATCACTAACAGCAATCAATAATGTATTATATTCTTATATCAGATCGTTAGCTGGGACCTAGGTAATCTAGGTTACAGCACAAGGCGGTTACAAGGCTCAACTTAAACCAACGCACAATGGCTAGCCTTGTGCAATCACGTAATCTGCAGTTCCTTTTAAATTAAGTAATGCATGTGCTTTAAGTAATAAGGATAAGGATAGACTTCATAATAAATCAACTTTTTTGTATCATTTTTTTAAATAGATTTTAAAAGCTTGGTTTTTTTTTTTGGAGACCATTATGGCGCAGTGGGGAGAGTGAATGCGATTGGTTGTTGGTTCGATTCCCATGTGGTGGAAATTTTTAAGTTTGATTAACTTTTATGCTGTGGTACTAGGTCACTACGTACGTACTACCCTGTTATGCATAAAAAGAGCGTGGGAGAGGAAAAAAAGAGCGTGGGAGAAAAAATATACTTTTTTCTAAGTTTCTACAGAGATCTTACAGTGTCTTTAAGAGAGGTGATTTTTGTGCTGTATTTTAATGGATATACCTATATATAATAAAACAAAGTATCCAATATATAATAAAACAAAACAAAACACCTTGAAATTTCATTTTTTATAAAAAAAAAAATATCTTTTCGATTAAAATTCACAACGATTGCGTGCAACAAGTATTATTTATAAATTACAATAACACCATTATTAATTACCTACTCGATTAAATAAAAAGTGGAAATGTTTAATTATTATAAGTACCAGGTAGTGCCTTTTTTATTAAACGCATTATTTATGTTTTTCACATTTGTATAGAGGTTGTGTTGGTACAGTGAGAGCGTCTGGCTGAAATCGTGAAAATGGGGGGTCAATGTACATTCAGAGGTATGGAGAATTAAAAAAAAAAAAAAAATACTCTGAAAATTATTTCTTCGCTGTGAAAATTGCTTTTTGGATTGTTATGGATTTTGGACACACGTGTCAATTTTTTAGGTAAATCAGACAGCCAGTAGTGGATTAAAATGGATTTGCAAGATTTTCTTACATTGATTGATTGATAGATATAATAAATGTTATATTATTTTTACCAACATATTATTATTTATAAAAAAAAAAAAAAAAAGTAAAAAGTAAGCAAAGTACCTACAATTAGAAGTAAATGGGCTTTAAATACAAACACCTGAAAGTTACACAAATATAAATTCTTATCCTTAATTATCCATTCAGGAACATTTTTTTAAATTAATGACTTTTCAGTCATATCATATGCGTCATATCACAAAAATAGGTATATACATGTATATATATTGGTATATACCACCGTTATAAGCAAATACCACATGTTTGTGTGTTTATAATTGAACAATATAATCGTTAGTTAAGTAAATTTGTATAGCTACGCTTGTCGTAATCACCTATTGTAATATTATAATGAAGAAATTTTGAAACAAGTGTTGATAATTTAATATTATTGCAATTTGTATTGTTTTCACACAATATATAGACAAAAATAATTCCAAGTATTGAAATTTGATCCTGTTCGGGATTCTTGCGAAAGTTGAACATAAGTTTAGTTTTAATTGAATACTTTTAATCTTCTCGAAGCGCATAAAGGTAAAATATTTCAAGTTTTAATAAAATTCTGTTCTTTTTTTAGATTGTATTCCGCACACAGCAGGGCAGGTCGAGGGAACCTAATGTTAAGACATTCTGTTCCCCACTTTTCACCGAAATCGGAGGCATTGTGTGTTGAATTAAAAAAAAAAAAAAACAATTTAAGTAACCAGTACTAAAATAAATAACTATTAGTTGTATTAATATTAATCCTCTTTTATCAATTCGATACAACGTACTACGTACTAACTACACTTAACTAAATGATCGAATATGAATAGTCATGGCATTTGATAAACCTTACAAATTTAATATAACCTCGTATCTAATTGTATAGAGCGTCATTTTATATAGAAAGATAAGTAAAGGCGCTGTTCAAACGAATGTAATGAAGAATTTGTTGTGAATTAGAATCCTATTCAAGCTACTGTTTGTATTTAAAATACAAGTGTTTATGTTCTTCTGATTTGATCGTAGTGATGCGACTCTACTCGCAATATGAACATATATGGGAATTGAAGAAATGAGCTAAATTGTATGAATTACGTCAAAGTTTAGTATATAATAAGTTTTTTTTTCGACCTTATTGTTATCATGAGATATACATAGGTTAAGTAAGAAAGAGCTCGGATAGTGCAGGCCGATAATTCGCATTTAAAATGTCAAACTTAGGCCCTACACTTAGGTTACTAGTTTCAGACACTTTTTTTTTTTTTTTTTTTTTTTTTTTTTTTTTTTTTTTCGCTGGGAAATGCTTTTACGCAGATCAACCGTTCGCAAGGCAGGCTGAACTGCCCTGCGAACGGATGATACTGTGGGACTCACCAATGAGCCCGATACTACCCACTAAAACCCAGCGGAAACCCTCTCCACCATCAGGAGACGTCGCAGGCTCGCTTGCGCATTCTTCTACGACGTCTCGGTGGACGGCCCGCCAATAACAAACCAACGTCGCCTTCAGGGTGCTCTGGGGTTTCTTCCAGAGCACCCGCAGCCTCGATGACTTGCAGGAGGATCACACCGATCCTCCCGCAGTAGCTCCTCTAGGGTAGGGGGAGTTGGAGATGCGCGTACCGCCTTCTCCTACTCCCTGGCCTCCGACGGCGGAGCGAGTTTGCATTGACGTCAGTCTCGCGCACCCGCTCCGCGGCCTCCTTTAATGCAATAACTGATTCGCAAAAGGACACCATCGCAGACCAGTTCCTCTCACTCTCCAGAATAGCCTCCACCACACTAGAAAGTGAGAGGTCCCTACCCACTACAGCCATCAAGGCGTGGCGTTGTGGGGCCCAAGCGGGGCATTCGGCCAGAGTGTGATGCGCCGAATCAATGGGCGCATTACACTCGTGGCACGCCGGCGACATCTCCCGACGTGCAATCTGTTGCAGGTATTTGCCGAAGCATCCATGTCCCGTTAGCACCTGCACCAGTCTGAACGTCAGGACCCCAAACCTTCTCTCGACCCAGCGCTCTAGATGGGGACGGATCGCCTCCACCGTCGCTAGGCCTGCCGCCGGGAACCCCAAGTCCTCCTTCCATCGCCGGATCAGGGCTTCATGCGCTCTTCTCCTGATCCGCACGATACTTTCCGTCGATGGTCGCTCGCCTCGCGACCGCTCACTTGCGCGGAATGCATGTACTCTTGCGAGCAATTCCGCCTGCAATTCCCAAGGCGGATCGCCCGCCAGAAGAGTAGCCGCCGTCCACGACACCGTACGGTATCCCCGGATTGCTCTCACCGCTATGACCCGCTGTGCTTTCCGTAATTGGGACCTGATACGAGCAGTGAGAGCATCTGCCCACAAGGGCGCACCGTACAGTGCCATAGATCTCAACACGCCGACATAAAGCCGTCGGCATGAAGAATCTGGCCCTCCGATGTTCGGCAATAACCTGCCGAGGGCCCCGGCGGCACTCACAAGCTTCGGCGCAAGAAGAACTAGTTTCAGACACTACCTCAAACTATTGAGTGGCACAGTGAATTTATGGAATGTTAAAGAGGATCTTCTTTTAATAACATATTTTTTTAGTCGCATAGTGCCGCAACACCAGTGTCTATTAATAAATCAATCTTTGTTAAAAAAAATAACTGTTATTTCAATCTATATTTTGCCGTCTTTACGTTGTAATTGACACACGTATCCGGATCCGTTGACAATACAATATTAACATATCATAGCGTGAACTTGATTTCCTTGCCAGTACAACTAGAATAGCAAGAAAATGATTTAAACAGAATGTACTGTTTAACACACAGCTGGGTAGGCAGAGGGAACCTAGTGTTAAGACACTCCGTTCCCCACTTTACGTCGAATTCAGGAGGCATTACGTCTTGAGTGGCGGAACTTAACGCCGTGCTTTGCCTTAACAACAGAACGAAGAATTTAAAATATTAAATAATTGCATTCGTTGTGTGCGGATCGAACCCACAACTTTTATTGTCAACTAATGTGTACTTTTTACTAGACTATATGAAAAGTTTTAGAGTCATTATAAAAATCATTAATCTGTAGTAATAGGTATATTAAGTATCAACCATTATATTGATTACAATAAACATTACTGCGTCTCTTTGAAAACAGTTCTCACGGGACCATGGATGTCAATTCCCTTGAAAGTAACTTGAATAATTGCAGACAGGCGTACTTGTGGGAAATAAATTTGATCATAAATAAATTAGCTATATCTTTTAATTAATTAAGGAATTATATATATTTAGAATTATTTTTAGCAAATACAAGTAGTTCGGTGGGTCTTTTCATATTGTAGAGTCTAAACCAGTAGTGAGTAACTTGTGGTCCGCTTTATGCAGCCCGCGAAGCCTTTATTAAAGATCTTTTCCGCTACTTTTCAAATATGTATTATTAAAATGTGTGATTTTGGCCCGCAAACAAATATCAAAGTTACCATAAGCCCCTTCCTGAAAAAGCTTATCGCTTATCAAAGCGTCGTTGTTTAATATTTAAGTGTCGAGCGCACACTATTTCACAGATACGAACATTTTCTAAAGAAAAGACAACTTGAACATCAATTCAAAATAAAACTAAGCGAAATTCTCCCTCCTTTTGTATTCTCTCAATTTTAGTGAAATTGACAAACGTCTCTTCATTTTATAGCTTCTATGTGTGACTTAGAAAACGATTAGCTATAGTGATTACTGTTCCAATCTAAAAGCCTACATTAAAATACATGTTTGTACACTTTTCTTTTGATTTGGTTAAATAAAGTGCAGCGTTTAACTCCAACCATCCCATAATCGCAAGAAAGAGGAAAGTTTGAAACAAATAAGAACATATGGTATAAATCAGTCCCGAATTATACCTATTATAAATTGAGGCGAACAGTCGAATAACCTTAATCCACTTCACGTGTGGAAAATCATTGTGAAAGGCACCCTTGGCACTGATCGGTTGGTTCTAGACCAGTAAGAATACTGCGCGGATATGTCAGTTGATCTCTAATATCGCCCTTTATATTTAATATTGCTTGTTATAATAAGCTAGATGTTACCCGCGACTTCGTTTGCTTGGCAAAGGCTATGGACATATGCCAAAAGTGTGTAGCAAAAAATATGACTTCCTTTCTACTTGCGAGAGCCTATAGATCTTCTTAATCTGGCTGTATACGAAATCCTTGTATTGACGTACATCTAAGAAATATACCTTTATACTACCTTCCTGCCAAATTTTGTCGTTGAACGTCTTGTGGTTTTTCATATTGCGAACATTAAAAAAAATGTTCGTTATTGCTTTCTTGATAATAGCTACGGCCGTCTAGCAAAAGGGTAGAGTTTAGCGAAAAAGAGACTTCTCTATAAACGTGTGAGAGCTTTTAGACTTCCTTAATCCGGCCCTGTCGCATAATTCGATCTTTGCGTACCGTATACTAACTACAATCTACTTCCTTGCCAAATTTCATTATTAAACGACGATCGGTTTACGATATTTCGGAAAGAGGAATCTTTTGCCTTATACTTTCTGATATAATATGGTAGGTATATAACTTTAAAAAAAACATTTAAAAAACGTATTAAATTAAGTTTAACTGTCTGTATCTCAAAAAAGAACAAAGAAAATTGTAACAGGAAGTTGTTTACAAATTGGCAATTCAATAAAGTGATGTGCAGTGTAATGGCTTTCGCTTATCATTTCCTGTTTTTATATATTTAAGAAATGGAGGAGTGGTACAGCGTTTGGACGTAAACACTATCGTCGTGGGTTCGATTCCCACACGAGGGAATTTTCAGTTTTTTTAATTTCTCTGCTCTCATAAGATTAAGCTCGGTGTTAAGTTCCGCCACCAAATACACAATGTCTAAAATTCGAACGGCAAACGGAAAACAGAGTGTCTTGACACTAAGTTCTCTCTGATTACCCTATTATGCAAAAAAGCGTAAAGCTAAAACAAATTGAAATAAAACTAATTTTATATGAAACGGCATTGTACTTATGTGACGTAATTTAAAGCAGAAAAATATTAACATGTTTTTCTATTGAAAGAACAATATATGTACATAATAGAAATATATTGTTGGAATTGTTGTACGTAGAACTGACGCAAGCATCTGAGTGAGTTCGAGATAGATAAGCGAAACTCTTTAAGGTTAGTAGTAATTACCTTTGAATATGCAGTGTTTTATAATTTATTTTATTTTGTATTATGTATTGAAAATCGAAAGAAATGAATATTTTGACAGTAAATACCGAATTAGAGGGTTGGTAGGTATAACCTAGTGTCAAGACACTCCGTTCTCCACTTTCGGCTAAATTTCGAGACACTTTGATCCGCTTTACTTTGCTTTAGGGCTATAGGAGAAAGTAAATATTTTATAGTCATTCCGTTTTGGAAATCGAACTCCAACTGGACTGATTTTGATGTGATGTGATATGTGGTTCGATGGCATGTAAGCCAGCTCTCCCTATTCCCACCATTCCCATCCTTCCTCCTTTCTTCTGACCTACATCTCCGAGGCTGGCAACGCATCCACAACTGTAATGTTGTGGATGTCTATGGGCGAAGGTTACCACCTAACACAAGGTGGGCTTTCTGCTCGTTTGCCTCATTTATTCCATTAAAAAAAACCCGTGAACGAAGCCGCGGACACAGCTAGTGTCTACTAAATAGTGAAACCGGAAAATTAATCATCAGAGTTAACAGGACAAAAACACTAAGTGTATTTACGTAACAATTATCTTAACATAAATGTAGTAACATAATCTGATAAGCGTGGCTCGTGGCTAATAGCTCCCTATTGTGACGAAAGCCCTGCTCCATGTTACTTGTATCTGTACTCGTATGTCATCATGACAGTTCTGTTAATGGCCTACGTGATAATTTTGATTGACGTTGTTTTAGAATTATCTTGACATCGGATGTCCATTTACGATGACATTGACAAGGTTTCCGTATTTATTACTAATATTTTTATTAGCTTTTTTTTAACTATTAATTATGGTTTTCAAGATATAATTAGATAGATGTTTTTTAGCTTTACGTTGTACCCCGTATATATTAAAGCAGATAGAGGAAGTCTAATGTTAAGATACTCCGTTCCCTATTTTCCGCCGAATTCTGGATGCATTACGTGTCAAGCGGTGGAGCGAAGGATATTAATATTAAGTATTTCAATCTTTCAAGTGGCAATCGAACCAACAATCAGCCGCGTTTACAGTAAAACTTTATGCCCCTGCGCCACGAATGATCTCAATATTTTGTTTTAGTTTATATTTTTTACTATTATGCTTTTCAAAGTATAAATAGTGCTTATAGTAATGTGTAGTAATCGTGGCATGGTGTTACAGTGTCTGACTGTATACTGGTTGTGGGTTGGATTCCTTCTGGAGGAGTGATTAATGAAGAATTATTTTCATTTTTCCGCTTTGGTGTCATAGACAGCTTTTTGGTTCATTAAATAGTGACCTAAAATGAACACGCAATGTCTCGAGTTCAGGCGGAAAGTGGAGTACAGAATGTTTTGACACTATCTATATCTATAAAACTTTGTAAGATAGAATATTCGATACAACGTACTACGTACTAACTACACTTAACTAAATGATCGAATATGAATAGTCATGGCATTTGATAAACCTTGCAAATTTAATATAACCTCGTATCTAATTGTATAGAGCGTCATTTTATATAGAAAGATAAGTAAAGGCGCTGTACAAACGAATTTGATGAAGAATTTGTTGTGAATTAGAATCCTATTCAAGCTACTGTTTGTATTTAAAATACAAGTGTTTATGTTCTTCTGATTTGATCGTAGTGATGCGACTCTACTCGCAATATGAACATGTATGGGAATTGAAGAAATGAGCTAAATTGTATGAAATACGTCAAAGCTATATTGTTATATACTCGTAATAAGTTTTTTTTCGACGTTGATGTTATCACGAAATATACTAAGGTTAAGTAAGAAAGAGCTCGGATAGTGAAGGCCGATAATTCGCATTTAAAATGTCAAACTTAGGCCTACACTTAGGTCACTAGTTTCAGACACTACCTCAAGCTACCTCAAGCACAGTGAATTTATGGAATGATAAAGAGGTTTTTATCTTAATAACACATTTTTTTAGTCGCATAGTGCCGCAGCACCAGTGTCTATTAATAAATCAATCTTTGTTAAAAAAAATCACTGTTATTTCAATCTACATTTTGCTGTCAAATTTACGTTGGAATTGACACACGTATCCGGATCCGTTGACAATACAATATTAACATATCATAGCGTGAACTTGATTTCCTTGCCAGTACAACTAGAATAGCAAGAAAATGATTTAAACAGAATGTACTTTTTAACACACAGCTGGGTAGGCAGAGGGAACCTAGTGTTAAAACACTCCGTTCCCCACTTTACGTCGAATTCTGGAGGCATTACGTGTTATTGGCGGAACTCAACGCCGTGCTTTGCCTCGACAACAGAACGAAGAATTTAAAATATTAAATAATTGCATTCGTTGTGTGC
The DNA here is from genome assembly GCA_019049465.1 of Dryas iulia moderata. Classification (NCBI taxonomy): domain Eukaryota; kingdom Metazoa; phylum Arthropoda; class Insecta; order Lepidoptera; family Nymphalidae; genus Dryas; species Dryas iulia. The sequence goes on from CM032417.1 coordinate 13,793,689, forward strand.
GGATCGAACCCACATCTTTTATTGTCAACTAATGTGTACTTTTTTATTGACTATATGAAAAGTTTTAGAATCATTATAAAAATCATTAATCTGTAGTAATAGGTATATTAAGTATCAACCATTATATTGATTACAATAAACATTACTGCGTCTCTTTGAAAACAGTTCTCACGGGACCATGGATGTCAATTCCCTTGAAAGTAACTTGAATAATTGCAGACAGGCGTACTAAACTAATGCCTAAACCAGTAGTGAACAACCTGTGGTCCGCTTTATGCAGCCCACGAAGCCTTTATTAAAGATCTTTTCCGCTAATTTTCAAATATGTACTATTAAAATGTGTGATTTTGGCCCGCAAACAATCATCAAAGTTACCATAAGCCCGATTCTAAAAAAGGTTACCCCTTATCATCGCGTTGTTGTTTAATATTCAAGTTTTTAGCGCATCCTATTTCACAGATACGAATATTTTGTATAGAAAAGTAAATTTATTACGTTAACTATCTTTCTTATATATTTTTTTTCATATTTTCACACATTTTAAACTTTCCTTGGACAAATATTTCAAAATCAAAATTTGATTAATTGATCCCTTATTCTTTGTCTTTTTCTATTCTCTCAGTTTTAGTGAGATTGACAAACGTCATTTCGTTTTTGTTTATATACATTTGAGTTATACTATTTTATCTGCTTCTATACGTGAGTTTAGAAAACGATTAGAATAGTAAGTTCGACTTCCATTCGAAAACCTACATATAAAAAGCATATGCTATTTCATTAATTTATTTAAATAACTTACAGCGTTTAACTCTATCCATTCTATAACCTCAAAAAATTTCAAAATTTGAAACAAATAAGAACATATGGTATAAATCAGTCCCGAATTATACCTATTATAAATTGATAGTCACGAGGCGAACAGTCGAATAACCTTAATCCACTTCACGTGTGGAAAATCATTGTGAAAGGCACCCTTGGCACTGATCGGTTGCTTCTAGACCAGTAAGAATACTGAGCGGATATGTCAGTTGATCTCTAATATTGCCCTTTATATTTAATATTGCTTGTTGTAATAAGTTAGCTGTTACCCGCGACTTCGTTTGCTTGGTAAAGGCTATGGACATATGCCAAAAGTGTGTAGCAAAAAAGATGACTTCCTTTCAACTTGCGAGAGCCTATAGACCTCCTCCTCCTTAATCTGGCTGTATACGAAATCCTTGTATTGACGTACATCTAAGAAATATACCTTCCTGCCAAATTTAATCGTTGTATGTCTTGTGGTTTTTGATATTGCAAACATTAAAAAAAATGTTCGTGATTGCTTTATTGATAATAGCTACGGCCGTGTACGAAAAGATTTTAGCGCAAAATCGACTTCTTTATGAACTTGTGAGAGCCCTTAGACTTCCTTAATCCGGCCCTGTCACATAATTCGATCTTTGCGTACCGTATACTAACTACAATCTACTTCCTTGCCAAATTTAATTACTAAATGACGCTCGGTTTACGATATTTTGGGAGAGGAACCTTTTGCCTTATATTTTCTGAAATACTATGGTATATAATTTAAAAAAAACATTTAAAAAACGTATTAAATTAAGTTTAACTGTCTGTATCTCAACAAAGAACAAAGAAAGTTGTAACAGGAAGTTGTTTACAAATTGGCAATTCAATAAAGTGATGTGCAGTGTAATGGCTTTCGCTTATCATTTCCTGTTTTTATATATTTAGGGAACGAAGGCGCAGTGGGACTTCTTTTGGAAGTAAACACGTTGGTTGTGGGTGCGATTCCCACTCGAGGGAATAAGAATATTTTCATTTTTTTTATTTCCCTGCTCTGATAAGATTAAGCTCGGTGTTAAGTTCCGCCACCAAACACACAATGTCTGAAATTCGAACGGCAAGCGGAAAACGGAGTGTCTTGACACCAGGTTCTGTCTAATTACCCTATTATGCAAAAAATCGTAAAGCTAAAACAAAAATGGTATTTTAATTTTTATATAAACGACATTGTACTTATGTGACGTAATTTAAAGTAGAAAAATATTAACATGTTTTTCTATTGAAAGAACAATATATGTACATAATAGAAATATATTGTTGGAATTGTTGTACGTAGAACTGACGCAAGCATCTGAGTGAGTTCGAGATAGATAAGCGAAACTCTTTAAGGTTAGTAGTAATTACCTTTGAATATGCAGTGTTTTATAATTTATTTTATTTTGTATTATGTATTGAAAATCGAAAGAAATGAATATTTTGACAGTAAATACCGAATTAGAGAGTTGGTAGGTATAACCTAGTGTCAAGACACTCCGTTCTCGACTTTCGGCTAAATTTCGAGACACTTTGATCCGCTTTACTTTGCTTTAGGGCTATAGGAGAAAGTAAATGTCTTATAGTCATTCCGTTTTGGAAATCGAACTCCAACTGGACTGATTTGATGTGATGTGATATGTGGTTCGATGGCATGTAAGCCAGCTCTCCCTATTCCCACCATTCCCATCCTTCCTCCTTTCTTTTGAGCTACATCTCCGAGGCTGGCAACGCATCCACAACTGTAATGTTGTGGATGTCTATGGGCGAAGGTTACCACTTAACACCAGGTGGGGTTTCTGCTCGTTTGCCTCATTTATTCCATTAAAAAAAACACGTGAACGAAGCCGCGGACATAGCTAGTGTCTACTAAATAGTGAAACCGGAGAATTAATCATTAAAGTTAACAGGACAAAAACACTAAGTGTATTTACGTAACAATTATCTTAACATACATGAAGTAACATAATCTGATAAGCGTGGCTCGTGGCTAATAGCTCCCTATTGTGACGAAAGCCCTGCTCCATGTTACTTGTATCTGTACTCGTATGTCATCATGACAGTTCTGTTAATGGCCTACGTGATAATTTTGATTGACGTTGTTTTAGAATTATCTTGACATCGGATGTCCATTTACATTGACAAGGTTTAAGGTATTTAATACTAATATTTTTATTAGCTGTTTTTTTTTAAATATTAATTATGCTTTTCAAGATATAAATAGATTTTTTTTAGCTTTACGCGGTATTCCGTATATGGTAAAGCAGGTAGAGGAAGTGTAATGTTAAGATACTCCGTTCCCTATTTTCCGCCGAATTCTGGATGCATAACGTGTCAAGCGGTGGAGCGAAGGATATTAATATTAAGTATTTCAATCTTTTAAACGGCAATCGAACCCACAATCAGCCGCGTTTACAGTAAAACTTTATGCCCCTGCGCTACGACTTATGTCAATATTTTCTTTTAGTTCACATTTTTAACTATTATGCTTTTCAAAGTATACATAGTGCGTATAGTAGGTGTAGAGGTAATCGTGGCATGGTGTTACAGTTTCTGACTGTACGCGGTGGTTCTGGGTTCGATTCCTACTGGAAAGATGATCCTATTTAAAATAGTTTCATTTTCCCGTTCAGATGAATGGACAAATTGGCGTCGACGTCTACCATTACACACGCTACGTCATGGGTAAAATTTAGGCAAAAGTGGAGAACAAGTGTGTTTCGACAGTAGGCTTTTTGTATATTCCGCTACGCGGGAGAAAACGTGAGGCTAATCTAATGTACTTTGAAAGTATATAAATAAAAAAAAATAGTATTCATTTTTTTTGTCTGTTTTACAAATATTACCTATATTTAATGGTATAACTATTACAATATAATTAATAATATATTTTTTTACTCATAAATAAAAAAAATAAGTAAATATTACGCTAACCGATGAACCTTTGTATTTCTCTTTCTAGATATATAAATGTGTATAAGCTAATTAAACTAAATTGGCTGATTGTTTAATTGCAAATAAATTGCTGAAAATCTGAATTAAAATGAAATCTGTAAACAAACGATTTCATCGCTTTTATTTGATTTCTTTGAGTTTCTCCACACAGCACACATAATCTTCATTTTTAGCCGCAAAACAGAGAACGGAGTGTCTTAACACTACGACTACTGGCGTGAAGCTGTAATAAACGTTAACCATAACGTGGGTTCATTATTAATACACATTTTTACTTTTTTACATAAATTTATGTAGTTAAAACACCCAATATCGTGGCTAATCAAATAGCTAATCCATTTCTAAACTTTTAAAAGCCGTTCCGTTTAACATAATACTTGCAATAAAGTGACGTAAAGGTATCATTCAGTCAAGTGAGCGGCGCGGAACGAGGCTGTCTGTAGACGAGAAAAATTTCCACGATCACGAATATCCGCCTGTGCAAGACTGATAGAACAATCGAGGGATTTCAATAATTTATGGTTAAATTTTTTGGCTTTGCACGATATCCCGGTCTTTCTTTTCAACGGTTATTTTGACATCCTATCGTAAATGTTCAAAAAAATGTTACTTTTCGTTGTATTGTCTAACTTCTACGGCGGTGAGTTGTGCCATTTAAGATGTAGACGTAGACGGAGGGAGCGAACGGAGTGTCTTGACTCTGGTTTCTCTCTGCCTAATCTGCTTTGATGGAATATGTGTGAAACTGTAATTTGCTTTCCAAATATCTGATATCATTAGATCTTAATCAAGATGAATTAAAAGAATTAGTGAGTTGAAATTTCAAAATTAGATAATTAGAAGTTGCTTTACACAAAAATATATACTCGTATAATAATAATTTCGTAAAAGAGCTACTAAAATTTACCTAATAATACATATTTAGAAGGACTATTTATATTAACACTTATTAGATTCATCCTTAGATTTTAGACGGAAAGTGGAAAAGATAGTGTTTTGACCCTACATTTTTTCTGCTTGCTATAAATAAAAAAGCCGAAAAAAATCTTTTTGTTTTGCTGAGATATTTGTCATTTTTGAAAGCAGATAGGTAAAACTCTTGCCTCATGCATCTACATATTAGTGACCTCGAAATTATAACACAAAATTAAATATTTTTTTTGCTTAGTTGTAACAAAATACGACGCAATTGATAAATTTAGACGGATAATGGTCGGAAAGCTATTGTGTGTTAATCTAATATAGAAGTGCTAATATCATGTTTCTAACTTCCTCAAAAACAAAATTATTGTTATTAGTAAACCCATACTAAGTAATATATTTAGCTAAAAATGATTTACTGTTATACAGACCGAAATGACTGTTGGATATCTTACACTGTTAGTAGAAATTAATATTATACGCTTAGTTGCCAGTCGTGGCCCAGTGGCACAAGCGTGTGACTGTAAACGACTGGTTGTGGGTGCTATTCCCACTCGAGGAGTGGAAATATTTCCATATTTCTCGCTCTGGTGTCGAGGTAGAGCGCGGCGTTAAGTTCCGCCACTTAACACGCAATGCCTCCGAATTCGGCGGAAAATGGGGAACGGAGTGTCTTAACACTAGGTTCCCTCTGCCTACCCTGCTGTGTGCGGGATATAGCGTGAAGATAAAAAAAAAAGTTACCCTTAAACATCCTCTTTATTTCTCTTCTAGTAGAAGTTTTAAAATTTCCTCTCCTAGTATACTAATATGGAATGCCCTTAAGTAAGTTCCTTGCTAAATTTAGCGGTCCAGCGGTTTGGCTGTGTGTTATCTGTCAATCGCTTAGCAAAAGAGTTTTTATATACGATTTGGTAAGCATATTTGCTGTAAATCGAAAATATACAAGAGAGCGGTAAAAGAGACTGTTCTGTTCTGTTCTTTATATTATGGCTTTTAGGCGTGCCAGTAGAGCACAATTTACTTCGCCAATGACACGTAGAATGGAAAAGACACGATTTAGATTGTTCCGTTAAATATCGAGAAAAAAAAACGTAAGAGACTAGATTAACGGTATAAAAATAGAAAGTCTTTAATTGTTAAGCCACCACCTGAAAAAAATAATAAACACATAAGACAACACAAACTTTGTATGATGTAAGAAAATTATAAAATAATAGATATATACAGTGTTACTTAAATCTACTCATTAATTATCAAGTTTATAACTTAATTCTATTATATCTAATATATTTACATAAAAATGTACAGAGAGGACTAAACACAAACATTAACAAACACTGAACATTAACAGGACGGGGGACTTTACGGGGGAGGACGTCATAGACGGGATGAGATAAATTGGGACAGGAGAAAAGGATATGGGAAGCAGAACCTTCGTCCAGGCCACATTCGCACAGTGAATGGTCCCTGACCCTGATCTTGGCCAGATGCACAGGGGTAGAAGCATGCCCAAGGCGCAAGCGACATATAGTACTAATAATTCTCCGTTCAGTAAATTTTTGATAGAAAAACCATGGTCGTCTTGGGATATCAGGTTGAATTGAGCTATAAAACTTACCTTTAGAAAATTTTGAAGATTTCCAATAACTATTCCAAGCAATGTCCAAGCGAGTATTCGCAATAGACATTAAATCTTGGACCGAGTTGGAGTAGTGTTCCAAGGTACCACTAACAATAGAGTCCTTAGCGCACAAGTCTGCGGTTTCGTTTCCTGTGATACCCGAATGGCTAGGAACCCACACTAGTGAAACTGACAAACCTCTTTGATGACATGAGAACAATGCTTCGCGGATCTTCAGGACAACGGAATGCTTTTTCCTGCCACGAAAGGGATTCTCTTTAATGGCCAAAAGACAACTGAGTGAGTCAGTAAGAATAACAGTCTGTGAAAAGTCATGGGAGCGTGCAAACAGGATTGCCTCTAATATGGCAACAGCCTCACCTGTAAACACTGATGATAGGGGGGGGCATTTAAACTTTAAAATGATTTTAAACTTGGGAATCCAACACGCTGCACCAACACAACCATCCTTGGACAGTTTGGATGCATCGGTGTAGATAAGAATATGATTAAACCAATTTCGATGAACATAAGATTGAAATTCCGTGTTGGTATTCGGTGCGCCTTTTACAAAATCAAGATTTGTGATAATAGTAGGGGAATGAACTAGGGCTTTAAAGGGGAGAGAGAAGAGAGGATTAGACGAAAAACGAGAAATAGGATTAGGGAGCCTGGAAAATTTTAGGAAGCTGTCTAGGAGATACGAAATTTTAGAATTATCAGAAATAAGTTCTGATAGCTGGGACAAACGAGATAATAAAGGATGGGAAGAGAGCTGCAACAATTTGCAAACAAAACGATCGGACAGGAATTGACGACGTAAATGGAGAGGAGGGTCAACACACTCTATCTGAAGTGCGAGAGTAGGGGAAGACCTCATTGCTCCTAAAATAATTCTAAGGCATCTGAATTGAATTTTGTTTAATTTTTCTGAGGCGGATTTATTGCAGGGGTCAAGAACAAAAAAGCCATAATCAATATGACTACGTATTATAGCCTGATAAAGAATTTTTAGAGAATGCGGGTGCGAACCCCACCATACCCCAGAGACTGCTCTAAGGGCGTTTATGCCCCTTTCGCATTTCTTAACTAGGTATTCAGTATGTGCACATCCATTCAGTCGGTTATCGAGATAGATGCCTAAGAATTTAGCTTTATTAACGAATGATATGGCCTGATCCTTATAACATAAATTAAAAACAGGAACAGATCTTTTTTTGGTGAACACCACCGCCTGACATTTTGCCACTGATATGGATAAGCCATGATCAGAAAGCCACTGGTCTAGATAATGCAAAGCAGTATTTAATTGCAAAGAAATATCTTCTACAGATTTTGAATTCTTATAGAGGACGATGTCATCAGCATATTGAAGGATATTGCAAAAACTATTGACAGACAAATCGAGGTCATGAGTATATATGCTGTACAGCAACGGGCTAAGGACCGAACCTTGCGGAAGACCCTTCCAAATGAGTCTATGTGGAATAGTATGCAGCTGATGCTTGACGGATACGGCTCTACCGGTCAGCAGATTACATATGAAATGTGTCAATCTCGCAGGAATACTCAGCTGTTGCATTTTCTGCCTGAGTAACGGAAGAAGAACATTATCATATGCAGAGGCAATATCCAAAAAAACAGCAACCAAATACTCGCCCTTAGCAAAGGATAGTCGAATGTCTGTCGTAAGAATACTGAGACTATCTATTGTGCTTAGACCCTTTCGAAAGCCAAATTGAGAGGGTGCTAAGATATTTCTACTTTCCACTATCCATTCCAACCTATTTTTTAAAAGATGTTCACAAATTTTTGCAAGAGTAGATGAAAGTGCAATGGGTCTGTATGAGTTGGGATCCGAGGGACATTTGCCAGGTTTTAGGATAGGAAGAACCACTTGTGATTTCCATGCCTCAGGAACTACTCCTGAGACAAATGCTGCATTTAAGATGTTTAAAAAGTACAACTTGGATTTATCACTAAGGTTCCGGATAAAGGAATAAGGAACACCATCTTCTCCAGGGGATGAATCTTTTAAATCCGTTAAGACAGTTTTGAGTTCATCAAAGGAGAAAGGAGCATCCATCTCATCAGAGGTGACTGCTGGTGTATGTACTGGAAAACAGTTATGATAAGGAACATAAGGAGGAGCTATTTTGTTAGCAAAATTGTTTAGCCATTGAGAAGGATCGTTAGGAAAAGTTTGGACAGTATTAAGGGAACGACGAAATCTCTTAATATTGTTCCAAACTAAAGTAGAAGGAGAGCGGGGGCTGAGGGATTCACAAAAATTGATCCAACCGAGTTTCTTTTTTTTAGAAACTAATTTCTTAAATTTGGCGTCACTATGTTGATATTTAACAAAATTCTCCACAGTCATATAGGCTGCATATGACACTTCAGCACAAGACCGCTGATTGACAGAATCAGTGCATTCCTGATCCCACCAAGGATTGGAAAGCAGATGATTCTGTATGGAGCTTTTTTTAGGGATATGGAGATCTGCAGATGTCAAAAGAGCCGAGAGAAATCCTTCATAACACAAAATCACATTCTCATCACCAATAACCCCAGGAAGAGAGTTAACCATAACATCCACAGAAGAAGAAAAGTCTAGCCAGTTTGCCTTTTTTAAATTATATGGAAGCAAAGGTTTGTATGGAGCAGGGGAAATACATCTATTGTTTAAAGATATAAGGATAGGAAAGTGGTCACTACCATGAGTAGATGGGAGTACATTCCATGATAGTTGGGAAGCAAGGGAGGGAGAGCAAAGGGACAAATCAACGGCGGTTTTGGGATTCTGATTTGGATTAACCCTACGAGTCGGGGAGCCATCATTGACAATGCAAAGGTTGACATCATCAATCATGTCTACCAACAAGGGAGAAAATCCATCACAGTAATAACACCCCCACAAAGTGTGATGGGCGTTAAAATCACCCATTACCAGAATTGGATTAGGAAGAGAGGATAAAATGGAACGTAACTCAGGAAGGAGGGAAGGATTAGGATGAGGAATATAAAGGGAGACAAAGGAAAGGCCTCCGAATTCGGCGGAAAATGGGGAACGGAGTGTCTTAACACTAGGTTCCCTCTGCCTACCTTGCTGTGTGTGGGATATAGCGTGAAGATAAAAAAAAAGTTTCCCTTAAACATCCTCTTTATTTCTCTTCTAGTAGAAGTTTTAAAATTTCCTCTCCTAGTATACTAATATGGAATGCCCTTAAGTAAGTTCCTTGCTAAATTTAGCGGTCCAGCGGTTTGGCTGTGTGTTATCTGTCAATCGCTTAGCAAAAGAGTTTTTATATACGATTTGGTAAGCATATTTGCTGTAAATCAAAAATATACCAGAGAGGGGTAGAAACGTCGTGGTTACTACATTACGAGGTAAAAAGAAATGTCAAAAAGTTTGACACATTAAAAAAAAAAAAAAAAAATAGTCTCCGAGCTACTAGACTTGGATCATCCGACGCATTTCTTCCGATTCTAAATATATCTAATATAAAATATATATTTGAAATTTGGGGGTTACCAAAAAGTACATTTTCTAGCGTCGATATGTATTTTCAGATCTTGGATTTGAATCTGTAACTATCGCTTACACTTCCTTACTACACCACGATGATGTCAGTCAATAATCAATAATCAATATTTGCTATAACATGACATAATATACTCGACTATATTTTGTTATATAACGAATTCTTACTAGATAGAGGCGATCGTCACACAATGTGGTCGATTTGAATTATAATATTTCAATAATTTTTATTTCTATGTTCTTTTAAAAGGGCAAAGTCCAGCGTTTATTTAAGCACTACACACACGCTTTGTCTTCTAACCAGAAAGGAGCATTTTTTTTTTATTTAAGACCAAAGAGTGGGATTAAGACCCCCAATCGTGGTTACAGACAAACACTATACCACTGTGCCACGATAGCCTTTCTGCCAATTACTAGAATATAATAAGCTTTTTATTATAAACTTTTATTAAACTAATAATATATTAAAACACGAACCCTAGAAAATAAATTCAATTACTGCATTTACTATAAAAAAATTAAGCAATTACCATTACACATATTTATCAAACGATGACATAATAAAGATTTCAAATGCAAAACACTACTCGAAGCTTAGAAATCTCGAATTTAACATACTTTAGTAGTAAAATCATGTTTTTGCTACGAACTACAACCGGTTTGGTTTCCCTGACAGGTTATAGTACAGCTTGCGGCTAAAAATAGCCTCGTCGCGTCAGACGTCACCTGACGGATGGTTGAGAACAAAATGTCGGAAACACGTAAGAAGAGGCTCTAGATTATATTATGTTATGCAGGAATATATAAAGAGGGCGTTAATATTGAATATTAATGACTCGCAGAATAGTTGTGTCAGTTTGTTATTGACATAATTTTAAAATGGAGTTATGTATTGGTAAGATATACTGATAAAAGAAATGATTTCTTTTTATATTTAACAAACGGACTTAGATAATAGGATAGGAAATTATTTATATTTGTTAATTTATTTGCGTTTCTAATCCCCATTGTTGTAACCCATTAAAAAACCATTAAAAAATGTGTACTTTTGAGCTTCACGCTTTCCCATGTTCAAGATGTAAAATCACAAACTCAGGTGGGGTAATTATTTAATATAAATATGCCTAATCATTCCCCAAAGTGGGAATCGGATCCACAATCATCGCGCTTACAGTCTGTTGAAAACCGACAGATGCATTATTACAGTCAGTCTAAAGATTTTCCCTCTCCAGTTATAGTATAGCCGAAACTAAATATATAATTTGTAATACTCAAATTTAAAATATCTTTATTCAAATAGACTTTTGTAAGCACCTTTTGTCAAAAATCGTCGAATGTACATAAACCTACCACCGGCTCGGAAGGCAGTTAATATAGGTGTAAATTTTGAAAATATCTCATATTTCCATTTTCTTCGCTGTGGTATCGAGGCAAAGCGTAAAGTTCCGTCACTTAACACGCAATGCCTCCGAATTAGGCGGAAAGTGGGGAACGGAGGGTCGTAACATTAGGTTCCCCCTGCCTACCCTAATGTGTGCGGGATACAGCGTGAAGCTTTATTCAAATAGACTTTGTAAGCTTTTAGTCAAAAATCGTCGAATGTACATAAAGCTACCACCGGCTCGGAAGGCAGTTCAATATAGGCGTAAATTTTGAAATTTGTAAGCTTAGTAGAAATATTAACATACTTCATAGATACTATACAATTAGCCACACTACTGCGTTTGGTGAACTCACTAATCAAATAATAAACTTGAATAAAGCAACTATGAATGAATAATGAAACCGCAATTAGGTACCTATATTGTATCATTGAAAAAATGATTCATTTTTGCTTATATTTCTAAAAGATAAACAGAGAAAATAGAACGGCTATAATATTTTGAATTTCCATTTTTTCGCTGGATTCGTTGTTTATTATTTTATTTTAGCTTCAGGCTTTTATTTTAAGAGAAAAGCTTGTGTCAAGAATCTAATGTCACTCCTTTCTCCACTTTCCATCGGTACCGTAGATATTGGCTATAATATTTATATCTAAATAATTAAATTATGATCATTGCATTAAGTGGATTGGGGCCAGTCATGGCGCAGTGGCACGAACGTGTGACTGTGAACGACTGGTTGTGGGTTTGACTTCTCACTCGAGGAGTGAAAATATTTAATATTTCCATTTCCTTCGCTCTGGTATCAGAGGTAAAGCGCGGCGTTGACTTCCGCCAGTTCACACACCATGCCTACGAATTCGGCGGAAGATGGGGAATGTAGTGTCTTAACACTAGGTTCCCTCTGCGTACCCTACTATGTGGGATACAGCGTGAAGCTAAAAAAAAAAAAATAAGTGGAAATCGAACCCACAACCAAACCCGAGTACAGTCACCATCCCACTGCGTTATGATGGTGTCAACATTTATAAGAGTGGAAAAATAATTATATATAGGCATTATTATGTGGTGTGCAAAGAAAGATGCAATTAGTGTGATAACACTGAGATAATAATGGAAAATTATAGTTCATAGTCACGAACGTGTACTACGCTCTAACCTCGTCCTACGCATAACATGTCTTTTATAACATGTTTTTTGAGATATTATCATCATCGAGGCAAAGCGCGGCGTTAAATTCCAACTTAACACACAATGCCTCCAGAATTCAGCGGTATTTGGGAACGGAGTGTCATAGGAAAAACGTAGTAGATACCACGCTGTATTCGACACACACCAGGGCAGGCAGAGAGAACCTAGTGTTATAATACTCCGTTCCCCATTTTCCACCGAAATCTGGAGTGACGGAACCTAACGCCGAGCTTTGCCACGACACCAGAGCGAAGAAAATGGAAATATCAAATATCTCTACTCCTGGAGTGGGAATCCACAACCAGTCGCGTTTACAGTCACACTTTGTGCCCCTAAGACACGACTAGCCTAAAGTATTAGAATCTCTTAGATACCAGATTATTTAATATCCCAAATTACTTAAGTATAATCATTCCTCTCGAGTTGACATCGAATCCACAATCAATTGCATTTTTAGGACATGTCCATTACAAAAATCTCCTTTTTTGTATAGATTTAAGAACGGGATAGCAATACTGCTGTACTACAGGACATAATGTGATGTTACATTAGATTAATACAATTTATTTGTAAATAAATTGTATTAATATAATGTAACATCTATTCTATTGAATAAAATAAGGCCATGACACATCGAAAAACATTTTTTGTACAAAAAACGGTCTCAGTAAGTAGTTCTCTTTCAGACAACCTTTAGGCCGAAAAGAAGCCGCTGTAATTATAAACAGGTAGGTGACGCATGTAATTAATTAAGCAAAACAGTTTATATTTTAAGTTAATATTTTTTATCAATCTAACCTATATATTTTTTATAGCTTCACGCTGTATCCCGCACACAGCAGGGTAGGCAGAGGAAACCTAGTGTTAAGACATTCTGTTCCCCACTTTCTGCCGAATTCGGAGGCTTGCGTGTTAAGTGGCGGAACTTAACGCCGCGCTTTGCCTCGACACGCAGTGTCTTAACACTCGGTTCCCTCTGATATCGCGGGATATAGCGTGAAGCGAAAAAAACATCTACTTCTGTATAAATCTAAAAGTACTTGTTGAATATAAACATCACGTGTTGAATTCAGATCAGGGACGGCGGTACACTTTTTGTATAACAAAATCGGAAATCTTAACTTGTTCGTATTTTAAATATTTAAACTATTGTTCAGTAACTATTTTAAATATTTAAACTGGTAAGTCTAAGTACGGAGGTAAGTTCCGTCACTTTAAACGCAATGTCGGTTTTCATATGTGAGTTTCCAAAATATCTTTAATTATTTTTTGCTAAAACTTTTAACCTTTGCAGCAAAAAATCCCTCAGATATTTCAATTAAGGCTCAAAGAAATTAATTTTAATATAATTATTTACTATCAGATAAGTAGTTCTTATTATGTTTGATTCCTTGTATTGGCATCCACTTATGGGACTACTAGAAAGATAGATATAATATCATAATTGTCTAAACTAATATTTCTATAATAACTACCTGTAGCAAACTGAGAACGTTTTCGAAATAACCTTCCGTTTAAATACTGAGTTGAGTTCCACTACTTAACACGCAATGTTGGTTTTCTCCGTATATTTTACTAAATGAAACAATGGAATATCAAAAAAATCCATCTCTTTTGTCATTTTATAATTATTTTTTTTATAAATAGTCCTTAAAAACCGCAATAAATGACTCAGAGAGCGAAATTAAGACTTAATCAAATTAATATTAATATAATAATTTAATACCAGTTAAGAACTAATTGACATCCACTTGTGTAGCACAAGTGGATTATTATACAGGTAGAATTAATATCAAAAGTAATAAAATTAATATTTCTATATCTAATAACTACCTTCAGCAAACTAATATCCTGTTCGAAATAACCTTCCGTCTCTGGTAAGTTTAAATACGGAGTTCAGTTCCGCCATTTAACATGCAATGTCAGTTTTATCCGTCGATTAGTAAAGACTTGCACGAAGTTCATGAATTTCTGAAATATCCTTCTCTTTTGCCATCTTATCATTAAAATAATATTTTTCCTTTTAATATTTTTAGTAAAGAATTGACATCTACTCATGGATCAATTGGAAAAATATTTTTAACATTTTAAAGCGTTGTTCACACACTTACTAAATTGAAAAAAAAAAAACATTTTTAGAAAACACAAAAATTTGATCGTAACGGGATTCGAACCCGCGACTCTTGGATCCAATTCCAACCGCTCTGACCGCTAAGATTTTCAATAGGCGCGGGTTCGAATCTCGCAGCATTCAAATTTTTGGTATGTTTTCTAAAAATATCTATAGAGGCCAGTCGTGGCGCAGTGGCCTAAACGTGTAACGTGTAAACGACTGGTTGTGTGTTCGTTTCCTACCCGAGGAGTGGAAATATTTAATATTTACATTTTCTTCGCTCTGGTATCAGAGGCAAAGCGCGGCGTTAAGTTCTGCTATTTAACTCGCAATGCCTCCGAATTCGGCGGAAAGTGGGGAATGGAGTGTTTTAACACTAGGTTCCCTCTACCTACCTTGCTATGTACGGGATACAGCGTGAAGCTAAAAAAAACTATAAGAAATGTAAATATAATATTATAAGTGTTTAAACTAATATATCTATATCTAATAACTACCTGCAGGAAACCGAGAACGTGTTTGCAATACAACCGGTTGATTATGCTTGACATTTGTTTAAGTTATTTATACATCAATGCAGACATTTGCCAGGAATTTTAATATTATTCTAATTACGTGGCCATTGTTGTTTTCTTATTGTTAGACCCTGACTACACTTATAGGCTGAATGCTTTTTCAATGATTTTTATTATATTTTTTGTATTATAAAGAAAATAAATTGTAAATAATATGACGTGGCCAGTCGTGGCCCAGTGGCACAAGCGTGTGACTGTAAACGACTGGTTGTGGGTTCGATTCCCATTCAAGGGGTGGAAATATTTACTTTGAAATATCTAATCAGAGAAATCACTGTATTATCGTTTTTTTTGTAGTACTGTAGACAGAAAGTAAATTCATGTTGACACGAGACTTAATTTAAAATACATCTATACATTACATGAATACTTAATTGGTTACAAAATTAACTCTCGAAATAAATATAAAGTTAAGGCCTAAACCCACTATATCCTAATTTACGAATAGTTTCCACCAATTTGTTAAACGTTGCGTGTTGGATAGCGTAACCCAACTCGGAAATTACCAAATTAGACAAAACAAGAAAAAACAACGGATGCTCAGCGGCGAGAGCGCCTGGACGGTATTCAGGAGACGCGGGTTCGAATCCGGCTGCGTTCATATTATTATTTTTCAGCTTCACGCTGTATCCCGCACACAGCAGGGTAGGCAGAGGGAACCTAGTATTAAGATACTCCGTTCCCCACTTTCCGCCGAATTCGGAGGCATTGCGTGTTAAGTGGCGGAACTTAACGCCGCGCTTTACCTCGAACATACATATTTTTATACGTATTCTAAATGTCTTTTTTTAGAAAACAACAAGTTAAAATGACTAATTCGTAACAATATCCTATACTTTAACAGATAAATGACATTAAATAAACAATATCATAAAACAATAATTCGCCAATTGTCATTAAACTATGCGTAAACCGTGACGGATTGACACACCCACTCTTACAAGGTGACTGGTGACTATAATATGGTGTGATTCGCTTTACAAACACTTTAATCATGTGTGGAGGCTAGACAGATCATGTATATACTTAACACATAGTATAAAACAGTCGCTTCTTACGTCTGTACGTATGTATGCTTAGATCTTCAAAATTACGCAACGGATTTTGATGTGGTTTCTTTTAATAGATAGAGTGATTTAAAGGGAAGGTTTATTTGTATAATATATGCGTAATATAGTAGAGAAACACTGATAATTTTAGAGGTTTCTGATGTGATGTAGTTCACGCCAGCGAAACCATGAAGCCGGCCACTAGTATTTAATATAATGTAAACACGTGTTTACTATGGCTTTGAGCTTGGATTGAATGGATAGAGAACATGTAGTGATATGTCACTGAGTCACTAAGATGCTAAGTAATTAAGTCGTTAAGCTACTGAGTCACTTAGTTAAATTAAGTTAAGTTACTTAGTTAAGGTATAAAACTTATTTCTATTGAATTTTCATACACTTTTTCATCAAAAATAATTTTGTACACACTCTAATAAAAATGTCTAAAAGTACATGTGTATTAAATGTTTTAACGCCATAACTAGAGTAAGTAAATTATTTCTAGCGAGAATAGATGTTCTAGAAAATACATATAAAAGCATAGTTTATTGTTTACTGTGAAATCAATAAAGAATAAAAATAATAGGTTTTTGCTATTTCAAATTAATTTTTGTCATATAATTATATTATTTTTAAAGCTTTACGCGTTATCATTAGTAGTGTAGAGAGAAAACAGAGCGCCAAACGCTACGGTCCCTGCATACTTCTTTCACCTCGTCCACTGTCATCAACCTCTTCATGCATGCCCTCGTGGTTCTCATGCTTTTTACGTCACCTTCCTCCAGTATCACCGATATGTGGTCTCTAATGTCAAACGAGGTCTTCCCCTACCTCTCTTACCCATCATAGAAATAATTAATTAATTGAAAAACATTTAGATTTTGTACTATTAAGCAAAAAACATATATTAAAATTTTGCAATATTTAAAAACGACAATGGCGTCATATGAATTTGGCACTTTGAACTCAAACACGAGGCGACAACGGTTTTACAACAGGATCTGAGAATCAATAATTCAATAGAATTGACACCTTTATACGAGTCTATATATGTACATGGTTAGGAAATATCACATATTGCTTCGAATAAATAGTTAAATTATGGTAGACAAAATATGTCTGGGGCAACTAGTTTTCTAGATATAAAGAGGCTAAGTTTCTGGTTAACTTAAATTAGTCATACTCTGTGAAATCAATTAAATTTTAACTGAAATTAAATTGTATTAAATGTTATATTTCTTCTCGCTTTAAAAAAGCATTAAGTTTTTTTAAATGCTATTTTAGTTATATCTGAGTATCTATGCTAAATAATAAGTGGGCCAAATTAATACACAATTAAGAGTTAAATTTACATGAAATGTATTAAAAATGCATTTTTATTTAAATAAATATATATTTTTAAACGCTTTCTATTTTCTAACCTCAAAATTATAATATATAACCACTTTTACGGCTGTTAGTGAAAAAAAAACGGGAAATACGTTATGTCGACGCTCTATTGATGATGACATTTTATTTACGTCGCAATAACCTGTCGCATATGCCTATAAGAAAATAAAAAATAAGACCAGTCGTGGCCCAGTGGCACAAGCGTGTGACTGTAAACGACTGGTTGTGGGTTCGATTCCCACTCGAGGAGTGGAAATTATATTTCCATTTTCTTCGCTCTGGTGTCGAGGTAAAGCGCGGCGTTAAGTTTCGCCACTTAACATGCAAGCCTCCGAATTCGGCGGAAAGTGGGGAACGGAGTGTCTTAACACTAGGTTCCCTCTGCCTACCCTGCTGTGTGCGGGATACAGCATGAAGCTAAAAAAAAAGTAAAAGCTATTTTTTAAAGTATTGTTTATTGTTAAATTAAACATTAGATAAAAGAATCAGATTTACACTTTTATGCATAGTGCCAGAGTCAGTCAGAGAAAACGTAGTGTCAAAATACTTCGCTCTCCGCGTTCCATCCGAATCTAAGGTATTGCCTGTTCAATGGCGGAACTTAACGCCGCAATTTTTTGTCATAGGAGAAATGAAAATAGTTTAAATATTCTTCATTCTTCTGAGTTTGATCGAACCCGTATCCATTACGTTTGCAGTTATATACTGTCACACTGCACTACGATGGTCTCTAGAAAGCTCATCTTTTAAATCGTATTCTCAAAGCTAATTATTGCTTTAATAAATATACACATTTTATCATTCACTATCCTGTAGGTGATTCCGGACCCCCCATTTCTTTCCTTTTAAGGAGTAGGTATTTAGTTTAATAACATAATTAAATGTTTTTCAAATATACCCACGGATGAAGTGGTATACAACCAATCCCTTCAACCATTCCCATCCCCACTGCCCCAAAATACATTTAAAACCATCAATTTCAAAGAATTCCTTAACAAAATATCGTTGTGAAATCGCAAAATTCACATTTGCATACATAAGTTAAAATTTATGTAAAGACGGAGATATGATCACATTCCATTCAAAAGGCAGAACCACTTTATTATTTGCGGAATTTAGGATGATGGAACGATCGATAATTTTCTAAAGATATTATGTTCTTCACAAAACGGCCGGTTATTCGTATATTGACCGTATGGCCAATGCGTAGGCATATTACGTGCGTCCAAACCTGTTATGAATGTTGACTCAACGCTAACTTTACGTACGTCTGGTTCTATCTATAATATTAACTTAATAATATGAGAAATTCGTTTAAAAGCTATTGTGAAGTAGTTAGAATTTAGGTAATATAAATCTTTAGCTTTATCTTATTTATTTTTCTGAATAATTATGCTAAAATAATTGTTAATATTTCATATAGTTTTTATTTTTAGGTTCACGCTGTATCCCGCACATAGCAGGGTAGGCAGAGGGTACCTAGTGTTAGGACACTCCGTTCCACACGCACCGCCAAATTCGGAGGCATTGCGTGTTAAGTGGCGGAACATAACGCCGTGCTTTGCCTCGACACCAGGGCGAAGAAAATGGAATTTTTAAATATTACCACTCCTCGTGTAGGAATCGAACCCATAACCAGTCGTTTACAGTCACACGCTTGTGCCACTGAGCCACGACTGGCTCCAACTTTTACCATTTATTAACCTTTTATTGAATTGAAGATTTATTTTAACACTAACCTCGAAAACCAAATATTCTGCTATATGGTATTGAACTTAGCTGTCATTTTCACATTTATGTTTTGGATGGGATTAATTTAAGGTGTCATTTAGAAGTAAAATATAAGATTTACCAACGTATAATAAATGAATGCGTGAAATGAATACAGTTCAAAGAACAGTTTTTACCTTTACCATTAAAGATGGTAAATTTTAGTAGTAGTAAGTAGTAGCATATTATAGAATATAACTAAAAGCTATTTGTCATTACATGATACATGCACTGTCCATTAAATATAAATAAAACGAATCCACTTATGACTTCATGAGTGTGATTTATTATTTTTAAGATGGCGGTATAGTTAACAATGCGACAGAAGTATTAAATAATGTTTATATCACCTTTACAATATATGATAATATGTATATGTATTGTCTTAAAAGCCATGGGAGATGTCAATCTAGATTCTAGATGAACTGTTCTAGAATAAGTTTGTGTAAAAATATAAAAAATACTAGCGATTTACTCGTGACTTTGCTCGCGTGAACTGTTTTTCGAAGTAAATAATTATTTTTTAACATATTTTTTAAAGTGTTATTCCACACTTAGGAAAATTGAAAAAGACATTCAGAAAACGTATAAAAATTCTCTCTCTCAGTGGTGAGAGCGCCTGAACGGTATTCAGGAGACGCGGGTTCGAATCCCGCTGCGTTCAAATTTTTATACATATTCTAAATGTCTTTTTTAAATAATTATCCATAATTTCAGCCTAAAAGGCTAGTTTTGGAATAAAAAGTAAGTAGCCTATGTTTGACTATACATGAGGAACTTTCTTCGTAAGAAAATTCATCGAAATCGGTCAAGTGGTTTCGAATTTTCACACAAATTTTCGTGAAGATGTAAATTTGGGGGTCATTTTTTATTTAGAAAGTAGTTTATCCTGGTCCTGGATCTTCCACTATTTTTATTTTAAATTCCATCCAAATCGGGCCGTGAAAGTTTAACAGACAGACATACAGACTGACTGATTGATTACTGTATTAGTATGGGTATATGTTGTAAAGACTAAGAAAAAATAATACACATGAGTTTGACGTCATCGTGACGTTTTTCACTTGTGAGGTAATGATTGAAGTTCGGTTTGGGGCATCATTATATTTCTTGTTTTCATTTATTTAAAAAAATATAGCTTCACGCTGTATCCCGCACACAGCAGGGTAGGCAGAGGGAACCTAGTGTTAAGACACTCCGTTCCCCACTTTCCGCCGAATTGGGAGGCTTGCGTGTTAAGTGGCGGAACTTAACGCCGCGCTTTACCTCGACACCAGAGCGAAGAAAATGGAAATATAATTTCCACTCCTCGAGTGGGAATCGAACCCACAACCAGTCGTTTACAGTCACACTCTTGTGCCACTGGGCCACGACTGGTCATTTATTTAATTAATAAATAGTATTGAATGTATGACTAATGCTTAGTGATTAGGGAAAAAACATGTTTCATAATTGACGAATTTGTATGAATTTGCGTAACCATATGACAAACCTAGAGTATGTTTTAAAAAATGTTATTCCCACTTAAATTTTTTCGTAGTTTTTAGATGCATATTTTAGTTTTGAAATATCGTTATTTTATACTTAGATTAAAGACTCTTTTTAATGAAATCTTAAACATACCATATTATCATAATACAAACATATTCATATAATGTAATGTTTAAATAACGAACTCAATAATTTTACTGTCTTTATTGTCTAAGTGTACCCTAAGTAAATGCTATATGTTTGTTTACGTGTAACTTTTATAAATCTGCTGCAAGCTTTTCCCCACATAACAGGTAATAAGGCAGAGAGAACATAATTTTAAGACACTTTGTTTTCCACTTTTCGCGTGAATCCTAGACATTGTGTATTAAATGGCGAAACTTAACGCCGCGTTTTGTATCACTAATATAGTTTTTTTTTCATCTTCACGCTGTATCCGACACACAGCAGGGTAGGCAGAGGGAACCTAGTATCAAGATACTCCGTTCCCCACTTTCCGCCGAATTCGGAGGCTTGTGTGTAAAGTGGCGGAACTTAGCGCCGCGCTTTACCTCGACACCAGAGCGAAGAAAATGGAAATATTAAATATTTCCACTCCTCGAGTGGGAATCGAACTCACAACCAGTCGTTTACAGTCACACGCTTGTGCCACTGGGCCACGACTGGCCAATAATATAATTTAAAACAAATCATTTATAACTTAATAGAATAACATTACTAAGGACTCGCTGCCAAAGATTAAACAGGTCTTTAGAAAACAAAAAAAGGCCAAAATAATTAATCAACCTCTAAACAAATATTAGAAATGCTATCTTATCTCCGAACAATGCGGAGTAAGCAAAAAAACCCGAGAAATCTATCCATCCATACACTTTCACCCATTCGATATGTCATGCTTGACACGGTTATGTTCTGATGGTACTCGCCCGCAGCTGGTACGGCCGTGACGTTGTATTTAAAAGGCGTTTTAAAAAGAATTCATATACATATGTATATTTTTAATAAGTATATATTAGGTTTGTTTGTCTATTATCCCTATTTTAAGGTTTTAGGCTTTTCTAGTTTAGTTGTCAGAGAGAATCTAGTGTCAGAACACTCCGTTCTCCATCTTTGATCAAAAATTGGGACATTGCGTGTTGAGTGGTGGAACTCAATGTTGAACTTTGTTTAAGGTAGAACTAACTATTGTATTTGTTTTAATACGTTTTTTTTTTTTGTTTATGTTAAAAAAATCTGCACATGTGTCTGGATTTGATAACAGAACAATATTTTCTTATGATAAAAGTAGCATCTATGTCAGTAAAAGTACATAAGCAAAAAAAAATACTTTAAGCAAATTTTTGTTAGTTTGGTTTGAAATGCTTTATTATAAAAGAAAGCAAATAAAATATAGTAATAAATAGCTTAGTTTATGTTCAGTTATCTATATAAGTATACATAGGAAGTATACACAGGAATAATACTTTTGGTATTGAAAATATCAGCAACTTTTCAATTTAAGTTAAATAATTACTTTTTTCCATGCAGTACTTATGCACGAAAGCATGCAATTTTTTACAGATTTTTTATTGAAAGGTAAAATAACAGTCTTTATCTGAGCATCATTTATTATTTAAACTAAATATATGAACAATACTACAAAAATAAACAGATATACTATTTAACTATATTAAGAAAAGAAAAGCCTGTAAAATACCATGAATGAAACATTGTTTTATACATTTGTTAAAACTACATTTTGTTGCATAATTTCATATTGTTTTATGTAAATATGTACATATGTGATAGGGTTGCCAACATTTCTTCATTCGTATACAGTATTTTTAAAAAAAATAAAAAATATAAAGTAAGCTTCAAATAATAATGTATTTTATGGCATTAACAAAAAATTGAATAAGTCATATTTTAATTTTTTTTAATAAAACTACTAACCGTTATCTAAATAAGTAAAAATAAGTGTTATAAAGTGAGAAAAAATTGTTCAAAACTCTATATTCTCAGAAAATTGGGACAATTTTAAAGAGCTTATGTAAGATTTACTCAACGTTTTTTAGTCCCACTTAAGAGAATATTTCCACCAGGGCTTTTTGCTTTCTTTAACAATTTTATCTCTCCAAAAAAAACATTTTGTATGTTCACAAATCGTGGAATCTATTTCTTTCACTTTATTAGTTTCGACTTACCGAAATCAATCTTGATATTTTCTAGATTTTTTAATATACTTTTTTAACCTCTTCTTATATATTATAATATGGTTGACTACCCTAGTAGTAACGCACATATGCGCCCATTGTTTCCCACCCATATTGTCACAGGTGTCGCCAGCCTTATCGCTATACAAACGTACCGAGTAAAATATTATGAAATCTTAAAATTACTACTAACTGTATTACAATAAAGGTTTTAAGGCATGTGATGTTGAAATTACTTCTATGTTTATGTATATTTGCTTTACGATAAAAGTATGAAATGTGAAACGGGGCTAATACCGTATAATACAAAGTGTACAAATAAATTAGGGCATGCTGTTTTTATATTTATTCTAACAGTAGCAATGTTTTTGTGTACTTTAATAAGCAGAAGCTAAATGAAAGGATGAAGGTGGTTTATAGTCGGTTATTGTACCTAAGACGATATACAAATATTTATCTATATAACTAACGGAGTTATGGAGGTTTATACATAGGTTATAATTTAATAAAGTGACCTAAGTTACTCCTTACTAAAGCAGCTATTTGTCAGTGAGAGCCCCATCAAAATCAGTCTAGTCGTACCAGAGATTGGTCGGAATGTCGCGTTTTCTAAAATGTATTTTCGAACATCAAAATACTCGCGAACGTACTTAATCAGGTTAAAATAGTTTTATTTCAAAATGTGTGAAAATCGTAAAAACAAACAAATCTTTTGCGTATTGTGAAAAAATTAAAACTTATCTAATTCTAACTTCAAAGGTAATGTAAAAGAAAAACGTTAAAATCAAAGATAATTATTATCATATATATGTACATTAAATTTAAAATTAATTAAATTTTATTACTACGTGTATGGGGGCGGATCTCATATTCCAATACTTTTTGCCAACGTTTCATTTTCCTCAACAAAATTCCTTATTGAATTTTGAAAAATGTTGAAGTATATTAGAATTTAAATTAACACTTCTTGGAATCCGTTCAAGATTGACGATGTTGGTCATCATTTACCGTTACCGTTTTTTTTATTTTATGTACCTACCTAAGCCAGGGATAAAATACCAAGACCAAATGCCTTGTTTTCGTTTTATAATTAAACTTCGAGTTTTACCCCGCTTATTAAGTAGACAGTGGCCAGTCGTGGCCCAGTGGCACGAGCGTGTGACTGTAAACGACTGGTTGTTGAGTTCAATTCCCACTCGAGGAGTGGAAATATTTAATATTTCCATTTTCTTCGCTCTGGTGCCGAGGTAAAGCGCGGCGTTAAGTTCCGCCACTTAACACGCAATGCCTCCGAATTGGGCGGAAAGTAGAGAACGGAGTGTCTTAACACTAGATTCCCTCCGCCTACCCTTCTGTGTGCGGGATACAGCGTGAAGCTACAAAAAAAAAATTAAGTAGACAAAGATAACCTAGCAGCACTCTGTTTTCCGCTTTACATCTGAATTTGAGAGATATTGCCAGTTGAGTTGTGGAACAGAACGCCGTGTGTTTAGTCGAATAGCAAAATATCTATATTTAAACTACAAACGTTCGAAGACCTGTCATAGATTATCCGGAACAAGCAAACAACAATTGTAAATAACATTATTTTAGTCACGTATATTTTATTATACATACGCAAATAGTATAAAGCGGTTATTTTAATATTACAAACAAACACTCCAATTATATTTACTTATATAGATATAACTTTGATTAATGAACAATCTTGTAGATATGCCAGCAACACGCCCATCGCCTTGACACGTAAGATCATATCACGTATGACCAGTAATTTCACTGATTACATTTTCCTGTTGGACCACAGTAAGGTTGGCATTAAGATAATATTGCTTAACAGTAGAATGGCTGGTAATGGCAAGGACATATTGATTGATTTGTAAGTAAAATGGGAGGGGAAGAACCAGAATACTTGAAGTAGATTGCAAAATGTATAGTGGTATAATAGTAGTTAAAGCCATCGTAGCGCAGTGGCAGAGCGTCTGATTGTAGCCGCGATTGATTTTGGGTTCGATTCATTCTCGGTAGACCATTTTTTTTTAGTTTTTTTGCAGCACGCAGCAGGGTAGGCAGAGGGAACCTAGTGTTAAGACACTTTGTTCCGCACTTTCCGCCACATTCGGAGGCATTGCGTGTTAAGTGGCAAAACTTAACGCCGCGCTTAGCCTTGACAAAAGAGCGAAGTAATTGGAAATATGAAATATTTCCACTCCTCGAGTGGGAATCGAACTCACAACCAGTCGTTTACAGTCACACGTTTGTGCCACTGCGCCACGACTGGCCCCAATGTTTCATTATTTTATTATATATATTCGCTTTGATACTTGAGCGAGCGTGGCATTGAATCCTGCCACTCAATACGCAATGCCAATTCGGGTGGAAAATGGAGAACGGAGTATTATGACACTAGGATCTCTCTGACTACCGTGTAATGAGGGAAAAGGCGTGAAGCTGCAAACAGATATTACCAAAAAGATACCTACGTGAGGAACTGCACATAAACAGAAAACTTTACAAATATAAGACGTATACATAAAAGGTCATTTGACGTCCACTGTCATTAAAACGCCTTAAAAGAGCCATGAAACAACATATGGCATATAATCTGTCATATAATATCGAATGGAGGAAGTGTCATAACTCACAATAATTATAGAAAAATATAACAAATTTTATTAATTTTTGGGTTAAAACGATGAAATTAAATATTCTCTTTCCCTATATATGTATATTCTTGCTGAATAAATGATGGATTTTTAATATTAAGTTGTTTCCTTACAATTTGAGGCATAAACAATAACATATATCTATCAAGGATTACTTCTACAGTTTCCATTTAAACAGTAACTATGCGTACAAAAGGTGTCATTTAACGCTGCACTTCGTTTAATATTTATTAAATGAATTTGAACCCGCTAACACCGCTAATTACAAGTTATCCATTTATATATTTCATTTAATAAGGAGCTTTGCTCTTTTTATTTTGATTAAATTATAAATTAATATCTGATTGTTTCTCTGGGTCATAATTTATAAACCTCCTTGGTATTGTTATGAAGTAACCTTTTTTTTTCTTTTATTCATTCATTTTTTCTTTCAAATTATTTTTATTTTCAAAACAATTGAAAAGTTTACTTTAAAATTACAATGGCTAGTTCCCCTCTGGTAACAGTACCTGTAAGTACTACTAGTAGCATCTTAAGTTTATTCGTTACTCTAACATCGACTATGTTAGAGTAATCGAATCTTGACAAAAATATCGACTTTATTAATCGATTTTTCTCGTTATATAAGTTACAACACTTTGGCAACGAGCACGTACTAGTGAAACGTCACAAACGACACAACCTTTGATCATTATTATGTCATTTTGTGTAATTAACTGATTATTTAATTGTTTCTTAGTATCGATATAAGAAATATAGTTTATATAGAGTGTAAAGGCCTTAGTATCAATTTATAAGGAAGAATTAATTGATATTCAGTTAACAAGATTGCGTGTTGGGTAAAGGGACCTAAAGTACTTTATCTTGACTAGATTTTCTCTAAAAGTAAAACTAGAGTACAACTTAAAGGGCGCAGTAGGATAGAACAGTCTGGATGTAAACGCGCTTGGTTGTTGGTTCAATTACCGCTCGGAGGAA
The DNA here is from genome assembly GCA_019049465.1 of Dryas iulia moderata. Taxonomy (NCBI): domain Eukaryota; kingdom Metazoa; phylum Arthropoda; class Insecta; order Lepidoptera; family Nymphalidae; genus Dryas; species Dryas iulia. The sequence goes on from CM032417.1 coordinate 13,820,345, forward strand.
TATTTATGTTTAATTTACATTTCCTCACTTTTTTCGTCTTAATACCTGATAAATTGCGACATTGAATTCTGCCAATTAATGCATAAAGTCTCAATTTCAAGCGGCAAACTTAATACTTAAAATTGCCATTTTATTGATTTGACACTAGGTTTTCTCTGACCATCATGCTATGCAGAAAAAAATGCAAGCTGTATAGAACACTTTATTCTCCACTCTCCTGCTCATTACAAAATTTTGCTTTTCTAATTGCGGAACTTAACGCCACATTTTACCTTATTAAACGAAGAGCATAATTATATTTTTCTTTATAGAATTTGAATCTAAAATAATTACGTGTATTTACAGGTGTTAATAAAGTAACTGCGCAACGACGACGTCGTGTCAGTAATTCTTTATTGCGTCTATTGCATAATGTAGGTAGTTACTTAAACATTTTTATGTACCTTATAACGTCCTTTGTACTTTATAACTTATAATAATTTATTTAGATCTTATAGAGATAATGATAATATTAAAATATATATATTATAGTATTAAAACAATATACGTGGCCAGTCGTGGCCCAGTGGCACAAGCGTGCGACTGTAAACGACTGGTTGTGGGTTCGATTCCCACTCGAGGAGTGGAAATTATATATCCATTTTCTTCGCTCTGGTGTCGAGGTAAAGCGCGGCGTTAAGTTCCGCAACTTAACACGCAAGCCTCCGAATTCGGCGGTGCGTGGGGAACGGAGTGTCTTAACACTAGGTTCCCTCTGCCTACCCTGCTGTGTGCGGGATATAGCGTGAAGCTAAAAGAAAGAATTCCGCCATTCAACACATAACTTCATGCATTTCGACGGAAAGTGAACAGGTTGTCTTGAAACTAGGTTCCTTCTAACTACTGTGCTTTACGAAAAAGAACGTGAAATGGAAGGTTAACCAGAGCAAAGCAAAGTTAAATTATATATCAACATGATTATAATCCAAATATAAGCCAAGTATTCGTTATATTCTTGAAAAAGGTAGATCATTAAACTATACTGCAAATTATTACACCTAGAGACGTAAATAAGTACATAAAGAATTTAATGTCAATAAGCCGTAAGTAAACAACTATAAAAAAAATAATTTATAACAAAAACAATTTTAATATACAATATAAATAAGTATTGTCTTTTTAAAGATCCGACGCCTCTTAGACATCATACTAGTGCTCTGACCGCTGAGCCATGCGATCTAATTCCGGCTGCTTCAAAATTCTGATAAAGCCTGTCATGCTAACAACAAAAATCAGTAGAAAACTGAACATCTTGAAGTTTATTGCCACCATTTTCTTAAACCAAAAAAAAATCTCGATCAACATGATATTTAATTAAGAAAAACAGTTCTTCTATCGCTATGTGACTTGTAAAGCCATACACAGATAGATATACTTACAAAAATATCGATTTCCAATTTATTTATAATAATAAAGCAAACTAAAGCATTTAACTAGTATGCAGTAAATACATGTGTTAAGCGCCATCGCTTGAACGTTTTAAAATGATACAATTACACAAGCCATTATGTGGTGCCGAAAAATACATGATTTGAATTTATATAGCTTTAATTCTATAGACCAGGCGTAACAGTTTCATAATATTTACGTAATCTATTACTCCTTATTTACTAATGAACTGACCAGGAATAGAATGAGACATATATTTAAAACGTGTAAAAATTTGAAAACAGCTGGATTTGAATTGCAATTTTAGTAGTTATCATTTTACCAAACATTTTTATACGTTTTCTAAAGATGTTTTTAATTTTTTATTTAATCTTAAAAGAGTTTATATCCAGGAATAATAGGTTTAGAGCTAGCTTATACGCGGTAAAAGAAGGCGCGAGAGGTATAACAGCGAAATCTTTCTATAATCTTTAGTAGATTACATATGATCTCGGCCTGACAAGAACTAACGTCAGTTAGCAAGAATAAGATTCAAATTTGATTATGAGCATCAGAATCCCATTTTATTCTACTTAGTGCCATAGAAATCAGATTCTTTTCAAATATCCGAATTGTAGGCTCCTAAATCCGGTGCTTTTACCTTTCTTACCCTAGCTTACAGTTTTCTGAGATGGCAACCCTACCTCCCTATACCTATATGACGCATGATAAGGAAATAACAAAGTGAATAGATTCTAGAATATTTGAAGTGCAATTATAGCACTTATCATATTTGCAAAACAATGGTAACAAAATATAAATATGTAATTACAAATATTTGCTTTTTATTAATTAATTACCTGATTAATTACCGTTAGTGGAGTAACGGAAACTCGTGACATTCAAAACATCCTTTTAATACACAAAATTGAACAGGAAAAAATTGATACAAAAATAAGTTTATAAATTAAGTTTTTTTGATGTGCGCATTTTTCTGCACAGTAGAGAGGTGTCATGTCACTACTTTCGCCACTCTCCGCCTGAATTAAAAACATGCGTGTGGAGTAATGGAACTCTACGGTGAAGCGAAGTACTTCTCGGAGTGGGAACCAAAACAACAATTAATAACGTTTATAGTAACGACGGCTTAAAGTTTAATTTTATATAAAATTTACATAGTGCCATCAAATATGGTACCAGAAATTGATTTCCGACAACCAACAAGCAATGCTTTGTCATATTCGTCTTCCTACAGAAACTTAAATAATAACAAAGAAATAAAAAAACGTAATAAAAAGCAGCTCCACGCCTTATCCCACATGGTGGAATAATCAGACAGAACCTACTGTAAAGATCCTCTATACATTTTTATATAGCTTCACGCTATATCCCGCGCATCGCGGGTAGTTAGAGGGATCCTAAGGTTAAGATACTCCGTTCCCCGCTTTCCGCCAAATTTTGGAGGCATTGCGTGTTAAGTGGCGGAACGCGCTTTGCCTCAACACTAGAACTAACAAAATGAAAATATTAAATATTTCCACTTCTCGAGTGGGAATCGAACCCACAACCAGTCGCTTTATAGTCACACTTTATGCCTCAGCACCACGACTGGCCCCATACAGAACATGCTTTAAAAATCATTCCACCCAGTGGTAATCGAACCCACGTCGTACGTCAGTCAATAAGAGCTCAAACAAAACAATTTCACTACTTTTTACTTTGCAGTTAATTCCACCAACAATAAATTAATGAGAAACCACAAAATGACTCGAACAAAGGACTTCACGTGAAAATGTCATCACTGAGATAAATTTTAAGGTCGCACCGTTTCCCACAAGTCATCGGTATTTCTTGAAAGCGAAAACATCGCGAACAATTTCGTTAAGCGCTTGCGCAAATACTCGTCCTTGTTATTTGTAATCTGCTTAATATGTATTTTATGTATTGAATATTCTATTATATATTATGTGAAATTAATTGGTTGAAACGTTTTTATTTTAAAGTTTTTTAAGGAAAATTATATGATGTGTTTGTAAAAGTCAAAGTCGGAATTAAATAATTTTATTCAAAATAAGGCTTCATTTTTTGAGCGTTTAATTATTTACAATTCGGTTCACTAATGGTAATTTTTTTTAAGGAATAAGGGAGGTAAACGAGCAGAAGGCCCACCTAGTGTTAAGTGGTTACCTTTGCTTATAGACATCCACAACATTAGAGTTATGGATGCGTTGCCAGCCTCGGGGATGTAGAACAGAAGGAGGGAGAAAGGATGGGAATGGTGGGAATAGTAAGAGCTGGCTTACATGCCAACGAACCGGAACACATCATGAGATGTTTGGCGGTTCGTCTTTGGCATGATAGTGGTCGCGAGCCATTCGGAGAACGAAGCTCCTACCACCAAGCTACTGGGTCACCCGCCTTTTACGGGACGCTACCCAGCGGCGAGGGGGAATTATATTCTTAACCCGTCCCACGGAAAAAGTCCCCCCACGGGAACTAATGCCTCAGACCAGAAGCGCCGGTGCAAGAAATTTAGCAGGACTTCTTTTTTTTCAAATCATAAATATACTGATTTATTAGTGACAATATTACCTTTGAAATAGACTGAAGCTAGCATTTCGTTTCCAAGGTATGTTATCATTTATAAAATCATTAATTAAGTAATCATTAACACACAAATGTCTTTTCACAACCTCTTTAAATTGTGAAATATAATATTCTCTGACGGTTTCTGTGATCCTATTGTAAAAGCATACCTACCCATGAATTACGGATTTGATGTTATCGAGTTGAAGGCGCGGTAAGTTTATGCCTATTGGTCGTTTTAAATACATTACCGATTTTGGTAAAATCGTTAATATTTTTCTCACGGTACACTACATTTTCTAAGATGTATTGAGGCAGAACTGTCAGTATATAAAAAACAGTGTAAGTTTAGTGAAAGAGGCTTAACTAAGCTGTTAGTCACTCTTGTCTTTGATCTATCTAAATCTAAATAAAACGGTAACTATATTTTATATGGCTCATTCTTATACACTTCACTTTATAATTATACCACAAATTCCATGTATTCACCTTCAATGACCTTAGTTTTCCCGTCTCAAGTATTTATAATATTAATAACTGGCGGCTATCCACATATTTCATATTTTCTTGCTCTTATATAACACCTCGTGATATAATCATTTGAGTAATTATCAAAGTCATTATAACATAATTATATTCAGCATTTCATCGTAAATATGTTCGTAAGTTGAGTTTTTTTTAACAATAAATGTTTTTATTTTAATTTAAATATATATTTTTTCCTGTAAACCAAGTTCTTTGTAAATGTTATTAATTGAATTGTGCTTTTAAAACTAACTCTTTATGGTGCATCGGAATAGTGCCTGTCTATAAAAGATTGGTTGTGGGTTCGATTCCTAATCGGGGGATTATTATTACTATGATTAATTTATTATCATTCCCTTACTCTCTAGTAAGACAAAACGCAGCGTTAAGTTCCGCCATTCAACACACAGAGTCTCTATTTTAGGCATACAATGAAAAACGGAGTGTTTTAACACCAGATTCTCTTTAACTACGGGAAATATCGCAAAGCTACAAAAAATACTTACCTCTCCCATGTCATCAACAAAATGAAATACCAAAATAATTCTCCGAAATCATTTCCACCTCCAAGGACGTCATCTCAACAGACAAACAACACCAAAAATTGTTGAGCAATCAACGTTTTTTTTATTTAACATAATTAACGAATGCATTGAAAAATCCATTCTACTTAAGACAGTCAAGGTGCAAAATACGATGTACTAAAAGAGAAATGTATGTGTATTTCTGCACGCACCGTTAGCTTCGAGCTATTTTTGGACCGGAGAAGTTGACTGGTGGGTCGGCTTCAAGTTATACAGCCTCATCGGGCTCTGCGATTACATCCAATTTTAGATCTATAACGTTTTTAGATTGCCTTAGTTAGTTTTGCTTTCTTACTTAATGTGTTTATGGTTTGTGTTTTTATGTATTATTTTTTTGTATTTTTTTTAGCTCTAGTATATAAGATATTGCGCGGCGTTGAGCTCCGCCATTTAACACGCAATGTCTCGATTTCGGACGGAAAGCGGCGGACCGAATGTCTTGAAATTATGGTTCTCTCTGATTACGCGACTATGAGATAAAAATCGTGGAGCTGCATTTATGACAAGACAGTCAGAGTAAACCTAGTGTCAAAACTCTCTGTTTCTCTGATTTCCAAACTAAATTGAGACATTGTATATTGAGTAGAGAAGAGAGTCGGCCCTCACAGTTAGACACTATTTCACAAGGCGACGATGGCCGCAATTTTATTTTTTTTTAATTTAATCTAACTATATGAAAATAAATTATAAAAATTGTTCTTAAATTAGCATAAAAGTTTCTTTTTAGTTTAAATACTAGGCAAGACTTCAAATTATATAAGAATTATTTGATGCATAAACTGCTCAATCTCGCCAACATTTGCATTCTCCGAGCGCATAATTTGCCTATTTATTACATTATAAATTTGTCACATTAGAATATTAAAACCACCGCAAATAACTGCATAGTTAAATCGTTACATAAGCGTTTAACTGTAATTAGTTAGATTATTTCAACATTCTCTCTTGCCAAACGATTGTTCGTAGAATAATCTTTGGGTAGCAGAAATTAACTAAAATATAACTAAAATAAATTGTATAATAAGTGTAAAAAATATTACTTATACATATAAGTTAACTTATGGCTTAGTGGTTAGATCGTCGGAACGGTTTCCGAAAGGCGAGGGTTCGAATACCGCTACAACAACGCATACAAATTTTATTAAGTTTTCTCATTTTTCTGAATGTGTCAATTATAGTTTAAAAATATTAAAAATAATATAAATGGTAAGAATACAGTATGTGGTGTAAAGGCGGCATTATCACCATAGGTGATGGGTTTTAGGGGGTAAAAATCCCACATAACCTGGTTACCCAGACTGGGTATATTTCCTCAGCGTTATAAAAAAAAAATAGGTCCTCTCTGACAACCCTGCTTTGCGGGAAAATGCTTGAAACTTATCTATACCTAATTACTTCCTAATCTCATTGATATTCATTAACGAATATCTTTCGATTTTCCTGTTTTTTATAATTAAAAAATATTCAATAGAAAATTCTTGGCATTCTAAAGGACAATTCCAACATGGTTAAGTGATTCTCAGAACATTCTTATATAAAAAAATGGTTTATATAACACGCATTGTTTATGTATAGATGATGATGAAAATTTTCATACTATTTCCGAATGTTTTTTTTTTACTAACAAGTGAAGTTTGTTTTTTAACATTTTTGAAAGTGTTATTCCACATTTAGGAAAATTGTAAAAGACATATAAAAAAGTTAAACGCATGGCTCAAAGACAGTTAAAACGCTTAGACGATTTCGAAGAGGCGCTGGTTCGAATCCTGCGTTCAAATTTTTATACATTTCCTAAGTGGAGTTATTTAGATTCACACATTATACATAGCGAAGTAGTCAGAGATAGAAATAGCGATAGAATAGAGCCTCGTTCCCAATCATCAACTTCTTCATATCCTCTTTATGCCCTCTGAGATGTCCCCATGCCTTTTACTGTAGCTGTAGTAAGTAATTAAGTTTAAATATATTCTTAAATTAAATTAAATGATTTTTTTTGAACGAAATATTTTGTAAAAGGTAGTCAAAATCCTATACAGATCCCAATTTTTAAAAGAATTGGCATCATTGCACTATTTCTCATGCTAGGTTGTAATTGTCTTTTTAAATTATTTAACATAAACATGTAGTATAATTTCATAAACATATTAAACACCTGAGGATTTTATGCTATATAAAAAATAGTATGAAGGGACTTTACAAAGTTCAATAGATGTATTAAGGCATATGTCAAGGTATCCGTTAGTTCTACAAAAATTCTTATTCATCACTTATCATAACGACAGATACATAATTATGATACAAGGAAAAACTAATAACTTCATTATTTAATTGGTTCAGATTACATTTTCCTATTATATGCCTTAGCCTTGCATTCATGGAAATGAATTATTATGAGATATACATGTGTGACAGTAAAAGTCTGAATTACGGTAAATTCTGACATTTTCCAGTGACTTTTAAGATTTGCCAAATTCAATGGTAAAAGTCCGAAGTATCCGATACTTCGGTAAATGTTAGGTTTTCCTTCTTATATATAAGGTGGCTACTTATGTGATCTAAATCACACGGAAGTATTTTTTATTAACTATATAGGCGTAGGTTGTCAGACATGACCAAACACAGTCAACTAGGAAATTGTACGTATGTTTAAAAATATTTAAAATATTTATTACCAAAAAGTAACTATTACAATTTTTGACATATCTTATTAGACCTTTTCTATTGACAGTCGGTTTAGAAAGATTTAAAAAACTTGAACCACTTCTAAATTTGATCAATAGTAAGAAATGAAATAGAATTGTAAATAAGAGATAGAAATAAATATAATATAATATAAAGTTTTATTTTTAAAGAGAGATAAGAAAGAAGCATTTCGGACTATTGAATAATATTTCGAACATTTACCATCAATGCTGGCAAATGTTAAGTTTTACTTAAAAAATTCTAAGATTCACTAAGTTCGGGCTTTTACTGTAACATATATTTTTTAAATAAATATAAACAATTAAACATTTCTGTAATTTGTATCGTATTTGGTCATCACGAGAACCTACGCCTACCTACATCATGAAAAAGGAGTTCCGCGTTGCGAAAAATTATATCACAAATTAATTATTATTTTATTGATCTCAAACACCTACTATGTAATGAATTAAATTTTAAATGTGTTAATATGACATACTATAATATCATTAACTTAGTAAATTGTCAAAATGCTTCGCTATTCACTTACCACCCGAATTAGAGACAAAGTATGAATGGCGGAACTTAACGCCGCGCTATTTAAATAATAACAGGAAAAACAGAAGAAAAAAACAAGCTTAAAATACTTAAGCTCAGAATATTCTCACAGAGGACAAGAAATTGTAACAAACGGTTTTAACATTTTACCGTTAATATGTCCAGTGAAAAGGAAGCTATTTAAATTCCGCGACATTAGGAAAAAAATTCTAGATTAATTCTAAATATATTTTTGTAATTTTTTGTAACTTTTTCTGTCCTTTTACGTTAACTTAATCGATTATGGATTGAATTGAATTTAATTTCTCTGGTAAGGTAGAAAAAGGAGTGTCTTGACACTAGATCTTTTAGAAAATCGTAACTGTCTCATTATATTGCAAATTTCGAGGGTGGATCTTTAAAAATAAAGTAGCGTATGTTTAACCTTGGCCAATCAACTATATTTATGCCAAAATTCATTACAATCGATCAAGTTTTTAACATTTTTCATTTAAACTTCCATCCCCTAATTCAACCCTTTGGAGGTTGAATGTGACCCTGGATTTTCTACTACTTTTATTCTAAATTTCATCCAAATCGGATCGATAGATTAAACGTGAAAACGTATCAGACAAACTGATAGACTTTCGCATTTATAATATAAGTATGGACAAGTATGGATATAACCAGTATAACAGTTTATTACGCTAGTAGTATAAACACAAAGTAAACACTAACATTAATTACGTAATACAATTAATAACTAACTTTATAACGTCTATTATATTAAATAACAAACGTTATCACTATCATGGCTTTATCACATCACGTTTTCCTTACAATCACTTAGTAATCACTTCGCTCCTACTGTTATTATGTCACTTGAGTGTTTCGAAGAGGAAAATTAACACTTATATAATAGCATGGCTGTCGCATGATATTGAGAAATGAAACCTTACAAGGATATCAGGGGCTTCCTAGGATAATGAACTATATAATAAATATATAAACTTCTTTATATAGTACAATAAGTAAGATTAGTAAGGGGCCAGTCGTGGCGCAGAGGCACAAAGTGTGACTGTAAGGCGACTGGTTGTGGGTTCGATTCCCACTCGAAGAGTGGAAATACTTCATATTTCTATTGTCTTCGCTCTGCTATCGAGGCAAAGCGCGGCGTTAAGTTCCGCCACACGCAATACCTCCGAATTCGGCGGAAAGTGGAGGTCTTAACTCTAGGTTCCCTCTGCGTACCCAGGGCACCTGTGTGCGGGATACAGAGTGAAGCTATAAAAAAGTAAGAATAATTTTACTTTTTTCTATCTATAAAGATATTTTAAGTGTTTTTTCAGGTTTTCGAGAGAGAACCTAATCGCAAGACACTGTTCTCTACTTAATTTCTGAACCCGAGACCGAATTCGAGTTAAGAAGCGGTACTAAACGCCGTGCTTAGCCTTATAAGAGAGGAAAAATAAAAATAATTAAAATAATAATAATTTCTGTGATTAAGTGTTGATTCTATAACCATTATTTACAGTCACAAGGCTTATTTTTTAATGTAAATTTTTATTGTAAAAGTTGAATATCGACTTTAGAAGAATTATTTGACGTTCAAAAATGAAGAATGTAACTTCTTCTTTTGAATAACATGATTAAATTTTAAGTTATTACAAAAAGTTACTGTTTTTTAAATAGAGAAAGTATGCAGTGACTAATGGGTATATAGGATTCTTTCTGTAAATTTGATTTTATTACCAAATTTTGTTTTATATTTTTTTTAGCTTGACGCTGTATCCCGCACACAGCAGGGTAGGCAGAGGGAACCTAGTGTTAAGACACTCCGTTCCCCACTTTCCGCCGAACTCGGAGGCATTGAGTGTTAAGTGACGGAACTTAACGCCGCGCTTTGCCTCTGATACCAGAGCGAAGAAAATATTAAATATTTACACTCCTCTATTGGGAATCCAACCCACAACCAGTCGTTTACAGTCACACGTTCGTGCCACTATGCCACGATTGGCCCCTTATGGCCATAATTTCAATGCATTTCGAAATTTCATACATTCATTATTTTATAAAGACAAACTTGACTTAATAGATTAATAAACAAGGTTAATTTAAGGTTAATTGAAATAACAAAAGATATATAGCAAAAAAACACTATTAGTGGTTTTCGTGAATGTAATGTATTAAAATTTATTTTGCTAGGTCACGTAAAAGTAAAATGTATGAGCTAAATATTCAAGAACTTTACCTAACAAACACAGATAGTATAATTATCAAGGTGGTTTAGCTAAAATGTAACTAATTTGTTTATATGCTTAATAATTTCTGGAAATTTCTTCTTTTAGTTTTTAGCTTCACGCTGTATCCCGCACACAGCAGAGTAGGCAGCGGGAACCTAGTGTTAAGACACTCCGTTCCCCACTTTCCGCCGAATTCGGAGGCATTGCGTGTTAAGTGGCGAAACTTAACGCCGCGCTTTACCTCGACACCAGAGCAAAGAAAAATGGAAATATTAAATATTTCCAATCCTCGAGTGGGAATCGAACCCGCAACCAGTTGTTTACAGTCACACGCTTGTGCCACTGGGCCACGACTGGCTACTAAAAATTTCTTCTGTTTTCGATAAATAACAGAAGGGGGTAAGCAACCTTTTTTTAGATGGGCCTGTCTAAATTTTGAAATATTTGACAGTCTAAAATCAGATTTCTTCATTGTATCTATTAAAATAGCAAGAGAATATCTGTTGTTCTGTTAAATAAATGGCGCTTGGCTGTCTGTATAACTATTCCGCATTACTAAGTTGGTCGCATGCGGGCTAAGAGCAGGTATTGCGCACCCCTGGGCTACCGTTTTTAATTATGTCAACGTTTGTCCATTTTCAATTTTGGATTATATTCTCTTCTTTTATAATTTCTATGTTAGTTAAATATATGTACAAATATCAATAAGTCATTCTGTTGTCCGCTTTCGCCGATTAAAAAGTTTGGCGGAAGTTAACGCCGCGCTTTGTTTGATATAACCGGATGCTAGCACGCAATCAGTAGAAAGAGAAACGTTCCCCAAACAGGAACTGAACCCACAATCATTGCGTTTCTCAATAACACAAAGGCATCAAACCTACAAGGTTATTTATATTATACGATACTATATATAACATTATTGAAGAAAACAGAAAATTGCACGCAGTGCGGTCGGTATCACGTTGCTACCTCTCTATAAATGCATATTAATTACATTAGGCATTGAGACTTATGTAATTATTTTATAGTAAATATAGATTATATTTATAAAATATTACAAGTGAACACTTAAGAAATAGATTTCAATTTCAAATGTTATCATATGTGTGGTTTTGAAAGGCAATTGATAGTAAGTGGTGATACGGTTGTTTTGTAACTTGGATGTTGCATTAAGGGCGAAAGAGTTGCGCTATTCATCACGTAATATCTCTATTTCGGGTCGAAAGTGGAAAACGGAGTGTCTTTACACTTGATTTTCAATAAATACTCCGTTACAATAAATTTTCAATAAATAATCATGGAGGAGAAGGCAAAAAACCAAAAAAATATCCTAAACTTTAAGATTTTCAATAATATGAGCCTGAAGCCTAATAGTCTGTTAATCATCAGTCTTATGTAGATATGTTATTAAAAAGTAAATAAGTAAGAAAAGTATATAATAGAAAAGTAAATAAGTAACAGGAAAGTGTTGAAATGTAATACATATTTTAGAGAAATTTGTGATATCATTATTTTAATGGGACCAATCGTGGGGCAGTGGCACAAGCCAGTGACTGTAAAACGACTGGTTGTGGATTCAATTTCCACTCGAGGGATGGTAATATTTAATATTTCCATTTTATTCGCTCTGATGTAGCGAAGCGCGGTGTTAAGGTCTACCACTTAAGACACAATACCTCCGAATTCGGTGGAAAGTGGGGTACGGAGTGTCTCAGCACTAGCTTCCCTCTGCCTCTCACGCGGACGGAGGAGTATAAAATGTGGCTTAGTCAAGTTAGTTAATTGCAAAAGTGAAAAGCATTTTTTTAATTTATTTTCTTTTATAATAATGTTAACAATTAAAATAAATTCAACTATCGTGTGTTTGAATTGCCTTTTGTATAAAATGACATAGTCGTTACTAAGTCAACAAAAAATGATCTTTAAAAAAAATAACGTCTGCGATACATATGAAAGTTCTTTGACCGTGTCAGCAAAAACAATCATGAAATTCTTGTCTATATATGTAGTTCTAATAATTGCAGTAATATCAAAAGAATAATTTATATATTTATATGTTTGTTACGAAACGCCTAAATTTTTCTAATCAAGACATTTGTTTTTTCAAGGAGCCTTGAAGATCTATGCTCTAGTGTCATGACACTCCACTGTCCACTTTTGACCGTTATCAAAGAGATTGCGTAATACACTTCTTATTATAATAAAGGCCTTAAACACCATAAACATTGATTTTTTATCTTTTTTATGATTTCTTTCCTTATTTCCAAGAACTCGCAGAAAAAGTCGCAAATAAAAAAAAAGTTGAGGAAAAAAATATATATATTTAATACAAAAACAATGACTCACCTATTCATTTATATCGGTAATCTGTAGTAAAGTTAATTAATAATAAAAAAAATATTTGGAGCAAGGTCCAAAGCCCTACATATTATTTCAGAGTGTTACGCAAGGCTGGCGTTAAGCAGCTGGAGGCGGAAGTAAGGGCGGACTTTGACCTTGCAGCTGGTATAACGAGCTAAATGATTATTATATGACCCTTATTATTGTGACGATGGTTATGGGTTCCATTTATTGTTGATTATACGAGTATGTTTGTGAAGGAAAATGTAGCTTGGAATATGTTATGTAGCATGCGAGCTTTTTATATGCGGGTACAAAATAAATGCTGGAAAAATATGTAATGTTAGACGCTTTTAAATATAGGCAAATATAGAGCCAGTCGTGGCGCAGAGGCACAAAGTGCGACTGTAAATCGACTGGCTGTGGGTTCGATTCCCACTCGGGGAGTGGAAATAATTCATATTTCCAATTTCTTCGCCTGGTGTCGAGATAAAGCGCGGCGTTACGTTCCACCACTTACCACGCAATGCCTCCGAATTCAACGGAAAGTGGGGAATGGAGTTTCTTAACACTAGGTTAATTTCATAGACTGTACAGCGTAAAGTTCTATCTTTCCTGTTCATGTAGAATTTAGAAAAATCCTCTTTTAAAGCTGCACTACATTTCTCTAGTCATGCCAATATTAAACTTTCTATGGCCAGGAGTTTCGGCTGTGCTTGTTAGACATTCACAGCCAAAAAGTTTTATAACCAAATTTGAACCCAGTAACATAAATATATCTTTCATTAATTTTATTTTATTTAAATAAAATAGAAATAAATATAAATTAGATAAATGTAAATTAGATAAAAATAAATATAAATTAGATAAAAAATAGATACTTATGTATAAAGGCCCACTTTAATATAATTAACTGAAATAGGTTCTTTCCAAAGTCTAAACAAAATGGGGTAACCGTAAACGACTCATAAAATGAGTCATAGTAATAAAAGTTTATGGGATTAGGTTTATGTACCTATAACTTAGGTATTGAAAAGATTAAACTAAGCTAACAGCCGTTTGTGTATAGCCAATTTAGCAAGTTACTTAATTTCTTTTTATTTATTTCAAAAAAGATTTATAACAAATATTACGTATTCATAAGCGCGGCGTTAAGTTCCGTCACTTAACACGCGATGCCTCTACTTACATAAATGCCAAGAATGAAATATGATGCCTCAAACCTGGTTCAAAGTAACATCTACAAGTAATAAAGATATAAAATGAACATTTCAAAAGAAAACATCGCATTAATTAATGTACTATCAATGAACTAGACACATAAAACCGTATAAAGATTCTAGACCGAAAGGGCAAGGAGGCGTAAGGTTACATGAGATATTGACCCTCGCTATCGACTAGTACTTACTACGGTTTGTTAAACCCTATGTCAGAGATTTTGCAATAATAATATAGAAATTATAAATATATGCTTGATAATTATTATTAAGAACATATACTTAAAAACACGCACGTAGCAGGGTAGGCAGAGGTAACCTAGTGTTAAGACACTCTGTTCTCCACTTTCGGCCGAATTCGGAGGCATTGGGTGTTAAGTGGCGGAACTTAACGCCGCGCTTTGCCTCGACACCAGAGCGAAGAAAATGGAAATATTAAATATTTCCACTCCTCGAGTGGGAATCGTACCCACAACCAGTCGCTTTACAGTCACCCTTTGTGCCTCTGCGCCACGACTGGCCCCAAATATAATAATTCTTCGCATGGGAATCGAATTCACAACCAATTAGACGGCCCACTGCGCCTTGATGGTGCGATAATTCAAAAGATGGAAATACACTAGTTGAGTTTAAATACTGTAGAGCTTCTTAATACTTTACATAAAAATAGATTATATTCATATAAAAACGTCATATTATGTTGTAATATTACAAGTCAGATACAAGTATAAAGTCGGTAAGGCTAAATACTTATTATTAATGTCGACCCCTAAAGCTTAGCACCTGCTATTTAGAATGACATCGACAGCTGTTTTTAGTTTAAATAAATTATATAGTCGATTCCGTTTATAATATTACTATGTTCTGTATTTTTATGAAAGAAATAAGTACTATTTATTATAAGAAAAAAATATTATAATAATATAAAAATTAAACTCCGTTATTGGCTTTTTGACCGAATTCGATGTATTGCCTGGCGGAACTCAACGCCGCGTTTGTCTTGCCAGAACAGAATAACGAAATTAAATATATTAGTTCCCCCGAGTGAGAATCGAATTCACCACCATTAAGGAGGAATACATAATGACAAAATTCCGAGAGCCTTTCAACTCCTGTGTTCTAAGGGCTCTCGCAATTATATACATTTAATTTAAATTGTACATTTTGTTGCTCATCTCTACGAACTGGCAGGAGACACCTAGTATAATATTTTCTCACTCTTAGCCATAATTATTGTTATTCAAATTATTTCCTTAACAAAAGAGGCAAAGAGCAAAGATGTTAGATAACCTTAGAAGAAATATATCAAAAAACTCACTCTGAACACTATAAGTACTTTATACGATAAGCATCTTTATACAACGAGCAAAATTATACTTAAAATAGTTTAGTTTAAAAAATTATGGTTATAAAAAGTACGTAGGTAAATTCTAAAAGTATGACCGATGTATAAAACAAGAATTTAAAGCAAAAATACAGCATTATACATATATCCTGAAATGGCTGAGAAATGGAACAATTCTCCCGAAATTCATATAAAAAAATGTATTTTATATCAAAAAACATAAGTTATATCAATATCTATTTTTAAATAAGAAAAAGCCATGGTTACACAAAGCACTGCGTTAAGTTACGCCACTACATAAACATTTAAAAAACATCAGACATTTCATGAAAAAGGCACTTACAATTGCTACTGTTACTCTCATAATTCCTAAAAAATATGCATTTTAGGTAAAAATTAACATAGAATTCCATTGTCAGGTAAACCGTTACGCTTTATGAATACTATATGAAGAACACCTGATGGAATACTCAACAAACGTGAACTAACATGTGATCGTAGCTGCCTTATAAAGCTTTAATTGTAATTAAAACGGTGCTCGATAGAATATTTACTAGATTAGTCTTAACGTTGTAATGGTAACTCGTAGAAACGTCATGTTTTTCTACCTTAAGGAATCTTTTGTATACCTGCTATAAAAATTTTTACTTGAAGTAGGTAAATAAATACTAGGAACCGCTTCATTGCTCTGCATAGCGGGAAGAGCTGAGCAAAGTACATATTTAATGTTATTACATTATATATCCCTTTCCCTATCCCCGACATTCCCATCCTTCCTCTCTCCTTCTGTCCTACATCCCTAAGGCTCGCGACGCATCTACAACTCTAATGTTGTGGATGTCTATGGGCAAAGGTACGACTCACATCACATCAGGTGGGCCTTCTGCTCGTTTGCCTCCTTTATTCCATATAAAAAAAAATATTACATGTTAAAAAAGCAAACTTTTAACACTAACATAACACTTAACGTTCCACAGCATAAGTCTATGGGCACTTTTTGACCATTTAGTTACAATTTATTCAAAAACTACAATTACAATTGTCATCAAAAAACTGCACAGCACACAAGACACTGTGCTCGATATCCCTGCCAAATTTCAGAGGTCTACTACAAATAGCCCGGGAAGAGTTAACGCACAACGAAACACACTTTTGACCAGGAAGAGCTTCGCTTCGGTCAGCTCAATCATTCACCTAAAGTTACAGTTTCTGCCCTAATTCTAGATGTTATGTGTTGACTGGTGGAACTTAACCGCATTTTGTTTAATAAGAGTGGAAAAATGAAAATAAATTATAATAATTGTAGGGTAAATAAATTATAATAATTGGCATGATGTATTAAGTATAATACATATTTTTCTAACTTATTTGATATATTAGTAATATCATATTAGTCTAATAAAAAACAAAAAAAACAAAAACGTATAAAATATAAGAATTTTGGTTCCTTTCCGTCTGCAACTAAGGCTTGAACAAAAGACTAGCTTATCGCAATTTCCCAAAGCCTGCATTATAGCAACCATAATATCTACCTTCTCAGTACAAATTACAAAACCTCGTAAATCGAGCATGGCAAATCAAAATGCACATCACATTCAGTTCGAAGCGCTATGGCCTAAGTTTTCTCATTGTTTACTGCGTTATGTTTATTTAATGACGCTTCCTGGTTGCGACAAACTTGTCAGACGTAAATGGCATATGCTAATATGTTATTCACAGTCTGTATGTTGTATTGAGAAAAATAAGCTATAAAATGTTCATTTGGGGTATATAGTTATAGTTCATAAAATGTTCAAGTGTGACTGTAAAGCGACTGGTTGTGGGTTCGATTCCCACTCGATGGGTGGAAATATTTAATATTTCAATTTTCTTCGCTCTGGTGCCGAGGTAAAGCGCGGCGTTAAGTTCCGCCAATTAACACGCAATGCCTCCGAATTCGGCGGAAAGTGGGAAACGGAGAGTCTTGACACTACTATCCATATTGACAAGCAATATGAATGATATAGATTTTTTGGATTTTGTTTATAGTGTTTTTCACATTCTAAACGTATAAATACCATGAATTAAAAATAATTTTCTTAATTTATCTCTCTCTATAATAAATAACTAAAGATACAGTTAATAAACACTTTTTCAAATAACAATAGAATCAAAGTGCTTCTATTTATAATCAAAATCATATTTTGCTTAAAAAAAACCTAATCTAGTGGAGAATGGAGTGTTTTGTCACTACTTTCTCTCTGCGGGAAAAAGCGTGACTCCTCTGAATCCTCCTCTCTCATAAATATAATTTATTAAATATTTTCCTATTTAAATTTGTATCTATTAAATTCTTTTAATTTTAATAATTCATAAGACCTAGCATTCAATTATAATTTGTAGTAATTAGAAGAAATTTTATTCTAATTTTAAAGATTTAATTGAATTACATCACTATCTTGTTTATTTACTAAGTAAAAATATTATACAAACGTTAGAGTACTAGAGACGTAAAAAAATATATATAGAGTTTTAGCTCTCAAGTTAGCATCTTAGCTTTCAAAACAACTTTAAATATTCTTATTTTATTCGCTTTACGGATCGCATTAAGTATGTCATAATGAACTGGGTTTAAAAAGAAGTTTTTTTCATTCTACACTATCCATCTATTTTAGTTACTATGGCGGAGTTCAACGCTGCATAAGACTGAGGTATTTGAGGAATAAGTATTTGTTATATATACCTTCCACGTTTCGGAATCCATAACAACACACACAGTTAATTTACCACTTCAGGTTGTTAAGTATTAAAAATATTACTTTTTTAATTTTAATTTTATTTTCGGTGTTTAATCAATTCATTGAAAAGCCATCCCAGTATATACTTTATATATAATAATTTACAGAACATATCTTTAAATGACTAAATACTAACAATAATAAATTAATTTCGGCTAAGAATAACGCGTTTTTGTAAGACTGAAAAAAAATATGGCCTTAATAACTCATTCCGTCAGTACATAAAAATATTGTTAATATTTTTTCCTTTTTTAATCATTAAATGTACGAGTATGTATAATATTACAAATCCTCGCAACCGTTACTTGACCGTAATAAATGAAATAAATTGATTTTACTCGGAATATATGTGATTCATATGTGAAAGGTTTGATTTTGGCTGCGTATGTTTGTATTAAGTTACACCATATAAGTGCAGTGGTAACATAATAACCTATTAAAGGTAGGATGTGTGTCAAATGAACTACAGATTTATATTTATACTAGCGGCCCGCTCGCGGCTTCTCCGCGTGGTCTACGCGACTGTTTCGGAATATTACAACCCCCGGTAGTGGATTTTTGAAAAATAAAGTAGCCTATGTTTAACCTCGGATTATCGACTATATATATGCCAAAATTCATTACAATCGGTCAAGCGATGAAGATTTTTCATATAAAATCTCATCCCCTATTTCAACCCTTTAGAGGTTGATTTTTGAAAAACTAACTAGCCTATGTTAGACCCACTCATTTTTACTACTTTTATTCTAATTTCATTCAAATCGGACCAGTAGATTAGCCGTGAAAGCGTGACAGACAAACACACAGACATTCACATTTATAATATAAGTATGGATTAATAATACTTTTGGTGCTGTTATGTTACTATGTTTAAAAATGAATATAGATAGAGCACAGTATCTTAACGCAACGTTCCCTCGACCTACCTACTAAAATAATTGTCGCAAAGCGCGACGCACTTTGTCTTCTTATCAGAGTGGAAGAATCAAAATTATTTAAAAATAATTCAAATATATTGTGCCCCAATTGGAAATGGAACCTAGAACCAAACGCAGCTATAAACATCGCAATGATGGGCATCATAACAAAAAGGTTTGACATTAAAAAAACATATGTGCAAGTACGATAAAAATAAAAAAAGCATAAATAGACTATGCACGTGAAAAAATAACGTGACAAAAATGTCAGGTAATGTAACTTCAAGAAAAAGGTATTTATTTATTTTATACTTCACGTTTTATTTCCGCACAGAAGTGTCGTTCAGACACTCCGCTTCTCCGCTTCTCTGCCCAAAATCGATAACATGTTGAGTGACAGAAGTCAACGCCGCGCTTCGGCATATAATTAAGTAGTGACCTGCGTGGCTGTTGCGGTATATTGCAACCCTCGGTGGTAGATTTTTGAAAACTAAAGTAGCCTATATTTGACCTTAGATTAGCAACTATATATATATATGCCAAATTTCATTACAATCAGTCAAGCGGTGTAGATTTTTCATATAAACTTTCATCCCCTATTTCAACCCTTTAGAGGTTGATTAGCCTATGTTAGACCCAGTCTTTTTTACTACTTTCATTCTAAATTTCATCCAAATCGGATCAGTAGATAGATAAGTATGGATAAACTAATAAGATTTTAACTGTAACTTCTCTTTTAAAACAGTATTCTCCTTAAAAACATTAGAGATTATTATCGACATAATAATAATGACATATATGAGAGTTGCCTTTCTTTTGTGTAAAAAGTAAATGACAATAGGAAGATAAAGATCATCAGATGCATGAACTAATCATGGGAAAGCTGATACGTTTTATGTAAGCAATGTTATTATTTAAACACAATGTACTTTATTTTTTTTAGCTTCACGCTGTTTCCCGCATTGCGGGATAGTTAAGAGACATAATGTCAAGACACTATGTCAAACACTTTTCTTTGACATTGTGTGTTGAGTGGCAGAACTTGATGCCACGCTTTGTCTTTAATATAAAAGGAATATAAGAGGGTAGAAATGAAAATAATTTAAATATAAACAAACGTTCCTTCCTGTGGGAATCGAACCCATAACCATTATTTATAGTCAGACGCTGTACCACTGTGCCACAACAGCCTCTCTGTTGCTCGTAACATCGTCTTTGTTTTAAAACATTAAGGAAAATGTTGAACTTCTTCTTAAGAAATATAATTACAATTAAAATAACCGTTAAAATCCCTTTTCAAGAAAATTAGTGGCCAAAGTACAGAGGATTAATATAATAAATATTACACACACTACCATGTGTTCATCATATTTTTTATAAAAAAACACGTTGCCAGGCAACCGATACCGATTGTAATTTTACCCATCAACTTAGTCAACAGTCACTATTGCGTATAAGATCGTAAATTCTTGACTCTTTATTCAACTAAATAAGCAGAATAAGTGACAGATCACTATATTCATATTAACTTAACGTTTATAATATAAACTTTTTATATATGTAATAATGTAACAAAACACCACACTTTGCTTAACCGCTGAAGAACAATAGTAAAGACTTAAGTAATACCCTTATTGCGACACGATGACTGTGTTCCTTCTAATATTTCATGTCATAAACATATCAAGACATACTCGTATAGTTTCAGTTTTACACCGTATAAGAAAGAACACAGAGAGAATCTAGTGTCTCTAGACCAGTGATTCTTAAATTTGCAAATAAATAATAATGTTAAGTGGGGAACGGAGTGTCTTCTTAACACTAGGTTCTCTCTGCCTACCCTGACTTTCAGTCGGTGGCATTGCGTGTTAAGTGGCGGTACTTAACGCCGCACATTGCCTCGACACCAGAGCGAAGAAAATGGAAATATTAAATATTTCCACTCCTCGAGTGGGAATTGAACCCACAACCAGTCGGTTTACTGTCACACCACTATATATTATATAGACATTCCCTTATACATATTTTTGCTTCAATTGTATGTGGATATATGTATATGTAATAAATAATTTTAGCAACGACTATTATTAGACTGTTATATTAAAACTATTTTTTTTTTTCTCTAATAGCACGGGGTACCACGAGATGTTAAATTCAGCTATGCAAAAAGCAAATATCTTGAATTAAGACGGAAAGCGGAGAGCGGAGTGTCTTAACACTACATTCCCTTGCCCATTTTGCATAAGCTTTGAATAAAGTATCATTTATAAAAATGACAAATTCATGCTTTTTATATTAGATCATAAGTGCCTTCACCTACTTGGCAAAGCGTTATTTCCGAGCCATTGTTTTATAGACCGTTCTCGTTTCTTTTTTTATATATAAATGCGAAGAATTTATTTGTGAATTGAAATGAGTTTAACGGGACACTGTCTCTATTTAAACACCTAAAGTAATATAATTTATCAAATGTAAATAACTTATTTTTTGATTCTATTTCGTATATTTTTGATTTTTGGCAGTTAGTCGACGGGTCAATAAACCAGGTCGTTTGAAAGAATTATCTTATTAGATTTAGCTTTTAGATGTGTGCTCTGTTTTCTTGAATTGATTATTTTGTAAAAGCCCAAGATATAAAGTGCTTAGAAACATATAATTGACAACACTTGAGAAGCTATTTCGTAAATTCTAATTAAAGTAGGATACATTAATTAGAGGCAAGACTAATGTAACAGGAATTTGTTTTAAAAAAAAAAGTAGAAGCTTATCAAGTTTCCAAATATTTCAATAAAATCTACATCTAAACAATATATTGTTAAAGTTGGTTTTATTTTCGTATCTCAGATATTCATATTCGCTGATCAGTAACGCAAAATACTTGTATAATCTATATATATAATAAAAGAGTAGAAAAGTCAATTCTGTACATGAAAAATTTCAGAAAAATTTTAATTGGGTATGTTAATATATCGATAACAGAGGCGAAAAAACCACTCAGTAGAATTTTTGTCTGTCTGTCTGTCTGTCTGTCTGTTAATTTGTTCGCCAATCACGCAAAAACTACTGGACAGAAATGAATGAATTTTGGTATAGTGATAGCTTATAGTCCAAAGGTACATATAGGATAGTTTTTATCCTGGTTTTCCATGTAGTTTTTTTGGAAAAAATAAAAAACCGATATAAGTAAATCATTTATATACTGATATCTACCGGGTAGAAATTAATGAATTTTTGTATGGAATTAGCTTAAAGGTTAGAGCAACATATGGGAACTATCCCATGAAATGAAAACTATTTCATCCTGGTATTCTATACAACTGCGGCAGAAAAATAAAATAAAAAAAAAACATTTAAATTGTGTTGATAGTTCACGAGTGAAACTAAATTTGTTTTAATATCACTAATATTACTTAAAATAATTATAAAATAAATTGAGCACAACATTTATTGAAGATAATTTGCTATTAAAAATACATTTGACCGGTCTACAAAACTTTATATTATCTATATGACAACAAATGTCACTACGTTTTCTGTCACCATCTGTTATTATATAGTTGACATTGTACTAGATATATTCGTACTCATTAATATTATTATAAAAATGCAAAAATCTGTATCTTTTCTAAAGGTTTTGTTTTCACGGGTAATCTACTAGCCCGCTTTAGATGAAATTCGAAAAGAAGAAGTCGTAGGGTCAAATACAGGGTACTTTTTAAAAAAAATCAAACCCTAAGAGGTTGAAACAGTGGATGAAACTTAAGTATGTTAAGAATATAGTGAGAATGAAAGATCTAAACTCCTTGACTGATTTCGATTAATTTTCTCAGGAAATAGTTGATAAGGCAAAGTCAAATATAGGCTACCTCTCTTTTTTAAAAATAATTCCAGAGGTGCTAAAATAGGGTATGAAAGTAGTAGTTCACCCAGCGACGCCGCGAGCGGGTCGTTAGTTTACCCTGGTATTCAATATAGTTCCCGCAGAAAAATAAAAAGTACCAAAGTCAAGTTATACCAGTAAGTAACACAATTGTACAATAAAATAAAAAGTCTAAAATTTATTTAAAATATTATGACCAGTTTATAATACTATATACCTGATGGTATATATGTACGAAATCTGCTATCATATAGATATATGATAGCAGATTTCGTACGTTTTCTTACTAGATCAGTTATCACTATAAGTTATCAAATAGTATAGACATTGTACTAGATGCATCGATGATTTTCGCAAGAATATAATTAGTAATAAAACCTTTTATAAAAAAAAAACAATTCCAAAGAGGCAATTGTGGATGAAATTGGTAGTTCACGTGGCGAAGCCGCGAGCGGGTCGCTAGTTATATAATAATAATAAATTATATGGTTACGATATATCGTTTCAAGCGATATACCGAAATTAATATCATGTAGTACAATCGATATATTTTATTTGATATATCGTATATCACCAGAAATGAAATGTTCATTAAATTCCTTTTTTTATAATTCTCTTAAATAATATTAACGGGTGAATGCTCGGGCGAAAATAACATGTAAAATGTCGAAGTTTTGAAGAGCTTCTACTCTCCATGAGTATTTCTTTAGCAAAAAAATATAATTTCATATCACCTATGTTTTATATTTAGTTGACATTGAAATATTTACGAACATCCTTATCACAGACCAATCACCTGACTGACAGCTTCATCCAAAAAATTGGCTACATACTATGTCCTATACTGATAAAGAAAATCTTATTTAATAAAAAATATATTGAAATATTTATATCTTATTAAATAAAATCTTTAAATCTTACCTTAACATCAATAAGACGCACAGCAAACGCAGCAGCATCAGGCGCTGTCAGGCGCAACTGACAGGGCCCAGTCGACGTGGAGGAGGGCGGTCGGAGTAGAGTGAGGGCGAGAGCCGCCCCCGCGTCTACGTTACCTCCCACCTCCACTTCCTTGGTGTGCCCGCATAGCAGGCCTAGCGAGTGTGCTGGAAATAGAAATAATTGTTAATATACTATTATATCTTTATATAGTATAAATCTAAATCGCTTTCTTTATTATTTTCAGGCATTTATCATTTTATGTAGATATAACATATAACTAATAAAACTAGCCGCTAAATATTTATTAAAACTTTTATTTAGCTTCACTCTGTATACTGCACAAAGCAAGTTAGGCAAAGGTAACATATTGTTAAGACCCTCCATTCCCCATTTTTCGACGAAATCTGGAGGCATTACGTGGGAAGTGGCGGAACTCAACACCACGCTTTGCGTGAACACGAGAACGAAGAAAATGGAAATACATATTAAATATTTCTACTCCTCGAGTGAGAATCGAACCAATAACCAATCGCGTTTACTTACAGTCACACTTATGCCCCTGCGCCACGACTGACCCCAATTATATTATACTAGCGGCCCGCTCGCGTCTTCGCCGCGTGAACTATATCGTTATATTGCAACCCTCGGGGGCGCATATTTAAAAAATAGCCTTTGTTTAAGCTTAGATTATCAACTATATTTATGCCAAAATTCATTACAATTGGTCTAAATTTAGATTTTTCATATAAGCTTTCATCCCCTATTTCAACCTTTTAGAGGTTGATATTCGAAAAAAATAAGTAGCCTATGTTAGACCCAGTCACTTTTACTACTTTCATTCTAAATTTCATCCAAATCGGACCGGTAGATTAACCGTGAAAGCGTGAACAGACAAACACACAGACTTTCGCATTTATAATATAAGTTTTTAAATTAGCATGATTATTTTTTAATAGTAAATTCTCTAACTTAATCAAAAAATGTAAACAAACATATATATTTATATATATCGATTATTATCGCTTTTATTAAGTTTTAATTCACCTCTACCTTTGATAGATGACACTATCAAAGTAAGAAAATCTTGCAACATTATTTTGGTATTTGATTGCCGTTGTATTTGCTACAAACTTTTGGCACGTGTTTTATCACGAGCTTGATGTCCTTGCCAGGGTGATCAGCATCACAAGAAAACCAATAAGCTCGTTTCTTTTTATATTTTTTTAAGTCAATTGTTTATTATTAATAAGAAAAATACTTAAGTATATTTTTTACTTGCGGCCCACGGTTTCGACCGCGTGATCTACACAACTATAGGTGTTTCGGTCTATTACAACGTTTTTTAGTGGATTTTTGTAAAATAAAGTAACCTTTACTTATCTCCGGGTTGTGAACTATAATTATGCTAAAATTTATTACAATCGGTCTAGCAGTTTAGATTTTTCATATGAATGTACATCTCCTATTTCAATCTTTTATTTACGGATTGATTTTTAAAAAATACTGACTATGTTTGATATTCAATTCCCCGGATATTCAATTATTTTTATTCTGAATTTCATCCAAAATGGTTAAATTTACTAGCTTAGTCGTGAAAGCGTAACAGACAAACAGACAAACTTCCCCCTTTATAATATTAGTACACTTTTTGTATACGTAGGGTACTCGTAAAAAACCCAAGTTTTTATCTTGCCAACTAGCTAACTCATTTAGATAAATACATATATGTCTTAATGCATAAGATTGTATTAAGTTCGCCATACATTAACATTTTGTACCAGTTTTTAATGTCTTCTTTGTTTTTTGGTCAAGATCGTTATTAGAATTCCTTAAATGCGTTAAGAATTTAAATTTGTACAACGTATAACCTGTGTAACAGAATATTAGGCATTTTTTAAACATTTTTTGCTTCAGTCTGAGAAAAAATATTAATTTGTTACGCATTAAAGCGGAAAACGTTTAAAGCATTGAATACAAGAAGAAATATATTTGTACCCTTTTTTATGATATTATGTGAATGAAGTTTTTTAATGAATTATTTATAATAAATTTATTAAATTAATAAAAAAAGGGGCCAGTCGTGGCTCAGAGACATAAAGTGTAACTGTAAAACGACTGGCTGTGTTCGATTCCCACTCGAGTAGTGGAAATATTTCATACTTCCATTTTCTTCGCTCTGGTGTCGAGGCAAAGCGCGGCGTTTAGTTCCACCACAGAACAAGCAACGTTACATGCGTAGGGAACGGAGTGTCTTAACAATAGGTTTCCTCTGCCTACCCTGCTGTGTGCGGGATACAGCGTGAACCTAAACTACCATGGGTTTGACATACTCATTATGACAGTGACATAAAGACATGACGCGTTGCTATAGCAACGCATATTACACATATGCGTCAATGAGGTTACTAACTTATATAATATTGTATATCTATTTTCCTTAAAAGGTTATTTTAGTACAGTACAATTAATAAATACTTTATGTTACCAAGAATCAGTGGCGTTGTGTCCATATAACACGATTCCTACTGGCTTTTGCAAATTACTTGTACAGTGATATTACTTTTTTAATATTATTTTAAAAGCCAGTGTTAAAACGTTTAAAAAAATTCAGACTAAGAATAACAACAGGACAACAATTTTACATCATAGCAGATTACTCAGGGACCCCAGTGTCAAGACACTCTCTTCTTTACTTCTCGCTTGAAATCGAGACTTTACGTGTTAAGTGGCGGAACATAATGCTCTATTACTAAAGAAAATAAAAAACTTACACGCTTTTAAAATTTTAAAAATATAACATAACGAAGAACAAAGGATCGGCAATCAAAAGGCCATATTACATCGAAGTATAAAAATAATTTTAAAGACATTTTTCGACTTTTAGCCATTCGGTTAAAAACTCTTATTGGCAAAACGAGTTTTAAGCTTCCAGCAGTAGGTACGTAAATAGCACTATTTTTGTCGATAACCGTCTGTGTCGAATTAAGATACGAAGTTTCTCGTCGATCAATGACTCATTCAACATATAATGTATAGTTGGTAACTGGTAGTAAAACTTTTTATTGCTGTATCTATGGGAGTTAGGATCTGTTATCCTAACTTCCATAGATACAGAGTTTTCCATCGTTGGTATTTGTTGATTTGGTTCGTGCTCTTTTATGAAGGCAAGTAAAGCGTAGTGTTAAGACACTCTGTTGTGTCTTATCAGATAGGGTAATGGAATTAATTTAAATATTTTATTTAATCCGATTAAGATTCGGGCACAGAAACAATCGCGATTGTACTCAGACGCTTGTTGATTCATTATTATTACAATATTCATGTATGTATATGCATCACATATGAAAATACTAGCGGCCCGCCCGCGGCTTCGCCGCGTGAACTATATCGTTATATTGCAACCCGGGGGGGGCACATTTTTAAAACATAAATTAGCCTATGTTTAAGCTTAGATTATTAACTATATTTATGCCAAAATTCATTACAATTGATCAAGCGGTTTAGATTTTTCATATAAACTTTCATCCCCTATTTCAACCCCTTAGAGGTTGATTTTTGAAAAAATAAGTAGCCTATGTTAGACCCAGTCACTTTTACTACTTTCATTCTAAATTCCATCCAAATCGGACCGGTAGATTAGCCGTGAAAGCGTGACAGACAAACACACAGACTTTCGCATTTATAATATAAGTATGGATATGTAAAAGCTGACAGGTGGAGAAATTTAAAAAGAAATCACTCCGCCCTTAGCTTTTCCGTTCCTTAGCCACCGAAACTAGGTGTTCATTTAGAAACGATGCATATTTTATCTAAGAATAGACAGAAAGTATACAAAAAATATTATACATTTTTTTTTTATAGCTTCAGGCTGTATCCCGCACACAGCAGGGTAGGCAGAGGGAACCTAGAGTTAAGACACTCCGTTCCCCACTTTCCGCCGAATTCGGAGGCATTGCGTGTTAAGTGGCGGAACTTAACGCCACGCTTTGCATCTGATACCAGAGCGAAGTAAAATGGAAATATAAAATATTTCCACTCCTCGAATGGGAATAGAACCCACAATCAGTCGTTTATAGTCACGCGTTCGTGCCACTGGGCCACGACTGGCCACAATATAAGACATACATATACTTAAATTTACGTCAAGCCCAAAAAAATAACACTTGCGTACTTTACTGTACAATTAGTAATTTATCATTTTTTGTAAATACAAAAATAAATATGAATTTCCTTTGCTCTTGTTCAAAAATGTAAAGAAAACAAAGATATTTCTAAACTCATTGACGTTTCCAAAGTGACATTTGCCAATTGCAATTGCAAAAAGTGGGTAAAGTACGTGGAATGTCTATATTTAAATAATATTCTAACGCTTAGCTATTTATAGAATAACTTTACGTAAACCATCTCATGTTGTGTCTTGGTTAACAGAAAGTTGCTCGACTGGCGGCGCGCTGACGCCGGAATTAGGGTTGACAACCATAACTGTAAATAATAATATAAGCTTCATTTTTCCCGCATATAAGGGTAGTCAGATGGAACCTGGTGTTAAGACACTCCGTTTTCTTCATCCCGCAAAAAACGGGACATTGCGTGTTAAATGGCGGAAGTTATTGCTTGCGTTTATCTTAGTTAAAAGAGTGAGGAAATAGTAATAGCTTCACGCTGTTGTTTTTTTTAGCTTCACGCTGTATCCCGCACACAGCAGGGTAGGCAGAGGGAACCTAGTGTTAAGACACTCCGTTCCGCCGAATTCGGAGGAACTGCGTGTTAAGTGGCGGAACTTAACGCCGCGCTTTACCTCGACACCAGAGCGAAGAAAATGGAAATATTAAATATTTCCACGCTTCGAGTGGAAATCGAACCCACAACCAGTCGTTTACAGTCACACGCTTGTGCCACTGGGCCACGACTGGCCACAATTACAACTATACAATTATTCCCTCGAATAGGAATCGAACCTAGAAACATCGCATTTACAGTCAGGTGCTGTCCAACTGCGCCACAAAGCGCAATTGTACTCTATTCCGGGATTTCGTACTAAATGCTGTTGTAGAAATATATAATACGTCAAAATACTGTGCAACAATAAAATTACTTAATAAATTATAAAAATCATAATTTTTAAACGCACAAAAGTTTTATTGAATCCTAAAGAATGTAAGAAGTGCAAAACATGCAGAAGTTTTTGTAAAAAGTAAATTCGTAAAAATGATGACTTAGAATTTTTACTCATTTAATTTTTTACAAAAATTATTATTCTCATTAAATAGTATATTTTTTGAAGTCTTTTTTATTTTTATGCTTATTTTAAATACTGTACTTAAAGCTTATTTTAAATACGAAGAAGAAATGCTGCTAACCCTAGACACAGTAAATGATGTTTTTACTTTGAACCTATAATTTTACTTCAGATAAATAATATACGCTGTTGTGGTGCAGTTGGAACTTGCGTAAATGAAGTTGAAAATCCTAGGTTCGATTACTATTTGGAAGTAAATTTATATATACTTGTTGATAAGTAAAATACGGGTTGCTATAGCAACGCATATGTCATTTTCTATAAAAGTGTATGGTTGACACAGACACTTATCCGTCTCCATTAACATTTTTTTTTAGCTTCACGCTGTATCCCTTGCGGGGTAGTCAGAGAGAACGGAGCGCCAAACGCTACGGTCCCTGCATACTTCTTTCGCCTCGTCCACAGTCATCAACCTCTTCATACACGCCCTCCAGGGAGTCCTCATGCTTTTTACGTGACCATCCTCCAGTATCGTCGATACTGTGTTTTTTAAGGTTAACCGAGGTCTCCCCCTACCTCTCTTACCACTCACCTTTGCTTCATATATCTTTCTTACCATTCTTCCATCACTCATCCTCTCGACGTGCCCAAACCACTTGAGCACGTCCTTCCATTAAAAATTATTAATTTAAATATATTATTATCAAAATTATTGGCTTTTTATACTTCTTCTCAACATAAACTTTAATTGTATCAATGTTTATGCAATGTTTATGCATAACTAACTGAACTGAACTATTTCGCTATATTGCAACCCTCGGGGGCGAATTTTTAAAAAATAAAGTAGCCTATGTTTATCAACTATATTTATGCCAAAACTCATTACAATTGGTCAAGCGGTTTAGATTTTTCATATAAACTTTCATCCCCTATTTCAACCCTATAGAGGTTGATTTTTGAAAAAATAAGTAGCCTATGTTAGACCCAGTCACTTTTACTACTTTCATTCTAAATTTCATCCAAATCGGACCAGTAGATTACCCGTGAAAGCGTGACAGACAAACACACAGACATTCGCATTTATAATATAAGTATGGATTATCAATATTTTTAAGGTGTATTAACACCCTTGATATTAAAAAGGTTTACAAGAAGCGCGGGTTCGAGTTCAAACTTTATATATTTTCTAAAAAATTTTTCTGATAATTTTTTACTCTATAATAGCTAGATTTTACTACCAAAACTCAACAACAATTTAATAAAAAATGTACAAAAAGATCGAACCTA
Source organism: Dryas iulia moderata (assembly GCA_019049465.1). Taxonomy (NCBI): domain Eukaryota; kingdom Metazoa; phylum Arthropoda; class Insecta; order Lepidoptera; family Nymphalidae; genus Dryas; species Dryas iulia. Next base: position 13,850,853 of record CM032417.1, read on the forward strand.
CAACCGGCTCCAAACTTTCATATCAACTTAACCGACAAACTCACGCGTGTACTATCTTTAGTATGCATCTAAAAAACTGCATTATCTATTTATAGCCAGTTTACGTAAGCAACAGAAAGCTGCGTGTCTGCCTTCTAGTCACGTTGGCAGTTAGTTGACGTTGCGGGCATATTTGTATGGGATTTACTTTATAATTTTACTAGCGGCCGGCTCGCGGCTTCGCTACGTCTACGAACTACATATTTTCTTTTTAGCTTCACGCTGTATCCCGCACACAGCAGGGTAGGCAGAGGGAACCTATTGTTAAGACACTCCGTTCCCCACTATCCGCTGAATTTGGAGGCTTGCGTGTTAAGTGGCGGAACTTAACGCCGCGCTTTACCTCGACACCAGGGCGAAGAAAATGGAAATATAATGGAAATATAAACTCCTCGTATGGGAATCGAACCCACAACCAGTCGTTTACAGTCACACGCTTGTGCCACTCCCCCTACGTAGGTACCTTCGTAAAATATTTCGAAAAATAAACAAAATAAAAAAAAATAAACCAAGCAATAGTTTTTTTTAACGCTTACGACCTGTCATTGTTATTTACGGCACATAAAGTTGATTTTAAACGCTAATTAAAGTTAATAATTTATTAGACGTACATACATATATACATATATTGTTCTTCCTGATTCTCAACAAGTCGTGTCATCTCGTAGGGGGATCACATATGCAGCACGTTTTTACACATGCTCTGTTAACAATTAATATGGATGCCACGGATCAAATGAATCACACAATGTTATAATCGAGTCGATATGATAACGAATACTTATTAAAACTTGTATTATTTCTGCGGTATTTCCTGTGATATCTTAATAACTGTTTTCTTATATAAAAAAGTAAAGAAATATCTTTACAAGTTCGTTTTTTTTTACTCTAACCCGATTTTACTAGCTTCAATTAGGTAATATGTGTAAGCATGGCGGAAATTATATATCACGTGCACATTTTAGCCATTTTTTTGGCTTCACACTGTATCCCGCACACTGCAGGGTAAGCAGAGGGAGCCTAGTGTTAAGACACTCCGTTCCCCATTTTCCGCCGATATTTAGAGGCTTTGCGTATTAAGTGGCGGAATTTAATGCCGCGCTTTGCCTCGGCACCAGAGCGAAGAAAATGGAAACATTAAATATTTCCACTCCTCGAGTGGGAATGGAACCCACAACCAGTCCTTTACAGTTACATGTTTGTGCCAATGCTAATATAATACCAGTCAAAGTATTTTGGAATAGGCCATTTAAATGTTTTACTGTATATTATTATTAAAGACCCTTTTAGGGCCTTCAAGTATATAAAAAAATCAAAAAATCATATTTTTATAAAATATTTTAAAATTCCTTAATAATTTTAAAAGTATTATTCACATAGCATGTCTAAATACAAAGCTGAACTAAGTGATACGTTTACGTTACATCACGGTCAAATTTTGATACAGTTATTATATTTTTGTGTTGTTAAAATCTGCTGTAAGAAAATTACAAGCATTCATGCGTCAGTAATACTTAAAGAATTCCTCAAATCTATACTTTAATTTCGAATTTTTTCCTTTTTTTCATAGTTCCTAACTGCGCTCCGATCACTATATATGATTACTAGCGGCCACTATAATTACTAGAGGTTTCGTTACATTGTAACCCTCGGGGGTAGATTTTTGAATAATAAAGTAGCCTATGTTTAACCTTAGATTATTAACTATGTTTATGCCAAATTTAATTACAATCGGTCAAGCGGTTTAGATTTTTCATATCAACTTTCATCCCCTATTTCGACCCTTTAGAGGCTGATTTTTGAAAAAAAAAATTGGCCTATGTTTGACCCAGTAGTTTTTACTACTTTCATAATTTTTACTACATTCACAAATATATTTCATCCAAATCGGACCGGTGTATTAACCGTGAAAGCGTGACAGACAAACAGACAGACATTAGCATTCATAATATAAGTATGGACAAGTTACACTATAAAATACGACTTTTCACCCTGGTGGTGCAATGGGACAGCGGGTGACTGTAAACGTGATAGTTGTAAATTCGACCCTCACTTGGGGGAATTTAATTATCATCATTAGCCTGCTTCTCCTTCCTATCCGCCGACAATCGTTTCTTTAATCGTTTAATCTGGCTGTTTATTATAATATTTTTTTAAACAAATCTCAGAAATAAATCATGATTTACTCACAAACCTTCTGTCATATAATAATGCATGCATGTATGTGTATTTAACGCTTTAATAAATGAAGATTATGCGGCTTAAAATATTATAGGTTTAAAATTATTAAAAATAACATTACTCAGAAAAATTGGTAGCCAGTCGTGGTCCAGTAGCACAAGCGTGTGACTGTAAACGACTAGTTATGAGTTCGATTCCCACTCGAGGAGTGGAAATTATATTTCCATTTTCTTCGCTCTGGTGTCGAGGTAAAGCGCGGCGTTAAGTTCCGCCACTTAACACGCAAGCCTCCGAATTCGGCGGAAAGTGAGGAACGGAGTGTCTTAACACTAGGTTCCCTCTGCCTACCCTGCTGTGAAGCTAAAGAAAAAAAACTCGGAAAAATTAAATATTATCTACCTTTAAATAAGTTATTTAATCATAAAAAAATGACTTTAAACGTCTTTCAGCAATATAAAACAGAATTATTGTAACCATATCTAATGAGCTTGCGCAACTCAACGGTCACGTGTCTTAGAGTTATTTTAAAAATAAAACAAAGTCTATGTAAATCTCCGTCACGTTAATAATACATCAAGGTTAGCTGTCAAATGCTTTATTACTTAATATATTATTGACTTTAATATTTATGTAGAAAATACGTAATATATTTAAAATCTTTTAAACATTTTTAAAATGTTATTCCACACTTAGGAAAATTGAAAAAGACATTTAAAGAAAACGTATAAAAATTTGAACTTCTACTTAGTCAGTTGAACGCATGGATTAGTGGTGAGAGCGCCTGGACGGTATTCAGGAGGCGCGGGGTCGAATCACGCTGCTTTCAAAAAATTTTATACGTTTTTTTAAATGTTAATTATTCAAAATTCTTTTTTTTTTCTTTTTTAATATTTATAATACCTATGTAAAATATTGCTGTTTCCTATCCCCTTGAGCAATTATGAGAAATCATCCAAATTGTACTTTTTATATGGCAGTTTGCATTCATATTTCAATGCCTCCGAATTCGGCGGAAAGTGGGGAACGGAGTGTCTTAACACTGGGTTCCCTCTGTTCACCCTGCTGTGTGAGGAATACAGCGGGAAGCTAAAAAAAATGTATAATTTTCGAAATTGTGGCGACAGTGCCGCCTGTAAACTGTGTGGGTTCGAATCCCATTCTGTTAAATTATCATAATTTATTAGTTTGTGCTTATTAATTAATCTGATTAATTAATATTATTTAAATATAAATAAATAATTAAGAAATATTATTATAAAACGTCAAATCCCATATTCTCCCGATTTAGTAGGAATTTCAGCAAATCATAATACATATTTTTTTTTAAATCTATTCTAAAGAAACTTTATTTCGTATAATTTACATCTCTTTTCACTATGCTTAAGTCATAAATGCATACGATACGGCTATTAGTGACTCAGTGCAATTGCACGTGCCGTTTGTGCATACGACTGTTAACCTGTAGAGGCTGTGGAGTAATCGAGAGATTATATTATATTTTTTTTGCAGTTTTACGCCATTTTCCGAATGGCAGGTTAGGGGCAGTAAGGGAGGAGGTGTCTCTGGTTTGCTTATTTTGGATGACTTGGGGGTAGAGGATCCTCAGGCACCCGCCGCCCAGGTCCACGGACGATTGGGACCAGTGCCCGAGACCTGGGCTAGTGGCGGGAGAGGAGCGCCGTCAGGTCTTAGTGGGTAAACGGAGGCGTACCATCTTGCCAAACTGGAGTCCCACATAACCGCGCCCTGGATCCCACCCCGAGCGGGTATCCGTAACGGATTTCCTGACGTTAAAAAAAAAAAAGAAAGGGGATCCTAGATGATGATTACGCTTTCGGTAGTTATTTACCTTTTTAAATGAAACTTTTATAATATTATAATTAAAAAAAATTAATAGAAAAATGTTTACGTAAGCATAAGGGAGAGGGGTAAGAACTTTGCTTACTTTTGCTGATAAGGGGGATGGGGGGATAAATAATTGTAATAAATCTGCTTACGTAATACTTGAACGACCCCATAGGCAGAGAAAAATAAGAGTTAAGACACTCCATACTCCACTTTCCGCCATGAAACAAGATATTGCGTGTCGAGTGGTAGAATTCAAAGTCGGGCTTTGCCTACTTATTAGAGTGGTGCAAAGAAAATAATTTGAAAGTAATCTTAAATGAAAATCGAACCCACAAACAATATTAAGGTGTTATTCAAATGCTATATTGTTTTAATATGTCCCATACATTAATTCTTTTAAAACTAAATTATATATTGTAAGCATTTTTGTTCAGCCAAATAGGTAGGCATGTTCTTAGTATATTTCCTTAATGCAATGTGTGAAAACAATATAACTTTAAACGCTTGATCGGCATTTCAGGAAAGTAACGCAAATGCGTGTCATGTCGTGGGAAATATGTTATTTTGTATATATGTAAGTTTTCCAGAGTTTACAAAATTATATAATTTCAACACGTCTCTCATTCGTTCTTCGACTTTTTGTATTTTAGTTCAATTATTTGTTTAGTTTATTTTTTTGCTTCACGCTGTATCCCGCACACAGAGGGAACCTAGTGTTAAGACATTCCGTTCCCTACTTTACGCCGAATTTTGGAGACATTGTGTGTTAAGTGGCAGAACTTAACGCCGCGCTTTACCTCGACACCAGAGCGAAGAAAATGGAAATATAATTTCCACTCCTCGGTTGGGAATGGAACCCACAACCAGTTGTTTACAGTCACACGCTTGTGCCACTGCGCCACGACTGGCCACTATAATAATATTAGGCAACGATAATGGCGTAAGCTTATGATTTAATAATAAGGAAAATAAATATGTTTCACGTATGTCTTAAATAAAGCCGATACTTGATTTACCTTGTTGGTTTGGTTCAGAGGTGAGCAACCTTTTTTAGTAATGGGCCAATCCAAACTATGTAACTTTTTGGCGGACCAAAATTGCTTTGCTTCAATAGTACTTAAAAAAGGGGAAAGGGGAAAATATCTCCCTTGGCGGGCTGCATAACTTTTTTAAACGGGTCGCGTGTTGCTAAGTCCTTTCTTTTTTTTTTTTTTATCGTCAGGAAAATCCGTTACGGATACCCGCCCGGGGTGGGGACCCGGACCCGGCGGTTATGTGGAACTCCGGTTCGTTCCTCCGTTTACCCACTAAAGACCTGACGGTGCTCCTTACCCGCCACTAGCCCAGGTCTCGGGCACTGCCCCAATCGTCCGCGGACCTGGGCGGCGGGTGCCAGCAAGGCTCGCCGTTGGAGTCAAGGGGTGGTGGGTACCCCCGACGGCCTGCTCTGAGTAGCGCGCGGAGCTACCACGCGCACCTACTCGGGCCAGGGGAGTAGGCGGTCAGAAAGCCCCACTCTGACCGCCCTCTGGCCGATGGGTTGCTAAGTCCTGCTACACAACTTAACTCCTAGTTGACATATTGTATTTAACGTTTCAATTACGGAACAAGATTTAATGAGTTGAAAGTGCTTTGGGCACTCTTTATCTTAGTAAGCCCCTCGTTCCCTTTGTTTCATTATTATAATTTTGTAATTGAAAAAGAACGTACTACGTATGTTTAAAAAGAAGGAGTTCTTAAGTAATTTTGACATTTTAGATTATAAAACGTTTTCAAAATCTAACCGTTATCAAAAATAGGACATTCTGATGATAGAACGCACTTAGATTCCATAGAATTTTCTTACAATTACCTCGAATACATCCGTTTTATGTGTGCCAAGATACGGTTAGACCGCCTAACTGTCCTGTGCAGCTGAGAATCTTCTCATGGGAATCATTCTAACCTCAATACCCACTAACTTAGAAATAAATGTTCAAAACAATGGGAAATTAGTAAAATTTTAATGTAATTATTATAATAACATTGTATAGCCATGCCGTTTTGGCCCAATTATAAATAATTTCGTTGAAAGTCATGGTCGTCAGTTGAAATCACGATCAAGTAAAGTTTGTTTTTTAATTGCTCTACTGCATTAAATTTTCCATAAGTTTCTTAAATATTATTATCTCTCAAATTACTTTGATAATCTTTTGTTATATATTTGAAATTGTCACTTATTTACAGCTTTATTTCGAGACCTTAGTGTTAACATACTCCACTTTCCTCCCGTTTTCGAGGCTTTGGCGTGTTTATTGGTGGAACTCAGTGTCTAATTCTGTGTTACCAGAGAAGCAAGATGAAAATAATTGATATACCTATAATCACTTCACGAGTAAAAGTCGAATCTATAACCTCTGCGTTTATAATCAGATACTTATAATAACATTAAAAAAAATACTTCATACACAAGTACCCTAAGAAATATCCTACTTTTTTGTACTGTATGACAAAGCCTTTTGAAAAGACAAAATTTTATTTAATTTTTCCATCGCCAAGCGTCAAAGCTGACCTTCTCAGTTCATCTGCGAACATTTAATGAACGATAGCAACCAATTGACCTTCTCACTTTAATAAGACATTGAAATTCTTCATATTGGCAACAATTTTAAATAGTTCAAATAATGTCAATTACCCTGAATTAACTTTATTACATAATAATTGTTAATTTTTGTATTTTTGGACAGTCATTTAAAATTAACTTTCCGGATATTTTTTTTTGTTTATTATTTCTTTTTTATTCGTTTACGCTTAGTAGAGCAGATTCTAGTGCGAAAATACTCCAATTTCGGACCAAATTAAAATTAAAATATTGCGTTTTGAATGGCGGAACTCAACGCCATACTTCTCCTGGCAGATTTTATATTAATAATTATTTCAAGATATACATAGATAAGTAAATAAAGATATATGTATAGATGAGTTTGTTCTTAGATTATGTAGAGATTTATAACCCGTGATGTACCTACTGTTTTCATTTCTATTATCAGTTGTAGATATAATAACAAAATTTCATACAACGACTGTTATTAAGTAACTGATATACAAACAGATGTCTTTTTGTTTGTATGTTTGAATGATATACACACAGACATTCGACGTAGTAAAATGTTTTGTTTTCGCGATTTTTACACATTTTGAAATATAACTATTTTAACCCGATTAACCTCGTATATTTTTACTATTCGAAAATAGATTTTTAGATAGCAATCAACTAAGAAATCGTTGATGGTAGTTTAAAATAATAATTGTATTAACTGACAGGTGAATGCTACCTCAGTCTGCATGCAAGTATGATCACGGACCACTATAAAGTGTTCAAAACCCGACGAGGTTTTCTAAAAATGAATTTTCTAATCCATACTTATGTAGTCGAAAGACTGTGTGTTTGTCTGTCACGCTTTCACGGCTAATCTACTGGTCCGATTTGGATAATATTTAGAATGAAAGTAGTAAAACATCCAGGATCAAACATAGGCTATCTATTTTTTAAAAATCAAACCCTAAACATTTGAAATAGGGGATGAAAGTTTATATGAAAAATCGAAACCACTTCACCGATTGTAATGATTTTTGGCATAAACCGGTAAATAAAATCCGGTAATAAATTTATTTTAAACACATTAGACGATTTATTATAGTCGCTTTGCCTAACCTATTTAGTCTTGCATTTAAGAGATAAGAACTCTAAACTATTTTTAGCGATCCATCCAGCTTCACGCTGTATCCCGCACACAGCAGGGTAGGCAGAGGGAACCTAGTATTAAGATCCCCCGATTTCCGCCGAATTCGGAGGCATTGCGTGTTAAGTGGCGGAACTTAACGCCGCGCTTTACCTCGACACCAGAGCGAATAAAATGGAAATGTTAAATATTTCAACTCCTCGAGTGGGAATCGAACCCACAACCAGTCATTTACAGTCACACGCTTGTGCCACTGGGCCACGACTCGCCATCCATCCAGCAATCATAAATTTAAACAATATTAGCTAATACCTATCCTGCGTCACTTTTTATTTGTTTTATATACAATACACGTTTACTTACGTCAGTCTGTACTTCAAACAATATCATATAAATATGCTTTTCTATGATTTTATCTACCTTATCATGTTACTTGTGGTGGCACTATAAGGTAGTTTTATAGGTGCATAATTATTTTCACACTTATTCTGCATTTTATATCTTTAGAACTTAGTTAAAATCTAATGATTAGTTAAAATAATATTAAAATGAGTTTAGTTTACTATAATTATGACATTAAGAGCGTGATCTTTGAGGTAGCTAGCTTTGAGTGGAGCTAGTCTGTCAAATATTTTTTATAAAAAATAAAATAAAAGTGATAAAATGTCAAATTATAAGTAACCGAATATCAAATAAAAGGGGGCGAGGGGCAAAATTATTAAAACATGATGTATAGGGATGCAGTTAATCTGATCTGTTAATAATGCTGCAATATCCAAATTTTCATGATGAGTAATTATAAAGTAAATGTATTATCTGGGCAAATACTTTGATAGACGGGCCACATTGCAGACGAATATTTGGCCCTGATGTGTTGATGGTAAATATTGCTTTAATTTTTTTTTTTTAATAAAAATATATACGATGCTTCACGGGCCAGACAAAATTCTCCCGGGGGCCGCCATTTGCTCAGGCCTGGTCTAGAGGCCTCACAGAGAATACTTGAACTATTTTCATGTCTTCACTCTAATAGGACTAAACGAACGACTAAACGAACACTCCTGTGAAATTAGAAAATGGAGAGTCTCGACACTAAATTCTCCCTGACTACCCCGCTATGTAAATTGAATAAAACTGAAGAAAAACATCTTAAAAAAGATATTTAGAATACGTATAAAAATTTGAACGCAGCAGGATTCGAACCCGCGACTCTTAAATACCGTTCAGGCGCTCTCACCACTGAGCCATGCGTTCTACTACCAGTTGCGTCGAAATTCTTGAGCAAAATCCATACTTAGACTATTATATAATAATTTGTAACATAATTTTATCTATAACAGGAAAAAATGAATAAATTTTCATGAAATCACATTAAATTATATTCAAATACCTGTACTTATGCACTTGACAAGGCTAAGTGGTTAATAAGTACGTAGCTAATCAGTCATGAACAGTCTGAATCACGAGACTGTTGGTCTATTGTGTATGTCTTTGATTTACGTGAGAGAATCATTGTTTTGTTATTTATTAAAATTTATTATTACATTGTTTTCTTTTAAGTAATTTTTAAGTTTTGAAGATTTTTATGGATCAAATACGATATGAAGCCATCTTTAGCTATAGTATTAGTTGGTATTAATTGCTCTTGTGACTTTTAAATATATACGTATCTCTATACGTAAATATTTTTTTTAGCTCACCCTGTATCTCGCATACAGCAGGGTAGGCGGAGGGAACTTAGTGTTAAGACACTCCGTTCCCCACTTTCCGCCGAATTCGGAGGCATTGCGTGTTAAGTGGCGGAACTTAACGCCACACTTTGTTGCGATACCAGAGCAAAGAAAATAGAAAACATTACATATTTCCACACCTCCAGTGGGAATCGAACCCACAGCCAACGCTACAACAGTCATATGCTATCATACTGCACCACCATGGCGGCCTCTATTGTAGATCTAAATTTACTCTATTACATAAACAAAAACAATTTATTTTAAAAGATATCTTGTTCGTACAACTGTGTCACTAATTAAAAAAAGCAGATAACGTTATATACGGGAAAGGAGAAACTATTTACCCCTATAGATAGAAGAGTTGGGTAAACAAGCTATTAACCTTTATATACTCTTAGTATTATAATAGATATTTAGTGGTAGAGTTGAAAAGCGTATGGTTTTACGCAATGGTTATGGGGTTCGATTCCAACTCGAATCAGTGTTAATATTGATACTAACATTGTAAATGCAAAAGTTTGTTTGTCTGTCTATCTATCCATTACGCTTTCGCGGGTAATCTACCAGCTCAATTGGGATGAAAATCGGAACGAAAATAGTTAAAGATTCAGGGTCAAATATAGGCTACTTTTTTCAGAAACAACCCCTACAGTGTAGAAATAGGGGATGAAAGTTCTATGAAAAAGATAAGACAAAAAGAATCTCTTGCATCAGGAATTCATTTACTTTCACCAAGTAAAGCGGAAAGCGGAGCATCTTGTCCCCAAGTTCACTGTCCTCTAGTATGAAGTGAGATTAATAAAAACAATAAATCTATATTTAAAATAAATTATTGAACTAAAGCCGTAGGATAATCGCTTTATCATACCCTCATTACAGTTAATTACGTACATGCATAAGATAAGAACAGAAATAGCGGGTAAACAGCTGTTTAACGACTTGCCACTTGGCAGGGGAAAGTTGAATGTGTTTCAAGACAATTTTGAACAGACAGTCTGTCTGCACTTCACGAAAATATCTCTCCTTTGGTGATAAGATGAAACGCGGCGTTGAGTTTTGCCGATCGACGCGTAATGTCTTAAAAGAAGAGTGGAGAGTGGAATGGTTTGACACTGGGTTCTCTCTATACGGCATAAAGCGTGAAGCTTTATATATAAAATTATTTTTTAATATATAATCTTTTTTTTTTGTTTCATCCGTCTCTTAACAATAGTGTCAAGACATAGTGTCAAGACACTCTTCACAGAATTTTATATGAATTTCAAAATTGTTCGTGTAGTGTCTTACTATTAAGGAAAGTCAATGAAATTTAAGTATGAATAAAATTCTCCGAATAGATATCGAACCTACGTCCCTCCAGAACTAAATAACAGCTGGACCACGACGGTGTTATTTTGGCATTTAAAATTATTTTAAGGACAAAGAAAAATAGACCTTATTTTCAAAGATATAGAAAGTATAATAACTATGCCCAAGATATTATATCAGCTGTTTGACAACAAAATGGGTGTATTATTAGAACGATCTTCGCGTGACATAAAAACAAACCAATTAACTGGCGTGGATATTATTTATGTGTGTTGCCGTTTCGATAAAGTTCACTGTGTGTTCGCTGAACAGATGAAAACATTTTGAAATAAAGATTATAAAAATCCTTTCACTTTTTACATTTTATGCTGACGGTGGCGATATAGCATATGGAAAATTTATATAATATTATTTTGCAGCTTTACCTTAACCCTCACTAACTACTAGTTAGTTAGTACTAGTATGGTGACTAGACCCTCCGTTCCTCATTCTTCGACTTTCCAAAATTGGGTCACTGAATCGAGAATCGGGAAGTAAAAATAATTAAGTTACATATTATAGTTCTACGCTGTTCCATTGGGCTTAACTCCGAATATCAATAATCGATCCTAATCCAGAAAGAGCAACTTTAGATTGATCTAAGTTATTGGGACTAAACCAATCGAAGGATTGCATATTTAAACTTTACTTTAAATAAATGATTTACTGAAAATAATTATTGTTGAATTAACCTAAGTTTGTGTAGCTTTTGGATTGATTATTGATAAGAGTAAAAAGGCCTATTTTCAGACCATTGAGTTTCCAGATGATTGAGTTGAATGGTAGAACTTTGTTAGTTAAGTCAATTTTGTCAGTTAAGTCAATTTTAATATAACTATTTTTTGAATCTGAATCGAACCTACAATCGATGTTCATTCAAATTTCAAACATGGCCTCACTTGCACTTGCACTCACTTATTTGTCATTGTGACAACACAATGACAAATAAAATTTTACAATTCAAATACATTTTTACAAAAATTTACGTATATTTTTAAGTATTTGGATTTTTTTTTATATAACACGCGCAATATTCTTAAAAAGTAATTCGTTTAGTAATGTAATATCAAAATATTTTATATATAATACATCATTCAAACAATCATATTCTAAATAACAAATTGGTACTTTCCTACATACTAATTCTGTTATTTGTTTGCGACTTTAAAGTGGCAATTGAGAACAATTTAACGACACTATTGTTTTGCACTATGGTTTAATTCACAGTTGTTTGCTAAATACACGAATTACAAATTTAATTTTTATTGTGAATTGTGTTTTTGTACAGATCCATACTTTATATTATAAATGGGGAAGTCTGTGTGTTTGTCTGTCACGCTTTCACGGCTAATCTACCGGTCCGATTTGGATGAAATTTAGAATGAAAGTAGTAAAAGTGACTGGGTCTAACATAGGCTACTTATTTTTTTCAAAAATCAACCTCTAAAGGGTTGAAATAGGGGATGAAAGTTTATATGAAAAATCTAAACCGCTTGACCATTTGTAATGAATTTTGACATAAATATAGTCAATAATCTAAGCTGAAACATAAGCTACTTTATTTTTTAAAAATGCGCCCCCGAGGGTTGCAATATAACGGAATAGTTCACGTGGCGAAGCCGCGAGCGGGCCGCTAGTAAAAATATATAGAAATCGAAATCTATTTTGAACACGAGTTGTTGTTGTATGTTGTATCATACTAATAGCATTTACATCTGCCATAAATTGATCAGAAAACGTAAATTCTGTCTTTTTCTCTTTCGATCCGGTTGAGCAGATTCAAATTAGATATAACTCAGTAATTAGGCAGTCAGTCAGTTGTATGTAACATAACAAAGCATTAGAAATGGGATATGTTTTATTGTAAAATGATATAAAATTGTAGTTAAAATTAAATAGAAAGATATAACGTGGCCAGTCGTGGCCCAGTGGCACGAACGTGTGACTGTAAACAACTGGTTGTGGGTTCGATTCCCACTCGAGGAGTGGAAATATTTAATATTTCCATTTTCTTCGCTCTGGTATCAGAGGCAAAGCGCGGCGTTAAGTTCCGCCACTTAACACGCAATGCATCCGAATTCGGCGGAAAGTGGGAAACGGATTGTCTTAACACTAGGTTCCCTCTGCCTATCCTGCTGTGTGCGGGATACAGCGTGAAGGTAAAAAATATATATATTTGACATATGCTTTTGTGTAAAGTCACATACATACATGTTGCCATGGCAACGCTTATTCTACTCGTCAACGTTGTTAATAGTTAAAATTGTTCTATCACTACGTAGTACGTCGTCAAGTTATTTATACGTACCAGTTATTTTAAGCTCTGTCTTGTTTGCGTTGGTTCAAGCTTATCTCGAGATAAAAGGATAGATTAGTAGTAAGGTCATATGATATGATATAATTTATATATATTTGGAGGCATTTGTAGCGCAGTAGAACGAAATCTGACTGTAAAGCAATGGTTTTGGATTCGATGCCGACTCGGGGGGTAGATTATATTTGAATTTTCATTTCTTCGCTCTATTACGACACAACACGAAACATTTCCATTACGAACGGAAAGGGGAGGACGGAGTGTCTTAACACTACATCACCTCTGACTACTCCACTATGAGTCAAAAAGTGTGAAGCTATATTAACTTCAAAAAACCTCTATTTGATCGCTTGCAAAATCACTTAAAACCTGCTGGTGTAATATTTAAGCAATTTACCGACGACGTAAAGACGAATTTTGGCCTAAATTAAATATTTATATTTAATTAGCATATTCATTTAGATAAGGATTAGCACAACTTCGGTAGCAACACCTTGGAATATACAGAGTTACGTATTCATTTAAAAGTTATTTTTAAAGTATACAGTAAGCAGTCATAAGTCTCCGTTAATAAAGCGTAGAAATGAAAACAATTGAAATATAATCTGGATATATTTATTATTTCCATCTTCTTCGCTCTGGTGTCGAGGCAAAGCGCGGCGTTAAGTTCCGCCACTTAACCCACAATGCCTCCGAATTCGGCAGAAAGTAGGTAACGGAGTGTCTTAACACTAAGTTCCCTCTGCCTAGCCTGCTGAGTGCGGGATTCAGCGTGAAGCTACAAAAAATGTTTTAAAAATCACTTTCCTTGTAGAAATCGAACCCACAACCATTGCGTTGACGTTGTCACACTGCGCCACGATAACCATTCACTGGTTAAACATTATTATTAATTGGACTGACAATCGAAAGCCAAATCGAGGGCCCGAAAAGTGAAAGACTATAAAATGGAAAAAAACTTTCTTTTCAATAAAAATTTTTACACTGTACTTAAGTAACTGCAGAGAAGCCAGTCGTGGCTTGTGGCATAAAATGTGACTGTAAACACGACTGGTTGTGGGTTCGATTCCCACTTGAGGAATTGTAGTTATTAACTTTTGATTTTCTCCGCTCTGGTGCCGAAACAAAGCACGGCGTTGAGTTCCGCCCCTTAACACGCCAGAATTCGGCGGAATGTCGGTAACGGAGTGTCTTAACACTAGGTTCTCTCTGCCTACCCTACTGTATGCGGGATAGAGCGTGAAGCTAAAAAAAAAAGGTAGGAGCAAGTAATGTAACAACATAACTAGTTACTCCAGTACGTACTGCTCGACAACCAATTATCAATTTATCAATTTTTCTGTCTGTATCAAATGTTTTACAATTTTATTACTAAATTATACTTCATGTTATATATCAGGTTTGCCAACGCTCGTGTTTTATATTAAGTTTGTTACGTTAGAGGCAACATAAAAAATATTACCTTCGCATACCGTTTAAAAGAATATTTTAATGTATAAATTAACTACATTTTTTATGGAAGAAGTGTTATTTGTATGAAAAATCTAATTTTTTGACTAAACTGGGAAAATTATATAATATTATATCGTTTTTTCCAGTTTTAGGAACTTCAGGAAGTGTTCACTTAGTGCTTCTATACTTCAAGGATGCCTTTTGCCATCTATATGCCTATGTTTTTAGCTACTGGCTAATCAAATTTTTAAAATTACTTGCTAGACCAGAATCACATTTCTTAATAGTTTTTATATATAAAAAATAGGGGGAAAATATCTTTGTCATATAAATAAATGCCTGTTGGGTCGTTTATTAGGCAGGGCGCATGCCGCCCGCGGGTTTAGAGTTACGTACTCCTGATCTATAAACTTATATCTGCTTTCATAAGAGTATAAACAGTAACAAAGTTAATATAAATATACACCTATAGATTCATAATATTTGTAATATATGTACTCCGTTCTCTCTTACCAACCCACTAATGATAAATCGTAAAGAAATATTAATTAAAAAATTAAAAATCATATCAATTTCTTAGAAAGTTACGTACTTATAACCAATATATACATATATAAAAGATACTTTTCAATTAACCCACAACGTCTTATTTCTGTTACATAAAGAAAATTCTATCATAAAATGAAAAGTAAAAACGAAAAAGACATTTCTAGACAAGAAAACGTATAAAAAATTGAACGCCGCAGGATTCGAACCCGCGCCTCCTAGAAACCGTCCAAGCCCTCTGAACGTTTCCAATCTTTGACGGCGCAGGTTCGAATTCCGCTGCGTTCAACTTTTTATTATTTATGTTGTTGTGGCCAGTCGTGGCCCAGTGGCACAAGCCTGTGACTGTAAACGACTGGTTGTGGGTTCGATTCCCACTCGAGGAGTGGAAATATTTAATATTTCCATTTTCTTCGCTCTGGTGCCGAGGTAAAACGCGGCGTTAAGTTCCGCCACTTAACACACAATGCCTCCGAATTCGGCGGAAAGTGGGGAACGGAGTGTCTTAACACTAGGTTCCCTCTGCCTACCCTGCTGTGTGCGGGATATAGCGTGAAGCTATTTAATTTAATTTAATTTAATTCAACTTTTTATACGTTGTGTTTTTTTTTGCCATTTCCTAAGTATGTGGATAACACTTTAAAAACGACAAATAAAAAAGAAGATATAACATTATACAAAATGACAGTTAACGTAAAAACATGTGCGCAATAGTGAAGGCAGCTCGAGTTTTTATTAGTCAACTTCGATTACCTTCGTGGAATAATAATATAATCGAGTAAATAAGACAATTATCGATTAAATGTTAAAGTTGCTTGTTAACTAAAGTATTTCTTGGATATTGTTGAAAATTTAATTTAATAGGATAAGTTTAAAGTTTGTTTACATTGAATGAATGATAAAAAATGGAGGTACCTAATGTGTCATTTATGTATTTAGTGAAGTTTATAGAATTATTTTATATTAAGAAAATTTTATATACTTGTTGAATATGTAGAATAGAAATTATTCTAAAAATAATTACTTAAAATTTTAAATTATTGGGATATTTCCAATAAGTAAATCTTTTAACGGGCTTAACAGCAATATCATAAAATCATAATATCATTTATAAGAGCCTAATCAAAGTCCTTTGTAATATAAATATTAACTGTTTTTTTATACATCGACGCGGGAAAGCTCACTTCCTGTAACTAAAAAAAATCAAAAATAAATTTCATATAACATTTAGAATTAGAAAATAATCTGTATCGTTTGATCCAAGTCTCGGAGACTACAGACTCTCGCAGTAAACTATAACCTCAACACTTTTAATATAGCAGTGGCATGAGCGTGTGACTGTAAGCTGGTTATGGATTCGATTCCCACTCGAGGAGTGGAAATATTTAATATTTCCATTTTCCTTCGCTCTGATATCAGAAGTAAAGCGCGGCGTTAAGTTCCACACTTAACACGCGACGCCTCCGAATTCAGCGGAAAGTGGGGAACGGAGTGTCTTAACACAAGGTTCCCTCTGCCTGTGTGAAGGATACAGCGTGAAATTATAAAAAAAAAGGTTTTTGTGTTTCGTTTGTTTAAAACTCTCTGGGGTAAAATTGTATATTATTGATTTACATTGAATATGTCTTCCAGCGTCAATATGAATGTAGATATCATACGAAACAACAATTATATAAACTAATACATTTATAATGAAATATTTGCTGACGTGAACTTGAAATTATAAGCATTCTAACAATGTTATTTTTTACTAGAACCTTACCTGTTTTTTTAGAATCGTGTTACCAACATTGCATTGTTGTAAGGTACCGCTTACAATGCCGCATAAAAAAACTTTAAACGCCTAACGTCTGTTTTGAATTTATTGTTTTTTTTTTAGATTTTACCTACAGTTTTTACTGTTTAAAAAAAGTTAGGTAACATATCGTCAGTCAAGACTGTAAATTTGCTTTTACCTATTTCCATTTTTTGTTATGGTTTTTTAAATATATGTATCAATTATCAAGAAACAGCAACTAATGAATTATCCTTATCTGTATGAACTATAACAGTGCTAAAATGCCAAACTTCTCCTTCCACGTGATTTTCTTAAAAAAATGGTACATATTTTTTGTTTCACGTATTCAAATATACATGGATTTTCTGAACAATGTTTTAGTCTCTCTTAATAATTTAGTTTATTTTTTTTATCAGATTTCCACTTTGCCTACGATTTGTAAAACGTTATAGATTTTTTACTAAACGCATTCAGAGCTATCAATTACCGTTTAATCGACATTAAAATTACATACATTTATAACATAATGTTAACTGAACATTTAACTAACAAACTTAATACTTATAAGTATATCTAAAAGTTTACTTTTTAATAATCATTACATATGAGTGATGCCTGAGACCGTAAAGTTCATGAACCATAACAATAAAATACATTTTTGCCCTAGATTTGGAATTTCTATCCACGAGTCTAATATTCTAGCTTCAATAGAAAATGGGTAGTCATAGTCGCCATTGTTTGAAAATAACAAAAAAATTGTCAGGTTAATTGGTTTTAGGAAAACCTTTGTGCTGCCAAAAAAATATATAATAGGAATGCATTAGGTGATTAGGGCTTCAATTCCATTAAGTACTTAATATGCTTATAGTAAAAATGGTTATTAAACACGAACTAGTATCATTCCAATATTACGCGGAAAGTGGGGAACGGAGTGTCTTAACACTAGATTCCCTCTGCCTACCCTGCTGTGTGCGGGATACAGCGTGAAGCTAAAAAAAAAGTAGTATTGAAAAAGTGTTTAGTATTTAAATGCTGCCATTCGATAATTATAAGGAAATATGTATGTACTGTAAAAATATAAATTTTGTTTACATCAAATAAGCAAAAATATGTAGGTAGAGAGTACGTCATGTTTAAAAAGAAAAAAATTATCACTTCAACATGTCGGCGTCGTGATGTAACAACACTGTGCTAATATTTTAAATATATTTTGTAAACATATTTTAAATATTTGTAAATTTAAAAACTCATTTTAAATGAGTTTATCACGATTTTTCCCATGTTCCTGCTGTAAGCGTGTCGCAAATACAAATTAAATGTTTCATTGTATTTCAAAAGTAATAATACATAACTACTTAACAAGACTTGTTATAATTAATGATACCCACGTAAAGCTATCTCTGTCTGTTTTTATTAAAATTATGTAAAAAAAAAAATTGCTTCACGCTATATCCCGCACACAGCAGGGTAGGCAGAGGGAACCTAGTGTTAAGACACTCCGTTCCCCACTTTCCGCCGAATTCGGAGGCTTGCGTGTTAAGTGGCGGAACTTAACGCCGCGCTTTACCTCGACACCAGAGCGAAGAAAATTGTATATGTACATATATTTACTACATACAACTAAACAAAAAAAAATGCTTACTAAACTTGGTCAAACATGGACATCACCATTAGATAATAAGATTAAATATAAGTCTCAGTGCTTTTGAATTGTCACACTATATACAAATTAATACTAACAAACGCAATGGGCACCTGTGAGCCCGTGGACAGAGTTACTTAATAAAAAAAAATACAAATTAAATGTTTCATTGTATTACAGAAGTAATAATACATAACTACCTAACAAGACTTGTTATAATTGATGATACCCACGTAAAGCTATCATTGTTTTTTTTATAATGAACACGTAATACGTATATATTTTTTTCTTTTTGTTTCTAGCTTCAAGCACGCAGTAGGGTAAGCAGAGGGAAGCTAGTGTTAAGGCATTGCGTGCTAAGTGGCGGAACTTAACGCGGCGCTTTGCTTCGACACCAGAGCGAAGAAAATGGAAATATTAAATATTTCCTCATCGAATGGGAATCGAACCTACAACCAGTCACTTTACAGTCACACTTTGCGCCACGAATGGCCCCAATAATACATACATAAATAGGAAATCCTATTTTTTTTTAAGTTAAGCTAAGCTTTTAAGTATAAACCAAAGAGGGTAGATTGAATTTTACAATAAATAAATATATTTTAAATTACAAAAAAAAAGTATAACTTACCAAACTGGAATGAATGAAGAACAACAAACAAGAAACCAACAAATCCCGTCAACATGTTTCTAAAACCAAATAATACACTCTCGTAGAAATAATATGTAAATTTAGAACGGTTTGCATTGTGCAGTCGATTTATTTATTTATGTTAATAATAAACTAACAAAAAAAGTATAACATGGCACTGGACACACACACAAACTGTTAAAACTTATAATTTTTTTCACACAAAATTAATTAAAAAACTGATAGTTAAATATCGTTAATGAAACACATTTCGTAAGGTATCATTTTTACACGTCTCTTCGCTCCGGCGCGGCTCAGAGGACAGCGCGGTCGGCAGTCGCCCGGCGGATGTAGGAAAACGCTTTGTTGGCAAACCGCTTGGAGGCAATAATATTGCGCTTAGATTCTTACTTTATATCGCAATTGCGACATGTCCATGTTGTGTGTGAAGCTCGCTAATATGCTAGCATATGCTGTTTACTTAAGTTTTATTATATGCATAATTGTAAAAATTGTTTGGTTTTTAATTTTTGTTAGGTAGTAAATGTTTGTTTGATTGGTTAATGTTAATGTTATCTATCCTCTTTTTATAAAGCTAAGTAAACGCCGTAAATAATATATATTGTTAATAAATAACAATTGTGAATCTATGTAATTTAAAATTATAAGTTTTCCACGTTTTTGCTCTTACCAAAATAATTGTTATTTAATTCACACGATTTTAATATAGGAAAAAAATATTCACTAAGTAAAACTGGGTGTGATAGTCAATTACAAATTGTATTTTTAATGTGTTTAGGAGCAATGTTTCTTTTAATTTTATTTAATATTACAAAAAATCTTGAACATACGGAAATTATAATAAAATTATATTTATGTAGGTATAGTTTTTAAATTTGTTCCTTTTATACTAGTAATCATATATGCGCCTATAAATTAGTTTATTTTACGACTTTTTCCTTTCTATATCAAATTTTATTTTTCGTAACTTCTACCATCTACCGACATCAACAAACATCTCGTGATTCCCCATACCAGTAGGAGTTTGGGGAAATCCTCTCTTTGTGCCCCTCGAGAAATCTACATAAAAATATTCACTTTTACGCCCACTATTTTAGACTGTGCATTGTCTGTCAATCACTCAATGAGTAATGGAAAAATTGATGTAGGCAACTATCTTTTTATAACAGGGGTCACCTCTTTGATTTAATAGTACGAAACACCTTTAAAATTTGGTCTCTAAAAGAATTCAATTTGTAAGGCATTTTTTTAATTTAAGCTTTAATGATACAAAAATAAAACGGAAATTCGGGTATATCTATAATCCTTCAAAGCCACAAATAATCCTTCGAAGAGCCGCATGTCACTTCTTCCCTGATCTATAAAATATATTAATTTTACTTTCATATATTTATTAAGGCATATAAGTTCCTTCGTTTCTATCATACATTAACGTGGTTTTATGAAGTATAACATCCGATTACATGTATTTTGCTAATTGCAACTAGTAGACCTTACTTTATTTAGACGGTCATCATGTCATATATGCACATGTATGCAATGTCAAAAGTTTATAAATTGAGCTCATGATTGTACATTGAAACATATAGTAATTATAGTTAGTCTAGAAAATGTCGACATTGTAATTATGTAACCCTCAAAGATGATATTAGAAGTTAAGGACGCCTTAGACAAATATTAGCAGAATTCTTAAGTATATTTATGTTTCTGTATATCAAATTGTTAGGTATGGTTAACGAAGCATCTGCCGCTATATAATAAAATTTAGGTTAATCAGATCAAAATATATCTTTTATTTCATTAGATTAAGAACTAAAATTTATTATTTTCGTTTTTACTTTAAGCAATACCTACATATTTTTAAAAAATGTTAGCAAATAATGTAACTTGGGAAGATTTACTTAATCATGTTGAAAATCAATAGTTTTATAAATTAATTTTAAGGGTAAATAAACAAAACTCAACAACTAACAATAATGTACTTAAAGTTTTAAAATTTTTATTATGAAATTTTATTTAAAGAGATGTCTATTTTTAATGTCTACTCATAAATAAGATTAGTTCTTCTTCATTTATGATTCTCCATAACTTCTTTCTTGATCTTATTTTATTTAACATTGAGGAATTTACGTTATTTATAATCTTAATATAGAAATTAAAATACTATATTGTTATTTTTCTAACTTAAAAAAACATTGATTTACTCCAATTTTGCTTATATAAAAATGTAATTTAATTGTTTATATAAAATTTACAAATTAGCTGTCGACATTTGAGATAGGCAATTAGAACGCAAGCGGACGACAAGACATTGACAATTGATTGTCAACGTGGCATTGACATTTGCGATTTGACAGTGAAATGTTTACAATATACGATTTTCTTCCAAAATTTTTGAAAAGCGCTTTCGTGGTAACAAACATTAAAATGTGTAGATAGAATATACCATATGGCTAGATTTTTTATTAATTCCGTCCTTGTTAATTAAGTTTTATATTATATTACATATGTAAATACTACAACAATATGAGTTACTTTAAAACTATTGCCAAAGTTTTTGCAGGATGCTGCCTGAGCAACTTGCTTATGGAAATTATGATGGCACGATCATCAGATAGCGCTAATTTTATAACGTTTCTTCAATTCTTCTTTGTAGCAATACAAGGGCTCTTATTTTTAAAATCACAAGTGGTAAGTAATAAGCTTTCACACTCAACTTAAAATGTTTAAAATATTTTATTTAACTATAACAATTTGTTGCAGTTCCACCCAAAAATACCATTAAGGCAATATTTTATATTAATTTCGCTATTTTTTGTTACAAGCGTTGCTAATAATTTTGTATATGCTTTGCATGTCCCCTCCACCCTTCACATGATTATAAGGTAAGCGATAGTTGCTTGAAAAAAGTCAATTTAATTAAACATTTTAAATTATTTATTAATGGTATTATATTTTTTTTAAATTGGAATACAATTTTTATTCTATTAAATATTAAAAATCCATTTATTTTTTAGATCTGCCTCATCCCCAGCCAGTATGCTAGTTTCTTGGTATGCAAAGAAGCGCAGGCCAAGAACAAATGCAATGATAGGTTCAGTTATAATAAGTATCGGAGTATCATTAGCTATGTATGGTGGTTCAACAGTAGTAGATAATACCCAAGGAAAGTTTTCTAATTGGTGCTTGGGAGTATTTATATTGTTATCAATGTTGTTTATTGGAGCCTTTGTGGGCTTACAACAGGAGATTCTATTTAGCAAATATGGAAAACATCCTGAGGAGGTAATATTCTTACTTTTGTGAACAATTTATAGCCTGCAACTTTATGTGCTTTGCTATGTACCTACTATAAAATTTAAAATCCCACTATTTTTCTTTCTGCATCTCTTTGTGACCTATTATTCCCAAATGAAGCCACATGTCAAATTTCAGGTTGAAACACACAATAGTTTAATATATAAAAAGTTTTCACTTTGCAATGTCTATAATTTACTCGGTAACAAAAGTTGTTATGTATATTAGTTTCTTATCTTTTAATTTACACATTAAAGGCGTGAAGAAATTATTTTTTCAAACAATTCCTTTTTACATAAACTAAATTACATGTTTTAAGTTTATCAATTTTACATTACTATTTTTCTTTCAGATGCTCTTTTACACACATGCACTGCCGTTACCTCTATTCATGGGAATATATTCACAACTAAACAAAATAGTTTTCAATCTAACATCTACTTGTTGGATTATAATTATTTTTAATATTTTATCACAATTTCTGTGTACCCATTCCGTCCACGAATTAGCTACTAAGGAAACCTCAACGACTGTCACTTTTATTTTAACTATAAGAAAGTTTGTTTCACTTCTTATATCTTCCATTATTTTTAAGAATAATTTGACTTTGTTACATGTTATTGGCACTGTTTTTGTTGTTATGGGCACATATTTCTATTTTGACTTCTTTACTTCTAGAAAACAAACTCCTGTAAGTTCGACTGATAGTCGATATAAATTAGACAAAAAAAGTAAATAGCTTATAAGTTATAAAAGTTACGAATCTTTTATATTATTTAAATCTATATATAGGAATTTATTATGTTTAATCATAATACATATAAGAAATGAAGTTTTATATACATAGATAATGAAAAACTAGGCACATTAAGTCTTCCAGATTTACATAGTTATTTACATTGAATATTTAAGGAGGATGACTAAGCGCGATTGGTCATGGGTTCGATTCAAAGCTGCTTAAATATGCTTAGGTTTAACAATATAGAGTTTTATATTAATTTCTTAATTTTTAAAAACATTTGTTAGAACTTGACACACTTAGGGTATATTATATATGATATATTGTATTGTTACCATAAATCTCAGCTTTCGAATTATAGAATTAATATAGTATAATTATACAAATTATAATATAACTATACAAGACTACTGAACAAACTGTTATTACATTTACTAAAGTATATATATCTAAATATGTGATAAATGAATAACGAATTTATTCAAGTTTATAATAAACTTTAACTTCAATACTAAAATTTATTTTAAAAATTCCTTTAATTTTAAGAATGCGTGGATGAAGGTGGGTCAACAAACATGTTAAAAATGTATATTTTTTTTAGTTTCACGCTGTGTCCCGCACAATGCAGGGTAGGCAGAGGGAACCTAGTTTTAAGACACTCCGTTCCCCACTTTCTGCCAAATTCGGAGGCATTACGTGTCAAGTGGCGGAATATACGCCGCGCTTTGCCTCGGTATCAGAGCGAAGAAAATGGAAATATTAAATATTTCCACTCCACGAGTGGGAACCGAACCCACAACCAGTCGTTTGAAATCACACATCTGTGCCACTGCAGGCCCCAAATATCTAAATATTACAATAGTTTCAATGTATGTTTAGTATTTCATTATATAAAAATTTTCTTTTTCTTTTTTTTTCAATGATTCAAATCATTTTTTTATTGAATATTATAATAGCAATTAAATATAATATATAATTTAACTATAATAACAAAATTTATTCACAAAAGTAAATAATTAGTGTAAATATACAATGATCTATACAGAAAATGTTAATCTATGAAAAGATTTCTCAATATCTGAATTTCAACTATGAAATTGTAATTATATACAGGTATTCTTTAAAGATTAATCACTTATCTCTATGTTTTACAATACATTATAAAATAAAACAACAAAAATAAATTCCCAAATTTATTGACTTAATACTTAAAATAACCTAATCAATAAGTGCTTACAGAAATTACAAAGTAATTAATTGATTTATACAAAAATGAGATGAGAAATGAAGCTGCTAGGACGAAGATGAATACCACTATCTATCAAACACACACACTTGCTCACTACTATATTACAGTACATCCAAAGTTCGGATTTCACCAGTGTTCATCACTTCATTAGATAAGTTTAGTATCTGAAAAATTATAAATAGTTGTTAATATATTCTATTTGTTACACAATTAATAATATAAAGAAGTATATTTTTATATATTTATTATGTAGTAAACTTTAAATTGTATATTAACATTTCTTATATAAAGTATTATAAACCTTAATTTTACCAATATTAGTAAGTCATGAGGAATTCCTCAGGGAAATTTCTTAAAAGATACATATAAGAATAACACAATTAGCATTGTTGATAGTATTGCTTTTTAAATAACACAAATCTTTGTCTAGCTTTACTGGAACATAGTCAATATAAAATTACTATATTTTTACATACAAGGTATATTTGAATTACTTTTCTATAAAATTTTAAAGCATAATTTTCTATTCCTATTTAATATAAGTATTATCATACAAATCTTTTATGTTAAATGTATTTTACTTCTTAATATTATCAATCATGCAACTTAATACATAGTAAGTGCAGATAGCACTATTTAAAATAACCATTTTCATTTTTAAATAACATTCATAATAAAAATAACTTTTACTTTAATAAACTGTGTTACAAGTTACACTACCATTTCGTCTGGAAAGTACAACAGAGTGATTTATCACTAAGTTGTCACTGACTAACTTACTACATACAAAAAAAAATCAATATACAAAATTCGCATGCCACAAACAAATGTTCAACGACAACTAATATGAAAGACATTTTTTAGAAAACATAAAAATTTGTTCATAGCAAGATTCGAATCTGCAGCTCTTGGAAAACTTCCAAGCACTTTGACCGCTAGGCCATGCTACTAGCTGCGCCAAAATTGTTATACAGTTTATTATAACTTATTTTAGTTGTTAAGCATCTCTTTTGATAGATTTTTACAAATTTCTGCTACCTGAAGATTACTTTACGACCAATCGTTTGGCAAGAGAATCGCAAATTCAAATCCCACTGCGTTCAAATGTTTATACATTTTCTAAAAACGTCTCTTTCTATTACCTAACCTTTTACACTTTAAAAACATTAAAGTAACTAATATGAAAAAAACTACCAACCATACCCTTGCAGTGTCGCGCACAGGGACATACATATTCTACTATCGACTCACCTATTCCTGCTGTCAGATCTGCTCTGCCTGTCTCGGGAGCGGGATCGTGATGCGGATCGGTAGGTTTTCTCTATATACCTGGTCTTGCTATCTGATCGGCTGCGACGTTCGCGGGAGCGCGACCGACGTACTGAGGGGGAACGCCTACGAACTGAGGGCGAACGGCGCGGCGAGCCTGATCGCCCGCGTGAGTAGGAACGTCTGCGTGGACTGCGGCTACGCGATCTGCGAATGTTCATTATATTAATTATACTAAACTACAGCTTGCTTGTACTGGCTTGTATGTCCGTCTGTTTGTACGCTTGTCTTTTACATGTAAAGAGAATATTATGATTCGTTCCATATTTGTTACCTATATAGTATTTTCATTGTACCAAAAATCAAAGATGCTCGACTTCGACTTGACTTGACTCAACTAGTCGGCCCCGCCGTGTAATCTATTACTAGAGTAGGCTTAGGTAAGGCAGTGCTAATATAGGATTAAAAATACCGAAACATGGTGAGCCGTCGTTCGTAGCTGAGGTGCTGGACTGAGGCCGAAGGGATATCTTCGAATGATGTCTAACCGGAAGATTCGCGAAAGTGCGGACGTTTTGTAGCGGTTGCGGTAATGCGGTTCGTAAGTAACCAGGTGTGAGGGAGTTAGGTGATGGCCGTTAAGAGGATAGAGGCGGAGGCTTCAGCGCGTTGTGTGGAGAGCCGAGCGTAGAGCGGCTGCGTAGATGTATTGGTAAAGCCGTAGTGAAGACATGTGGTGAGGTCGTTGGTGTGTTGGTGGTTGGTTGATAAAATGGACCTGCAAACGTTCCAACACCCACCACATTTAAATCTCCATTTTTTTTTATTATATATTATATTTATTATTATGTTTTTAATGTCAGCTCATCTTTTTGTTGTGCATGACTAAAAAAATAATATTTAAATGGTATTCATTCAAATTAAGATTTTAAATGATATATAATGGCAAAGATTTATATCTTTTAAAAAATATTTAATACATATAACGCTAATTCAGGAATTTAGATTTAATTTAAATAATTCATATGTAATGTTACCTAAGAAAAAGCCTACCCTTAATTAAAAATTCATTTGTAATTAATTACATGATATCTTTTGTTGAGATTAATTAATTCTTCCTAAGTGTTATTTTTAATAGTATGTAAAAAAAGTGAAGGTTGCAATCAGAAGTGCATCTTCACGTAGCATACCTGCGGTCTCTTCTTGTTCTACCATTTGACATTTCTACACGAATTCTGGTCCCACAACACCGTCTACAAAGAAACAATTAAATAATTATTTTTAATATCTTAATATCTATTTAATTTTTAGCAAAGACATTAGTTAATTACTATCTGAGAAAATATAACAAGTTTTTAATTAAAAGACTAACTTCATTAAAAAGGATTATTTTGAAATTTACAGAAAAATAAATGTTCCCCATTCCAAGGCAAGTAGAAATTTATTATAAAAGATCACATTTCAGTCTTGGTATGGAGGTACTGTGCTGTAGCACACTTATGACTCAAGCATTTCACATTAAAGGCGAAATGGATCTAAGGAGCGTGCAAATATTTAGGAACTTTTGAACCTGAACTTATAGAGTTAAAAGCATTTCTTATCATCATTATCAGAATTCAAAAATAACGTTAACGAGGTCAAGAGTGAGATGTAAAATGAAACCAAAATGGCGAGTCAAACATGGCGCCACTCCTATCGAACCGGAATTAATCAATACTTGTTATAACACTATAACAAGTATTAACACTAATACCACGTTATACGTACGTGCCATCCAAACCCCGTACAGAATCTTCAGCGTCGCGTGGGTCCTCAAATTCTACAAATGCGAACCCCGGCGGATTCCTGGCGACCCACACATTTCTTATACTACCGTATTTAGAAAATACTTTCTCTATTTCATATTTAGATGCATTTGTACCGAGATTGCCGACGTAAACCTTGCAGGAAAGATCCCATTCGCGATAACGAGACATCTGTAAAATAAAATACGTGTTATCGGTTCGACGCCATATTGATTTAAAAACGCAATGCACCACTATATAATTTTTCGATCTTAATTATAATACGTACCTTGTGAGCCAAGTTTTGAATAACACTTAATATAATATAAAATTAAATAATTCACTTGAAACTGAAAATAAGAAACGCCCTTCACGTTACAATACGTCTAGAAAGAACAAGCGAGTGAACGCAAGTGAAGTGAAGTATTGTAATTGAAAAAGTGTTCATGAATGAATGGGTAGTGCGTATGACACTGTGTCTATGAACGAATATGTAGCTGAATACATTCGTTATGGATTTTTACACTCTCGTCTGACATATTTAAATTAATTTCTATTAAAATCTAAATATTAATAAAGATAGTAATTAAATATTATCGATAAATATAAATAATATCTCTTTTTATGAAATGCTATACTAATATATATAGAGTATTATATAGTGTATCATATTTAATACATAATTTATAGCATAAATAGATAAATATTATCACCTTATTGTTTTTATTCTTTAAGTTTTTGTGTTTATTCTTCGTAGGTTATTTTTCTTTTTACTTTTACATACATATATTTTAGTATTATATTGACTACTCGTTTTATATAAATCACAAACCATAATAAGTTAAGAACTTAAACACTTTTTTAAATACTATATTTACAAAAAAAAACAGTATTATATTTTAAATTTATAATAGGTATCATTGTCTATGGTCATTATTTTTACAGCCACATATCTTCAATCCACGAGAGTGTTGTACTCCAAAAAGTTAATAGTTTGTATTGCTTGCGTTTCGCCTTGATTTTTCTTGTTTGTCATTTTATAAAACAGCTGATTGGTGGTCGTGTTTGCCTGGACATGGCGTATGCTTCTCGAATATATTGTGAATTACAGTGAATTAAAACGAAAATGGATGTTGTTGGACTGTTAAATAACATTCACGATAAATCGGACATGTTCGCCGTTAAAACATGGACTTCCGAATGGACGTATAGTTTTCAAGATAATCAAGTAAGTTATTGATTTTTACTGTCTATTGTTTAGTTATATTTGCGTTTATAATTTTTAATAAAAGTATAACATATTAATGTATTTAGCTGTTTAATATATGTTCGGTTAGTCTTATTTATCAGTTAGATAAGATGTTGGCAAAGAAATCAATATCCTTGAAATGAACCAGGAAGTTTTATTAGTACGTTAGAATACAATGAAGTGTTATTCATGCGGAATATTTTTAAATTTAAAGCTTTTTAAAACCATATATCTTGTACATTAAACTTGGAAATATATCTAAATATTTATTTATATATTACTAGTTTCTTCACAATAAATAAAAAAAGCTGTATTTTTATTTTAGTATATTTAATAATGTTTTAGTTTAGAGATTCCTAACATATTGCTGTAATTTATTGAGACATAAAATTGCTTTATATGTTATTAAAATATATAACATTAATATAGAATGAAAATTATTAAATATAAAAATCAAACATCAATAACATGTTAATTATAATAACAATTATGATTCAAAGAAATTAATGACTAATGATTATAATACATTTATAAAAAAGGAAAAAAACCTAATAGAAATTATTATACATGTTGGTTTAAAATAATGTTTTTTGTTGATTTTGATATATTGAGTGTATTAGGGATAGATAGTTATTGTATACAGTGGCAATATTAAATTATTATAAATTAACAATTAAAATAAATAAAATGGTTATAAAATAAACTAGGTACTTCTGTTTTATAAAATGCCTAATAAAGTTACATTCTTTATAATTATTTACTTAATAACATTGTCTTCCGTAGCATTTTTGAAATAAATTAAATATTTCAAAATATTTAACTAATAAATATTTTTGTATGATTCACTATAAGTACATTCTTTTTTATTCGAGCTGTTTTATGCCTTTTTTTATTGCTTTATTCTAATACTTGTGTTTTTAAAAACACCATAACCAATTACAGATTTATTATTTTATAATTAAAAAAAGATGAATGAAAGGAACTAACCTTTCATATAAATTGTAACATTTATTTGATATTTACGCAATTTTCGCGTAAACAACAGACGTTTCTTTCGAAATCGATCACCTAACATCGCAGTTTATAACCTATCTGTTATTCTATTATATACTTTATTATTAGATTAATAAGGTTTATATATGTGTGGTTAGATAACAATCACTCTCGTCTCTACAAGGACACGCGGTAGAATTCGCAAATGATAGTTTTGCGCGTATTTGAAAAACGGAAACACGTATTTTTGTTATATTACATATATATATATTAAATATGTTTATTGTGGTATGTTTAATTTTTGTTTTGAAATATTTTAATTAATAACACATTTGACAGATCGCGGTAAAACTATTTTTGTTATCTGTGTGAGTGGAAGTTTAATTTTTTTTTCATTTAATCAGTCTATGACCATGATAATGATCGCCGAAATGTATTTGAAAAAAATAATAATAATTGTAATTTTTGAATTATCAACATAAAATGTAACAATAGCAGATGCCGTGGAAATAGTTAAAAAATGTTATTTTAACTAAAAATATTTTTTTTGCTAAACAAAATATTTTTCTTTATAATTATTTTTCTTAATATTGTAGTAAACTTATCTGAAAAGTTATTATTTTTTTGCTTCACGCTGTATCCCATAAACAGGGTAGGCAGAGAGAATCTAGTGTTAATACACTCCGTTTCCCACTTTCCGCCGAACTTTAGAGGCATTGCGTGTTAAGTGGCGGAACTTAACGCCGCGCTTTGCCTCAGTGCCAGAGCGAGGTAAGTGGATATACTAAATATTTCCACTCCTCGTGTGGGAATCGAACCCACAACCACTCG
Organism: Dryas iulia moderata; assembly: GCA_019049465.1. Taxonomy (NCBI): domain Eukaryota; kingdom Metazoa; phylum Arthropoda; class Insecta; order Lepidoptera; family Nymphalidae; genus Dryas; species Dryas iulia. The sequence continues at coordinate 13,881,517 of CM032417.1, forward strand.
TTTGAAGTCACACGTCTGTACCACTGCGCCACGACTGGCCCCTTTGTAAGAATTATATAATATATGTTTGTTGACATTTTGTAATATAAGTGCGTAAATCCTAATCGTTTCGTTACAACGCACTAGGTAGTACGTGTTTCATCATGATTATCTTGTTTGTTATTGAGTTGAGACAGTTGAAACAATTCATTTTCATTGCAAACATTGTTTATAAATGACGTTTATAAGTAATATTGCGACACGTTTATTGTTTTTAATTTATTTAATTTAATTTATTTTGATGTATTTTTCTTTTCAGTGTATTGGATAAATTAAATTATTTTCATATTTTTTGTACAATATGTAGATATTGAATATATGTAGAGTTCTAATTTGTCGATTCGATTCGATTCGATTGTTCGAGTTCGGTCCCAACTCGAGGAGTGGAAATATGAAATATTTCTAATTTCTTCGCTCTGGTGTCGAGGTAAAGCGCGGCGTTAAGTTCTGCCACTTAACACGCAAGCCTCCGAATTCGGCGGAAAGTGCGGAACGGAGTGTCTTAACACTAGGTTCCCTCTGCCTACCCTGCTGTGTGCAGGATATAGCGTGAAGCTATTTATTTCTAATTTGTCTTCTACGTTATAAATACTTTTTAAAATCTTGACCGTGAGTGGAAGCTTTTATATTGACAGAGCACGACCGTTTCCGTCGAAACAAGTGACAAAACACTCCTATATCAAGATATTTTGTTAAGTGGCAGAAGTTACGTCATTTTGATATATAAAATAAGTTATTGAAAAAAAAGAAATATTAGTAAAAGTCATCGTTAAAAATATTATACTTATCAATATAATATTATGTAAATAGATAACTTAATAAGTTTCATAAAACTAAGCTGTTATCTCACTCATAATGCAATTTGTTTTACGATCGGTCATTGAGTAAGTTACTTTATTTTATTGACCCTTCGTATAATAAAATGGCTTACGCTACTTCAAAATATAATCTCTGAAAATGATAATATCGGCTGTAAAAGGTTATAAATTATTTGCCACAGATAATAATCAAATTTGTGGTCTTGTCGGATACTACAAAGAATTAAGTGAAAAATGAAAACAAGTATGTCTATTTTTTTCTGTTTTCTAGCTTCGTTGTTTTTGTTAGAGAGAAACTAGTCTCATAACATTTCGTTCTTGTTTTTCCGCCTGAATTCGACATGTTGCGTGCTGAGTGGAAGAACTTAACGCTGCGTTTTGTCTTACCAGAATTAAAATAAATAAGCTAGATATCATCATCATCATCAACATCAGCCATTGGACGTCCACTGCTGGACATAGGCCTCCCCCAAAGTACGCCATGTAGAACGATCGGTCGCCTCCCTCATCCAGCGATTTCCCGCAATGAAAGCTAGATATGATCATTTTTAAATATTTTTATAGTGTTATTCCACATTTAAGAAAAAAAAAGAATATCGACGCAGCTGGTAGTAGAACGCATGCATGGCTCAGCGGTGAGAGCGCCTGGGGCGCGGGTTCGAATCCCGCTGCGTTCAAATTTCGAACAATACGTTTTCTAAATGTCTTTTTTAAATATGATGGTCCCAGCGAGAGGAAATCGAACTCATAACCAATCGCATTTACGTTCAAATTCTGCTTCACTGCGTCACATTAGTCTCTACAACTAATTTAGGTCATTATGGTATGTTTTATTAAAACGTTTAAAAAATGTAATAAATCTTATCTTAATGCTTTGGCGAGGACACACTACTGTGCACCGATCAAAATATTTGCGTAACATTGTGGACTAAAAAATCCCATTTCATTTTACAATGAATGCGGCCATGACGCTGCCTACAACAATGATTTCGGTCGGAAAGTGGAGAATGGAGTTTTTTGACACTATGTCTCTGACTACCCTGCTTACTGCCATGCAGGATATTAGGATATTAGTATTTAAAAAATTGACATATTTAGCTAGCCAATTTTTTTTAAGCTCTGCTTTCTAATATCAAAATATGACTTTCAGATACGATTACCTGTTTCTCGGTCGTCTAGATTCATTATAGATCAAATTTTAAATTGACGTTTCAGACCGGACGCAGTTAAGACCGTTAGATCCAATTAATTTTGCCTAGACCATCTTAGCGTTGATAATTTATTAAAAAATTGGACATATATCGTTTATTTATTAAATATTATATAGACAGGTTATTGAGTCTTCAAACTAGGCAAAAACTAGTCAGGCCATTCGTGGCGCAGTGGCACTGTAAACGACTGTTTGTGGGTTTGACTCCCACTCGAGGAGTGGAAATATTTACTATTTCTATTTCTGTGCTCTGGCCACTTAGCACGAATTCGGCGGAAAGTGGGGAACGGAGTGTCTTAACACTAGGTTCCCTCTGCCTACCCTTCTGTGTGCGGAATACAGCGTGAAGCTAAAAGAAAAAAAGAACTAGTTCTTCTGTAAATTAATATACAAATTGGGCACATATATAAGTAGATAATTATAAGTAAGGCTATTGTAGCACAGCGGATGGAGGCTGCAAACACTATTAGTTGCGGGTTCGATGATCGATCCATACTCATAGTAATGATTATATATATTTTTTAAGTTTTCCCTTTTGGTAACACATAGCATAGACTTGAATTTGACCTCTCAACAGATAATGTTCAGTTTCCGGTAGAAAACTAAGATTTCTCTCTCAATCTATCTTGCTTACAGCTATACAGCAAATGATGTAGAGCGGGATGTAGCAATAAATATTAGTTTATAGAAAATGTATAAAAAATTGAACGCAGCGAGATTCGAACTCGCGCCTCCTGAATCTAAAAAAAATCCACACTCAAAGGTCCAAGTACCTACGTACATCGACGGCTATAATTCACCCGATCGTTTTTACGTTTTATTTTTAGAATTTGATTTATTATTAATACTTTAAAAGTTAATTATAAACATTGTGTTCGAAGGAGACAGAGTAAGGGGATTTAGTTAAAAAAATAACGCAGTGGGACAGCGTCCGACTGTCAAGTGATGGTTCGTTTCCCACTCAAGGGGAAGGTTATATTTAAATTCTCCGTTCTGATAAAAAAGACAAAGTACGGAGTTGAGTTCCGCCACCCAACACAACAAAATGGATATTTAGGAAAAAGTAATAAAAAATAATTAGTCGTAGAGAACGCCTAACCACTGTAACTAACAGCATTTCTATTTTACCACGAACTTAATTTACGAATCTTTGATACGACATTGATTTTTACACGTTTTTCGAGGTAATCCTTGTTCTTAGGTTTTTTGGTTATTTTAATCATTGTGTATAGAAGCTACAAATATTTTTTTAAAATATGAATGAGTCGATAAGCATAAGCGTATACTTGCTAAATATTTTTTTTCTTTTTTTTTTAACTTCACGCTGTATTCCGCACACAGCAGGGTAGGCAGAGGGAACCTAGTGTTAAGACACTCCATTCCCCACTTTCCGCCGAATTCGGAGGCATTGCGTGTTAAGTGGCGGAACTTAACGCCGCGCTTTACCTCGACACCAGAGCGAAGAAAATGGAAATATTAAATATTTCCACTCCTCGAGTGGGAATCGAACCACAACCAGTCCACCACTGGGCCACGACTGGCCACCCACTGGGCCACGACTGGCCAAATAAATTTATAATATTTTAACTGATAATTATATAAAATATCGAAATATGTTCATAATTATAAGAGTAACAATTTAAGTAATTGAAATGTATTAAATTATGAAAATATTACATTATGCTAAGATAACAGTTGAGTCATACAAAACAATAAACATGAAACGGTAGGAACTAGATGGTCACGTGTTACACCATAGCGGTCATAGCCTTATCACAGTACAAAGTCCCTCACACTAAAAGGACCTAGATTTAAATTTTATATATTAATAATAAATAATTGTGGCCAATCGTGACGCAGTGGCACAAGCGTGTGACTGTAAACGACTGGTTGTGGGTTCGATTCCCACTCGAAGAGTGGAAATATTTAATATTTCCATTTCTTTCCCTCTGGTATTCGAGGCAAAGCGCGGCGTTAAGTTCCGTCATTTATCATGCAATGCCTTTTTTTTAATTCGGCGAAAAGTGGAGAACGGAGTCTCATAACACTAGGTTCCTACTGCCTACCCTGCTGTGTGCGGGATATAGCAAGAAGCTAAAGAAAAAAAAACTAGATAATTATGTATATTAGCTATATCACTATTGGGGTAGACAGAGAGAACGAATCGCCAAAGGCTACGGTTTCTGCGTCTTTTTTCGCCTCGTCCACTGTTATCAACATCTTCATACACGCCCTCCTCCTCATGCTTTTTACGTGACCTTCCTCCGTTATCATCGATACTGTGTTTCGAAGGTCAGCCGAGGTCTCCCACTGTCTCTCTTACCGCTCACCTTTGCTTTATATACCTTTCTTACCATTCTTTCATCACCCATCCTCTTGACATGACTAAAGTTGAGAACGTTCTACTTTATTCCCATTAGGTATAACATCCTTACTTACACGTGCCATTTTGTATGATTCTTTATTGGTATATACTAAAAAAACATGAAATACATGCTTATAAAGCTAGTCCTACCGGTTGGAAATAAGAACCGCTTATTTATAAGTATGAAATTTTTTATTTATAAATAATTCATCATGGGCCATCGTGGCTCAATGGGACGGAGTATAGGTAACTGTACGTACACATCACTCGTTGTGAAATTGGTTCCTACTCGGATTTATATATAGTTGGTTTTTATGTTCCTGTTATGAAAATACAAAGAGCAGCTGTGTTTTTCGCCGTATTCAAATTATAACGGCAATTGGAGATGTTTCAACATCAGTCAAGACAGTAAACATACTGTTTTGACTGATGTTATGCAAGACAAAGCGTGAAGTAATCGCTTAAACATCCTTTTAGTTCTAAGTAATCATTTATGTAAGTTAAGAAATTAAAATAAATAATAAAATGAAATTATAAACAAAGAATATAATTATAATGTCATAGTACATAATTATATTTAACTAAAAATAATTATATAAAATGAGGACAATGAACTCTTGTTAATTTTCTCGAGTAATTATTTTGATTGGGTTATCAGATGGTTATTAGACATTATGTTTTTTTAATCATGACTTGCTGATGTTGGACAAAGGTTGTTCGTGTATTATGCATGGTCACACTAAACAAAGAATAGAATATTTAGTATTGACGTCTTTTAGTTATATCGTTGTTGATGCTTGATGATAAGTTCATTGATCTTATTTACTTAAGTGCAGCTTTGCGCTTCGTTAACTGACAGATGGTGGCTCTCTAATTCGATAACATTTAAACAAAACATTTAAACCAAATTTACACTACTTGTTTACAATTATTATACAGATCATATACCTACATGATGTTTCCACAGTAATAATTATATAGGGAAGTGCAAAAAGTCAATACTTTTATAATGCGTTAAGAATATTTTTTTTAGCTTCACGCTGTATCCCGCATATAGCAGGGTAGGCAAAAGGAACCTAGTGTTACAATACTTCGTTCCCCATTTTCCGCCGAATAGCGTGCATTGCGTGTTAAGTGGCGGAACTTAATGCCGTGGTTTGCCTCCACATCAGAGCGGAAAAATGGAAATGTTCAATATTTTTATTCCTCGAGTGGGAATCGAACCCACAACCAGTCGCTTTACAGTCACATTTTGTGCTTCTACGCCACGACTGACTACCAAATAGGAATACATATTAAATTAATAAACAATATTACACATATGTGTTTTACATAACACTTTCGTATAAAGTAATATACATGTTAAGTTCCGCCACTTAACACACAATGCCTCCGAATTTGGTGGAAAGTGGGGAACGGAGTGTCTAAACATTAGGTTTCCTCTGCCGACCCTGCTGTGTGCGGGTTACAGCATGAAGTTAAAGAAAAAAAAAATAATAAATCTAGATAATTATGTATATTCTACCCTGCTGTGTGCGGGATAAAGCGTGAAGCTAAAAAAATACATACTCGTTGCTAAGTCAAGGCGTATTTTGCGCGTCGATTAAGTTCACTAGTTTTTTTTTTAATAATATTGTTTCTTCTTTACAGTTGCTGTATTCTTTCTGCGGCTGCTTATTGGTATCGCTATTAGTAGTATTTTTCTATTACTATAGACGATGTCGCACAAAAGGTAATCATTAAAATTACGTTAACTTAATATATATTGAATAATAGATGTTAATATCAACTTTATAGTATATTAATTTATTAAGTAATTTAGCTCACGTTAGCATATCAACAAAGCGCGGCATTGAGTTCCGCTTTTCTACACATAATGTATCGAATTCAAGCGGAAAATAGAGAATAGAGTTTTTGGCTCTAGATTCTCTCTGTCTGTCCTAATTCGCGGGAAAGCGTGAGGCCAAAAAAAATATTAAAATTGATGTGAGTTGGTTTTGCTGCTCCAGAATATCCCCCAATTCTGCCCTATTTTTGACGTTTTTCTTCAAATTTTATTATTAAGTTACTATTTTTTTTCATTCGTTCCTTTTAATTAAAGCCATCGTAGGACAAGGGGACTGCGTCTGACAGTAAACGCAATTAATTGTGTTCCATTCCTACTGGGAAGAACGATCATACTGTAATTATTTTCATTTTCCCACTGTGGTACGCTGTTGAGTATCGCAGATCAACACGCTTAGTCCCAATTTAGATTGTAAAATGGAGACCGGAGTGTCTTTACACTAGGTTCTCTCTGACTATCTTGCCATGCGAAAAAAATAGTGAATTTAGTATATTTGAAATCCAATTTATCATCTGTTTTTAGAAATATCAGGTGGTACTGGCACAACCGCGACAGGGGAACCAGCGAAACGGTTCAGAAAACGCGACAAAATGCTCTTCTACGGGCGCAGGATGTTGAGAAAGGTCAAGTCGATATCGAATTCCGGACAAGGAAGGAAAAGGCGCGCCGTCATGAGATTTGCGAGGAAGCTGCTGCAACTGAAGAAAGAATCTGCCCCTGAACAATTGAAGGTAGTTTACGAGTTTTATATTAATTTATGGACCAGGTTTTTGGTTGTTACATTTGTTTTTTTTTAAACATAAGAAGAAGTGGAGTTTAATGGGGGGTAGGTTCCGTAGGTAGTAGGAGTAGTAGGAGGGTAGGTTATATCTACCCTCCCGACCATAGAAATGTTGAAAGTTATTTTTTTTGTAACTAATAACCATACTTAATTATAATATCTTATTTTTATGTGCTTCATTTCAATAAATATTCTGCTGACTTATTTTCCTGTTCTTCAGTAAATCCTAATCTTACTTTCTTGTAACCAATAGAGACATTTTCTACTCCAGTTCTTAGGTTTTTGACAAATCTGTATAATTATTTTGATTTTCTGGCAACAGTTTTTATTTTCCTGTCGTCTTTGATAACTGCATCTACAGCTTTTTGCATTAACTCCAGTGACACACAACCTCGTGTTGATTTTCGGGTATATGTTCGCATGCTACAAATGAAAAATTACATCATTTATATTCCATTGTTAGTACAAACGAATTGGGGTAAGCTTTTCCAAAGTCACAACGTGCCCCAGAAAAAAGGAACTTCTAGCCCCAAGTACACGCGTTGGAAAAAAGGCCAGATATAGGTTAGATTATGAAACATAAGTAATTTACGAATAGCGTACCGAAAAGGTATATAAAATATTATTTGAAAACACTAAAACACTCAAGGCTAATCGTTAAAATTTGTGAGATAGACCAAAAATACGAAATATGGAAATATTTACGTACGTGAATTATTGAGGAGGGTCCTGCTGTTCTGATGTTTCTAGTGCCAATGGCCTATTCAAGATGGTGGCCGTCGGTGCGCTATCGCCTTCCGTTTCACAATGTGTTTAATCTATATTCCTATCCTTTTTCCTTGCGAAGCTATTTCAATCGGAACAACTTACCTCGGTAACTTCTAACCCCGCTCTCCCCTACTTACATACATCGACGGCTATAATTCACGCGATCATTTTTACGTTTTATTATTAGATTTGATTTATTATTAATACTTTAATATTAAATTATAAACATTGTGTTCGAAGGAGACAGAGTAAGGGAACTTAGGTAAATTGCATTTTTATTAATTCTATTTTTACCTAATAATAAATAACGCAGTGGGACAGCGTCTGACTGTAAAGCAATGGTTTTGGGTTCGTATCCCATTTGAGGGAAAGATTATATTTAAATTCTCCGCTCTGGTACCAAAGACAAAGTACGGTGTTGAGTTCATCCCAACACGCAATCGATTTCGGGATGAAAGTGGAGGGCGGAGTGTCTTGACACTACCTCTTCTTGACTACTCCGCTATTTAGGAAAAAATAATTAGTCGTAGGAAAACAATAAAAACATTATTTCGTAAAGTGAATCTATAAATAAAAAAAAACAATTTGATCTCACCTTTTTAGATGAAGCCTAATCACTGTAACTAACATGCCAATTTTAATACGAATTTAATTTAATCATTGTATATAGAATTTTGTTACAAATAAATTTCTAAATATAAATGAGTCGACAACATATATTCTATTTTTTTTTCAGCTTCACTCTGTATCCCGCACACAGCAGGATAGGCAGAGGGAACATAGTGTTAAGTCACTCCGTTCCCTATACTACTTGCTATATAAATTTATGATATAATATTTTAACTGATAATTATATAAGATATCGAAATATGTTCATAATTATAAGAGTAAGAATAACAATTTAAGTACATAATTAAAATATATTAAATTATGAAAATATTACAATATGCTAAGATAACAGTTGAGTCATGCAAAACAATAAACATGAAACGGTAGGAACTAGATGGTCACGTGTTACACCATAGCGGTCATAGCCTTATCACAGTACAAAGTCCCTCACACTAAAAGGACCTAGATTTAAATTTTACATATTAATAATAAATAATTGTGTCCAGTCGTGACGCAGTGGCACAAACGTGTGACTGTAAACGACTGGTTGTGGGTTCGATTCCCACTCGAAGAGTGGAAATATTTAATATTTCCATTTCCTTCGCTCTGGTATTCGAGGCAAAGTGCGGCGTTAAGTTCCGTCATTTATCACGCAATGCCTCCGAATTCGGCGGAAAGTGGGGAACGGAGTCTCATAACACTAGGTTCCCTCTACCTACCCAGCCGTGTGCGGGATATAGCAAGAAGCTAAAGAGAAAAAAAAATCTAGATAATTATGTTTATCACTAGTGGGGTAGTCAGAGAGAACGGATCGCCAAAGGCTACGGTTTCTGCGTCATCTTCATACACTTCCTCCTAATGCTTTTTGCGTGACATCCCTTTAGTATCATCGATACTGTGCTCTCGAAGGTCAGCCGAGGTCTCATATATTTTAACTACCATTCTTTCATCACCCATCCTCTTGACATGACTAAAGTTGAGAACGTTTTACTTTATTCCCACTATAAGATACTTTACCTTACACGTGTCATTTTGTATAATTCTTTATTGGGGATATAGTAAAAAATATGAAATACATGCTCATATAGTTAGTTTTACCGGTTAGAAACAAAACCACTTATTTATAAGTATGATATTTTTTATAATATTTATAAGTCATCATAGGCCACCAGTGACTAAATGTGACAGCGTCCGACTGTACACATCACTGCTTGTGAATTTGATTCCTACTTTTTTTTTTTTTTTTTTTTTTTTTTTTTATATAGCTTCACGCTGTATCCCGCACACAGCAGGGTAGGCAGAAGGAACCTAGTGTTAAGACACTCCGTTCCCCACTTTCCGCCGAATTCGGTGGCTTTTGCGTGTTAAGTGGCGGAACTTAACGCCGCGCCTTACCTCGGCACCAGAGCGAAGAAAATGGAAATATTAAATATTTCTACTCCTCGAGTGGGAATCGAACCCACAACCAGTCGTTTACAGTCACACGCTTGTGCCACTGGGCCACGACTGGCCACAACTAGATTCCTACTCAGGGTTATATTTCATTTTTTTTTATTTTCCTATTATGATAATACAAAGAGCAGCTTTGTTTTTCGCCATATTCAAATCATAACGGTAATTGGAGATGTTTCAACATCAGTCAAGACAGTAAACATACTGCCTTGACTGATGTTATGCAAGACAAAGCGTGAAGTAATCGCTTAAACATCCTTTTATTTCTAAGTAATCATTTATGTAAGTTAAGAAATTAAAATAAATAATAAAATGAAATTATAAACAAAGAATATAATTATAATGTCATAGTACATAATTATATTTAACTAAAAATAATTATATAAAATGAGGACAATGAACTCTTGTTAATTTTCACGAGTAATTATTTTGATTGGGTTATCAGATGGTTAATAGACATTATTTTTTAATCATGACTTGCTGATGTTGGACAAAGGTTGTTCGTGTATTATGCATGGTCACACTAAACAAAGAATAGAATATTTAGTATTGACGTCTTTTAGTCGTTATATCGTTATTGGTGCTCGATGATAAGTTCATTGATCTTATTTACTTAAGTGCAGCTTTGCGCTTCGTTAACTGACAGATGGTGGCTCTCTAATTCGATAACATTTAAACAAAACATTTAACCAAATTTATACTACTTGTTTACAATTATTATACAGATCATATACCTACATGATGTTTCCACAGTAATAATTATATAGGGAAGTGCAAAAAGTCAATACTTTTATATAATGCGTTAGAAATTTTTTTTTATCTTCACGCTGTATCCCGCACATAGCAGGGTAGGCAAAAGGAACCTAGTGTTACAATACTTCGTTCCCCATTTTCCGCCGAATAGCGTGCATTGCGTGTTAAGTGGCGGAACTTAATGCCGTGGTTTGCCTCCACATCAGAGCGGAAAAATGGAAATGTTCAATATTTTTATTCCTCGAGTGGGAATCAAACCCACAACCAGTCGCTTTACAGTCACATTTTGTGCCTCTACGCCACGACTGACTACCAAATAGGAATACATTTTAAATGAATAAACAATATTATACATATGTGTTTTACATAACACTTTAGTATAAAGTAATATACATGTTAAGTTCCGCCACTTAACACACAATGCCTCCGAATTTGGCGGAAAGTGGGGAACGGAGTGTCTAAACATTAGGTTTCCTCTGCCGACCCTGCTGTGTGCGGGTTACAGCATGAAGTTAAAGAAAAAAATAATAATAAATCTAGATAATCATGTATATTCTACCCTGCTGTGTGCAGGATAAAGCGTGAAGCTAAAAAAATACATACTCGTTGCTAAGTCAAGGCGTATTTTGCGCGTCGATTAAGTTCACTAGTTCTTTTTAAATAATATTGTTTCTTCTTTACAGTTGCTGTATTCTTTCTGCGGCTGCTTATTGGTATCGCTATTAGTAGTATTTTTCTATTACTATAGACGATGTCGCACAAAAGGTAATCATTAAAATTACGTTAACTTAATATATATTAAATAATATATATTAATATCCACTTTATAGTATATTAATTTATTAAGTAATTTAGCTCGCGTTAGCATATCAACAAAGCGCGGGATTGAGTTCTGCTTTTCTACACGTAATGTATCGAATTCAAGCGGAAAATAGAGAATAGAGTTTTTGGCTCTAGATTCTCTTTGTCTGTCCTCATTTGCGGGAAAAGCGTGAGGCCAAAAAAAAATATTAAAATTGATGTGAGTTGGCTTTGCTGCTCCAGAATATCCCCCAATTCTGCCCTATTTTTGACGTTTTTCTTCAAATTTTATTATTAAGTTTTAAATTTTTTTTATTCGTTCCTTTTAATTAAAGCCATCGTAGGGCAAGGGGACTGCGTCTGACAGTAATCGCAATTAATTGTGTTCCATTCCCACTCGAGACAGAACGATCAAACTGTAATTATTTTCATTTTCCCATTGTGGTACGCTGTTGAGTTTCGCAGATCAACACGTTTAGGTCCAATTTCTAATGTAAAGTGGAGACCGGAGTGTACACTAGGTTCTCTAGGTTCTCTCTGACTCTCTTGCCATGCGAAAAAAATAGTGAATTTAGTATATTTGAAATCAAATTTATCATCTGTTTTTAGAAATATCAGGTGGTACTGGCACAACCGCGACAGGGGAACCAGCGAAACGGTTCAGAAAACGCGACAAAATGCTCTTCTACGGGCGCAGGATGTTGAGAAAGGTCAAGTCGATATCGAATTCCGGACAAGGAAGGAAAAGACGCGCCGTCATGAGATTTGCAAGGAAGCTGTTGCAACTGAAGAAAGAATCTGCCCCTGAACAATTGAAGGTAGTTTACGAGTTTTATATTAATTTATGGGCCAGTTATTTGTTCGTTTGATAGGTTTTTTTTTTAAATAAGAAGAAGTCGAGTTTAATGGGGGGTAGGTTATATCTACCCTCCCGACCATAGAAATGTTGAAAGTTTTTTTTTTGTAACCAATAACCATACTTAATTATAATATCTTATTTTTATGTGCTAAATTTCGAATATCCTACACAAACGATTTGGCCAATTGTCGCTAGCCAAGTCGTCGCATGTTAAGCGTTAAACTATATTGCTTGTTACGATCGTTATATTAATCAAGTCAAACGACCATACAGTTGTCAAAATTGTATGTATAAGCAGTGTTATAGAAAACGAACTTAATTAGTACATAGATCCTGTTCATCATTAAGAAAACGTATTAAATTACGAACTCTTTTAATTACTTTAAGTATAACACGCTCGCAATATTCTGACCTTATACTAGGCAAAGCCTTGTACAGTCACGAGACAACTGGTTATCTTTTTAATCTATATTTACGTTAACATATGTCTTACACTTACATATATCTAGACATAAACAGCTGCACTCTTTTATACCCGCATAGTAAGGTAGGCTAAGGTAATCTAGTATGAAGACACTCCGTTTTATACTTTCGGCCCGAAAGTGAGTCGTTACATGTTTAGCGGCGGAACTTAACACCGCTTTTTGTGTTACTAGAGTGTAGTAATGAAAATATTTTAAACATGATCATTTCCCCGAATCGGAATCAAACCTACAATCAATGTTTAGAGTAAAATGTATTCCCACTGCGCCATGATGGCCTCATGTATTCGTCATTATTTTATTTAAAAACATAGATATAAAGAAATATATACTCACAGGAGACCCAGAATAAGCTTATCCGTCATTCGAAGATACTTCCTGAATCTGGTAAGACAAAGCGTGACATTGGGTTTTGCTACTCAATATGTCTTTTTATTGGGCGGAGTGATAAACGTAGTTTATTTAACATAAAGAACAGATCATCGGTCCCTTTCCGTTGAGATTAAATTCATAACCTCTGATTTATTAGACAGTAATTTAAATATTTCATAACAACACTCATTTGAATAGGGGGGTGTTTTGGATCTAGGTTATCTCTGCCTGCTCTGCTATACGAGATGCTGCATAAAAAATAAAAAAGACATTACTTTTAATCATTTTTTTTATTGTTTTTTTAGCTTCACGCTTGATCCCGCATACAGCACGGTAGGCAAAGGGAACCTAGTGTTAAGACACTCCGTTCCTCACTTTTCGCCGTATTCTGGAGGTATTGCGTAATATGTGGCGGTACTTAACACCGCGCTTTGTCTCGACACCAGACCGAAGAAAATGAAAATATTAAATATTTCCACGCCTCGAGTGGGAATCGAACCCTCAATCAGTCGATTTACAGTCGAACTTTGTACCACTACGCCACGACTGGCACCAATAATAAAAAAATAACATTATTTGAAAGATATTATTTATAAATATAAAGTGAAATAAACCAAAAAAGTATTCGGATAATAATTTCAATGAAGATCATTAATATTAAATTGCTGGTAAAAAATAAGCCGGTTTAATTGTGATATTTGTGCAGTATTGGTTTCTTTTTTCTTGTTTTTGTTTACAATTTTTAAGTATTTCTAATTATAAACATTTTTAAATCCATTATAATTAATATTAAGTACTTTAAAAGGTTTAAAAAGTAATTAATCATTTCTTTAAACGTGTTCATTTAAAGGTTTAAAAAGTATTTATTCGGATCTTTCAAAAACGTATCGACATCAACATCGGAATCTACATCATGATTGTACGTTAATATTTAGAAGAAATCTTATTAAAGTGGTAAATAGCTTGTGATTGTATTAAAAAAGAAAATTTACCTTGTGTTTTATTAAATAAATACGAAATTATTTTCATCTCTTGCTTTGGTAAGACGAAATGCATTGAGGTCCACCATTTAACTCGCAATATCTCGAATTCGATCTGAAAAAGGAAAACGGAGTGTCATAACTCTGGGTTATCTATGCCTACATCTGTAATGCGGGATAAAGCTTCAACTTATACCGTGTATTTACTAAACTGTTCCTCGTTTTTTTTGGGGTACATTACCTATTGGGTAATAACACGTAACACTGTCATTATTGTAATTAAAAGGGCGAAATAATTCCTCCGAATTCGGCGGAAAATGGGGAACAGAGTGTCTTAACACTAGGTTCCCTCTGCCTACCCTGCTGTGTGCGGGATATATATAGATATATATATATATATATATATAGATATATATATATATATATATATATATATATATATATAGATATATATATATATATATATATATATATATATATATATATATATCTATATATATATATATATATATATATATATATATATATATAATATATAAAACAATTATGCATATTAACTTCTAACATTTTTGCAGATTTGAACCCGGTGATATCGTAATTAAACTACTTATTTCCACTCCCCACCAGGTACTAGAGCCTCCAGCGGAATATCTAGAAGAGGATTTGACCAGTGACGATCGTGTACCACCAGATGCGCTATACATGCTGCACAGTATCAGAGTGTTCGGTCACTTCGAGAAGCCAGTGTTCCTAATGTTGTGTAAACATACGGAAATACTTAATTTGCCGGCTGGATCGTTTCTTTTTAAAGTTGGTAAGTTTTTTTTCTAACCTTTTTGTTAATAAGCTTATTGTTTGTTACTTATTATACGTAATTCAGTCACACAGGACTTAGCGTCATGACACTACGCCATTTTCCGTCTGAAATCCTAACATTGCGTGTTGAGTGGCGAAACTCAACGCCAAGCTTTGGTACCAAAGCGAAGCAATAGAAATTCAAATATAATCATTCTTAAGTGGGAATCGAACCCACAATCATCGTTTATCAGTCAGGCTGTCCCACTTTGCCATGACTACCTTTGTTGTATGAATTTATAAAGGAATATAGCGAAGTGGAAAACGGAACTAGGTACTTAAGAATTTGTTTACCTTGAATGAGATGAACGATATTATCTGTTGCTCGTGAAATGTCAACGTCAAATCTAGCGGTTTTAGCACTTGATCGAGGCCACAATTTTCATAAAAAATTGTAAGATTTGAAATTTACTTTAATAACTTATCTCACTAGAAATGAAGATTTAATTTTTTAGCTGTTATTTATTTTTTTTATAATTAAAAATAAGAAATACTATTGTTATTTCACGTGGACTTAGTTCACGTACATCCATACTTATATTATAAATGCGAAAGTCTGTCTGTGTGTTTGTCTGTCACGCTTTCACGGCTAACCTATCGGTCCGATTTTGATGAAATTTAGTATAAAAGTAGTAAAAGTTACTGGGTCTAACTAACATAACCTACTCATTTTTTTAAAAATCAACTTAAAGGGTTGGAAAAGAGAATGAAAGTTTATATGAAAAATCTAAACCACTTAATCGATTGTATTGAACTTATTTTATTTTTTAAAAATCCACCTCCGAGGGTTGCAATAAAATCAAACAGTTATGTAGTTCACGCGGCGAAGCCGCGAGCGGGCCGCTAGTAATATATAAAAGCCAAAAACGTTTTGCGTTATTATTATTATTTGCTAAAAAAAAGTTATTGAATAAAAATACTGCTATTAACAAGTTTAAGACACTATATTATTTTCCAGTACATTTTAGTATCATTTTTATTTCCCTTTTTAAAAGTTTCAAGTTCAGCTATCAATTAATCTTACTTTACGGTTTCTGTTAATTTAGTAAAGGTCATTTATAACAGACTATTTAAATTACCGGTACAGGTTTTAATAATAAAAAGGGGTCCAAAGTTTTTTCTTTTCATATTATTAAAATGATTTTTGCTCATAAGATATGTTTACGTCCTTTTTAATAGTACTATAGAGATAATTGTAATAACGTATTGTTTGACTTTACATGTTAAATGCATTAAATATAAGTATATAGAATCATTTTATATTTTATGTAGAGTAATTCCAAAAAACACAATTGATTTGGCGCAGTGGCACAAGCGTGTGACTGTAAAAGACTGGTTGTGGGTTCGATTCCCATTCGAGGGGTGGAAATATTTAATATTTCCATTTTCTTCGCTCTGAAATGTCTCGACTTCGGCCACAGTATGGAAAACTTAAAACCTTTCACTTAGGGGTTCCTTGACAACCTTATTATACATGAAAAAACCGTGGAACTAAAATGAATAACATAGAAAACGAATCTACCTATAACTTTTTTTAGCTTCACGCTTTATCCCGCACACAGCAGGGTAGGCTGAGGGAACCTAGTTTTAAGACACTCCGTTCCCCACTACTACCTATAACTTATATACCTATAATATTTTATTATATTAAATAAGTGTTTATATCACGGGAAAATATTTATAATGATCATATAAAAAGCCAGAATCGGTTTCAAAGCGTGAGGCATTAAGTTGTTATATCATTAAAATCCGACTGTCAACACTTTAACGAAAAAAAACGTTTATATAATCTATTGTTTAAAGCAAAAACACTATTTGCATTCAATGACGGTCATTTACTTTGTAATAGAATATTCACTTTAAATAAATAAATTGTCAATAAACGAGTGACTAATATCTTGAAAATACTGTTACTTTAAAAAAATCGTATTTGTCAAGTTTTTACCAGATTTGTATACTTTTTTAGAGCGTCCCGTAAAATGCAGGTAACCCAGTCATTTGGTAGTAGGAGATTCGTTCTTCCACTGGCTCGCCACCACTATCGTGTCAAAGACGAACCGGCAATCATCTGATGATGTGTTCCGGTTCGATGACAAGTAAGCCAGGTCTCCCTATTCCCAGGCATCCACAACTCCTCTAATATTATATTACATCTATAATATTGTCCATGCGCGAATAACCACCAGGTGGTCCTTCTGCTTGTTTTCCCCCTTTTATGGCATAGCCTAGTCTTAACATTGCCATAGATAAAGTAACATAAAAGGTATTTACGATTTAGAGAAGGTTAAGTATTCAAGTTCAAGCACAGGAAATAATATTAATTAGTAGCCCCTTAACGCCTGTAATAAGAGTTGCTTTAGTAACATATGTATATAGGTGTTTTTGTTTATTTAACATTTTTAAAGTTTTCTTCATATATTTAGGTAATTGGAAAATTTGAATTCAGTAAACAATAAATCAAGTCGTAATAAGCGTATAAGAATTTAAATGTTATGTATTAAGTATATATAGGTTCGATTATCGTTTTCCGTATTGCTTACGAATTTCCTTTAACGATTCAAACAGTTAACTTTAAAAACGTGTACCTTTAACGTGTCTTTCGTCTGCCAATAGTTTATTTTTTGTAAAAAGTTCAGAAAAAATTATTGTTATCTGCAGGGTATACAATTTTTTTCTGGCCTGTTTGCTCGCACTAAGTGCGAAATGTTAAAAAAGTAACAAGCATTTTTTAATAAATCTGTACACGACATTTATAGAAAACACATGAAAATTTTAACGCAGCGGGATTCGAACCCACGTCTCTTAGAAGCCTTCCAACTCTGATCACTAAGACATGCCATATATCTTACTTCGGGTCCGCTGCGTTCAATTTTTATACGTTTTCTAAAAATACCTTTTCTAATTTCCTAAGTGTGTTAATAAAACATTAAAATTTTAAAAATAATTGTGCACACATCGTATAATCTGCTTGTTCAGTAATCTGATTATGAGGCATTTTCTCGGAGCTTAAAAGGACGTTTACATTATACTGTACAGCGGCTTACATTACGTTTGTAAGTACTTAAGTCGACTAAACGTGATTGTTGTAAGTTCATTTCCTACTCGGAATGAAAAAAGTACATTTAAATAATAGATACATATTATGAAATGAAATTATTTTTAACTTTAAGTATGTAGCTTATTTTAGTCTACCTGCGACCACGGACTACTGTAAAGTGTTCGAAACGTTGGGTTTCCTAAAAATGTATTTTCGAATACCAAAAATATACGCGATTAATCCGGTTAAAAATAGTTTCATTTCAAAACGTGTAATAATGGCGAAAACAAAAGATCTTACCTACATATTATTTTCTCAGTGATTTCAGAACAAAAAACAATTTCTATAAAGTATTAGTAAATGGTAAACGTTGTTATAAATAACACATAATTAAAAATATTACGTTATCGATGATTGTTCCTTTTTTTATGTAATTATATTATTTATATTATATATTTATATTATATAATTAGATTATTTTAATAGTAATGTACTATATTATGTCGTCAAAGCTATCGAGACGCAGTGAAATAGCGTCTGACTGTAATCACGATTGGTTATGAGTTCGATTTCCGTTCGAGGAATGATTTTATTTCAACTATTTTAATTATAACTTTTCTGCTTTGGTAAGCGCGGCGTTGAATTCCGGCGCTAAACGCCCAATGTTTCGTTTTTGTTCCTAATGTAGAAAACGGAGTGTTTTGAGACTAGGTTCTCTCTGATTATCCTGATATGCGGAAAGGAGAGTTAAGAGTTAAGTTAAAAAAAAACAATTTATTAACGACAAAGATATGTACGGAGGCGCTGCTAAATGTGAGTCGTATTGTTGTTTTGCAAGATACATATGTACGTAGATTTCTTGTTTATAACTTCCTGAATAATAACTAAAACATTTTGTAATATATTTTTATTTACTTATTTATTGTAGTTTACTATTATTGTACATAGACCATTGCGGCGCAGTGGTACAGTGTCTGACTGTAAACACGATTGGTTGAGGATTCGATTACCACTCGAAGACATGATTATATAGATTATTATCTCTACAGTCTATTAAAACATTTCTGCCTGTTTATTTTTTGTTAATTCTTATTTGTAGTTTATGTTTATTTCTTGTACACATTTCGAAGGCCGTTAGAGAGAAGAGTTCGGACAGTAAAGGCCATCGTTAATGAACATTTAAAAGGTGCTTCTTAAGTCTACATTTAGGTTGCTAGTCCCAGGGCACTGCTCCGAGCTCCTCTTTCATAAAATAGTTACTTCTACTAGAGTAAAAATAAAACGTTTAACAAGAATACACTCGAATTGCTTTAATTCTCTTGATAGAGGGGCAATTACTAGCATATTATGTGGTATATAAATAGAATACGTTCCAACTTACGTTTATTTTTATTTTTAGATACGTATTGCTGTTTTATGTTTAAAGAAAAAAAGTTCTACAATTTAATGATCTAATTTTGAGCGGAAAGTGGAGAATGGAGTGTCATGCCACTAGGTTCTCTCTGACTACCATGCTATACAGGAAAAAGCATGATTTTCTTTCTAATTTTCATTTATTTTGTTCTATCAACAGTAGATATATTTGTAATTTTATTATTTAATAAATAAATAAATGTAAAAAAGGTAAAAGAATATATTTCAAAGTAAAAAAGCGAGAAATCCTGGTACTACATTACTGATACACAACAAAAAGTAAAATTTACATTTTTTATAGCAATATTTTTTTCTTCAATTACACGTTTCTAACATTGGTTTGCTAATGTGAAGCTATCACGAATCTTATCAAGGACAGAGTTAGAAATTTGCATATAAATATAAAAATCTCGTTCGCCATATGTAAATATAATTTCAAATTTATATGTAGAGGCCGTCTTGACGCACTGAAATAGCGTTTGACCGTGACTGGTTGTGGGTTTGATGCTTACCCGGAGAATGATTTTACTTAAGTTATTTTGATTTTCCCATTATGCTAAGACAAAATACGGAATTAAGTTTTGCCATTACCGTGCAATGGCTCAATTTCGTGCTGGGAGTTGTTTTTCCGATATTGTCAGAGTCAAAGTCGAATAATTTAATTCAAAATAAGAAGTTACCACCGGTTCACTAAAATTAATACCTCAGACCTGAGAAGAACCGGCGCAAGAAACTCAGCGGGACGATTTTTATTTGTTTTAAGTCAAGCATTTACTATTATATTGTGAATTGACTGTTGATCCTGTACATTGACGCCGGGGAAGAGAGTGTTCAGTCTCTGCGAAACAGAAAGTAGAGAATGGAGTGTCTTGATATTGGGTTCTCTCTGCCTAGGAAGAAGTTCTTTCCTGCTGTAAAAAACATTTTTACTGAAAATATTGAAACACATAAAAATATGATATTTAGATAAGAATATCGTTAGGAATTCTAATCATAAACTGGTTATTATGCGTATTTTTAAAGTTATTTACTTCTATTTAAAATAGTTTCTATAGTTTAAATGGTCTCATTTTATTACAGAAATGATTTTTAAATATATACAGTATGGGTTGTTATTTTATAGTTTTCTTTTTTAAGTTATGACTAGAGTTATTCTAAAATATGTCCTTAGGTTCACGCGATTTGCTTTGTAATTGTTACAGATTATTTGTAAAATATTTATGTCAAAGTCAAACGTTAACGTTTAACTTCTTATATTTTTTTCTTAACTTCAAGCTGTATCACGCACACACCATCGTAGGTAGAGGGAACCTAATGTTAAGACACTACGTTCCGTATACTCCGTCAAATTCTGAAGGCATTACGTGTTAAGTGGCGGAACTTTACGCCGTGCCTTGCGTCGATACCAGAGCGAAGAAAATATAAATATTAATATTTGTCATTCCTCCAGTGGGAATCGAACCTACAACCAATCGCGTTTACAGTAACATTTTGTGTCCCTGCGCCAGGGCTGGCCTTATATTTAAAAATAATATATTAATAAAAAGTTTTTTTTTAATTTCAGGTGACACAGACGAAAATGTGTATGTAGTTCAAAATGGACGTGTCAACGTATACATTACTAACCAAGATGGCAGCAGCTTGTCTCTGAAGATTGTGAGAGCTGGCGAGAGTGTTACTTCTCTACTGAGCTTTACTGATGTTTTAACGGTAAGTGGTCTTTTAGGTGGAAATAATAGAATGTGATTGATCTAAGATTATTCTCGGTTTAGCATTACTTTTAATAAATCCTATATACAATATAGGTAAACCTTAATTTTATTTAAATGATGGATTTATTGTGGCCAGTCGTGGCCCAGTGGCACAAGCGTGTGACTGTAAACGACTGGTTGTGGGTTCGATTCCCACTCAAGGAGTGGAAACATTTAATATTTCCATTTTCTTCGCTCTGGTGTCGAGGTAAAGCGCGGCGTTAAGTTCCGCCACTTAACACGCAATGCCTCCGAATACGGTGGAAAGTGGGGAACGGAGTGTCTAAACTCTAAGTTCCCTCTGCCTACCATGCTGTAAGCGGGAAACAGAGTGAAGCTAAAAAAATGGATTTATGGCAGGATTTTTTTATCTTGAATGAATCTCCTATATCTTACGTGACAGACAGAAATAATTTATTTTCTAATATCTACTAAAGCCTGTCAACATGTCTTTTTAGCTTTAAGCTTACAACACAAACCGAAAAATCTGTACTTTTTAAGAAAACATTTAAGGTACCTTTTTATTCGTAACAATATCGTTTAATATTTAAAATAATGTATTTGACTTATCAACTTAATTTACGCCTGGTATATATATTCTTCAAATATTTTTTTATAAATATTAAACAAAATCATGAATAATTTCCAGGGTCATTCTCAACCATACAAAACGGTGAACGCCAAAGCATTAGAAGATTCTCAAGTGATCAAACTACCGATGCGAGCCTTCCAAGAAGTGTTCAAAGAATATCCAGATATATTTGTTAGAGTTATACAGGTATGGAGTTTATATATGTTATATATATTAGTTATTGAATAAAAGTAATGAAAATGTTATATAAGGAAGATTTGTTCTTATTTCGTTTTGAGAAATAATGCTTCAAACTTCATGTTTTCTTTTTATAATGTATTCTTTTTATACGTATTACCGGAGCGCCTGAACGGTATTCAGGAGGCGCGGGTTCGAATCCCGCTGCGTTCAAATTTTTATACGTTTTCTTTAAATGTCTTTTTCAATTTTCCTAAGTGTGGAATAACACTTTAAAAATGTTTAAAAGTATTTAATAAATAGCATTCTCTCTTGCCAAATGATTGTTCGTAGAATAATCTTTGGGTAGCAGAAATTTGTAAAAATCTCTCTACAGAGATGCTAACAACATAAATAAGTTGTAATAAAGCGTATAAGAATTTCGACGCAGCGGCTAGTAGAACGCATGGCTCAGTGGTGAGAGCGCCTGAACGGTATTCAGGAGGCGCGGGTTCGAATCCCGCTGCGTTCAAATTTTTATACGTTTTCTTTAAATGTATTTTATAGTCATATAGTTGGCTAATTAAAATTGGGTAAAATTTAAAAGGTTGATATATTTTTTAAGTAATTGACCATAATTGAATATTATTATGTATAATATTGAAATATAATTATGTTGAAAAACATTTTTTAAAAACGTATAAAAAATTGAATGTAGAAGAATGCAGGACACAGTTTTTTTTTTTTTTTAAGCTTCACGCTGTATCTCGATTACAGCAGGGTAGGCAGAGGCAACCTAGTGTTAAGACACTCCGTTCCCCACTTTCCGCCGAATTGGGAGTCTTGCGTGTTAAGTGGTGGAACTTAACGCCGCGCTTTGCCTCGACACCAGAGCGAAGAAAATGAAAATATAATTTTCACTCCTCGAGTGGGAATCGAACCCACAACCAGTCGTTTACAGTCACACGCTTGTGCCACTGGGCCACAACTGGCCACAGTTTTATAAATTTTCTAAAAATGTTTTTCAAATTCCTAAGTTATAATTAATTTCACACTTATTTATAACCCTATCTTTCCGTATTTTTATATACTTTTTTATTTTTATTCCAGATCATTATGGTACGTCTACAGCGAGTCACGTTCACTGCCCTTCACCAATATCTAGGCTTAAGTGCGGAATTGGTTAATCCTGTAAGTATTATATGTTAAATAATAATTACGACATGTGTAGCTTAATTGTCTAGAGCAGGGCTTCTTAAACTTTTGTCATTCACGACCCCATTTTTGATTGCGAGTTTCTTGACGACCCCATACAAATATATATAAGATAACAACAAATATATATGACATAATAAAAGATTGATGATTTATTTATTAAGTAACAATATACATACCTACATATACATATTCACATAAAAAAATATATAGTTAGAATTCGTTTTGAAACGCCCACTCTAGTGATGTTATAAATATTTGACATTAAAATCTCTCGATCCCAGTATTTTGCTACGCGACCCCATTTGGGGTCGGGACCCATAGCTTAAAAAGCCCTGGTCTAGAGCAGTACATTCAAATGTTTATACTTTTTCTAAACACGTTATATGTTTTCTTAAGCGTGTAAATATAAAAATACTTTTAAAAAAATATAAAATTAAGTTATTTTTATTTAGGTATAAAGAAATAATATTATTTTATTTAGATTTGTTTTGAGTGTTAATTTTTATGCTTCATTTTAATTTATTTTGTATATTTTGAATTGCAAATATTTTAAATTGCTTGCTTTGGTATTAGATTCAAATACCAACAATAAATATTTAAATTCATCCCAATATATATATTTTTTTCTATAATTCAAGGGCAAAGAAAAACGTCGTCCCACAACAATGCCGTCGCCTTCAAAAACTATTAAAGTAGTCGATGCAAGTACTACAATGCATTCACCGCATCACAGCGAAAGAAATTATCCCGAACATATGGTAAGTCAGTGGAACTAAATGTTTGATTTGATTTTTTGTGATTGTTTGAGTGATATATGAAATAATATTAGTGTATACTTTGATGAGTAAATTAAGTGTTGCCATGGCAACGCTTATGTCATTTCTCAAGTATATGACAAACGTATGGAAATGCGTGTTATGTTCATTTTTTTAATGCATTATTTTTAATAAAGGATTGCAAAATACTAATATTTTGCAATTTATAAGCTGTATTTATACGAAATTTTATGCTTCTTTTTCTTCACAAATTATTTTTTGGTTATTTTGAATATTTCGTATAATAGTTGTTTTTAATAACTGTTAAGTCACTTAACATCGTATATATATACTTTGTTTGATTGTATTAAAATGTAGTTAGTATACTTTAAAAATAAAATAAATTTGTTTATTTGTTCATTGTTTTTAGGCTGACTAAAATTGTATTATAATGTATGAGTTCGAGTTATCATTAAACATTTTGATGATGTTTTAATTGGAATGTTTATCATAATATTAAGAATAGTTGAAGAAAGTTGCCAAAATAAGTATAAATACTAAAATAATTTGTTACCCACCCCCGTTTAATAACATTTTTTTTTAACAAATGTTATATGCAAATATTATATGCATATTATATCATAATCTCATCTTATTAACATAACTATGTTTTTTACGTGGTTTGAATTGTATGTTTTTTTTGTGACTAAAACAATATATCCCATTAATGAATAGGAGAGTCCAATGAATGCGTCCTCCCCAATACACATTCAGGGCAGGAAGCGACCGGACATGGTGCCCGATGTCACTTCCAACACGCCACAGAATACGCCTCAGGTGAGATATTAAAAATGTAGATTATATTAAATATTAATAAAATATATGTGAAATGTTTTTTTAGCTTCACGCTATATCCCGCATACAGCAGGATAGGCAGAGGACATTGGCGAGGCATTACGTGTTAAGTGGCAGAACTTAACGCCGCGCATAGCCTCGATACCATAGCGAAGAAAATGGAACTATAAAATATTTTCATTCCTCGAGTGGGAATCAAACCTACAGTCACACGTTTTCGCTGTTATGCCACTGCGCCACGACTGCCGCCATTGTAATATTTAAATATAAGTTAAATATGTGTTTTATATCGTGGCTCAGTGGGATAGTGTCTGATGAACGTGATCGTGAATTCGATTCCCACTTTTGGGAACGAATATGTTAAAACTGTTTTTATTTTTCCGCTATGTTGAGATAAAGCGCTGCGTGGAGCTCCACCGTATAAAACATAATATCTCTATTTAATTTCAAAATGTATTTTATATAATTGTGGCTTTTGTGGCGCAGTGAGTATATGGCTGTAATGGCGATTGGTTGTGGGTTAAATTCCCACTCGTGGTAATTTTATTTTTAAAAAAAATAGTTTGTCCGCTTTGTTGAAATAAAGCGTGGCGTTGAGCTCCGCCATATACCTAATACGCAATGTCTTGATGTCGGCCGGAAGACGGAGAACGGAGTGTCGTGACATTAACTTCTCTTTGACTATTTTCTCAGGACTCTAAACCTGGTGGTATAAAGGCTTGTGCTTAAAAGTTAATATCATGTATAATGATGAATGATCTTGACATAATATATTCGTATAATGTCCAAAATATTTTCTCTTTCTCAATTTTAATTTAAAACAATGCCAAAAAAGGTGTTTTTTTTAAAATTCGGATTAATTGTTTCAGTTACAACCAGATGTACAACCGACTTCGTCTTTCCAAAGACCCAAAGAAGGCTCTTCTTTCAAGAAACATAACACTGATAATTTAGATGAACAGGTACTTTATTTTTCTATACCACAGGCTTCTTCAACTATAGGCACAGCAAAATTTTGGAGTCGAGAGATTTTAATGTTAAATATTTATATATATACCATTTTATATTTAAATGGGGTCGTCAAGAAATTCGCAATCACAAATGGGGTCAATGACAAAAGTTTAAGAAGGCCTATTCTATACTAATATAATAAAACGGTGAAGCTTGTAACTTTGTATGCTTGTAATGGCTAATCTTGGGAAATACTGAACCTATCATAAAAAAATCTTATACAATTAGAAAGCTACACTATTCAGAAGCGCTATAGGCTATATTTAATTATGATTGAACAGAAAGTTCCAAGGAGAATTTTAAAGGGGCCCAAATAGGGGATAAAAGTTGCTAGTGTCTTATATACGTGTTAACAGTAAGTTGAAAAGTATGTAGGTTCTTTTTTGCGTCTCGTCGTCATCATTCTATGGCCAAACAGGCTAAATATCGATATATTACATCAATTTAAATCGATATTATTGATATCGTAATCAATATATAAAATAATGATATGTAATAATATAACTAATTATATCTGAAGAATTATACCTAAACGGACGGCTTGCTCGCCGCATCGCCGCGTGAACTGGCCTTTAGAGTGATTTTTAAAAAAATGAAGTAGCCTATTCTTAACTCAGTGTTATTAACTATGTTTATGCCAACACTCATTACAATCGGTAAAGCGGTTTTGATTTTTCATACTAAATTTCACCCCCTATTTCAACCCTTTACGGGTTGATTTTTGAAAAAGAATGTAGCCTATGTTTGAACCTGGATCTTAAACTATAATCCTTTTGAATTTCATTCAAATCGAACCGGTAGATTAGCCGTGAAAGCGTGACAGACAAACAGATAGACATTCGCATTTATTATATAAGTATGGATTATTTTCATTTCCCCGTTCTGGTGTGACAAGGCAAAGTGCAGCGTTGAGTTCCGCCACTCAAAACACAACTTTTCGGATTTGAACGGAAAGTGGAGAAGAGAATATCATAATATTATGTTCTCTGATGCGGAAAAGAGCGTGAAGCTAAAAAAAAAGGTATCACTATTGAAAACAGGTCGAATTTAAAAATACTATCGACAATTATATTGTTGTTATTTTTCTAGGGTCTAATACAAATAGCAACGGAAGCATTTATCAAAGAGCTGGGACTTGAAGATGACTCACTGTTGAAAGGCAACGTGCAAGTACGAGATCTACCCGCCGGCACTTATATTATGAAGGAGGAGAGTCATAAGGTTTGTTTATATTTATATAAATATAAGTAATTAGTTTAACTTTGCTTTTTCTTATTATTTGTGTATGTATATGAAGATGGGTTGTAACCAAATTCTATATAAAATATAATATTTAGAAATAAGTTATATGAGAAATTAATAAATTAGTGACCGTAATTTATTAACATTCTTCAAAAATAACGAAATTTTCAGAAATATCGGAAAGTAATTAATAATCCCAAATAATTCCATATCCGTAACCGAAACCGTTCAAATATTAGCCCTATATCCTTATCCGATTGCATTAAACGATATTCTTATTAAAATGTTTTATTAAAATATTCTTAATTGAATTTTTCCAAAAGTAACAAATAATCCGGAAAAAGTCATATTCATAATCGTAATCGTAAACAAAATCGATTTTATTCTTCTTATATCCTTATCCGAGCTATTTTTTTAGTCCTTAGTTAGTCTTTTCCTTAGTTAGTCTGTTCCTTAGTTAGTCCTTTTGTTAGTTAGTCTTTTCCTTAGTTAGTCTTTACCTTAGTCTGTTCTTTAGTTAGTCCTTTTGTTAGTTAGTCTTTTCCTTAGTTAGTCTTTACCTTAGTTAGTCTTTACATTAGTTAGTCTTTTCCTTCATATTATTTGATTTTTAACCGTTAAATTACATTATATTAATTATATTATTATTTAAAACAATCCCAGCAATTACATTCATAATTCATATAGTATGTCCCATTATAAATATACAATTATTTATTACGTATGTATGTACAATTATTTTCTTTTTTATATCCGCCAAAAGCTGTATTACAGCGTCGCGGGTGAGCCAGAAATCGTTCAGGTAGATAAGTTTGACAAGAGTGGAGAGTTTGGTCTCTAACATTATATGATTCATAATGCCACTCTTGTATTAACAAGTTATTTAAAATTAAAATACCATTTTAGAATTGAGTCTACCATCTAGAACAGTTGTAGTGTAGAAGTTTTTGTTTTTTATATGCACGTTCGCCATGTTGTAAAAAATCATTTTGTAGTTTTTTTTCTTAAATTCTTATTTAAGATATTTGAATATTAACTTTATTTATTATTATATATTTAAGATATGTCAAAATATATTTTATATTATAAAGAAGATAAAACATTTAATTACGCACAGAAAATAAAGATTTTATGCAAATTTATATTATACTGATGATAAATATTAAAATAAAGTAATACTAAATTTATAAACTAACTCTCTAAAATGACAATTAGTGTTTGACATAGACATGATTTGAAGTGTTTAAATTATCTCATAAATATAATAATTTCATTTTTTTATTTGATATTTTTTCCATTCTCCATTAAAACTAATTATTTGCCACTTTCTTTTCTATATTTATTTTTTTTTTCAACTTCACACCATTTTCGTTTTGGCGGAACCCAACGCCGCGCTCTGTCGTGTTCACCAGAGCAAAGAAATGATGATAATTAAATAATGATTATTACTTCCTATAGAAATCGAACCGCGTCATAAATGCTTAAAAAAAAATAGCTTCACGCTATATCCCGCACACAGCAGGGTAGGCAGAGGGAACCTAGTGTTAAGACATTCCGTTCCCCACTTTCCGCCGAATTCGGAGGCTTGCATGTTAAGTGGCGGAACTTAACGCCGTGCTTTACCTCGACACCAGAGCGAAGAAAATGGAAATATAATTTCCACTCCTCGAGTGGGAATCGAACCCACAACCAGTCGTTTACAGTCACACTCTTGTGCCACTGGGCCACGACTGGCCACAAATGCTTCAAATATTTAATATTGTTTTTAATATCTTGATATTATTTCAATAGGACGTAGCTCTTGTACATCTTTTGTCTGGCGCTTTGGTTGTGTCGCAAAAGGTGGCGGAGGGTGAAGGAGAAGTTCACATGTTCACTGCTTATCCTGGTAAGTAGAGAGAATAGAAATGGGACAATTAATATTATTGCGCCAGTCGTGGCGCAGTGGCACAAGCGTGTGACTGTAAACGGCTGGTTGTGGGTTCGATTCCCACTCGAGGAGTGGAAATGGTTAATATTTCCATTTTCTTCGCTCTGGTATCGAGGCAAAGCGCGGCGTTAAGTTCCGCCCCTTAACACGCAATGCCTCCGAATTTGGCGGAAAGTGGGGAACGGAGTGTCTTAACACTAGGCTCCCTCTGCCTATCCTGTTGCGTGCGGGATACAGCGTGAAGCTAAAAAAAAAAGATTTTGTTATTATCTCTGTTTTTTACATGGTTTTTATAGAAATGTAACACTAACTGTTATTTTAATGGCTGTACTTGGTATAGAGTTTTAATAGAATTTTTTAAATTATTTTCTTACTGGCCAATGATAAAATCTATCTACATAAAATATATAAGTTTGACTGGAAAACATGCATTATCACTGTCAATTCGTCTAATATCAAATTAAAATTTATATGTAACCTAGCCGATTAGAATAGATGATTTTTTAAAACATAACGGATATTTAAGAAAACAACATTGTTGAAAAAAGCTTTTTTATATAGCTTCATTTGAATAGCAGTCCGTCATCAAGAAACGTATTAAAATTTTAACGCAACAAGATTCGAACTCTTGATATCAGCTCAAGCGCTCTGACCGCTAAGCCATGTTTTCATAAAATGCGGCTTAAAAATAATTTTTTTTACTTTTACTATAAATCTTTATTATTGACCAGGTGAAGTCGAAGGTGGTTTAGCAGTGCTAACGGGAGAACCAAGTTTCTTCTCAATAAGAGCTAAGCACTTCTCGCGTATCGCGCTCTTGTCCAAGACGACGGTGTACAGTATAATGAGGGAGCGGCCGTCCGTGGTGCTGCATATAGCCAACACTGTGGTCAGGAGGTTGTCCCCGTTTGTGAGACAAGTCGATTTTGCATTGGATTGGGTGGGTATTTCTTTTATTTTAACGTGTTTTTTGTAGGGTAGTGTGAGAGAAGCTTGGGGTCGAGATACTTTGTTCCCCATTTTTGCTAAAATTTAAGATATTGTGTGTTGAAAGACTTTTAGAGTATTCTAAGTCGGGTTTTGTCTCGTGTGGAGAAATAATATTCTTTATTAATTTTCCGAGTAGAAAATGAACCCATAACATCTTGATTACAGTTAGATAATGTGCCACTGCGCCACTACAACTTTGTTTCTTGTAAATTTCAATTCTCATTCTCTAAACCATTATATTCTACATTCCTTCTTTGTATAAACTTTATATACTGTATACGGGACTAATTTCATACCTAAGAGAAACGAAATGGGAAATGACTATTATAGAAATTATCATTGTGGTTAGGAGGTTGGATTGTTTGGGTGTTTCTTTTATTGATTGAATTATAGTTATAATAAAGTTATTTCACAACTAAATCAAAAAAATCTGATACCAGAGCGAAGGAAATGGAAATATTTAATATTTCCACTCCTCGAGTGGGAAACGAACCCACAACCAGTCGTTTACAGTCACACGTTCGTGCCACTGCGCCACGCCTGACCCCTAATTTTTATTTAGTGAAATCTAATTGCAGTGTTAGTATGGTTAGTCGTCAAGTTCTTGATTGTGAACCTCAGTTTGGACAAAGACTTGCTTCATTTTTTCCATGCATTTTATGTTTTGCTGTGGTAACCCAGTTTATTCCTGCATCTTCTATAATATCATCAGCTTACTGTCTCTTTAGTCTATCTAGTTTTCTGATTCATAGAGGTCCTAGGGCCTTCTTATGGCTTATATTTAAGTGTAGATCATTAGATTGAATAAACAAAATTTTTCAAATGTTTATTTTTAGCTTATGCTTTATATTTTTTTTCCGCCGATTTAGCGGATGTAGGATATGGGACCTAGTGTCAAGACACTCTGTCCTCCATTTTCCGCCCGAAACCGAGACAACTAATTGAACCCACAACCACCGCATGACAGTGAGACTTTGTCCCACTGCGCCAAGAAGGCCCCATGAAATAAAAATAAGCTTGGATCATTCCACTAGGCGGGAATCGAACCTTTCTTGTCCTTAATCCTCATTTTCTGCACTTATTCTCCATATTAACTTTATGGCAAATTTAATACTTCTTCGTTTGCATAATTTTCGCAAATCTTTTTCGATTCTAAAGTGTTATAGTATTGATTTATAAATAAAATCCTATTTTTCAGGTTTTCCTAGAATCAGGCCGAGCGGTTTACAGGCAGGATGAGGAATCGGGTTCAACATTCATAGTCCTCAGTGGTCGATTACGTTCCGTTATTACTCATCCTAATGGAAAAAAGGAGCTGGTTGGAGAGTATGGAAAGGGAGATTTAGTTGGAATTGTAAGTGTTAATGTTTATTTAGTATGGTTTACTTAGTTGTACATTGAAATTAATGAAAAATTGAAAAGTACAATTTAGAAAAAGTATAAAAACTTGAATGCAACGGGATTCAGACCCCCAGTGAAAATAATTTATTTGTAATGTAACTTTTTGTTCAAATTTTTTTTATTCTTTAATGTAACCTATGTCATTGTAAAATTACATCTAAATCGTTTAGCAGTTTTTACTTGAAAGTGTAAAAACACAAACATTCATCCGCACAAATTCTAGCTTATTAGTATTAGTATGAAATATGAAATAGGCCAGTCATGGCTTGTGGGCACAAAGTGAGACTATAAACGCGACTGGTTGTGGATTCGACTCCCACTCGAAGGATAGAAAGGTTCAACATTTCTTGACTCTGGTGTCAAGGCAAAGCATGGCGTGAAATCCCATTACGTAACACACAATGCCTTCAGAAAAATAGGGAATGAAGTGTTTTAACATTAGTTTCCCTCTGCCTACCCTGCTGTGCGCGGGGTACAGCGTGATGCTATAAAAAATGATATGTCTTTTCAGGTAGAAATGGTGACACAAACTCGTCGCAGTACAACGGTGATGGCGGTAAGAGATTCCGAATTAGCGAAGCTTCCAGAAGGACTGTTTAACGCCATTAAACTACGGTTTCCGGTTGTCGTCACGCGTCTTATTAATTTACTGGGACATAGGATATTGGGTAAGTGATATATTAGAGCTTTTGTTATATAAAAAACATCATTTTAATTACTTATTAATTAGATTCACTTTAAACTTTCTTATACTGTTTTGACTTGTTTTTTTTGTCGTCGGCTTTGCTTGAAAGTTTGGATTGTGGAATTGGAATAAACCAAATTTTCTATAACTACTTATAACTTCTTATATTTTTATTAATATGTAGAGGCTATTGTGGAACAACGTCTGTCTATAAATGTGACATTATTTTCATTTTGCCGCTCTGGTAAGACTTAGACGGCATTGCGAAACTAAACAATACTTTTAAATTTGTACTACGATAAAACAGTAACAGAAAGTTTGTATATGTCGTGGCCATATCGTATAATTGACGACTTCATGATATCGTTGACAATATCATGAAATGGTTGCAGTTCATGAAATGACCAACTGATTTTGACGATATCGTTGATTCGTCAACGTTTAACGATTTCGTCATCGACGTTTGGTCATATCGTAAAGTAAGGTGTCCTTATAATATATTTAATATAAATTTAGAATATGTGCGTAAAACTATCTCATTATACATATATAATGGCGATGTTTTTAGACAAAAACACTTTCAATATCTATAGAATCAATTTATTAAAAAAAGTTTAACCTAACCTAACCTAAAACATCTTTTACGTAATTAGATTTATTTTGTGAGAAGATACTTAAAATCAATCAAGATAGGTTAGGTTAAACTTTTTCTATTTAACAGACTCTTTAGTATATAAAAGTAGTTTTTATTATATAATTACTTAAATTTATTATTATATATTATACATTGACTTGAATAAAGTTAAAATGATATATTATATTATATTTATATAAATAAGATTATTTTATTAAGAACATTCATCTTACTTAAAATAAACGAATAATTAATTCCGCTTTTAATTAAAAAAAAACATATTTAAAACTAAAATGTTGACTTTGTTACGAACAGCTGATAAACAAAAAGCACTTCTAGCGCCTCTATCGGTTGCTTAAGTAATTATTTGACGATTTGGTCAAACAATATCGACGAATTCATGAAGAAGCCGCGCGTTTAGTTGACCATATCGTTAAACGTTAGGTTGTCATTGATTTCGTCAAACGACATCATGATCTGGCCAAACGATAATTGGTCATTTCATGAACTGCGACGATTTCATGATATTGTCAACGATATCATGAAATCGTCAATTAAACGATATGACCACGACATATACATACTTAGAATTAATGGACACCTGATACAAAACGACAATAACAGCTATACTATAAAACATAAGGAAATAACGCTTAGTAAAACTCGAGGTCTCGAGAAAAACGTCTTTAAGTTAACGAAAACGAAGTTCCGTACTGTTACTATATTAACATAGATATTAACTCCAAATAAATAAATAGTATTCAGTTAAAGCAATAATAATAACAAAGATAACCTAAATAAATACAGGTTCGTGGCAGAAACCAACAGCGGGCCTAGGTGGCGCTGCCGCCATAGAGTCTCGTCCGTCCCAGCACAATTTCTCGACTGTAGCAGTGGTTCCGGTCAGCGACGATGTGCCTTTGACTGCGTTTACATATGAATTGTACCATTCTCTGTGTGCTATTGGTGAGCTACTTGTGTTTATTTATTATTATTTTTTTATTGAAGAAAGGGGGGCAAACGAGCAGAAGGACTACCTAATGGTAAGTAGTTACCTTCGCCCATGGACATCCACAAGATTAGAAAGGTTGTGGATGCGTTGCCGACCTTAAGAGGGATGTAGGAAAGGAGGGAAGAAGGATAGGGATGGTGGGAGTAGGGAAAGAGAGCTGGCTTACATGCCATCGAACCGGAACACATCACCAGATGTTTGGCGGTTCGTCACGACATGATAGTGGTCGCGAGCCAGTCGGAGAACGAATCTCCTACCATCAAACTTCTGGGTTACCCGCCTTTTACGGGACGCTGCCCAGCGACGGAAGGGAATTGTATTCTAACCCGTCCCCTCACGGGTGATTTCTATTTATTTATGTATATATTTTAAGTCTTTATTGAGGCCAAATGTGGGTTATGGGCACAAAGTGTGATTGTAAAATGAATTGTAATTTTAATGCCATTGTTGTGTCCATGTGTTAAAATAAAATTAATAATTTACTTTTGTCATACATTACAGGTCCAACAGTACGCCTTACATCTGATGTGATAAGAAAACTCCTAGGACTGACCATAATGGATCCCAACAACGAGTACCGTTTGAGTTCTTGGCTCGCACAACAAGAAGATAAGCATAAAGTTAGTTCAAAAATACTTTTTTATTATTAATAAGTATATTGAAAAATCTAATTCAATCTCAATCTCTCGGATTTTGTGATTGACATAAAGAAAATTAAGTGATCCGTCACTCTATTGTTTTTTTCTCGATTTTACTAAAGACTCCATTAAAAACTTTTCATATTAACTACTGTAAAAAAAAACTTATTTTGATTTTATTAGTAAAAAATAGCTTAACTTATAAGATGAAGTGTTTCAAAATAGCGTTTATTACATTTTTTTATTCGTATCGACTTTGTATTTTCAGGTCGCCTTATACCAATGTGATCCAAGTCTCACTCAGTGGACGCAGCGGTGTATCCGTCAAGCTGACTGCATTCTCATAGTGGCTTTAGGCGATAAGCAACCCAGTATTGGGAAAGTAAGTGGTTTTGTTTTCTCTTGGCATTATTAGGACATAAATTTTTTTACGTATGTGCCCAGTCGTGGCCCAGTGGCACAAGCGTGTGACTGCAAACGACTGGTTGTGGGTGCGATTCCCACTCGAGGAGTGGAAATATTTAATATTTCCATTTTCTTCGCTCTGGTGTCGAGGTAAAGCGCGGCGTTAAGTTCCGCCACTTAACACGCAAGCCTCTGAATTCGGCGGAAAGTGGGGAACGGAGTGTCTTAATACTGGGTTCCCTCTGCCTACCCTGTTGTGTGCGGGATATAGCGTGAAGCTAAAAAAAAAAGGGTAAATAATGTAAAATTATGTATTGGCTTTTTTCTAAGTATGTTTAAATAAATGAGGGTTTTATTCTTATTTACACATAAGTTCTTACTTAACATCTTTTTCAGCTTCATGCGTTTTTCCATATATAGGGTTGGCAGAGATTCAATGGCACCCTTATGTTTTATTTATCAGAGCGAAGAGATAAAAATAATTTGAATATAATCTATCTATCCTACTCATCCCATGAATAGAAATCAAACCCAGAACTATCTCGCTTACTGACACTGTACCACTGTACTACTATGATTTCGAACATTTTTAATAATTAAAAATTTAATTAATAAATAAAATTAAAATTTCAAATTCCAGATAGAAAAAGAAATCGAACGTCTAGCAATACGTACGCAAAAGGAATTAGTACTCCTCCACCGCGAGGGGGGACCCAATCCTTCGGGTACCGTCCACTGGTTGAACATGAGGACGTGGGTCAGCCAGCACCACCACGTCAGATGTCCGCATCGTATGTTCACTAGGAAGAGTCAGTATAGGATTGTGAGTGTTGCCTTTATTACTTTATTAGCCTGCAATTTAGGGGCAATATTTTTATTAACTTGCAATGTAGGTATGCTTGTTCACGTGAAGTTTTGGAGATCGATTTTGAAGCCGATGAATCGATTTTTTAAGTCGATAGTTGTGGATTCGATTTTCACCATGGAATTTTTTGCTGTGGGAAAATTGAGTCTTTTGCCGAAGTGTCTCGAAATTTGGCGGAAAGTGGAGAGTGGAGTGTCTTGACGCTAGGTTATTATAGTTTGCTTTGTAACTAGGAAAAAGTGTGAAATCAGTAAAAGGTTCTAATTGATAGTGGTATACACTAAATTTCGCACTAACAAAGTTAAAGACATTAATTAATTATTAACATTGTTCTTACAGCTTCACTCTTTTTACCTAATAGCAAGAGAAAACATACTGCCTTTGTTTACCACTCTCCATCAGAAATCGATGCATTGCGTGTTGAATGACATAATTCAAGGCAGTACTTAGTCATCAAAGAGTAGCTGAGAAATATAATAAAAAAATTAAATACAATAATTTCCTGATTGGGAATCGAACCCACAACCCATCGCTTTACATTCATACCCTATTCCACTCCACCACTGTACCCTTTTTTAATAACACAAACAACGTTATCTAATTCCAGAGCGAGTTATACAGTAAAGTGTTAATGTCAGAAGCAAGTGTCCACTCGGACTTCTCCCGCCTCGCGCGTTGGTTGACCGCCACCGCGGTGGGGCTGGTGCTGGGCGGAGGGGGGGCGAGGGGCGCCGCCCACGTGGGCATGATACGGGCTATACAGGTGAGGACGTGGGTAGTGGGTTCGGATACTATTCAGATAGTATGAAGTGTGGATATTTTTGGAATAGCTTTTCAAATATATTTTTTTAGAAAATGTGTATGAAGCGTCGCTGGTCAGAATGTGTGGCTTGATAGACGGAGCGCTTTCAAATTTTTACATAGAATAATGATTCTCTTAGGATAATTCCTATAAGGATCATTATCCTACAAAATCTTTTATTATAAAGATTTACTATTTATATGGAAGAAAGAACAATTTTGAGTTATATTAATTAATTTGTTTTGTAAGAAATGTTATATAATATAACAATTCATTATTATAATATAATTATTATTCATTTAGGTAGGGACTATTCATCGTTTAAATAGAGAATTTATTGATCCATCAATTGGTAAAACTCTTGTACATGGGTTGTGTAAATATTAACGTTAGCTATGCTACCGACAATTAATTCAAGAGTCATACATTCATAAATTCGACAGTTTAATTCAAGAGTCATACATTCATAAATTCGACAGTTTAATTCAATAGTCATACATTCATAAATTCGACAGTTTAATTCAAGAGTCATACATTCATAAATTCGACAGTTTAATTCAAGAGTCTTACATTCATAAATTCGACAGTTTAATTCAAGAGTCATACATTCATAAATTCGACAGTTTAATTCAAGAGTCATACATTCATAAATTCGACAGTTTAATTCAAGAGTCATACATTCATAAATTCGACAGTTTAATTCAAGAGTCATACATTCATAAATTCGACAGTTTAATTCAAGAGTCATACATTCATAAATTCGACAGTTTAATTCAAGAGTCATACATTCATAAATTCGACAGTTTAATCCAAGAGTCATAAATTCGTAAATATTACAAAACAATATAAAATGGTATTTAAAATCTATTTACATACGTAAATTTTGATTATCTTTACAGGAGGCTGGTATTCCCATCGACATGGTGGGTGGTGTTAGTATTGGAGCGTTTATGGGAGCTTTATGGTGTATGGAGAGGAACATTACTACTGTCACTCAAAAAGCAAGGGAATGGTCCAAGGTGTGTTTATGAAACGTTAATTGAATTGATAATATATAGAAGCAAAAGAATTTATATAAATTAGATTTATTTACAGTATAATCATTCATCAAAACATGAGAAATTTATAATAATAAAATTGTATCTGTAGAATTTTCTTTATAAATAAAGTTTGAAATAATTACCACAACTGAAAATATGCACGGATGAAGATCATTCTGTACTTTTTTTACACACAGCAGGGTAGGCAGAGGAAACCTAGTGTTAAGACACTCCGTTTCCCTCTCTACAGAATTTTTAACCTTTTAAAAATTGAAAAGGTTATAATCTTTAAAGTTCTTGTCATACTGTTATTTTTAGATTTCTTCAAGCACTAAGACCGCCTTTGTATAATGTTTTAAATTTGTAAAAAATTTTCTTGTATATTTTTATTGTATGCTATAAAGTCTATTCTATTCTATATTTATATTTTATGGTATTTTTGTAATAAGGAGTTATCTTATTAAAATTTCATATTATAAATTATATTACGTAAAAAGTTATATTCAATTTTTTTTTGTAATAAAATATTCGAAATATATCATCTATTTCTAGCTCTTATTATAACAATATTTAACAGAAGCTGTTACATTTTTTTTAATGTTTTAAAATGTGCCAATAATGTCAATATTTCAATTTTTAAAATATTTTTTATAATCTTCAGAAAATGACACAATGGGGTAAACAACTCCTGGATCTAACCTACCCAGCCACATCCATGTTCTCTGGGAAGCAATTCAATGCCACCATAAAAACTACCTTCGGAGAGGTCCATATAGAGGATCTATGGCTGCCATACTTTACAGTCACTACTGATATAAGTTCTAGTTGTATGAGAGTACATAGGCATGGTAAGTTATTCTTTTTTTTTAATTTTATAGGAAATATATGAGTTTTAAATTTTTTTTTTAAAGAGAAATAATATGATCTTTTGTTTTAGTTATTTTTATACAATTTAAAATGAAACTCTTTTGAAGTGTTTTTTGGTATTGGAAAATACATTTTAGTATAGATTTCTGTCAATAATCTGTGACTGGATGATGGATTACTGTAAAGTGTTCGAATTGTCGGGTTTTCTATAATGTATTTTCGAATACTAAAAGTATACGCGATAAGTCAATCAGGTTAAAAGTAGTTTAATTTCAAGAAATGATAAATTGAAGCTGTTATTACAATTTATAAGGTCAACTATTTTTTTACATATATACTGTAAAAAATAAAATTATTTTATGAAAACCTATTTTAAAAAAGCAGAAATATTTGAATGTAGTTGAATTTGAAAACTCTTGCCTCTTGAAAAGTCATGGTTAGCGGTGGATAGGTAAGCGCTTGGTCGGTTTTCTGTAGTCGCGGGTTCGAATTCCGCTTAAATTAAATATTTGTGTATTTTTCGTATCCTAAGTATAAGAATAACCCTTAAAAAATGTTATAATATTATTTTCATTCAAGTGCTAGTTACAGTCTTAAGATTAAAAATTTATATTATAACAATTGTATGTTGTTGTATTTACTGATATATTGGGTTCATTATGGTTTCATTTATAAGAAAAATTGTACTGACAGCTTCAGATATAAATATCATACTTTTAATAAACATAAATTATATTTTAGATATAAAAACTGAATCCATATTTAAATTACATTTATTTTTTTATGTAAACTTTAAAATGACTTGACAAATTTCGTTTAAATGTCGGTAATAAGTTAAATAAAATTTTTAATTATAATTAATATATCACAATTAACACAACACATTCATGGACAGGAAATTTTTGTGTGTCCTTATATTTTATTATATGATTTGCTCCTTCTTGCACGAACACTAACCCCGAAGTTATTTTGGATCAATGGTTTCAAAATTTCATCATATATGGGATATATTTGTTTATTTATATACATTATTATATTAAATGGTTATTAAATAAAAAGATTTATAATATAAATAATATTATATAATTATTTTACATATAAATATATTATGTCAAAGCTGAAGCATATTTTCACAATCAAATACAATACAGATAATATTAAGAAACGTCACTTTTGACAGCTAGGTTTTTTTTTAAATATCGATGTTTAATGCATGCTATTGAATAAGTTGCTTTAACGATATCCTGCCGACCAGATGTGGCTATGTCGTGAATATACATAAACGATTTTTATTTTATTTTTTATTTAACTTGCGGATTGTCTATGCCATCATACGATTGTCAATATCTATGGTGGGTGACGTCAGGACTTCGATGGAGGACATACAGATAAGAAATCCTACGAAGTTAGAGCTATATAATTCCGCTACAGTGATTTTTTTAATTTGTTTTTTTTTTTAATTTTATCCCCTCATAACCACACTCACTTGCATTTATGTGTACGTCCAGTAAATGTTCTAAGTGTGTTTTTTTTATATACAAACGAATATTTTTCAGACGAACCTATTGACTGTATACGAATCCGACATTTGCTTAGTGTTGTCATTGTTTATTAAAAAAAATAAAATAAAAAAAAAATAAAACGAGCGCTTGTGATTGGTTTACAAAATAACGCTTAATTTGGGAGTTTCAACTTGTCCAATGTCGGGTTGGATGTTAATAATATAATTTCACTCACGCCATTCATTAAAATTATTCCATCTTCATGTATATGCATGAGTGTGGTTCTCCATTTTTTTAAATACTATTATCTTAATTTAATTTTCATCACTGTAGTCTTTTAGTTTGTAGTTTAGGCCTTACGTAATTATTAGTACTTAGGAACGTCTCGCATGCTCTCGTTTAGATGTAATTGCACGTAAATCCAGTCATTGATGTTGTTTTAGAGGAAATAGGGCATATACAAACTTTTAATAGTACAATATATAGTGTAATAACTTATTAGTGGTTAATAAATATACTATACTCTTTATTGCACAAAAAAAATAAATAAAAGAAAATACATGGGAGAGAAACAAACATATAATAAATATAGCATGACGTTAGTATTTCCCTTTCGTTTTTTTATATAATCCTGGCATGTTTTATCATTTTTCATATGTTTTCATCCTTCATTTCATGTTAAGCTTTTTTATATTGTCATTTTATGTATTTAAATATTTTTTGAATTTTTGAAAATATTATGTGTCGGTAGTTAATATTTGATTATTTTTACTTTCATAATGAAATTTAGCAATTATTATTCGATTAATTAACTATATTAAACGTATCTAATTATTTTTAAGAACACGCCCATTAATTGACCGGTAGTGTTGTATATATCGTAATACATATTGAGGATGTTTCTTTTTAATTCTTTATTCTCACCTATTTAACTCTTACAAGCTGCTGGTTGGCTTCTCTTTATCTTTTATCTCTTATCACAGTTTCCTTTCCATGGATTGTGTTAAATTAAAAAAAATATCGATTATACACAAATTCTTTCTATAAAACACTGGTTGTGGGCACAAAAATACGTATTTGCCACCGATTTTATTGAATTGGCAAAGAAGATTTTGTGATAAATTAACTAGAAAGCGCGTCACAGGTTCCCTATGGCGTTACATACGCGCTTCGATGTCGCTCAGCGGGTACATGCCCCCCCTCTGCGACCCAGTAGACGGCCACCTCCTATTGGACGGCGGTTACGTCAACAACCTGCCAGGTAAACCAATCACAAAGCACCGTTGTGCGAACGTTGACCAATCGAATGCGTTGTTATTTGTGTACTTGATTGTGATTGGCTGAGTGTAAATATTTCACTTTTTTTTCAATTTTTGGGTGATGGTTATGGTTTCGGTTCGGTTCGGTTCGGTTTTATTTATTATTAATAAAAAAAAATCGTAATGTTACGTCGAAGTGAAACATAGTAAGTCTAGTCAAATAAAAAAAATACATTTCGCGTATTAATATAAGCCAATAAACGTGTTAGATAGAATTTTTAAAATATAAAAAAAAATACATGGAATACATTGAAAACACTAATATAAATATGATATTATTTATAATAATGTATCATTAAAAGCAATACCACAGTCTAATATTTACACTCAGTTGAAAAGGTAAGTGATGGCAACACTGGCACTTGTCTGGACAATTACTGGCAACACAGCTATGGCTAGGTCTCATTTATTGATTGATTGATTGTTCAGACAAATTAGTGGCTAAGTGTTTGATTAGGCATGCTATGGCGATACTGTCGTGCGTCGATGAGTATTGCCGGCATATTCCCGCCGATCTGCGATCCTATGGACGGACATCTTTTGTTGGACGGATGTTATGTGAATAATGTGCCAGGTTGGTGTTTTTTTTTAATTTGTTTTTAAATGTTTTCTTTTTTTTAATTTTTGGATTTGTGTGGGTAGGAATTTG
Source organism: Dryas iulia moderata (assembly GCA_019049465.1). NCBI lineage: Eukaryota > Metazoa > Arthropoda > Insecta > Lepidoptera > Nymphalidae > Dryas > Dryas iulia. Next base: position 13,923,276 of record CM032417.1, read on the forward strand.
ACGTATGGCTAAGAACGTTACGTTGAAAATTTCATACGTTTAGCAAATTTTAATTTAAAAGATTTTAATTATGTTTGTGGAGAACAGAGTGTTTTGATACTATTACATTGTCTCTGACTGACTAAACGGTAAAATGTGTATAGTTGTTTTGCTAAATATAATTTTCTGATGATTTTAATTTTTTTATATGAATTGGTGTTTATGAACGTAAATAAATAAATGAATTTTGAATTTCAGTGAGTGACATGCTACAGATATACTGTCTAAATAAATTAGCCTATATTTTGAATTGAAATAAGATGATATGTTATATTTTACTATGTGTCACATAATATAAGAAAAAAAAACTGAATTTTAGTAAACTGCTTCCTTACCAAGAATAAATCAAAAATAAAAAAAAATCTGGAATATAAAATACCAGTTCGAACGAAATCTTTAAAATAATATAGATGAATACATTTAATTCCAATAAAATAATTTAATTCTAATTTATTATTGTATCCCAATTTCAGCGGACGTGATGAGGTCTCTAGGTGCCAAGCACATCTTGGCCATCGACGTGGGCTCCCAAGACGATACGGATCTCACCAACTATGGGGATGATTTGTCTGGCTGGTGGTTGCTATGGAAACGGTAAGATATAACTTTTAACTTAATTTCCACTCTGAAAAATGTTTATACATCTTTATAAAAGCGCGGGACGTGTTCTATATTTCTTAATCTAGGTTACATCTGTTTCGGTCTCTGAAATTGAATTTATTACCATAATTATCCCCAACGTGGTGCAGTAACAATGTATCTGACTGTAAGTAAAGTATAGATAAAAGTGAAAAACATCTTTATGCCAGAGAGAGATTTTCATTTTAATTTGTTATTTTATATATTATTTTTTTGTATGATTTTTTATTTCTTTTCAGATGGAATCCATTCACTACTCCAGTAAAAGTGCCCAATCTGCCTGATATTCAAAGTAGACTGGCTTATGTATCTTGTAATAGACAATTAGAGGTATGTAATACATTTACTAGTGTCAAATATAGAAAAAAAGGCGTGGTACAAAGGGACAAAAAAAGAACCTAGTGTCAAGACACTCAGTTCTCCCGAAATTGAACAATTTACGTGTTGACTGGAGGAACTTAACCCCGCGCTCTATCTTAGATCAGATTAGAGCAAAAAAATGAAAATTTAAATATAATAATAATTCCTCCAACTGGAAATTGAAACTGTCGCTTTCACAATTTATGAGGACGGTGGACGTCGGCCTTAATCATCTTAATTTTTTAAATATTTATTTTAAAGTTTTATTAACATATTTGCAATTTGAAAAAGACATATTTGAAAAAAATCATTCTGGCCTACTGGTCAGCATTGCGTTCTTCTTCCAGTTGCTTTGAAATTCAAAAAAATATATCGCTGGTTCAAACCAATCTGTGTTGTGTCGTTCATGTTAATTTTGTTATTGTTAAATTAATAATTAAATACTGAGGCTATTCGTGGCCTGTGAGCAAAAAGTGTGACTGTAAACGCGACTGATTGTGGGTTCGATTCCCACTCGAGGAATTGAAATATTTAATATGTCCATTTTCTTCGCAAAGTCGAGGCAAAGCGCAGCGTTATGTTCCATCACTTAACACGCAATGCCTGCAAAATTTAGTGGGATGTGGGGAACGGAGTGTCTTAACAGTAGACACCTTCTTTCTACCCTGCTGTGTGCTTTATACTGAGTGAAGCTAAAAAAAATATTTCCTCAACTAGGAATTAAACTCACAAGCATCGCTTTTACATTCAAACAATGTCCTCTATCACGATGACCTCATTAATTTAAATTTTGATACTAAATTTAAAATTTAAATTGTACAGGAAGTAAAGAAATCGGACTACTGCGAATACATCCGGCCACCGATAGACGCGTACAAGACGCTGCAGTTCGGGTCGTTCGACGAGATCCGCGAGGTCGGCTACCGGCACGGCTCCGCCTACTTCGAGGGGCAGCGGCGCGGCGGCGGCGGCGGCGTCAGCGGGGCCGCCGCAGAGGGCAGGAAACACGACAACCAGCCCGCTTTGACTGAGTTAGTGTTGGGATTTTGAGATTTTTGGGGTTTCGGGTATTTTTAGTGGGGGTAGGATGGGAGTTTTTTAGTGTTTTTTTTTTTTCGCACACAGCAGGGTAGGCAGAGGGAACCTAGTGTTAAGACACTCCGTTCCCCAGTTTCCGCCGAATTCGGAGGCATTGCGTGTTAAGTGGCGGAACTTAACGCCGCGCTTTCACCTCTGATACTAGAGCGAAAAAATAGAAATATTAAATATTTCCACTCCTCGAGTATATATTTCCACACCAGTCGTTCCCCAACAGTTTTTAAGGAATGTACTTGTATTTGTGGTGATGGACGGTAGGAGACATGATAGCTTGCTTTGTCTGAGTTAGTGGTTGATTGTGTTCTTGTAGGGAGTGGGAAGGGGTATTTGAGATTTTTGTCAATTTCAGGGAATTTTTTAATAATTGTTTTATAATTTTCAAGGAATAAACTCTAATAAATCGCGATGGAGTTTTTTAGAGACTAATCTCTAAAAAACTCCGTCGCGACTTGCATTGCATCTAAATGCAAACTTTCACTTTTCTGCGTTCAGTATAAGCTTATAAATTAAATAACAACAACCTGGAAATGTAAATTAACACTTCTTACTTCCCATCATAGTTGTTAGCACAATTCACTTTCCAAACAAAAATTACATTTTTAAAAAACTTATTATAGTAAAAACTATGATGAAAAAATGCATAAAGCGAAGTATAATTATTGTTGTTATTAAATTCAAAAATTCAACCGACATTCTTGTATGCTTAAAAATACTATTTTATGAAGTGACATACGTAAGTAGTATACGTTGCTAAAAAAACGTGTCGTTTACTCATTATTTAGCATTATTAAATTTGTACTATTGTACCGACGGATTTAAGTCCTGTAAATGATTCTGAGAGTAATCTTATTTTTTTTTTGCTTCACGCTGTATCCCACACACAGCAGGGTAAGAAGAGGGAACCTAGTGTTAAGATACTAAGATACTACGTTCCCCATGCACCGCCGAATTCGGCGGCATTGCGTGGTAAGTGGCGGAACTTAACGCCGCGCTTTGCCTCGACAGCAGAGCGAAGAAAATGGAAATATTTCTACTCCGCGAGTGGGAATCGAACCCACAACCAGTCGTTTACAGTCACACGCTCGTGCCACTGCGCCACAATTGACCCTAATCTTCATTTTTTTCTCTATTTTCAGCTACACATTCACGGATCTAGCTCAAATGGTGTGTTCAGTAAGAACAGCTCGTGATGCCGACGCGGAGTCGTCTTCCTCCTCTGATTATGAGGACCAGAGGCACTTTGAGGGTTACGCGAGTGAACCCAGTGCTGGTATACTTGAGGTTAGTAACTTGTATATATTATTGGTTGTACTGAACGGAAAATCTTTGTCAAAAAAATTCTAGAAACTTTCTCTTAGAATACATGGTACTTAAAGAAACTGATATGCCAAATTTTAGCTTTGTACGCTAAATACTTTCTGTTTAAGTATTAGGAAAAAAATATTTATTTTAACTCGTAATACGTAATTTTTCAAAATATAAGGTATTTTAAGGTTAGGTCATTTATTGTTTTGAATTTTGCCTAAAGTAGTTACTATAGAAATTTTAAAGTTATAGTAAATACCAGCTTACCAGCGTCGATTTAGTAATGAATAAACGAATAATTACTAAAATGAGGCAAAAGAAATTGCCTGTTAGATGTGAACAAAACCTTCGACATAGCTTAATAGGCTGGAGCTGGAGTACACAACATTTTTTTCCAACTATCAAATTTTCATGGTGTGCCAAAATCACATTTCCGTATTTAAAATTGTAATCATATAATAAATATAAGATTACAAAAATGCCAATGTGAAATAACAATACATATGGATATAGTATATTGTATTTGTAATCTAGATATATACCTAGAATTCAAGTTAACTTGAGTACTCAAGTTACTTATTTAAGTTGAAACTTGTAAATAATTTTTAATATCAGGTATATCTATTATTATATTAGTAGTATTATTATATTAATATTATTATATTAGTAGTATTATATTATTATTATATTAGTAGTAGTATTATATTAATAGAGAAGCCATTGTTGCGCAATTGGACAGCATCTGAGTGCAAATGCTATTGGGTGTGGGTTCTATTCCCATTAGAAGGAATGGTTGTTAACAATTATTTAAAAAATATTTCACCGATCCAGTAAGACTAAATCAGGCGTTGAGATCCACCAATCAATACGTAATGTCTTAAATTTAAACGGAAAGTAGAGAACATAGTGTCTTAACACTACATTCTCCCTAATTATTACTGTAATATTATTAAGAACATTTGGGTTTTGCCTAGATGTCGTCAAGCATAGAAGAGGGCGGGGCGTGGATCAGCGATACGGAACTGGTGGGCACACAAAAATACATGCACGAATAACGATTTGGTTTATAATCATATTTCTTTTTTTTTTTTTTTTTTGGGAGCATATAGGTAGCTTATGTGTAATGCTTTTTGCGATAACGATTGAGCTTGTATAGGATTGGTTTACTTCTGGTTATAGAATTATGTGCTATTTTTTGCGTAATGTGACTGTGTCTGACTGTAAAGGCGATTGGTTGTGTATTCGTTTCCCAATTAAGAAAATGGTTGTATTTAAATTATTTATTAATACAAATCACGGCGTTTAATGACCGGGTGAAATCCGGATAACGGAGTGTCCCTTCTAGGGGAGACCCTATAAGGGAAAAATCGTGGAAAAAGTTATCTCCCTATTTTTTTGAGCTTTATTTGCTTAGAAAAATAAATTTTGTTTTAAGTTAATATTTAAAGTAATTTAGTTAAATTATAAAGAAATTTATGTTGAATACTTTCAATACATATACATACATACATTTGTACAATGTATGTACACGCGTAATTTAATTATATCCTGCTGCTATATATCTGCTAAAATTTATGTGAAATTAAAATATAAAATGCATTCTTTAAAAGTACATTTTTACCAACAGTCTTATTTTTATCGTTATCGTATGAAGCTATGCCAAGTTTCAAATATTTAACTTACTAAATTGCGCTTCTTTTTCATCCGACTAATGACATTTAGAAATTTTGACACTTAGATGTCAAATAGAAAGAGATAGAACGATATACATAATGCTGTTTCATGCTAAATAGATCTCTTTTTTTAGCATTGTAACATTACTTTTTTTTCCAATTTATCTTCATTCTTATCAGGCATATGGCATAACATTTTTGTACAAAATGATATAAGCTAACTTTAAAAAGAGTAAATCAAATATAATGTTAATATTTACATACTTTGGGGTCAATAATAAACGCTTTTTTAACTACTTTATTTTCTTATCGTATAATCAACAACACATTGGTCTAATTATAGTTGAGTTCTGGGTTCGAATATGACCTAATACATATGTATGCGAGATTGTTGTAAATGTAAATATGTATGTTTTTATTGTGCGTTTTTATTTGTGTGTGAGAGTAACGTATATGTGTATGTGTTATCTGTATGCGTTAAATTTCTGTGTGTTTATGGTCGTCATTTGGAAATGCTATTTCCGTATTATTATCATTTTTAAATATGTATTTTTTTTTAATTTTTTTTAGCGTCACGCTGTTATCCCGCACACAGCAGGGTAGACAGAGGGAGCCTAGTGTTAAGACACTCTGTTCCCCACGCACCGCCGTATTCGGAGGCATTGCGTGTTAAGTGGCGGAACTTAACGCCGCGCTTTCACCTCTGATACCAGAGCGATGAAATGGATATATATTATATATTTCCACTCCTCGAGTGCAAATCGAACCCGCAACCAGTCGTTTACAGTCACACGTTCGTGCCACTGCGCCACGACTGGCCCCTAAAATGGCCCTGGCAAAGAATTGTATTTAAATTATTATGATTTCCACGCTCTGTTAAGACAGTTATGACGTTGACTTCCGCCATTTTAATACGCAACGTTTTGAATTTAGGCGAAAGCCGGAGAACGGAGTGTCTTGTGCCTAGGTTCTTTCTACCTTACTATTCAGAAAGAAACGTGCTTATTCAAGTTTAAGACCAATGTGTTGTACTAAAATCGTTTAATAAGGGGTGAACGGAATTAACCTTTTTATTGTTTAATTTTCTATATTATTAAAGATTATTGATGAATTAAAATAGAATTTATATAATAAAAAAATCAAATATTCATTATGCTTGTCAATTAAGCTTTTTTATACTTATTCTTGCACAATATAACTTTTTTTTGTTTTTATTATTAAAGAAATGTTGACAATATATGTATTATAATTATACATTTAAGGTGTTTAATAAGAAGATTTATTTTTACATTTTGAAAAAATACCTACCTGTTACACACTTGCGTTGAAATAGTTGTCACATTGTTTTAAGATTGACAGCAATTTTTGTTCGAGTCAGCATTTCTATTAAGCGTAATTCATTTTCTTTTACAACTGTTTACGCATTTACAAATACTATTGCAAATTCCTCACGTCATATTCATCAATAGTCTACACCACTACATGAAGTCATTCTTGGATGAAGGTAATATATCGTATAATTTAAATTTTGTAAAATTTAACTATTGAGAATTCAGTCAAAATGAAGAAAAAATAAATTAATATTATATTTACTATATTGTTGCAAAAAAAACTGTATTGCATTTATAAAAAAAAGCAATCAATATTCTTCTGAAAAACTCGTGTTGGGATTTTCTTTTCAACTAAGTAGCAAAAGATCTTTGAAATTTGTAAATCCGACATATCACCTTCATCTAAGCATATCTTTATTTTTTAAAATAACATACAATATATTAACAAAAAAAAACATTCATTTACAGGAAGGACTACGCGCACGACGTGTAGGAGGATCTCTCTCGCTATCAGAAGACGAAATAGATTCCGAAGCTGAGGTCTACGACCCGTTAAACAAACGTGGGGGCAGATGAGACCCGACCTTGCACGATTTGTGCAAGGCGTTATACACATACGTGCAAGGTGAGAGGGAAAACGTGCAAGTTGAGAGGGAAAGTGTGAAAGTTGAGGACGAAAGTGTAAAAGTTGAGGGGGAACGAGTGCAAGATGATATTGAAATGTGATTCGAATGGACTGTGTTATTTGTTAAGTATTTTAGTTTTTGTTGGTATTTGAATTTATGATGCTTATGTGATTATTTTTGGGAATGATTTAGAATGCAATAAAAGTAAGGTGTTATAAGCGTATAAGAATTTCGACGTAGCTGGATGTGACGCATGGTTTAGTTGTCAGAGTGCTTTCCATGCATACAAGTTCGAATCCCGCTGCGTTTAAATTTTTATATGTTTATAAAAAAATATATATTTCATATACTAAGTTTACTTGAAAAATGTCAAAAATTTTTAGTATCTATGATAGATATTTTTTTGTTTATTTCGTTATTTGATACGAGCTGCTATGTATATAGATTCATTTTAAACCCATACTAAATGTATGTTATACTTTAACAAGGTAGCAATCGTATTGTTAATATTCTTTATATTTAATAAGTAGTTAGATAAAAATAATTCAATTTTTTATTACTTATACATTATGATTTATAAACAATTGATATTTAATACAATAATATAAAATATACGATTGTTCGATAACTGAGACTTTAATAATTGAAACTCAATTAATGAAATTTTAATACTAAGAACTACTTGCAGAATAAAAAAGAATATATACTAAAGTTGTATTAATATAAAAGAGGCACTTGATATTAAAAAAAATAGTTTACGACATTTAGAGGTAATCTTTAAATTTTAACTTAACTAAAAGTTATTTAAATTTCAATATAAAAAACATAATTCGGGTAATTAATTATTATTAATATTTCCATACATCAATGGGAAATAAAGAATTTTTTTGACTTTGACTCTGCTATAAGGTTAAAAGTATGAAGTTGAAAAAATGACTTTAAAAATCAAAATCTGCATACAATCGTGTAATCTATAACTTCAATAATAATTCAAATTCTTAGCTATTCTCATAGTATTTTAAATAAAAAAAATGTTAGCTAAACAACTTTTATTAGCGCACAACATATAATCTTTATTATGTAAAATTAGATGCTTCCAGAATAAACGTGATGTAACTCACATTAGATTAATAAATAATAGTTTAAATATGTATTCAAGTTTAGTATTAAATTATTATACATAAAAAATATGGAATAGTTATAAAAAGTAATTAAAACAGCTGTTATTAATACTGCCATTGCAAAAATATGGAATTTTACTAAAAAAGTTTAGTAAATAATTTAATTTTACTTATTGTTTGTAGCAATAACAAAAAAAATGTCTAAATTAAGGCGTTTTAGTTAAAGGATAGGAAATAAGATTGGTTCAGCTCAAAAAGCTTCCAAGCCAAAGCCCTATAAGCTTTTAAGCTGAAAACATTTTGTATGTTTCTTTTTAAATTAATACATCTATTAAAAAGTATGGTATATTATTATAAAAAAAATTGAATATTCCAAAGAATAATGTGATGCTATCAATAATTTCACTGTAAATAGTTTTTTTATAGTAATTTGCAAAAGTTCTTAAAAAAATAATGTTAATCGATTTTAAATTTCATAAATAAATTAATTAATTTTGTTATGAGGCAGTGGTAGATGATTGTGGGTTCGATTCCCATTCGAACATTTTATGTTTATAATGTTTTTGTTTAGGCATTTTTGTTAATATAATTAATATATTTGAATAATGTCAAAATGACAGCTAATTCTTCAATAATTAAATGCATTCTAGTTAGTGAATACTACTAGGCTTAACGATTAAATTAAATAGTTATACTTACATATATTTACATATATTTCTTTCCTGTGCATAATTTTTTTAATATATTTTTTTTGAGAAAAAAGAAACATTGTAGTTATGCCATTTTATATTGACAGCTTAAAGTAGTTTTTAAACAACTAAGCAATATATTAGCAATGAAGTATTCTATTCAAAATGTTAGAATAATTTTAAATCTAGGTATAGATATTTAGAAGTTTTAGATACTAAACATGTTACAATTGGAATTATTGAAAATTCATATAAATTGAATATATTGTGCCATTATTACTGTTATAGTAATTAGTATGTGGTAAGGTCAAATTGTTCTGGAATAAACTATTGGTTTAGTAGTAATCTACTTTAAACAGCAGAGAGAAACAGGATCTTTGTGACTATTTCTTTTGTTATTTTAATCTGCTTCACTTAAATCTATTAAAAGCAATGTATAGCAATTTATATAAATGTTCGGATGAAAACTTGACGTTCAGTTTCATGTTTATCTAGATATGTATATAAAAAAAACACTATATAATATAAACATGTATCTTCACGACGTATATACATGTATATACGTGACGTATATTTGTGGCCAGTCGTGGCCCAGTGGCACAAGAGTGTGACTGTAAACGACTGGTTGTGGGTTCGATTCCCACTCGAGGAGTGGAAATTATATTTCCATTTTCTTCGCTCTGGTGTCGAGGTAAAGCGCGGCGTTAAGTTCCGCCACTTAACACGCAAGCCTCCGAATTCGGCGGAAAGTGGGGAACGGAGTGTCTTAACACTAGGTTCCCTCTGCCTACCCTGCTGTGTGCGGGATATAGCGTGAAGCTTTTTTTTTTTTATAACCTGTGATCAAATACAATTATTTTTATTACTTGTTGACGTTCTACCTGATGTTAATATGTGCTAAGTTATAAAACTGGCACTGATAAACAATTTCAATGGTACAACGTTCAAATTGCATAATTCGAACATAGTAACAGGTCTTTTATTATGCAATATCTCAGTGAAAGAAATGAAAAGAACTGAGAAATCGGCCACTAAGCAAGCATTTTAGTATTATTCCAGAACTTTGTTGTTCCTAATAATATATCTAGCACTTCCCTGTATAACTTTGTACTTAGTTATCTTTCATATTAAGATTATCATAAGTAGGAAATTATAACTATATAATTCTATGGCCCTTAACTAAAGTATTGTAACTGTGTTTTACCAATTTTACTATAGAGGTGCGTCTGACTGTAAACGCGAAGGTTGTGGTTCGATTCCCATTCGATAGAGTGAACATTTAAAATGTTCATATCTTTGCTCTAGTACTATAGACAAAGCTCGGCATTGAGTTTCGCCACTTACCAAGCAAGTTCTCGATTTTCGGGCGGAAATTGGAGGACGGAGTGTTTCAACACTAGGTCCTCTCTAACTAACCTGATAAACGGAATAAGCGTGAAGTTCAAATAAATGAAATAAATAAATAAATCAAACATGGAAATTTTGAAATAAAGGGGACGGCTAAAAGTGGTTTAAATAGTGCTCTAAGATTTTTCTTACATCAATTTATTAGATGTATGAAGCTAATCAAAGCGTGTTCAAGAAGAAGGGAATGGGTAATTTCTATACTTATATAACTGTATCATTATGCCACTTGATTTTAACTTGTTTCCAAGATTTGTTACTGTGAAAGCCTGTTCTATAAGTAATATTAAGAGTTTAATGGTAAATGTATGGAATATATCTAAAGTATACCACATTTATCTTGTCTCTTAGAAATTAAGTTTAAGTTTTACCGTTTCGTGCTTTTACCATTAAAATTGGTAAAGCTTAAATATATTTAAAAGCTCTTAAGATTTATAACATTAACCAGGCGTTTACAGTAAACATATATATAACCTAAAACCATATATAGAAAAAAAAGCCGAAATTATATAGCATTTAGAAGCATATAAAGAAATAAGCTAACTTAGTTAATTTAAATACATATTACGTGCGTACAGCAGCTTTCTTATAATATAATATAAATGAATAATTGTAGTATTTAGTGACTTGTATGTAATAGTATGACTGAACGTAGTTAAGTTCCGCCAACAAAGGCACAAAAATGAATTGAGTATTCAAATACCAAATCTCGATGTATATGTATATGTTAGTTGATTAATGTCTGTCAATAAATGCTCAAACCTTTTAATGTTGTTTTATTTTATAGCTTATAGCTTAACGAATGCATATTATGTCTGTTATTATAACTAAAATTGTACTGGTTTTATGTGTCCGAAGTGGTAAAGAAGGTATCTAGATCCCCGTCTTACTGAGTAGTCTGACCAGCAGTACTTTTTTTTTTTTTTTATGGAATAAAGGAGGCAAACGAGCTGAAGGCCCACCTGGTGTTAAGTGGTTACCTTCGCCCATAGACATCCACAACATTCAAGTTATGGATGCGTTGCCAGCCTTGGGAATGTAGGACAGAGGGAAGGATGGGAATGGTGGGAATAGGGAGATCTGGCTTACATGCCATCGAACCGGAACACATCATAAGATATTTGGCGGTTCGTCTTTGACATGATAGTGGTCGCGAGCCAGTCGGAGAACGAATCTCCTACCACCAAACTACTGGGTTACCCGCCTCTTACGGGACGCTACCCAGCGGCGGGGGGGAATTGTATTCTTAACCCGTTCCCCCACGGGTAAACTACTGGGAGTATCTTTTTCAATACACTTACCGAAACAAGGACTTTAATTTGTCGGGTCGTAAATTAATTTCTGTAACGAGCACCTAGTATCAGTAACTCTATTGAGGAAAAAATTCTAGTAATACTGGCAATGGCTTATATTCTACTAATAGATAGCGTCTAGTGGTTTGATTTTGTCGAAATGTTACCTTTAATATGCGGTTCCTTTGAAATAGTTTTACCGTAACATGTAATTTAAAACAAAATAATACACCAATACATTTAGATAGTATATATTAAATCACGAAAAGAAAATATTAGTGAGGCAACATTAAAAAAGCATCATTTTCTAATGCTTATAAGATTTCCAATTTATAGCATAAATCAAATGCGATTTAACTTTACGCAGACGGTCCAAATAATGATAAACGTTAACATCATCAGTGTCTACCCCATCGTTTCTGATACTTTCTACACCTTCAATAAAAACTGTCCTATAATTATGACCATTTTCAAATCCGGATTTGGTGGTTTCACTTGTTCCATCCCAATCCTCATGCGTCCTTAATCTGATTCCTCTAACTTGACACTCCCAGTGACGTTTCAAATGGTGCCTTATGTCGGGACAGTCGCATAGATTTATCAGAACTTGCATGGACCTTAGTTGCAGTAATGGGCTTGTTTGTGTGTAACATAAAATTATTAAACGTTTAGTTAAATCGTTACAACATTCTTTTGCACGCCATTTGGAGCGAGTTGTTAATGTAATGTATTGTAGAAGACCTACCGCACTGATTTTCTCTTCAATCGACGGTGATACTAAGAAAGGTCTAAGCAGAAATATAAGGTCATTATTATCAGCTAACTTCTTGCCTACTTCGTGTTTGCACAATTGTGCTAGACAGTCCATAGCGCCGCACAAAATCTTGGTATCATCATATTCCAGCAATTTCAGCATAAATTGGAAAGCGTTAGCCTTCAAAGGCCCTTCTTGATCCCATTCTGATAAATACTCCAAGGTCTTCAAATGTATCACAACGATACCAACATGCTCATTCGTAATCATTTTCAATAGATTTTCAATAATTTTATTTGTTTTAAGTATGACTTCACAAGAACATCTCTCTTCGCTTAAAGTCTTTAAGGTATAAGCAGCAGCGTATCTTATTTCTCGTCGGTCTCGCATAATGAGCCACATGAGATTGTCTATGATTTCTAGGCGGGACATAATCTGTGTACGTCCCTGGTGGTAGGTAGCGAGCGATGTAAGGATCAGGCAGACCTTTTCGCGTATAACTGGGTTTACGTGCGACATTAAGTCCATGAGGCGATATGCTACGTGGAGACTGATGAGGAATAAGGCGTTTTCTGATATTTGGACCTAGATGAAATAAAAAATATATATTAGTGATATAATAATGGTAGATCATTAGATTCTAAATATGTTTTGTTTAGTAGAAAGTTTTCTATTGTATGTAATCTATACTATTTTTGTGAACGCGTGAACATGCACGTTTTGATGTATAAACTGAGCTGTTATAGATTTTTTTTGAATTTTATATTCTTCACTTTCTGCCCAGACCAAGGCATTAGTTTATATTTGTCTAACTGGATGCTCAAAAGCGAAATAGTATAAATATAAACATTTTACTCGGTCCCAGCTGGGAATTGATTGGAACCCACGGGGCGATTGCGACAGTATAGCGTTGTATTATAAATTTTCAACAATTTTCATCTTTTCAAAATATTTAATTTGAAATAACATATTTTTCAATAAAAGAAAGACAATTTTGTGTAAAGAAAAATTGACTTTGAACATCAAAAATACATACATACTGGGTAAAACGATGAGTTCCAAGCTCATATTAAGTTTAGTAGGATTTTTAAAAATATTTCGTCACAATTTAAGCAATACCTGGTCCATTATACTATGCACAGCCTGCAACTGCACCAAATAGTCAGTGGAATGAAGGTCTCTAATCAGAAGCTTGAGGCCAATTCTACCAAAGCCAACTTGAGCCCGCGTTATATCCACGTGGGGCGCGTATAGCGACGGCTGCATGGACTCCAGCCTTTGTGCTGCTGGAGTCTCTAAAATAGACAACATCATCTTATATACTTTAACGAGCAATTCTTGTATATATTTATGTATATAATCCGGACTTCAGAAATGGCTCCAAGGATTTGCAAATTCAAAATAATAAAAGCCGATTTTCATGAAATTTGGTATGTAGAGGGTTTCGGAGGAAAAACATCGATCTAGCTGAGTATCACTTACAAAAAATATCTTTTTCTCTGTATTTTTAGGGAATAAAAATAACGGCTAAAATATCATTAGTACACGAATGTTAATTTCGTAATATTTGACAATGTTGTAATAGAAAAGGACATTTAAAGAAAACGTATAAAAATTTGAACGCAGCGGGATTCGAACCCGCGCCTCCTGAATACCGTTCAGACGCTCTCACCACTGAGCCATGCGTTCTACTATGCGCTGCGTCGGAATTCTTATACGCTTTATTACAAATGTTGTTACCATCTCTGTGGCCAGTCGTGGCCCAGTGGCACAAGCGTGTGACTGTAAACGACTGGTTGTAGGTTCGATTCCCACTCGAGGAGTGGAAATTATATTTCCTTTTTCTTCGCTCTGGTGTCGAGGTAAAGCGCGGCGTTAAGTTCCGCCACTTAACACGCAATGCCTCCGTATTCGGCGGAAAGTGGGGAATGGAGTGTCTTAACACTTGGTTCCCTCTGCCTACCCTGCTGTGTTCGGGATATAGCGTGAAGCTATTTATTTATTTTTTTTTACCATCTCTGTAGAGAGATTTTTACAAATTTCTGCTACCCAAAGATAATTCTACGAACAATCATTCGGCAAGAGAAAATGCTATTTATTAAATACTTTTAACGTATTTTAAAAATATTTATACGTTTTCAAATTTTTATACGTTTTCTTCAAATGTCTTTTTCAATTTTCCTAAGTGTAGATTTTTAAAGTGTTATTTAAAAATGTTTGAATGTTGTAATAGCTCTGATTTTATGATCAGCTTTCAGCAATTTACAGACGAGCCACAGTTCAGTCCTGATATCCAAATTTTTTTTTTTTAGTTTTTTGTTTTATTTTATTATATTTTGTTTTCTTTTAATATTTTCTTTTCATTTATTACATTTATTAATATTTTTTTTATTTATTTTTTATTTATCACTTTTTTATTGTAATCATTATTTCAAAATTACGATTTCTTAAAAGGAATACGGAGCGGAGCTCGGTCACCAGGTATTATTAATAAGACGAAGTTTGTGTGGCCGTCGCGTCGCAGTGGGACAGCGTCTGACTGTAAACGTGATGATTGTGGTTCAATTCTTTCGCTCGAGGGAATGATTATTTAAATTGCATTTTTTCGCTTTGCTCTTATAGAAAAGCGCGGCGCTGAGTTCCGCCACTGGTGGGTTTGAGACTAAAGGGAATAATTTATTGAAACTATTTTTATTTCAACGCACCAGTCACAGTACAAATCGGAGCATTCTGCGGCTGAGTGTTCTGACACTAGATTCTCTCTGACAACCCTCCTATGAAAGAAAACCATACTAACCTGAATGAGGATCAAAATGTTTCCTTTCCATAGCCATATCGACGGCTTTGTTTATAACGCGCGGGTTGACCGCGCAAACCAGTTGTAGATACGAATTTTTGTTTGCGCAAAACATGATTTCTAATGTTGTAATTTAAAAAAATAAATAAAAATTCTATTCAAATATTCATTGTAACATATTCAAAAAATAAATTCTTTAAGTAAAGTTGTATATATTGTAAATAATTTGACGTGAACGTCAAAAGATTAGATAATATGTAGATATTTTGAAGTGGAACGCCTTGATTTTTAAAAACCTATAACTGACCAAGGAGGTTTTTGTTTATTGTTGAAAAATATTAAAAATATTATAATATTGATTTTCGAGACACTTCTCGTTGACGCCACTGCGTAACACCGTCTTATGTTAGTGTCTAAGGAATAAAAGTAATAAAAAAGGAAAAATAATCACGTTGTATGGGAAGATGACAACAAGGAACACAAACTAAAAGCAAAAGCAGCCTTACGTTTTTTTTCCAGCTTAATAGGGTAGTTAGAGAGACCCTATTAAGGAGTATTAAGACACTCCGCTTACCATCTTTCGTCTGAAGTCTACACATCGCGTGTTGAGTGGTGGAACTTGATAAACTCATCGTCGCGATTTTTTTAATCGACTTCCAAAATTAGGAGATTATCAATTCGGCTGTATTGTTTTTTATGTGTGTTACCGCTGAACTTTTTACTGAGTGGATCGATTTTAATGATTCTTTTTTTAAAAGACTGGACGTGGATGCAGTGTGGTCCCATTTTTTTCAGCCAGATCTTACTTAGTAATTTTTTACCAACTTCATAAAAAGTGGATAATTTACAACTCGATTTCATTTTTACATATAATTATTCCTCGAGTAGGAATCGAACCTACAGTCATATTTATTGACTATAAATACGACTGGCTGAATAAATATGATTGACAATAATGTCCAACGGCGGCCTCACTTTATAAACTAGAAAAACAAATAGTAGATTAGAATGGAAAAATTTGAAGGTCTTTGCCCAAACAAAGCATCAATGACGTTCGATTTAAAAAAATGTATGGTTCATAATCAATTAATAATATATTTCAAATAAAGATTTTATTGTTATTATTTGTTAAATAAAAAAGAAATATTTTTCCTAATATAGATTGTAGCATACTGGGGAAGTGTTTAATTGTAAACGCAACCATTTTGGATTTAATCTCTACTCGGGGAATGGTTATTAAAAAAATTAAATTAAATAGCTTCACGCTATATCCCGCACACAGCAGGGTAGGCAGAGGGAACCTAGTGTTAAGACACTCCGTTCCCCACTTTCCGCCGAATTCGGAGGCTTGCGTGTTAAGTGGCGGAACTTAACGCCGCGCTTTACCTCGACACCAGAGCGAAGAAAATGGAAATATAATTTCCACTCCTCGAGTGGGAATCGAACCCACAACCAGTCGTTTACAGTCACACTCTTGTGCCACTGGGCCACGACTAGACGTCACTGGAATGGTTATATTAAAATTATTTACGTTTTCCATTTTCCTTTATTAACACATAACACGGCAATGAGTTCCTCAATTCAGCATATAATGCCACGATTTCAGGCGGGAAATCTAGAATAAATCTGAAGATTAATAAGACGCAGAGGTCTGCATTAAATACTCTTTGCCTGTTTTGCTAAGCAAATAATAGGATGAAACTAAAAAAATCATATGTTTACTATTTTGCTATATTATTTTCAATATGTGAGGTGCGTTTAAGTCTTTGGAAAATTTATACATATTTTAAATTCATATTGACTCCTATCGACTTATCTATATATACTAATAAATAAAATTGAAGTGTCTGTTTGTAATACTAAAATAACCACTTTTTACTAAATGCATACGTATATGAAGCATACGTACACGATACATACATTAAAATAATATTTTCTTCAATTTTTTATCTGTCTGTGTCTGTGTGGCTGTTTGTTCCGGCTAGCCTGTGGAACGGTTGGACTGATTTCGATGGGATTTAATATGATCTTTTGTTTTCGTGATTACTAAACATTTTGAAATGAAACTATTTTTGACCGGATTAATCGCGTATATTTTTAGTATTCGAAAATACAGTGGCCAGTCGTGGCCCAGTGGCACAAGCGTGTGACTGTAAACGACTGGTTGTGGGTTCGATTCCCAGTCGAGGAGTGGAAATATTTAATATTTCCATTTTCTTCGCTCTGGTGTCGAGGCAAAGGGCGGCGTTAAGTTCCGCCACCTAACACGCAATGCCTCCGAATTCGGCGGAAAGTGGGGAACGGAGTGTCTTAACACTAGGTTCCCTCTGCCTAGTGCTGCTGAGTGCGGGATACAGCGTAAAGCTAAAAAAAAAAAAATAATACATTTTTTAGAAACCCGACGTTTCGAACACTTTACAGTAGTCCGTGGTCACAGGTAGACTGAGGTGACATTTGATGGGATTTTCACGATAACTGATGCAATAAGTAAGGCTATGTTTATTTTCGTTTTTGTTAAGTTCCGCGTGGACGAAGTCGCGAGCACAGCTTGTCTAATAATAAATTATTAATGTCTAAAATCTATTTCCCTCATTCACATTCCATACATTTACTCCATTAAATGGTTTAACATTTGAAAATAGGCAAGATAAATAAAACATTATTTAAAGTAATTTGTCACTAATTTATTATAATTCCTATTAAATTAAAAAATATTACATTATTATAAAGCAGTTGTGATTAAATTAAAATTTAAAAGTGTGTATGTGGCTAGACAAATTAGTGTTCAAAGAATTTATATAAATTATTTTATTATTATTTTTTTTAGCTTCACACAGCAGGGTAGGCAGCGAACCTAGTGTTAAGACACTCCGTTCCCTACTTTCCGCCGAATTCTGGAGGCATCGCGTTTTAAGTGGCGGAACTTAACGCAGCGCTTTACCTCGACACCAGAGCGAAGAAAATGGAAATATTAAATATCACTCCTCGAGTGGCAATTGAACCTACAACCAGTCGTTTTAAAGTGACACTTTGTGCCAATGCGCCACGACTGGCCTATTAAAAATTATATTAAGAAAAATAATACATAATCCATACTTATATATTATAAATACGAAGGTCTGTCTGTTTGTCTGTCATGCTTTCACGGCTATCTATCGCTTCGATTTGGATGAAATTTAGAATGAAAGTAGTAAAGGTTGCTGGGTCAAATATAGTGTACTTATTTTTCAAAGATTAACCTCTAAAGGGTTGAAATACGGGATAAAAGTTTATATGAACCGCTTGATCGATTGTAATGAATTTTGACATAAATACAGTTGGATAATCCAAGCTTAAACTTAGGCTTCTTTATTTTTCAATAACCCACTCCCGAGGGTTGCAATATAGCGAACAGTTTTATAGTTCACCCGGTGAAGCCGCGAGCGGGCCGCTAGTATTAAATATTTCCACTCCTCGAGTGGGAATTGTATCCACAACCAGTCGTTTACAGTCACACTTTGTGCCACTGCGCCATGTCTGGCCTCATACAAATTATTTTATAACAAAAACAATGCATAATGTAAAATATGCGTAAAACTGCGTCATTGCGACTAAAATAATGTGGATATCTATAATTGGGGTCATCGTGGTGTAATGGAGCTTCTGACTGTAAACACAATTAGTTAATTAGGTGTGGGTTCAATTCTCTCTTAAAAGAAAGATTATATTTAAATTATTTAATTTTCTTAGGGCCAAGTGTCCGGTCGTGACGTGACATGCGTGTGACTGTAAACGACTGATTGTGGGTTTGATTCTCGAGGAGTATTTAATATTTTCACTCTAGTGTCGCGACAAAGCGCGGCGTTAAGTTCCGCCACTTAGCACGCAATCTGAATTCGGCGGAAACTGGGGAATGGAGTGTCTTAACACTACCCTGCTGTGAGCAGAATACAGCGTGAAGCTAAAAAAACGCTCTTTTAATAGAAACCACGACATTTTTAATTTTTTTTAGATAGTGAAGAACGAATACCTTAAAACTAGGCATTTTTTGTTAATTGTGCTACGAGAGAAATAGCTTAAAGTTTTGTGAACAACTTATATAAAGTTAAAATCTACATATCTTATACTTTTTATCAATATATAATATGTATTTAAATGTCATCATTGTATTAATACTTGGGGGTCATCTTTGGTTAATTGCTTGTTTTATATGTAGTCGTGGACGATGAAATTTGATATAGCTAAATTTTATACGGAACGGAAAATATGCAGAAATTTAATATTTTTATATACTAAACTATTAAGTCGTTTAGAATGAATAGTAGTGTTCCTAAATTCATGAAATGAATATGACACTCATAAATTGCATATCTGCTTGACGTACACTTGTAGAAGTGACATTCATATTCGTTTCCAGGACGCGCGGGTTCAAATCCCGTTGCGTTCAAATTTTTTATACATTTTTTATATTAAATGTCGTTTTTTATATATCTGTTACATATTCGTTGCCAAGAAAACACATATTTTATGCGTTTACATATCTAGAATTAATTTTTAAATTTACTTTAATCATACTAGCTTTTGACTATATTATAATATAAATAATATACGAATAGTAATACATAAATTATTTCCTAGGATAAGGTGTACGGAACCCTTTCCTTCTACACTTGGTGTCCACGATTAGTTGCGCTTGTCGCTTCAAGTAACATCGCGATGGTATATCTTCTTCTTCGTCGGAAGCTGAAACGAGAAAAAAGTTAAAAATATTTCTCATTTAAATATTTTTGACAATATCAGTATAGTTCGTCCTACCAATAATTCAACAGTTATTCCCTGATGGGAGCCCCTTTGATCATTACAAATCATTTTTATTACTATATTTAAAGTGTTATTTAGGTACATACTTAAAAATTTGAAAAAAAAAAAATAGCTTCACGCTATATCCCGCACACAGCAGGGTAGGCAGAGGGAACCTAGTGTTAAGACACTCCGTTCCCCACTTTCCGCCGAATTCGGAGGCTTGCGTGTTAAGTGGCGGAACTTAACGCCGTGCTTTACCTCGACACCAGAGCGAAGATAATTTCCACTCCTCGAGTGGGAATCGAACCCACAACCAGTCGTTTACAGTCACACTCTTGTGCCACTGGGCCACGACTGGCCACAAAAAAATATTTTTAGAAAACAAATCAATTGAAAACGATTGCTCGATAAATCTTAAAATTGTATTAGGCTCAACGGTATTGGGTGTGAGCCATACATTCAACGGTTCAGTGATGAGAGGCTCAGAGCGCTTGGACGCAGCATTCGAATTTTTATAGGTTTTTTAAAAACGTCTTTTTATAAGTATTCTTAAGATTATTTCACAACTATAATAACATATACCAGAGAGCTGTCTCTTTGGAGGGAGAGAATTTTTTGTCTTTGGCGATTTAGTCACATTTTAATTCAAACTATTTTAACATTTTACAGCAATCAATCAATAAGTTCACTTATCTTACCTACATCAAAATAACATATTTTCTAAAATATATATTCTCGAATACCAAAATAAACGTGCCAAATCCGGCAATAATAGTTTAATTTGAAACATATTAATGCAGCGGTTTCGTATTTTGTTTCCTATAAGCTATTTCAAAAATACTAATTTGTACGTCTCTAAAGGTCAAAAACTCGCTATAAATTATGAATAAAATAGAGATATAGACTTGACTTGACGTTATTTAGGAAGTCTAGAATTTAATTAGTTAGATGTGGTTTAGCCTATTTCGTTAGACTAACTATTAGCTAGGTGTCATTTACTACTGGGTTACCCGCCTTTTACGGGACGCTACCCAGCGGCGGGGGGGAATTGTATTCTTAACCCGTCCCCCCACGGGAAGAATATGTAATAAATATATTAAATTTGTAATACATAAGTCTTACATTAAAATGTCTTTGTATGATTTTTATAATTAAATTGGAGATTAGAAAATAAATTGGAATTTTTATATTTATATATTTAAGCGCGGCATAAAATTCTGCTGTTTAACACGCAATATCTCGATTTTAGGCGGAAAGAGGAAAACGGGGCGTCTTCACAATAGGTGGGTGAAGCTGTATGCAGCTCATATATCATATTATCATTAATAATTAGATAATATGTTATCTTTCATAAGTATTAAAATAATTGTATAAATAAAATAAAGAATAGAAAAATTTCGCAAAGTTTTACTTTAACACTTCAGTTCTGAGTATGTTTTTTTTTTTAGCTTCACGCTGTATCCCGCTCACAGCAGGGTAGGCAGAGGGAACCTAGTGTTAAGATACTCCGTTCCCCGCGCTCCGCCGAATTCGGAGGCATTGCGTGTTAAGTAAGTGGCGGAACTTAACGCCGCGCTTTACCTCGACACCAGAGCGAAGAAAACGGAAATATTAAATATTTCCAGTCCTCGAGTGGGAATCGAACCCACAAAGTATTAAAATAATTGTATAAATAAAATAAAGAATAGAAAAATTTCGCAAAGTTTTACTTTAACACTTCAGTTCTGAGTAATAAAGCCTTCCTTCAGTTCTGAGTAATAAATGTTGTTTATTATCAACTGTTAACTTAGGCTTACGGTTAAAAAGATTAATCGTATTGTTAGCATATTAAGTAATTTTATTATTTTTTTTTTAGTTTTGTTATTATTTCTACGACTATATAGCTTAAATTATTATTATTTTGAAGTAATAATGACTTATTGTATTTTATAATGTCAATATTGTTTAAATAAATGATGGCAACATTAATAAATATTGAAATAACAAGGGAATTTAGGTGAACGCATTCGTGAGATGACGATTTTTGTTAAAAATTTATGTTTATAGTAATTAATACTAAGTGGGCAAGGTTTGTGTCTAATTTACGAAAAACAACGTTTATGTTAATAATATTAAGAAAAAAGGTTATAGTCTAAGTGCTTGTAATGTGTATACCGCTTGTCCAATAAAACAACGACATAATTGCAAAACAGTTCGTTATTATTCGGTTATTTTTAAATGATTTCTAGACATTTTTCACGAAGTAACTATGAAAATGCATACATTCGTAAGTATAATAAGATGTCGTGAAAATTATTGGAAGCACTTTATATTTAAAGCTTCACACTTTTTCAAAGGTTTTCCTAAAAAAATAACTAAAACGTAATTCAGTTCATTGTTCCATTGGGTGAACGATATGATCAATTAATAATAGGTAAAAAATAGACTTTTTCATTACATTTAAGATAAAATACTTTAAGTCTATTTCAACGAAATTAAAATAAAACTATTTCAAATTGTATTTTTTTTATCCCGCACACAGCATCACACAGCAGGATAGGCAGAGGGAACCTAGTGTTAAGACACTCCGTTCACCACTTTCCGCCAAATTCGGAGGCATTGCGTGTTAAGTGGCGGAACTTAACTCGTACCTCGTATACCTCGAGTGGGAATCGAACCCACAACCGGTCGTTTACAGTAACACTCTTGTGCCACTGCGCCACGACTGGCCCCAATTAGACACTATAAAAAGAATAATACTTACGTGGTGCTTTCACGGGTTCTCTAGTAACCAATTCCTTGTAGGTAGGCAGTACTTTATCCGATTCTTTCAGCGTGCTCGGTGTTCGTGCACTTACACCAGTCACTGAGGGAGCACCGCTTGTCGTCTATATGTATTGGAAAATAAAAATAAAATAAGCCTTTATTGTTACTCTAGTTTTCTTACATGCTATACAAATATATGATTGCCTAAAACTTAACTTAACTTAATTATTACAGATTTCTAACATTATAATGTAAATATACACATATACTCGATACACACACATATACACATACATTTATATTATATATTATTTTTACATATATATTATTTTACATGTTTATAATGTACATATGTATTTATATATATCGGCAAACGGTAGTTAATTGATTGTAACTTGTCTTCCGACAAAGGCCTCCTCTAAAGCTCTCCATGTTTGTCTATCCTTTGCTGCACGGGTCCAAAGTGGTCCCGCTATTTCCCTGATGTCATCCTCCCATCTATTTATCTGTCTACCTCTTTTCCTTTTGCTGTCTCGTGGGTACCATTCTGTTATTATTCTTGTCCATTTCTCTTTATTGTCCCTTATAAGATGTCCTGTCCATCTCCACTTTAGTTGTCTGTAAGTTGTATATACATTTTTAAACCTTGTTTTCCTTTTGATTTCTGTTAATTTTATTCTGTCCTTCCTTTTGACTCCTATGATACTTCTCTCGATTCCATTCTGGCAAGTTTTTATTTTGTTAGCTAAGTGTGTTGTCAGCGCCCAAGTTTGGCATCCGTATAGCAAGCATGGTAGGATACACATATCATATACTCTTTTCTTAATTTCCATAGGCATTTCTCTACTTTTCATTATTTCGCTTAAAGACCAAAACCGTTTCCAAGTATTAGTAATTCTTCTGTCTATTTCTTTCCGCATGCCTTCTACTGGAGCTATTAATTGCCCTAAGTAGATATATTCTTTTACATATTGTATTTGCTCATTGTTTATGCTAATTGTTTGTACTTCAGAAGAATTTGACATTATTTTTGTTTTTAACAGGTTTATCGATAGACCTGCTTTTTCGCTTTCATTTGCTAGTTGTTGTAACATTATTTCTAGGGTTTGCGGGCTGTCTGAAAATATTACTAGGTCGTCTGCAAAGCGTAAGTGATTCAAGTATTCGCCATTTATATTAAGACCGTTATTTGTCCAATCCAGTTTTCTGAATATCATTTCCAGGACGGCTGAAAACAGTTTCGGAGAAATAGGATCTCCCTGGCGTACGCCTCTTTCTATTTGGAATTCTTCTCCTGTAGTTTCTAGCTTTATTTGTGCTGTACCCTTTGTGTATATGTTTTGTAGAATTCGTATATATTTCCTTTGTACACCTTGTGTTTTTAGCGCACTCCATATGTATTCATGTTCCAGGGTGTCGAAAGCCTTATTAAAATCAACAAAGCAAAGGTAGTAAATTTTATTATATTCTTTAAATTTTTCTAGTATTTGCCTAACAGTATGTATATGATCAATAGTTGAAAAATTTCTCCGAAATCCAGCCTGTTCTTTAGGTTGATTTTCTTCGAGAATATTTGTGATCCTAGCAAGAATAATTTTTGAAAATAGCTTGTATATATTAGAGACTAAGCTGATAGGTCTATAATTATTAATATCTCTCTTGTCGCCTTTTTTATGAAGTAGTATAATTGTAGATTTAGTCCAATCTTCCGGAATATTTTCTGAATTCATAATTTCGTTAAATAAATTTGTAAGTTTTGGGGTGATAACTGGAAGTGTAGCTTTTAAGATTTCATTTGTAATTGTGTCTGATCCTGGCGCTTTGTCCAACTTTTGCGTACTAATTGCCTTTATGGTTTCTTCTTCTAATATTCTAGGTATTTGTTGTTCATCGGTAAGTAAATCAAACACATTTGTAGTTAGGCTTGTCTTTTGGCTGCTTTTGTAAAGATTTCGGTAGAATTCAGTAGCTATTTTTATTATGTCAGGTCTGTTTGCTGTATTTATGCCATCTTTATTTTTAATGTTTGGTATCCAGTCTTTTTTGCTATTTAGTTTTTTCAGTGCTTTTTTAATTCCTCCTATTTTCTCTATATAATTTTTCATGGTATTAAGCCGCTTTGTTTTTCTTTCCTTTCGAAGTTGCTCGTTTATCTTTTTACTTTGTCGTCTATATGTATTGGAAATATTTTAGCAAACTGACTTAGGAATAAAGATTATATATATTTTTTTATAGATTCACTCTGTTTCTTTATAGCTTCACGCTGTATCCCGCATACTGCAGGGTAGGCACAGGGAACCTAATCTTAAGACACTCCGTTCCCCACGCACCGCCGCGGTCTTACGTCTTAAGTGACTAAATTTATTATAAGCTCTTTTATTTTCGCGCTTTTACACACGCACAGAGCAGGCCGAGGGAACCTAATGTTAAGACACTCCGTTCCCATTTTCCGTCTAATTCTTGATGCATTTCAGGTTAAGTAGCGGAAGTCAGTTGATCTTTTATTTCGCGATTTTTACACATTTACAAATTTAGCTACTTACTGTAGACTCAGTATGTGAAAACGGTCTAGGTACTATGAAGTCGAAATTACGTGTTTTCTTAATAAATATTTTGAAATACCAAAAATATCTGCATTTAATCCAGTTAGAACAGCTTTATTTCATAAATGCGTGTCATATTTGGACGTGTGGCCAGGTGTAGCATAGTGGCACAAAGCGTGACTGTAAACGAATGGTTGTGGATTCAATTCCCACTCGAGGAGTGGAAATATTTAATGTTTCCATTTTCTTCGCTCTGGTGTCGAGGTAAAGCGCGGTGTTAATTTCCACTTAACACGCAATGCCTCCGGATTCGGCGGAAAGCGGGGAACGGAGTGCCTTAAAACTAGGTTCCCTCTGCCTACCCTACTATGTGTGGGATATAGCGTGAAGCTAAAAAAATAAAAAATAAATTGTATATATTTTTTAATACTTGTTGGTCTTTTCTTGTGTGACTGACACAAACGTGTCAATTTAATAATGACTAAATGGGGCCAGTATAATTTTTAGTACATGTAGAATTTGATTTTGTGCTCATTAACATAATTTTATATTTTATAATATACTAAAATTTATATATGTGTATAATTTGTTAATATATCGAATAAAATAAAAAGCTTCGTGGTTAATGGCTAATAAAACCCAAAAATAAGATCTACTTTACTTAGAAAATAGTTTTTTTGTTGTTCAAACGATGAAAAATTCTTATTATATTTATCCTTACTTTTTTTAATGCGAAAGTAATGTCTGTCTGTAGATTATTCAATCACGCCCGATCTACTGATCAGAAATTTGCAGAGATAGTCTAGAGACTGAAAAAAGCTGCGTTTAATCCAAAAAAACGTAAGGTGTTGAAATAAGAGAATAAAGTTTATATGGAAATTATGTCATTTTTAGAGCTAGAAGCTTGAAATTTAAATTGTAAAGTCTTTATAAATTAATACGACATTCAAAGTTTGGAAAAAAGTATTTTAAAGGGGTACGATTGTGGAATGAAAATTTTTGTATGATGAAGTTAGTATAAAGCTTAGGAAGAAATTTAGAAAATTACGTCTGTCATTACGAAACGTGAAACTGAAATAAACACAAGTAAAGAAACCAATTGCCATAATGGGTTGAAATAGAGGATGAAAGTTTGAATGGAAATAATTTCACATGTAAAGTGAGAAGCTTGAGCACAGGCGAAGCCGCGTGCGGGTCGCTAGTGTCCTATAATACAATTTACAAATGCACTCTGAGATGTCTTATGATGATGATGAATTAATCTTTAATTAGAATTACTAATCGTTCTACGAGTTTCAAGGATATTTACCAACAAAGGTATATATCTATGCCACCTTATTTAATTTTTTTTAAATTAATAACTATTTTTGTCACTCCTTTCTTCTTTCTTCCTTTAATAAAATTAAAAACATCTTTGAAATTAACTATTGATGTAAATCTTTCAAGCGTCAAGCTTTCAAAAAATGTTTTTCTTTTTTTAGACCCTGGTCTTGCAAATCTGCAAATCTTGCAAGTCTGTAAAGTACTCTGGAATTCATTTGACACATGATTTGATTCACAATACTTACATTAGAAGGCACGACATGATCTCGCTGCTTTTGCGAGAGGAGAGCGCTTTTGTTCCTCGCAGTGTTATATCTCGCAGAGAGGACTGTAAGGATTTCCGCTATGTCACGTGCTTCAGCTGTCCATTCAGGCATCGCTGGTTCATTTATAATCTGTATAACATTATTATATAATATGTTTTTTTATTTATATGCATTTCTCATCATATTATTTAACAAAAAAATGCAGCTTCACGCTTATTGCCCCATAATAGACAGTCAGAGAGAACCTAGTGTCAAGACACTCCTTATTCCACTTTCCGCCCTAAATCGAGGCATGCGTTTATCTTATTATAGGGACATAATTTTCTTTTCAATTTTTTACATATTTTAATGATATTATGGGCTAAGTGTTTTAATCTAACCAAACACGTACACTTTTGTATATGGTGACAAATATTACCACGAATAATTAAAATAAAAAAAAACACTTACATCTAACATTTTACATAAATCATACAATAATCTTTTAATTTCAAGAAGGAACGTTTCTAGTTCTTCACATTTCTTCTGTAACTCTAAGTACTCCTTCTCTTCTTTCTCTATTTCCAATTTTAATTCGTTTATTTCTTCTTGACCCCTGGAAACCTTTAATATTTAATATTAAGCCATAGCAGAGTAGTCGGATAGAACCTAGTGTTAAGACACTCCATTCTTAACTTTACACCTGAATCAGAGACAATTGCATGTTAAGTGATGGAGCTCAACGCCGCACTTTATTTTGTCATCAGAGAAGAGAAATGCATTAATTTCAAATACAACCATTCCTCCGAAAGGGAATTAAGCCTACAATCAGATCACAGTCAGACGCTGTCACTTTGCGCCATTATGACCTTAACTTTTGATTTATATTATAATGTTTTGATTATCTTTAATTAGGTATAAGCCTTAAAATAAAATAAAGGCTAATAAAAAACATTCGCCTCCACTGTGCAAGCTCCTCTCTCCCTACCTCACCAAATCTGAAAGATGCTACTAATGCCGCTTTCGAAATATATGTTAAAAATGAACTGAATTATCATTTCCGATTCTTGATATTAAGTTACAATAAATTACAATATAAAATTAAAACAAAAAAAATTAAAATGCTTAAAAAAAGCTAATATTTTTTAAAAATCATATATACATACTCATCTTTATCCTTAACGGATGCAAATTTGTAACCCTCCAGTTCCCCCATCAAGGTGGTCTGCGTTTGTTCCAATTGCAGCTTTTCCTCTTCAGTGGTTTGTTGTAAGTAGTTCAGACGTTTAGACGTTTCGCGCTGAGCTCTGAACCTGTCGAATACTTCTTCAGGATCTGTTACACCTGTGATGAAAAAATATATTTTTTCAATTTCATACTTTTACTTGCGTAGGGTAGGAGAACCTAGTGTTAAGATATTCCGTTCTTTACCTTCTGCCTGAACTTGAGGCTTTGCATTTGGATTTGTGGAACTTAACGCCTCGCTTTGACTTGTTTACCACAAAGGATATATGAAAATTTATGTTTGATTTGCTATGGTTTGCTATGGTTAGAAGTGGTTACAAAGCAACTTCACTAGCTTCTTTATAGTCCAATACCAAATCATAATTAAATCTTATACTCCATAACAAGGCAGACAGAGACATTGTAGTGCAAATATTTCGTGCATCATTTTTCTCGCACATACCATAATATTCCGGATACTTACCAGAGTGGAGAAATAAAAATAATTTAAGTATCAATCCCTATAGTGGGAATCAACCCACAACCAATTGCATTTACAGTACGACATTGTGCCACGATGGCCTTACATTTAACTAAATTCATAAAAAAAGTAGGTTCTAAAAATATAAATACACAAAAGAACTTGTAAGTGTCGATATTTGATATTTGTTACTTAAAATATCATTCAATCAGTATCCGTAAGCCATTATAAAATGATATATACCTGTAAGTTTCATTAACCGTTGAAACACTTCCTCCATTTGCACGGCAGCTGACTGCTCTTCAGTAGCGGCGTCGCCTTCAGTAGACCTCGTAGACTCTTGTCTTACAGGACGAACTACGACATTAAAAATGAAAAAAAATATTTAATAATATAATACAAGCTTCACGCTATAATAATGCAGTTGGAAAAATGACTTTTTGTGTTCACAATGGATGTGAGTTAATCAAGCAAGATTTTTATTTTTATCTTCACGGTGTATCCCGCACACAGCAGCGTAGGCAGAGGGAACGGAGTGTCTTAACACTAGGTTCCCTACTTTCCGCCGAATTCGGAGGCTTGCGTGTTAAGTGGCGGAACTTAACGCCGCGCTTTACCTCGACACCAGAGCGAAGAAAATGGAAATATAACTTCCACTCCTCGAGTGGGAATCGAACCCACAACCAGTCGTTTACAGTCACACGCTTGTGCCACTGGGCCACGACTGGTCACGCTATAACAAAGGAATTATTTTATTATTTGTAATAAAATTATTCCTTTTCCTATCTGGTAAAATAAATCATGGGGTTGATTTTCATCAAGTTATGTTTTTAATATGTATTTAAATAATGAATTCATGTAGTCTTTATAAATTGACAGTTTCACACCGTAAGTGCGAGATAATGAGTTCGATTCCCATCTCAGGGAATGATTAAATTAATTTCATGTCACCGCTTTGGCGATGTGTAGCGTGCCACTTATTCGCAAAAAAAAATTAACCCACGTGCAGGCGGAAATATCCTTTTCTCCAGTTTCTCCAGCTCTCTCTTCCTCTCCTCAAATCTCTGCGCGAAGTATGCCCGCTCGGCGGATCGGCCGTGCTCCGCGTCGTGCGCACGCGCAGCCTCCGCCGCCGTAGCCGCGGTCGCGCGTATACGCATATCTGCTGCTTCCTCCCTTACTACCTGTTTGGAAACAATATATTTTTTTAATTTTAATCTTTACATAGTATAAAGCAAAGTCACTTTCCGCGTCTGTCTGTATGTATATATGCTTAGATCTTCAAAACTACGCAACGGATTTTATTGCGATTTCTTTTAATAGATAGAATGATTCAAAACGTAGGTTTATATGTATAATACATGCATAATATAGTACAGAAACATTGATAATTTTAGAGGTTTCTTATTTGACTTCTATTTGTGTAGTTCACGCAGGTTAAGCCGCGACCAGGCCACTAGTAGTATATATGAAAAACGATTGTGACCACTTTTTCGTATAGAATTTAATAATAAAAGTTATAATTCCAATTAATTGTAGAATTAAAATCTTTATTGTTAAATTCTACGTTATAAGTATATTTATATTTTTTTGTATTATTTATTTTTATTTGTATTTTTTTTGTAGTTTTACGCTGTGTTCCGTACACCAAAATGTTAACTTATATAAAAAATTGTTAACGATTTCATTTGTATTTATAAAAAATAGTTCGTATTTGAAAACAATTACGAAATATATTTTTTTTAACTTCACGGTGTATCCCGCACACAGCAGGGTAGGCATAGGGAACCTAGTGAACAGACGATCCGTTCCCCGCTTTCCGCCGAATCCGGAGGCATAGGGCGGAGGCATATAGGCGGTGTTAAGTGGCAGAACTTAACGCCGCGCTTTGCCTCAGCACCAGAGCGAAAAAAATGGAAATATTTCATATTTCCATCCCTCAAGTGGGACTCGAATCGACAACTAAATGGACGACGACTGGTCACTAAATATAAATTTTAAGCAAAATATTGTTGGTAGTTTAAAACAGTTTTTTTGATGTTTTAATATCAAACAGAGCATTATAACTTAGAAAATATGAATTGGATTTTTGTATAGATTTTCATTAAAAAAATAATAAATTTCGTAGACTGCTTGAAGTTATAAATCTGGCCTGTGCATACATTAACATACACACAATATGCAAAATACATATTTGTAATAGGTATTTTGCTTTTTATGTTTTCTGTTTCTTACAATAAAATATATATATTTATATAAATTATATAAAATATATATATTTTTTATTGTATATATATATATAAATACTAGCTGTTACCTGCGGCTTCGCCCGCTTTGCCTATAAGAAATAACGATAATTTCATTCTGTCGGATACGTGAGTAGTACCTACACCGTGTAGGGTAGGTAAGGACGGATAGGTAAATAATATATCATTAATTTAAAGGTATTAAAAATAACTCAAGGTAACATTAATCGCAAAGTGTACGTACGTACATGTCATACGCTTGTGCTTTAAGCTAACCTCAAACCTTAATGGCTGGTGGGTCTTTTCAGTGCATACAGTCATCAGATTTAATAGGGTATTGTAAGATATTATATGTCTTTCTACTGGGGATAAAAACAGAAGATTCAGGAAATTGGGAGAAGCACAATCTCTTTAAGTTCATCCCCACTATCTTTAATACTTACTCTTGCGCTTTGTTATTGCTCCAAATATTACACTTAGCTTAATAGAAAATTACATAATCACATAATTTAAATTGAAATTATAGATCAGTAGCATAGTAATAGCTTAGACATTAGTGAAATTTTCGCCCTTCCTCCACACAAGAGCCACAGAAATGAAGTAGTATCTTTCAAGAATGAAGAGAATCACATGTGTATTTTTAAATGAAAACGTTAACTTACCATATAAAAATTAGTAACCATTTTATTTGTGCTTTTAAAAAATAGTTCGCATTATGAAACAATACGAAATAGATATATTTTGAACTTCACGATGTATCCGCACACATCAGGGTAGGCAAAGGAATCGGAGCATTGCGTGTTTAAGTGGCGGAGGAACTTGAACACCGCGATTTGCCTCAGCACCAGCGCGGAAGAAGAATAGAGAAATATTAAGGGACCCCTCTAGTGGGGATCGCACCCACAAACAGTCGATTTACATCAAATTTGCTGGCCACTGGAGCCAAGACTGCGTCACTAATAAAATCTCTCAAGAATAAAATATTGTTGGTGTTTTAAACAGGTTTTTTTTAATGTTTTATATCAAACAGAAATATCGTTTAGAAAATATGAATGAATTTATATATTGATTTACATTTAAGAATAATAAATTGCGAGACTGCTTGAAGTAATAAATCTGGCTGTGATATATTAAATACACCACAATATGCAAAATACAGATTGTAATAGGTACGAGTATTTTAATTTTGTATTTCTGCTTCTTTTATGCGCAGAAAATATTAGATTTTTTATTGTAAAAGGAGACAAACGCAGAAGGACCACCTGATGGTAAGTGGATACCTTTGCCATGGACATCCACAACGTCAGAGGAGTCGTGGATGCGTTGCCAGCCTTGGAGGTGAAGAAGAGAAGGAGGGAGGGATGGGAATGGTGGGATTAGGTAGAGAGCTGGCTTACATGCCATCGAACCGGAACACATCATCAGATATTTGGTGGTTCGTCTTTGACGTGATAGTGGTCGCGAGCCAGTCGGAGAACGAATCTCCTACCACCAAGCTACTGGGTTACCCGCCTTTTACGGGACTACCCAGCGACGGAGAGGAAATGTATTCTTAACCCATCCCCCCACGGGTCAACATATGGTCTGAGCTATTCTAATAACTTTTGACTAAATATGTAGGTATATCATATAAAGTATACATCAAATATACAAATATGCTTTGCATAAATTGTAAGCTTCTATTATAAAAAAAAGTAAAAAGTACATATTTAAAGGCAAAAGAATAAATGTAACTACTTTACCTCTAGCTTCTTTATTTCTTCCTTTTGATTTTTTAAAATGTCTTCAATACGCGAGAGGGAACTTTCAAACTTCACTGAGTCTTCTATTAAAGCCTGTCTGTAAGTAAATGTGTCAAAAATTATAAAAAAATATGTTTTTCTTTATAATTTTACTTAAAAAAGTAGCTTTATTCTTTACTGATACTGCAGAAAAGCTAAAGAATGCGGCTTTTCGTCCAAATTTGAAATTTGAGTCGTCCATTATGTGTTAACGCCGCAGTACGCAGGACTCAAGTCCGGATCTTAACAGAGACTGTGTTATAGATTATTTACTTACACTTTTTTTGTTTTTTTTTTAGCTTCACGCTGTATCCCGCACACAGCAGGGTAGGCAGAGGGAACCTAGTGTTAAGACACTCCGTTCCCTACTTTCCGCCGAATTCGGAGGTTTGCGTGTTAAGTGGCGGAACTTAACGCCGCGCTTTACCTTGAGACCAGAGCGAAGGAAATGGAAATATTTATTATTTCCACTTCTCGAGTGGGAATCGAAACCACAACCAGTCGTTTACAGTCACACGCTTGTGCCACTGGGCCACGACTGGCCACTTTATTTAATTTTAACTTACTAGCAGGCTGTCGAGGGATAACGTCTGACTTTCTAAACACGGTGGTTATGGGTTCCATTCCAACTAGAATTTCACACTTTGGTACTTAATTAATTTCGTAGTATTTTGCGTGAAGAGCTAAACTATAAAATTGTTAGCGAAAACTGTTTTTAATATCAATTTATTATGAATTAGCGGCCCGCTCGCGGCCTCGCCGCGTGATCTACGTAGCTGTTTCGGTATATTGCAACCCTTGGTGGTGGATTTTTGAAAAATAAAGTAGCCTATGTTTAACCTTGGATTATCAACTATATATATGCCAAAATTCATTACAATCAGTCAAGCGGTGTAGATTTTTCATATAAACTTTCATCCCCTATTTCAACCCTTAAGAGATTGATTTTCATCCAAATCGGACCAGTGGATTAGCCGTGAAAGCGTGACAGACAAACACACAGACATTCGCATTTATAATATAAGTATGGATTACCAGTAAAATTTATATACTTATCTTAATAATAAGATAAATTGCAACGTATTTACCTGATGGAAGAATACTTTTTCTTAACAAGTTCCGCTTCAGTCCATTGTATAAGGACTTTGTGAATCTCATTTTCCAAATGGGATACATTCTGAAATTTACACATTCCAAATTATTCTTAAACAATATTTTTTTAAACTTTTTAATACTAATATGTTTAAAAACATATTTATATAGACTTACGCTATAATAGACAGAGAGAGCCCAGTGTCAAGAAACTCCGTTTTCCACTTTCCGTTAAAATTTGAGGCACTGCTTGTTGAATGCGGACCTCAACTTCAAAATCTTTGTCTTGTTTTTTTTTTGCTTCACGCTGTATCCCGCACACAGCAGGGTAGGCAGAAGGAACCTAGTGTAAAGACACTCCGTTCCCCACGCACCGCCGAATTCGGGGGCATTGCGTGTTAAGTGGCGGAACTTAACGCCGCGCTTTGGCTCGAACTTTGTCTTGTTAACAAGCATATTTATTATTATTAAGGTAAAAACTAACCTTTCTAGCTCTTGTCGTGATTTTGGATTTAACTAAATCACTTTTCGTGCTTTCTATCAACAGTTTTTCATATTCCTTTTCTAAGTTCCGCAATTTCTTCTTCTTGCTGCCTTTCTCGTATTTTAACAAGTCCAACATCTTTCTTTGTTCTATTACTTTAAGATCTAAGTTATGGATAAGCTGAAATAATATTTACTTTATATTTTTAAATATACAAAAAATATAGATTCACGTTTCTTCCCTTCTCCACGCTAAAACTCAACACTGCGCTTTTCCTTTGGTACCAATGGAGATATGAAAATAATTTAAATATAATCCGTTCCTCCGATTAGGAATCAAGCCCACAATCATCACGTGTATAGCCGTTGTCCCACTGCGCCACAACAGCCTCGGAATATCTTCAAAAATATTCGATGCTTGCTTTAACACCAGATTGTGTAGGGTTTTGGTGCTACAAAAATAAAATAATAAGACTTCATAGATAGGCTTAGAGGAGAAAGAGGCTCATTTTCATTTTGCTTTTCGCTTAATTTGTGTTTTTCATATTTGAAATGCAATCAAAATTATTATGAATTGAAAACATATTAATAACGGGCGGCGCGGCGTGGCGCGGGAACGATTGCTTGGGGTGTCGGTGCTGTTCAAGTTTGACCGGGACGCCGGGACAGGGATCTCAAACCGGGACTATCCCGGTCAAACCGGGACGTATGGTAAGCCTATTCATAGATAATCTCAGGCGTAATTGACAAAAGTAACCGATTGTCGATTAATAGTGTAAAATCGATATTAAGCAGTAAAACTGCAGATAGACAGAATTAGGTTATTTTTAGGTATTAGATTAGGATCTACGGCATTCCGACAGCGGCGTCTGACGGAATTTGCGTCTTGTAAACAACTATAACCAGTCAGTGCAAATTGAAGGTTGGCACTAATAAAAGAAATCGTTTTTATATTAAATAAGTCTTAAAAAAGATGCCTAGACTTATGAAATTGCCTGTAACAAGAAAATATTTAAGTATATAGAAATATATAGAAGCAAAAAGTATATCTGAACTTTTGCATGTTTGTGACATTATAAATTTTTTTACAGTTTCACGTTTTCTCTTGTTTAGCAAAGTCTTCGGAGATAATTTAGTGTCTGATTTCTACACGAATTCGAGATATTGCATCTTAATGCTTACAAACATTGTACGTTGAAAAAAATAAATAAAAATATAAAGGAAAAGGAAATACAATCAAGTTCAAGAACAACAAAGGCACGGAGCTGTGTCCGTGGAGAAGGAAAACTCATTTAATAAAAAATAAAAAAAAAGCCATTGTATGTTTGTTTACAACTATTGCAATAAGATGACTTCATTTTATACAACCATTTCATCTCCAACTATACGATTTTTCCCACATAACAGAGTAAATCAGAGAGAATCTAGTGTTTAGGCACTCCATTTTCCACTTTCTACCCGAATTCGATTGCTAGTCGAGTGGCATAACTCAATCCTTATGTACAAAAGCGGAGAAATGAAAATAGTTTTAGTAGGTATAATCATTCCCTCGTGTGGCATTCGTCTTCACAACCATACGTTTACGGACCGTAAAACGACATATTAAATTACATCTCATTATATACCTAAATGGAATTGGACAATTATAGACAGCTATAAATGACATAAACTTTTCTTGAATAATTTATACATATAAAATTAAAAATATTCAATTTGAATTCAAAAATAAATGAGAACCTTGAACTTTTGATACAAAAGTCACTAAAATTTCTAGTTTTTAAGATATATAATTTATTTTTTTAATATATTTTTCAAAGGAAAACAACTGCAGATCAGGGGTGAGCAAACATTTGGAGCTGCGGACCTAGCCACATTTTGTAAAGTCGCACTTCTTAATAGTATTTAAAGAGTAGCCAATGAATATATTCTCTCTGTGTTACAATATAGAATACTAGTACTCTGTACTAGATTATTCTTTATATAAATAGCTTCTGATTTACTGACTAACCAATTCGTCATCGCTGATCCTATGCTACTGAACTAGAAAATATGATTTCGTAGGTAGTGTTATTTTAGGTAGCAGACGTTCGCTTGTTCGCTTTACTAAAAAAACGTTTGGAAAAAATGGAAATTCCCCACCTTCTAGGATAAAACCCCCATTTTATTGCCTATCCTTATTGTCAACATATTTAATACATACATAAATCATACATAAAACTGAAGAACTTCTATAATTCTTCAATTTTAAAGTCACATAAAATTTTATTTCTGGGTTACTTTAAAAAAATAGTACATGTACCAGGGGTAGTTCCTTATAAAGGTTGTTATCACAGTCACCTAAAAACAGCCAAGTGCGGACCGGAGTATGGACGCGGGATAACAATTGAAAAAAACTCCATATTTTTTTTAAGGTTGAAAATTCAGTGAAGGTTGAAGGTTCATAATTCAGTGATACCTAAATGCTACTTAACTAACTAACTAACTAACTAACGTGAACGAGATAGTGGGAAGCCCAAAAAATATAACGTCACAAGTCAATTTGGGTTGTGGACATGCCCATACTGCCCACAACGTTAAATAGAAACGTAGACACTTGAAGCCTATATATTTCAATGATTGTGAAAATTATACTTCTGACATTGTGAATTAAAAGTTGAAAGTTTGTATGAAAGGCTGTCATTTTCCATATCAGAAATATGAAACTTTGTATGTTGTCTACTGACTAAAATTTGTAAACACTTATTTCAGCGATTGTGAAAATTCTACGGGTAAAGGAAAATTATCCTACTTATTAATTGAAAGTAAACGGCTTTTGTTCAAATTCTACCACTAAGGGGATGAAATAGAATTTGAAAGTGTGTTTAGAAACTTTATTTAGTGTTTGTGCATATTCTACGCTGAAATATATCTTAAAAATTTCATCCGTCATGTCAATTTATCTGTAAGATTTTCATAATACAAGAAATAAAAGAGTTTAAGTATTTCTAAAAATTCGTGGGTAAAATGCCTTTCTACTAACTAAAATTCAGCGGCCTAATTTGAATCATGACATGTTATTTTATAACAATAGATAATCTTTGTTATCAGAATTTAGAATGTATTTTAATAAATTTATTTTTTTATCTACTAATAATATTGTCTCAAGAGGAATAACAATAGGTGAGGTGATTATCATTAGTCAATCTGACCATAATGACGACGATATACATATTTTTTTTTGTATAAATATATATTTTTTAAGTCTTTTGTTTAAATATTGTTAAAGTGTATCGATTAAATGCTCATTCTTTTTTTAGCTTCACACTGTATCCCTCACACAGCAGGGTAGACAGAGGGAATCTAGTGTTGAGACTCTTCGTTCTCCACTTTACGAATTCGGAGGCATTGCGTGTTAAGTGGCGGAACCCAACGCCCCGCTTTAACTCGACACCAAAGCAAAGAAAATGGAAATATATTTCCACTCCTCGATTCTTAACATAGCAGAACCTCATTGGATATTGCAAATTGTCATATGAACAGTGCAACTCTTAGAGCAAAAGGTCATTTAATGCGAACACAATTTGAAAGACGCCGAATGACGTTAATTTTTATTGCATAAAGGAGGCATACGAGTAGAAGGACCACCAGATGGTAGGTTAAAGAAATTGCTAATGCCGATGGCGAATTGCAGATCCGATGCCGGCCATCAGATGTTTGGTGGTTCGTCTTTGATGTGATAGTACTCACGGGCCATGCGAAGAAACGAATCTCCTATCACTAAGTTACTGGGTTACCCGCCTTTTACGGGACGCTACCCAGCAGCGGAGGGGAATTGTATTCTTAACCCCCGCGTGATGTAGATTTATTTAGATCCTATTCCCACTAAAAATATAGTAAGTTTTATTAAAAAATCAGACATAATTTTATATTTCAGCAATGGTATACTTTGAAAAAAAAACATTTTTTAGAAAATGTATAAAAATCAACGCTGCAGAATTCGAACCCCGAATTGGATACCGCCTAAGCCCTCTGACAGCTAAGCCGCTTGTTATAACTCCTAATTTTTTTTTGTGGTATAAAGGAGGCAAACGACCTGAAGGCCCACCTGGTGTTAAGTGGTTACCTTCGCCCATAAACATCCACAATATTAGAGGTATGGAAGCGTTGCCAGCCTTGGGGATGTGGGACAGAAGGAGGGAGGATGGGAATGGTGGGAATAGGGAGAGCTGGCTTACATGCCATCGAGCCTGAACACATAGGATAGTGGTCGCGAGCCAGTCGGAGAACGAATCTCCTACCACCAAACTACTGGGTTACCCGCCTTTTACGGGACGCTATCCAGCGGCGGGGGGAATTGTATTCTTAACCCGCCCCCCCACGGGCTAAAATTGTTGTTAGCTTAGCAGTAACTGAATAACTGAATCTTGAACGGTTTTCAGAATCCCGCTGCGTTCAAATTTCGAAGAAACGTCTTATTTCAATAATCTAAGTATGTGAATAACAGTTGAAAAAGGTTAAAAGTATGGTGTATATTGTTTTTATAACCTCAACAGAAAATATATAAAAATATATTTCATCTTAACCGTAAAGAGTAGTAAATAGTATAAATGTTATGATCATCATATGGATCTCTGAAATTCTCACAGTTCTTCCATTTTAATTCGAAAATCTTATATTTTCTATATAAAGCTTGTCAATGTTCAGAATCCATACTTATATTATAAATGCGAAAGTCTGTGTGTTTGTCTGTCATGCTTTCACGGCTATCTACTGGTCCGAATTGGATGAAATTTAGAATGCAAGTAGTAATAGTTACTGGGCTAACATAGGCTACTTATTTTTTAAAAAATCAACCGCTAAATGGTCGAAATAGGGGATGAAATTTTATATGAAAAATCTAAGCCGCTTGACAAATTGTAATGAATTTTAGCCATAAATATAGTTGATAATCTAAGCTTAAACATAGGCTACTTTATTATTCAAAAACCAAATTCACGCGGCGAATCCGCGAGCGGGCCGCTAGTCATATTCTAAGTACCTTCAAGTAAAAGAATCTATGTCATATCTACACAAGCGTATTGAAGTAAGGATCTCTTTCGTGTCCTCAAGTGAATATGGCTGAAAACAGATCAAAGAACAAAATTACTTCAAAAAAATAGACAAATCACACTTATCCCATACCTACTTTTCATGGCGGACCTTTTAAAGTTTAAACTTAAAAAAATAAATTTTATGTATAGGTAAATTTTGTTATAATATTTTTTATTTAAGTGTTTAGTGTGATTCGCTTATACTGTCTTGATCTAGTTATCTATCCACCATATAAATAAAAGGATTCCTAAGGCCTAGTGAAATTAAACCTTAATAGAAATATTTTAACGAGCGGCGTTAAGTTCCACCGCTTAACATGCAGTGCCTCCGAATTGGGCAGTGCGTGGGGAACGGAGTGTCTTAACACTAGATTTCCTCTGCCTACCCTGTTGTGTGCGGCATACAGCGTGAAGCTATAAAAAGAAAAAAAAATATTTTAACCATTTATTAGGCATGTCAATTTGTCAACTTCTTCACGTTTGGTACGGATCTATGAAATTATCATTTATTCACATTGACCAAGTGAACAAAGTCGCGGGAAATAACAAATAGTCTGTAATATAAACAAACGCTTGGCAAGCCACCTGACATTATTAAGCGGGCCGCATGCAGTCAGAGGTCTGCGGGTTGACCGCCCCTGGTGTAGACATATGTTTTCGACTATTTTATTACACAACCAGCTTTAGCTTGCGGCTTCACCCGCCTAGTTTCGAATAAGTTCCGCGTTCAACTTTTGAAGGTGAAAATTATTTGCGTTGTGTCTATCACTGTTTTTTAACAATTGTGTATATTTTTGCAACATTACTACATACATATTGTAATGTAACCGTAAGAATATAGGCACGTTTTAAAAAAACTCGCAAAGAATCCTGAGCTCCCATGCTAGCCAATGCCAACAGCGTTTTATTTTTTGTTTTTTTTTGTGACGCTGGGAAATGCTTTTACGCAGACCGGCCGTACCCAAACGACGGGCGGTACTGAGGGGCTCATCAGATAATACCTAATACTACCCACTAAAAC
This sequence comes from Dryas iulia moderata, assembly GCA_019049465.1. NCBI lineage: Eukaryota > Metazoa > Arthropoda > Insecta > Lepidoptera > Nymphalidae > Dryas > Dryas iulia. The sequence continues at coordinate 13,963,439 of CM032417.1, forward strand.
CCAGCGGAAACCCTCTTCACCTACATAAAACGTCGCAGGATCACTCGCGTATGCGTACTACGACGTCTCGGTGGATGGCCCGCCTACTGACCACCATCGCCTTCAACGTGCTTCGGGGTCTCCCAGAGCACCTGCAGAGTAGAATTATATTCCAATGAGATGTCAACAAAAATTTTCAAAGACAAACAAACGGACCGACATTTAGAAGTTACACTATATTTATTTATTGCCAAGTAAGGAGTAGTATGAATTTATATAGAGTGTTTATCAATATAATGGTTTGACTTCTCACATTTGTCGTTGACGGTAATTCACATTATAGCAGCCATTTGAAGTGGTTCTATTCGTATAATTGACACGATATTAACAACTTTTACGGTCGTCGACCAAATTGCTTCGTGTGAAAGATAAAGATCATCTGTATTAAATATTTTTTTTATAGCTTCACGCTGTATCCCGCACACAGCAGGGTAGGTAGAGGGAACCTAGTGTTAAGACACTCCGTTCCCCACTTTTCCGCCAAATTCGGAGGCATTGCGTGTTAAGCGGCGGAACTTAACGCCGTGTTTTGCCTCGATACCAGATCGAAGAAAATGGAAATAATAAATATTTCCACTCCTCGATTGGGAATTGAACCCTCAACCAGTCGTTTACAGTCACACGTTTGTGCCACGACTGGCGCCATTAAATATTTAAAGCGTTAAATGTTTCCATTTTAATATGAATTTCATAAAAAAAAACAACTTTAGGCTTCTTCCTGCATAGTGAGTGAGACAGGACCTGGTATCAAGACACTCTGTCTGCCACTTCCATTGCGTGTTGAATGGCGGAACTCAATGCCGTGCTTTGTCATAGTTAACAGAGGGAAGTGGGAAACCAATCCACAACCATCGCTTTACAGCCGGAACCCCCCCTACTACGCCACGTGGACTTTAATTTGACGAATTTGATTATTGTATAATAAGTATAAGATCGACCTTCGAAAACACAATATCGACGATACTGGAGGAACGTAAAAAGCATGAGGACTCCCCGGAGGGCGTGTATGAAGAGGTTGATTACAGTGGACGAGGCGAAACAAGTATGCAGGGACCGTAGCGTTTGGCGCTCCGTTCTCTCTGACTACCTCGCAAGGGATACAGCGTGAAAAAAGCGACCGGTTGTGGATTCGATTCCCACTCGAAGAGTGGAAATATTTGATATTTTCATTTACTTCGCTCTCGTGTCGAGGTAAAGCGCGGCGTTAAACTCCGCCACTGAGGGTGTGAAGCTAAAAAAAAGTATAATAAAAAAGTACCTAATTTAATCGAATTTTCGGATTACTATAACTATTATAATTAGGACATAAATACAACCATACTACATTTTTTCTTTCAGAGGGAACCTTAAGACACTTCCCACTTTCCGCCGATTTCCGCTGATACCAGAGTGAAGCAACGTAAATATTGAATATTTCCACTCCTCGAGTGAGAATCGAACCCACAACCAGTCGTTTACAATCACACGTTCGTGCCACTGCGCCACGACTGGCCCCTACTTCATAATGTTCCTGTAAATCTAATATTTTAAGTATTGGCCTCCAAAACAGCTAGCTAAAATTTTTCATACAAATTATCGTTCTGTTTATTGTTATTTTATGCCAAAATTATACAACGGTATAACAAATTAGTTCATAACAAATTCTAAGTTGTTCTGATGTGTGTGCTAAAAGATATATTACTTTAAACTTTTATGAATATCAGTTCATTTGTTTTTTGTGTAAAAGAATATGATTTGGATTTGGTAAGACGCGGCGTTAGGTTCCGCCGATTTAATGTAGATAACGAATGAATAAGATGAAGGGTTTGACCATCGTGGCACAGTATGAGAGCCTCTAGTTATAAATACCGCGTGAAATTTTTCGTTATATTGCAACCCTTCGAGGCACATTTTTAAAAATTAAAGAAGCCTATCTTTAGGCTTAGACTATGAAATATATTTATGCCAAAATTCATTACAATTGGTCAAGCGGTTTAGATTTTTCATATAAACTTTCATCCCCTATTTCAACCCTTTAGAGGTTGATTTTTGAAAAACTAAGTAGCCTATGTTAGACCCAGTAACTTTTACTACTTTCATTCTAAATTTCATCCAAATCGGACCAGTAGATTAGCCGTGAAAGCGTGACAGACAAACACACAGACTTTCGCATTTATTCGGAAGAATATTTATATTTAAAATAATTTCATTTCTTCGTTCTGTCAATGTCTTTTTAACACACAATGTCTCAATTTCAAGAAGAAAATAAGTTTTGACACTACATTCTCTTTCACTACTAGTTATGAGGGAAAAAATCGTGAAGCTGTAAAAAGAATATGGAGAACGGAGTGTCTAAATAATATTCTCTCTGCAAATAATTTATTAAATTACAAGAATTATTATATATGTGTCAAATCTATAATATAAAAAACTAAGTCAGTCGATTAAATTGTTTAAAATAGCCTGTCATCGGACAATTATAAAGTAGTGGGCATAGCAGGCAAAGAGCTACAGGAGAACATGAGTGACAATGTTAAATGAAATTCCTAAGTTGTTTGTTGGAAGGAATATGGACACGTCAAACACATCGTTTTTATGATGATTTAGATTAGCATTGGGCTGAAGAGAGAAGGGATATCATTATCGCTATTTATTTTTTTAAACTTTAGTATTGCTACCAAAAATATGGCGATACGAAGTACTTGAACGCAGCGAGACTCGAACCCGCTCCTCTTGGTAACCGTCCAAGCACTCCGCTTTGCGCTTAAACGTTTTATAAAAGTTTCTTTTTTAATTTCCTGAATGTGTGAATAACACTTTAAAATGTTAAAGAATTCAAGATATTTCCTCAAGAATTTGATGAAAGATATAAACCATTAACTGAATTGTTTAAAAATATTAGACTCTTTAGGGTATGTATTGCCTAACCGTTTATTTTTTTTTCTTTTTTTTTTTATCTTTACGCTGATCCGCACCCACACACAGCAGGGTAGGCAGAGGGAACCTAGTGTTAAGACACTCCGTTCCCCACTTACCCTAACCGTTTATGTTATCGTAAATAGGTAAAATTAATTACGTTATTGGAAAAAAATATCTATTTTCAAACAATATTTTGTAGCTTTTTTCGACTACATGCTTAACCCCACATAGCAAGATAGGCAGAAAGATCCTAGACTCAAGACACTCCGTTGTCCACTTTCTGATTTAATTTCCAGAGGTCACGTTGAGTGGCAGAGCTCAAATAAATTAATTTAATCACCGACGCAGTATTGAACCTTAACCAATTACCGTTTACCGTCCAACGCTGCCCCACTGCGCCATATGTCCTATATTTTCTAGATTGTTTTAAATACTTACTTGATCAGAACTTTTGTTAGCAATGGGACACACATTGTTAAGATATTTTTTAACCTGCGCCTCTTCATCTCCCACTATCTCCCTCGCTTGTGCTAGCTCCTCTAATCTAATCCTGATTTCTTTTTTCAATGTATCTATTAAGTCACTGTTCTGTTTCTTCTCAGCTTCATTTTCCTCGTAGTTAGATTTTCTTTGGCCCTCTTAAATATAATAGTGTAAATTAAATACGTTGAAAATACTGAGAAAGACGTCGTAGAGGGATAGGGCAGCGCCTTACTGTAAACGCAATGGTTATGGGTTCGATGCCCATTCGGAGGGAAGATTAAATTTTAATTATTTTCATTTCTTCGCTCTGGTGTTTAACACAAAGCGCGATGTATGTATATATTCTAATTGTTAAAAGGATTGTGCCTTCAAATGAACCAAAGAATTTATGGAATCTAAAAGCGTATACAAAAGCGAAAAGTCACTCAAACATTAGTCACGAAATTGAGCAAAGTATTTGAAATTTGAAACTAAATTTGATTAGAACATAGTTTATGTATAGGATATATCAGCTTAAATTATCAACCTAAAGGTACTTAAAAGTTTATATCATATCTCTTCTTTGAAAGTTTATGTGATTTTTCGAAATTCTTTTTGTTTAATCGTTTACGTGGTTAAGGCGACACCAGCTTAGACTCAATTTAAGGATAGAAAATATATTGAATAAAAATGACAAGGGCCTTTCGGTCGTAGTTTAGGGTCTACAGTCACCCCTAGTCTGTATGGTGATGGGTGTCGCCACCTGCCATAAAATGTCTCTATATGGAAAGTAATGAACAACAATGGAATTTGGCGCTAAGTGCAGCAACTCTTCGCTTAAATAAGTTAAAGATAGAAAAATAAGTAGGCTAAAGCAATGTTAAGATACTTGAAAATTAAGAAATTAATGCAAAACAAAGGATAAAACTTATTACCCGTAATATTGCCAACATGCTAATGTGCTTAGTATCTTTAAATTTATTTAAAAAAGCTAAAAAATTGGTCCTTTTAGTGACTATTTCTCCGTATTACATATGCAACGTATAGTTTTATTTTCAACCATTCAAATTATAGCTTACAATTAAGAAATTATAAATAAAATGTCGGTTAAATAGATTTAGTCTGATATAGCTATCGATTATAAATAACAAAAAGAAGAATAGTTTTGTTATTAAGTTATTATTTTTAAGTTAAAACACAGCTAATATATTGTATTACATTTAAATTTAAGCAATTCCCAATCATAGATAAACAATATCTAAGTAAATATAAAACAATAGCGTCTTAGAACAAACCTGACAACTGTATTTTCTTTTTAACTTCAAATATTTTCGTATTAATCGTCGTAAGCTTATCTTCTGTTTCAATTTCAAAAGGATGCTTTTGATAGCACATAGCCATGTTTACTAATTTTATTTTTTACGAACAGTTAATACAAGTTCTTAAAAGCTCTAATCGCTTAACAACAATATCGATTAAACAAAATAAGCTACATGTGACTTGTATATACATTAGTAATTTAACACAAAACAATTCAAAAAGAATATACGTTACGAAGTAATTATTATTATAAGTTTAACGGACTAGATAATAATATTCCCCTTGGCAAAGCCACCCCTATATTATTTAACACAGTAACGCCATCTCTGTCAGGAGCAGAGAACTACTAAGTTCGAAAGCTCCAGCGACTAGTGTTGAATTGCTTGATTTCTCCATTGAATCAACATTCCTTCGCGTATCGATGTATGTGTGAGTGTTTGCGTTCTCACGGATTTTTGGGCAAAACCTCCTAATTTAATGACAGAAATAACTTATAAATAGTCATAAAATATTAGTTTTTATCAACTATAATAGTTTTAAAGTTAGAATAATCGATTTAAGTGCGGTTAAAAGGTGCGCACACGCACACAAGTATCGCGTCCGCCATTTTGATTTACCGTACACTGTGTATTTACGAACAAAGCCGTCAGATGCGAGCAGGACGCGGCTGCGCATGTTTCTACCGGGCTTACGTTTCGTTTGAATGTGTTTTACCGCTAAAATGACCAGTGCACAAGGATTTTCAACGTAACAACAGTTTAAAAACAAAATGAAGTGTCTGTTCTTACATTTGGTACCGTGAAGTGTTATTAATATATAGTGCTTACCGACATAAATATAGTAAAATAAATGTGTGTTATAGATGTGTGAATGTTATGTTACAAGATGTGGTCAAGAAACTTTACACCGGATTATGGGATTATAGTACTGTCAATTTACATTCTGCTGTCGTTGGCGGCGAAATTGCATGTCGAAGGTAAGTTTTATATTGCTGTTTTGAAAACTAAAAGCTTATGAAAGCGCGGTGCTAACCGGCCGCGGTGTGTTGACGCGCGAATGTATGGAGCTTTCGGTGTACGACCGTCTTCACAAATCGGCCGGGTTGCGTCGGTTCTCACAGTTTAGTAGAACTTGTGTAACTTGTCGTTTAAAAACTGGAGTGTAGTGGCATTGCGTTTTTCTATATACTTTTTTTTAATTACACCGCATCTGTTGTTGCGTATTAATTATAATTATAATGTGTTTTGTTCGTGTGTAGATACCCTTATAGGACGCGTTGTTCTAGTATTAGACTATTAGCGTAGAAAAGAATGTTTCTTTTACTTTTTTCTTTTTAACTGTTAGAAAGTATTAAAATATTTAGTTGTGAATAAGTAAATAGGCTGATATTTTACAAAATGTATCTCGAAATGAATACTGACTTACCAAACGATATTTGAAATACATTCACTAATTACAAAACAAAGCGTCTAAAACAATTACTATAGATATAATATTGTTGTTTTAAAGCTAATTAAAGCAAATTACACTGAATAAGCCTACACCGTTACATTTTACGATTCAAATGAACCAGATAATATATTACACAATAAAATATACCTAGAAGTCTGTGACTCTCATAAAATCTTACTTGGGACCTAATTTATATATTTTATTATCTTACATTTTAAATAATGCAGTAAATGAAGAGAGAATTTATTAATAAGTGACATTATTCTACACTTTCCGCCGTTTTAGAGTTATCGCGTGTATGTCACGGAGTTAAACGTCCAATTTTGTCTAAACTATCCAAAATTAGAGTTTTTACGTTAAACAGGAATCGAACACACTACCCGCATTTAAATTCATAGTATTTCAACTAATCCAACACATTACAATCTATTTACGCCCATAGAGTAATCAGTATTCAAAACACTCTGCGAAGGGTCAAATAATATATTTATAATGTACTAACAAGGACATTGAAAGCACTAGATTTTAAGATAAGGATAGGGTTGCCATTTCAAAAATATATAAACCGGGATAAGAAAGTGAAAACCCCGGATTATAGACGTTTTAACAGGGTTTTGTAAGTTACATAGTAGAATAACACGTGGTTTCAATGGTTATAAATTAACTTTTCTTTATTTTGATACAATTTTAAGATGAGACACATTTTTTTTTGAAGTTTTAAAGCATTATTTAAGCAGTCTTCTCATAATGTCATATTATTTAGAAGTATTATAATGCTTGGACAAATAAAACGCTGACGCTCGCCGGACAGCCAATATAGGGCAAAAATCGACTCGAAAAATCGAATCGTTACAAAAATTGCAATTAACGGTTAAATTATTATTTGTTTGTAGTGATATCGCACAAAAATCACAATTAACTGTAAATTGATTAGTTCTAAATGTTTATACTACAATTAACAATAAATTAATTGTCACACAAACAAATGATCAATTGTTAATTGCAATTAAATTTTACCCAGCACTGCTGGAGACCTTTTTTAGAAAAATAAGAACAAATCCGGGGAAACCCTGAGGAATGGCAACCCGTAAACTAGGATAAGTACTATAGTGCCACGCATAGCTAGCACGACGTCTAACAAAATGTAGTTGAATACAAATCGGTTGACTTTTCTATTAGTATTCCTTCCATCTCTACACGATTTCTGTCGTCGGGACCTCGGCGGAGCATTTTGAATATTAATTAAAATACATCTGTTTAAATTTTAAAGGGATTTTTGGTGATATTAGGTGTAGAAAGTTGGTATTTTGTTATTCGTATATCGTATTTTGTTGGGTTGCTCTTAAATTGTTTGTATGTTTTGTGTATGAAGTGTTCTTGAATAGGTTTTTATGTTTTTTGATATTAGAAGATATCTAATAAATTACAGTTTAATTTTAACAAATTTTATCTTTAATCTCTCTGATATATGGTTAATTCTTGTTTTTTATGCATATAATATGATACGAATACATTTACTACAATACAGCCGCTTCACGCTTTTACTCGCATAGGAGGATAGCAAGAGAGACCACACTATTCTCCACTTACTGCTCGAAATCAAGACATTGCCTAATAACTTAACTACAATAATAAAATAATATATATTTTTAAAAAAGTATGCCTTTAATAATACCAAAACTAAAATATAACATAAAAAATACAATTTCAAGTACACAAAAACAATTTAACAATAGAAAAATACTAACAAAAATGCTCCTACAGAATATTATATATGACTAAAAGTAATATAAAACGTAATAAAACTCAGCACTGGTGTAAGATGTATCAAAACGCATGGCTCATATTGTTAAAACATGGCGACCGCTCCATTTTAAAACAATTGCAATTAACGGTCAATTGTCTGATGCGGCGAATTGATGTACTGGCTAGGGTTGGCAGGATTATGGGATAAATATTAAATATTATTTAAATTTAGTGAAATATATAAGTTCAGCCACCTAAAACGCAATGCTGGAGGAATTCGTTGACAAATGGGGAACGGAGTGTCTTAACACTAGGTTCCCTCTGCCTACGCTGCTGTGTGCGGGATACAGCGTGAAGCTAAAAAAAATATCTGTCAAATTTTCATATTTTAGACATTAAGGAATCGAGCCCACAGTTATTTTCTAGTCTCAAGTAATCATGTCTCAAGTGTTCTACGTCTATGTCGATTGTTATTAAAGTGTATATACTTTACATTGAAATATATAAGTTTTGTTTGCTATAAGTTCTTAGATTTTAAATGGTAAAATAGTACGGTTATCAAAAATGTTTTTAGCCATACTTCTAAGTAAGATGTTTTAGTTAATATATTGTACTCTAGCCCAATAATTTTAAATAATATTTAAGAAAAAAATAGGTAGACATTAGGTAAAATTTAACCTAGTTCCAAATTTCATTCACTAAATCGTAACATTTCTCTTTCCCCACTAATCCATGCACAGTATCTAATATTGTAACATTTGTAAAACTATTTTATATACATACATACATACATATATCTCTCTACAAATTCTGATTGACACGCTTCTCCAATCGATGCGCTTTGTTTGCTCACAATTGTTAAGCATCCTGCTCCGGCCATGTGCACACGTTATCTATAAAAAAACATGGGGTTGACAATAATGACAATGTACTGTGGGGGATGTACTCGTATAGCTTTACGCTTTAACTTGATTTTGCTAATATAAAATTATGTTTTGCGTAGTGTGAAATAATTAAGGCGGTTTAATTTTATATTTTTTGTATAAAAGTAATACTTTATTTTGAATTCTTTATAATTTATGTCGAATTATTCTCGTTTTTACCCGTAGAAAAATTTTAGAAGGCGATCTCACATGTCAAATTTTAGCTTTATCCGCCCAGTAGTTTTTGTGTGTTCTGTCAATCACTCAAAATATAACAGCAGAATTTTATATGTGTTAATTAATTAGACAACATTAACCTAATAGTATTCACTTCCAAAGCCTATAGCATTTCTACTATCATATTTTATTAATGTTATGCCCTTAACTAGGTTATCAAAAAGAGTAAATTTATGATTTAGAATTAATATATTTAAAATGTTAAATTTTATTATTATTATTTTTTTGCATTCCCATTGCCAACCCTAAGAAAGGTCTGTGTCACATATAAATCTCAACTAAGAAGCTTGGAGTACCAATTTCTTACTTAATATTTTGCATACGTCTTCCGTTTGTCAAGCAATTTTCGACTTTATTCCTATAATAAAATTAACAGTTCAACGATTATTGCGCGCATATGAAGTTAGCAATACGCCAATCTAGGCCGGTTATAATACTTTAAAGTCTAGGTTTTTGACTTTTGAACTCAATAATTTGAATGGGAGATTTTTTTTCTTAACAAAAACAGTATTTACATAACTGCTAGTTAAATAGTGAATCATTTAGTACGTTGAAATGTACGAAATCATTGTGTAAGTAACTTTGTATGTTTGGAATGACTTGGTTTCTTTAAAAGTGGAAGAAGATTTAAAATAGTAACGGCTAGAAGTCGTTCTTATGCTTTTTATTAAAAGACTTGAAGTAAATAAATGGGAGCCAGTCGTGGCGCAGTGGCACGAACGTGTGACTGTAAACAACTGGTTGCGCGTTCGATTCCCACTCGAAGAGTGGAAATATTCAATATTTTCATTTCCCTCGCTCTGATATCAGAGGCAAAGCGCAGCGTTGAGTTCCGCCACTTAACACGCAAGACCTTTGAATTCGGCTGAAATTGGGAACGGAGTGTCTTAACACTAGGTTCGCTCTGTCAACCCTCCTGTGTACGGGATACAGCGTGAAGCTATATATAAAAAAAAAGTAAATAAATATAAATATTATAGAAAAATCAGAATATTTTATTATATACAGATAATTTATTTCTTGTAAAGACTATTTTAACACAATACTTTAAAAGATGTTTCAAATTTATTACTCAATAACAATATACATATAGATCTGACATTAACTTTTAGTAGTTGGCATCTAAATAGTTTCGTTGACGCGTGAAATAGTATATTTCACTTTATATAAAAGGCTGTGCATGTCATATATTGTGTATATTATTCATTTTATTACTTTTAATATATTTCTAATGGCTTATTGGGAAAAATATTAGTCTTTTTACTGCATACAACTTTATTTATACCATATTTTATACTACTCCGAATAAGTTTAGCAAAAAAGGGGACAAGTAAGACAAAAATGTTTTTTTTCATATGAAGAATAATATATGAATATATGTATACTAGATATCACCGCGACTTCGCGCGGATTTCGGAAGCCGTTATGACTGTAAAACCAAAGGAGTCTACTTACTTGATATTTTGGACAATTCACAAAATATCTACATGAATTGTAGCGTATGTTTTATTCTGATGTATAAGCTATATTATTGTAAAGTTTCATTAAAATCTATTCAGTAGTTTCTACGTAAAAGAGTATTAAACGTCCTTACAAACTTTCGCATTTACAATATTTTTTTAGCTTCACGCTGTATCCCGCATACAACAGGGTAGGCAGAGGGAACCTAGTGTTAAGGCACTCCGTTCCCCACTTTCCGCCGAATTCAGAGGTCTTGCGTGTTAAGTGGCGAAACTTAACGCCGCGCTTTTGCCTCGACAGCAGAACGAAGAAAATGGAGAAGAAACTTAAATATTTCCACTCTTCAAATGGGAAGCTAAAGACAATAGTAACCATCTAATAAAATCTTAAGGCAATAATGACTATTTGATTACAATTTTCAATTGCAAATAGAAGCTAGAAGAAACTTTTAATTACTTAAGTAATAAAATCTACAATCTATATACCTATAAGATACCTAGACCACACACCGCCCAGTGCAGTGTAATGTAGGTACATATCGTAACAATTTTTCCACTTACTTAGCCTTTTTGGGCGAATCGAGACCGCTGACCGGTTCTCGTATCATTCTAACGATTGACCAAACTTTCATATTAAATATTAATAATGTTAGTTTTAACTGCATGAGTTAATTATGCACGTCGTTAAATCGCTCAGTAGTTTTTAAGGTAGTGTAGATTTTAATTATATTTTTTATTAGGCTGGTAAATTCGTTTATGTTATTTTTTTAATTCTTTTTTTATGTTTGACATTTAAAATGAAGTGAAACAATCGTAAAATATATCAAAAAGTATCTTATTAAAGATCAGAGGTAATAACCTAGATAATTATAACCAAAAGCCAAAGACATGGTCAGATAAATATTTTTATTATGCTAAAAATTCACGTTATACTGAAAACAAGAACATCTTAATCTTAACTCAAGGGTAAATTAAACAAATAGCAACACTGTCTGTTCTGATCAAACTTAGTTGTTCAGATTATTTTTTTATATATTTTTTTAAATTCACACTTTTTCCCAAGGAGAAGGTTTGTCAGAGAGAACCTAGTGTCAAGACAATTCATTCTTTGTGTTTATAGGCGGAACTTAACGCCGTGCCTTGTCTCACCAATGCGGAGGAACAAAAATTTAAACCAGACGCTGTCTTCGCCACACTAGCTTCTGTATCTTAATTATAAAAAAAGCGAAATGTAGTAGCTATCATCTTTTAATAAAGGCTTATTATTACGTAGTAAAAAGCGTAATTTCAATGCGTATTAAGTACTAACCATGTCGCTTGTAAAAATAACTCCATCTACCTACATACGATTATATTTAGTACATCGAACGTAAATTGAAACGCTAATCAGGAGCTTTAAAGCAATCATTTCCCCTCATTAAACCATAAAATCATTTTTAACATGTTTCTGAATACTGTGTCGGCTTTTTTACGTAATTATTTGTAATAATAATCAATGTTATATAGTTGTTGACCGAATACATATTCGGAGATAATGGAGATCTCTCTGTCAAATTTAAACTTGGAAGTTGAAGCAAAAAACATTGAAGGATTTTTATACAAACTTGCAAGTACCCTTAGACCTCTTTTATCTTGCCCCGTTTCAAAATTAGTTCTTAGCGGATGTTTGCTAACTATAAGCTACCTCCCTACCGAATTTCATCTTTGTAAGTCAAGCAGTTTTAGATATTTCGTGATAAATAACCTTTCTTACGTGGTTGTGTGTTCAACTCCTTGGATATTTATCTACTATATTACATTAATATAATAAGAAAATCTTTGACGTTTCTTCTAAATAAATAAAGTGGATAACGGAGAATAAAAAATGGCAAATTAACATAGAAAACAAGTTGTGAAAATAATATTTTGATGTTATTAGAAATACATTAATTTAAAAAAAATATATTAAATACCCGCTATATATTTGACATATATATGTACATATTATGTATTTAATGTACCTTAGGACTAGCGCAAAGCTTAACATTATTAAAATCATAGATATATGCTAAAATTAGCTTTTAAGGCCAAGAATATTATCACTTTAAAACTCTGTCCATTGTTTATTTTCTTAAACATTACTAACTTAACAGAGATATTACTGTTTGTTTTACAATTGTTACTCAAAGTTTTTGGTACATTGAGTCACGCGACCTTATTTATTAGAAATCATTATGAAATGTTTTAATTAGCGTTATTGATACTTTAATTATTATTTAAATTAAGATTCCAATTCGCATCTATTGTTTGTATAAGTGTCTTTAAAAGTAAGAAAACTTTTAACCTTGACTTGTAGTGTTTAAAAGCATTTTTGTTGTTAATAAGAAATTGAACACAGTGAGATTCGAACCCGCGCTCCTTGGGAACCGCCCAAGTGCTGTGCTGTGTGAGTATTTATACTAAAATACATTTTCTAAAAACGTTTAACTTACCATATGTGTGAATAACACTTAAAAGTATTAAAAATAATATTTTTTTTATTTTTAAGCATTTTTACATTTACAGAAAAAAACTTAGTGTCAAAACCCACCGTTCTCCATCTAGCTTAGATAGACTTAGGCTATAAAAATATTGAATACCTAACAAACATGCGGGAGCATTGTATAAAAATTCATTTTGAGGTTTCTTATAGCGTCGTCTTTTTTATTGTTAAATCCACGTATTGTCTGAGAATGATTATTTTCTCATGCGAAAGTTCACCATTGTTTTATAATATAATGTCTTAACTCTTAACTATTTTTGTAACACGAAAATTATAGTGTGTTTTTAATTAACGCCCGTCGTTTGAAGGTACAATGAACCGTTTGAATTGAAATTTATATGCCATCTTTGGACGGAGTTTGGTACTTTTTGTGAAAATCTTGTCATTTACGCTTCTATAACAATTATAAGTAAGCGTTTGAAATGTTGTAGTAAATCAAAGAAAAATAAAATTACATCTATGATTCTTAATTTATAAATTCTACTGTCAACACGGATCGTCTATTGTCCATTTTACGTTCGAAATTAAAAAAAACTGCATGTTGTTAGTACTAGAGCGGAAACAGGAATAAATTTACTACTGTTCTGCTGCGACACATTTTTTATGATATAATTGAATAAAATAAAACCTACATCCATACTTATATTATAAATGCGAAAGTCTATCTGTTTGTCTGTCACGCTTTCACGGCTAATCTCTCACTGGTCCGGTTTAGATTAAATTTAGAATTAAAGTAGTAAATAAGCCAGGGTCAAGCATAGGCTACTTATTTTTTCAAAAATCTACTAAGAACGAAACAGTCATGCAGATCACGCGGCGAAGCCGCAAGCGGGAACCTAGTGAATTACACGTAGTTACAAAATACGTATATATCAATTGATTGCTTTAAGGTTAACTGAATGAGAATCTTTAAATTACACTAATTTCTTTCCTTTACTTCTAATCGAAGTCGTATATGCATGATTTGGAATCCATTGTCTACAGATCTGTTTAACGGCGCATTATCTAATGAATAAAACACGAAAATCGAGCATTTATCACGTTATACTGTAAAGATTATTTACTTTAAGTGTTGCACGCTAAGAATTAGTATACGAAAGCATTAAGTTGAAATACGATAGCCAACATGCTATATCAGCAAAGTTATAAGGAAAATGTGTGTTACAAAACACGGCGTTAAGTTACGTCATTTAGCATACAGTGTCTTTGTAGGTGTGGATAGGAAGAACTGAGTGATTTATCCGCTAACTAATAACGAAGAAATGCTTAAAATATGTAAAAATAATATAAGATTCTTAATTACATCATAACATTTATAATATTTTAGATTTATCTCATCATATTAAAACAAAGAGCGGCATTAAGTTCCACTACTCGCCTCGTAATATCAAAATTTAAAGTGGAACGTGAAGAACAGAGTATCTTGACACTCCTTTAAGTTCTCTTTGTCTCTGCATACTTCTTTCACCTCGTCCACTGTCATCAACCTCTTCATACACGCTTCGCCTCATGCTTTTTACGTGACCTTCCTCCAGTACCGTCGATACTGTGTTTTCGAAGGTCAACCCAAGTCTCCCCCTGCCTCTCTTACCATTCACCTATCACCTTTGCTTCATATATCAAGGAAAGGAAGGAAAATATAATATTAAAATACCTCACTTCAGTAAAGTTTCGCCACCTAGCCGAAACCAGTCGCACATCCGTGGGGTCCGGTATTTGAGAGTCCCTGTGCAAACAGATAAGGGTGTTAGCTGTGTGTACAGCGATAAGATTTTTGGTTTAAGTTTCTTTTGAATTTTTATGATTTGTGTGAAAATCATTAAGGTAATTCGTTTTTCCGCTTATTTTAGTATTGTTTGGCGTTGGTTTTGATTGTTTGTGAATATATTTTAATAGTGGGGAACAAAGTGTCTTAACACTAGGTTTCCTCTGCCTACCCTGCTGTGTGCGGGATACAGCGTGGAACAAAAAAAAAGGATATACTTTTTCTATACAAATATATTTATATATCTTAAGCTAAAAAGTTTCATTTTAAATTTCCTCCTTTTTTTTCTTCCTTTTATTAAATTTGCGTTAATCTAAACATATATGTAGGTATTATAATCATACTTGCACACTTAAAAAATATTTTTGCTTTTATATGTGTATAAAATATATAAGATTTTAAGTAAAACCTATATAATTCTTCATGCTATATGACGAAGCTTACAAGCTTACATGAAGCTTAGAAATATAACCAAGCTTTTTCCATCACAGCTTTTTAGCTTTTTATCCCAACATTTACTGGTTTCTAGTTACTTATGTAACAATATCTCAGCTCACAAAAAAAAAAAACGAAATGCAGGGGTAGAAAATGTCCTTTCTCATTCTAAAACCGGTTGAGGTGACAATTATATTCTAATTTCAACTTTATTCCTTTATAATAAGATCTAGTAAGTTAGTAAAATGTTTAAAAATGCTGTTTACACAGTATCGTCTGCATATGCACAAGTGGTTATCGGTACGTCGGTCCGTCCGTTTGCTTTAATAATAAGCCTGCGCCCGCGCCGGTGTCACGAACACCAAACATGTGAGGTAGAGTTTTAAAACGCTATAGTGGTTGGGATGTTAGGATTGTTGCAATATTTGATGAAATTGGGTTCAAATATTGTATGGAATATTTTAGTTTTAAATGTTAATTATTATGTATGAATTTAAACGCGATTGGTTGTGTGTTCTATTTTTGTTTGAAGTAATGTGAATATTTTTTTTTTAGCTTCAAGCGGTATCCCGCACACAGCAGGGTAGGCAGAGAACCTAGTGCTACGGCATTCCGTTCCCCACTTTCCGCCAAATTCAGTGGCATTGCGTGTTAAGGGGCGTAGCACAACGCCGCGCTTTTGCTTCTGATACCAGAGCGAAAGAAATGGAAATATGAAATATTTCCACTCCTCGAGTGGGAATCGAACCCACAACCAGTCGTTTACAGTCACACGTTCTTCAGAACACGTTTTCGCTCAAAAAGCGTGTTATTGAATTAACACACAATATCTTGAGTTAGAATAAAAGGCGGAGAACGGAGTGTCTTCACACTATCTTCTCTTTGCCTACTGTGCTACGCGAAAAAGTGCATAGCGCAAGCTTACTGACACCTTAAATTCACAATAACAAAATAAATAGAAAAGTCTTTTATCTTAGCTTAAAAGTCACCAAGCACTTGGACAGTTTTCAAGAGGTTCGGGTTCGAATACCACTGCGTTCAAATTGATTTTTTTTTAAATATCTTTTTTAATTTACTAAGAGTTGAATAACTTTTTAAAACTTTGAAAAAGTGTTAAAAATATTTTGTTCCTATATACTCAATTGCAATTGAAGTCAATTAAGTGAAGTGACGTATCACAGACTAAAGCTAGTTGTGGAGTAATCCGATAGGCAAATAGATTTCTATTACCATTTATTTGAGCTTTTATCGTTGTAGAACCAGGCCTTTGGTTTGTTCCCACGTAAAGTAGAATTCTGGTTGTCCTACACGGGCGGTCACACTGTTAATGTGTTTATTGGAGATTGTGATGCATATAAATGTTATGTTTAATCCTTTTTTTTGAATTAGTTTATAATTTTTTTTCAAGCTTCAGGGCTTCCCGTATAGTGGGTAGTCAGAGAGAGCCTAGTGGCAAGACTCTCTGTTCTATATTTCCGTCCGAAATGGAGGAGAAATAGGAAATTACATGTTAAGTTACGGAACTTAACGCCGCGCTTGTCTTAGGTACTAGAGTGGAGAAATCAAAATAATATATAATATTTCCTCCCTTTGAGAATCGAACCAATAACCATAGTGGTTATAGTCATAAACTGTCACATTACGCCTCCGATGGCTTCCATAAAATTTCTGAAATTAAAAATTCAATTACTGAATTTAAAAAGTTTTATGACTCTTAAAAGATCGTGAACAATAAATCAGCTTTCTTTATTCTGTTGCTGAAACTCGTAAATAAAAATAAATTAAACTCTTATTAATGATAATATATAAAAAATATTCTTTTAGTTTAATAAGCTTTTAATTTGGTAAAAGTTGTTAATAATATTATGATATAGAATTAAGCTATATTTTTGTATGACAGTAACGATACGAGTATCTATTGACAAATGCAGATTTTTTTACTATTACAGGTTATAAAAAGCAAAATTAAAAATTTTGAAAAAACCCACGACGGTTTAATTGTAATTGTAAAAGGATAAAATAACTATAAATCCCCCGCCTAAAAGAATATATGTAACGAGATGATGGGGACGGCTTCGTCGGGGGCTGTCATTGCTTTAAGTTTGCACAAACCTTCTCATAGGTTTTCTTGCTGTTAAAACAGTTTTGGCAAAAAAATTAAATAATAAAATGAATTTACAGTTTTGATAACTGGTATTTTAAAGACTTTAAAACGAAATCTATACTGATAGCTATATATTTAAAATAGAGGTTGCAACTGGCAGCCCCCGACGAAGTCGTCCCCATCATCTCGTTACATATATTCTTTTAGGCGGGGGGTTTATAGTTATTTTATCCTTTTACAATTACAATTAAACCGTCGTGGGTTTTTTCAAAATTTTTAAATTTGTTTTTTATTTTAAACTTTTTAAAGTGAATAGATATACATTATATATTATTACATAATATTGAAATACTTTATATTAATCTTCATGCAAATCCAAAAGAAATTATAAACCCAATGCTTTCTGGTTATCAAATGCTTATTGCAGCGCCTGGCAGATTGTCGTAACATTTCCACGAAACTTAAATCTAACCAAATCAGTGAAAATCACAAAACCCACTAGTAGTTTTGATTTTGAACAAACTAATTTATACTGGAGCGCCCCGCGGTAGTTCGTGGTAGGTATGGCATATAAAAACACGCAGCAATTAAATCAGAACCTATCACATAAAACCGCATCTAAATAGGTTTCACACAAAAAATAAAAGCAAATGCTTACTGCTGCGCCCACTGGTGAGGTGTCACCATGACACATTTACGAGAACACGCGCTAATTAAGCCTGATCCTATCTTTGATAACTGCATCCAAATCGGACTTGTAGTTTTAGCTTTGCATAATTCAATGTTTAATGCAGCGCCCCCTGGTGAGTTCTTGACGTACAAAAAAACCTAAAAACTTACACCAAGTAAAGGTAACTCTAATACTAAAAACTCTGCCAAATCGGACTAGTAGTTGTGGTTTTGCATTAAATATTACAAACAAACGTTTACTGCAGCGCCCCCTGGTGAGTTAACACGATAAAACATATCCAAGAACATGCACTAATTAAACTTGAGCTTATCATTGAAACTGCATCCAAATCAAATTCGTCATTTTATCTTTGCACAAACAATATTTTACTGCAGCGCCCCCTGGTGACTTGTCACCGTAATATAAATTTAAAAACATGCACTAAGCAAAGCGGAATCTAATACTGAAAACTCTTGACAATCGTACTAGTCGTTTTGGTTTTACACAAAAAAATAGAAGCAGCTACTTACTGCAGCGCCCCCTAGAGAGTTGACACATACATGAAAATGTGCACTAAGTAAACATACATGACACATATATAAAAATATGCACTAAGTAAACTTGAATCTATCATTGAAAACTGAATTCAAATAGGACTCGTAGTTTTAGTTTTACACAAACAAATGTACTTACTACAGCGCCCCCTGGTGAGTGGTCACCGTAACGCATATATGAAAAGAAGCACCAATTAAACCTGAATCTACCGTTGAAAGTTTCATCTAAATCGGACTAGTAATTTTTGATCTGCATTAACAAATGTTTACTGCAGCGCCCCCTGGTGAATTTTTACCGTAACAAAAAAACAAAAATCTTACAATATGCAGCAAGTAAAGCTGAATCTAATTCTGAAAACTCTAGCCAATCGTATGAGTTATTTCGGTTTTAGACAAATAAATACAAGAAAAATTTTGGTTTTACACAAAAAAACTCAAACCAATGCTTACTACAGCGCCCCCTGATGAGTGGTCACCATAACGCATATATGAAAAGATGCACCAATTAAGCCTGAACCTATCTTTGAAAGTTTCATCTAAATTGAACTAGTAGTTTTTGCTCTGCATAAACAAATGTTTAGTGCAGCGCCCCCTGGTGAATTTTCCCCGTAACAAAAAAAGAAAAATCTTAAAATATGCATCAAGCAAAGCTGAATCTTTTTCTGAAAATTATTTTCAATCGGATCAGTAGTTTTCGTTTTAGACAAATAAATACAAAAAAAGTACAAACAAACGCTTACTGCAGCGCCCCCTGGTGGTTTGACACGATAAAACATATCTAAGAACATTCACCAATTAAACCTTAATCTATCACTGAAAATCGTATCGAAATCAGACTATTATTTTTTGAGATAATTGAAAACATTCGTTTTCACGTAAAATGCTCATTGCAGCGCCCCCTGGTGAGTTAAGGCAATAAGACATATCTAAGAACATACGCCAATTGAACCTTAACCTATCATAGAAAACCGTATCAAAATCGGACTTATAGTTTTGGAAATAATTGACATAGTAATTTGCACAAACACACAAACAAACAAACAAACAAACAAACAAACAAACAAACAAACAAACAAACAAACAAACAACCTCTCACCCCAAACACATATACAGTCGCCGTTCCGTCGCGGGTAAAAAATAAAAATATAGTAATTTGTGTTACACGGTTTTTCTACATAGCAGAGTACGCAGGGTTAAGGCATACCGCCAGAGTTCGAGACATCTAACCAGATTTTGTCTTATTACATCGGAAAAAAAATATAATTTAATAATTTTAATGTCTGTATCGACTGGTAATCCAACACATGACCTACTGAATTTACAGTTAACTTTCGTAAAAGAAAAAAAAACTGCAAAAATATTTAACAATGCCAATTTAAAATTCAAAAATCAATTTGCTCTAGCAATAGACATTTACAATGCACTAAGATACTGATTTACACTTGCTAAGTGGCTGCGCGGCGGTCAGACGATGATCGTAATAAATCTAGAGATCTAGATAACTTTCACGTCTACCTTCCGCCATTGCAATTAGGCGTTAGTGTTGGTAGCTCCAAGGTTTTACACTACACTTTACTAAAGGAGCTTAAAAGCTTTGTCTATTTCACTGATACTGTGGGAAGGTATTAGTGATTGGATTTGATTTTTTGGTACTTTTATTTGTAGATATTGAGTTATACAAAAAGTTATGAGGAAAATAAAGTGTTAGAAATATTGTATAGAGTAGATGGGCAAGCTCGTTTGCGTTGACTTATCTATTCTACTTTAATTCCGTGAATAATTTTTGATACGACGGCATATCGTTATTTTTTTTTTTATAATTCAGCATGCATTGAGAATGCAGGAGCATTTGCTCGTTACGTTAAAAATCTTTCTTATTACTTATTGTTTTGTTGAACTATTATGATATAAATTAAATTTTAACCCAAGTCCTTCAGCATTTAGTCAACACTAGATTTCAAAGCTATATAATAAAAAAGTTTAATTCAAATCCGTTCAGTAGTCCCAAATATAGGCTTATTATATTATAGATATACATGACTCCTGGATAATCTAGACTTGCATTTAGTTTCCTAATACTAAATCCAAGTCTTGTAAAATAAAACATTAATAAATCGAGTTTCAATTACAAGTAATATTGATTTATTTATTCAATAAAACAAACTGAAAACCATTCACAAAATTGAGGCCATTATTCAATTCGTTGATATAAATAATAATATAATCATTAAAATGTTCACACAATTGGCCCAAATGAGGTGGCAAAATGAACACGTAAAAATTAAAACTAAAAAGTTTCTTAAAAAGGTCGAGTTCAGTGCAAATTATCGCGACCGGTTTAAAAATAAACTGTGATATTTAAAGTTTATCAATGATCCCAATCGATATTGCAGTTTTATTAACCCTTTCACTTGACCATCGTGTTAACGCTCGGGGCGTTTTGACTTAAAGAAATTAATTACTGTGCCTCAGTTATAAATGATTGCGTTTTAAAATTGAAAAGCTTTTTAAATAAAATAGCTTTTTATTTTAATTATTCGTTTCTTCGAGTCGTTTTATATTGCTGAGTAGTTTTTGAAAGTTTTGATACATACAGAATATATCGATCAATTTTCCTTATGATCTATGTTCATAGAAATTAATTGAGAACATGGAGTTTCTATTAGTGCAGTTTTACCTAATAAGATACAGTAAAACTTTAAGTAATTTCTTATATAGTTTAAGCAACTTTTAAAATAGTTAAATTTGTTGCAAATCAAAATTAGGTAAACATTAGTTAGTTTTCTGAACATTAACTATTTTTTAATTTTCTTCTTGAGTAAAGGCTCTTTCTCTTCTTCTCCTTGCTTACTATCTGTATTGTGGGAAGCCGCCGATTTTTAATTTTACAAAATGTGTTATTTAATATCCTGATCGACTTAGCTTATATTACTTCTGGCACAAAATTTAAGTGACTTACTTCAATTTTAATTGAGATTAATATTGATTAGTATAATAGGAAAATATGAATTAGTCCAACGTTTGCTGAAAATAATAATGTCGATTATTTTTGACAATCTATAATTTGAATTGCAGTTGTGCGTTTCACAATAATTTGTTTCATGACCGGCTCACCTCGAGGGCGGATCTTTGGCGAACTGGTTTTTAAATAATATCTCACATGTATCTACACACCTCCTTTTATATATACATATAATAGATTAGATAAGCAAATTAGATTAAACAAAACTAAGATAATGATCGCAATCTATTATTCTTTTGTGCTGCCAGCTTCATGCTTTATCTCGTATAGCAAGATAGGTAGGTAGAACTTAGTGTCATAATACTCCGTTCTCCTCTCGAATTCTAGATATTGTGTGTTGAGTGGTAGAAATTAATGCTTTTGGGTCGTTCAAGTATTACGTAAGCATATTTATTACAATTATTAACCCCCATATCCCCCTTGTCAGCAAAAGTAAGCAAAGCTCTTACCTCTCACATGCTTACGTAAACATTTTTTAATTAATGTATTTTTTTATATTATAATTATAATGTTATAAGAATTTTAGATGACGTAATCATCTTCTAGAAATCCCTATCCCCCATGTCATCAAAAATAATCAAAGCAAACACCCCAATCCCTCTATAGTACTAACATAATACATGAACGGCCTTACCATACCAGAACAGGGATATCAAAATAATTGACACACAATCGATTTCACCGAATGGGAATCGAACCTAAAACCATCACAGGCAGTCCTTGTTCACCTTGGCCACAATGGACACGAATTATTCTCGATCGTATTGTTTTATTAACATTGAAATCTGAGGGCATAACGGTGAGGCAATCAAGAACGCATTACTATACTCGTACGTAGGTATATTGTTTCATCAATCATTGTACCGCAGCCGAGCTCCGAATTGAGATATACTGTAAATTTCATCTTGTCTTAGATTGGGTTATCTAATGTGTAAGAGTGTATCGCCTTTCCTGTTTATAGATGAATTATGGGGTCATTGAGAAGCAGTGAACAGTGTTTTCAATCGTGATCTGTTGTAGGTTCGATTCCCACTCGGGGAAATTATTATATGTAATTTCTTTTTTTAGCTTCACGCTGTATCCCGCACCCAGCAGGGTAGGCAGAGGGAACGTAGTGTTAAGACTCTCCGTCCCCCACTTTCCGTCAAATTCCGAAGCATTGCGTGTTTAATGGCGGAAATTAACGCCTTTAATTAAGAATATTACATTATAAGAGTAGTGGCCAGTCGTGGCGCAGTGGCACAAGTGTGTGACTGTAAACGACTGGTTGTGGGTTTGATTCCCACTCGGGGAGTGGAAATTATATTTCCATTTTCTTCGCTCTGGTGTCGAGGTAAAGCGCGGCGTTAAGTTCTGCCACTTAACACGCAAAGCCTCCGAATTCGGCGGAACACTAGGTTCCCTCTGCCTACCCTGCTATGTGCGGGATACACCGTGAAGCCAAAAAAAAAAAAAAAATTGCTACTTTATTAAAACAAATTTTGAATAGACATAAAGAAATACATATGCATGTGTTCAAATTGGCAGAAAATGATTCTAATTTATAATTATTTATCTTTATTTTATTATCGATAAGACTCAGTTGTCTTATCAAAAGGCTTTATACGAGAATATAAATTGGTTTATTTATTAAGACATTAATATTGGAAGAAAGAAATCTGTGACCTTTACATGATTATTCAATTTGGCATGTGATTTTTAATTATTGTTTTATAATTAATCTCGATCTATATTTAAGGCTACAGTAGTTATAGAATGTTAATTAGTTTTTTTATATATTCGTTTGCTTATTTCTTATTAAAATAAATGAGCCATCAAAATATCGTGCAACTTCATAATTGACTTCTACATACTAGATATATATACATATAGTACCCGGCAATAAATAATGCACATCGTGCTTAGAATGAAACAGTAGGTCAGTTTCGGTTTCGTAGAGCGCTGTCTTTGTCACTCAGTTGATATGTGACGTTTCTCATTGTTATTATTTTAAGCGACCGAGACAACGCTCTACGAAGTCGAAGCTAACCGACTGTTTCATTCTAAGCATCGATGTGCATTATTTATTGCCGGTTACTATACATATATTGATTACTAGCGGCCCGATCGCTATTGCGTTATATTGCAATTCTTTAGGGTATTTTTTTTTTTAAATTCACCCCAAAGATAAGTAGCCTATGCTTAACTCTTTCTTATCAACTATCTTTAGTCCAAAATTCATTGCAATCGGTCAAGCTGTTTGGATTTTTCTTACAAACTTTCTTCTCCTATTTTAACCCTTCACGGGTTGATTTTTGAAATAAAAAGTAGCCCGTATTTGACCCTGGATCTTGAACTATATTCATTCAGAATTTCATTCAAATCTCCACTTATTTAGTAAACATTTGACAGAGGTAAAGCGCGGCGTTAAGTTCCGCCAATTAACACGCAATGCTCCCGAATTCGGCGGAAAGTGGGGAATGGAGTGTTATAACACTAGGTTCCCTCTGCCTACCCTGCTGTGTGCAAGATACAGCGCTAAGCTAAAAAAAAAAAAATATCTTTAAATCAGCTTTGTCTCCACATTGGTGAAGTAGCTAGAGCTCAACTACCACATTCTAACCGCCATAATTAAACTGAATTGTACTATAATACGACGACAAAATAGATTTTTCTCTACAATCAATTTAATTCAACACTTTTATAGTTCTAATTACATATAGTTCAAAGTATCTCGAAACATGATACCAGTAATAAGGCTATCAAGTGTGGACTACTACGTAGGTAATTTGCATGACACAGTGTTCAGTAGACGATGCTAATTGGATTACGAAATGAACGCGACAAGTAGGGCGTAGTGTCTGATCTGGGATTGTCCAGTTTTTGTATTCTCTTCTGTCATATTTTTTGTTTTTTCTTTATTAATATGTCAGTTGGTATTGGAATTGGTTTAAAATGCAGATTGCAGGTTTTTTTGAGAAGTACTTCTATATGATGAGTTGTATTCAGAAGAATAACAAGTTTCTATTATATATTTTGAAATGAAACTATTTTTATTTAAATTTTATTGGTTCTTAGGTATTGGTAGACTGAGTCTACCTGTAACCATGGACTATTTTAAAGTGTAAAGAATATACGAGATCTTATTTTATTAAGTGAACAAATTTCTCTTATCTATATAATCTCAACCAATTATTTTTGCATGTCGCAGAATATGCGTTGAGCAGGTCATCTAAGTGCAATTGCTTCAATTTTTGTTGTTAGCATCTCGTTTTAAGGAGAGATTTTTTAAGTTTTTGCTTCCCAAATTTTTATTGAGATATTAGATAATAAAAAGGGGCCCCATCACGAATTATGAATACCAACCTACGTCTTCAACAGTTTAAAATATCGCAAATTATTATACACACAAATAAACATATTTACATTATAAATATAGTCAAGTCATACAACAAATATATTTATTTTCAATGGGTCAATGTCGTATCGGCGCATCGTATCAACCGCGGTGTCCGGCGGAAGTGATATCGGGTGCAGGTCTGGACAAGTCGCCGGAAGGCTCCCCGAGGCCCGAAGCTATCGAACCGTGTGAAATCCGCCATCTGAATTATGTTAAATCATGTTTTGACATGTACTAGAAGCTAGATAAGCAAATTTTGATAAAACTCGTCATCGAGAATAGTTGTTATTATAGGGTTGTAGTGACTGAGTGGCTGTAGAATTTAATGATTGTGTGTTTGAATGTCATTGGTAGAACATTTTCGGTTTCTTAGTCTTTTTAAATGAAGATTTCGTTTCTGTTGTTGTTACACAAATAATTTCGCAAACAGACAGTATTCTAATAGTTTATTTCAGCCATTGGGATGAAAAATGAAAAAGTAATATATTATTAGTATTTCTTAACCTGATTAAAATTAACTTATTAATCATTGATTAACCGTCCTAGCTCAGTGAGATGGCATCTGCCTGTCAACCCGACGGTGGTGGGTTCAATAACAACTGGGAGGAATGAATGTGTATTAATTTCATTTCTTCGCCCTGGTACGTAAGTCAAAGTGCAGCGTTGAGTTCTGCCACTTAACACACAATGTTTCAATTTCGGAAAGTGGAATACAGTATCCTGACACTAGTGCCTCTCTGACTACACTATTATGCAGGAAAAGGCGTAAAATTGCATAAATACGAATTGATACAAAAATACATGCACGTAGGGGCTAGTCGTGGCGCAGAACGTATCACTGTAAATGACTGGTCGTGGGTTCGATTCCCGCTCGAGGAGGATTCCGAATTCTGCGGAAAGTGGGGAACGGAGTGTCTTAACACTAGGATCCCTCTGCCTACCCTGCTGTATGCGGGATACAGCGTGAAGCTATTAAAATTAATACATATGAGTAATACCTATCACATGTGTAACACACAATAGGTAAATTAGATAATGAATCATCTCCATTATTATTATAATTGAATTAGTTAGGTATGTGAACATTCGCAATTAAATCTACCAAATGACCACGCACAGGTAAGGTTAAATGTCCGTGCCGACATAATGTGACTGTCAGAATTATACCACATATGATTTACGTACATATTTGCATTGACCTTGTCGTTTTGGTCGTATGACAGCTATAGCCCATTCAGAATATGTTGTTCTGTAAATGGTAATGATTTTGTTTTTGTTTATTATATTATATATGTATGGGACTTTTAAACTTTTTTAAAGTGTTATTCCACACTCAGGAACATTGATAAAGACATTTAGAAGACGTATAAAAATTTGAAAAAATTTGGTAAGAGCGCCTGGATGGTCCAGGCGGCGCGGGTTCGAATACCGCTGCGTTCAAATTTTTATACGTTTTCTAAATGTCTTTTTCAATGTATGGGACTTTCAAATGTGAATTAAAACCTTTCTAGTCCTTTTAGAGAAACTTATGATTACAGAAAAGTATGAAATTAGGTAATGTTAAGAAGAATTCTTGAAAGCCAATGGTTTTATAGCATTATTTTTATTTGATGAAATAAATATTATATACACTGCTATGTGCTTGGCATTTATTCGCATTATGTCGGATACTTTCTCAAGTCAGCAATCTATAATATTAAAAAAATAACTCGAGAAATAAAAAAATGACATTAGAGGCTAAGTATGTCAATATTGGTACTTAACCGTCTAAAATACCGGAAATCATGCTTGTGTCTAGTAAAGTGTTGTCAAACGAGCAATTTCCTTCTATTCAATGAATATTGTAAACGGCGATGACTTCAACGACCACTTGTTGGTTACCTGCACTCGTTTCCTTTTGTTTTAGACGTCTATTATCTTAACAGGGAAACAAAAAATATTGACAGGTTCATTTTAAATAATAATAATAATTACATTTGTTAAGTAGCTTTCGTTTTGTTATTTATGTTAAATACCTTTAAGTTAAGACTTCATTTTTTTTTTATTTTCACGAATATGTGGAGTCGCTAGAATATACACCACAATCATAGCCAAATTCTTATTTTAACCTGTTTTAGAACAAAACTTATTATTAGATAAGATTAGTTGAATATAACTAACCATATCTTAGTTGCTTAGTTGGATTCGAACCCATTATCTTCGTGTACACACATATATCCCAATCACATATTCACCAATGACTCCATAACAAGATAAAAATTTCAAGCTTGCAATTTACCTCTTTTTGATACAATGTATTTTTGTTTCGTATTTCGTGATTTAGTATTGCATTCTTAAAAGTTCGATCTATCAATGTAAAGCCGTCACGTTAAATACTAATTACTAGGATTATCCTCTAACCATGCCTACTTTATTCGTACACGTTGAGTAACATCTGGTATGCGGGCGCTATATAGAACCTCTGAAGCTACTGTTTCTTTTCTTGCATCTGACGAATTGTATGTACTATATTTTTTTTAGTTTCCTAAATTATTCACACGTTGTCGGTTTAATAGTTCAAATTCAAATATTCCAGACCAGTTAGAGACTGGTTGCGAGTTCGATTCCTACTCGAGGAAGTAAAAAATATAATATTTAATTTCTTTCCCTCTGATGCCGACGAAAAACGCGGCGTTAAATTTTACCACTTAACACGCAATGTCTCCTAAATTCAGCGGATAATGGGGAACAGAGTGTTTTAACACTAGGTTCCCTCTGCCTGCTGTGTGCCCGCACATATAGCGTGACGCGGAAAAAAAATAGTGTTTCACGAACCCCTCACAAATTGTGGGCTCAAATATTTTCATGAAATATGATTCTATTTTAAAGAATATCATTGTCAATTATAAATAACTGTACTAGTAAATTACTGGCTTAAAAAAATCTCGTATTGTTGGACTCTTTAAAAATGAAGCATATAACTGCTTATTTCGAATAAAGTTATTTGAATTTGACTATTCAATTAATATTATATTGTCATAAGCTGCGGCGTGATAGCATATTTTCAAATCACTTTTGGCATACCATTCAGGCGCAAAATACGCGTTGCATTGCGTATGTCATTTAATACGTTATTTATGACAAGCACAAGGTAGTGCTAATGTTATGTATTTTGTATTTTATAGATTTGCATACCATTTTATAGATTTGTATTACCAAATTTTATAACCTAAATTTGCATAATTTTTGTTAACTCTAAAGGTTTTTCTTTCCCTAATAACATAGTTAGTACTACTCTCTCTCTTTTTATATTAGAATCTTTTTGCAATATATCCTTGGAAATAACAGTTAAAAATATTTTTCGTAGGAAACGTCCTTGTAAGGGATTTTGTATAATAGCATAATGGTAGGGCTGGCCACGACCTTAAGTTTCGATCCCTCGGGCTACCGTCAGTTGTAAAACTGGATATTTTGAAGATATGTATGTAAAAAAATTAAGGCCGTCGTGGCACAGGAAGACAGTGTCTGACTGTATAGGCGATTGATTGCGAGTTCGATTCCTAGTTGGTGGAATAATTATTTTCAAATTATTTTCATCCCTCTTCTCTGGTAAGAAGAAAAAGTTAGGCGTTGAGTTCCGCCATTGAATGTTTGGAGCATTGCGTGTTCAATTAGGATGGAAAGTGGGGAACGGAGTGTCTTGACACTAGGTTGTCTTGACACTGACTAAGAAATCATAAAGGAAAATGTATTAAGCTGCTTTTACTACAAAAATTCATCTGTATACCAACCGGCACTTTATATTTGACTTCTAAGTCATCAAATCGTATTCGGATATAGATTTTTCTACTACTCATTTGAAAATTAATGTTAGGAACAAGTTATGGACATTTATTGCCCTATAGAAGGCCCATGTTCAAGATCCAATGGACCAATGAAACTACTATCATATCAAACATATAAAAGACTTATAATTTAATACAGCGTAACGTCTAACACGACACGTTAATGACTAAAATGGCTGCCGTAGTTTCGACACCGCCTAATTACGTAATGTAAGGTATCACGATTATAATTAATACTTGTGGTTTTCGTCTGCCATAAGATTATTTTTATTATGCAAAGAATATTAAAACACTCCGTTCTCCATTTTGAAACTTAATGTAATATGTACAATATTTTTATCTGATTATCCCTGTAAGTGCTTTGACCTAGGCCAATTATTTACAAAAAAAAAAAAAAAAAAAGAAGCATAACCTGAGTCATAACAGAAACGTTTAAAAGATTCTTTCAAGTATTATAAGTTTGAAATCTCGTTGGGCCTTTTACCTGCTCGTCCCCTCGGGCACCCCAGCCGGGTGTGCATGCAGGTGTCCCGAGCCGTGTATGGCGCGAGTCTGCATCTTATATGAGATTTTGTGAAATTATTCTTTTTTTCGATATGTCAGTTGGTATTTCTTATTATTTTTTTAGTTGATTGTACTTAGAAACATGATTAGTTAACAGCCAGATGTTGTTACTTGTAAAAATTTGACGAATTAAGACTATAATTCACAGTTAAATATTATACTGTTAGATAGATATAAACCACTGAATAATTATTTCAAATTATATTATAATATGTAAGTAATATAATTTAAAAATATATTCAACGCCTTTTCCTAATATATTCAGAATTACCAGATAACTAGAAGTTTCCCAAGTTTCCGACGTTATTTTTAAAAAGTCCAAAAATTTGCACAATACAAAAATTAACTGATAAACCGTATCCTCCATCATAATTACGATCAGATAAATCAAATGCTCATCACAAATACTTTATCAGGATCGGATCTCCTTTATTCAAAAAAAAAGCAACAACGATCGCGTCGCAACTGTCATGGCGTTTCTTTGGAGGCCCAAAAGAGCGGGAATTCGGCCATTTCCGTTTTCTTGGAACAGTGAATCAGCTCGCGTGATAGTCTATGATTTACACAGATTATATTCAACAGTTTATGTTTGGGGTCACAGATACATCATCATGTTAATGCGTTTTGTTATAATCTTGAGGCTGGTTTTTTGTAAATTGTCTGTATAATCTATTCATTTTTTTTATATCTAAAATATGTGTGTGGTATGTTTTTGTATAAATAGATTAGAGGAATTATATTTTTTTACGGTTTTTATGTTAAAATTAATTTGAACAATAGAATAAATGTAAATTTTAATAGTTGATTCGTTCACTGCATTTTAATATTCCAAAATAAATAATAAGCCAACATTTTAAAAGCCAAAAGTACTTATGAAAATCAATAAATAATACCTTAGAATTTACGTTTTCATATCCATTTGACAAATGACAAAAAAAAGAAAATATTCATTATAATATATATCAACTGACATAACAATCTTTTCAATACACCATCCAGGTGGTTAATCATTTTTAAAGGGGATTTAAATACAATTTGTACCGCGCTTTCACTCAGACACTCAGATAAGTCACGCGATGCCTTTAATTATTATTTAAATTTATATTCGTGCCCTTAATTTGTTCTTTGCTTCCTCTACATGTGACTGGAAACTTTCTAACTTGAGTTTTGCTGATCTATAGGTTTTTTGTTTAACTCATCCGGTTTGAGAAATGTGCTTATATGCTTTTTTACGATTGTCTTTTTTGCCTTACTAGTATAGTAGCGACGGGGTTAACTGTATCTGTGGGTTCTAAGTTCCAAATTGCCAGGATATTTAAGCTTATTAATTATATAAAAGATTAACCAAGTTTAGTTCCAGCTCTTCGCACAAGCAAATTGATTTCAGTTTCTTAAGTGATATTATACAGTTTCTCTAAATGTGTAGAAGCTGAAGTTTGAAACTGAGGTATCATTAGGTTGGGTTAACGTTGTAATATGATGAAGATGCATTTTTTACCATGTAAAGGAAAACTTATACAAGAAAGACGCAGACAGAAGAAACAAAACCTGGCATTGTTAAAGTTTATATATAGAAAACTGTAGAAAACTTATATAGTATATCATGCGTTGGGCATTATATTATATAATACGTTACTAAAACAACTTGTAATTTACCCTTTAAAAGTACTGCTAATATATACCTACATGAGGGAATAGGACACTGAATACTAGTACAATAAATGAAATAATATTTCAAGTATTTATACACAGGAAGTCTCAATTTGGATATTCAATAGATTCAAATTGCGAGTGGTTACAAATTTGCAAGAATGAAACGAACAATGGTCTTCGAATGTACTATAATAATTTCTCATATTCTTATAGTTAAATTAAACTTTGCAAAAAATATTTTTTACTTTAAAGTTTTAAGCTTTATTCAAACTCATAAGAATATAGACTTTTTGGAATTGATGCATGATATGTAGAAGCACGGGTTCTAATCCAAGCGTTGGTGAAATCTGTCCCACTTGGTAATAATATTTATAATGCAAATATTTTTGTTCTCTAGTTAAATAATTGTGAAGTTAAGTTCCGCCACGCACTACGCAATATCTCTATGATAAACCAATGTATCAGAATATCTTTACATAACCACAAAATAAAGAAAAACCCACAGAAAGAAAAAATAATATATAAAAGAAACGTTTTCATCACAAAAATATAAGACAAAATATTCAACTATATTGATAGTTTAATTAGATTTGTTCACTAAGTACAATCATAAGTCACTATCACCGTAACACGATTAGTGACTCATTATAAACTTAGGATTTCACGGAGCTTCCCATTTACAACTAAACGACTTTACGCCATTAAAACTAACTGGTTCTTTACCGGCCTGATCATCTCTTAATTTGGGACATTTTCTTCGATTCAATTTAATAGGCGATAGTGTTTATAAATTATATGGTTGGTGGTATAATTATAATTATATTTTTATGCCACGCTTAAAGAACTGATTTAGTTATTATTATTAGGAAGTTTTGAATTTTGCCACATTTATTAGGGGTATTTTTAGTGTTTTTAAGTGTGTAAGCTGTTTTCCGACTATTTAAGAACAAAAATACAAGAAATTGCATGACATATGGTATCTAACATGGTCTTTTGGATATAATAAGTTAATTAGAAGTATTTGTTATGAGTTATGTATATATAAAACTGCCAGGTACAACCATACTGGTCTCATTAAGTCGACCTTCAAAGCCAGCAAGTTCATAATTATTAAAATTAGTAATTTTGTCTGTCCAAAAGATATTATGTATATTCATTATTTATACATATTTTTGATAAATTAATCAATTTCCAAGTATTCCACGAGGAATATTAATTTTATCAGACACTAAGCATATACACGAGTATTTAAAAATGTTAATGAATCAGCAAACAGTCCATCAGAGATAACGACTTTACTTCGTTACGACGAAATGGGATCAATTTAGCAAAACGTTGTTTCTACATAAATATATATATTCTCGAGTTCACGAACTTGTAGCTATAAAACGTAGTTCAATACACTCGTATAATATTGTATGGCTATCAAAATCTTACAAAATCTGTTCACAATGAGCCCCATACAAGATTTTGAGGCAGAAACGTGCCTTATGCTTTTATTTTTATATTCAAAATAAACTTTATTGCTTTAAAAATAAGGGTGCTTTTTGAGAGTCGGTTTTAGAAAGCTCTTCTTGGTTTTTTGTTAGTAGCGGCGTATTAATCGTTTCCACTAATGATATAGATGAAACGTCATATTGAACTTTTTGATTAATTAGCCGATTTCTTCTAATGAATAGAAAAGCTGGTTGTAGAAATATTTGTTTTTTAAATATTTTATTTTCATTTAATAGATAGAATAGGAAAATGTTTTAAAATTGATTATATAATATCTAAATATATTACTAATAACATATCTTATTAATGTGGGAAGGAAAATATGATTTTGATTGTCACAATAAGATTCTAAGTTAGCAAATTGTGACATATTTGTACACTTTATACACAGACATTCTCGTAACCATGGTAATGGGTGTATTATAATATTTTTATTACTTAATTTTATTCTAATACATAAGTAATTCTAAAAAATACTGGCTTTTTGCACTTTTTCATCATGTAAAACTTTAATTTACCTGAATTACATAAGCATACTTTCCCCAAAAAAAGTTTTCTTTCACGTGTATAGCGATACTTCCCAAAATAATCCGTTTGAAAAAGAAAAAATATGACCATGATACCCGCAAAACAACTTCACCATCAATAAATATTAGTTTTTAGAACATTATCTTTATAGTATCGTCACATTGCAACTCTAACGGTATTAGCAATAAATTAGTGAACGGTACGTTTCATATCGTCTTGTGTTTCTAATGACCCGCGATTCGTCTGTGATTTTATCTTCTTCAAAATGTGTAATCAAAGCCAATATTGTGAATAATTTATTCGTAAACGGTTTTTGATATCTGTATGTTTCGTTTAGGTACCTTTTTTTGTCCACTAGCATCATTATTACTATAGGGGGGCAGATTTTCTTATTATTCCCTGAATATGTTACAAAGACAGACGTAGACGCAGTGCCCTGGAACTTATGAACTAAGTGTAGTGATCCTTTTGAACTAGTTTCTATTGTCTGAGCTCTATATATTATTGAACTGATTCTTCTATAAAAATGATGTGTAACTTCTATTACTACTACTTTAGTATTAGTACTAATATTTGATTGTATATAAGTCACATTTTATGCCTGTTTCACCAGCTTTACAATTTTCTCTTTCTTCTCAAAGAGGGGTATTAGAGAAACTTACGTGTTAAAACATTCCGGTCTTAATATTGCCCCAAATTATTACTAGAAAAATATCTCAAAAAAACTTGAAATTAAAACTCAACATACATAAAAGTAGATTTGAAGGGGAGCAATGAACTACTTGCAATCAAAGAACAAATGTATATGAATATAAATTTCTAATAGTATTTTCCGGATTCTAACAATTTTATACCTTTTATATAAATTAAAAAGAAAATAATAATATTTCATAACTTATACAATTATATATAGATATCAGACAATAACGTTATGAGATCCCACCGTTTGCTGTCTTCATGACGAATCGAAATGGCTATTCTTTGGTGAGATGATTTTCTAGTTTCCTTATGGGCTAAGGCTGTATGTGTTAAGTTATAGCGTTTTAAATTATTTGATATAAATAAAAAAAAATAGTGTTAAAACACTCCGTTTTACGTTTTCACGTAGTTTTATAAGAGACTGGCTTAGGATCGAATTGGTATACATTAAAAAAATGTGTTTTTTTAATTTTGTCTCTGGAGATAATTTGTTCCATATTAATATAGTAAATAAAATATTATATAATATACAAAAAAAAAAAAAAAAAAGCTAATAACTTATGACATGAGTAATATCACAGCTTTCAACAGGTCCATTTGAAATAGACGTTGCAAAGCTTGATTCAAACTTCAAAGTATATTACAGTATTTCAAAATTTTAGACAGATTCATCTTAATGTTCTATGATTTATCAAAGTGAAATCTGTACTATAAAAACTTAGTAAATTTAATATTTAGATTTTTTATTTAATTATTAATCGGTGTTAAAGCTTCAACTTTCATATTTTTTATTTTTTACTTATATTTCTTATTTTTTTATATAATATATTAATCTGTAGACAGAGGAAACCTGTGTGATGACTACTTTCATCTCTCTCCGCCCAAATTCAAGACATTCGCGTGGCGGAACTCAACATAAGGTGTAGACCTTATAAATATGATATTAATTAAATGATTTTACATTTTATATGGGGCCAATAGGGGGCCGTAGCACAGTGACACAGACGACTTTAAACGACTGGTTGTGGGTTCGATTCCCTCTCGACGAGTGGGAATATTTCATATTTCTATTTTCTTAGCTCTGGTATCAGAGGCAAAGCGCGACGTTAAGTTCCGCCGCTTCACACGTAATGCCTCCAAATTCGGCGTAAAGCGGGGAACGGAGTGTCTTAACACTAGGTTCCCTCTGCCTACCCTACTGTGTGCGGGATACAGCGTCAAGCTAAAAGAACCTTTACCTTAACCATTTCCACAAGCACAGAACCTATTACCATCGCATTTACAACCCACCAATGCGCCATTATTCCTTCTACATACCTAATCAATGCGAACAATTTCTAATTCGCGAACAAAGCATGTAATTAGAGTTTATTTATGTTACCTTATCTCGGCTAAGATAGTGCACGAGCGAGGACCGCGGAACGCCAATCTAATTGTTTACATATCCACAATTACAACTGAGACAATAGGTGGTTCGCCTTTTAAGGTTGCATTCGTATGGGGAATTGTCACTGTTCATTATTGTTCCGGAAACGCTCGGAACTGTATAACTGTTGTTTAATTCTTGTTATGTATATTTATTATGTTTGTTTTTACCTTTTTTTGTTTTTGTTTGGTTTTCCTTTGTTTGTTTGTTTCTTCCTTGTTAAGTTTAATTGTTTAGTGAGTAATTTCTCTTTTTTCTGCCTTCAAAGCTTCTTTAATTAACAAAAAATTAAATAAAGATACCTAAAAAGAGCCCAATTGGGCCCGCAAAGTCTTGCCGCAGGAAGTGACCCCGATCCCTAATATTGAGATAAGGGTTAGGATAAAGAAGAAGACTTAAGATTATGCTTATAGATGAACTTCTTCCTAGATTCTAATTTTTAAACTTAATAATCTATTAAACAAATATTTAGTCTATTTTTTATTACAAATTGAATATTGTTGCGTCTCTCTTTGAGCAATTTCTGGGCAAAGAAGTTAAGTTCACTTTGTCTTCAGTTCCCGCCTAAAATATATAAACTTATAGAACATTTCAAACCTACTTAAATATTTTATTATGCTTTTAATAATTGCAAGAACTTAATAGTAATGCATATAATGTACTTATAACGATTTTATATTATAGATAATAATAACAGTTACTTTTTCATAGCAAATGTTTGTTCACGGTTGGACGGCCGTACCCTAGACCCTTGTGACGTAGCGACAGCTGCATCGAGGTGATGCTGTCTCTTTCTAACATAAGTGTTCTTGTCTATCCATCTCGCTCGCACATACCTCGTCTCGTCTCAATATATCGATTTTTTTTGTTTGTTCCGATGCGTTTCAACGAACTTGTGCGTTTGTTTTTTGATATGTTTGTAATAAAAATGTGTAAAATATGTTATATATTATATTAATATAATAGATTATTAATTATGTGTATATCTTAGTATGGATTTTTAATTTTTTAAATGTATTTTTGTTTTTTTTTAGCGGAGAAGTTAATTTTAAGGCACATCTTTGCGATCTATTAGATAAAAACATAGTTAAACAATTATCTTTATTTTTTTTTTTCTAAACATATTTTTTAATTCACTTTTCACATTGAAACTTGAAACTAAACAACCTTTCATCCTTTAAAATATTCGAACCACTAACATCCGCTATACTCTAAGAGCGTCTATTACAAAATACATATAATTTCTTTTGATTCGCCAACATTTCTTAAAGACCGTTACGCCATCGAAAGCGGACTTGTGTGAACAGAAACTAGTTCTCACAATAATGCTCTGTGCATATTCAAAATGTTCACATAAAATTATGCCATGTTATTACAAATCCGGGCTAGAAAAAGATATGAAATAAGTAAATAAAACTTAATTGTTTAAATTTAATTGGCCGATTGAGTTTAGTTTTTTATAGCGATGTTAAATAATTGTAGAATTTTAGATCTTTAAATTGGAAAATATTAATTTATATTACGTTTTCTCCGCTTGAATATTGAACCATTGTTGCATAAAGTTTTACTTTAAACACGATGGTTGTGGATTTGATATCAATTCAAGGAAAGAATTATATTTAAACTATTTGCATTTTTTTACTCTGATAGAGCTCGGCGTTAAGCTCCGCCACTGAGGATGCAATGTCACTAATTCAGACGGAAAATGGACAACGTTGTTTATTGACATTGGTTGTCTCTGCGCATACTAAAAGCTTATTTGACAAAATATTACCAATGAAAAATTATAACCGCGTTTTTGTTTATATGAATGTTAAAACATTTAACAGATGCCATATAAAAACTTTTTCCTAACAATAATTATAGCTATAGTTATGAAGATAAAATCTCGTTTAAATTATATTGTTTATTATTCCCAAATGTTTGTTATTCTATTGATTAGTTTAGGCTTAAGATGAAATAAAAGAAATTTTAATATCTCGTTATGAAGACGTCCCTCTGCGAGGCGCCAAAGTCTAACGTATAGTTAAAAAAAAAAAAACAATCTTTTCCCTCCAAAATACTTCACCAGATAATTCATTAACTTTTATGTTATTGATTGTTTATTCAAATACTTTAAAGAACTAATGCGTATAGTTTAGAAAGTTGTAATTTATTCCCGCCTTTTTTCGCTTAATGACGTTGACAGTTGACATATAATATGTTCAGTAATAAAATATAGCATTTCAAATATACAAAACTGAATAAATTCCTTATAAAACTTAATATTTTGCATTAGTAATTTACGTTTAAGACATTCTCATCTACTTATTATAATTTTCTTGCACTGTTAATATTCAATGATTTTTATATAGCATCCATAATTAAATCAAGAATTTTTACCCGCCGGTTCCATCGATCACTTTCAAGTAGTGGCTTCGATAAAAAACATACATACGTACATACATGTGTGGACTTAACACATGGTAGCTGCCAGATGGCGCGCATTTGTGCGATGTTTTTTTTAATTTCGATGGGAAACGGTACTGGATCTCGGATGAAATGCCGAATCTTAATTATAATTATACAACTTGAATAATTTTTACAGTATGATGGAAGTGATAAAATATTATTAGGGGTGATTATTTTTAAATTACAATAAAAACAATATATTAAACAAATTCTTTTTTGGCAGAATATAGTAAAACATTTGCTCAATATGTCAACGAATAGGTTTTATATTTTTAGTTTGCATTTTTATATCTAAACTTGGAACTGTAAATAAGAATTTAGATATATTAACATTGTTAAACATAAATAAAATTATAATAATAACTATTGAATTGCGTTTTAACATTTTATTAGGGGTTTAGAGGTGGACATACATTCAGTTTTTATGGACGCCGACGGACTTCCCGCGGTTACGTTATGATGCTTAGAAAAAATATTATCATATGACTATGTACCTCAGTCAATGCATAAATATTAATAAATTAAGATTAATAACTCTTTAGGGTCAAGTTGATCAAAATTATCTAAATCTGATTATAAATTTATACGAGTAATAAAAAATTGGAAATTTTTAATAGTTTGGTAATTAATTTTGTTTTTTTTCTATTTGGTTTGATATTTTAAGATAAATGTTGTAGCGTAGTCGAATTTTATTTTCGTAGCTGTGTAGATATATTATCTTGTCACTTTATAAAAAAAAACTCGCTTTAGGATTTTTGTACATGTAAGGTTTTTTTTGCTTAATTTTAAACCAAATTAAAAAAAAAACAAACAATTTTTGAATATAAAAAGGCTAATACTATTTATAGATATATTTAAAACTTATATCTAAAGAAAGCTAAGAACGAAAGTGTCAAGTGAAAGGTTAACTTTTTAATGTAAACGTTTCTCACGTATAAATCCCTTAAGACCTTCCAACAATATGTTTACATCTTATATTTTTAAATACTTGAAGTTAAATGATTACAAATAATTGTCGTTCTCACTGGTCTGTGAGAACCAAGGATTTGTGTTTAATTGTATTGACATATTAAATTATTATTATTATTATAATGAATTAAAAAAAAAACTAAACCTTATGTTGACAACCTTGGCAAGTAGGTTAATTGTTTTTTTAAAAAGTTATATTTGCCGCGTTTTTGGACGATAACATCAGCTTTTGCGATATCAAGTATAATATGTGTTTTTTAATTGCAAAATCAGATTAAAAGATAGCTTTAAGAATACTTTTCGATGAAATAATTATTTTTTTAAGGTAAGTTGGTCATATTTTATAATGCAATTAAATTAATTGAAAGCGTAATCGTAGGGTAGTGGCGGTTGACACTTTTGCACAATTTGGACATATTTGTAATATACATAGTTATAACATTTACTTAACAACTTCTCGCATTGCGGGGTATTCAGAGAGGACCTAGTGTCAAGACTCTCCGTCTTCCACTTAACTTACGTTAATATAAATGTATAATTAAACACACAATGTTTCTAAATGATCAAAATGTGATCAAAAGGTTTTTTTTGCCGCAAGGAAAAAAATTAAAATCAAAAATGTATAACTTAAAATTGCTTTTAGTTAAAGTAACACAAACTGTAATAGTGTTATATGTATGTAGGTACAAGTATGACCGACCACGCCTTATTATTTGAATACCTTTAGAATCAAGTGACCTTTATCAAAATGAACTGATAAAACCGTTCTTGTATCCTTCCTATTGTGTTGAAATTGAATTTACAATTTACACGTATACACCTATTAGGGGGTATAATGCTAATTGTATGGTTATATTTGAAATTATGGCTTAATTTTGATTCGTTTAAATTTTGTAGAATTTAGCAGAATATTGTTAGATTCTTTTTTCGTTTTATTCTAGAACAAATTAAAATTAACTTTTGGTTGAAATCTTAAGACCTACAGATTATACAAGTCAGTAGTCACAGAGAATCTAATGTTACTATACTATATTCTCCATATTCCGTCTCGAATTGAGACATTGCGTTCTGAGCGTTGTAACTCAGCGCCGCATTTTGTCTCACCGTAGCATAGGAATCCATACTTATATTATATATGCGAATGTCTGTCTGCGATGTCTTTTGGCATAAATATAGTTGATAATTCAAGGTTAAACGTAGGCTACTTTATTTTTCAAAAATCCACCCGCCGAAACGTTTCAATATAACAAAACTACTATGTATGCGGCGAAGCCGCGAGCGGGCCGCTAGTAAGAGATATGTATATAGCAAAATATTACAAATGCGTATACATAATATTTTGCTATTTAAAATAATAATAATATGCCGATCATATAAGCGCAATTATATATTACAACGTGTCAGTTTATCCAATCCAATCTTAATTATATCCAGGTTTCAATGTCAGGTGAACTCATTTAAATAAGATCTCAAAGTCCCTAATGGGCCTATGACAAAGACTTGGTTCAAATGACCTTCTAGATACCTAATTACGTGTTATTTACTCACTTCTATAAAATTGTTGTAGTTTGACCAATAATTACTATGATTAGTTATTCAGTGCAAGGTTATGAATGGACGCCATGGAAAATTTAATTTTTTATATTTTATCTGTGGTTTTGCTTTTTTTTATACGAAATGGTGTAAAAAGACACTGAGTTTTTTTGTCTTTTCTTCATAACTTTTTTGTTTTCTGACATGGCACGTTTGATTGTAAATCTTATTAGAATGGGATAACTTCAATTACCTGAAATTTGTGGAAATTATATTTATTGTGAAAAAACTACTCAACTATTTAAAATTTGTATGGAAAATATTTTTTTAATAAAAATATTAAAATAGGTAAGCATGATCAGCTTCTGTAGCTCTAGT
Source organism: Dryas iulia moderata (assembly GCA_019049465.1). Lineage (NCBI taxonomy): Eukaryota > Metazoa > Arthropoda > Insecta > Lepidoptera > Nymphalidae > Dryas > Dryas iulia. The sequence goes on from CM032417.1 coordinate 14,003,948, forward strand.
AATAAAAATCTAATAGTATTATATAATCATTAAAACCGATAGGTTTCAAACAGTACTGTGATCATCTTCCAATAACATTTAGGTATTACATTACGTTTGACATCTGAATGCAAGAAACTTTACTTTCAAGATACCCTTATAATGCATATAGCCGCATAAATCTTAAGTAGAATAGAACGATTAATCTAGCCTGGCTTAGTCTTGATCATGTTGGTCTCGTTACAATCATATTTTATTACCGCTCCTATAAGGACTTAAATATCAATAGTAATTGGATCATAGCTATATAAAAGTTAACAAGGTGGAATTTAATGGTGTGGCTCTTCGATGAATCTTCGTTATGTGCAAATATATTTATTTGCAAGGTATTTTTTTGCAGCAGTAGTCAGTGAGTGAATCCTCCACTCTCCGTCCGAAATCGAGATGTTGCGTTTTGAGTGGCGGAGCGTTGAGTCTTTGGTACTAGAGCGAAGAAATGAACATTTAGATATAACCATTTCCTTGAGTGGGAATCGAACCCACGACTATCGCGTTGTAGTCAAACGCTGTTCTACTACGAGTGTTTTTTTAATATTATTATATATTATAAACTATACCGATAGAGTTAGTTTGATAGGAAGGAAGCAAATTCTAATACTTTTTATAATTTATACGTACGTGTGAACACCATATCATCTTAACATAATAAAATGCATTCATATATAACAATGTCTGTCATCTAAAATATAAAATTTATCATTATAGATAACATATTCAAATTTATTTTTGCAAATGTCAAATTGCATTGGCATTAGCAAAAGTTGCAATTTTCCACTCAGGGAATTAATTACAATTAAGTTATTTTCATTTTCCCGTTTTGGTTAGAAAAACCGAAAGATGCATTTTTTTTCATTTTACGACTATAATACCATAATATTAAATAATGTTAATCCATATATAAAACAGGTTGCGTGTTCAGTTGAACCGTGCGGCCTCAGGACCTTACTTTGTTTGATAGCAGGCCTGGAGGGACGATTTGTCACAGCTATCGCAGATAAGTGCCTCAATATCTGCTTGGAAATATGGAAATGACGGTTTTGCATATCTACAAGTATTCGAAAAGCAGCGGACAGGTCTAAATTATGGTCCGTAACGGGAATTCTGTTTTAGTTTAGATGTAGGTTTAATGCTTAGTTTCAAATTTGCTTATTTCTTAGCTTTTTGACTCATAACAAGGTAATTGAAGAGAATCTAGTATCGAGGCACTCTGTTTTCCACTTTTCGCTCAATATGGGGGCTCGTGATGAGGCGGGAACTCAATAATAAGGAAAAGGACGAAAAATAAGGGAATATTGCGAAATAATTATTGCTGGTGTCTTTGTGTTGATAGTAGGTTTTAATTGGGCTAAACAAAATTCGGTATTAAGCTTCGTCATTTGATACTAGATGCCCAAAAAAAGTGCTTGATAGATGTGATGGCTTTGCATAGTATATGACATTGTATTTATTGCATTTTACGTAGAAACTATCTACGTCTCCCCTAGACTTGTGTATATTATTTTAAATCTATATAGTAAATGTTTTATTGATATTTAATCAAAAAAAAGAGAACTTAATCTTAATATACTCTATTCTGCGAGTTGACTACCGGAACTCAACTCCAAGCTGTCTTAACAAAGCGAATATAGTTTAAATAACATTTTATCAACAAGTGGGCATCGAACCTGCAACCCGTTTACAGTTAGGCGCCAGTTTCTCACCGATAGCTAATCAACAGACAGATTAGGTTACTAATAGAAATACTAGTATAGATTTTTATCACTCCCATCTCATTCTTATACACGGTTATGAGACTTATTTAGTATATCGAATAACTTGTGTTATGTTAAAATTATACGCCGAGATAAACGTTAGCGTGGCACAGATTTACGAAATGTCCCCAATACATACAGTTAAGTCGCCAGTTAATATTTCATTATTTAATTACATGCGTTTCCTCTACCTCTGTTTTTAGTATCTACCTACTGCAAATTTAAGACTATCTGTAACTTTCTGAATATTAATATGCTTGTAAATTTTGTATAATATCCCTATTTTGGTCTGAGATTTGAATCCCAGTGGATTTTTTTGTGCCATTTTTGATTGATTTTTTCATAGCATTTAAATAGTAGCGTGTAATGATGAAGTACCCATATAATACAATTCCCAACGATTTATCTATGATCGTAGATATTTCATATCTTTTTTTAACGCCAGCTTACCTATACAAAAATTTCACACTTCCCCACTGGTAACCTGTATATTTGACTTTTAGTTTCGTTATGTAATTAACGTTTATTTAGTGAGTAAACCAAGAAGACGGAGTGTCTTAATATTAGGTTCTCTTTGCCATGCTGTAGTTAATACTTAATTTACAACATAAATGTTAAATTCAGTTATACTAAAATATTTTTCCTATTCGACTGTTTTCTTTTATGAGAACTGTCACATATACGTACCCATACATAATTTTAAAACAGCTTAAATAGTGTATATGCGTAATTTATAACTAAACCATAAGTTTGCGCTATCCCAAGATTATTCTCAATGTCGTCGCTTCATTAGACCAGCATTAGTCAACTCGGGGCTCGGGGTGTAAATTGTTGGTCCAATTTATCAATCCCACGCTCTGGAGTTACCGTTGCCACACTTCATCATGATAGAGCGCTGGGCTTATTGTAGCTATGAGTTATTTCAGAATTGCTTAGCTGATATTTAAATGATATATATGGAACTATGGTGAGCTCGTCTTATATAATTCACAAAGTTGGTACTAAGAATATAGTGACATTAGTAAATGTAGCAAGATTTTAATGCGTTTCTTCGAATCTGTTTGACGATGAATTACAAAGACTTGTAAAGTAGACGATATTCAGTTTTTTGGTACTTACATATATGTTATTTTTTGTGTAGCTTCACTTTTTTTTCGCGTAGAAGAATAGTCAGAGTGAAACTAGTGTCAAATTACTCCGTTTTCCACTTTCCGCTCAAAATTTTTGTGTTATAGCAGTGTTGCACAACTCAACGCCGCACCTTCTCTTGTCAGAGCAATCAAATCTAAGAAAATGTTAATAATTTTGTTATTATTATTGAACCACATTTGCGTCAAGATAGGACCATCTATACGTATATATACATATTATTTGTATGGAAAATGCTGCAAATTAATTTAGTAATAACTAATGCGGTTCTACATTTTTCATCTTAGGCTTCTTCCATGATTAAAATTTTTTATTAAACGTTTTATAGCACTGTCCACATGTTTTTCTGTAGCATTAACATATGCAAATAAGGACACGGCCAATATTCAGCTCTGGCTCGAAGGACCATTTTTCTTTGCTACCCATTTATTTTCATAATAAAATATTGTGTATCTCATTAGCATATCATTTAAGTTTATTTTATTACTTATTAATCATGTTAATTATTTCTTAATCTAATAGAAACATCGTTTGAGTGTGCGATAAAACATCTAAACATGTTAAATACAGGTGTGCTTCATAAAATATATTTTACTTATTTTTTAAATTAATCTATCTTACTGTTTAATTGAGGCAGTCGTGGGATAACGTGTGATGGTAAACACGATGGCTGTGAAAAGTATATTAGTTTCATTTCTCCGCTCTGGTACTTAAGAGAAAGCGCGGCGTTAAGTTCCGCCACCCAATGTACATAATGTCTCGATTTTAGACAGTAAGTAGAAAACGAAGTGCCTTGTTGAACTAAGTGGACTGACTATTCCTGCCACGCGGGAGAGAAGTGGAAAGCTGTATAATCTATATAAACATCGTTTAACTACCTGATATAACATCTAAGCAAGTTAAATACAGGTGTGCTTAATAAAATACATATTTCTTACTCCCCAGTTTCACACAATTATAACGTAGACGTTTTTATACATATAGAAAAGGAAAAAGCAACTGGCAATCAATAAATTTATGTAATAATCGCTAAAGCGCTAACATTTTTTCTCAATCTGTGCAATAACATTCGATTCACGTAAACGTTTTTTTTGTTAATAATAAATTTATAGCATGCCATATCGACTTTCTTTGTATTAAGTATAGATCCAGGCAGTCCTTTTAAGGTCGTGTAATATGAGACCGGACTTGCGTTTTCACCGTGCCATAATTTTATTTATATTGGGTGCAGTTTTCTGCACAATTGGATATTATATTGTTTTTTATTGACTTCTTATTTATTGATGGAGGCCGTTGTGGTGGAATAGAGTCTGACTGTAAGTATGATGATTGTAGATTCGATTCCCACTCGGTCTTTCTCCCCTCTTTTATCTCTTTTTTTACGTCTGGAAATTCCGCCTGTTACGGATACCCGCCTGATACCTATTACGGGGACCCGGGACGTGGTTATGTGGGACTCCGGCTCGTTCGTCCGTTTACCCACTAAAACCTGACGGTGCTCCTCTCACGCCACTAGCCCAGGTCTCGGGTACTGCCTCAATCGTCTGCGGACCTGAGCGGTCCCCTTTGGTACCTAGACAAAGCGAGTTGATGTCCACCAATTAGTACGCAATGTCTCGATTTTTGGCAGAAAATAGATATTAGACTGTCTAGGCACTAGGTTCACCTTAACTACCTGCAATACGAGTAAAAGCTTAAAGCTGCTTTATTGATTTTTCACAATCTACTCCTATAAGAGATTTCTCAATTTCCTCGTTATTGTCTTCGTACGACTTACCATACATTTATTGACTTGTAACTTGTATTTAAGTTTACTATTTGACTTGCTAATTGAGCTTTATCAGAATTTCAAGTTTCATGAAGTAATGCCATCATCATATCGCCGGATGGTGAGATGCACGATACCTTACTATGTAATAATTTAAATATTATAAACCAGTCTCGTATACATTAATATTTATATTGTTCTTATCTTTGAGCATCTCTTGTATGTATCAAGTTGATAGGAAGAACTTTAGTATTAAGTCACTACTTCTGCGTTCTAACAGTTATTCAAAATTCAAATTCAAAATATTTTTATTCAAATAGATTTTTGTAAGCACTTTTGAATCGTCAAATGTACATAAAGCTACCACCGACTCGGAAGGCAGTTCTGCTGAGAAGAGCCGGCCGGAAACTCAACAGTTGCTCTTTTCAAATATATAAATTACAATTTATTATTTGATACAATGGTAGCTAACCGGCATTGGACTCATTCAGATTAATTCCACACATTTTTATCCGTTAAATATTCTTCTACAGAGTAATAAGCTTTACTTTATTGTTTTTCTAGTTATTGGCAGCGTTTAACTTATGGTGCGGTGCTCAATTTAGCCTAAAGTAATGTTGACACTTGAAGTGTACTTTCTTGTTTTTACTGCAGAACAGACTAGACAGGAAGAACGATTTTCACTCAAATCGAAATAGAGATGAATTCAACGGTGCGTTTCGTCTCAAAACAGTGGAATTAATAATTAACTTTTTTTTAGCTTCACGCTGTATCTCGCACTCCGTTCCCCACTTATTAACTTCAATAAGAAAATAATCAAAATTACCAATCAAGTACTTAAAGAAAGCGAAACATCTACCATACATACATACATACATACATACATACATACATACATACACACAAAGTTTTTACATTTCGACATCTATTGTGTGTGTTCAATTTGTGAAGTATTAATGAATTGTTCGTCGATTCATCACACAACAATGCCGTGCGAGATGCTTTTGTCACACGTGAACCGCACTGTAATTAAGTTAGCCAAGTACCTACTGTTGAAAGATTGATGGTATGAACGACAAATGTGGCTGAGTTGATTGAACCGTGGAACGCTTTTTAGAAACTTAGTACGGAATGTTAGTATGTATGGTAAAGTTCCTCTGGGGTTCAGTTAAGTGGAATATCTGATTAAGTTATAACTTGATTTAGAATTTTTTTTTTTTAGCTTCACGCTGTATCCCGCACACAGATGGGTAAATAGAGGGATACTAGTGTTAAGGCACTTCGTTTACCATTTTCCGTCGAATTTTGGAAACATTGTGTTTTAAGTAGCGGAACTTAACACTTTGCCTCGACACCAGACCGTAGAAAATAGAAATAATAGATATTTCCATTTTTCAAATGGGAATCGAACCTACAACCAGTTGCATTTACAGTCACATTTTGTGCACCTGTGTCATGACTGGCCCCAACGGAATGTTATTCGATGTTAAAGTTCCTCTGATGTTTAGTTAAGTGGAATATCTGATAGTTAACTGATAACTGATTTAAAGATATCAATGTAAGAGTTTGAGATAGATGTGTACTGCAAAGTGAAAGTATGTGGGACATTTACATATATACGTGGGATAAAAGTTTGGGAGGAAAACGGAGAACTTATTTCTTTTTCCTTTTTTTTGATTTTTTTCTGCCTACTATGCTATGCTTATATAGCTAAAATATGATATTGTTTATTAGAATAATAAATCTAGTCTCAAGTAAATTACATTAAATTAAGTTTTATATATATACACCTTTCTATAAATTCTTGAAGTACCTAAAGTCGTAACGTTTTCTAGTAATTTTGAAGTATTATCAATTTTAATAGTAACGGTTTCTAATGTAATCTAATCAGCATTAATAAATACTCTTAAAAAGAACATTTAATTCTTACTAATATTTGATATATAGCTAGTTATAACTAGGTTATTATATCAAATAATTATCAAAGAACACTTCTATCTTTATATTAAATTTCACCAGTTTTAGATATTACTACAAAATATTAAAATATACCGTACTTTGGGCTTTTGCAGAATATATATAACATAACATAATATGTGTTTCATGTAATTTATTCTAATGTAGACAGTATAAATTGGCATAAGCTTTTAAGTTTAATTTTTGACTCCAACCAGTATTACAGGGTCACTTGAACCTGTTTAGCTTTTAATAAGCCCATAACATTTCACTTCCAAATTTTAAGTTGACAAAAGTTGTCTTGCAACTTCTTGAGTAAGATATACTTACTTACTCGTAAGTAATTTAAAGTTCTGTTAATTTCATTATGAAAAACGTATTTTTATTAAACTTGTTCTATGGGTAATAGCTATTAATATTTAAAAGGCAATCGTGGTACAGTGGGATAGCTACTGACTATAAATTCAATGTCTGTGTTTGATTCTTGCTTAGGGGTATAATAATATTTACAATACTAGAGAATGCTTGTGGATTCGTCTGCATAGCTACGCATCTTACCATACAAATTTTCGTCCTCTATTTCAATCCTATATCTTAGGTCTTAACCCTAGGTGTACAACTATTTTCACTGATTGAAAATAGTTGTACACATATGATTTAATCTAAATTGGTCTGGTAGATTACCCGTGAAAGCGTAACATACAGATTTTTGTATTTATAGTAATTTTATAGAAGGTATTTGTTTCACTTTGCTAAGGCAGAGTGCGGCGTTGAGTACCGCTACTTAATACATACAATCTTTTTTTAATTTATTTTTTAGCTTCACGCTGTATCCCATACAAAGCAAGTTAGGCAGAGGAAACCTAGTGTTAAGACACTCTGTTTCCCATTTCACCTACAATATTACAACACTATTTAGATCCATTTCTTTACTATCCGATTTCCTTGAAAATTTTCGCATGTGTATTTTCTTAAACTAATTTAAACTTAAAGTAACTAAAATTATTATCCTTGTTAGCACCAAAGTTTTTATATTCGTCAAATTAAGTATAATTACAGTTTTGTAAACCGCACACTCATTGCAATCTTTGTTCCCTCAATAGTAGATTCTAACATTAATCATGTGGTAACAGTTTTGTTCGGAACGTCGTTAAGTATCTTTTTCATTCCTTTGAGAATCTTGCCTTATAGCTAACTGTACCTGAGTTGCATAAAAGCTAATATATAAAAGACTTATAATTACTATTATTTTTTAGCTTCACAGTAATGTAGGCAGAGGGAACCTAGTGTTAAGACACTCCGTTCCCCAATTTCCGCCGAATTCGTAGGCATTGCGTATTAAATGGCGGAACTTAACGCCACGCTTATCTCAACACTAGAGCGATGAAAATGAAAATATTAAATATTTCCACTCCTCGAGCGGGAATCGAAACCACAACCAGTCGCTTTACAGTCACACTTTGTGCCACTGTGCCACGATTGGCCCCAAGACTTATTATATCTTCTTATAATGTTTAATTCAGTTTTTAAATTGCAAATGATGCCGCTAATGTGTTATTTGTAAATGTTCGTCCTTTTGCCTTCTGCAGTCGGGACTAACGAGGTATGTTAGCTTTTGAATTAGGTTTTTATCTTGATTTTTATGTTGTTTGTTTTGAAAATTTGATTATAATTATGTGCTTAAATTTTTTTGATATTTTTATATGTATATTTTAATTATTTATGCGCCATTAATTTTTCGAGTCTTTTTTTCAAATTCGATGACAACAATACATAAGATGATGCGATTTTTTTTTAATTTGGTTAAAATTTTTCAAACTTATAACTCTCATTCTCATTTTCGACTTATTTCTAACTAGCGGCCCGCTCGCGGCTTCGTCGCGTAAACTACATGGTTGTTGCGGTATATCGGAACCCTATGGGATAGATTTTTGAAAAATAAAGTAGTCTATATACCTTGGATTATTAACTATATTTTGCCAAATTTCATTACAATCGGTAGAGCGGTGTCGATTTTTCATATAAACTTTCATCCCCTATTTCAACCCTTTACAGGTTGAATTTTGAAAAAATAAGTAGCCTGTGTTAGACCCAGTTATGATACTACTTTCATTCTAAATTTCATCCAAATCGGACCGGTAGATTAGCCGTGAAAGCATGACATACAAACACACAGACATTCCCATTTATAATATAAGTATGGATAATAAAACACTTACCGGTCCATTTTCTTTCATTTCTGGAAATCCTATACCCGTAATATTTCCAAAAAAAAAATTTTAGTAGTTACTCTACTCACTTTAATATGACTATATTTAATCTAATTAATCATTTCTGTGCTGTGCTATCTAAGACAAACTACAACGTTGAATTCCACCGCCCAGTTTTTTGACCGCTTGATTTTGGGCGGAAATTAGGTAACTACTACTCGTAATGGGGAAAAAGCGTAACTTAATTTTAAACATATGATATGTTGTGTTTTTACCTATTTTCTTAAACTAATTTCTTATATATTAACTCCATCAAATGTCAAATCATTACAACTCTAGAAAAAACATATAGCACACAACAATATTCTAGTCAATCGAAGTATCGTATCGGATCAAAGGCGTGTCAGGCGGATGCGGCAATAGAGAGGGCATCCGCAATTACGCTATGATTTGAGGCCCCTATTATGTGTATGGGCCCGAGCGAAATAATGTCACCTTGTGCGCGTATACAAAAGAGTGCGTTGATTCTGATACAGGTAGGTAGATAGGATCGATATTTGTAACCTTTATAGCGTGGGTTCGAATCCCGCTTGGTTCTAATTTTTGGACGTTTTCTAATGTCTTTGTCAATTTACTAAGTGTGTGAATAATAATTGGAAAATGTTAAAAAATATTTGTGTAGTTTTATGAGTTTCCCGTAGATTGCAGGTTAAGCGAAGGGTGTTAAGGCGCTCAGTTTACCGCTAATTCCAAATTAAATTAATACATATAAACCGTCCAAATTAAGCTTGTCATTCTCTCTTGGGATATTTTTTAGTATTTTTTTATTATTTGCAATTAAAATAGCTTTATTCGGTTCCACCACACAACACGCTAGGTCACGCAATAGGCTAGGTCTCGTTCTATCCTGCTGTGTAAAAATGCATTAAACTAAAAAGAAAAAGAAATTTATTGTATAAGTAACAAAATGTTTGTACCAATATATTTGCCTCTAGAATATAAACTTGACTTAAAAAAATTGCGAAACCCATGTTACTATAAGCAGGGTAGTATTTTTTTTTTATTATGTTATTGCTAGAAGTATTCCGTTATGCGTTACGGACACGTGGTCACAGTCTACAGGGGGTGAACACCCTTTCGTATTACTTGCTAAAACAAATTATAAGACAGATGTACGGACGTACGTTCTAATTATTTATGTATCATATCATAATATAGTTAAATTCTTTAATATTATTAAGAATTTGATGTATGAAGGCGACTTTTATGTTCTTTACAGTACGCGTTGCATAATATTAATATTATAGGCGCGAATGAACAATATATCGTTAGATTGCTACGTTATTACTTCATAATCAATGATTTGTATCTTTAAGCTTTACAAGTAAATTCTTAAATCTTAAAAAATCTTATTCAGAAGCAAAAAGTATTTTTATATTAAAGAAAAAAAGCTAAAAACGTGTTTTACGTAGAAATGTATGACTTAGGCGTCACTTTTCCTGTGTGAGAAATATCACGCGCTTTTTTTGGACCCTGGATCCGTCCGTCCGATGCTGTATTTTGTTAAAGTAGAATTGCAAGACATTTATATAATAAGTATTTAAACCTTTACCAAGTTATATTTAAAATGAACGAAAATAATGCTCAGTCAGATTCCAGCGCGACGAGGCCATAGTAGGAGATTGGGTCTGATTTGGGTATCTGATTGTAAAAACAATTGATTGTCGGTTCGGTTCCCCCTGAAAACAATTATTATATTTAACGTTTTTTATTTCTCTACTTTTATATGAGGAAACGCGGCGTTGAATTCCGCTACTAAGCGACGGACGAATACCGAGAGTATTCGTTGCTGAGAGACTGGATATGGGGAATAAAGTAAACAACAGACTATTTTGACACTAGATTCTCTCTTACTACCTTCCTTTGCGAGATTAAGCGTGAAACTGAAAAAAGATACGTTCTTACCGAATAACAATAAAAATGATATACATATGTATATATATATATATATGCAGACTTATTTAAATATGTGTCATTAAAACGCCCACACTAGCACACTAGCGCCAGCATCATGCCCTCACCAGTAGCTTATATTATCATAAATTAAACGAGAACGGTACTTTCGTTTAATGATGTCTCTATCTACATCTTAATATGTTAGAACAGTCGATCTTCATGGCAACGTAGAAATTTAAAATAGGGCTTTGGAGCTTTTTAATGTGATATATAAATTTTGTTATTTTGAAATAATGAAAAAGACAGTAAATGGTAGTTTTTGTGGTTATTTCCATATGTTACATTTGGTATAGAAATTGTTTATACAGAATTTCTTTACTTATGTAAGCTATTTTCTATGCACTTTTAGAGGTGATCAGTAAATTTAATAATTATTTATATTAAAAAGATATAATGCTGGCGAGATAGCGTAACTTAACGCCGAGATTTTTATAAGAACGGCGGAAAAAGAAAATATTACTTCAACTAGGAATCGAACCCACAACATTAACAATGTATAATGTGTATACTGTATAAGTGTATAAAAACAATGTATACCATATGTATAATTCTAATATACATACATAAATAGTTTCCCTATACATCGTTATACAATTATAGCTCAACAACTTTTTGTTTCAAAAGTTCACAAAATGCCGATGACCATTTCAAATTACGCCTAAATATTTATAAGGTTTTCGATTTTACAAGGCACCGATATGCAATTAAAATTCTTTGCAAATTGTTAGTCGTCTGTCAAATAAGTTTTTACCGTGAAATTGTTAATAGTCGCTGCTATTTTGTCTTATCCAACCCGTATATGTAGAATATACCTACGTATATAATATTTGAATGGTTACTAATATAACAATGAATGGTGTTACATAAATCTATAGAAGTTATTAATATTTTATTTTTTAGAATTTGGGGCCAGTCGTGGCGCAGTCGCACGAACGTATGACTGTAAACGACTGGTTGTGGGTTCGATTCCCACTCGAGGAGTGGAAATATTTAATATTTTCATTTCTTCCCTTTGGTATTCCGCCACTTAACACGAACCGAATTCGAATTCCGAATTCGGACGCGTTTTGCGATTCGGAATCTGGGGAAAGGAGCGTCTGAACACAAATGTAATCCATATTTTTCTCTAAATACATTGAAATTGTCCTCATTTTCCTGAATTTTCTAGATTTTTGAAATAGCGTAAATATTTTTTTCTAATTCCACATATATTACCGATATATATAAAAATTACTCATAACTTGGAAGTACATAAGCTTATACACTTGACTTACTTGACTTATTGTCCTATGTCCCCTAGGTGGGGCAGAGGGCTTCTACAGTGCTCCGCCATCGCGATCTATTCTAGAAGCTTATACACAGATAAAATAAAATCTTCTTAAAAAACAAAAAAAAACCAAAAGTAAAAAACAAGCATACAAAATCACATTTAAAAGTAGTATTTCTTTCAATTCCGTAACCTCGATCAAACACGCGATGTCTCACAGCCTCTGCACAGTGGCCATTTTATATTTACAGTGTTTAATGCAATAATTACTTATTGTTAAGTGTACTTTCTATATTTATTTTAAATATACTACTGACTCTGGTGGCGTAAAATAAGTCACTTTATATTAAAGTGTAAGTTTCAGACATGGTGAAGACTGTACAAATACATTAAATAAAAATGTTCAAATAAGCGTTAAATGAAGTCAACTGTTTTATATTTATATAATTATTTTGTAATTAATATACATTTATGTAATTAATGTATTTTTATTATATAATTATAAAAGAAACGGAACATAACTTTTTGTTAATCAATTTTCTAATGAAAAGTTCAAAATAATTTACTAAGTTTTAAAGTAAATAGTATTCAATGTGAAAGAAGAGGACGAAAGTGTCATCACTAGAATATATGAGGTCTTGAAATCGATGAAGGCTTTATTGCATAAATGAAGATCTAATATATATTTGAATAGTGGATAGCTAAACGTGGTATTAAGTATTGTCACTCACAAGTCAAGTTTGGGATTTCAGTGTATGGTGGAGAACGGAGTGTCTTAACAATTGATTCTCTCTGCTTATCCTGCTATATGGAGAAAAGAGTGAATCTTTTACCAGTGGTTTTAGTAGTTTGGCCAGTGGTGGCGCAGTGACACATAGTGTGGCTGTAAGAACGTGCGAAGTAATTGTGACTGGTTGTGGGTTCGATTTCCACTCGAGGAGTGGAAATATTTAATATTTCCATTTTCTTCGCTCTGGTGTCGAGGCACAGCGTGGCGTTAAGTTCCGCCACTTAACTTAACTTAAAATTTGGCGGAAAGTGGGAAATGGATGTCTTAACACTATGTTCCTTCTGCCTACACTGCTGTGTGAGGGTATACAGCGTGAAGCTAAATAAAAAAAGAATGAAACATATTAAAATTAAAACATATAACAATCATATAGCCATAATAATGCTTTTATACAATAAACATTACGCAATAGATTTAGATGTAGTTCGATTTACGCAAACTTTAATCAACCGGATGTGTGGACTTCTCACGAATATTTCGCGGAAGTATTCTTGTTGGCGATTTTTTTTATTACATATATATTTAACTGTTATCATAATACGTTCTCACGCTCCGTTATCTGTTTGTTTATGAGTTTTGTGGGTCAGCACGCTGCTCGTGGCCGGCTATCGAGTGACTTATTTAGATTTTTTACATTCATTTGAATATGATATGCTAATTGTTATTGTGTTTCAATACCTATACTTATTTATTTAAATCGATTTTTGCATTTATGTATTCAAAAAAGGAAATTTAGTAAAATTGTATTGAATAATCGATTTTTTTAACGAATTTGGTTTTGCTGATTTTGTTTTTAAATTACCAATTAATATACAGCCACCTAAATACAGAAATTCTATGTATTTAAACATAAAAATAATGTGTATATCGAATTCACAAGAATAAATTGCAAATTCCAATACAAGAAAACGGCAAATAACGATTACTTCACTAGTTGTTCAAGTGACAGCTGTCAAAATTGGACACTCATGAATGAATCATTGCCACGAGGTTTCAGATTGATATTATTAGTGTTGTTAAATTAAACATGAAATGAAAACACGAACATTAATTTCATGTCCGCAATTTAAACAAACCGGTGAACATGTTCGTACATCAGTCCTTTTCGCTTAGGTCGGTGACAGGAGGGAAAAAACAATAGGTTCCCTTATAAGGGCGCAGCGCTGTCCGTCCACTTTTTACTCGACTCCTGTATGGGCAACGTCTGGTACTAACGAAAAAAATTGCAAAGTACTTGTGAAAGTCATTTGCTTTCCTTAAGAATGCGTACTTAAGATCAATATATTATGTTTTTGCCATTTGAATCGATATGCCAGCGATTGGAACTGTTTAATGACATCAAATCGAGTATTTAGTTGGCTCTTGGCCATCTTGACGAATTAATGGATGCATGATAAGATCTATGGTGTGTTTAAGCTTTCTGTAAAAAATCATCTCATTTGTGATAATTTTCTGTAGAACATACTTATATACGTTTGCAAATAACAATTGAATTAAGTTTCTTAAGTCTTATTTATAAGAAAAAATAAAGAAGAATCGTTTTTATTTAAGATAAAAAAATGATTTAGAATTTATACAATTAATATAATACTCGCATTAGTATCGATTAATAAAATTTTACAGCTATAATAAAAGCTTTGTCTCGATGTAATTTATTCGATTTCAACATAATTAACACTACACATGTATCGAGATGTATTACCATTCATTCTGATTCGGGACCACCAAAGTCGATTGACGTCTCTGAGAGGTTAAAAACCGTAATAAAAATAACATTTATATATTCGTGAGAAAAATCAACAAATATTTTTGATTATATATTTTTATTGCAAAAAAACTCAACAGATTATTAACATTAAACCAACATTTAACATGTATGTACTGTCAATTTTTGACATTTCTAAATAAATAGTGTGATATCAAAATTTCTTATCGATTAAAGTAACGTTGAAGTACATACATATATCGATTTATTTGATTTGCCTTTTTTTTTGGTATATTTACTTTATCATAATCAATACTTCACAAATATATTATATCAAGTAAGTTAACATCAAAAAATCATCAATTTACGATAGAAAAACCTACAAAATATGAAAAAAAATCACTTAAAATTACATATTTTCTCATTTCTTTTTATTTTTTCTTATATTTAAGCTTTTTTCATATACAAATATTATTATAATAATTTAGCGGAAGAATTTGAAAGTGAGTATGATACCGAAGACCGTTACGGACACTGTCCGACTCCGAGTCTTATCGTTATACAAACCTGTCAGTTACGAACGCGTGCGTGGGAAATTTCACAAATCTAAAGAAAAGGTTTATTGACATCAATATTATGATCATAATGTCATAAGTTTTGGCATTTTCGTGGCGTTTTTTTGGCCGCGCTTTGAAAATGGTGGATTGAATTGGACAAATATTATTTTAAAAAAATAGCTTCACGCTATATCCCGCACACAGCAGGGTAGGCAGAGGGAACCTAGTGTTAAGACACTCCGTTCCCCACTTTCCGCCGAATTCGGAGGCTTGCGTGTTAAGTTGCGGAACTTAACGCCCCGCTTTACCTCGACACCAGAGCGAAGAAAATGGAAATATAATATATTATTTTAGTGTTAAATATGATGCCTCTTGACATAATGTTATAAGTATATTGTATATTTATTATATTCTTTGACTATTCATTTATGTCTCTTTGTTTTTGATTACTTAAATGTAATAAGAATTTTTAAAAATATTAAATTTTATATCAATTTTAAAATTAAGGTAAACCAAGCACTATTATACGTATGATACGTTCTTAAGTATGAGTAAGCTTGTTTTACTTAAAGCACTAGAAATATAAACAAAAATATTAAATTTATTAAATTACTTTTACATCATATGAATAAGTTTTATAGTAATATTTATATAGCTATAAAATATATATAACTATAGTTATTTATATATTTATTAAGCCATCGTGGTTCAGTTACACAGCTACTGACCGATTGTCACGTGTTAGTTGTGGGTTCGATTATCGATCAGAGAAAAAAAAAATTAAGGTATTTTCATTTCTTCGCTCCATTAAGACAAAGCGCAGCGTTGAGTTCTGCCACATAACACACAATGTCACTACATTTTCTGCTTACCCTGCTATTCGGGCAGTGTGAAGCTTTTTTTACATACTCCCATAAACATATAAAGTCTGTATTAATAAAAATAAAACAAACAAGAATGTTAATTGTTTCTCTCGTTTCAGGTTTCGTGTCATGTTCGCCGTCGCCGTGCAAAAATGGCGGGACGTGTCTTTCTTCGCTGCGGGGAGAATATTTTTGCAAGTAAGTCCCTTATATTTATATACACAAATTTAAAACGACATGATTAAAGAATAAAATATGCTCAAGTTATAATATAAAAATATTTTTAATCGTATTATTTAATATTTTTGGTATTCGAAAATACATTTTTAGAAAACCTGACATTTCGAACAGTTTACAGTAGTCTTTGGTCCCAGGTGGATTAACACAGTCTACCGCGATTAATCTGTGTAAAAATAGAGATTATCCCATAACGTGTAATAATTGCGAAAATAAAAGATCTTATTACGTAAAGATAGGGTTTGCTACTTATGAAAAAAAAAGACATAAGAAATTGAAACAAAGCGGGACTCGATTCACCTCTTGGAAGCCGCTCAAGAGGCGTGAGTTCGATTCCCACTGCATTCAATGTTGCTAGATTATATTAATAACATTAGTAAATATTATACCGCTTGTTTATCTTGATTCGTGAGATAAGCTTATGCGATAATATCAATACAACTTTATTAAAAGCATGTTAGCATTAGAATATAGATTGTCTAATTTCAATAAGACAAGGCAGGTAAATAAATTTAAAGGCTAACTTGCATATTTTTTTAAATATGAACAATTTTAAAAGTCGAATAAAAATGAGTATGTAGATAAATACATATATATTTTAATAAACAAAATAATTTCATATTCGTGGACTTGTGTGGATTTTAATGATGAAGAAAAGTATCGAATAAAAATGGGTCAGTTGTGGGGCAGTGGCACAAGCTGTATGACTGTAAACGATTGGTTTTGGGTTCGATTCCCACTCGAGGAGTGGAAATATTTAATATTTTCATTTTCTTCGCTCTGGTGTGGCTTCAAAGCGCGGCGTTAAATTCCGCCACTTAGCACGCAGTGCCTCCGAATTTGGCGGAAACTAGGAAACGGCGTGTCTTAACACTAGATTTCCTGTCTTCCATGCTGTGTGCGGGATACAGAGTGAAGCTAAAAAAAAAGTAAATACAAGATAAAAATTTTAAACAAAAAACAGTATCAAATAAGTAAGTATAGTTAAACAATTCAAGGACCCATTAAAATATTATTAAAAATAACGATCTCAAAAAGCAAAAGATACGCTACATTCCATTGTCACAAAATAATTACTAACCAACACAGTTTAATTGTTAGGGGAAAAAACGTTCGCCCCTTCGATTCCGCTAAGTCCATGGGGTCAATTGATATGAAACTTCTTTATAATGCATCTAACATTAAGTTTGAATTATAGATCAAAGTTCGTGCTTTACAATTGCTGCTTTTCAATTAGTACTAATTTATATAATTTTTTAGGTTTTTTTTGTTTCTATCTGTATTTAAGATTCTTTTGTTACTAATTATATAACAGATATTGCGTAGTCGAAACTGTTTAATGGCTGATATTTGGCATTCTGATCTCTGACAAGTATGTTTAGGGATATATATAAAGTACTATTTTAAGTCAATATTTCTTGCAAAAACTACATCTATACAAGACAATGTATTTTAAAATAATAACAGTTCAAAGCTTTTAAATCAATAATACAACTTCAAGCTTTGCAGGGTAGTCAGAAAGAACCTGTGTCATGAACACTCGACTTTAAACTTTTCGCCCGAATCCGAAATATTGTGTGTTAAGTGGCAGAACTTCAAGGCGTTCTTATTCTTACCAGACAAACTTACAAATATCAAAAAAAGGAAAATAATCTAATATATTAAAATTCATCATTCATTTATAATTATTCCGAGTGGAAATCGAACCTATAACCATCGCAATTTTTAATCAAACACTGTTCCACTGTACCACGATATCCTAAATAATAATTTAGAAATAATGAAAATAATAATAATTTAGAAATATCGATCAATATCAAAAGCTCACCGCAACAGATGCAGCTTAGTTGAAGAGGAACTTAATTGTGCAAAAAACATGTTCCATATCTATACAATAAATAGAAACCTTCCGTAATGAATACGACGTAATGGTCTATGCAATTGTGAAAGTTATTTAGAAATTCTATATGGGTTTAGCTAACATTTGTGGAATTGGATAATATGTATGTTTTAGGAAAAAAACTTAAATCTTATCCCTATTTATATTATAAATGTGAAAGTCTGTCTGTTTGTCTGTCACGCTTTAACGGCTAATCTACTTATCCGATTTGGATGAAATTTAGAATGAAAGTAGACAATAATCCAGGGTCAAACATAGGCTACTTTATTTTGTAAAGTGGGGAACGTAGTGTCTTAACACAAGATTCCTCTGCCTAAACTGCTGTGTGCGGGATACAGCGTGAAGCTAAATGTAACATAATTTAAATATAATTAAGTCTTCAAGTAGGAATCGAACACACAACCATTTGCTTTTACAGTTGATTAGACTTTTTGTTCACGAGTATATATTAGGACATAAGTTCTTTTGTACGTCCATGTCGTTTCTATTTTCATCTAACATATTGTTACCGTGAATTAATACATATTCATTAAGTTTAAAAACATTTATGATATTTGCATTGATAACTAAATTGACAGATACTGTCTTGATAAAATATCAATTTTTATTTAATAAATATATATCTACTTCTAACAAAAATATAAGAATAACAAATACTCAGAAACGTAAATAAATATATAATGACTAGCGGCCCGCTCGCGGCTTCGCCGCTTTGTCTTTGTCACTTGGGGGCAAATTTTTGAAAATAAAGTAGTCTATCTTTAAACTTAGATTAAACTTAGATTATTAACTATATTTAAGCCAAACTTCATTACAATTGGTCAAGTGGTTTAGATTTTTGTTATAATCTTTCACCCTCTATTTCAACCCTTGAGAGGTTGATTTTTTCAAAAATAAGTAGCCTATATTAGTCCCAGTCACTTTTACTACTTTCATTCTAAATTTCATCCAAATTGGACCGTAGTATAGCCGTGAAAGCGTGACAGACAAACACACAGACTTTCGCATTTATAATATAGGGCCAGTCGTGGCGCAGTGGCACAAACGTGTAACTGTAAATGACTGGTTGTGAATTCGATTCCCACTCGAGGAGTGGTAATATTTAATATTTCCATTTTCTCGCTCTGGTGTCGAGGTAAAGCGCGGCGTTAAGTTCCCTTACTTAACACGCAATGCCTCCGAATTCGGCGGAAAATGGGGAACGGAGGGTGTTAATACTAGGTTCCCTCTGCCGTGAGCGGGATACGGCGTGAAGCTAAAAAAAGCAGATTTTAAAGAAGCTTTCAATTTAAATATAAAAGTCCAAAATTCCACTCCATTAGAAACTTTCACCGTGAATTATATTAAAGATCGTTTATACAATTTACATATAAGCAGTTACTACTGGTAACTAGTTCACACTCCACTCCGCTACCATGAACCACCATATATGTCGACTATTACGGCCCAAACTGAATTTGTTAGTCCCCTACTCTTTGTAACGTTTTACGTTTTTAAAAAATATTTTTTTTTTTTTTTTTAGTACTTAATTATTTATTTTCTTTTATATAAACATAGAATATAGAAGGAAAAATCTTTATTTTTATGCATTTTTATATATTAATGTATTTTTAAGGCACGGTAACATTCAACAGTTCGCGATTGGGATGTCTTCGCATAATTACTATGTGTGATATTTAAATAAATCGTAAATATGAAGTATGTTTTTTAAAATAATAAGCTACATCTATAAATTAATAAATGATAATGTATATGTGTCTCTTTATAAATATTTATATAAAATATTATAATATTTCTGTGTTAATGTGTTAAATAAAATAAAAGAAAAACAATGTGCGCTTGTCTGCGCACACGATAGGTATAAAACTTCGCTGACATAAATTGAGGTTTTATATAGTAATTATTTAAAAAGACATTAATTTTCAAATTATTTTATGATTTATTCTGTAATAAAATATATATAAAATTATGCTAGTCATAATTTGAATTTGGGAATACTCAATAAATGTATACTACTATCTTATTATATCGCATACTAAACACTATTGTGGATTTTTTTTGACTGAGTTTCAAATTATAACAATTCTGAAGAAATTTCATTTCAAAACTGTATATATTACATTTTTTATTTAAAAAAAATAAAAATTTATTTAAAAAAGTAGCAAGTAGTACAGGCCACGGACGTATATGGTCGTCATTGTTTCCATCATTCGCGACGCTCATTAAAGTTCTCGCCCTTAAAAGTTCATCTGATAACGAGGTGAGGCTTGTTACGTGCCACTGTCAATTTACTGTGGATTTAAATAGTATGCAGCTTGGTGTGGGTTCAATTTTTTAATGGTTGTCAAAAAATTGTGAATGCAAAAAGTGTATTTTTTTATTTTAAGGTCCATAATAACAAAAGGTGGAAAGCTTATAACTGTACTTAATACTTAGTTAGGTTATATAAATTTTTATTAAATATTTATTTTTGTTAAGTATTTTTTTAAATAGTTCTTAGAGTAAAAAGTTACATATAGTATAACAATTTCACATGAAAATGAAAATATTTACTTACAAATTATATAAAATTTCACAAGTTTTTACAGCAAATAAAATATAATCTTACTTTTTTGATTACTACATATTTACCAAATGTCAAGACAAACGGCAACTTCAAAGGCGACCTTAATCTTTAGTTAAGACAAATTGAAATAATCAATCAAATAATAAAATTTTATATCACAATCGTTTCTATTTCGTGCAGAAACATGTATTTAAGACTCCCACAATATAAAAAATTAAAAGAAATCTGGGCATCGTAGCATAGTGTTACAGCGTCTCATTGCAAAACCGATTGGTGTGGGTTCGATTCCCATTCCGAGAAATGATCACATTAATTTAACATATTTACTTTTAACATATTTAATGTGTTATTGATACACTCAAACTCAAAAAGTTGAAAATGACATTTTTACCGCTACGCCATGCGTTCAGAGCTCTTGGCCTCAGTTTCCTAAAGGTACAGGTTCGAATCCCGTTGCGTTCAAATTTTTATACACTTCCTTAAAATGTCGTTTACATTCATTCTTTTTTTGCAAAATGCATTGAGTTTGCCATTTAACACGCAATATCTCAATTTTAGACATGGAGAACGGAGTGTCTTAACACTAGATTCTCTCTAAAAACGTGAGGTTGAAAGCAAAAAAAGGAATAAATTCTTAAACAATATTAATTTCAAAGGCTTTCATATATTACAAAGCCAGAATCGCTTGTCACAGATCAAAAGCTAAAGATATAGATATGATAACGATAGACTCGAGTCGTAATGGAAGTGGGCGGTCCACACTGGTGTCATGCGCAAGCGCAGGCGCCAATTATATTTTTGTTTATTAATTTTTAAGAAGTGACTCTATAGATTGATATCAGTTAAAACTTAGATAATGGTTTTGATTGGGCAGGATTGAGTAATGTTATTGGCTTATCAGTTTTTAATTTGTGTATTTTTTTAATTAATTAATTATTGATATTATATAACGTTTATAAGGCTGTTGCGGTGTGGATTACAGGCAGACTGAACGAGTGGGGGTTCGATTCCCTCTCGGTGCAATGTTGGTAACTTAATTATCTACATTTTTCGCTGTGTTTAATAAGACAAAGCGCCTCTCTAAATGTATCTGGATTGCTTAAAGCTAAAAAAAAAGAAATAAATGTGTATTAATTTGTAGTATAATGTGGACAGGTAAATTAGGCAGAGAGATTTTAGTGACTAATCTTTCTTCTGTTATTTTTTTCATTATAGGTATATATAAATGCACATACCTAGACCAGAAAATAAAAAAAATATTTAAAATAACCCTTCTCTGAGTAGGTATCAAACTTATAACTGTAGAAGTCGTTTATCAATATAAGATTTAAAGAAAGCTTTTTAGCATAATAACGAGAATTAAGAGACTTACTTTTCTTTACGAAACTTTTTTATAAAACTCTGTTATGTTATCGTAAAAGTCGTTATCCTATATTATCTATTATTAACGCCTAAACAAAGGCTAGCTAGTTAAAAGCTATCTGCGATACTTTTAAGTTTACGATACAGGTTGAACCATTGTGCTGTTACTGAGGTTATGCTTTATATGCTACTTCTACTATCTTAAGTAACTAAGGCTAAAGAAATAACATATACATATAAATAAACTATATATATGAAAAAGAAGCTTTACGCTTTTTCCCGCATAGAAGAGTAGTCAGAGAGAAGCTAGTGTCTGGACACTCCGTTCTTCACTAAATTTGAAGTACTATATTGGTAACTACTACTACAAGGTCTTAAAATAATTTTTATATTACAAAAAAATTCCGTTGAGTTTCTCGCCGGTTTTTCATAGCAAAACTGATTATTGACTAAGAATATTTTAAATTAGAATTTTAAAAGGGCAAAGAGAAGAATAACATTATTATGTTCTTATTGGATCTTTTAAACATTTTTAAAGCGTTATTCTACACTTATTTCCCCGTGGGGGGGACAGGTTAAGTGTACAATTCCCCTCCGCAGCTGGTCTAGCGTCCCGTAAAAGGCGGGAAAGCTTGGTGGTAGGAGACTTGTACTCCGACTGGCTCGCGACCACTAGCATGTCAAAGACGAACCGCCAAATATCTGTTGATGTGTTTCGGTTCGATGGCATGTAAGCCAGCTCTCTCCCTATTCCTACCATTCCCTATCTCCCTCCTTCCCTTCTTCACCCCCAAGGTCATCCTCAACCCCTATAGTGTTGTGGATGTCTATGGGCGAAGGTAACCACTTACCATCAGATGGTCCTTCTGCTCCTTTGCCTCCTTTATTCAATAAAAAAAATCTACACTTAAGAAAATTGAAAAAAACATTTAGAAAACGTATAATAACTTTGAACGCTGCAGGATTCGAACCTGCGCGTCCTGGAAACGGGCGCAGGCACCTAGTCAAGGCGCTCTGACCGCTAAGCTATGAGGTTTTTAGGAGGCGCGGGCTTACACGTTTTCTAAATGTCTTTATTATTGGGTATTTTGATATTGAAAAAAATATACTGGACGGGCGCTATTGCATTGTAGTTATAGGAGTTGACTATACAAACGTTGGATGTGGGATCGATTATATATGTATACAATTGAGAAATGATGATACTTATATATTATTTTTTCGCTGTTCAGAGTAACTATCCCTACAGGTTTAACTCTCTTCCAATTCGGAAATTTTCCAAGGAATGTGTATAACAATTGGCATACTTAGTAAAATGTGTATAACAATTGGCATATTTGAAAGCCAGTACTTTTTTGACCATTGTGACGTAGTGGGACAGTGTTTGACTTTAAGCTCGGTGGTTCTGAGTTCGATTCACACTCTAGGAATGGAGAACAGAATATCTTAATTTGAGGGTGGAAAGTAGAGAACCAAATGTTTTGATACTTTGTTCTCTCTGACTCTCTTGCTATGTGAGAAAATAATAAATAATAATAAATAAATAACTTTATTTTTCTCCAAAATAGAAAAACAGTGTTCACAATTATTACTAAAACTTAAATTAGCTACAATTTTCACGAAATATTTATATGGATGCGACTGTCGCCGTACTAGGAAAGCATAAAGTAGCTTTTTTATTAAGTTAAATTAATAAAATAGTTTTTTCTTTTTTTTTTTTTTTTTTATTATCTCTAGTATCCTTTTTTTCCTTAATTGTTTTTTGCTTACAAATCTTAAATTACATACTACTCAAAACTAAAATGATGTTTTAAATTACCTAAGCGAGTATTACATTTACTATACTTATGTCTACATTTAAATGAACTAATTATTAACACAATATACAATTTACAAAATTAGTTATATCATAAAAAATAAAATAGTTATTAAACATGCTATCATAGCGTGTTAAGTATACAAAAAATGGCAAACAGATTGTTAATACAAGAAATTATGAATGATTTACATAAAAAATGTACATAATGCACCATAACATTAGTAAATCTACCTACTTATTAACAAATTTAGATAAAATTCATGAAATATGTGGTAATTCTTATCTGATTTCTAAAATGTTTATTTATTGAATAAAATTCTCTAACGCTTATGATTATTTTAAAAATCCGAATTAGGATATCTATGCACATTTAGAAGTTGATTTAAATCACGCGTTTTTAATATAAATTGATTTTAATATAGCAAATTACAATATATTATACGACAGTCATAATATTAACTTTATGACGAATAAATTTTTAATAAAATATGGCAAGACAATATTGTGTTTAGTTTAGTGTTTACATATGAATATAAATTATTGTATTATAAAAATTAATTGTATGTTATTTTGTTGAAATGATATAACAAGAACGGCCTTTCGTTTTTTTCTGCGTAAAAATGTAGGCAACGAAAACGTAGTGTTAATGATAAATATTTATTTTAAATTAGCTGTGCCCGCGGTTTTGTCTGTGTTAATAAAGAATTTGTAATTCTAATATAAAATGAGCCTAAGTTACTACTCCTTATTACATAAGCTATTTGCAATTGAAGTGAAATGTTTCGTCAAAATCGGTGCAGCCGTTCTAGTAATTGGCCGAAACAATTAGACATTTTTTTTTCTTCACGGTGCATCCCGCACACAGCAGGGTAGGCAGAGGGAGCTTAGTGTTAAGTGTTAAGACACTCAGTTTTTCACGCACCGCCGAATTCGGACGTATTGCGTGCTAAGTGGCGGAACTTAACGCCGCGCTTTACCTCTGATACCAGAACGAAGGAAATGGAAATATTAAATATTTCCACTCCTCGAGTGGGAATCGAACCCATAACCAGTCGTTTACAGTCACACGTTCATGCCATTGCGCCACGACTGGCCTTAACAAGTAGACATACAGACACATATACAGATTAATAGATAATAATAAAAAGTAAAAAAAAATACGATATCCACCATGTTTACATAAAAGTATTAAAAAGTATAACATTATTATTTTAATTTTAATATTACAAACGGACACTCCAATTTTATTTATTTATTTTATATTTATTCGTTTTATATGTTTTATATAAACAGTTTTAGCATTTATCTAAGAATGTGACTAATATATTATATTATATTAATATGTTATCTGTGAATTAAATGATATCTGTCATTGATGTAATTGGAATTGTCTATAACGATTTCTTTTATTGCGCCATAAATGAAGAACTGAACTGAACCGATTTCTTTTATATTAAGGAATTCTCTACAGTTATTATAATATATTATTTATAGCTCCACGCTGTATCCCGCACACAGCAGGGTAGGCAGAGGGAACCTAGTGTTAAGACACTTCGTTCCCCACTTTCCGCCGAATTCGAAGGCATTGCGTGTTGAGTGGCGGAACTTAACGCCGCGCTTTACCTTTGATGCCAGAGCGAAGGAAATGGAAATATTAAGTATTTCCAATCCTCGAGTGGGAATCGAAACCACAACCAGTCGTTTACAGTCACACATTCGTGCCACTGAGCCATGACTGGGCCCATATAATAATTTAGGTCTAGGAATAATTAAAAATCCATTCTTAAAAGAATCCTTCTAAATTGAACCCTCTACTATCGTTTTTGTGGTTATACACTTGACAAGTGTACTACAATGGGAGTCAATACACTTTGTTCGTATTAAACCCATTTCAACAAATTTGTGTCAAGAAGGGATTAGAAATCCAAGTTGGTCGAGCATTTGTATTCTAATGATAGCTTGAGGTTTGAGAAGAGCTTTACAAGGTTACATCTTATGAACTTTGTATTATATTTCATACTTTCATTGTAGTCATTTGTCTTAGTTACAAATGATAGATAAGGAAGGATATTTTTTAGTTATACGCATAGTAGGGAGAGAGAACTTAGTGTCAGAACACTCTGTTCTTCACTTATTGCCTGAATTTGAGAGGTGCAATGAAAATTTAATTATCGTCATTTCATTGAGTGGGAATTCAACTCATAACTAATACGTTTACAGTCAATGCTGTCCTACTTTGAAAAAATGGCTTGTATTGAAAGTCCTCATTGACTGGATTTTTATTTTGAAAATGCGACTGTTTGTGGATTCGAATTGAAATATTTAATATTTCATTTTCTTCATTCTGGTATCGAGATAGAAGCAAAACGTTGAGTTCCGCCACTTAACACGTAATGCCTCCAGTATTCGGCGGAAGTGGGGAACAGAGTGTCATAACATTAGGTTCCCTCTGCCTACCCTGCTGTGTGCGGGATTTAGCGTGAAGCTAAAAAAATAAAAAAGCCAGAGTGTTTGGTCACTAGTCTTAATTATTTCTTTTTGTTCTATTTAAAAATTATTAGTTATTTAAGAGAATATAAGTACCGTGTAAATTACAAAAGTAAACGAATCAAATTCAAGACAAAGCACAAGGTGCGGAGTGTGCACTGCGCTTGCGCAAGCGATATCCAAATGCCTGAAATGTAGCAAGGACAGTTTGGTAACAGTCTCGTCCTGTTCACATTTGCTTTCGTAGTGTACTTCAATGTATAGACAGGCAAAGTGAAAAAGAACTTTTAAATTTTTAAAAGGAAAAACGTTGACGTGGCCGATGGACGTTATACCCAATGGGACTGTGATGAGAGGGGAATAATTTTCATTTCCCCGGCCTGTTAAAATAAAACATGGCATTAACTTCGGTTAATGTCTTAAATTTAAACGGAAAGTATGTATCGGCATTATATCGGAGTGACTTGACACTAAGTATTTTCTATTTATTCCGTTTTGCGGAAAAATATGTTAAATGAAAAAAAAGCCACGTTTGACGCGGTTTCATCTCGTTTTGTATATTATTTGAAAAGAAATTTAATATTAAATCAATAGAAAGGCTTACACAACCTTAAGCTTAAAGCTTAAATAAAATAATCCATCACAATAACAAAACCTAACTTGAAGTTACACTGCATATAATACAAAGTCATTTCCGTCGTTTTTTGACCAAATTGTCCTCACGCCATGTCGCTATCATTTAAAATATAGCCTTAGCTCTATTTCAGTGTTGGGCAATCCATTAGTCGTAAATGGCTTTATAATATAGGAGAGAGAATGCGGTCTAATATTACTTACGAGTGACGAGCTGCCTTGTTACGCTTCTAGCTGAAGGTAAAAAACTGTTTAAAATTATCTTTTGTTTTGGGTTCTCATGATTTCTTTTGATTTTGGTTATAAAGTTAGTTTTAGTTATATCGTTTGTTTTTAGTCAGTCAGCTTCGTCTATATGTTATAAGTTTAGTCAGTCAGTTTTAACTCCATCTTTTATCTTTATTTTATGAAATTCTTTGGTTAGTTTAAAACATATTTGAAAAAAATAACAGAATTTTTAATTTGACTAAGTATTAATGTCTTTTAAATATAAAAACAAACTCTGTATGGCAAACAAGTTCATAACTATTGTGTGCTGCCATTGCATTGCGCTGATATTGTTAACTCCCAACTCCCAAGGGAAGAGATTCTACTTTCCATAAACGTAATTAAGAAAAATAAAACTGTAGAGATAACTTATTCATGGCTATTTAAAAAAAAGGTTATTAATATAACGCTTGATGAATTATACTCAAAATTTTACGATAAATTTGAACTCAAGTAAAAAATGTTTTTTTGTAAATATTTTTAGTACTTGTTAATAGAAAGAAGATACTTTCTTATAATACGGATCTCTAAATCATTCGTTCTTGGTTTGTTTGACTTGATTCCAAAGAGATAATAGCCTTTACTTCCCCAAATTCGTTTTGAGATGACTTGGCGTGAGCGTGAGAAATTAAGTGAACCTTTTACAATTCTAACTTCACTTCATTCTTATATACTTACTATTTATGTTTTAAACTATTTAAACCTTTTGCGGTTTAGTCGCTTGAATTAAACAATTATAGCTATTTCGTTATATTCAACCCTTTAAAGTGGATTTTTGAAAAAGTAAATACAAACGGAGTGTCTTAACACTAGGTTCCCTCTGCCTGCCTTTGCGCGGGATACACCGTGAAGCTGGAAAAAAAATCGTCTATGCTTAACCCTAGGTTATTAACTATATTTATGTCCAAATTCATCGCAATCGGCCAAGTGGCTTAGATTAGTCATATAAACTTTCTACCTTTAGAGATTGATTTTTGAAAAAAGGTAGCCTACGTTTGACCCTGGATCTTTAACTATTTATATTCTGAATTACATCCAATTCTGGCCGATAGATTCGATCTAACCGTGAAAACAGAACAGACAGACAGACTTTGATATTTATAATATTAGTATGGATTACACGAAAAAAACTTTATCCGCTGAAGCACTTGAAGACGACGGTTAAAATTTTAAGCATGCTTAGTTTTTGCTTAAACATTTTCTAAGACTTCCAACCGGATGCGTTATCTCGTGAAACAAAATGGTGGATTTGTATTAAGATTCTTATGTGAAGATGATTCCCAGTTTATATGTTTAGGTTCAAATTCACTGTTGGTTTAGATGAAGCATCACAATTTAAAATTAAAGTTTCTGTTAAAAATAATATTACATTCACTATTAAATTATTACGTTAAACTTGATTATATTGCAGGTAAAAAAAAACATTAAATATAAAAATAGATACAGTATTATATACCACAGATAACTGTAAAACGTTTGAAAGGTCGAATTTTTTAAAATATATTCTGAAATACTAAGCGCTAATAAAAATGCAACTAAACTGGTCAAAGATTTATTTAAAACATATTACAATTATAGAATTGTAACACGTACAAGTACATATAGACGTACTTATATCCCACAAACCTCAACCGACAATAAAAATACCCACCAAACACATTTGCAATATAAAATTGATTATTAATTTTATATCTTTCAAGAACAGAATCATAAACAAGATCGGCCTTAGTATTCTCACCTGAGCATTGTCGATGGTGGCACCAAAACGATTAACTCTTTTTATACTTTATCCCAAGGCGGTTCTTTATAACATCCACGTCTGGACCACATCTGCTTGGTTTAAATCGCTTACTGTAATTATTACTCGGCAGCTACTGATTTTTACTTGACGTTTTACTTTATCAAATGTTGGGTAAGCTTAAGTAGATTCGGTGATTTGAGTAGAGAGGTATTTTTGGTTGAAGATTTTAAGTGATTGTTTAAATAAGGTTTTTTGGAAAAATGTAGTACATTTTTTCGTAATAAGTATTAAAAAAAATAATTACATTAAGAATCGCATACAGTA
This sequence comes from Dryas iulia moderata, assembly GCA_019049465.1. Classification (NCBI taxonomy): domain Eukaryota; kingdom Metazoa; phylum Arthropoda; class Insecta; order Lepidoptera; family Nymphalidae; genus Dryas; species Dryas iulia. The sequence continues at coordinate 14,033,355 of CM032417.1, forward strand.
GAGTAAGAAGAAGAAGAAGAATCTTATGTAAAAAAAAAACTTTTTTTTATTTTACGCCTTAAATCGAGATATTGCGTATTAAGTGGCAGAACTTAAGGCCTCACTTTGTAGGAAACTTTGAAAAAAAAGATATTAAAATATATTTTTTTTAATGAACATGGTTCATAGAGAATATAGTGGCTTCATTGTCAAATAACAATCAATTATAGTTAAGACAAGAGTAGTATATAATATCTAAAAGAACTTAAATATTTCGAATAAAAAATGTTATCTTTTTATAAAATTTTCATAGAAACAATTTCCAATACTTCACGAACTAAAAGCAGTCGTCGGCATTATCGTAAATTAGAAGGACGTCTATAATTTTTTGCAAGCTTTGCCTCTGAGCGGGATTCTTTAAAATCGCAAATAAACTACTTTCGGCGGGAATTTCTCTAAAGTCCGCGGTGCAGGCATGCGTGGAGACCGGAGTGGCCTTTTTGGGCCCATTATCTCCTCGACCGGTTTCCTTACATGAATTTGAAACAATAGCCGCGTGCAGACGAGGATGGTTCAGCTTAGCATACTTGGCAAACTATTTAATAATAAACATAATAATAATTCTTGAGGCCTACCATTTTGGTATTGACTTTTTTGTATTATCCTTTGGTACCATTTGCTTAATATTGGTTTCGTTGGATATTCTTATTTATGTTTGTATATACTCTTCATAATTTTTAAGTATACAAAGCTTTTGTTAGGTAAATGAGAAATATTTTAGAACTACAGTCTTGTTGTGTTTAATTTATTAGGTTGACCCTCGAGTCTAGTTCATAACGGGTCTACGATATTAATATTATTATGTATAAAATATGACTGCACTATAAATCGCGATGCTATCTTATTTTAACCTCGTCTTAAGTAACTTAAAGTTAATTCGTGTCTTTTATTTGGTTTTCCTTATGAAGAATTCTTCATGCAAATATTATGAGCTCAAAGGGCCAAGTTTGTATGGGTATTTAGCATAAACAGACGATCCTTACTAGTAAAGCAGTAACAGTCGAGTCTTAAATCTGTTTTATGCACAGTAATGGGCAATTCGTAAGCATTTAGATGTTTAAATCTTATTCTTAGGCCACACACGGTCGTATCGTTATATGGTATTCCATTTATATGGAGTACTTAAAATTAAAACTGCTCAGTAGTTTCTTGGCTTGGCTTCACAGTGTTTATATTTCATTGGCCTAATAGACATAAAGTTAGTAATTTGGACTACTAAAATTAAATATCTAGACTCCTTCACCACCCAGAATAATATATAATTTAAAGAACTGTTCCAAACAGGTTCTCCTTAAATTACCGGATTATGGCTGTATATAGTTGGTCGTGGACATTTATATATTTACATTTCATTAATATTTTTTTCTGCTATTGATTTTATAGTTTACCGTTTTTGGATAATACTTCCGATTTCAACTGGACCGGCGCATTTATTGCAAGTTAAGGAATTTAGTTGAATAATAGTGATCGTTTTACTCTGACTAATGTATCGTGTCTAAGACTAAGTTACTAATAAACTGGAAATTCAATTCAGATTGTGTTACATTTTTTTTACAGCTTTAAGCTTTTCTGTCATAGCATGGTCAGTCGGAAACAAGCCAGTGTCAAGACACTCCGTTCTCCAAATTCCGCCCGAAATTGAGGCGTTGCGTATTGAGTGGCGGACTTAACTCCACTATCAAAATATTTATGTAAAATGCTTATTGAAATAAAAGTTAATTATTTAAATTTATCATCTCCTTATTGAATTATTAATTTTATCTTGAAACTTCTGTCTGGCTGTAACGTCAATTTAGAATCGAAGATTGCTTAATGATCGTTTGCTCTAAGGGTATATATTTATACGGCTATCTTCAAAGATCTCCATTGGATTGATTTTAACGATATCAGTGAGTTTCCTTCGAATTAACCAGTCTTAGGTAATAGGTACATTGAACCCTTGTTCATATTTTAAAAATACAATATTGTCTAGTAAATACATACTAAAATATCGTTTCAAATTTTCTATAGGGCTAGTTGTGGCGCAGTGGCACAAGCGTGTGACTGTAAACGACTGGTTGCGGGTTCGATTTCAACTCGAGGAGTGGAAATATGAAATATTTCTAATTTCTTCGCTCTGGTGTCGAGGCAAAGCGCGGCGTTAAGTTTCGCCACTTAACACGCAATGCCTCCGATTTCGGCGGAAAGTGGGGAACGGAGTGTCTTAACACTAGGTTCCCTCTGCCTACCCTGCTGTGGGATACAGCGTGAAGCTAAAAAAAAATTCTTAAGCTTTTGTTTTTGTCTTGAGTGTGGAAAGATTGGTCAAATTGATACAAGCTTTCTCATACAAAACTTATGTAGATATTCTTCAAAAAATAAAGTATATAATAACAAGTTTTTTATTGTTCCATGCGAGTACGTTATCATAGCATCCAGTTATTTCCGAGTAAAACTTAAAAGTGGCCGTGAACCATGTAATTTTACCTTTTGTCTTAGGTCATTCTATCATATAAAAAAATCTTGATGACAATAAGAGCTAGCTATAAACTTATTTCGTTTTGAAAATCAAAAACATTTAAAAAATCTAAATTTAACTTTATTTCCTGGTATTAAAGTTGTTTTTACGTTATTCTTTTATTTTTCTATACATGAACACCTGAGCGGTATCGCGATGCCGTGTAGCACGTTTCCTTTGGACCGCTTCGTCGTGTGTCTTCTTCTTAATGGCCCCCTAACTGTCAGACCACATGTGTATACACGGTTTTATAACTGGGGCAAAGATCATAGAACAATATTATCATTGCATTGCCTTGAGTATTGGCTTCAAGTTTCAAATGATTGTAGATTGAATTTTTATGCTAGGTATATAAAGGCTGGTGGGATGTGACCTACTGAATTCCAATATATTTCAAGTTGTTTTTTATAATAGATATTTTCTTTGTTAAGTTAGTAAAATATTTTATTTAGATTTAAATTAAGTAGGCAGCTTTTACTAAAAATAGCCAAAAAATATTAATAACGTAAATTTGTGCCCATTGTCTCTTTATTCTGTTTATTCTTCGCAATGTGAAAATATATTTGTATAAAAAAATGACGATGATTTAATAGTAATTCAATATTACCGTTAATATGTTCTTATTATATTCTTTACAATATAAAGCGGTACGCGGTACTCTTAAATATTAAATGGTGCAACATTCCTTTATTCTATAGGTACATATGAGACCCACAATAAGCTTGCGTTACTTAGACAGGCTTTCTGAAACATTGACGCGTAACACGAGCTATCAATCTAAAGTTACAACATAAATGTTAACAATCAATTATTCGTCTAATGAAATAATGGCGGTCGGAGCTCACGACTCGGCTACATGACGAATATACTCGTGCTATGTTAATATCGTACTTACATCTGCTCTAATATTTTGATCATGTTCACTATCGATTTAATCAATATTTATTCGATTTAATTGATATGCTTGGACATCGATTACTGGGAGTTGGAGGTTATTTGCTTAAGTTATGTACAGTTTTTTAATAGTAATTGTGACTAGGGTCAACAATTCTTCCCGAGTTGTCATAAACCAATAATTCTGAACAGGAAGATATTAATTTACTAATTTTGTAAATTAGTCCTTCAGTATTTTATTAATAATATAATAATTATATTTAATATGAATAGGTTTCTTCTGCTTCTGCTGCCTTTATTTATTTATTTAGATAAAGATTGTATAGAGCGCGGAGTATTGATTTTTGTCTAGTCCGACGAGGAAAAGAATTAAAAAAATCCTTTATAAGAATCTAATTTGCTTATAACAATGTACAGTTTAACACCTTTCAATTATTCCATGAAAAAAAACTTTCAATTAGAAAAAGAAAGTATAAAAGAATACTATTTCGTCTCATTAACCTCTTCCACATGACCTTACAAAAACTACAGATCAATATTCGACTGACATCTTCCTCAGGTCAAGAATGCAAAATTTCTAATGATTAATAACAATCGCCTTTCAAATGGCCCATTATAAAGCTTTCGCAACATCTCTTAACGAGCTCTGGTTGTCATTAATTAAAGATCTCAATGGATCTGAAGACAAAACGCTATGATTCCATTCTATTTCGTGACATGTGCTATTGTTCCACTATGCAATACTGCCTAACGATCTCGCTGAGCGGTTGAACTAAATCAAATTTTGCCCTTAACTGCCTTTCAGTTGGACTTGATGCCTTTGAAGCTCTTCGAGAGCTGGTTTATTATTTTCACAGTTTACTAGTAATGGCTGTGAGTCTCATTAGCACCATTTTTGTAGAGATAATGGGTTCGATGTCTGAGAATGTTGAAAACAAGTTTGATTCTATCGTGGGACAGTTGGGACGTGTTTATTGGTTGTTGTTGTTGACGCGATGGTTGTGCGTTGAAAACTAATTAAACGGGATTTGAAGTATAAGTGGTTTTTGATCTAGTTTGGCGTTAAGTTCTAATATAGATCACACGTACTTTAAATGGGCTGAAAGTTGAGAACATGTATCGTATGACAAGTTTTTATTGCCGACATGTTTGAATTTGAATATTAAATATGACGGACGGGCCAGTCGTGGCGCAGAGGCACAAAGTGTGACTATAAAGCGATTAGTTGTGGCTTCGATTCCCACTCGAGGACTGGAAATATTTAATGTTTTAATTTCCTTCGCTTTGGTGTCGAGGCAAAGCGCGGCATTAAGTTCCGATACTTAACACGCAATGCTTCCGAATTCGGCGGAAAGTGGGGAACGGAGTGTCTTAACACTAGGTCCCCTCTGCCTACCCTAAAGTGCTATAAAAAAAATATGACAGTAAAAACATTTTTCATTTCTTTTAAAACAATTATTTACCTTACATATAAGTATATAGACGTAAAATATTATTTTTTTGTTCAACATATTATTCCATTTTTCTTCCTTTTAGCCTTTTATAGATTAACGGATGTAATGTAAGGTACAAGTAAGTCTTAGTTGCTTGTTAGCTTTTTATCTTTGAAGTTTTCGTAACAGACTGCATCTTGTTTACTTTCTCTGTTGTCACGCAATAGATTATCGATGGAACAATAGTGCGTAAGAATCGCACGCAGTATATTCACATGTAGTGTTATCAATAATGAGATTTTTTTATGATTATTCGTTACAAAAATTCTATTTTAAATTCATTAGTAGGTTAATTACGAAGGAAATTTGAAACTATTTGTCGAAATTCAATTTTCAGTTTTTTTAGCAACGTTTTATTAAATATCGTTTACTGCGTTTCGTCGTCTAAAATATAATATGTAATTTAGAGCAAATATCATTAGTTTTAGAGCAATATCTTCAGTTATTACATAAAAATTTTCATGTTTTATTGGTATTATTACCAACATATATTATTACCAATATATAGGTTATATTGCTTATACTCGTATAACTAAACTTTATACTTCACCGTCGTCATAAACCTCTTTTTAAAATAATTTCTCATGCTTACAGTAGATTTAAATGCTCAATTTCATTTAATAAACTGTAAAGCGCGTTTCGATTATAAAATAGCGTAACTTGGCCACCATTCCATCGATCCGGATTCCCAAATGTTTTTGGTCCGTGGCAAAAAACAAACTAATTTAAAACTTGGATCACCATCGAGCGAGACTAATGCGCCTGCGCTGTTTACATAGAGACTCCATTTATTAACGCACGAACCGAAAAATTCGTGGACGACAATCTTGGTGTTCAAATTATCGTCTTTCTTTGAAATTAACGCCCTTAAATTTATTTGGCAATAATTTTTAGTAATGTATACTTATGTATGTTACTTACAGGAATTATTTTATTGCAGATGATATTTATTGTTAATACATGCTTAACGGGGCCAGTCGTGGTGCAGTGGCACGAAGGGTGACTGTAAAGCGACTGGTTGTGGGTTCGATTCCCACTCGAGGAGTGTAAATATTTAATATTTCCATTTTCTTCGCTCTGGTGTCGAGGCAAAGCGTGTCGTTAAGTTCCGCCACTTAACACGCAATGCCTCCGAATTCGGCGGAAAGTGGGGAACGGATTGTCTTAACACTAGGTTCCCTCTGCCTACCCTAATTTTATTTAAACGTTTTGTTATATAAATATTTAGTAATAAAATAGTTAAGAAAAAATAAGTAAATCGAATCTAGAAAAAAATACCTAGCCTAGACTGTTAACATAACTTTTTATTGGATTTTTCTTGCTGATGTAATGTTTTAGAAAAAACATTTAATTAATTCTTGATTTATTTCAACTTAAATGTCAGACGGAGCTTGTTTATTTCTATTTACAATTTCAAACACGCATTACGTCTCGTCTTGACAACGATTACTCTTATAGATTTAACGACCGTCCTTTCATCATTGAATCATTGATTCAGCAGCTATAATTTCTAATTAGCTATCTATCTATTCTGATTTTATCAGTTGGGAATTGTTAAGTTAAGATCATTGAAGGTCACTCCCTAGTCAGTAGAATGATAGTATAATATATAAAAAACAACAAAAATAAGTTGAAATAAAAAGTTATAAGAATTTTGACGCAGTTGTTAGTAAAACGCATGGATTAGCGGTCAGAGTGCTTGAAGGGTTTCCAAGAGGCGCGGGTTCGAATCTGCGTTCAAATTTAAAAAAAAAAATTTTTTTTTAATATATTGAGTTCACCAGTTATATTAGAGTAAACGCGGTGTTGAGAACCGCCACGCATCCATACTTATATTATAAATGCGAAAGTCTGTGTGTTTGTCTGTCACGCTTTCACTGCTAATCTAGCGGTCTGATTTGGATGAAATTTAGAATGAAGGTAGTAAAAGTTACTGGATTTAATATAGACTTCTTATTTTTTCAAAAAATCAACCTCCAAAGGGTTGAAATAGGGGATGAAAGTTTATATGAAAAATCTAAACCGCTTAACCGATTATAATGAATTTTTGCATAGATATAATTGATAATCTAAGGTTAAACATAGGCTACTTTATTTTTCAAAAATCCACCCCAGAGGGTTGCAATATACGAGAAAGTTAAACAGTTCACGTGGCGAAGCCGCGAACGGGCCGCTGGTCACATAATACCTTTAAATCACTCTTAGCCCCTAAGTAATAAGGTTTTCTAAATGTAAAAAAGCTATAGATTTGCATGTCTATGGTTAGTACTGAAAGAGAAGACACGATTTAGTGCTACGTAAACAACATTGTTGCCGTTACAAGTTTACGACTCGCCGTACCCGCAATTTGCATGTTATTATTGACTTTGAAAGATGTATGTGACAATTCAACCAATGTATCATATTACAGTGATTGTTTTATGATTTCGTTTGCGTTTGACTTATTTTGAAGTAGAAGGTTTTAAGGGTATTTTTAAATACATTTTTCTTTTTGTTTCTTTCCCTCGTTCTAAAGGGAAGAAGAGTAAACGTAACGAGAAGTTGCTTTACCCTGCTGGCGGAACTTAAAATGTAACATATTTAGTGTGGTATATATATAATCTTAACAAATCGAACAATTAATTAAATAATAAATATCTTAAAATGTACTGTTATAATAACTTAACTATTTTTATGTATTAGTAACTCAGCTAAAACGAATTTTATTAATTTGATTGACAACATGTATCAAAATATGCGGGACCATTTCTGTGTGCTTTTTGGTTTGTTTCCTGCCATAAATAAAAAAAAAGATTATTTACCCTTGTACTTCGTTTATCTAGTAGCTTCACTCTTTTTCCATATAGCAGGATAAACAAAGAGAACCTAGTGTCTAAAGACTCCGACCTCCATTTTCAGTTTAAAATCCAGACATTGTGTGTCAAGTGGCGAAACTTAACGCAACCTACAACCATTACATTACATTACAGGCATGACTACTGCGCTACGATAACGTGAAAACTATCTCTTCATAATATTAATTAGGATGCTACAGTTGAGAAATGGGTAGGAAAGTGAAATTATCGTATATATGAAAAGTGGTGTCAATTAACATTTAAACTGGAATAAACGGAGCTGTCAAGTGAGAGAGGGCGTGAGTGGGGAAAGGTCTAATAAATATATGGGACGACATTTAGTAGTACTTAACGTGAATGCTGTTAAATAGATACATTAGAATGCGTTGCAGCTGCTTAATAATCTTAATTAGATGTCGGGTGTTATATGGTTTGTGGTAAATGAAATGATTTTTTTTGGGATATTTTTTTTATTTTTATCTGTATTAGTTTTAATGTTCATTTATCATTGTGTTTAATAGTCGTCGTTAAGTAAGTCTTCATTATATTATAAAAAAATGTAATTATTAATTTTTATTTTGAAGGTCTTATCAACATTTTTAAAATTGTTGAAAATCTATCATAATTTTTAATATAGCGATATTTGAACTTATTCCTCTTGAGGCCAAATAACGTTTAGTCCTTTAGATATACAGACATACATATTATAAATTCAATTTCCTTTTTCTGTACCAAAAATTTGTACCAAAATCCATAAAACAATGGGCAAAATAATAACATCTAATTATGAAACACATTTGTGTAAACGCATGCCTCTCATAAACACGGCATATTGTTCAGATATGCTCTTTAACCTGTTATTACTGGTAATGCCTTTACATAAGGCGAGCCTCGACACGCCCCGCCATGATCGATGGACAGGGTCAATGTACACCCTAAATGATCCAAATAATTTAATAATTCGTAATGAGAGGTAAACTTTGCTGTCAGAGGTGGTTAATTTTTACGTGTTGAAGGTATTACATGTACGTGTAATGTTATGTAAGCGAGAAATGTAAATTGATGTGTATTTTACTCTTGTCTTTGTATTATTAATGCATTTTTTTTTAGCTTCACGCTGTATCCCGCACACAGCAGGGTAGGCAGAGAGAACATAGGGTGAAGACACTCCGTTCACCAATTTCCGCTGAATTCCGAGGCATTGCGCGTTAAGTGGTGGAACTTAACGCCGCGCTTTACCTCGGCACCAGAGCGAAGAAAATGGATATATTAAATATTTCCACTCCTCGAGTGGAATCGAACCCACAACCAGTCGTTTACAGTCGCACGCTTGTTCCACTGGGCTACGACTGGCCACATTTGCATTTTTTCTTGGTTAATAAGCTAACACTTGTTCTGCATTTCGTGATAATTAGTATATGATATTATATAGGTTATCATTGCAGTTTATTTAATCATCGTGTTACAATACGACTATAAACGCCATTGTCTTTAGGCTCCATTCGAAATCGAAGAAATTATTACAGTTAAATTATTTTCTTTTTTAATTTCACAATAACGACACAACACACAGTTTCTGTAACTCGGCTAAGGTGGAGAATGGAATATCTTGACGCGCAATTCTCTCTGACTACTTTGCTAAACAGGTAAAAAATATTCTAAAAATAAATCTGGATACAAGTAGCATTTGAACGCAGAACCACCTCGTCCAATCAGTCTGGCAAGTATTTTTCTGTACACTTTAATATCACTACCCAGTTATTATATTCGAGTTCGAAAATCTAGTTAACAGTTGATACAAAGCGGATGTCATTCTCATACACTCTGCCAAACCAAACTGCACTGAGTGTTAAACATTTAAGATCTTCTTTCTCTTCAGCAAGTGCATTTAAGATGAATATGACCATAACATTCAATTTTAGACCTTAACCATTTAAATTAAAGTCTATTTTTACAAAATTAATTTCAACCCATTCGAAATCGATTTATTCAAAGCGGGCTGTTACTAAGTAAACACTTGGAGATGAAGCCTCGAATTGATGCCGATGAATGTTTATTTAAAGAAATCTTCATGCTTTTTTGGCCAAGTTCATCCAAGTCCATTGATCTGGTCCTCTTGATGACTTGAAGTATTATGTCAAGAGAATAATTTTGTGATTGTAGCTACATTAATATTATTATGTACTCAATAAGTGGTAACCGGCTTAAGTTATCGATTATGTATATAAAAAAAATGTTCAATGATATGTATTTCTTATTCTTTATCATACAAACAAGTCACACACAAAATACGAATCTTTTGGTGTTGTATAAAAAAAAATTACGCACAATATATACAGCAGAATTCAATTTGTACATTCATAAATATATACCAATATACATAACTCAAAAAGTTAGTCAGTCAGTTTATTAGTCATAGTTTCCCCCAAGTTGTTTAGTAAAAGAATTTCAAATATTAGTATTTCCATCAGATACATGCAATCATTCTACATTACCATATAACATTACATTTTCAATGATACTAAAAATTCCCTTATGTGTATGAGTGACTCAACGATACGAGTACGTATTGATATCTACAAGGCAGGTGCATAGAGCGCCCACGCATGCTTTAACTAACTTTTTATTATCACTTTCCAATTTCATAATTTCAATTCAAAATTTACTTTAAAAATCTTTAGAAAAATAATCTCAACAACAGTGGCCAGTCGTGGCCCAGTGGCACAAGCGTGTGACTGTAAACCGCTGGTTGTGGGTTCGATTCCCACTCGAGGAGTGGAAATATCTAATATTTCCATTTTCATCGCTCTGGTGCTGAGGTAAAGCGCCAAAGCCGTTAAGTTCCGCCACTTAACACGCAAAGCCTCCAAATTCGGCGGAAAGTGGGGAACGGAGTGTCTTAACACTAGGTTCCCTCTGCCTACCCTGCTGTCTGCGGGATACACCGTGAAGCTAAAAAAAAAAAAATCTCAACACAAAAGTTTAGAAAAATATAGCATTATACAGAATGTTTAATATGTCATTAATTAATAATGCTAAACGAATATAAAATTTAATATAAGCAGATAATTTTCTCTATTTATCAATGAATTTGAAAGCAACAAATTCCCACGGATCAGGATTAACAAGTTTACAGAGAATCATATAAAAACCAATATGTTTACTTTTTTTGCGGAACGAACATGGTATAGACCAGCACTTCGTCTTTAATGTCCTTACGAATATCTCGTTTTCTTTACTTCGATTGAACCAATGAAGGTTTAATACGGTGTCGGCGACCGATTATTACCCGTTCATTTGAATAAGCCAAAATAAAGAAAAATAAACACAAGCTACTCAGCTTCAATGCTTTGGATGTCTTACTGTGAATTGAAGATTAATCTTATCTTAAAAGAGCTAAAGTACTCCATTACCGCTTTGAAAGGTCCAGAAAAAGATATTGTAAAATATATATGGTATATCTTGCAAAAAGCTGATAAAGACGTTTTTATATTTTGAATTTACAGTTATTCGTTGAGCTTTGTATTGGCTTTATGCTTATATTATATTGTTAAATATCACATGCTTAGAGTTTTTTTGGCGAGACCGGCTGAAAGAACCTAGTTTTAATATATGTTATTCTCTATGTAAATTGATGATATATACACGTAATGTAACCCCACAATTTTACTTAGATTGGGGAAACGGAAAAGTTTTTTACGCATATAAATATTGGGACTGCATCAACAACCAAGGCAACACTTGCTCATTTGACTATATCACGATGGCGTCTGTGTGTATTAATGAAACAAAAAGATAATATTGGATCGATATGTGTATATACATCTAGTAAGTATACATACAATATATTTTAGATTGTGAGATCCAAGATGCAATAAAGCATTATACAGCGGCCATTGTGATCGATATATGAAATATCGCAGGTGGGTATAAAGAGATTTGAATATGTCTGGAGGTTTTTGTTCGTCGCTTTTTATTATTGTTGTTCCATTAACAGATTTTATTGCTTTGAACTCGGTGCACCAATTGGTCGCCAACGGACAAATGAAGCGATGCCCTTTTATTGGAGTGCTTCGGAGATATTTTACGAGCGCGTCATTTCATAACTCTTAATTGTATGGATGCCCAACAATTATGGTCCTATCAGTTTATCTTTCTGTAGTTAAAACTTTTGAATTAACTATAGTTAAAAAGCTTCGAAGTAAGATAACTTAGAAACTAATGTGTATTCATGAGGTGCCGATACAGGCGTCGTGTCTATCTTTTGTTTTGTGTTTGTCTTCTATATTAATTTCCCAGACATCAGAACCGTTCGCCAGATTGAGGTTAAGCTAATTAGTACAGAAAGCTTGTTGCTTTATAATTATCACAGTATGAAGACTGGGCGGACCGGTGGAGACGCGGCGACGTCAGATTCACTGCATGTACTTTTGTAATAACGGATAATTTCAAATCATTTCATATTAATTTAATTATATATTGTTTACCTTTTTTTGTACATTCGCTTGTCTTTGTATTTGCGATCTGCTTTATGCCAAAACTACTCTTTGTGGGTGTACATAACATGTAAAGACGTGTGCTATTAGAAACCATCATCTTAATTCTAAAATACCATATCGCTAATGCTAATATATAAGAATATCCGTCAAAATCCAATTATAAAGTTATAGAAGCTTATGACAAGTCCATCCACATGTAACTAACATGCAGTCGACGGTATTGAATTGAGGAACAAATATAAAACATCTTAAACAAGAAAATCGGTAGCAGATGAAAGACGCTTCGGCATTGACCTTATCTCGCTGAGAGCACGTTACAAATCGATTCTGCGGAGCCAATGGTACGAAGCAGACATAGGTCATTGAACCTGCGCCCGCGCAATTTGCATACCTAGTAGTTACATCACGAGTGACCATAACTAGTTGGTAGTTGACGATATGATTTGTTCGTGTTCGTCTCGTGGCATGAGGACCTTGTTAGTGCATTTGTTTTGTTTGTATAGCGGTTTGTCTGTGGCAAATTTGTGGGCAACAATGTTTGTGCTTGACAGAATTGTGATTGTCTTATTATATTGTTTTCGTGTAATATGTATATTGAGAGCTCTTTGACAGAACAATTGTTGTACATATTGTACATTTTGTAATAGTAAAAATTTACAAAATTTAAAAATATTTTTTCTATATGCTTGTTATTGTAACTTATATATGCTTTAAAACTTTCACAAAAAGTGTGTCTAGTTCCAGTTCCTGGAATTTACAAAAGACTCCGAAACAAAAAAACATTACGAAATTGATAAATCTACTAAATACTGGTTTACCAAATTACAAATCATTCAAGTCATCTCCTAACTTCACGGCATCGTGTCCGATAGCTATCGCAAAATCATACCAAGCCATCACAGTATTTGCTCGTTTAAGGCGAATTATCCAAACTCCTGTACCAAGATCCTGCACCAAACCGGTGGTTAGGATCGGAATGGTAGCCCGGGGCGGTCAATTTCAACCGCGGCCAAAGGGCCCGGGGCGCGAGCGTTGTTTCCCACCAAACCGTTACGTTCTATTGGACTGCAATACCAAATATATTTGTTGTTTTGTTCTATTCTATACATTTTTTTGTTATTCTTATAGTTATTCTTTAGTTTAAGACTTTAGAATTGAAATACAGTATATTGCCAATCCTTTTTGTCGAGATGTATTTCATTCAATCAATTAAAGGAATTTGTTATTTTTACAACCTTTACGCTTTCTGTCGTGGAGCAGGGCACACATAGATAATCTAGTGTTCACGCTTGATTTCCTTCTGAGACTGCTTATTGAGAACCTCCGTTTAAGACGCCATGTTACGATTACGGGACAAAAGAGGAGAACAGAGTGTCTTGACAGTCGGTGATCTTTCACTACGCTGCTGTGCTGACAAAAGTGTGAAGCTATTACTTATGTATCGCCTCCCTCGACGTGTATCTTTAAAACTAGTTATATCTATACCAAGAAATAATAATAAGCTATACCAAGAAATGCAATTAGCCAAAAATATTTTAATATAACTCTTATTTTCTTTTGTTTTGTCGAATAATGCAAATTACCACAATCGATTATTTGTCTAGAGTCTATTGAGCTTACGATTACTGGACCGTCTATACCGTTATTGTCTCAGATTCTTGAAATTAAGCTGAAATCAATAACAGTTCGTTTTAAATGAAATGGTTTGCTTACCTTATTTAACGCTTCTATTGTTTTACGATATTTAGAAAGTGTACTAAGGAAACAAAAAATAAATATAAAAAATATTATATTTAAATAATATCCATTCACGGATATCATGTAATGCACGGCGTTGATTTCCTTTGTACCAGGCGGAAAGGGAACGGAGTGTTTTGACACTACGTACACTCCGTTCTCCACTTCTATTTATTCAACGTACAACAACATTCACTTTACAAGTTACTACAAGGAATAGAAAAACATCTCTCACGTTATTACATAATTGTTTAAGCCATTAGTTAAAAAAGATGCTGTTTGTATTCGTAAAGGATTTTTTACCACCCATAGAGTCTTGAAACACAACATTAAGGATGTGAGGTGAAATATAGATACTGCTATTTTATTATCATTTCGTAAAATTCGGTTTAGATGTTGAATACTAAGTAGATTGGACAATATAAAAGTAACAAATAGAAGGATGGACCCAAAGGTTTTCACTTTTTACTATTTTGGATGTATTATGGGATGTATATTCATTTATATTGAAGAATCGGCAGAGAAAAAGTGGTATTTTATTTATTTTACAAATATTTTCCACAAATATAGACGATGTTTAGAAAACTTGTAATATAACTATTAGCATTTCTATAAAGCTGGCGTGGCGCAGTGGAAGAATATCGGACTGTGAACGCGTTAGTTATGGGTTCCATTCCCACTCACTCGCTTAATATTATATTCAAAATGATTTTCATTTCTTCGCTCTGGCACCTAAGAGAAAACGCGGCGTTGAGTTCCGCAGCTCAGCACGCAAGGTCTCAATGTCTTGACACTAGGTTCTCTCTTACCACCCTGCTAAGCGGAAAACATCGAACAAACAGAAAAAAATCTAAAGACCTACTCGAATTCTTGCACCATTTAGCAATGCTAGAGGTTAACCCGATCTCGTAGATCCGATACGAGATACTAAACGTTACCATTTTGATTTGCTCTCGTGCCCATTTGAACTAGCACCCGGATGTCATGTTTTTACATTCTGTTCTCTCGTTACGTTTGTGATCGTGCCGTTGCGCTCATGATTTCTTCATCCTTTGTTGGCATGTTTGGCTTGTCTTGAGTTTTATGCTAAATAATATCATTTAAGCTGTTTTGGGCAAAATTCTATTGCAATTAACAATTACATATTAATAATTCATTATTTATTTTCGGAGGTATTATATAAAAAATCACAAATAGCTGAAAGTTAATTATTTCTTATGTTTATAGTACAATTAACATTAATTAGTTGTTATTAGTAATTTTCACCAAAACATGATCAATTGTAAACATTTAATTATTAATTGCAATTAAATTTTGTACATCATTTCAAGATACATATTAATATACGCTCGGACAAATTTTTGACTGTTAATTAGTTTGGTTGTGGTTCGATTCTCACTCGAGATAATGATTATGTAATAAAATTATGTATTTTCATTTTAGTCGTTTCTTAGTAAGAAGCGTGGCATTGAGTTCTGCCATTTAACACGCTTTGTCTCAAATTTAGGCGAAATGTAGAGAACGTAGTATTTTGACACTAGATTCTCTCTGCCTACCCAAAAAAATGAAATGGGAGACATTTATCAAATTCTAATACCAACCACTAATCAACATATATATATTACTTATAAAAAAAACTTAATTACCATATACTAAGTCTCAATCGTAATACGAAACGGTTTTTCCAAAACATTGGACCTACCGACATTGGAATTCAAAATAAAAAAAGTGTGACAACTGATGTACGCCAAAAATTGTGTTTTCCCGTGACTTAGTATTCAATTCGCGTTTGAAGACTTCGGTTTGTTTACGATCGTGCGAAGAACTAGGATTATAATAGATTAGTATGAATGTTACAATAAGTCGATGAGGTAGCATAGGTAGGAAGTATAATGCAAGATATGATTTTAAAGTTCATTACTGATTTTGATTTTTTTTTATTTGATAATAGTACAGTCTATGTAAGGCCATGGCTTAGAAGGAAACTGGAGAACTGGCTGTCTTGACTCTAGATTATCTATGACTCCTCTGTCCTCTTTTGCTTAAATTATTAATATAAATGATTACTCAGAACTAAAGCTAAATGATATTTTAGAAACTTATCTCTATTTTACTTATTTATATAAAATTAATATTTAAATATAATTCTTAATTTCACATTTCTTGGCCTTATTAAATATAATACAGCGTTTAACACAACCAAAAACACGATATCTCTAAAATTACCATAGATTTTTGAAGAGAAGTGTCCAAACACTATATTCTCTCTCTCACTACTCAATCTGAAATAGATGCAATAAATTAAGAAAAAAAAAACCTTGAATATACCACGTTCTAATTGTTGAAAAGGTACAAAAAGTACAAAAAAGGTTACCGGACCGCTTGTTACTAAGCGTTTCGTCCGGAGTGCCTCAGGGCAATCATGTCTCGTCGTAATGAAGGGTTGCTCACGTCCTCCGCACCAAGATTTATGGGTACAAGAGGAGAAATGCAAGTGTGTGCCTGCGTTTGTCACACCAAGGGTATGGTTGGTGCATTTTAATATTTTTCTAGAGGTTTTTGTTTATATTTTGTAGTGTATGTTGGGTATTTTTAAGTTAGCGAAGGTATATGTTAATCTGAAATATGTTGTTTGTCTATAGTGTCGCGTTTTGTGCTAAGTAGTAGAAAGGAAAATTGAAAATATTTCAAATTTTATTATTTAATCAGTGGGAGTTGAATCTACAAACAGACAGACAGTCAGATGCTGTGCCACTGTACCACGAATGCTTTAAAATTGTTAATATCAAGGTTAATAGACAACTCTTATTCATTTTCAACTAATATTTAAAGTTCTTTCAAATCCTTTAAAGTTCTTTCAAATCGTTCTTGGGGCCGTCGTGGCGCAGTGGGACAGTGTCTGACTATAAAGCGATAGTTGTAGTTTCAATTCCCACTCGGGAAATGATTATATTATTTTTTTTTATTTCTTCACTCTGGTACCTAAGACAAAGTGCGGCGTTAAGTTCCGCCACTCGTAATGTCCTAATTTCGAGCGGAAAGTACGTACATATTACTAGGACACTTCTCTCTGACCAGACAAAGCCGTGGGAAGAAATCTAACTTAGTTTTTATAATATAAAATGATGAATTGTAAGCACATAATATATATTTCATTGTTACACATTCATTGTCGTATTTCACGCCCATTTCAATATTTATGCTGATTGAACACGATAATATCTCTCGTTGTGTTCTTGTTAAAGCGCGGTTATCATGACTATTATTTTTGCCACACTGTCATTAACATTATTTAAATTAAGTAAACCTTTTTGCTGGTAAAGATATAACATGATTTGAAAACTCATTCTAGGAAATATGTAATTGTATGTTTATTATATAAGCATTTATGGTGCAGACCAGAAATAGTCATAATATAATTGTATATAGAACTTTGACATTGACTTTAGTCGCCTATTATGTATATAGTAGGCATTTAATAGGTAGTGTTTTAATGTTAAAGCCATCGTGGGGCAGTGGGGGAATGATTATATTTCATTATATTCAATGTTCTACTCTAGTAAGAAGACAAAGCACGGCGTTGAGTTCCAGTAAACAGAAAAAGTCTTGATTTCGGGCAGAGTGTGTTTATGCTAGGTTCTCTCTCTCCACTCTGTTATGGGGTAAAAAGCGTGAAGCTGCAGGTAGTATTTTTATATGCAAAACGAAAAATGCCTTTGTGATCTAACTAAAAGCTCATATAACATTAAAACTGTAAACACGCTAAAGGCAAAAGCATATCTGTAAACTTTAATATGAATAAACCATATATATCGTCAAAAGAAATACGTTCTCAGGCGTAACATATGGTTTTCATTCACATGTTATCAGAGATGGTACATTACAAGCTCTGACGCTCTGCGCTAAGTATAAGTAGTCTTGTTAATCGTGCTTTACTTCGTTAAACTGATGGGGAAGTTAATGTTTCTTTTAGTTCAGTCATACGCGTTGTTGTTACATCCGGTGTATGATTTGTCTGACTGTTTAAAATTTATTAGATTAGTATTATTTTTTGAAACTTCATGCTTTTTCTCATATAGCGTAATAGTCAAAGAGTACCTAGTGTCAAGACACTACGTCTTCCACTTTCTCCCTGAAAACTGGACGTTACGCGTCGAGTGTCGTAACTCAATGCCGCACTTTAACTTGGTTACCAGAGCGAAGATATGAAAATTTACCTATAATCATTATTCCGAGTGGGAATCGAACCTATAACGATCGTGTTTGTAGTCAGACGGTATCTCACTGCGTCAAGATAGCCTTGATGATTCCACGATGGTTGGATGGATTTTTTTATATTTATTTATGTAGATTGAGAAAATGAAGTCATATAACATTCTGTCTGTCTGATTTTCTTCTAAATAGTGACGTTCGAGTTGAATTTAAACCCAGTCATAGCTTAACACGGTACAATAGGGTCATAATATGGGAATATAATGTCAGAACACTCCGTTTCTAATTGTCGCCTGAATCCAATACATCAACGCTTGCCAAAACTGCCAAATAATTCCTGCAAATGAGTCTCGACCCACTCATCGCGTTTTATCAGAAGCTCTCTTACTACAACACCGATCGTCTCAATAAGATAACATATATAATCATATATAATATTCAAAGAGTGGTAAGAGAGGCAGGGGGAAACCTCGGTTGACCTTCGAAAACATAGTATCGACGATACTGGAGGAAGGTAACGTAAGACGCATGAGGACCCCCCGGAGGGCGTGTATGAAGAGGTTGATGACAGTGGACGAGGCGAAAGAAGTACGCAGGAACCGCAGCGTTTGGCGCCCCGTTCTCTCTGACTACCCCGCAAGGGATACAGCGTGAAACTAAAAATATAATAATATTCAAATACTTAATCTTTTTTATTCACTTGCATTTAACATTCAAGATTACCAATTAACCAATATTGGTAATTTAATTACAAGTAATATATTCTCCATTACACACCAGAATTTCATATCAGTTCCCATTATAATTCGTATACTAAAGCAATTTAGGGCTATCTTCTACACTATAGACAGGAATATGATTTCAATAGGCGCGGCGTCATTTGCACGGTGCACGTGTGCTGTAACTCGATCCCGTACCGGAGATAATAATTCCGTATTGAACCCCCGAAGCCCTTTACAATGGGAGGATAGGGTACTATGAATGTATGTCTCTTCGGATATAATAGCTTGAGCTTGTATGGCAATTTTGGCTAAGGTGTTAATATTAGAGATTACATTAATATAATAATATTTATAAATAAAAGATAATTTAAAGTGTTATACAATAACAGTTTAAAACATCAGAAAATATTTAGTGAAATGTATTTTCTTCTACAAAACGGTATTTGTTTGTAAAGTTATTATTATTATTAGCTTCACGCTGTATCCCGCGCACAGCAGGGTAGGCAGAGAGAACTTAGTGTTAAGACACTCCGTTCCCCACTTTCCGCCGAATTCGGAGGCATTGCGTGGCGGAACTTAACGCCGTGCTAAAAAAGTAAACTTAAAGGCTTAATATATTAACTGATTAGCTTTAAAACCTTTGGTAGATTAATTAGTAAAAAAAATGTTATGATTAATAAAGTTGCTAGTTTATGCCCAATAGAATTTTGGATATAAACATACTTATAGCACTACTAGCGCCCCGCTCGCGGCTTCACCGCGTGAACCACTTAATTGTTTCGTTATATTGCAACCCTCGAGAGTGGATTTTAGAAAAATAAAGTATCCTATGCTTAATCTTGGATTATCAACCATATTTATGCCAAAAATCATTACAATCAGTCAATCGGCTTAGGTTTCGTCCCCTATTTAAATCCCTTAGATTAAATAAGTAGCCTATGTTTGATTTCATCCAAATCAGACAGGTAGATTAGCTGTGAAAGTGTAACAGACAAACAGACAAACTTTCGTATTTATAATATAAGTATGGATTGCTCAAACCACTGAGAAAATATCCATATACATACACGATCTAATCTGACCATATAAAAAAAATACACATAATGTTAAACATGACCACACCATGGTCAAGTTACCAATTCACTTCGCGGTAACAGTATTATGAAATTATAACATACGTGACGAACATAACATTGTTAGGAGCGCGGTTACTACTTAAAAAACAAGAATATAATAAAACATTTCGAAAACATCAAAACACGTAAATGACTGCTCCCGTTATCAGAACACTTGTTATGAGTATTATCACACGAGATTGTCTTCGGAGAAAGGGTTCGTTAACATGAACTATGAGAATTCTTTGTGATGAAAGAAAGAAAATGTATATTGGCGATGTTCTATTGTTTACTTAGTTGGACAGAATATATGCAGTGGGCAAGTTCAGATTGTAAAAATTAGGCTTAGTTTGGAATTGTATTAGCGGAGAAATAAGTGATTTGTCACTATGTTTTGTAAGGTAAATAAAATAAAGTGGCTGGTTGTATATTTTTAATTCATATGTATGGCATGAGTTGTAGAGTTATTCTTGTATGCTAGCTGTAAAGCTTTCTCCCTTTTTCGTACTGGTTAGACGGAGATAACCTAGTATTATTTCGGAATTCTGTTCTCCGCTGTCCGTCCCAACATAAAACATTGAGTGTTGAGTGAAAAAAAATATTTTTCTGAAAGGGAATCGAACACAAAACCATCATGTTTATAGTATTCGCATATAAAAAACCTTTTATAATTATTATCTAAATCTTTAAATGGTTAATCTAAATCTAGGTTTCAAATATAATTTTTTCACAACATACATATATGTATTTCACTCTAAATTCTCATTGATTTATTCCTATGACATTATTATTTATTATTCTTACTAACATTATGAATGGGTGCCAGCAATATATCTTATTCGGTCGACAATATGATATTTGAAACCGGAAAACCTACACAGATGTAAAATAAATCTTATTTTTAATGAAGTGATAACGCATAAAAGTACCGTTTTTTAAACGAATGATATAATTTACATCAGTGAGTGAAGTATGACTTTCTTCGCTATGGCAGAGGTACACTGGATCAAATGAAATACTTTAACTTATAAAGAGGTTGCCTTCATTGATTTGGATTATAGTTTTCACTATATCCGACTGTACCGAAACAATGAGGCGTAAAACTGCTGAGCAGCTCTAGAGCTTCTTGAAATTTCAACTGACTGAAAAGGACGAATTTTTTACATTCTACTGCAATAATTCTTTTTTAAGTCACGCTTTAACTCAGTCAATCGGGCGTTTTATGAAAATCAGCAGATTAGAATGTATAAGATTGGGGTAGCATAAATTAATTCTTATATTTTTTCTAAATAAACAATGTTTTTAATATTTTTTTAAAGAAAATATTATTTAAAATATAACTACATTAAAATTTCAAGCACAACTTCCTATTACCTACTTATAAGCACCACCCTTAACCAAAATTAAAAAAAAACATCCTCTACAACAACATCTATACAGAATAAATTCCAATAACCTCTACGCAAGCTGCGCGCGCGCAGCACACTCCGACAGCACACGTTCGCGTGTGTGCGTGCCGTACGTGTGTACACAGCCACCTGCGCTAGTGTGTACGCGTGGGAACGCGAGACGCGTGCGCCGATACTGACGGCTTTTTGTGCATTATTTAAACTTAAGTATAAAATGCTTTTGGTGTAAATACACCTACGTTTTGATTCTTGAATAGGTATGTAGGTCTGTGAGGTTTAGTATTTGATAACTGTTTATATGTTTTGGGTGGGTATATGGTACTATTATTTTTAAAAGTATTTAAAAGTATATGGTACTATTTTTAGTTGCTTTAATATGTTTATTAATATATAAAACAGTTTTCTTATGATAGACTGCTCAGAGAGAGCCAAGTGTTAAGGCACTTAGTTTTACACTTTCACGTTTTCGTTTCACGTTACATGTTTCCTTTTCGCCGGAAATGGAAGGATTGCGTGTTAAGTGGTGGACTTCAACGCCACGCTTTGTCTCGGGTACCAAAGCGGGTGAAGATCAGACTAACCATTGCGTTTACAGTAAAAGACTGTCCTAATGCGTCACGATAGCTTCTAATTTAAATTATCAATAAGAAAATTATTATATATCGACTATATGCTATACAACTAATCACATTTATCATACAAATATATGTAGATACTATGTGATATTGAACTTAGGACCTCCGAGGGACTTTATTAACTAATACTCTAATAATTTAATTTTAAATACTGTCAACGCCTTTTAAAATGTAACGAGACGAAATTTCGTTTAAAATAAACTTCCTTCATTAATTTACCTTGACTACTCCTTTCTCCTAAACGAATCTAGCACGATTCGACCTTGGTAGCTTTAGTACCATGAGTTTGAACTAATGTTATATCATAGATTTACCTTTAAATTGATTATAAGCCTTACTTTAAACGTGATTGGATGTAGGTTTCAATTCCATTCGGGGGAAAGATTATATACTTTGTTTGATTTCATTTTTCTCCTCTGGTTTGATTTATGACGTAGCGCGGCGTTGAGTTCCGCCACTTAACATGTAATGTCTTAAGAGATATTGCCGGCAAAAGACGTGAAGTTGTTGTGTTAATTTTTTTTACTTAACATTTTAATAACATAAGTTTTTAGGTACCATTTTACTTAAAAAAATCTGGAAACAACCAAAAATTCAGTAATGCATCGTAATGCAATTAATTAAGTTATAAATTCTTAATTGAAAAGTATTGAGAGTTTAAAGAAGAAGTTAACTGTGGGTATAATTTTTTTCAATACTAAATCTTGTATTTTTAATACAAACAAAATTTGTATTAAATATCTGAACTAACAATCATTTCTCACCACAATAATTTTAATTTCTTTAATAATTATTCATTACTTACTTTCCCTATAACATAATTCTTGTAAGAATTTATAATTATAAGTAAAGCTAACAACGTCTAAATGGAAACAGTATATTACTTGATACATCTCCATATTTATGGCTGTCAGTCTGACATAGCCTAGAGCAATGCTTTGTGGGACCTTAATAAGCCTTGCCCTTTATTTCATTCAAAGCAAACACATATTTCTTGTTTATTACTAACACTTTATATTTTTCAACTGAGATTTCCCTGCAGGTTTATGTATCCATACTTATATTATAAATGCGAAAGTCTGAAAGTCTGCGACTTATACTATAAATTTAGAATGAAAGTAGTAAAAGTAAAAGTAACATAGGCAAGTAGCCTATGTTAGACCCAGCAACTTTTTTCAAAAATCAACCGCTAAAGGGTTGCAAAAGGGGAAACCGCTTGACCAATCATAATGAATTTTGGCATAAATATAGTCGATAATCTAAGCTTAAACAAAGCCTATGTTTATTATTATATTTATTATTTATTTTTCATTATATTTATTACTTTATTTTTCAAAAATCCAAAATGAAGCAGTTGTGTAGTTCACGGGCCGCTAGTGTACTCGTACATATAAATAGAGTATAAGAAGGACAAATAGTTTCTGGCAAGTGATAAGAATAAAATTCTATGAATAATAATTTTACATAAATATTTACAGCCTTATTATCATTATTCTAATTTATAAAAATATAGAATATATATACCCATATAATCTTATAACTATAACCTTTGTATCCTTATACTATCCTTCTTATGGTCAATTTTCATATGTTATTTGATTATGATTATTTTAAAAATAACTTAATATTTAAAATTACAATAATTTACATATTGTTTGTTGTATAGACATACTTATATTATTAAAATTTAAGTTTGAATATTTACATTAAATAAGGATAAAAGTGTCTCTTCTATCTATAATAGGCATATGTATCTAATAAGCATATCAGAAAACTTTTAAAAGTTTATTTTTTAAGAAAAAATTGTATACAATTTGTTATTTGACCATCTAATGTAGTTAACTTTCATGTCAAGCCAATCTGTTCTTCACTTTTCAGCCGAATTGGAGTTATTACATGTTGAATGGCGAAACTGAACGCCGCTGTTTGTCTTATTCACCAAAGTGAAAAAAGGATTTTTTACTTTTTTTGTTCTAGTGTTAAGACACTCCGTTCTCCACTTTCCGCCAAATTCGAAGGTATTGCGTGTTAAATGGCGGAACTTAACACCGCGCTTTGCCTCAACACCAGGGCGAATAAAATGGAAATATTAAATATTTCCACTCCCCGAGAAGGAATTAAAGCCACAACCAGTCGCTTTACAGTCACATCTTGTGCCCCTAGAAATGGAAATAATTAAATAATTATCATTCCTTCAAGTGGTGATTGAACCTACAATTACTAATTGCAATTACAATTAGACACTACTGAGACACGATAGCTTTAACTCTTTATTAATTCGCTATATTCTTAACAAATGTGACAAATTAGAAAAAAAATAGATCTATGAACATTCGCGTCCCAGCCTCTTAACAGGACATTAATATCCGTATAGATAACCTCAGGTCAAAGTTAATCTCTCGTCCCCACTCGCTACCGAGACCACGCCCAGTACCGAGCTAACTGCGCTCCCACCAATCGCATTGCGAAACTGAATTAGAGTGATCTTATTTGATTGCACTTATATATGTATCTGTAGTTTGTAAATCCTTATTATCTAATATATGTATAATAAAAATGTTAGTGATTGATGTCTGTACATGAAAATTATTATTGAACACATATTATATCGATGTAATAGAACATAAAACAAAGTATATATGAGGCTCTGAAACGTCTTAATTGATTTTAATGCAGTTTTGATTATTGTATTTTAGTACACGTTCCTTAAGTTTTTGTGTTTATTTTATTTCAATCGGTTCATAATTAAAAAAGTTACAACAATATATTTTTTGTTTGCCATAATTATATGAACTTTGCAATATAAAGCTTTGAGATATAAATATATGATAAAAACAGAAAGAAAAAGTATATACGTTAGTTTCATTAAGATCGCTTTATTATCTATAATTAATAATATCTTGTTCTAGTGCTTATAATATTAATAAAATACTTAGATCATAATGCCCGATACGTTCATTAAAGCTAATACAAGGTCAGTTCCGTTATCAGTTTTGATCGCCAATTTTATGTGCCGGGACATTCTCGTAAACTCAGATATAAAGAGTTAAAAACTCTCAGGTTTTCTTATAACGTCAATTACCTACTTGGTTCGTGATTCTCTTATCGCTTGTCTACAACCACTATCGGAAAGATTTACAGGTGCTGGGAAGTCCGGCACGAAGGACCAATTTTTGTTATGTTTTTTTTGTTCTTGTTATTAAATGGAATTATTAATCTAGAGGTTATTGTGACGCAGTGGGATAATATTTGAGTGTTATTGTGATTGGTTGTGGATTCGATTTCTATTCGGTCGAATGATCATAATTTTATTATTTTGATTTTTCTGTTTTGGTAAATAAGACAAAGTGTGTTTAGTTTCTGCCACTTACGTAATACACATAGGGGAAATAGGGGAAACACTGAGGGGAAAGTCTGACTGTCCTACGAAAAAATTAAAATAAAAATATCTAGATTTTTTTGTTAAATCGATCGGTTATATAAGTTCGGCTTTAGAGCACCTAAAGTATTTTACCAGCATCTTAGATACAATTAATAATAATCCAGTGTTAAGTTAATGTTAGCACTCTGGCCTCTTTTTCTCTTATTATTAAGATATTGCGGAGTTCAACGCTACATTTTTTTGTTTTTATGAGATTACTTAAACATTTGGGGCTAGTCGTGGCGCAGTGGCACGAATGTGTGACTGTAAACGACTAGATGTGGGTTCGATTACTTATCGAGGAGTGGAAATATTTAATATTTCCATTGCAATCGCTCTGGTATCAGAGGCAAAGCGCGGCGCTAAATTCCATCACTTAACACGCAACGTCTCCGAATCTGGTGGGAAGTGGGAAACGGAGTGTCTTAACCCTAGGTTCCCTCTGCCAATCTTGCTGTGTGAGGGATATAGCTTGAAGCTAAAAAAAAAGACACATTGCGGAGTTCAACGTTGCATTTCTTAGTTTTAATGAGTTTACTTAAATATATATATTTTTTACATTGGACATATAAAGAAGATTGTTTCAAGATCAATATGAAAACAATACATATGTACAGTATTGAATACATAAAAAGAATGACCAAAATTCACAAACACAACATTTTAACACAACCCATCATAAAATATCCAAACAAACCCTAGATATATAAATAAAACTATACCGACAGGTATTTATTGGTAGGCGAGGGACTGGGGAGCTTTGAGCGTGCGGCGTGATGAACTACGGTCAAGCCCGGCTACCGGGCGTAAGCGCAGCGTTTAGTGCATTCTCTTTATCTAGAAATATGATGTGCTATTACTGTTAACTTATTACTTAAAGCTTTAACGTTTCTCATTTCATTTACGTCGTTAGATGTTGGTTTATTGGTATGATTTTGTAATATTTATTAGTGGTCTATTGGTTAAGGAGTGGGTTAATTTTATGTATATATGTATAAAATTGTGATTGTAGGACACAATATTTTAATATAATAAAGAAGATTGGGGCCAGTCGTGGTCCAGTGGCACAATGTGACTGTAAAGCGACTGGTTGTGGGTTTGATTCCCACTCGAGAAGTGGAAATATTTAATATTTCCATTTCCTTCGCTCTGGTGGCGAGGTAAAACGCGGCGTTGAGATCCGCCGCCTAAAACGCAATACCTCCAAATTTGGCGGAAAGTGAGGAACGGAGTGTCTGAACACTAGGTTCCCTCTGCCTAGCTGAATGTGTGCGGAATACAGCCTGAAGCTTAAAAAAAAGAAGAAAGAAAAATCAGTGTTTTGACACTACGTTCTGTCTGACTACCTTGCTCTGCGGGATAAAGGGAGATGCTGCTTTTTTTTTTAATGCTATTTTTACCCGCGACGGAACGGCGACTGTATATGTGTTTGGGGTGAGAGGTTGTTTGTTTGTTTGTTTGTTTGTTTGTTTGTTTGTGTGTTTGTGCAAATTACTATATCAATTATTTCCAAAACCATAAGTCCGATTTTGATACGGTTTTCTATGATAGGTTAAGGTTCAATTGGCGTATGTTCTTATGTATGTCTTATTGCCTTAACTCACCAGGGGGCGCTGCAGTAAGCATTTTACGTGAAAACGAATGTTTTCAATTATCTCAAAAAAAAATAGTCTGATTTCAATAGATTTTCAGTGGTAGATTCAGGTTTAATTGGTGGATGTTCTTGGATATGTTTTATCGTGTCAAACCACCAGGGGGCGCTGCAGTAAGCATTTGTTTGTACTTTTTTTGTATTTATTTGTCTAAAACCGAAACTACTGCTCCGATTAAAAAGAGTTTTCATAAAAAGATTTATCTTTGCTTGGTGCATATTTTAAGATTTTTCTTTTTTTGTTACGGGGAAAACTCACCAGGGGGCGCTGCACTAAACATTTGTTTATGCAGAGCAAAAACTACTAGTCCAATTTAGATGAAACTTTCAAGGATGGGTTCAGGTTTAATTGGTGCGTCTTTCCATATATGTATTATGGTGACCACTCATCAGGGGGCGCTGTAATAAGCATTTGTTTGAGTTTTTTTGTGTAAAACCAAAATTTTTCTTATATTTATTTGTCTAAAACCGAAATTACTTATCCGATTGGCTAGAGTTTTCAGAACTAGATTAAGCTTAACTTTGTACATATTTTAAAATTTTTGTTTTTACGTTACGGTGAAAATTCACCAGGGGGCGCTGCAGTAAACATTTGTTTATGTAGAGTAAAAACTACTAGTCCGATTTAGATGAAACTTTCAACGATAGGTTCAGGTTTAATTGGTGCATCTTTTCATATATGTGTTACGGTGATCACTCACCAGGGGGCGCTGCAGTAAGTACATTTGTTTGTGCAAAACTGAAACTACGAGTCCGATTTGAATGCAGTTTTCAATGATAGATTCAAGATTACTTAGTGCATATTTTCATATATGTGTCATGTATGTTTACTTAGTGCATATTTTCATGTATGTGTCAACTCTCTAGCTGCTTCCATTTTTTGTGTATAACAAAAACGACTAGTACGATTGGAAAGAGTTTTCAGTATTAGATTCCGCTTTGTTTAGTACATGTTTTTAAATTTATATTACGGTGACAAGTCACCAGGGGGCGCTGCAGTAAAATATTGTTTGTGCAAAGCTAAAATGACGAATTCGATTTGGATGCAGTTTCAGTGATAAGCTCAAGTTTAATTAGTGCATGTTCTTGGATATGCTTTATCGTGTTAACTCACCAGGGGGCGCTGCAGTAAACATTTGTTTGTAATATTTAATGTAAAACCACAACTACTAGTCCGATTGGACAGAGTTTTCAGTATTAGATTTACCTTTACTTGGTGTATGTTTTTAGTTTTTTTTTACGTTAAGAACTCACCAGGGGGCGCTTCATTAAACATTTGATGGTGCAAAGTTAAAACTACGAGTCTGAATTTGATGCAGTTTTCAACGATAGGATCAGGCTCAATTAACGCGTGTTCTCGTATATGTGTCGTGGTGACACCTCACCAGGGGGCGCTGTAGTAAGCATTTGCTTGTATTTTTGTGTGAAAACTATTTAGATGCGGTTTTCTGTGATAGGTTCAGGTTTAATTGTTGCGTGTTTTTATATGCCATATCACAAACTACCACGGGGCGCTCCAGTATATATTAGTTTGTTCAAAATCAAAACTACTAGTGGGTTTTGTGATTTTCACTGATTTGGTTAGACTTAAGTTTCCTAAAAATGTTGCGGTGACAATCTGCCAGGCGCTGCAATAGGCATTTGATAACCAGAAAGCATTGGGCTTATAATTTTTTTTGGATTTGCATGAAGATTAATATAAAGTATTTCAAAATTATGTAATAATATATAATGTGTATCTATACACTTTAAAAAGTTTAAAATAAAAAACAAAATTAAAAATTTTGAAAATACCCACGACGGTTTAATTGTAATTGAAAAAGGATAAAATAACTAGAAATCCCCCGCCTAAAAGAATATATGTAACGAGATGATGGGGACAACTTCGTCGGGGGCTGCCAGTTGCAACCTCTATTTTAAATATAGTAGCTAACAGTATAGATTTCGTTCTTAAAGTTTTTAAAAGGAATACCAGTTATCAAAACTGTAAATTCATATTAATATTTTAATTTTTTCCTAAACCTGTTTTAACAGCATGAAAACCTAGGAGAAGTTAGCAAACTTAAAGTAATGGCAGCTCCGACGAAGTCGTCCCCATCATCTCGTTACATATATTCTTTTAGGCGGGGGATTTCTAGTTATTTTATCCTTTTTCAATTACAATTAAACCGTCGTGGGTATTTTCAAAATTTTTAATTTTGTTTTTTATTATTATAAAGTTTATTACATTTGGTAAAATAATGAGGCGGCGTTGGGTTACTCTTCCCAACACACCATATCTCCGAACTGCAAAATGGAGATCAGCGAATCTTAATACTAACCTTTTTCTACCTGCCCTCATATACACGAGATATATATGAAACTAAAAAAATATAAACCATAATCCGTTACCTCAGAAATTACACCGCTAATCAGGCACATATAACAGCATCACTATAAATGTCAATTAATCTAACAGTACAATTACTATCATATTTTTCATGCTTTACCATACTTATGTATAGGAATCCCAAGTCGTTAGGACCGTAGGCAGAAACAGGAAACAGTATAACTGAGTTTGCACAAATGAGTGCATCATTCCAATTACGGGGAATAACTAACTGTTCGACCATATGTGATGTTGGAACTAATGAAGGCAGGAAGGGCTTGATGAACAGTAGATGAGAGAAAAACTGGGATTTAACGAAAATATATGACTTTACAAGTAACGCTTCTATAGTAGTTCTTCAGTTTTACTTTATATCTTGCCAGTTTATAATTATAATTTTAAATACATAAATATTAGCTACTCACTTGCAGCAACGCCCGCGTGTACTAAACAAGTATAGGTATTTCATATTTTTGACTGTCCACGTTCTCGTTTAAGCTTAAGCGGCTTATATTTTTCATACAATTTCTCATCCCCCATTTGAGCCGATACAAGTTGATTTTTCTTTAAAAAAAGTTGCCTATGTTTGTCTAATTTTGTTCAAATTGAACCGTTAGATGTCGTATGTCGAGTTGATCGTGAAAACATACAGATGTATGTAATAAACATATGATACATACAGAACAGACAGGCAGATTTTTTCATTTATAATATTAGTATGGATTCTCCTGAGTAGAATTACAAGGCCAAGGCAAGGCCGTTAAGAATAATACAAATACCATATGCACTACTATCTCTAACTATTTTTAGATACATATAAGTGATGATAAGTAGTTAATATATAAGTGATGACAAGAAAGGCAGGGGGAGACTTCGATTGACCTTCGAAAACACATCCAGTATCGACGATACTGGAGGAAGGTCACGTAAAAAGCATGAGGACCCCCAGGAGGGCATATATGAAGAGGTTGATGACAGTGGACGAGGCGAAACAAGTACGCAGGGACCGTAGCGTTTGGCGCTCCGTTCTTTCTGACTACCCCGCAAGGAATACGGCGTGAAGCTAAAAAAAAAAAGAAAAAAAAAAAAAAATAAGTAGTTAATTTGCTTATTAAGATTAAGCATATATTCTTATATAGAAAAACTACCAATTGAAATTTCGAAACGGTTCCAACGGAACTGCTTAGTTAACCAAACATCGTGACAGTGTATATTGAATTTCATGAGAAATAAATTATCAAATGTATTGCTTACTTTGATACAATAAGTTATTGTCACGAAACGTAATTGAATCTAGGACCTAGGGCCCTTCACTATTCATCGATTTTAATATATGAATATTTAATAGACATGTATGGTAATGCTTCTTGCAATAAACTAAATAAATAACTTTTGACTTCACTCGTTCATTTAATGTATAATATACCATTAATAACCAGGAAATCAACGTTAAAAATTTATTAAATTAATATCATTTTTTGCCTTAAGTGATAATCGAACTGACGACCATTGTCCTAGCAAATGGACCCATTAGTCTGAGGCATTAACTTTATTGAATCGGTGGTAAATTATTTGACGTTCAAAAAATGAAGCATGTAACTTCTTATTTTGAAAAAAAAAAAAAAATGGCTTTGACTTTGATTAACCACTAAGTTAACAGACTAGTAAAATTTATTTAGCTATGTCCCTAAAAGTCAAAATTTTGCCTAAATAAAGCCTACCCGATGAAGTATCAAGATATAGTATTACATGCGTATGCGCAGGCTGCGACGCATCAGATAACCGGCGACATGCCTCAACCGTTTCTAAGAACAATTCAAGTATTTGCCACGTGACTCCTTTTGTCGTTGATTCCAGTAAACGTTTAATTAAACGTAGTACTACGCAATTAGAATGTATTTACAATGACTTTTTTAGCTTTAAAATTAGTTTTTTGCTTAAAAATACATCATTTTGCAATATTTTAGCGTAAAATTGTTGTAAATTATTCTAGTTTTAAGACAGCTACCCTTAATAAAATGCTTTATCCGCCTAGTAGAGAGAGGGTAGAGAGAACTTAGTGTCAAGGCCCTCCGTTCTTTACTTTCCACCCAATATAAGAGGCGGAACTTAACGCCGCGCATTCTTTTAGCTACCAGAGCGGAAAAATTAAAATAATATTGAATCATTCCTCCAAGTAGGAATCGAATCCACAACCATCGCAGTCAGCCTCGAGTCCTTTACTAGTTTTGAAACAGCTCAATCAATTATGTATTAAACAAACAACAACATATCTATTAGAACAATAGTCACAAGATTTAAATTCATGTACGAGTACTTGACATTGATAAAAAGTTAGAAATCTTGTACCAGTGCTGCACCCAATTTGTCTTCTAAAGTTCACGAGCGTTACAGAATATCGAATATCCGAACAGTTACACGCAACGATATTTATTTATTGCGAACGCGCGCCCAGCGACACGGGTATTCTTGTTGGCGAAATAAAATATTGCTTAATAGTCTACTAGGATTTACTAGAGTCTTCTTTACTATACCTGTTCCTAGGGTTAGTCGAAGAGTGAATATAGACTTACAAAACAACTTTAAATGTTGTTATATATAGGTGATGGATTAATTACTGGGCGATTTTTATAAGAAAATAGTAATATAAATTTGAAAAAGAGTAGTATAAATTAAATTAATGAGCATATGCCAGGAAAAAACAGAAATTTGTGATGATTACGTAATTGTTTATCTTAGTAGACTTAATTTATAAACTTAATTTATAATGTCTGGCAAGAATAGCATGTTAATGGCATAAGGTCTTATATTATAGTACGTTATTTTTGTTTTATAATTTGGCTGCTAAATTCCAACTCAGCCTCTCTTCATCCTCTTATTTACATAGCAGGGGTATGCATAGAGAACATAATGTGAATTCATTCAAGTTTCCATTATTGTCCCGAATTTGTTCTTGCCGGTTCGCGCCTTGTTTTACCAGAAAGCAGAAATCGTAATTCGAAGAACTTGGGACCAATTGTGTTTACAATTAGACATTGTCCCTCCGGCCACCTTCAGTTTGATCTCTAAAAGCTTCACACTTTTTTTCACAAAAGAGAGTAATAAGAAAGAATTTAGTGACAAGATACTTCGTTCTCCACTAGAACTCGTTTAGCTGAAATCTTTAGATATACCTTAACTAACGCCGTTAGTTCAACGCACAAACATTGTCCGTATCATCGTAGAAGTCGCTGTGTTCATTGGGTCTTGCTTTTTCGCCGTAATGAGATCATCGATAAATTGCAATTTATGGCCCTGTAATGAAGATTTAGTTGCACACTAACAATATCTAGTTCGAAATGAGTATTAAATTTCGTTTATTAATGGTTTAAAGTGGATGATGGCGATGGGTGGAGAGAACAGTTTTGAGTTTTATCTCCAACGGAAAAATGGATAAAGTTACTCTTTTTAAATATATATTAGTAGATTCAGAGCTAATTACTTCGCATAGACTCAAAAAATAAAAAAAATAAGTATCGATCTCGAAAAGTTAAGAGAATTATTGTAGAATCTCTCTCTCTCTCTCTTTGTAAAAAAAAAGAAATGACAAATGGTGTAAAATTTTATATTTTTGCACATCTATATTTAAACTTTATTTAGAGGCGATATTAAGTTCTACCATTTAACACGTAATGTCTCAATTTCGAGTGGAAAGTGGAGAACGGAGTGTTTGGACACTAGGATATCTCCGGCTGCTATGCATGAAAAAACGGGAAGTTGCTTAAGTTCTTTACAAAAAACTAAATTATATGCTAGTTGTCAGTAGTAGCCAGTTAGCGCCATATTTTACGATTATTCACTTATTGCATTACAGTATTGTTACAAAGCAATTAGATACTGGGTACTTAAGTGGTTTCGTGTCTTCGAAACGATAAATATCATCTAATCGATTTACTTGCGTTAAGAAGTTTAAGACTATTATTATTTATTAAGAGCTATTGTTGTGTTGAATTGCGTCGCGTTTATATTTCACGTTAATAAATATCTAGTATTTTTATACACTTATTTAATGTTGATTTTTCACCAGTTTGTTTTATATCTGTACATATTGTTATAGATCTAGGTCGAAGACAGAGGTATTTAAGGTAGAAAATCTTAATTTTAAAAGTTAGAACATAGAGCAGCTTCTCGCCTTTTCAGCGTGGTACGGTACTTAAAGAAAACCTAGTGTTAAGACACTCCGCCCTCCAGTTTTCCAGAAATCATGACATTCCGTCTTAAGCCATGTAAATAAAATTGAAATGATAATTTAAGAAAATTTCTCCTAAATTGTTCAAAAAGCCTTATCTAATTCTTCACCAAATCATAATACTTTACTTTACAAAATATTTATAAGGATGCATAAGAGGTGCATAAAATATCAGCAGTGCATCCACCCTGCTAAGGTCAGTGTGTAGGCGTAGAGCTTCGTGAGCCGCCCACGTGGACAGGTTCGGAAGGTCTGCTCTACGAATTTACTGGAATTTTACATTTAAATTCTAACTTGAAACTATATATTAAGTTTATCTGAATCTTCTGTGGATGGTATATTTTAATATTATTTTATTTTTAAAATATTGGTTCTTTAAGCTTTTATCAATCCTTTTTTTTGCCATTTTATAAAGTAATTCTTAAATAAATGAATGTAATGAATTCAATTTATTTTTAAGCTGTTTTTATTCTTGGAAATTTATGCAATTTCTTAAAAATGTTTATTTAATTTTTTTTGGAAAAATATAGGAAAAATTAGAAAAATAACGATCTAACAGTGTCTACCCAAAAAAATACATTATTTGAAAAAATATTTTCAAAATATTATAATTAAAATAAGCTTATCTTACATTCTCTGTGAATTCAAACAGCTGCAAGTCAAATCATGATGTATACACTCTCGCGAATCACAAGGTACTTTAGGAAGTAACCTTGTCCGATGTCGACATCAAATATCACATTTCCCTGATTTATTCGTCCACGCACAGGATACTGAGGCGGTTCCCTTTGTCAGGTGATGAAATCTCTGTATATTTATCACATCACTTGCCTTCAGAACTGTCAAAAGATTGCAAGAAATCATTCTGTTTTCGGTCCTTTTCTTCTTTGATTCTTTGTACAGTGACATTGTCTATATTTGCTATTGTTAAATGGCAAAGCGCGGTGTTAAGTTCCGCCTCTTAACACGCAATGCCTCTAAATTCGGCGGAAAGTGGGAAACTATATATAGTTTTATTCACAATATATAAACATTCCCAATCCAAATTTGGTCATCTAAAACTATTTACTTATTTCTGTGTTGCAATGTTGTTCCTGGTAGATAAAAAAAATATTAGATTAAAAAATGCTTCAGCCAGGAATCGAATCTATACCCTTCTCTATAGCTAGTTAGACCAAGACTATCATATTAAAATAACCTATGCTATATAGTGTAGGAAAAATCCTCTCTAACCAAGAGGTGCGCTCGCGCATGTCACAGGACCGTGTCGCGACGTATCTTTGTTATTTATTGGCGCAGTCCACCGGCGGGCATGATAGCGCTCGGTGGCGCGTGTTTATACAATGTTTTGTATACATATATCTATATACATGCACAGTATACTACAGGTAGCTCAAACTAAAGCCTTTCTTAGAAGGTTTGCATGTTCAATTTAATTCTGTACGCATTTGTGTATTTGAAATTGTATTGGATTGGAGGTATAAATAGATGTGGTTGTGTAGGTTGAGAATGCATTTTTTTGGTTTAAAAAAATCAGCTGCAGGTTGGACATTATACCTAGTGTGCAGATATTCTTTTCTTCTTTTTCCACCCGAATACGAATATAAGACCCAAATTAATTGGTAAAGGTCAAGAACAGCTTGCAATGTCTTATTTTTAATACGTGTTTGCTTTTAATTATATTATATCAATTTTATTACTACCTTTAATAAACAATAGTAATTCTAAATTTGATAATTATTTACATAATACAATTTTATTTGAAAAAAAAAAAAAAACGGCTTCACGATCTTTCCCGCATGAAAACAGAATATAATGTAAAGACACTCCGCTCTCCATCGATACATTTAATTTTGTACCAACAAAACCAATTAACCAATTTTTCCTTTTTCCAGTTGCACATCGCGATACGCCGGTGAATTCTGCCAGCATTTGAACCCGTGTCACAGTGAATCCAGTCCACGATGTCAGAACGGAGGTACATGCAGGGTGCGACCGGGGGCTGGAGGGGCGCCTCCCTCTTTCGCCTGCGACTGCCCTCTAGGATTTAGTGCCTCTCTATGCGAGATAAGGATACCAGCGGCTTGCGACTCAGCACCTTGTCTGAACGGAGCTACATGCCGGCTGACGTCATTGCACACCTATGAATGTGACTGTCCGCCGGGTTATACAGGTATTCATTGTTCAATTATTTGATGAATCATTTGGTTTTGCTTCACTTTGTATTGTAACTAGAAAAAGATTTGATTTATTCGTCAAGAATGATATGACGAGATGATGATGAATTTATTGTATTTAAATTGGCTTAATATAAATGACAGGGACATATAATTGGATTTTTAAAAGTGTATGCATTAATACAACTTACCCTGCCTTATAGAAATTTTAAGAAATAATATCCTGTACTTGCAAGTGCAATAAAAATGACTTGGTTTAAATTATACATATGAGACAAACTAGTTATAAAATCATGATTATTTAACAGTGAAAAGCAAAAATTGCATTATATATACACATGCAATTCTAAACGCATTGATAATGCAAATATTATGCAGCTTCTATCAAAGAAACATAATTCAAACTTAATAAAGGATCTTTTCATATCAGAATAGATTGGATACACTTGCTATCAAGGTGGTATATTCGCCGGCAATACTAATAAATCTTTATATGACAGTATAATAGTGTTCTGCTTTGAAATATGACTGCGTTTATTAATCTTTAATATAAGATAGCTATCTGACGAATCCTTATTAGATACTCATTAGATACTAGCGGCCCGCTCACGGCTTCGCCGTGGTAACTACATAATTGCAACCCTCGGGGGTGGTTTTTAAAAAAATAAAGTAGCCTATATTTAAGCTTGGATTGGTCAAGTGGTTTAGATTTATCATATAAACTTTCATCCCTTATTTCAACTCTTTAGAGGTTGATTTTTGACAAAATAAGTAGCCTATGTTAGACCCAGTAACTTTTACTACTTTCATTCTAAATTTCATCCAAATCGGACCGGTAGATTAGCCGTGAAAGCGTGACAGACAAACACACAGACTTTCGCATTTATAATATAAGTATGGATTACGTGTATGTGTACAGATATGACTGTTCTTGCATACAACAGGTGTACTTGGGCAAGATATGAATAAATTGCGGAACTATAGTTTTAATTAATCTTTGTGCTGCTGGAATCTCATTCAATATTGCCTTAGAATGGCTATGTAATATGATGTCATTCGTAATAAGGAACAATATAGTGTAAGGTAAATATTTAATATGTATTCTTGTACATATAAAACATACTTAAATTGGGTATAACAAGAATAATTGAATTGAAATCGTATAATAATTTCCTTCAACCATAAAATGGAAAATTAAAAGGTTTACTACACAATATACAAATTTACAATATTGTGTATTAGGCTTTTATTTAAGACTGTATACTTAAGTAAACGCCTAATACACAATATTGTGAAGACTGTATATTTTGTCACATTCATATTAATAAAAACGTGCTTAGTGAATTAGACAATGGCTGTGACTAAGGAGAGTGATCTTTAAATTTTTTTTTTTTTATTTTTTACTCTGGTAATAAGACAAAGAGTGATGTTGAGTTCTGCCACTTAAAACACAATATCAAGGAATCAAGCAGAGAGTAAAGAAGGTTAGGTTAGGTTTTCTCTGACCACTCTGTTATTAGAATAAAGGGTAAAGCTGGAAGAAATAAACAAAAAAACCTCGTCCGAGAATCGAACTGGCGAACTTAAACATCTCAATCAATTAATAAACTTATTCACGTGAATTATGGCACAGTTAAAATATACATCCTGTTATAAAAGCATCAATTTCAGACGTAAAACTAGAACCTATAAATTTTGAAAGTTGTCTTAACTATTAGCATTTCCTTTCAATTTAACCTTTTACTCGTAATTCTGGAATGGAGTAATAATTGCACTTGCTGCGTTACAATAAAGTTTAAATTCGTGGTTAAATTATTTCGGTTACACACAATTTTGTTATCAACTAACTACTCGTACGCTAACAAGTTGTTACTGCAATTAAAAATTCAGCTTTCGATTTTAGTCGCGGTGTTTTAAAGTTTCTACGAAATTATTAAGAAAAATGGAAAGGAAAATTGCTATTTTGTAAGGTTTTAAATGATAGCTTTTAAAGTCATTAATATTTTCAGAATATGGTCATTTGCCTTGTTTATAACTTTTAATTTAAATAGTACTAAATAACTTTGATTATGACTTGATGATGACTTATTCGAACATTATTTTCATAGATTATAAAAAATATTAACTGTAACATCAAACATTTTTGAAAATCTATATGAAAAAATACAAAACTTTTCACGTTTTCACGTAGTCAGATATAACTTAGTATTAAGGCATTCCTTTCACCACTTTCCGACCAAAATTCAAATATTGCGAAAGGAGGAACTCAAAAGCGGAACTCTACGACATGCTCTGTCTTAGGTACCAGAGTGAAGACATAAAAATATGTAATCACTCCCCCGAATGGGAATCAAACTCGCAACCAATCAAAGAGATACATCTTTAACGTTCTTAACAAGAAAAATATGCCAAAACCGTATTATATTTTTGAAACAAAAATAATAATATATCATTACATGGAGTAATTGTTGAAACGTCACTTTCATTTTTCTCATTCGCTTTGTAAAAACTGTTCACAATTGGTACTTGCAAGTACCTACTCGTATAGCGTGATTTAAAGGCACCAAATATAATAACGGATACGAGAGAAAGTGAGACGATTTATGCTTTCCTTCTTTATTATGTTTGATATAATTTGTGTATTTAAGGATAATTATAATGTTTTAATTAATTTGTGTATATATTTTAAACTGATTTTAAGATATATTTGTATATATAAAAATATTCATTTATTTTTACGGTTAGTATAAGAATTTGAAAACAAAATGGGGTTAGTTCCGAGTTATGTTACGTTCAAGTCATTTAGATCTTATCTAGAGGTATCTTAAGAGAAATATACTACTGAAATTTAAAAAAATAAACATTTAGTAGACGAATTTGAGTAAAAGTGTATGTGAAGCATATGTATATATATAAAACTCTTGCGTCACTAATTGGCTAGCAGATAAAACTCAGCTGAAGCTACTGGAGGAAGAAAGCTGAAATTTAGCTTGTAAGTTCCTTGAGGATGTAGTGGGAATTTTTTATCAAATTCAAATACATTTTAACAAAATATGCCAGAAATGCTTCACGCTGTATCCCACACACTGCAGGGTAGGCAGAGAGAACCTAGTGTTAAGACACTCCGTTCCCCCTCTTTCCGCCGAATTTGAAGGCATTGCGTGTTAAGTGGCCGAACTTAACACCGCGCTTTGCGCTTGCGCTTCGGATACCAGAGCGATGAAAATCGAAATATTAAATATTTCCCCTTCTCTAGTGAAAATCGAACCCACAACAAGTTGTTTACACGTTTTACACGTTTATGCCACTGCGCCATGACTGGAAAATATATTTTTAATGTTGTTAAATAATTAATAAAATGAACTTGGAAATCTATTTACCAGTGAATAACAATAATTTATAACAGTTAAATTTACAAAAAAAAATTTATATGTTAAATCAAAATTGGTGCATAAGGTTATTAGTGTAGTATACTTCAAGACCTATACAGAACATATTAAAAAAACCTTTCTTAAAATTACGAGTACAACATCAATTGAGCTTGTTCCACTAATCAAACAACATTCCTCGTGTTAAACGCAACTTTGTTACTCAGCTAGGCATTTCAATTAATTGATGACGAATTTGGTCAGTACTGTAAATTATAGTAATTTATTTATATGACTGCTTAGACGCTTATATAGAGTGTGTGTAACTTAAACATTTTTTTGCGGCCAGTCGTGGCGCAGTGGCACAAGCGTGTGACTGTAAACGACTGGTTGTGGCTTCGATTCCCACTCGAGGAGTGGAAATATTTAATATTTCCATTTTCTTCGCTCTGGTTTAGAGGCAAAGCGCGTCGTTAATTTCCGCGACTTATCACGCAATGCCTCCGAATTCGGCGGAAAATGGGGAACGGAGTGTCTTAACACTTAGGTTCCCTCTGCCTACCCTGCCGTGAGCAGGATACAGCGTAAAGCTAAAAAAAAAGATAAATTAGTGTCATAATACTCCGTTTTCCAATTACCGTTTGATTA
The DNA here is from genome assembly GCA_019049465.1 of Dryas iulia moderata. Classification (NCBI taxonomy): domain Eukaryota; kingdom Metazoa; phylum Arthropoda; class Insecta; order Lepidoptera; family Nymphalidae; genus Dryas; species Dryas iulia. The sequence continues at coordinate 14,073,302 of CM032417.1, forward strand.
GAAACATTGTCTCTTCAGTGGCGGAACTTAAAGTCGCCCTTTGTCTTATCACCAGAGCGGATCATGAAAATAATATAAATATAATCATTTCCCCAACAGGGAATCGAATCTACAACCTTCGTGCAGCAGTCCAATACGTCAGTCAGTCAGAGGTTTTAACACTGAGTTACGATGACCTCGAAAATAATAAGTTATTAAATTCTACATATTGGAATGTTTCGGTTATTAATCAGAACTGATGCGTCTATTTGAATTTTTGCATAATATATTCTAGTATAGTTTACGATTAAACATATTAAATTAGTTTGATTTATACAAATAAATAAATTTCGTTTTTTAGCCGTGTGATCCCGGCTTAGAATAGGATCACCCTGGTATTGGAGGTGTCGTAAGAGGCGACTAAAATACGAGTGGTAGAGTCTAGTTGCCAGTAATGGTAACTCGCATGGGCCGACTCGACCGGACTACCACCACCCCCGGCATCTGAAACCGGCGTTAAGCAGTGGCTCTATGCCACTGCGTTTCGCACCAGGTGATGCCGGGCACCGGAGCCCAACTCCCCCCCCCCCCCCCCCCCCCCCCCCCCCCCCATCATGACAGCGGTACTGAAAGAGGATCTACCCCAGGAGGGTACCAACATCACCGATGCTGGAGAATCCCTCCCTGAGTCTTTAAACTCAGGCCGCCCGTCGAATTCTGGGGAGGGCACAGAACCGCGCTACGAACACATACAAGGCAAACGAGGCGTACGCTCCACGGCAACCCCCACCACGCTCAATGTGGATTTTTGTAACATCAGGGGCCTACATTCCAACCTGAATGCCGTTCACCACCACCTTGAGACGGCACGGCCGGCCTTGTTATTTTTGACGGAAACTCAGATTACCCGACCGAGCGATACAGCCTACCTCCACTACCCTGGCTACAAATTAGAACATCATTTTCTACCTCACGCCGGGGTCGCTGTATTCGTAAGGGAGGATTTGAGTTTTCGTCGCCTTGCTAACTTTGAAGGTCGGGACCTGTCTACCATCTGGCTTCGCCTGGACTTCGACGATCGTGTCCGCATCTACGGATGCCTATACAGGTCCCACAGTGGTAACGCGGAAACGGATCGACTCATGGAGCATATGCAATCGGCCATTGATGATATGCTCTCACAGATCCCCTCCGCTGAGGTCGTGATACTTGGTGATTTTAACGCCCATAATGCCGATTGGCTAGGATCACGCACCACCGACCACGCGGGGAGGGCTGCATTTGACTTTGCTATAGCAAATGGACTGTCCCAATTGGTTGATTCACCTACACGAATCCCGGACGTGGACAGCCACAATGCCTCCTTATTGGACCTTCTGCTGACTTCAAATCCGGAACAGTACCAGGTATCAGTCGAGGCCCCTTTAGGGTCCTCTGATCACTGCCTGGTACGGAGTGTGGTGCCAATTAAACGCAGCAGTTGCAGAACACCCGCGACTCGCCGTGTCTGGCACTACAAGTCAGCAGATTGGGATGAGATGCGTACATTTTACTCATCTTATCCCTGGGGGGCGGTGTGCTTCTCTTCTGATGATCCCAGTGTCTGTGCCGCCGCTGTCGCCGACGTGGTTCTGCAGGGCATGGAACTTTATATTCCTAGCTCTGTAGTGCCCATCGGTGGCAAATCACGGCCTTGGTTTGGTAAGTCCTGCAAACAAGCTGCCTTTGGCAAGCGCGAAGCTTATCAAGCCTGGGCCGCGGCACTAGTCGCTAAGGATCCGAAGGCGAAAGCCTTAAAAGGGAAGTACAACCGATCCTCTAGGTACTTTAAGCGGCAAATTGCTAGAGCAAAGTCCCAGCATATCACCAAAATCGGTGAGAAACTTGAGAGGTGCCCGTCGGGAACGCGGCAGTTTTGGGCCCTCTCCAAGGCTGTGCTTGGCAACTTTAGCCAGCCTTCGTTTCCACCGTTACGCACAGAGAATGACATCCTGGTCCACACGGCGAAGGAGAAAGCCGATCTCCTGGGCGCTCTCTTTGCCTCGAACTCGACTTTGGATGACCAAGGAACTTCTCCGCCGACCATCCCGCGGTGCCAGAGCTCAATGCCTAACGTTAAGTTTAGCCAAAAGGCTGTTCGTCGAGCTCTGTTTTCCTTGGATATCCAAAAGGCGAGTGGACCGGATGGCATTTCTCCTATTGTGCTCCGAACATGTGCTCCAGAGTTGACGCCGGTGCTAACGCGTTTGTTTCGGCTCTCTTACTCAACCGGCGTAGTCCCAGATTCGTGGAAGAGCGCTCTTATTCACCCGATCCCGAAGAAAGGCGACGGCTCAGATCCGACTAACTACAGGCCTATCGCCATCACCTCCCTGCTTTCCAAAGTAATGGAGAGCATCATAAACAGCCAGCTTCTGGGTTATCTAGAAGATCACCAGTTGATCAACGACCGTCAATATGGCTTCCGCCATGGTCGCTCAACCGGTGATCTTCTAGTTTACCTAACGCACCGCTGGGCTGCTGCTATTGAAAGCAAGGGAGAGGGCCTGGCAGTTAGTTTGGACATGGCGAAAGCCTTCGATCGTGTGTGGCATAGGGCGCTCCTAGCGAAACTACCATCTTTTGGGCTTCCCGAGAACTTATGCAAGTGGGTCGCCAGTTTTCTCACTGGGCGTAGCATCAAGGTCGCTGTCGACGGTTTTTGCTCTGACTTTATGCCCGTGAACGCTGGCGTCCCGCAGGGCTGTGTGCTGTCCCCCACGCTATTTCTTCTGCATATCAATGATATGTTAGAAGACCCTAGCATTCATTGCTATGCGGACGACAGCACGGTGGACGCCGTATACACCGGCCGTGCAGGTCTTTCTCGGGAAAACGTCGACGAGAGCCGAACAAAACTTGTGTCTTCTGTTGAGGCATCCCTCGTGAATGTCTCCTTATGGGCTGAAAGGAACCTAGTTCAATTCAACCCCCAGAAGACACAAGTTTGCGCGTTGACCACTAAGAAAACCCCATTTGTCCTATCACCACTTTTCCAGAACACTCCTCTCCATGCCGCGCCCAGTATCAGCATATTGGGCCTGAAAGTTTCGAGTGAGTGCCAGTATCGCGATCATTTGGAAAGTAAGGCCAAGTTGGCCTCGAGGAAGCTGGGTGTCATCGGTAGAGCTAGACAGTACTTCACGCCCAAACACCGATTGTCCCTTTATAGGGCCCAGGTGCGGCCTCATATGGAGTACTGTTCTCATCTCTGGGCCGGTGCCCCCCAGTATCAGCTCGATCCATTTGATCGCATACAGCGCAGAGCCACTCGAATTATCAGGGACCCAAGAATCTGTGCTGGGCTTGACACTTTGGCGTTGCGTAGAGACGTGTCCTCGTTATGCGTTCTCTATCGCATGTATCACGGGGAGTGTTCTGGAGAACTGTTTGACCTGATACCTGCCGCTGAATTCTCCAACCGCACAGTACGTGCCAGGTTGAAATATCATCCTCACCACCTGGATACCTGGCACTCCAGTACTGTGCGGTTTCGACGTCATTTCCTTCCACACGCCACTCAACTGTGGAATGGCTTACCAGCGGCGGTGTTTCCAGGTCGATACGACATGGGTACCTTCAAAAGGCGCGCTTACCTCCACCTCAAAGGCCGGCAACGTCCCTGTAGCTCCTCTGGTGTTGCACGGGGCCGTGGGCGACGGTGTTCACCTATCATCAAGTGACCCGAACGCTCGTTTGCCTTGTCTTTTTTGATTTATACAAATAAATAAAATTAGAATCTATTTGTCATATTAAAATAACCGCGTTAAACTAAATGCTTACATACTCGTATGTACATATGTATACACGGTACATATATTAAAATACGATTTATTACAATTTTCATCTATCTGTCTTCCTGTCTGTTTGTTTCGGCTAATCTGTGGAACGGCTTGACAGATTTTGACGGAACTTTCACTAGCAGATAACTGGTGTAATAGGGGGTAATTTAGGCTACGTTTATTTTTTTTTTTACTAAATTCCATGCAGACAAGACAAGACAAGTACAATTTTTTTTTTGCTTCACTCTGTATCCCGTACACAACAGGGTAGGTAGAACCTAGTGTTATGACACTCTGGTCCCCAATTTCCGCCGAATTCGGAAGCATTGCGTGTTAAGTGGCGAAACTTAATGCCGCGATTTGCCACGATACCAGAGCGAAGAAAATGAAAATATTAAATATTTCCACTCCTCAAGTGGGAATCGAACCGACAACCAGTTGTTTACAGTCACACGCTTGTGTCACTGCGCCTCGACTGGCCCCAATAAATAAATATATAAATATAACAATAATAATAGTATCAATTGACAGATTGCAATCTGTCTGCCAAAGATCACTTTGAATATTCTTTTACGACCACATTATACGCGATTTTTGATTTCCACTAGGACATTATTAGTTTATTTCAAAAATTATATTAGATATTTTCACATAATTTAAAATTCAAAACTAATCAACGTAAGTATATATAAACTAGTCCCGAGGCTCTTAATTAAGCGGTCTGACTATTTTTTATTGGTCATTCGTCAAACCAATATATCTCATTAGAACCGTTTTAAGGATAACAAATTAAAATATGTTAATTTATATCTCTAAGGCGATTCCGTTAGAGTGCTTTTAAATATTCTATCTTTATGCTTTTTCCTACATTGTAGGTAATCAGAGAGAACCTAGTATAAAGACACTACATTTTCTGCTTTTCGCCTTCCATTTGAGCAGTGACCTAACTTTACCCATTATCCAAAAGATTATTCACCAAATTAAAAATTATCAGAAATATTACTCGTTTCTTGCTTCTTGCGAATAAATGACCGTCTGTCTGAATTTATAGTACGATTAAATAATTAGACAATTCATTGCATTTTATATATTGTTTTCAATTATTTTCAATTTTATTTTTGTTGTTCGTTCATCATTAGTCTCATCCTCACAACAACGAATACTAACTAGCCTAAACGTCGCAAATGAATGTCAAAAGTTTAATTTTACATTTGATAAGTAACTGTTACACTAAAAATTATGTATGTCTTCTGAATTTTTTCACACATTTCTTTACAAGTTCACCATTAATCCACTACAAATATAAATCCCAACTAACCAACCATTTAATCAACAGGCGAAGAATGCTCCCACGAGGATCACTGCGCGTCTCAGCCCTGCAGAAACGGGGGACGATGTGTAGCAGACAATACAACAACCGTCGGCTACTCATGCGCCTGTCCACCAGGCTTCACCGGCGCAAGATGTACTGAAGACGTCTTCGAATGCTCCAGCGGTTCTGGACCTTGTCACCATGGAAGATGCTTTAATACCCATGGATCGTATACTTGTGTATGCGAACCTGGGTATACTGGAAGGGATTGTGATACTGAATACGTGCCGTGTGAACCCTCGCCGTGCTTGCATGGTGGGAGATGCACCCAGTTGGATTCGTTGAGATATGAATGCGATTGTCCTACAGGTGAGTGGTATTTTTGTTTTGATTTTGTTTTTTGTGTGATAATTTTAGGTCTAGAGAAGTAATAAGATAGAGAATTAATATATGAACAAAGAGGTTAAAAAAATTCGAGGACTTTTTTTTGGTTGATTGATGATTGAAAATACATATATGATATATGGAACTATCAGAATATGTTTAACTGCACATTATAGTTGTGAGTTTGAATCATATTCGATAAAATTTCTTCAAAAAATATCAACAGTTTGGTTACTAACCGGTTTCAACACTCAATATGTTTTATTTCGCACAATATCTCTATTTCAAATGCTACTGGCTATTAAAGAGAGAACTTACCATGAAGATACTTAATCCTTCTCCACTTTCTGTCTAAATTTGACTTTTGCGTGTCGAGTGACTGAACTCAAAGCTTTATCTTACCTGAGCAGAGAAATGGGGAATCATTTTCCCCGATTGGGAATCAAACCTAAAACCAATAGTATTTACAGTCAGACGCTCACCCACTGTGCCTCCATATCCTCTATTTAAAAATAATAACGTGTATAAGTAACATTACAAGTATGTTCAATCGTCAAAACCAAACGTAACACATAATTATGAAACAAAACCGGTCTTTTGAGCTTTAATATAGAAAATTAGTTAATCTCCGGTCAATCATTCACAGGCATCATTAATTTATCAAGTTTAAGAGCGAAACCGTGTTGAGTGGTCGACGGTTTCTGAGTCTTTATTACTGAGTCACAGTCACTTGTAGCCGAAATATGGCTCGATTCCTTTTTGGTATATGTTATTTTAGATACTGTACTAATTTTTCATTGATTACTGTTTAATTTGTGTGATTAAATTGTAATTATTTTTTGTTTTGGAAGTTTTGTGGGAATTAAAAGTTATTTAGGCGCTGTAATTAACTAAGTACTAGCTGATTTCATTAAAGGAATATTTTGTTTTATATTAACCCTCAACTTCACATTGTCCAAGAACAACTTTTATTCTGAATATATATTAATTGTAATACAAATAACTACTAAATACTAAACGTCATCGTGAAGTAATGAAACAGCTTAGTCTTACGGTGAACGCCATGGATGTGGGTTCGATTCCCGCTCAGGGACATGATTTTATTAAAATTATTGACATTATTCCGTTCTGGTACCTAAGACGTATTGTTTCACACGTTGAGTTCGCAAACTCAACGTACAATGCCTCGATTTGAGTAGTAAAGCGGAGAACTCAGTGTCTTTACACTATTTTCTCTTTAACTATGCAGGAAAAAGAGTGAATCTGCAAAGAAAAAAAATATACAACGAAAATTAATTATCCAATAATACATAGATTGCAGAAATTTACCTATATTGAATATTTTTTTATAATTTTTGTGTATTAAGTAATAAAAAAGTAAACTTTACTTACTTACTTACAAACTATACACCTACATAGCTACAACATCACGAATAAAAACATACATGTCTAACAAATAACAAAGAATCATAATTAATTTGATAAAAAAACTAATAAATTTAAATTTGAAACCCGATTGATAAACATCGACCTTAATTTTAATTCTGGTTAAGCTTTACACATAAATTGTTAGTTTTCTCGTAGCCCCCATACATTCTTAGAGCAATAATTTCTACACCTGTCACTATTTCGTTCTTGAACTCTGACACACGGCCATTTACTTTGCTATCTCGATCTTATCACCACTGGGCTATTAGTGCTTGTTTTAATGGTCTGTGACGATTGTACTAGAATGTGAGGTTTTGAGTCTATATTGGAAACGATTCGATTGGATATTGCCCACCCAAGATGCAGTGATTGTAAATAGTTGAAAATTATTTTTTAAAAATCTCTTATTTTTTGGGAATTATTGGTAGGAATTTAGAAGTATTTTTAATAAATTATTTAATTTTAGATAGAGCAATTAGCAAAGTTGTATATTTTTAGGCAGTTCTTTTGAATTGAACTTAATATTAGCTTGTAGGTACAAGAAGTTTTAGTTTAAAATTGTTTTATATACTCATAAACTATCATGACCTAAAACCTTTCCTCTGTCAGGGCACAGTGGGACAACAGGTTTGACTGTAAAATCATTTGTAGTGGGTTCGATTCCCACTCGAGGGAATAATTATTTAAATTGCCTTGTTTTCGCTCTGGTGGCATAGACAAAGCTCGGCATCAGTTTTCACCACTCACCACGCAATGTCTCCACTTTCCGGTCAGAAAATGGAGCACGAAATATATTATCTGTGGCCAGTCGTGGCCCAGTGGCACAAGAGTGTGACTGTAAACGACTGGTTGTGGGTTCGATTCCCACTCGAGGAGTGGAAATTATATTTCCATTTTCTTCGCTCTGGTGTCGAGGTAAAGCGCGGCGTTAAGTTCCGCCACTTAACACGCAAGCCTCCGAATTCGGCGGAAAGTGGGGAACGGAGTGTCTTAACACTAGGTTCCCTCTGCCTACCCTGCTGTGTGCGGGATATAGCGTGAAGCTATTTATTTTTTTTTTTTAAATATCTTAAAATTAGATCCTCTCTCACTACTGCTCTATACGGGACGTGAAAAAACATGAAGCTAAAGCTTTTAAAACGCGTGATACAAACATTCTTTTAACACAACACAATGAATCCATGTTCAACAACAAGCCATGTATCACGCATGCTATACTTTCAAATACAAGCATTTATTTATTGTATCTCCATACATTTTTAACATTAGCACAATGTACGTACTGACCGTAACATAAATAGTCTTATTTATTACCCGATAGTTTATAGTCGTGGTCGCCGCGGGCGTAAGGCCGTCGTAAACATGTAGACACGCAATGCTTATTATATATATAGATATTTTTTTTGTCTATTGTTAACATTAGTTTCTCATACTTTTATATGAGAAAGGGCGTTTTGTGGGACTGTTTTAAAATGTTATGTGAATTTTGTAAATTTCACCAGTTTAAGTGGAGCAGTTGCTTTGGTGCTATTCCCCGGTATCTAGTAGTAATGGGATTTCCCTTCCACACCAAAATAGTCACAGAGAGCCTAGTGTCAAGACACTCCGCCAGTTTCCGCCCGTAATTGATATATTGCGTGTTAAGTGGCGGAACTTAACGCCGGCCGCGTTTTGTTTTAGATACCAAAGCACTAAAAATACAGACATATAATCATACCCCCAAGTGGGAAATCAAATCCAAAACTTTCGAGGTTATACTCAGACGGTCACAAATTGCGCCACGACGTCCTTAAATATATCCTGTCAAAATATATATTTTTTTCTTTTAATAAAGAAATACTAAAGTATTTTATTATAGTCGTGGCACAGTCGCACGACTGTTCTACATTTGTTTCTGGGTTTTCTTGGTGGGTTCGAGGAGTGGACATATTTAATATTTCCATTTTCTTCGCTCTAGTGTAGGGGCAAAGCGCGGCGTTAAGTTCCGCTACATAACACGTAATGCCTCCGAATTTGGCGGAAAGTGGGGAACGGAGTGTCTTAACACTAGGTTTCCTCTTCCTACCATGCTGTGTGCGGGATACAGAAAAAAATACTTTAATGTGCAAAATAAAGCGTGAAGCTACAAAAAAAAAACATTCCAACAATAAATGCCTTGTCTAACATAATATTGATCTATCGATAAATTGACCGAATGATTTACATAACGTCGGCTCTGAACCAACACTATTACTATTATAAACTATGATTACTTTGCGAAATACTTTAGTTGACTTTAGTTAAGTGGGAGTAACGGAACTCTGATCTTTGGAATGAGTGTTAATACTACAATTAGCTGTCTGCGCTTTAGTAAATTTATTGGATATTATATTTAAATTATTACCTTTTCGTATGTTTTTGGTATAAATGATAACAAAAATCCCTTGTCATTATTTTAATATGTAAAGATAAATTTGCCTTTCTTTTTGCAAAAAAAAACGTGGATAGAGGAGGATGAAATTTGGCATAAAGATTGTACAGGAAAAAGTACAGAAAGCTATCATTTATTATAATGAGGCATTAGAAATGCGTAAATTTGATAAAATAATTGTAAGTAGGTACGTACACCTTGCTTAGGCAACGCGTGTTTAACGCATCAAAGCAAATTTTTAATGTTTATTTCAAAAAACATATGACATTTAAGAGTGACAGAAAATGGAAGTTTTAATAAAGTTTGAAAGTTGTTATATAAATTTCTCAAAGCAATAAAATAAATTGATAATTTTGTTATTTAAAAAGGATAATTAAAAAGCGTTAATGTGCAGTTCAAGGGGGTCTTAAACAATTGATTCATAATCATAAATACTGCTTCAAGTCCCTCTCAGTGCACTGAGTCTGCTTTCTTCCCATATCATTTTCGTGTAGATACATACGTATATGTAAATCGTCCTTTCTTTGCCACATCACCGTTACTTCATCTGAAATTCATTTATTATTTTTTTTCTTTCTTAAATATTATAAACACATTATTTTTTTTCTTAAATATTATAAACACATTTTAGTTATAAAATTGTAAATAAATTTAATGACTCATATAATAAAGTGTAAGTGATCTCATACTCTATATACTTCCCACACTTAAAGCCACATGTTCCTTTAAAAACGGTACGCCTTAACGGATTTAAACATTCTGACGTTTAACGGATAATTAGAATTAAATATTAAATTATGGTTTAATTGCATTTAAATATATTTATGAGTGATTCATAATTTAGAGTTTATAAATATTATTTAGTTTATTTGTTTCATTCCTAAGTGTCTGATCGTAAAGATGGTAATTGAAGATTCGATTCCCACTTAGCGAATATACTTTAAATACTTTCATTTTCAAAATATTTTCATTTGGAAAGTGAAAAACGGAGTGTCTTGACACTATGTTCATGTTCTCTTTCTTTAACACCTACTCATTTTATTATTATATTTTTTTTATTTATTAAGATTCATCATGATAATTACATCGAACAAGCAAGAGTACAAATTAGAAACTTACGACCTAAATGCATTATCTTTTTAGACGAATACAACATGCATAAAATTCTGTAAAATGTATTTCATATCCTAAAAAGTCAGCTTTTTCAAATAAATACAAATTTGAAACATCATACTATTAACAAAATTTCTCCATACATACATACGTTCTAAAATGTTATTAAAATTATGAAGTAACTCAGTTTATTATAACCAAAATTACATACATTTGTTTCTACAATAAAAATTTAATATAATGGCAGTTGCAAAAATAAGATTTCTCTAAGATATAAAATAAAATTAATATCTCTATGGTATTTCGTAACTGCACTAACGAACGCGATGTGCGAATCGGTCCACATAGAGTGACGGTGACGTAAGCGGTTCACACTCTCACCCTACTTTGAAAGTGTTACTCTATACTAGTTGATGTTACCTACTTTGTTTGTTTGGATGTTTTGTTTTATTAATTCCTTTTATAACTGTTAATTTCCTTGTCGAATTTTTGTCTGAAGTCTTGCGTGTTAAGTGGCGGAATTTAACGCCGCGTTTTAATCGCGTGAAAAATAAAGTATTCTTGGACAGGTTTTAGCAGGGTTCTCTGACTAGTGGTGTATGTATGTAAAAGAGTGAAGCTGTAAAAAAAATACTGTAAACTCAATATAACTGCTTGAAACGCGATGGATTTAGGTTCGATCCTCTCTAGACAGAAAGATTGTATTTAAATTATGATCATTTCCTCTCTCCGTTACACAATGCGGCGTTGAGTTGCGTTATTCAACATATATGGTTTCAAATTTGGGTTAAAAGTAAACAATGACTATTTTCATACTACATTCACACTACCTGTCCTCTTATGGGGAAAGAACATAGCGCTGCCAATACCTTTTGATAGAAACCAGTGATCTATATTTTAAATTTCTATTTTCCGTAGTTTCAAATGAAAACAATCAACTATTCTTTCTATATATCTCATTATTTCTACGCTCTCATAGAAAATTTGGGAAATTCTTGTCCTTTACTTCCCTACAACCAGGGAACCTTAATGCCAAATTTTGAGACTTAATAACTTACACTGTTTTTTGTCTGTCAGTCACTTAATGAGCTACGGAAGATTTTTATATACATATATTAAATTGATGATTGCCTTAAAGACTATAATACTTCGAGTTATAAATAAAGAAACATAGTAATTTTTGTAAATTACTTATATCTATTTAATGATGCGTTTCACCTTTGCTCTTTAATGGCTGACATTTTAGTTAATTTTCTTTTGGCATATTTTTGCAACAGAATACTTTATTAAAGTATTAGAATTTGCTAAAGAAAGTATCTAAATGACTAAAAAGTATCATTTTTTTTAGCTTCACGCTGTATCCCGCACACAGCAGGGTAGGCAGAGGAAACCTAGTGTTAAGACATTCCGTTCCCCATTTTCCGCCCAATTCGGAGGCTTGCGTCTTAAGTGGCGGAAGTGGAGTTGCGCATTATCGCCGCGCTTTACCTCGACACCAGAGCGAAGAAAATGGAAATATAATTTCCACTCCTCGAGTGGGAATCGAACCCACAACCAGTCGTTTACAGTCACACGCTTGTGCCACTGGGCCACGACTGGCCACTATACTATACTATACATAGAAAAGTATCATTTTTTTACGATATTAAGGCAATTGTCTTTATGGTTAGATGGCGGAGAACGGAATATCTTGACACTAGCTTCTCTATGACTACCGGTTTTGCGGGAAAAAGCGGCTTTTTATGTATGTTATACATTCAGATCCAATATTAGGAATTTTCATTCACAATATTAACCTAAAGTCATATTTAAATATGTATAATATTATGTATACTTATTTAAATTAAATAGCTCTTATAATAATAAAAAAACGATTCCGTCAACATGTTGGTTCGACAAAGGTTAATGGACTTTCAAAAAAACATAACCTCTATTGTCACGTGTTGCTCATTATTATTATCCTTTGGTACTGCTTAAATTAGGTCTTTGCTCTCTTACGGGAAAATATCTGAGACATATGTTTGAAAGCATCTTCTTAGCTATATAATTAGGGTTATCAATTTCGATTTAATCTTCTACCATCAAATAATTCATAATTTACTTAGTGGTAGGAGATTCGTTCTTCGACTGACTCACGGTCACTATTATGTCAAAAGCGAACCGCCAAATATCTGATGATGTGTTTCGGTTCGATGACATGTAAGCCAGCTCTCTCTATTCCCACCATCCTTATCATTCTTCCTCTCCTTCCCTTCTTCACCCCAAAGGCCGGCAACGCATCCACAACTTTTCTAATATTGCAGATGTCGATGGACGACGGTAGCCACTTACCATTATGTCCTTCTACTCGCTTGCCTGCTTTTATGAATAAAAAAATAGCTTAATTGACCAGATCACTTTCAAATCAAACAAGTGCAGCTTCAAATCCTAGTATATTCAATTTAATAACTTAATGTGTCAATTTATCACTAGTTTATTCTATAAACATTTAATAATATGATGTTTATTACATCATCACGTAAGAGATTTATGATTTAGTTACTTCCTGAGTGATTAAAACTTCTATTTAAATTTGACTCTCGGCTTGAATTTAATACTTATTATTATCAATAAATAATTGTGAAACGTAGTTATCATTAGTAGTAAAGAAACCTGTAAGTTGTAAATAACTAAGTAGACCAGATCAACTAAAACCGTTAAAATAATACTTGCTCCAATTACAAATTGTAAAGTATGTGTTAAATGCAAGTGAAAATATATTTTATTGACTTCAATTACGCCGAACTTATTTTATGATCAATTAAAATACAAGTTTGATGGGACAGCCCTAGATTTTGACGTTCACAGCATCCGTGTTTTTTTTTTTCATTCATTTGCCGCTTTTTTCTTAATCTAGGTCTAGATAGGACTTAGTGATAAGACACTCCATTCTTAATTTTTCGTAAATTTATAGAGATCGTGTCTATCAGAATTAAGATAAATGTCTCATTTCCTGATAGTTAAAGAGAATCTTATATCAAGATACTCCGTTTTTACTCTCCTCTAGAAATCAAAACATTTTGGGTTGAACATAGTATGTCGTGGCGGAACTCAACACCGCGCTTAGTCTTAGGTACCAGAGCATATAAATGAAAATAAATTAAACATAATAATCCTTCCAAGAGGAAATCAAACCCCTAACAATTTACAAATCGTTTACAGTCAGGCGCCGTACCACTACGAAACGACGGCCTGAGAAATATATATGCTTTTTTTTTCAATGAAACATTACCCTGAACGGGATTGAACCCGCAACTGTCTTGAATACATTCAAACGTTTCTCACTTTGCCACGATGGTATCAAACTTCCGTGTTTTAATTATATCTCCATATGTATGGGAAGAAGGGCGGATGCATTCTCACATCACATTATGTTAATAACATTGTCAAAGCTCATTCCTAAGCTTTTCTAATACAAACTTTGTGCTTATTCTGCATAAATAATGTAAATTAACTAATATAGAGGTGAAGAGACCGTCGTGGTGCAGTAAGACGTCGTATGACTGTGATGCAATGGTTGCGGGCACGATTCCCATTGGGGGAAACGATTCTTTTTAAAATTTGTTGTTTTTATTCTGGTACCAAAGAAAAAAATCTTGAATCACAAATGTCTTGAATTCATGCGGAACGTGAAGGACGGAGTGTCTTAACACTAGATTCTCTCTGACAGGATAGTCAGCCTATGCAGGAAAAAGAGCGAAGCTGTAAAAAAACTAATACTCATTGATGTTGCCATCAAATTCATAATTTTTATTCAATTTCGATATTTACTTAACAAACATATATTTGTGAGTGGTTTTAGTTTGTGTTTGAATAATTTAAATGAAATAATCTTAAAAAATATATATTTTTCGTAACTTATAATACTGAAGTGACATACATATGAAATAGAGGTGATTAATATGTATATGTTGATTGATAGCCATATATTGTCTTATTGCAACTTAATTAAAAATATACACTGTACAAGAGAAATAAAGACTTAGATTCAATTCTATATTATCTCGATCATCTAATTGTTTAAACAAATTAATATTTATTTAATTTATGAAGAGATTATGTATATGGTCACCATAAATATATTTTACCAATGTTAAAAATGACATATTTACTTCACTCTCTGCCCGAAATTGAAACATAGCACGTTCAATAACGGAACTTAACGCCGCACTTTATCCTAAAAAAGAGGAAAATGAAAAATAATTACTAAAATAATTCTTTCAAATGAGAATCAAACCTACAACCAATCCCACCGCTTTTTTTTTTTTTTTATAAAAAAGGACAAGGCAAACGAGCGTTCGGGTCACTTGATGATAGGTGAACACCAACGCCCACGGCCCCGTGCAACACCAGAGGAGCTACAGGGACGTTGCCGGCCTTTGAGGTGGAGGTAAGCGCGCCTTTTGAAGGTACCCATGTCGTATCGACCTGGAAACACCGCCGCTGGTAAGCCATTCCACAGTTGAGTGGCGTGTGGAAGGAAATGACGTCGAAACCGCACAGTACTGGAGTGCCAGGTATCCAGGTGGTGAGGATGATATTTCAACCTGGCACGTACTGTGCGGTTGGAGAATTCAGCGGCAGGTATCAGGTCAAACAGTTCTCCAGAACACTCCCCGTGATACATGCGATAGAGAACGCATAACGAGGACACGTCTCTACGCAACGCCAAAGTGTCAAGCCCAGCACAGATTCTTGGGTCCCTGATAATTCGAGTGGCTCTGCGCTGTATGCGATCAAATGGATCGAGCTGGTACTGGGGGGCACCGGCCCAGAGATGAGAACAGTACTCCATATGAGGCCGCACCTGGGCCCTATAAAGGGACAATCGGTGTTTGGGCGTGAAGTACTGTCTAGCTCTACCGATGACACCCAGCTTCCTCGAGGCCAACTTGGCCTTACTTTCCAAATGATCGCGATACTGGCACTCACTCGAAACTTTCAGGCCCAATATGCTGATACTGGGCGCGGCATGGAGGGGAGTGTTCTGGAAAAGTGGTGATAGGACAAATGGGGTTTTCTTAGTGGTCAACGCGCAAACTTGTGTCTTCTGGGGGTTGAATTGAACCAGGTTCCTTTCAGCCCATAAGGAGACATTCACGAGGGATGCCTCAACAGAAGACACAAGTTTTGTTCGGCTCTCGTCGACGTTTTCCCGAGAAAGACCTGCACGGCCGGTGTTTACGGCGTCCACCGTGCTGTCGTCCGCATAGCAATGAATGCTAGGGTCTTCTAACATGTCATTGATATGCAGAAGAAATAGCGTGGGGGACAGCACACAGCCCTGCGGGACGCCAGCGTTCACGGGCATAAAGTCAGAGCAAAAACCGTCGACAGCGACCTTGATGCTACGCCCAGTGAGAAAACTGGCGACCCACTTGCATAAGTTCTCGGGAAGCCCAAAAGATGGTAGTTTCGCTAGGAGCGCCCTATGCCACACACGATCGAAGGCTTTCGCCATGTCCAAACTAACTGCCAGGCCCTCTCCCTTGCTTTCAATAGCAGCAGCCCAGCGGTGCGTTAGGTAAACCAGAAGATCACCGGTTGAGCGACCATGGCGGAAGCCATATTGACGGTCGTTGATCAACTGGTGATCTTCTAGATAACCCAGAAGCTGGCTGTTTATGATGCTCTCCATTACTTTGGAAAGCAGGGAGGTGATGGCGATAGGCCTGTAGTTAGTCGGATCTGAGCCGTCGCCTTTCTTCGGGATCGGGTGAATAAGAGCGCTCCTCCACGAATCTGGGACTACGCCGGTTGAGTAAGAGAGCCGAAACAAACGCGTTAGCACCGGCGTCAACTCTGGAGCACATGTTCGGAGCACAATAGGAGAAATGCCATCCGGTCCACTCGCCTTTTGGATATCCAAGGAAAACAGAGCTCGACGAACAGCCTTTTGGCTAAACTTAACGTCAGGCATTGAGCTCTGGCACCGCGGGATGGTCGGCGGTGTAGTTCCTTGGTCATCCAAAGTCGAGTTCGAGGCGAAGAGAGCACCCAGGAGATCGGCTTTCTCCTTCGCCGTGTGGACCAGGATGTCATTCTCTGTGCGTAACGGTGGAAACGAAGGCTGGCTAAAGTTGCCAAGCACAGCCTTGGAGAGGGCCCAAAACTGCCGCGTTCCCGACGGGCACCTCTCAAGTTTCTCACCGATTTTGGTGATATGCTGGGACTTTGCTCTAGCAATTTGCCGCTTAAAGTACCTAGAGGATCGGTTGTACTTCCCTTTTAAAGCTTTCGCTTTCGGATCCTTAGCGACTAGTGCCGCGGCCCAGGCTTGATAAGCTTCGCGCTTGCCAAAGGCAGCTTGTTTGCAGGACTTACCAAACCAAGGCCGTGATTTGCCACCGATGGGCACTACAGAGCTAGGAATATAAAGTTCCATGCCCTGCAGAACCACGTCGGCGACAGCGGCGGCACAGACACTGGGATCATCAGAAGAGAAGCACACCGCCCCCCAGGGATAAGATGAGTAAAATGTACGCATCTCATCCCAATCTGCAGACTTGTAGTGCCAGACACGGCGAGTCGCGGGTGTTCTGCAACTGCTGCGTTTAATTGGCACCACACTCCGTACCAGGCAGTGATCAGAGGACCCTAAAGGGGCCTCGACTGATACCTGGTACTGTTCCGGATTTGAAGTCAGCAGAAGGTCCAATAAGGAGGCATTGTGGCTGTCCACGTCCGGGATTCGTGTAGGTGAATCAACCAATTGGGACAGTCCATTTGCTATAGCAAAGTCAAATGCAGCCCTCCCCGCGTGGTCGGTGGTGCGTGATCCTAGCCAATCGGCATTATGGGCGTTAAAATCACCAAGTATCACGACCTCAGCGGAGGGGATCTGTGAGAGCATATCATCAATGGCCGATTGCATATGCTCCATGAGTCGATCCGTTTCCGCGTTACCACTGTGGGACCTGTATAGGCATCCGTAGATGCGGACACGATCGTCGGAGTCCAGGCGAAGCCAGATGGTAGACAGGTCCCGACCTTCAAAGTTAGCAAGGCGACGAAAACTCAAATCCTCCCTTACGAATACAGCGACCCCGGCGTGAGGTAGAAAATGATGTTCTATTTTGTAGCCAGGGTAGTGGAGGTAGGCTGTATCGCTCGGTCGGGTAATCTGAGTTTCCGTCAAAAATAACAAGGCCGGCCGTGCCGTCTCAAGGTGGTGGTGAACGGCATTCAGGTTGGAATGTAGGCCCCTGATGTTACAAAAATCCACATTGAGCGTGGTGGGGGTTGCCGTGGAGCGTACGCCTCGTTTGCCTTGTATGTGTTCGTAGCGCGGTTCTGTGCCCTCCCCAGAATTCGACGGGCGGCCTGAGTTTAAAGACTCAGGGAGGGATTCTCCAGCATCGGTGATGTTGGTACCCTCCTGGGGTAGATCCTCTTTCAGTACCGCTGTCATGATGGGGGGGGGGGGGATAGTTGGGCTCCGGTGCCCGGCATCACCTGGTGCGAAACGCAGTGGCATAGAGCCACTGCTTAACGCCGGTTTCAGATGCCGGGGGTGGTGGTAGTCCGGTCGAGTCGGCCCATGCGAGTTACCATTACTGGCAACTAGACTCTACCACTCGTATTTTAGTCGCCTCTTACGACACCTCCAATACCAGGGTGATCCTATTCTAAGCCGGGATCACACGGCTGAATATATTTTTGAAAAACATCATAAAATACACATGCACGATATTAATACGTCTGCTTTATGTTGACGTCACAATTTTTTCTCCTCGACGATAGATTTAAATGTTTTCCCATAAACACATGTGCGTGGGAACGGAGGGGCTAATGAAGGTAACGAGTTGTACTCGCTAATCGTACTCGTATGTGTACCTACTGTACTCCGTTGTATGGCAAATGAAATTTCGAAACAGTATCTGTTTATTTTGAATTTTCTTTGTGTTTCTTTGTATTGGAGTTCAATTTTTGAATATGTATTGGAAATAGCTGTAATTAATGTATTTGATTTTATAGTGTGTATGTATATGGGGATCATATATGGGACCGTCGTGGCGTCTAAGTAAATATGATTGGTTGTGGGTACGATTACTATTCCGGGGAGTGATTATATTTTAAAATATTTTCATTTTTCCATTCTGGTAAGGCATAACACAGCGTTAAGTTTCGTCCCTCAACACGCATTGTTTCGAATTCGAGAGGAAAAAGGAGATTAGGGTGTCACTGGCTTTTTTGACTTTAATATACGGGCAAAGATGTAAAGCTCAAAAAAACCATATTAAAATAAAAAAAAAGATTTACAGCTCTTTTTAGCAGTGTTAAGGTATGATATGTTGTTTATAATAGGGTTGCTCTTGTTTTTTAATAGGTAATACTATTGTTTATATTTTTTAAGCTTCAATTTTTCCCGTATAGCAGAACGGAAATAAGAACCAAGTATTAAGTTAAATACTCAGTTGTCCACCTTCCGCCCGATTTCGAGACATTATGTATTGACTAGCGCAACTAAACGCCGTGTCCTATTTACCTTAATACTTTCATTAATTATTTTATTAATCCAAGCTTATTTTTCACAGGATATCGCGGACAGAACTGCGAGATAGACATAGACGACTGTCCCAGCCACCTCTGTCAGAACGGAGCCACCTGTGTCGACGGTCTCAATTCCTACACTTGCGAGTGTCCTCCTACTTACACTGGCACGCTGTGTGAAACAGATGTCGATGAATGCGCTTTAAGGTGAGTTATTGTTTTTATATATATAAATAGCTTTAGCCCGCGATTTTGTCTGCGTAGAAATGATTGTATCTGTTGATTGTTCCAATTTTGTTGAAGTAATGCTTATATTTGAATAAATGAAAGTCATATTTGAATTCAAAATATCGTATTAATGTGATATTCAAATAAACAAGTAAATAAGTAAACTCTTGCAAGCACTTTTGAATTGTCGAATAAAGCTGAAAAACACATTTAGAATTTAGAATCAAAATCTCTCTACAGAGATGCTAACAACAAAAATAAGTTGTAATAAAGCGTATAAGAATTTCGACGCAGCTGGTAGTAGGACACTTGGTTTAGTGGTGAAAGCGTCTGGACGGTATTCAGGAGGCGTGGGTTGGAATCTCGCTGCGTCCAATTTTTTATACGTTTTTTAAATGTATTTTTCAATTTTCCCAAGTGTGGAATGACACTTTAAAAATGTTTAATAGCAGAATCTAAAGCTACCACCAGCTCGATATGGAGTTCTGCTCAGAGAAGTCTGTACAAAACTGAAAATTTGCTCTTTTCACAATATATATAAAAGTTACAATTTTACTATTTAATATAATACATATAAAGATAATTGATCTGATACTTGATCTGACAAGATAAAGTGCAGAGCAGAGTTCCGCCAAATGCGCAATGTCAAGAGCTTAGGTGAAAAGTGGAGAACAGAGGGTTATGACACTAGGTTCTATCTGCCAATTTATACGTGATAAATCGTGAAGTTATTTAGCAACTATAGTTAAAACACTTAGCGCATAATACTCAGCTAATTGATGACAAAAAGTTCTGTCAAACATGAAAGTATGAGAGCGATGAATAAAAACAATCACGTACTAAATGTCAATTAAATGATAATATGGGGCAAATAAAAAGTTACTTCAATAATTATATTAAATGAGTCAATTATGGGTTTTTGAGATCTGTCGATGTGATCTGTTGAAATTGTATTAATTGGGAGTACTGGTTCGAGTCCCATGTGAGGTAAATGTAAGTGCTATATAGATTATCTAATCAATTTAATAATACATATAAATAAACACTTAAAATTAATATTTGACGTAGAAATAAAGGTACTAATAATGTACGTATTAAAATACTAATATAGTATTTATTACGTAAAAAGTCCTATGAGAACACAGTAGTGTAAAATTTGGTATAAGCTAAGTTTAAATCGAGAAAAAGTGCAGAAAAACAAATACCTTTTTATAATAATGCAGTATAAGTATCTTATATTCATAAGAAAAATAAAACATAATGTATAAGATATACACTTTTGTATAAATTGCCATAGATATTGCTTTAATAACGTAATATTTAAATTAATAATTTTTCACATTAGTAACTTTACTAATAATAAATAGCTTAAGGAAACTTACTTATTTCTATAAAAGTTATATTAAATGCAATAATAAATTATCTCTTAATAAATAGAAAGTGAGACTAAGTAATATAGATATACTAAGTTCTCATGCAAAACTGCAGGAGATGTGTCATTATACACAAAAAAAAAATTGAATTCATTAGTCAACTTCCTTACAAATCTATGAGCGATTTAATTAAAAATTGAGGATATGTATTGAAAATGTAGTATCAAAAACATTTGAACATGTGAATCTGCAGTTTCTCAAGCACAGACAGCGGAACGTAGAAACAAGTTTTACTGACATACATACACGCGTCTTCAATCAACTCTGTTAATTTCGACTTAGTACGTTATAATTATTGCTTTTAGTACATTTTTTTCTAATTTAAATGGTATGATTGGTTTTATATACTTATGGATAAAATTTGTGGATGGGTAATAAAAGATCTATAGATCATTAGAGCGAGATAGAGATTATTTTTGTTAATTGTGAAATCGTTGATTTCACGCGGAAAGTCATGAGCGGAGTGTTTTGACACTAGTTTTTCTCTGAGTACTTCTTGTTTGTGGGAGAAGACGTGAAATTGTAAAGCTTGAAAACAATATCTAAATACGCATATATTTTGATTATCTTCACCTATTATCTCCATTTCATAGTATAGGCGGGGAATATATAATGAAAGATTTCTCGTTCCCATTTTCAATTTTCATTTTATATAATAAGATCAGGAAAATGAATTTATTTTATAACATTTATGTTTTGACTATTTTTGTTAGTGACTTGTAAACAGTCTTATAATCAGGCGCTACTCAACTTTGCTACGTCGGTTTCAAAAGCACAACTTTCTTTATTCATATTTTATTTAAATTTAACATTATTATCAATATTAGTTATCATATTTACGTTAATAAAAATATTTTTCTTCCGTTCATTTGAACTGTCAAATCAGTTATTCTACATCTCGTTAAAGTTTCAAAATCCGATAGCGACGTCGTACTTTTTGATACACAATAACAGTCTCAACTGCACAATTATAAAGATTATAATGCTATAAATTGGACAAAATTGTCGAACCGCACTTAACCGCTGCGAGTTCTTTCTCCGCTCTTATTTCACTGAATGCTTCCAACGAAATTAGTTTTGAAGGATTTTCTACCTTATTCCTTAGATATACAGTTAGTTTTCGTCTTCTAAGTTTCTCAAGTGGATAATGTTATCCTATCCGGCCCGCTGGTACGTAAAACGTTACAGATAAATGCGTGCGCAATATCGAGTTACAAAAACTTTTTGGCCTTTTTTTCTTCTTTTTCCTGGTATCCATCCATCCAGGTGTAAAGATTTGGAGAATTTCCAAAAGTTACAGCAGTCGAAGTGTTGGTATGTTTATTAGATTAGAATCATCGTCAATATCTGAGGTTCTATAGCGGAGTAACAATTAAATTTTTATGGTTCCCTATTTATTGAAGATCTGAACATCGTAAACGTTTTAGTGTTTTATAACAGCGACATAAATTGATTTTATCAAGCGATACCTTTAGTCAAATATACTAAAGCGTTAAAAGTGGAGATGAAAAAGCTAAAATTAATAATAATAACGTTTTATTGTGAGTTTTTATGGTGTATAACAATTTTGGGTGAATTCCAGAGTTAATTATGATAGTTAATGAAATAATCAATGAAAACTTAAACAAAACTTTAAATCAGTAAGACAACAGCTCAACAGCTAATTGACCATACTTTATTAAAATTAAAAAAAGATAATTTATTAGTCAATTATTATTCTTTGAGACGTAATTAAACTCTCAGTAGCCGTGTTGTTTTATTCATGATTCACACCAAAGTGCAAGAACAAACAAATAGATCCTGTAGAAGCAATTAAAACCCTTGAAACGAATCCGGTATCAGAAACACTATAACAAACATTCCCCAAATATCGACACTGAGAAAGTGGTTATGTATATTCATGAGCGACACTTCACCGCCGACACTCAATTATTAATTGTCCAAATCGGTACGCGTCTTGAACATAATTACGTAACGGAAGGCTTAATAGAAATAAACGAGTAGCCGAAAGCTAAAATTTTGATAAGGGGATTTTTGATGTCGAACACAGAAGCTGACGATGTAAATTAGATTGGTTGTACTGTTAAGATGATATTTAAAGCTTAGTTGAACTGCTTGAAGATAATTGGAAACGTAATGTAGATGAGATTATTAGGAGAGACAGATATTTCTTTAATGGTGAAAATTAAATGTGATATTGTTAATATTTGGGATCGGTTAATTATATTGCTTAAAAAGGCTTTAGTATATAAAAACCTAATATATCAATTTTATATTTAAACATCATGTACATAAATTCAATTTATGTCTACCAAAATTAATGGGATTGTATCAAAGTAGGTAATATTCTGCTAATATATAATTGTCCAATTTTTGCATTGAATTGGTTTTTCGGCCTAATATATTTACAAAAGGAATGTATGTGTATCTTATTCTTTCTACCTAACAAGTAATATGTGGAGATAAAAGATATTCTAATACAAAGGTATAAAAGTGCGACATCAATTAATACGACCATTACTTATATCATTATCTTAGTTCATTAAAATGTTTTATTTAAAACAATTTCTATCAGCACGTGGATGACATGTAAAAGCTCCATTACCGGTATTCCTTAGTGATCATTTGTTACTGACAGCGGTAGCCCATCGGTATTCAAATTGGTGTTATCTCTTACACATTAATCATGGTCATCTATAGTCGGCGAATCATTTGAAGATTGTTCCTTATTGAAATAGATGCAAAATGTATGTAGATATATAGTGCTTTGAGTATATATTTTAGGTGTTGTTTGGTGTGATTAATAATTTTCAAAAGTGCGGATCCAAATCTTATTTGAAGAATTGTTTGTCTGCCTTTCATGTGTTTTGCCTATGATATGTAAAGTGACAAAAAGTAAATAGTTTAAGAGTTCTGTAAATATAGTGAATATAACTGATTGTCCAATATAAGTGTAGGATAGTATGTTAGAATAGGTCTTTTAGTTCAATCACAATGACTTATAGTATATGTTAAATATGTTTTTTTATAAAATGTAAATAATACAGCAGCTGTGCACATAAGTATCGTTATTCTAATGCATTATTATAAAAATAATCGTTCTGCGCCTAAATTAAATTAAATTAAATAATGTAAACTTTCCTTTTAAACTTTAATTATAACAATGTTTATATTCCTATGTCTGTATAGTTTTCTTAAAAAAGATTTCCAAAGCTTCACATATTGATATATAATATGTCTACACATCTATCGTGACAACAAATGCTTTCATGAAATTCAAACTTTCTGTATTAAGCCATCGTAAATTTAATTCAAGATTGTCAGACGCTGGAGATGCTAGGAATTATTCATTTATGGACACACCTTCTTACCTTATGTGGACTACATAAGATATTGTGATACCTTGTACTCGTTTTGGTGAAATTTATTAGACTGAAACGTGGATGTTACTTGTCAGTGAGACAAGTAGTCTATCTTTTGATTTCAGTATTTGTGTTCATATGGGAAGCAAGTTAATCAGAAATTTATTAAAATGTATAATACTAATATCAAAAAGAGGTAAAGTTTGTAAAATAATGAACTGATCGTAATTTTTTTTTCACTTTAGGAGTAAAGCACTCTTATAGGCTATATTTTATATAGAGAATTCAGAGAATGCCAAAGGAGCTCAAATATGATAAAAACGTTGCAGACCACGAGGCGAAACCGCTAGCGGGTTGCTAATATTAAATAATTTGGCTAACTACGTAATGTAATTCAATTTATTATTTATAAAAATAATTAATAAAACGTTTCTTAAATGCCTAGTCTGAATTTAAGGAGTACTGATACAGCATTCATTTTTTATCAACAATAAAGAGTTACATTTTAATGCAATCTCCTTTAATGAACATCCGGTGCATTTAACCTCAAATTTAAGATAAAATCTCAAAAAAGCTACCCAGTTTACAAAATTAAGTAAATCGTTTGCTGTTGTATAAACATACATTATGAGTGATACAAAGTAATAAATTACCAAGCTCTGACTTATGATGGTTACAATTAATTGTAGATGATTGGCCAACTTTGTAGGTAAACGCTGTTTATTATAAACACAATTACGTGTTTACAACAGTTTAAATTCAAATTGTAACTTGTTTTAACCTTTGACTAACAATTATTTAATGCATTTCAACACTTAACTAAGAAATTAGTGGCCAGTCGTGGCCCAGTGGCACAAGCGTGTGACTGTAAACGACTGGTTGTGGATTCGATTCCCACTCGAAGAGTGGAAATTATATTTCCATTTTCTTCGCTCTGGTGTCGAGGTAAAGCGCGGCGTTAATGCGCAACTCCACTTCCGCCACTTAACACGCAAGCCTCCGAATTCGGCGGAAAGTGGGGAACGGAGTGTCTTAACACTAGGTTCCTTCTGCCTACCCTGCTGTGTGCGGAGTACAGCGTGAAGCTAAAAAAAAAATTAAATTGTAACTTGTTTTAACCTTTGATTCACAACGACTTAATGCATTTCGACACTTAACTAAGAAATTCTGCTTATGCTTCAGTATTTTTGGTTTGGTATCTCGATGGTAGGGAAAATTTGTGATATTCGATTCTCTAATGAATAGAAAGAACATTGGGTGGCGATATCCAACGGTACGTATTAGCTTCAAGTGTATAGAAATAAATCAATTACTTCATGTTATAGTATGTTGCATACTATTTTGATTTTTAGATTTACTATCTGTTTACTCCTTTAGGCATAAAGCTTGAAGCTCAAAACAATAAACTTTCAACTTATTCTATAACGCGTAAAGCTTCCTAAACCTAATCTTTCCACATAAATGATTACTCAACTATTATTTTAAATTAAAATGATTTTATCATATAAAAAAATGATTAAAGTGAATGTAATAGGAAAGCAAGAGCTAAGTTTTAGCTCGAAACGACGTATGATTAACGATGATGACTGCGATGGCAAATGCCTTCCGTGTCGAGGTCAGTGCCACTGGGCTTTATTGCACCCAGCTTATTTCAAAGTGACTTTTTGTATTTTCACATATTTCTTGTGTTTTATTGGGTAGACGAAGTAAGTGGTAAATCAGTTTGTTCTTCATATTACTACAGGTTACATATACATATATATTGAAGAGGCGTTGCGTGTAGAGTGGTAAAATTTTCTAAAATATTTTTTTTTTGTCTCACGCTGTATCTCGCACACAGCAGGGTACCTAATGGATGAACCTAATGATAAGACACTTCGTTTCCCACTTTCCACCGAATTTGGAGATATTGTGTGTTAAGTGGCGGAAATTAACGCCGCCCTTTGCCTCTAGACACTTTTCTAAGTTTCTAAAATATAAATATTTCTTATTGCCCTAGTGTAATTGGATCGTTTCTTACTATGACGCAACATGTTGTGGGTTCGATCCCCACACGTGGCTATGATTATTGTTCATATACATATTTTTATCTTCTCGTTCTGGTAACTGTTTCTCGAAATCTCGAATTAAATTGTCTCGAAAATGAAGAACGGAGGGCTTTGACACTAAGTCATCTGACTATTCTATTATGCAGAGAAAAGTATGAAGCTGTAGGAAAATAATCATTCTTCAAAAGACATTCAGCAACTATCTTTGATTCTACAACCTGAGTACGCCATTATTGCAAAAATTTCAATAAACTTATTTAGTTTTTACATGTTGTTCTAAGCTCATACTATAATTATTATGTAGTAAAGTTACGTTTTTCACATGACATCTAGTAGTTTATAATTTGATACGGAGTTATTATGGACAAGTAATCGTTTATGAGGACAAAAATAATTATTTAAAAGCCTAAAGGACGTAGGTTAAATTAATTCGATTATGTTGTTTATGAATTATAAATATAGCCTAATAATGATGGCCGACAGTAGTCTATTGTTATATCTTTGAAAAAATGTATAACTACTTTACCACAAAATAATAATTATTTTTTAATTAAATATAATTATTACGAAGGGAACTCCGGGAAAGTTAATAAAAAGAAATACGATAGAAGATAAGAGATTTTTTTAATAATTTTTACTGAAATGTGTTTTTAATTAAACTCAGCATGCACTCAGCTTGAATTGAATTGAAGAAATGATTTATTTGACAAAAAAGTAATAAAAGACTAATAATTTTTGAGTCGTTTTACATTTTTTAAAACAAATTTTAAGTTATTATAAACAATGTGTGCTTTTTATAAAATTGGTTATAATTTTTAATATTTTTAACCAAAAAAAATATAAGTTTAAAAAAAACCTTTTCAATTTTCCTAAGTGTGGAATAACACTTTAAAAATGTTTAAAAGAATACAAGTTTTACCCAAAATAATAATATATTGATAAAATAATAATAATATTTATAAGAATACACGATAAACCTGGTGAAAAATATCATTTACAATATGTAAAAAGCACAAAAGCTAAATATTGTACAATGTACTTACATATTATATATATGTAGGTACTTTTAAAACCACACAATCGTCTATCACCTACGGCCCGTAGAGCTTTGGAGTGAAGAAATCGAAGCTTAAAGTCAGAATTTGATTTACAACTCATTTGAAAGTTGGAAATATTTATTGTCGTCGACGTGTAGACGAAATAAATCATTCAAATAGCAGGTCCTGATTGAAAGATTTTATTTTATTTTTAAATATCACACTCTTTGAGTAAACAAAAGGTACGAGAATAAGAATAAACTAAATTTAAAAAAACTTTTATGAAAAGAGTTTTACCTTACTTTAAACTACAAAAATAAGTTGTAATAAAGCGTATAAGAATTTCGACGCAGTAGATAGTAGAACGCATGGCTCATTGGTGAGAGCGCCTGGACGGTATTCAGGAAGCGCGGGTTCGAATCCAGCTGAGTTGAAATTTTTATACATTTTCTTAAAAATGTCTTTTTCAATTTTCCTAACTGTGGAATTACACTTTATAAATGTTTAAAGGTATTTTATACGTTTTTCTAAAATTTGTTTTTTACTTTTCTAAGTGGCCTAAAACACTTTTTTCTTTTCTTCACTTTTTTCACAAGTTTTTCTAGAGATCGGAGAGTTTCATTTCTCATATTGTCTCGTATAGTGATTCGTCACTGATTAGACTCTTTCTAAGTACTATTAAATAAAGCTATACAGTTAAAATTAAAAACAACATAACCGTTCTACGTATTAGTCTACTTACCTATGATAAGAATCTCGTATATAATAAATAATTTTAGCTTTATATCCATTTCAAATGTAACTGGCAATTTAACTGGTCTACCATCAGATACGAAGTGCGCAAGCACGCGCCCGAGGCACGCCCGTTCTAACTTAGCCTTTGAGGCCCTATTGTGAAACCGTGGTTTACTTTATCTGTGACCCTTTTGTTTAATACTATTCAAACAGCTGCACGCTTTATCCTGAATAGTAGAAGAGAATGTAGTGTCTTGACATTCCGTTCTCCGCTTTTCGGCTGAATTTGAAACTTAACGGAACGTAATTTGTTCGGTGGTGAATTAAGACGTCGCGCTTTGTATTACCAGAGCAAGGGAAATTAAAATATTTTTAATGCATATAACTATTCTTCTAAGTGAAAATACACTCCAGAACCAACCTCGTTTCCAGTCAAACGCCATGCCAACATTTTTAAATAATTGATTGCGGATTCAATTAATTAAAAAACAATATCAAATACTAAAATAATGAGGCCATATCTCACTTCGCTTCATTCAATAAATAAAAAAAAAAATGACTAATATAATGAGATCATGGCGCAGGGGCACAAGGTGTAACAGTAAACGCTGGTTGTGGGTTTGATTCCCGTTCGAGGAAATGAAATATATAATATTTTATTTCCTTTGATCTGGTGTCGAGGTTAAGCGTAGCGTTGAGTTTGGCTACTCTGGCTTTGGCTATGCCTTCAATATTCGTCGGAAAATGGAGAACAGAATCCTTAACATTAGGTTCCCTCTGCGTAACCTGCTGTGTCCCCACACATATATAAGGATAAAGCGAGACGCTAAAAAAAGGAAAAATATATAATCTATGTATTATATAATAAAACATATATATTTTTTCATCAACAGGCCATTAGTATGTCAAAACGGAGCGACGTGTACAAATTCAGTGGGAGGTTTCTCCTGCATCTGCGTGAACGGGTGGACCGGGCCGGAGTGTTCCGTCAACATCGACGACTGCGCCGGCGCTGCCTGTTTCAATGGAGCCACTTGCATAGATCGCGTTGGTGCCTTCTACTGTAAATGCACACCGGGGAAGACTGGTAAGTTGTATTGGTATTCTTTATCTTGCTTTGGAGGAATGCGAAATTGGATTAAATTTTTAAGAGTAAGTAAGTAAGTCTACAACTATTTGACACAAAACTATTTTTCATTTATATTCAGAAGTAGTTTCACTACATTACGATTATGCTATTTAATATGGGTCTCTTTGTGTTCAGATAAATTTCTATAATTTTTATTTTATGAGGCTGTAGGTTTTAGAAAGAAAACTATTTTTAACCGGATTAATCACGTAATACCAAAAGGTATTAAAGGAAATACATTTTTAGAAAACCCGACATTTCAAACATTTTGTAGTAGTAGTCCGTGGTCACAGACCTGTACGTGATTGACCCCGTTGAAAATTGTTTTATTTGAAAATGAAAATAAAAATCTGAAATAATCAATGAAATGCATATTCCTTCAGAAATGTCTAAGATAATTTATGTAAAAAATACATCTTATTTTCACATACTTAGTATTAATTTTTTTACTCTCTCTCTCTAACAGGTCTTCTCTGTCACTTGGACGACGCGTGCACATCGAACCCGTGTCACGCAGACGCTATATGCGACACCAGCCCTATCAACGGCTCCTACACTTGTTCCTGTGCTTCCGGGTACAAGGGGCTGGACTGTTCCGAAGATATCAATGAATGTGAACAGGGTAAGTTTGTAATATTACCAAATAACAGGGTACTCAGCATGAACTTAGTGTCAAGACACTTCGTTTTCATTTTCCGATTCAGATGTTGTGTATTGAGTGGCCGAACTTATTTCCACTCTTTATTGTACCAGAGAGGAGAAATGTAAATAATTTGAATATAATGATTGTGTGTGACAGTCGATGTCAAGAAACATGTAATATTGAATTGTAAATGAATATTTTCTTATTAAATTATTATATTAAACTAAGATTTTATTTAAATAAAAGAGTGACATTTGTAACTAAATGTTAATACGAATTTATACAAATAATTGTACAGAAACAGCTCGAAGAAAAATATCTTATCATACTTGAATTAACGTCCTAGACTTATGACTGTGAATTCTAAATTTCTCAATTATACACAATTATACATTCTAAAAAAAATAGATATAATTTATAAAATCCAGTTCTTGTTGTGATGCCAAATGCTTTTCGATATCCTAAAGCCATTTTCAGACTTTAATTTTCAACGAGTTTGGCACAATATCATACAAATATTTTTAATTTCCTCTCTTCATCAGGTTCTCCCTGTGAACACGATGGCATCTGCGTGAACACTCCAGGCTCCTTCGCCTGCAACTGCTCAGTTGGTTTCACCGGACCAAGGTGTGAGACTAACGTCAACGAATGCGAGAGTCATCCTTGTAGGAACGATGGCTCCTGCTTGGATGATCCTGGCACCTTCCGATGCGTTTGTATGCCTGGTAAGTTTATTTTTTCTTTTAGATATATTATTGCGTTTAGTGGAAAATATTTAGTTTAAAAAGTATATTTTTTAATTTAATAATGAAGTTTTGCGTTGTAATATGTTTATTTCAATATAATTTGGGCATTTTTTAATTCCTGACGTTAAAAGCCCCTCTTTGATATAAATTTGAACGTCTGTGTAAATTCGTAGCTATCGACCATAAACCGTTATTTTCAAGTAC
The DNA here is from genome assembly GCA_019049465.1 of Dryas iulia moderata. NCBI lineage: Eukaryota > Metazoa > Arthropoda > Insecta > Lepidoptera > Nymphalidae > Dryas > Dryas iulia. The sequence goes on from CM032417.1 coordinate 14,103,846, forward strand.
TTAACATGTTTCTAAGCTGTCTTTACAATTGTGTACTACTTACTAACAATTTATAAGTATGTTTTTACGTATAAAAAAGCTTTTTTAAAATGTTCTTCTTAATTTGTTGTTCTTATAATTCTTTCTACATTAAATTTTGAGTTGTGCAAGACAAAAACTAGATATTTAGCGACATATCATTTTATTTACGGTATTTAAACATTCTCCCATTACGTAAGATATGGACCCCCAAGTAATAAAAGGTCTAAAACAAATTACAATAACACTATAGGCGACAAATTACGTACAAGAAATAAGATAATCTTATAAATTCAATGGTTCAACAACTTGATTTCTATAACGGTACTCTCTGTACGATACAATTTGCTTCTCAGTTGACAGCCCTGATCGCTGGATGTTTATCATTAGACAAAGTGTGATGGGCGAAAGGATGGATAGAAAAACGTACTTTTAAATATATATTTATATATATTTTTTTAATATCCATACTTACATTATATATGCGAAAGTCTGTATGTTTGTCTGTCACGCTTTCACGGCTGATCTACCGGTCCGATTTGGATGAAATTTAGAATGAAAGTAGTAAAAGTGACTGGGTCTAACATAGGCTACTTATTTTTTCAAAAATCAACCTCTGAAGGGTTGAAATAGGGGATGAAAGTTTATATGAAAAATCTAAACCGCTTGACCAATTGTAACGAATTTTGCCATAAATATAGTTGATAATCTAAGCTTAAACATAGGCTACTTTATGTTTTAAAAATGCGCCCCCGAGGGTTGCAATATAACGAAATATTTCACACGGCGAAGCCGCGAGCGGGCCGCTGGTGTGCTTATATGTAAGTCATTTTTTGGCGAAATATGTTAAGCAATTGTTGAATTTCTCAGCAAGTCTTCTCAATAGAATTATCTTCTAAGTAGTTAATGTAGGACTTACATAATGGTACTGTGTTAATTGACCATTTAAAAGTTGCTTTTTTGAATATAAAATAAAATATTTTATTTTGATTTTCTTTTAAAATGTATGCTTATACGTGTTTGGTTGTGGGTTCGATTCCCACTAAGGTTATATTATAAATGATCTTCATTTTTCTGCTATGATAAGACTACGCATATATTACGCATTATTTTATTTATTATTTATTTTGTATATTTTAAGAGTTTTATAAATATTTATATAAATGTTTAAGTTAATGATATTTGTTAAGCGATTTTTTAAATTTTAAATTACAAATTTTTGTCTAGGCTTAATTTAATACGTGTTATGTTAATAAACAAACATATACACATTTAAATAGGCTTATTTTTAGTAAAATTTTCCACAATCTTTAATAAATTCGTCCTTCACATTGATCATTAATTAATGTTATTTTTGATACGTCTACTAATCCAATATTAATGTTAAACATATACTTTTGACATTTTCAAAGTTATTCACACACTTAGGAAATTGAAAAAGACATTTAGAATTAAAATTAAACATATATATTATACATGCATATAAATTAAAGAAAATACTTTTAATAAATACAGAGTATCTTGTCACTATCTATTAGCTAGCCTTAAAAGAAAATCAAAATATTTCGTATTTGAATGGGCACTTTCAAATCGTCAATTAATTTCAAAAATAAATATTGTCTGTTCTACACCGAACTCGAAAGAATGCGTTTAATTAATTTCTTTACAAATTCCACTAAAAACCACTAACAGCTAACTAAATACTAAAATGGGGCCCAGTCGTGGCACAGTGTAAGAACGTGCGACTGTAAACAACTGCTTGTGGATTCGATCCCACTCGAGGATGGATATATTTAATATTTTCATTTCCTTCGCTCTGGTATCAGAAGTAAAACGTGGCGTTAAGTTTCACTACTTAACACGCAATGCCTCAAAACTCGGCGGAAAGTGGGGAATGGAGTGTCTTAACACTACGTTCCCTTTGCCTGCCCTTCTGTGTGCAAGATACAGCGTGAAGCTAAAAAAAATACTAAATCATGTGAGATAGTACATCTATATATGTAAGGAAAAACAGAATTATTACATCTAGTTAGTTCTCTACTATAATTTTTTGCGAACCATACAATCAGTTCCCATGACGGCTGAGCTAGACGGAAGCTTGTAGACAATTTTACATAATAAAACACCTTATTAGAACGCAATAAGAACTCTTTATATATAATAATTTCTTCGCTACATATCAATTGAGTTCAAAATCACATTTAATTTGAATATGTAGCGGAAAATTTTATATGTATTTTAATTTTATGTTAATAATATTCATGTTAATTAATATATTGACTAGCGAATATAGGCATGTATGTATGTATGTATGATTTCTTGTAGTTATTTGCTTCTGAGTGTAGAAGCAACTTAAAATTTAGTTGTATTAAATGTATGGGGGCCAGTCGTGGCGCAGAGGCACAAAGTGTGCTTGTAAAGCGACTGGTTGTGGGCTCGATTACCACTCGAGGAGTGGAAATATTTATTCTTTCCATTTTCTTCGCTCTGGTGTCGAGGCAAAGCGCGGTGTTAAATTCCGACCACTTAACACGCTATCCCTCCGAATTCGGCGGTAAGTAGCAAACGGAGTGTCTTAACACTAGGTTCCCTCTGCCTACCCTGCTGTGTGCGGGATACAGCGTGAAGCTAAAAAAAATATATAAAAGTTCAATACGGTTTTATATATAAATTTATATTTTAGTCCTTAATAATTAGTTCTTTATATTTGCGGACTTAAACAAAACCGCGGGCGATAAGTAGTATTGTCTAATATCCTATAATATACTAATTAAAAATGTAATTATTTATTTCTACATGCCAGATTTATAAATATAATGTTTAATTATATATCCATACCAGCGGCCCGATCGCGGCTTCGCCGGATCGTAGATTTTTGAAAAATAAAGTAGCCTATGTTTAATCTTGGTTTATTTACTATATTTATGCCAAAATTCATTACAATTGGTCAAGCGGTTTAGATTTTTCATATAAATTTTCATCCCCTATTTCAACCCTTTAGAGGTAGATTTTTGGAAAAATAAGTAGCCTATGTTAGACTAAGTCACTTTTACTACTTTCATTCTAAATTTCATCCAAATCGGACCGGTAGTATAGCCGTGAAAGCGTGACAGACAAACACACAGACTTTCGCATTTATAAGTATGGATATTATTGATCCAACCACGAAGTAATTTTTAAAACATATTAAGTATGAAGTACCCACATGCCCATAACAGAATATTGTCAAGTACAAAACATGTCAGCGATGCATTGATGCGGATGGAGGCACTCATTGGAAAACATTAACCGATCAAATTGCGTATACACTATAACCCTTTATAAATAAGTATTGAATAGTCCTTTCTAATTTAGTCGCATTATAAATAACTTTGAGTTGTGTATAATACTGATAAATTAAGAATATCACGTTGAATTTTGGTTTATAAAAGTACGTTGTGACTAAATTAAGAGTAAATGAAGAAAGAAGAAAAATAAGTAACATTTATTTATATAAATGGTATGGTGAAATTACTAAGTGTTTCATGATATGACATAATAGATCTTGAGCTTATCATATTATACCTGTGATTATGGGTTCAAACCTGGTTGAGGAAATGCTTACATAGTTAGAGATAGTAGGTGCAGACGAAACGGATAGAAAATAAAATTTGCACTCACTTCGTCCTCCACTTTCAGTCCAAATCAGATGGTGGAAACTCAACGCCACACTCTATCTTGTCCTTAGACTGCAAAAATGAAAATAATTTTAATATTGAATACATTTAAATTATTTTCCTCGAGTGGGAATCAAACCCACAATTAGCGCATATACAATCTGTACTATATATGTAGGTCATATAGAAAATGAACAAAAAAAACAGCTTATAGTCCTTTAATTAAAAAGTAATAACAACAATTCACATACCCTACCAAATTAAAAAATATCTAATTTAAATACCTAAACAAAGAGTAGCAAAGTAGCTAAGTGTATTTTAAACATGGCAGCGTTATACCACTTATCTCACGCATGAGTGATTCCAGACTCGTCTGGCAAGTGGACTAATAAGGGCAGGCTTGGCTCTGTATGACGACATTATATATATTTTTTTTCTATATTATACTTGAAACATGCCTAATGGGCCCTTGCACTCAGTTTTTATATGAACAACCGTTATTATGCCTAGATGGGACTTTGAATGTTATTTACTGGATATTAATGTTTTGAAATAACCGTCTTTGGTAGTCTTGGTTATTAGGTGCATTTTTTTTGTAATATGCAGAAGAAGGGGAATTTATTGTTTTTTTTATTTATGTCATATTTTATTTACTTAAATTAATTATATTGTTTGATTTGGACAAAGTTCTCAAAGAATGATTTTTTTTATTATCAAAATAAAATGCTTGTGTATTTGATACCAATAGGATTTTTATTGTATATTTTAACAATAAGCGGCGTTAAGTTACGCCACTTAATATGTTTCTCGATTTTGGGTGGAAAGCGGAGGTAGGAGTGTCTGGACACTAGGTTCTCTCTGGTCCTATCTTGAAGGAAAAAAATGTAAATCCATTACTTAAAGATAGACTAAATTAAATTCTCCAACTATATTTTTCCTAAACGTAATGCTAAGTCACTCCACTCTTCATCTACATATTCATTTCTATATATTATATATCTCTGTCTACACTTCGTCTACAACACACTACACCTTATCAAAGTAAACCGTGGAAACACCTATTTATAAACATACAAAACATAAATATTCCCAAGCCTTTAAAAGAGAAAATACTTTTTCATCGCATTTACATCTTTGGTCTGTTGATATTTGTAAATTATACGTTTTTTATTTAATTCCCAAAACGCAGCTGGCCAAGTGATGTGTGTATCCAACATTAAACATTTAAATATGCGCATAAAACCGGCATTAGCTTGCGACCGCCGGACATTCTTATTGTAGCTTTTGGTCTAAAATCGTGACAATGGTGTTTGCTTTAAGTACAATCGAGAGCGGAGTTAGAGATTTGATTTATAAGTGTTTCATAAGTTTTAACAATTTTAAAATGTTATAAAATTTTTAATTTCAAGAGCTTATAAAATACAAATTTAATTAATTTTCGATTAGCCACTATTTTTCCGTACCCGATCGTATTAGATCGAGAAAACGGGCATATTTCAAAATATAAACATTATTTAAAATGGGAATCAATCCCATAATCATTAGATACATCAAACTAATTACCAACAGTCCTACTTTTACCTCAAATGCTTTAATAGTTCATCATTTTTCTAAAATATACCTTTAATTTGCACCACGACATGCGCTTGCGCATTGGGCGTGGCATCCCCCCCAACCTCTTTGGTACGGCAAAAGCTCAATAGGCCATATCAGCTATACAAACGCTTGCATAATATTTTATTGCTCTCAAAATTGGAATTTGAATTATTATACACAGTTTATACTAATGGACTTGATAATAAGCTGAAAGGTTATTGCCTTAGTTGATTTGCGAAATCTTTTATACGATTTCGAAATTTTATTAGAGTAATGAGTCTTAGGTTTTGAGCAAGGTTCCTCTACTAATTTTATCAAGCGTAGTTCAAAGTGATGAAATCGTTATTAATCATTATTAAATGTGGGTAGAAGTTAATGCAGACAAGGCACAACTATTGTAACAATATACATACTCGTACATATGTACATACATTTCGATTCGACAGACGTCTCTTACACTCTCTTTGACATTTTAATTAAAACGAGCCGCCTTAATTAACATGCCAGTTTGGATTGAAAGCTGTGGTCATTATTTACTAAGTTTTATGAACAGACTGCATGTGTATTGTATTTATGTATATATGTATACATAGTGTATGTTGTTTTTAATTGTTTTTCATTTTCAATTGTTTTAACAAGTAAAGTTTATTACTGCTTTGATTTTCTACTACATTCTTAAATAGATAAATTTAAGAGACATTTAGAATTTTTAATTTTCAATTTTCCTAAATGTGGAGTAACACTTTAAAAATGTTAAAAAAGTGGATAAACTTATTCAGTTAAACTCAATACGTGATGAATGAAATTCGTGCGGAAAGTGAAGAACAGATTTTCCTAACACTGGTTTCTCTGCATAAAAGTGCAATATTTTTATTGCATCATAAGCTCAAAATTTTTTTTTCTGTTCTACTGTTTTATTTCAGCGCCTTTATTTACAGGTCTTCATTATTTACGCCCAATATCAACTATATCGATCGTAATCCAAAACCTTAGACTGATATAGCGATAATTTTTTTTTTGAAGAAAGTAAAGGTTGAAAATGCAATCCTTTGATTGGCTGTTAAGTCGTAGGATTAGGATATTGGGTGTTAAGTAAAAAGTGGACAATGTTTTTTCACATTTTAATATAATTATAGTAGTATGTTGAATGTAGTTTACATTCAAATTACAATTTTAATAACAAAAATCTTCAAAAAAAGAAAATAAATAGTATAAAAATGTTGACAAATGAATACATTTCAGGTTTCACGGGAACACAATGCGAGGTGGAGATCGACGAGTGCGCCAACAACCCGTGTCTGAACGGCGGCGTGTGCCACGACATGATAAATGCATTCAGATGCACCTGTGTTATTGGGTGAGTTATTGTACTGAATCACGTTTATAAGTAACCTTTTTTTTAGCTTCACGCTGTATCCCGCACACAGCAGGGTAGGCAGAGAGAACCTAGTATTAAGACACTCCATACCCCATTTTCCGCTAAATTCTGGAGGCATTGCGTGTTAAATGGCGAAACTTAACGCCGTGTTTTGCCTCGACACCAGAGTGCAGAAAATGGAAATATTAAATATTTCCACTCCTCGAGTGGGAATCGAACACAACCAGTTCCTTTACAGTCACACTCTGTGCCTCAGCCCCACGACTGGCGCCAAGTAACTTCAATATTGTTATTGTTATAACTATCTAATTAACCTAAGTTGGAAGGATAATTGGTAAAATTAATAATTTGTTGTATAAAACTTTGTATATTTTTCTTCTTATATTTGAATTTCAACGTTTTATAGTCAAAATAATGCAAAATGTTCAGTTCCGCTACCCATCGGGGAGCTGAGCTCAACGTGCAAAATCTCGAGTCAAAAATGTAACACTAGATTCCCTATACTTACCCTACTGTGCGAAAAGAAACGTGAAGTCTGTCTATGTAAAGAAATATCAAAATATTTAATACTATATAATGATAATAAATTCAAAATTCAGTTATTTTAAAGCTTCCATTTCTTATATTTCAGATTCACTGGAGCAAGATGTCAAGTGAACATTGACGACTGTGCCTCCAGTCCTTGCAGAAATGGGGGTACTTGTCATGATTCTATCGCCGGATACACGTGTGAATGTCCACCAGGTTATACTGGTAAGTTTCATTTCTTGCTCTTGATAGGTAAAACTGATATTGAACTCGTAACTTTACCATTAAAAACTTTGTCTGTACACACAACCGGTTGTGGGTTGGAATCCCAATCCGAAAAAATGATTATAAAATATTTTAATTTCTTTGTTCTTGTACCATGGAGAAAACGCGGGGTAGTGGCCCGCCCCTTAACAGAGCTTGTTTTAAGTATTATTAAGACATTGTTCTCTCTAAATGCTAAGCAGGAAAAGGTATGCTATGTTGGAAAGCAAGCATTGTGAAGCTGTAAAAAAAATATAACTACAATAGCAAGACAAATCACTATGTTCCGCTATAAAATACACAACATTCCTATAAAAGGCGAAAAGTTACGAAGAAACGAATTTTTTAACACTTTTACTGCATCATGTACCTAAAACAAACATAACATTCATAATAAATTATTTATTATTATAATAATTCAACACACTTCCTCCAACACAAGCTTTAAGCAAACAAATACTAGTTTCCATGCCTTTACTAGAATAAGGTTGCAAATCGTGACATGACGTGCGCTATAAAGTCGTGCGGTGTCCGGTAGAGACATTTGTCAGTGGGTGTCGCATATATCAAAACAAGGGATTACAAGTCTTAACCGAAGCTGTAACACGAGATTATGTTTTGTAAAAATACGTGCTTCGCGTTGAATTGTTTGTAATAGATTTTAAAATTTAAATATTCTGTGTAATGTGAATTTACATTAGCTTTTTATATTGTTTACAAGCTAGAAAGTTAACTAGGGATTGTAATTTCTTTTGGTTTTGCTTTTACTGTTGCAAATGTTTATTATTGAATATTTTAGATTTTAAGTATATTTTTAAAACAAGTAATACGTAAAAACATGTATTTTGCTCATAGGAGTACCGAAAGGTACTAACTTAGCTCTTAAATAATTAATTACATATATTCTTTACATTGTGAATTATAAATAATAATTGATACTTAAGCTTCTCACGGACTATTTACATATATTTAATTTTATTTCATTATTAAATGTCACATTGCCTAGATAATAAAATGACTATGTTTTGTACACACATATCTGCAGAACTGCTGAAAGAATTTGAATGAAACCATTTTTGTTATATAGCTTTTAAGCTATAATTAATCTTGAAAAGAGGAACATCGGACGTAGATCAATTATATACCGGCTATTTAACAAAATAATATTCAGCATCATAAGTATTTTAGTGAGAAGAGTCATTAAGCGTTAAGTCTACGTAAACGAAGTTAAGGGCAGCTACTAATCTATTATAAAAATAACTTTTCCTACGTAAATGTCTAAACTAACTTCCTTCGCCAGGCATGTCCTGCGAGACCAACATCAACGACTGTCTCTCCGCGCCCTGCCACCGCGGCGAGTGTATCGACGGGGATAACAGCTTCACGTGCAACTGCCACCCGGGGTACACTGGGCGCGTGTGTCAGACGCAGATCAACGAGTGCGAGTCTAATCCTTGTCAGTTTGGAGGTACGTTATTTTAGTTTTATTAATGAGAATTAAAATAGGTGTTAAAATAGAATAAAATTGCTTAAAAATTATAAATGTGACAGTAGTGGCGTAGGCGCAGGGTAACGAAGTGTAATTGTAAATGTGATTGGTTGTGGATTCGATTTTCACTTGAGGAATTGAAATGTTTAATGTTTCGTTTTCTTCGCTCTGGTGTCGAGGCAAAGCACGTCGTTGAGCCCTGCCAATTAACATGTAATGCCTCGAGACAAAGCACGGTGTTCAATTCAGAGGAAAGTGGGAACAGTGACTTAACATTACTTTCGTTCTGCCTGATGTATAAAGCTAAAAAAAAGTAAAATAATGGAAATAATGGTAAAAATACGAATACAGTAGTTTATAGCGATTTCAGATTTAAAGTGAAGAAACGGACTATCTTAACACTTGCATCTCTCTAGCTACCGTGCTTTACCATTTATATTATAATGAGAGCTCTTATTCATTTATAAATTAGTAAGTATGCTTGCTTTAGTATTTATTGATATTTTCCTTCATCCACTTTCGTAAAACAAAACAAAGAGCGATTTAAATCTGCCACTCAATACGCAAATCTTAGAATAATTGGTACTAAATATATATTTTTTTATACAAACAGGTCACTGTGAAGATTTAATAGACGGCTATCAGTGTCGGTGCAAAGCCGGCACGTCGGGGCGTAACTGCGAGATCAATGTCAATGAATGCTACTCGAATCCATGCAGGAATGGGGCCACTTGTATAGATGGGATTAACAGGTTAGTATTATGTTTTAGTGATAAATCACTATTGGTTTAAATCACTACTTGCGATGAATCACTTTTATGATAAATCATTGTGAATCAATAACTTATGATAAATCATTACTTTTTTAAATCACTGTTTCTGATAATTATCTATCTGTCTTATTAAATTGAGTATTTAAAATAAATACTCTAGATAATTATCTCGATTCGAACCCGTAACTTCCATTCAATATAATTTAAAGTAATTTTTGGAATTAATTAATATTTTGTTAGGTATAGTTTGAGCAATTTGAGCTTTTTAAGATAGCTTTTAATAATATAAAGCCGTTTTAGGTCATTGTCTTGAAGCTTTTCATTTGTATATATTGACATATTTATAACAAATTTAGTATCGGTATATCATATATACGGGCAATTGTAGCGCAGTGTTGTGGGTTCGATTCCCATTCGCGGAAACAATTAAATTTTATTTATTCCACTTTATTTAATACGCAATGTCTCGATTTCGAGCGGAAAGTGGAGTGTCTTGACACTATATCTCCTTAATTACTAGTAAAAGCTTAAAGTTGCTATTTTTATTAATTTTTTTGTATAAATAACAAATCATTTTCAATATAATTAAGAACTAACATTTGCATTGGAGTTGGGTTCACATTTACTTCTTTAAAAAAATCACTTTTATTATATTTTTCTCTCTTTTTGCTTTATTCTGTAATTATATATTATGTAATATTTGTTGATATCTTCTTTTAATACAATGCATTTTTTCTTTCACATGCAGCAACATTTATTTTGAGTAAGTGCTTTTAGTAATTATAGCATGTATACGTTTTTGGCTTTTTTATATAATATATAATTATTTATATTTAAAATATAACTGTCCTGGTGTAGTGGTCAATAAATGACTGTTGCACGAGAGATTCTGGGTTCGATGCCCATAAAAGATAAATTATTACGTATTTTTATGGTTTTTCTTGACATTTATAATAAGCTATGGCCCGTATGAAGGCCATTATATTTTTCAAACATATCTGAAAATTCTTCTACACATATTTATTTATATTTATGCTTTTATATTATTATGTATATCGCAACTAACATTCATATGTGTATATTATTTAAATAATATGCTATTCGCTAACCTTTCCTTTTAAACTTTATTGAATACAGCGTGTTGAGTCATGCATGAAAATCCAAAATCCACAAAAAGAACATTCTATATAGTCTATATATGACTATATGACCGTAAACGCGACTCGTTGTGGGTTCGATTCCCACTCGAAGAGTGTAAACACTTAATATTTCCATTATCTTCGCTCTGGTGTCGAGGCAAAGCGCGACGTTAGGTTCCGCCACTTAACACGCAATGTCTCCAGAATTCGACATAAAATGGTTAACGTAATGTCTTAACACTAGGTTCCCTTTGCCTACCTTGCTGTATGCGTGATACAGCGTGGAGCTATTATTATTATATAGTATATAAGCATGTCAATCCCACCCAATCCCACCAGCACAATCTAACCTCTAATCCCACCTCAGGTACACATGCGAGTGTATCCCGGGATTCACGGGGCAGCATTGCGAGACCAACATCAACGAATGTCTGTCGAATCCGTGCGCGAACGGCGGCAAGTGCATCGACGGCATCAACGGCTTCCGGTGCGAATGTCCGCGGGGTTACTATGATGCTAGGTATGTGTGAATTCCGTTGTGTGATTGTGTGTTACATCACTATTACTAGTTGAAAATCATATGTACCAGTAACTTTCGTTGTAGAAGCCCAAGGAAATTTAAAATCGTATCGTTAGATTAGTATCACATCATATTTTTACTATTAACGGTAGACATGGTATTTGAAAATTTGGCTTAATTGAGTGTCATAACACTTTTTAATTATTTTAAGTGGATGAAAAATACTTTTGAATACTAAAATACTCTATTTTACGAAGTCTCGTCACTATGTATGTCTGAAATCGAACCAGAACTAACCACGATTTAATGGTATGATTTGTTGTTGAAAATCCCCACGGGGAGGAGTGATTGTATTTAAGTTGTTATTTTTATTTGGTGAGACAGCGCGGCGTGAAAGGAGTTCCCCTACTTAACAAACAATACAATTCTTAAATTACAATAACAAAACTTAAATAATCAGACCATTCTTGCATTCAGGCGAAAAGTGTTGGACGGAGTGACTTGACACTAGGCTCTCTCCGATCTATATGGGAAACAAAGCTAAAGTACAAAGATTAATTTATAACTTTTATTTATATATCCTTATTTCTTGTAGATGTCTCTCCGATGTGAACGAATGCGCTTCAAATCCCTGTATCAATGGCGGTACGTGTGAAGACGGTGTCAACCAGTTCATATGCCACTGCTTGCCGGGTTATGGAGGTAAGATCTACTTACTTTACTTTTATCTAAAATGAAGAATACCTAAGTAGTTTTCTTGGATTTAAAAGAAAAACACAAATTTTGGAAAGTGGGACATCTGACCGAATATCGACGGTTGTGGATTCGATTCCCGCTCAAAGACAAAGCGCATCGTTGAGTTCTGGCACTAAAAACGTAATGTCTCGATTTTGGGCGGAAAGTGTAAGACGGAGTATTTTGACACTAAGTCTTTTCTGACTACCCCGTCATGCGTAATGCGGGAAAAAGCGTAAAGCTGTTTATTTTTTTGGAATTTTCTTACTCATAATATTTATATATCAATAATTTTTTTTTAAAAGGTCAACGTTGCGAGCGTGATATAGATGAATGCAGTTCGAATCCTTGTCAACACGGCGGCACTTGTCACGACCGACTCAACGCGTACAAATGCGATTGTGTCTTAGGATTTACTGGTTAGTATTTACATGTATTAAATTTAATTTTTTATTTATATAATAATTGCAAAAAATATAATAATTAAGTAATGTTTATATTTAAACTATTTTATTGTTTTGGTTTTGGTAAGAAAAATGTGATATTTAGCTACGCCGTTCTATTTAATGACTGACAGACTTGACACTAGGTTCTCTCTGTCTACCTTGCTATGAGAGATAATGGAGAAGCTGTTACTTAAATAAGTTATCATATTAACTTATGCTTGAAAAGATTGTGAGTTTATTTTTCACTCGAGAGAAAGACATATTTAAATAAATTTAATTTCCCCAATCTGGTGACTAGATTTATCTTTAGCACAGTACAGAAAGTGTAAATAAAATGTCATGCTGTTATAATGTAGCTCTATAATATTTAGTGGCCAGTCGTGGCCCAGTGGCACAAGCGTGTGACTGTAAACGACTGGTTGTGGATTCGATTCCCACTCGAGGAGTGGAAATATTTAATATTTCCATTTTCTTCGCTCTGGTGTCGAGGTAAAGCGCGGCGTTAAGTTCCGCCACTTAACACGCAATGCCTCCGAATTCGGCGGAAAGTGGGGAACGGATTGTCTTAACACTAGGTTCCCTCTGCCTACCCTGCTGTGTGCTGGATACAGCGTGAAGCTGAAAAAAAAAAAAAAAAAATAATATTTAAAATATGAACGATTATTTTGTAACTATTATTATTTTCTAAATTAATATTAATATTATTTATTATAACTAATATTTATTTAAATATAATATATTTTTACAATCAATCCTTTGATATAAAAACACTGAAACCACATCCCTTTTCAATAATAACATTTCCCAATTAAATCGTCACCGGATGCTAAATAATATATTTTAACGCTATAAAATATGGTAATAAATAATAATCTATTATCAATTATCAATTAAAATATATATTAATTTGTAAAAATATTTATTACATTTATTAATATTCCGTCAGTCAAAGTAAAGTGTGGTGTTAATATCCCTTGTTAAATACGTGTATAAATTTGTTAAATTTTTAATTTTAGCAGAAAGTGAATAACTGGGTATTTAATATTCATTTTTAACTACGCTGTATTTTTCTATGGTAAACAATTTTACTTTTAAACATTTTTAAAGTGTTATTGCACACTTAGGAAAATTGAAAAATACAATTAGAAAACGTATAAAAAATTGAACACAGCCGGATTCGAACCCACGCCTCCTGAATACCGCTGATTTAATACCATCAATATTTGTCTTATACGTAGACAATAGACAATTTTTTATACGTTTTCTAAATGTCTTTTTTAAATCATTTTAATAGAGATCTGAGGCTATTGTAGCACAGTGTGATACTAAGTTCTGGCTTTGAACGCAAGTTATTATGGGTTCGATTTCAATTCAGTGAAATTATATAAAATGTTTTTATTTCTCCGCTGTGATAATTAAGACAAATAGAAACACGTAATTAGAGAACGGAGTATATCAACATTAAGTTGTCTCTGACTACCCTGTTAAGTGGGAAAAAGCATTACGCTGCATACAATTGGGGCCAGTCGTGGCACAGTGGCACAGACGTGAGACTTCAAACGACTGATTGTGGTTCGAGTCCCACTCGAGGAGTTGAAGTATTTAATATTTCCATTTACCGTGCGCTCGGGTACCGAGGCAAATCGTGGCGTTAAGTTCCGCCACTTAACACGCAATGCCTCCGAATTTGGCAGAAAGTGGAGAACGGTGTTTTAACACTAGGTTCCCTCTGCTTTACCCCGCTGTGTGTGGGATACTGCGTGAAGCTACAGCGTGAAGCTGCATACAAATAAGACACAACGTAAACTTATTTTTTTCAAATCTTCTAGTATTTTTATAATTGATTAATATTATTTATTAATTTCCAGGTGTAAATTGCGAAACGAACATAGACGATTGTGCCGGAAACCCCTGTTTGCACGGTGGTTCGTGTATTGACCTAGTCAATGGGTACCGCTGCGTCTGCGCTCCCCCACACTCGGGGAGGAATTGTGAAAACACTTTGGACCCTTGTTTGCCTAATCAGTGAGTTTTTTATAATGTTTTAATATATAGATTTTATCCGTCAAAAATAAACTTAAAATTGGTTGATATTCAAGTCAACTTTGATATTAGTATATAATAATAACGAAATATTGTGTATATTTTGAATTAGATTTTCAGGAATCACGTAAAAATAAAAAAAAATACTAACTAATCTTTATCGTGGTTATCTGATTGTATACTTTATTGGTTTTGGTTACAATTCTCTCCCGGGGTAATGATAGTATATATATATTTCTTCGTTCTTCTGGCTAGACAGAAAGCGATAAGATCTGCCATTTAACACCTTAACACGTTATGTCTCAATTTGCAAAGAAAGGAAAATTTAGATACTAAATCTCTTTTATTGGCCGGTTGTTCGAAAGAGAGTGTGCTAATTATTCAGTAATAAATTCTTTACGATTTGTCGTGTTCTTTCTATAAAAAAAATATATTAATAAAACCGTTTCCTTGTTTCCCCCCCCAGATGTCGTCACGGAGGGCGTTGCATAGCAGAGGCGTCGTACGCGGAGTTCACGTGCCAGTGCCCGGTGGGGTGGACGGGCGCGCTGTGCGAGCGCGACGTGGACGAGTGCGCCGTGACCGCGCCCTGCCACAACGACGCCACCTGCATCAACACCGAGGGCTCCTACGCCTGCCTCTGCGCCAGGGGCTACGAGGGGAAGGACTGCGCCATCAACACTGATGACTGTGCTTCTTGTGAGTATTCTGAGAACTAGGTATACGTTATTATAACGTTTCGTTTCGTTTTTTACCCGTGGGGGGACGGGTTAGAATACAATCCCCTCCGTCGCTGGGCAGCGTCCCGTAAAAGGCGAGTAACCCAGTAGCTTGGTGGTAGGAGATTCGTTCTCATCAAACATCTGATGATGTGTTCCGGTTCGATGGCATGTAAGCCAGTTCTCCCTCCCTATTCCCACACTCATCATCCTTCTTCCCTCCTTTACTCCACCCCCCTTAAGGTTGGCAACGCATCCACAACCTTTTTAATGTTGTGGATGTCCATAAGCGAAAGTAACTAATTACCATCAGGTAGTCTTTCTGCTCGTTTGCGGGGGGCAAACGAACACACAACATTTTTTCTTCAATAAAAAAAAAAAAAAATAGATTATTTAGTGTAAACCCATGGGGGACGGGTTATATAATAATAGGAGTATCGTTCTCCGAATGGCTCGTGACCACTATCAAGTCAAAGACGAACCGCCAAACATCTAATGGTTTATTCTGACTCGATGACATGGAAGCCAGCTGTCCCTTTTTCCACTCATCCTTCTCTTTCTTTCACCTTGAAGGCCGGTAACTCATTCACAACTTCTCTAATATTGTGGATGTCCATGCGCGAAGGTAACCACTTACCTTCCTGCTGCTGGTCCTTCTGCTCGTTTACCTTCTCTATATAATAATAAAAAAAAATCTTAATCATCGCATATACAATCAGATACCATCACTCTGCGCTACACTGGCTTCGAAAACAAAACTTTTATAAAAAATCTCCTTATTCCCTATTAATTTAAACATTAACATTTAATACAATAATTAATTTAATTTAATTTTAATTTTAATTTACAATATTTTACATATACTTTTGTATTCCAGTCCCATGTCAAAACGGCGCGACATGTCTGGACAGCATCGGCGACTACAACTGCGTGTGCGCGAGCGGGTTCGCGGGCAAGCACTGCGAGCTCGACATCGACGAGTGCCAGTCGAGGCCTTGTATGAACGGGGCTACTTGTAATCAGGTATGGGGATTGGAAGACGTGTTGATATTACTTTTTTAATCTTATAAAAGGGTAGTCGAGAAAGGTAATTAGGATTGTAAACTTTTAAAATTGAAAAAGACATTTAAAGAAAACGTATAAAAATTTGAACGCAGCGGAATTCGAACCCGCGCCTCCTGAATACCGTTCAGGCGCTCTCACCACGAGCTCAGTGGTGGTGTGGAATAACACTTTAAAAATGTTTAAAAAAAAATACTTTTAAAATGTTTAAACTTTTTAAATGTTGTTTTTACCCGTATAGCAAGGTAGTCGGAGAGAACCTAGTGTCAAGACACTTCGTTTTACACTTTCCATCCGAAATTGAGATATTGCGTGTTGTTGCGGAACTCAACGCCACGTTTTGTCTTAGACAACACTACGGACAATGATATATAATCCTTTTCCTGAACCGGAATCGAACCCATAACTACATAATTTTAAAGTTTTATTAGATTATATATTTAAGAGATTAGATTAATATTGAAAGAAAACTGGACTCTCTTATGGTATATTTTATAAACTTAGTTAAAGCTTACTTAGTTTTAAGCTCTGATATTGTTAAGGAAAAAAGGAATTGATATATAAAAAAAAAATATTATTTTAAAAAAAGGTACAGATCATGTCCGTAGTGGTATAAATTAAATAGTAAAAAAATAGTGGCCAGTCGTGGCCCAGTGGCACAACAGTGTGACTGTAAACGACTGGTTGTGGGTTCGATTCCCACTCGAGGAGTGGAAATTATATTTCCATTTTCTTCGCTCTGGTGTCGAGGTAAAGCGCGGCGTTAAGTTCCGCCACTTAACACGCAAGCCTCCGAATTCGGCGGAAAGTGGGGAACGGAGTGTCTTAACACTAGGTTCCCTCTGCCTACCCTGCTGTGTGCGGGATATAGCGTGAAGCTATTTAATTTTAATTTTAATTTAGTAAAAAAAAAATATTTTATTATGTAATCGTTGCGAACTGGGACACCTGGGACTCCCAAATCCGCCAAGTAAACAATTTCTCAAATTCAAACGGATACTAGAAAAGCTTTTTTCATACTAGACTCTCTCTGACTATCCTGCTATATAAAAAATACCTGCATTTAATACTAATATATTTAAATGGTCACCCATCCAGTACGTGGCGTCATACACCTGCACTTGCCCGCTCGGCTTCTCGGGCATCAACTGCCAGACCAACGACGAAGATTGTACAGAATCCAGTTGTATGAACGGAGGGACTTGTATTGATGGGATTAACTCGTACAATTGTTCGTGTCCACTTGGGTAAGTTGAAATTATGATAATTACTTTTGGTTTTATTTTTTTAAATTTTACATCGTCTTTATAGGATGTGACAGATTTGTTGTTGGGGTCAGTCGTGTCGCAGTGGCACAAGCGTGTGACTGTAAACGACTGGTTGTGGGTTCGATTCGATTCCGCACACATCAGGGTAGGCAGAGGGAACCTAGTGTTACGACACTCCGTTCCCCACGCACCGCCGAATTCTTCGAAGGCTTGCGTGTTAAGTGGCGAACTTAACGCTGCGCTTTACCTCGACACCAGAGCGAAGAAAATGGAAATATAATTTCCACTCCTCGAATGGGAATCGGACCCACAACCAGTCGTTAACAGTCACACGCTTGTGCCACTGGGCCACGACTGGCCACACATTTCTAATTATTTTACCTTTAAATTCCAGGTACACAGGTTCCAACTGCCAGTTCAGGATCAACATGTGCGACAGCTCCCCCTGCGACAACGGCGCCACCTGCCACGACCACGTCACGTACTACACGTGCCACTGTCCCTACGGGTACACTGGGAAACATTGCGATACGTTTGTTGATTGGTGAGTTTTGGATTTCGATTTATTTGTATGGAAATTTATTATGGGCAGTCGTGGCGTAGACCGGTTGTGGGTTCGATTCCCACTCGAGGAGTGGAAATATTTAATATTTTCATTTTCTTCGCTCTGGTGTCGAGGTAAAAGCTCGGCGTTAAAGTTCTGTCACTTAACACGCAATGCCTCCTAATTCGGTGGAAAGTGGGGAACGGAGTGTTTTAAATCTAGGTTCCCTCTGCCTACCCTGCTGTGTGCGGGATACAGTGTGAAGCTAAAAAAAAAAGAAATTTATATTTTTAATCAAGATTAGTAAGTTGGTTGTTTTTTGTGTTTGTAAATTTAATGTGTTATTTGTTGATAGTTTTATTATATATTCATTATATTTGATTTATAATCTATAACGTCTATTAGAGATATTTGTCTTTGCTTTTTTCATATTAATTTTCTATTAAAAAAATTGATATAATAAACCAATCATGCTATCTCAAAAAAGAATTAATTACTTTCACAATATATATCAACCAAAATCTCTCAAAAGCAAGAAACTAACAAAACAATAAATTTCCAGGTGCGAAAACAATCCATGTGAGAACGGAGCGACATGTTCGCAAAAGGGCCCGCAGTATACCTGTACTTGCGCGCCGGGCTGGTCGGGCAAGCTGTGCGATGTCGAAATGGTGTCTTGTAAAGATGCTAGCATTAGGAAAGGTTAGTTGAGATAGAAGTATTTTTATTGTGTGTGGTTGTGTATTAAGACAATATGCAGCGTTAAGTTCCGCCGCTTAATATTGTGTAGGATTTGGGTGGAAAATGGAGAACGGACTATCTTTATCGGAGATCTCACTGACTGCAATGTTACACAGGAAGAAGCGTGAAGCATCTATTTCATTGTTTATGTTTTATAAATTATGTTAGAACTTAAGTTTTAACGAATTCATTCGTTCGTTGAAACGAATTTGAACATATAACTTGAGGTAATATAACATGTTAAATTACTTAACTATTACATTAAAATAAAAGTTATTGTGAGAAAGAAGTCGCAAATTAAGAAACACGTAACGTGATTAACATTATTTAATCAAGTACTTGTAAAAAAACATTACGTAATTTGGTATAATTACGTTTTTTTTTAAATATTAGTTTTAAATAATGCATAATGTATCTTAATCCAAAAATCACTTCTTACAGGTGTAAAACTAAAACAATTATGCAACAACGGTTCCTGCGAAGACATCGGCAATTCCCACCGCTGCCACTGCCTCGACGGTTACACCGGCTCCTACTGCCAGAAGGAAATCAACGAATGTGAATCCGCACCTTGCCAAAACGGCGCCGTTTGCAAAGACCTAGTAGGCACTTACCAATGCCAGTGTGCCAAAGGCTTTCAGGGACAAAACTGCGAACTAAACGTCAACGACTGTTTACCAAACCCATGCCAAAATGGCGGAACGTGTCACGATTTAATAAACAACTTCTCTTGCTCGTGTCCTTTTGGAACTTTGGGCAAAATATGTGAAATTAATGTCAACGATTGTAAGCAAGATGCCTGCCACAATAATGGAACATGTATTGATAAAGTTGGTGGCTTCGAATGCAAATGTCCACCTGGATTTGTAGGGCCGAGGTGTGAGGGAGATATCAATGAGTGCTTGTCTAACCCATGCTCGAGTCCCGGCACTCAGGACTGTGTGCAACTGATTAACGATTACCACTGTAATTGCAAGCCTGGGTACATGGGAAGACATTGTGATGCCAAAGTTAATTTCTGCGCTAATTCCCCATGTCAAAATGGCGGCATATGTACTGCGATTCAGGGTGGCCATGAGTGTTTGTGTGGTGAAGGATTTTATGGAAAGAATTGCGAATATTCAGGTTATGCGTGTGATTCCAATCCTTGTCAGAACGGTGGTTATTGCAGAACTTCAGAAATTGGTGACTATGTTTGTGACTGCCCCTCTGGTTTGTCAGGTGTTAATTGCGAAATCGATTCTATGAATGAGTGCTTGAGCAATCCTTGTAAACATCCGGATGCCAGGTGTATAGACAAGCCGGGAGACTATTTGTGCTATTGCCCAAGACAATGGACCGGTAAAAGCTGTGATATTCACGATCCACACTCCAGAGGAGGATATGGAAGCCCTGTTTCTGGAGTATTCGGCAAAAACCCTGGACTTTCTCTACAAGAACTGGACTTAGCTTTCCAAAGAGAAACATGCGTCAAATTAGGCTGTAAAGAAAAACAAGGTGACCACCATTGCGATGAAGAATGTAATACATACGCTTGTGAATTCGATGGCAACGATTGCTCTTTGGGTATCAATCCGTGGGCAAATTGCACGGCACCTATTAAATGTTGGGAAGTGTTTATGAATGGTGAATGCAATGAAGTATGCAACACACAAGCTTGTCTTTTCGACGGTCGAGATTGTCAAAAGTCTCTTCAAAAATGTAATCCTGTTTATGACGCATACTGTCAGAAGCATTACGCCAATGGACATTGTGATTACGGATGTAACAACGCTGAATGTAACTGGGACGGTTTGGATTGCGAAAATGAACCTCCCGATTTAGCTGAAGGCGTCATGTCTGTTATTCTTCTAATGGACATGAGGACTTTTAAGGAAAACTCCGTGGCATTCCTAAGAGATTTAGGCCACCAGCTCAGAACTACTGTATTGATAAAGAAAGATCATTTAGACAACGACATGGTATTCCCCTGGAAAGGTTCAACAGATGTTGGTTTACAAGACACAGAATTTGGAAAGAAAAATCAAATAATTTATACGGAGAGAGGTCAATCAGGAGTTCAAGTGTATTTAGAAATCGACAACAGGAAGTGTACCACCATGTCGTCATCAGAGTGCTTCTTCTCAGCTCGTGAGGCCGCTGAGTTCTTAGCAGCTACCGCGTCGAAGCATTCCTTATCGCCAGATTTTCCTATATTTCAAGTTAAGGGCGTAACAGCCCCTATAGATCCGGACTTGCCGACAAATTCCAAATATGTTTTCATTGGAGTCATATTAGTGCTTATAGCCGGTCTTCTTATCGGAGTACTTGTAGCTGCACAAAGAAAACGCGCAGCCGGCATTACTTGGTTTCCTGAAGGCTTTATTCGTAATAATTCATCGACCCGTCGTCGTTCGAGACGTAGGGGTCCAGATGGCCAAGAGATGAGAAATCTCAATAAAGGTTCTTTGGGTTGTATGGATGTAGATATTAACGGCGGTCATATGGGACCTCCTCATTGGTCAGATGAGGATGATGATGGATCAGCACCACCAAGGGCTAAGAGGCCAAGAGGTCCAGGTGACTCTAATGGGGCACCTGGAGGGTATGCGTCAGATCACACAGCGATTACAGATTATGAAGAAGCTGGACACGAGCCTAGAGTTTGGACTCAGCAACATTTGGATGTAACTGATACTAGAGTACCGCCTAGTATGATGACGCCGCCTGCTATCGTAAGTATTTTCGATATATAATATTTATTGCTCTTATAGGTAGGCTACTTGTGATCACAGACAGTTGGAAAGTGTTTTGTTGTATAATATAATAAGATCTTTGGTATTGGCAATTTTTACCTGTTTTAAAATGACACTTTAACCAGTTTAAATGCGTATAGTATTGGTAATTGAAAATACATTATAAAAAACCCGACGTATAGAACACTTTACAGTAGTTCTTTTCTTTCCAAAATTTCTTATTTATATTAAAATTATATTATACCAACTTATATAAAATTTAAATTTAATACCAATTCACTTCCAGCACGATGGCCATGTCGACGTCAACGCGAGAGGTCCTCTAGGCATGACGCCGTTAATGGTAGCGGCTATACGAGGTGGGGGTTTAGACACGGGGTCAGACGTCGAAGACGAACAGACAGCCCATATTATATCGGAGTTGGTAGCTCAGGGAGCGCAGTTAAACGCCGCTATGGATAAGACTGGAGAAACCAGCTTACATCTTGCTGCTAGGTGAGTGGATATAAGAAAAGATTAAAAATAAAATGAAATATTGTTTAAATGTTACGATATACTTAATTTATAATGAATTTTCTGTTTTAACAAATTTGTTTTTAAATAATTTTCAATTTTTAAGCCAATGTTTGTACATATGCAAATATGCACGAATTAAGTATTTGAAATTACTGTGGCTAATAAACCACTTATCAATTGATATTGTAATCGAAAACTTGTAGTAAGACGAGTCTCAACTAAGCTATAATAATATTCCCCAAACAATGAATAAGAAAAATATTTTTAGAAAACATAGAAAACATAAAAAAAAACATAATAATAAGAGGACACTCAAACGCGCGCCTGTTGGAAATTCTCTCTCTTTTCAATGACTCAATGTTTTCCCCCGTACAGCATGATAGTCAAGACATTCCACTCTCCATTTTCCGCCAAACAAAATTTTAATACAATTTTCTCATACAGATACGCAAGAGCAGATGCAGCAAAACGTCTGTTAGACGCCGGAGCAGATGCTAACTCTCAAGACAATACGGGAAGGACGCCATTGCACTCGGCCGTTGCTGCGGATGCTATGGGAGTGTTCCAGATTCTATTACGGAATAGAGCAACTAATCTGAACGCTAGAATGCATGATGGAACTACTCCACTTATTTTGGCTGCTAGGTAAGTTTAGTGATATATGTATATATTGTTTATTTTTTTATATTGTATTCGAGTTTTAAATGGGACAATTGTCTTTGTGATGTGTCGTTATTATGTGGTCGATTATAGTAATTGTTATTGGTACAAAGCTTATTCTTATGGAAAAGTAGGTATAAGCTGTGGTATAATATATATAAATAATATGACATATTCTTCGATATTTCAATTTTTTCTTTCAGTTAGTTATACCTAAAATTGTCAGATATTTCTTGTATATTCACGTTATTTCCGCGTAGCATAAAAGTTGGGGAGAACCTAGTGTCGAAACACTCCGATCTCCGCTTCTCTCTTGAAATTTAAATATTTCATGCTTATAGACGGACATCCACGGCACAATTTGTTAAAACAAAGAAACAAAGACGTAAAATAAAAACAATTTAAATATAAATATTCCTTTTCTTGGGAATCGACATCATAACCACAACCAGTACAATCAAATTCTATCCCAATTCGCTTTAATGATTCTTTTTACATTTTAATATTAAACTAAATTAAAAATTTTAGGTTAGCAATAGAAGGCATGGTAGAAGACCTAATAAACGCAGATGCGGATATTAACGCCGCGGATAACAGCGGTAAGACGGCGTTGCACTGGGCGGCCGCCGTCAACAACGTGGACGCGGTCAACGTGCTGCTGGTACACGGGGCTAATAGAGACGCTCAGGATGATAAGGTAGGGCGGATGGAAAAAATTTTTAGCCTTATTTACACTTAGGATATAACATTTTTTTTTGAAAATACATATATGACGTGCGGGTGCGGGTGTCCCGCTATGTTCTAATGTATTAACGTTTTGTAAGATTTCTTTTTAGTTAAATGAGCATTATATTTTTAATTTAATTTAATTGGCACGTAGTACGTTATTAGGTCATTATTCTCTAAGGTAAAGTAGGTTTAATATATGTATGTGTTAATATAACAAGATGTAAAATATATTTGTTTACTTCTTTAGAGAGTCTAAATATTTTTGTGGGGAAATGTAGAAACATCATACCTGCTTATTTTTATATTTTCGGCCTGGGTAAATAAGTCAAAACGTAATGTTAAGGTCCACTATTTCAAGCTTAGGCAGAATTTATATAACGTATTAGTAATAACGCTCTTCCTAAACACCACATTATACATTTTAAAAATGAACCAATTTGTAACTGGATTAATTGCGTATATTTCAGTAGTCTATGGTCACAGGTAGACTCCTACTTGTGACCACGGACTACTGTAAAGTGTTCGAAACATTAGGATTTCTAAAAATGTATTTTGGAATATCAAAAATATACACGATTAATCTGATTAAAAATAGTTTCATTTTAAAATGTGTAATAAACGCGAACACAAAAGATCTTATTACCACACTATACACTAAAAATTCTTAAAGCCGAAAATAGTTATAAATTTTATAATCAATAACAAATATTTCCCCCTCCAGGACGAAACCCCCCTCTTCCTAGGCGCAAGAGAAGGCTCCTACGGTGCCTGCAAAGCCCTACTAGATGCCTTAGCTAATAGAGAGATAACGGACCACATGGACCGTTTGCCGCGAGACGTCGCTCAAGAGAGGATGCACGATGATATAGTGAGGCTGTTGGACGAACACTGTCCGAGACCGCCGCAGCATCATCATTTGATGTGTAAGTTTTTGTTATTAATATTAAGAAAAAGAAAAAAAATGACTTTCTAAGGATATATTTTAGAAGCCTTCGATAGGAGTACTGATATTGTAGAAAATGTCAGATGTAGCTTATAAAAAAACAGAAGAATAAACCATATATGTATATGTCCGTCGAATAAGAAAATAAAATAAATAGTTGGTTTTGTCTCTTTCTTTTTGGTTGAGTGAAAAAAGGACAAGAATTATAAGTTTTGTAAGTTGTTTAACTTGCAATGTTACGAACATAGCATGATTTTTAAGAGTGAATCTTGTAAGCAAAGTATGTACCTTTTTATAGATTAGGCTATAAATTTATATAAACGTTTAGTTTGGACGGCGCATTGAATGTATTATAGGCCGGCTAGCTATATTAATAAATATCAAAAGAAAGAGCTTGTTGACTTAATTCAAATAATTTATATAAAAAAAAATACATACATTTTATTTTTAACGTCTTTTGTTTTTATTCTAGTCTAGAATCTCATCTACACTTTTTTTTTAAATAATGAAATTGTCCGGTAGATGATATTGTTATGCATTAAACCCGCCTATTGCACATATTTATTTTAAATTGTACACAATAATAATAAACATTACGTAATTAATTTACTATACTCCATTAAACAATGTTATTCACCATAATTTAATCTAAAAACTTAATTTTCCTTTAATTTCCAGCGTCACCCAACCCCCATCCGCAACTGATAAGCCAGCCCACTGTTATCAGTGCGACGGCTAGCAAAGGGAAGCCTAAGAAGCCTCGCGCAAAGCCAGGACCGGACAGTCCACAGGAACAAGCCTATGATAATAATCTGCAAGCATCTCAAATACGACGGTATGTATATAAAATTAAATTTATTTGGTATTCAAAATATATTGATTTTTTTAAGAGCTTCACGCTGTATCCCGCATACAGGCAGAGGGAACCTACTGTTAATACACTCCGTTCCCCACTTTCCGCCGAATTCGGAGACATTGCTTGTTAAGTGACGCAACCTAACGCTGCGCTTCACCTCGACACCAGAGCGAAGAAAATGGAAATATTAAATATTTCCACTCCTCGAGAGGGAATCAAACCCACAACCAGTCGTTTACAGTCACACGCTTGTGCCACTGGGCCACGACTGACCATTATTTATTAAGAGTAAAAATTAAAATTACGAGAATATATTTATTGCTATTATTTACTTATACTTAGCCGGATTACAACAATATATTTCAGTAGATTTAATTTAATTTGAATTGCAATTTAATGAAATCTTTAACTTGTTACAGGAAGCCGAGTGTAAAAAAGAGCAATAAGAAGGTGGCGCAGGAAGTGCCACAGAGTGTTGAGAGTTTGGGATTCAGTCTCAGTCCAGTTGAATCACCGTTGCAAAATTTACAGGTAATATATTATGTTTATTTTCTTGTGTTTAGACTAATAATATTTTTAGAGGAACTAGTGTCGAGACACTCTGTCTTTCACTTTGCGCTCTAAGTCAAGACATTGTGTGTTGAATCAAGAAACTTAATGCCACGCTTTTCCTCGACACCAGAGCGAAAAAAATGAAAATTTTAAATATATCCATTCCTCGAGTTGAAATCGAATCCACAACTATTCCGTTTACAGGCGCACTTCGTGACTCTCCGTCGCGACGTCCCTCTTTAATTAAAAATAACATAATATAAATGGTAACACAAGCAGTTCCGCCACCACGAAACATATTCACACTGAATTCTCTTTGATTACCCTGCTATGCCATAAAAGGCGTGAAGCCGAAAAATAAATAAATAAATGGTAACATAACAAAAGCGGTAACAACCGGTAACAAATGGTAACACAAATTGCACGGTAACACAGGACCTGCCGTCGCCGTACGACGCGACGTCGCTGTACTCGAACGCGCTCGCGCAGTTCCCGGTGGAGCAGCTCGTGCAGCACAAGCAGCCGCCCAGCTACGATGACTGTGTTAAGGTAAACAATAAATATAAATACATAGCGGCCCGCTTGCGGCTTCACCGCGTGAACTACATAACTGTTGCAGTATATTGCACACCCTAGGGTGTGTTTTTTTAAAAAACAAATTAGCCTATGTTTAACCTTGGATTATCAACTATATTTATGCCAAAATTCATTACAATCGGTCAAGCGGTGTAGATTTTTCACATAAACTTTCATCCCCTATTTCAACCCTTTAAAGGTTGATTTTTGAAAAAATAAGTACCCTATATTAGACCCTGTATTTTTTACTACTTTCATTCTAAATTTCATCCAAATCGTACCGGTAGATTAACCGTGAAAGCGTGACAGACAAACACAGACATTCCCATTTATAATATAAGTATGGATATGAATTATTCAAAAGATCCCAAGTGAATTGTCACCACATTTTCTTTGACTTGAAATACAATAGAACAATGACGTTACCTTTTAGTTGTTCTTGAGGAAAACGTTTGAAAAAATGGATGTTGAAAATTTACGATAAAAGTATAATATATTCACAATAATTTTATAATATTTACGTATCAGTGTACCATACATTGTACAATATATCGAGTTATGGACAGATAACACATGGCCGATATAATTACACGTACAAATTTGAAATTTAACACTTAATATTTTTTGTTTTATTTATACTTTGTGTGTAATAAATTATTCTATTCTTAATATTCTATTTATTAATTATTTTTATTTTATTAATATAATAATATATTTGACAGACTGGTCAGACGCTGCAGTACGGAGGCGTGTCGGCGAGCGCGCTCGGTGCGTCGCTATCGCCGCCATACTCCAACCACTCGCCCACGCACAGCAACCAGACCACCTCGCCGCACGCTTATATAGGTAAATGTTGTTTAAATTTATGTTTTTTTTATAGCTTCACGCTGTATCCCGCACACAGCAGGATAGGCAGAGGGAACCTAGTGTTAAGACACTCCATTCCCCACGCACCGCCATATTCGCAGGCATTGCGTGTTAAGTGGCGGAACTTAACACTGCGCTTTGCCTCGAAACCAGAGCGATTAAAATGGAAATATTACACATTTCCACTCCTCGAGTGGGAATTGAACCCACAACCAGTCGCTTTATAGTCACACTTTGTACATTTTAGCCCCAAATTTATATTGTTAATTATTTAAAGTTAGTTATCTAAAGTTAGGTTAATTATCTAAAGTTATAAAGTTTTGGTAATAGAATGGAATGTTTTGTTGTTCAATGTCTTAAATTCAAATGGGAATTAGAAAGTATCTTGCTTTGAATTATGTTCTCTCTGTTTACTCTACTTCTGCAAATATGAAAAAAAAGAGTGAGAATATAAAAATGAAGACAATTCGTAAAATATTATGCCTTGTGTTTTTTAAACCGTCCATTTTATTTAAAAAGAATCTTTATTTAAACAAACTATTTTCGATTTATAATATTATGTTGGTTGCTAATCTACATCCTCAACATTGAAGGGTAATTTTGAAATAATTAAAATTTGCTCCTTACTAGTCAACAAACCTACTTACTAAGCATCTAGAGATTTTGAGTACAGGTATAATTATTTACTGACTGACAGACAAAACTCACCTTCAGTATGAACATTTTTCCTGTTTAACTGAAATAATGAATAAAATAAAATTGTCCATTCTATAATCCACACAAACGAAGTTCCGCTGTACTTCTCATACATATATAATAAAAAAAAAAATTTTTTTTTTTTTAAATACTGAAACTCTACAACACTCGGTCTCGTATCCTTTTTTTCCTTAATTGTTTTTTGGTTACAAATCTTAAATTACATACTACTCAAAACTAAAATGATGTTTTAAATTACCTAAGCGAGTATTACATATAAAAAAAAACAGTAGTAGCAGTCGTGGGACTGCCGATAGAAGTGAAAACGGATCTATTAAGTTGAGTGTAATTAAAACTATATGCAAAAATTATATGAAATTTTTTATGTTTTATTTATTAGTTACATATGATGGGTTAAACAAATCATGAACAAAATATAAATACAAAGAGGTTGAAAAAATAATTAATATACAATTATCTTAATTATACATAGTATTTATATTTACACGAATTTCAATTTCAATACTATTATCATGTCGCATGTCGGTGACGCGAACCGAGGATTTTACCCTCTACCAAAACGCTCAACGCGCCTAAACAAGTTTTCACTTCAATAAAATAATATATTTAATTTAATTGGCTTCTTTCCCCCAGGCTCCCCCTCCCCGGGCAAGTCGCGGCCGTCGCTGCCGACGTCGCCGGCGCACATGGCGGCGCTGCGTCACCACCACCTCGACGTCACCTACTCTGCGCTTGCGCATCTTAGTAAGTTATATATTTATATGAAAAACAGTAGTAAATTAGATTGTGGCCAGTCGTGGCCCAGTGGCACAAGCGTGTGACTGTAAACGACTGGTTGTGGGTTCGATTCCCACTCGAGAAGTGGAAAAATTTAATATTTCCATTTTCTTCGCTCTGGTGTCGAGGTAAAGCGCGGCGTTAAGTTCCGCCACTTAACACGCAAGCCTCCGAATTCGGCGGAAAGTGGGGAACGGAGTGTCTTAACACTAGGTTCCCTCTGCCTACCCTGCTGAGTGCGGCATACAGCGTGAAGCTAAAAAAAAAAAAAAGTTAGATAATTTATATATCTGGATAAATAAAGGAAATTGGAATTACTGTTTGTAATCTTCATAATAAATTTGTAATATTAAAATAATCACTTTTTACTAAATACGTTATTAATGTATGTTTTGATGGTGCAGATACTATAATAACATTTTTTCACAATTATTGTCCGTCGATCTGTTTATTCTGTTAAATCTACATAGATCTCTTTATTTTAAAATTTAAACTGTTTTATTACACTCAACGCTGATAACTTTTTGTAATATATTTTTAATCCTCCCTTCCTCTTTGTAATTTATTGAATTGAATATGGATACAGCTAATTAAGCTTATTAAGGCTATTTGTACTTAGACATTACAATTAATAAGGTTAGCTAGATAATTTGTACTTTCCTTTAATTACAAAAAAAATGTATAAACAACAATATATTATATTAAATAAAAAAATATACCAAAACTAAAATTAAATCAAAACTTAATATAAAAAAACATTTATTAATTTATTAAAATAATAATAATAACAAATATAATTTTACTTCCAGGTGCAAACGGTCAACACAACGCACAATTACAAGCCATGATGACGCATACCGCGCTCGGACAGGGACAGGGCGCGCAACATCCCGCCATCACTAACATTATGTCCGGTGAGTCAAACGTCAATGTCAAATAATCTTTTTTTTATTATTCTATTTTATCACTCTACACATAAGGTCTGTACTTTTTTTAACACGAATCTTGTTTTGTCATATGTAATACCATTTTTTTTTGTTTACGATTTCAGTACTTAAAACTAACTTAAAGAGTATAAAACTTAAATAACTTTAGGACTTTTTTAGAAAAGTAAATTATAATGTAACGAGAAAGAAAATTAAATAAGTAATATAATAATTTAATTGTAAACGAAATGTACAGACACGTGTCCGTAGAGCATAAAAATAAAGGGTTAAAAAACACTAGGTTCCCTCTACCCTTCTGCTAGTTAAGTTAAAAAAAAACACCAATACTGTAGCGATTGTTACCGTTCTTACTGACTAGCCCACAAGGCAGGGCTTCTTAAACTTTTGCTATTCACGACCCCATTTATGATTGCGAGTATCTGGACGACCCCATACAAATATAAAATTATTAAAAATACATTAATATTTTTTGATGATTTATTTTATATTGGACCAGTCGTGGCGTAGTGGCACAAGCGTGTGACTGTAAACGACTGGTTGTGGCTTCGATTCCCACTCGAGGAGTGGAAATATTTAATATTTCCAAATTTCCTCGCCTGGTGTCGAAGCTAAGCGCAGCGTTAAGTTCCGCCACTTAACACGCCAATGCCTCTGAATTTGGCGGTAAGTGGGGAACGGAGTGTCTCAACACTAGGTTCTCTCTGCCTACCCTGCTGTGTGTAGGATACAGCGTGATGATTTATTTATTAGGTAACAATATACATATAAATGTAAATATATATATATATATATATATATATATATATATATATATATATATATATATATATATATATATATATATATATATATATAGAACTCGTTTTGAAGCATACAAAAATCTAAAATTAAAAATTGCACAAAAAAATATAAAATTGTTAAAATCTCTCGACCCCAGAATTTTGCTACGACCCATAGTTAAAGAAGCCCTGCCTCAAGGGATACAGTGTAAAGAAAAAAATAAATAAAAAAAATCTAATAAACCCGTCCTCCCCTCAGGTCTGTACGGCAGCTGGGGCATGGGCGACACGTTCCCCACGCCGTCGCCCGAGTCGCCCGGCCACTGGTCGTCGCCGTCGCCGCAGACGCCCACGCAGTCGCCGCACTCCGACTGGTCGGAGCGCGCCGCGCTGTCGCCCAACGACATACAGCAGACCAACAAAGGTGCCACTGAAGCCTTCTATATATAAATACATGTGTACAAATTCATTATGCCTTTTTATGTGCTTTTTTTTGGATTTTGAGGGAGAATTTTTATTGGATTAATCGTTTTATTTTTGGTAGTCGGAAATGTAATTTTGGAAAAGTTGACGTTATAAATTCTTTACGCTCTTTTTATATTCTGTGGTAAAAGATAGAAAAAGTTGGCGCTATAAATGCTTTACGCTATTTGTATACTCTGTGGTAAAAGATAAACAGACATCCGAAGAGACAAAAATTGTCTGTAATATAATTTCGTAATATCAAAAATATATGCGATTGATCCGATTAAAATATATAGTTTCTTATTAAAATGTATAAAAATAACAAAAACAAAAAATAATAAACTTATTATAAAAAGGCAAATTAAAACAATATTTTACATGCTCTCTTCCGCACATTTGTTATAACATTTGGCTAGACAGAGACGATTGTATTGAAATGTGTTGCTGTTCAAAAGCGCCTTGCAATTTTTTTGGATTATCGATAGTAAAACGTAGAATAGTTGGTAGTTTTGGAAATCTCAAGGTGCTAGAGTGCCGTAGAAGATAGACTGATTTGTATAGCCATGACATAGGAATGTGGAATCCCATGACAAGAAGAAGAAAAGTGTGGTTAAAAGTGTATTTTTAAAGTGTTAAACACACTTAGGAAATTAAAAAAACTGTTTTTGGAAAGTGTATAAAATTTTGAACGCAGCGGGATTCGAACCTGCGTCTCTAATAACAAAAATAAGTTGTAATAAGCGTATAAGAATTTCTATGCACCCGGTTCTAGAACGCATTCTGGAAGGTTTTCAAGAGGCGCAGGTTCGAATTCTGTTAGATTCAAAATTTTATACGTCTTTTTTTAAATGCTCTTTAACGTTGGTGTAACTCTATAGGTTTAAATATAACTGTGACGTATGTATGTAATGTGCTCTAGTATTGTGAAGGAACGTGTTCGAAGGAAATAAATGTCAAAATCAATTTTCATATGTCACTGTCAAGCACAGATTGATTATATGTTTAATGTTAACAACAAGCGATTATGAATGAAATATATTACTGTAATAATTTATTCTATCACGATTATCTTTTTAATTTCAATTAAATGAAATTAATGGTATAACTATTACGTTAAAAACTATCGAAATCGATTGCAGAATCAATTTATCGAAACTCTAATATCGATTCATAATCGCTCGTTTTGTACTAAATCGGACCACGACAACAGACATCGTGAGTTAATTGTTATTGTTATATGTATGTGTTTTTATTCTTGTTTACAAAATATTTAAATGGGAAATCAACTTATGAGATTGTTTTACGTACTGACGTGAAAGGAAATTATTTATGTGTGATTCTTTAGCACGTAATGTACTGTATTGTAGATTTTTTTTGTAATTCTAAGTAAATTTTATAGTTTTAGCTTAATTATTTGAACTTAGATTGTAGCCTGTTGCTTTATGACAAATTGTAATATTCAAACTCATAGGCAGGCTCCGATTTCGGTGTTAGTTCTAAGTATTGTTTTCTGCTATACAATCATTCCATGTATGCTTCCATATTAGGTTTAAAGGTGACTTATTCAACTATTCTTGTATTAAAAGTGTTTTTTTTTAAGAGTCATCTTTCAAACAATTATTCCAAAAGTACTTTAGTACAATAAGATCTCATCATTCCATTAACGCTTTAACAAGACGGGACCATATGCTCAATTCTGTTAGAGAAATCAATAATAATCGATCACATATTTGTATTATATTAATAATAAGATGTTTTATAATTAAGTTTTTGAAACCGCTGCCCGCGTCTACTTCGCCTATAGTGTAAATAATATTTAAAGACTAAAATTTTGAAGGAATCATAGTTTTTTTTTTTAGCTTAGGTTATTATTTTATATATTTTTTTCTCTGTGTCATTGTTATGTGCCAATGAGCCAAGTTTTTTTTTTAATTTATCGTCGATAAAAACTTAGATTCCAGGCTTTTTGTTGGGAAACGTCAACAGATTAATTATGTTTAGTGATAATTGTGTATTACTATTAGTGTGTAGGGTACGTATAACGAAACGCGTGCTTCCTTTAAATGCATTCTTTTATAGATAAAAGTTTAAGATTAAATTAAAAAAAAATAAAGGAAAATTTTTGCAAGTACAAAATAAATTGTAATGTAATGTCAAACTATAAATGTATTAGGCACAATAATTTATTTCTTTGCCATATTTGGTATTTTTTGTTTAAAAAAAAAAGAGATTTCTTGGCACATTTTTTTTTAAATTAAACGTCAGTCAATGCATGTAAAGTAAGGCACAATTATAGTATTTTCTCAGCGTGCCTTCAAATTTGAACATTGTATTAAACTATTACGTATAGTATAAGATCTTTTTTTTTAGTTTAGAATTGTAAATACGTTTTTATCATTATTTTTATGAAATGCATTTCATTGTAAGATTCTAAAATTGTGGAGAATAATTTTTAAATATTTTCCCCATAACTGACAATAAAGGAATAAAATTAAGTATTGTTGTTTTCTTAATAATTATAGCAATGTTCCCTTCTATTGAGGTTGTCTTAGCCGTAATGTAATAAGACAGCTTAACTTCAAGCTGTATCCATTGCGGGGTATGAATGAATGAATGAATGAAATGAAATAAGGTAGTCAGAGAGAACGGAGCGCCAAACGCTACGGTCCCTGCATACTTCTTTCGCCTCGTCCACTGTCATCAACCTCTTCATACACGCCCTCCGGGGGGTCCTAAGGCGCATGCCTTACGTGACCTTCCTCCAGTATCGTCGATACTGTGTTTTCGAAGGTCAACCGAGGTCTCCCCCTGCCTCTCTTACCACTCACCTTTGCTTCATAAATCTTTCTTACCATTCTTTAGCCGTAATGTAATAGCGTCTGACTGCAAATGCGATTGGTTGTGGGTTCGATGCCCATTTAACAGAGATATTCTTTTTATTTCTTCCCTTTGATGACACAGAAAGTCTCAAATTCGAGCAAAAAGTGGAGTGTGGGAGATTTTACACTAGATTCTCTCTTACTATGAGGGAAGTACCTATATATTCTTATTAGAACTAGTGCCACCTGTCATATTGGAAAGTGTGGCTTCGTTCCTTACTATATGTAAATGTGATCATATTAATGACTTAATTGCGTATATCTAAATTTATGTATTTTAAAAAAATAAAGCTAACTTAAATGCTTTTTCTTGACAGTTAACAAATTAATTTACTAAAGGTTAAGTTTTAAGGTTAATGTGTTAACCAAGTCAGAAACCAGGTTGTTTAAATTTGGAGGTACCTGACACCTTTCAAAGTAACGTAATTTTTAACAACAATTGTGATAGTAAAAAATAGTCTTATTTAGTTTAAATAGATGACGCTGGTGGAGGTGTGGAGCTTTGCTTAATCAACGTATCTAATTAGACATAGTGAAAAATCGAGACGTTCTATTGACATTGAGTGGGAGAACGCAAAGGAAGAAGTATCAAGAGTTTATGCAATACTTTAAATATAAAATACTTGATCAAGTATTTTATAGAGCTTACCACCATGACGTTTGCAGTCACATGCAGTTCTCATGTTACGTATGATTAGGCCTATCATACGTTCCGGTTTGACCGGGATAGTCCCGGTTTGAGATCCCTGTCCCGGCGTCCTGGTCAAACTTGAACAGCACCGACAACCCGACCAATTGTTCCCCCGCCCAGCCGCGCCGCCCGTTATTAATACGTTTTCAATTCATTGTGGCCAGTCGTGGCCCAGTGGCACAAGAGTGTGACTGTAAACGACTGGTTGTGGGTTCGATTCCCACTCGAAGAGTGGAAATTATATTTCCATTTTCTTCGCTCTGGTGCCGAGGTAAAGCGCGGCGTTAAGTTCCGCCACTTAACACGCAAGCCTCCGAATTCGGCGGAAAGTGGGGAACGGAGTGTCTTAACACTAGGTTCCCTCTGCCTACCCTGCTGTGTGCGGGATATAGCGTGAAGCTATTTATTTATATATTTATTCAATTCATAATAATTTCGATTACATTTCAAATATGAAAATCACAAATTAAGCGAAAAGCTAAATTAAAATGAGCCTCTTTCTCTTCTGCGTACCGGTTTGGCTCTTCGTATGGTAAGCCTACGTATGATTAACAACGATTTGGTAGAAAACCTATTAAGTGGTCTTGTAATTCTTGCTTTATTGATATTTTATATATTGATAAGGTGAACTAACAGAATATACCATATAACATGAACTTATACATAAATCATTATAGCACAAACATTGCAAGCTCGTACAATATTTTTTTTTTACTTACTTTTCTAGATCGCTCGTCCCGTGTCCGGCAAATATATATTTATTAGAACTAGTGCCATCTGTCATACTGGATTTGGGTTCAATTCTTGCTACATAAAAGTATAATCGTATTAATGACAATTATATCAAGTTTTAAAAAAAACATAGCTACTTTAATTGACTTATATTCAAGATATTCAAGAACATTATTTTACAAATAAAATTGAGTAACAAAGTAATATGTATAATTTTGTAAAAATAAAAAAAAGAATAAAAAAAATAAACTAAAAAAACCTTTTAAAATATTAAAACAAATATTTTCAAATAAATGACTTAGCAATAAATTAATGAATCATAAAATATATACTGCATAAATGATTTTCGTTTTCTGTAAGTCACTTAAAGCACAGATTATAAAATCAACATTAAATTTCATTTTTCTTGTGTCCAATTTTTTTCTAACTACCCACAGGTTGTTTTTATTTAATATATTTAGAATAAGGCAGTTTACGTTACATTGTCACGTATATATTTTATGAAATCACAGAAAACAGTGGTCTTATATTTAAGAGAGCGTATAATTGTGTTAAGCATTGTGTAATTATGTAAATTTTTCACATTTCCATGGTAACAAGAAGTGGAAGTAAGTATTACAAGAAATTTTATGATATATTTTACTTTGTATCCCTTCAGCTTCACGTAGTAAGCTTAAAATCAAAGCTAACCTATAGTTATCAAATATTGTGTGGTGAATCGCAAAACTCAACGCCGTGCTTCGTTAAGACGAAGACCTCACCACAGAGGAGAAATGAAAATAATTATACTACGATTAATTTTGCTACAAGCATAAAACTACATCTTTTTGACTAATAAATTGTTGTAGTTCTACTATTGATAATTTTTGTTGTAGTATATGAGTCATATAGTAGTAAATGTATTGGAAACTGTCTTCATTTAAATGCAATTGTTAACAGTACTACTATATCTTTTTGTAGATAATTTTTAAAAATTGAATCTCCGTTATAGACGAAAATTAACAAATTGCTGTGACACAAAATCAACATAGAATTATTTAAAAAAATACATATGAAGCGTTAACACTAAAAATAGGGGGCAGTCGTGGGGCAGTGGCACAGACGTGTGATTTCAAACGACTGGTTGTGGGTTCGATTCCCATTCGAGGAGTGGAAATATTTAATATTTCCATTTTCTTCGCTCTGGTACCGAGGCAAAACGCGGCGTTAGGTTCCGCCATTTAATACGCAACGCCTCCAAATTCGGCGGAAAGTGGAGAACGGAATGTCTTAACACTAGGTTCACTCTGTCTACCCTGTTGTGTGCGGGATACAGCGTGAAGTTATAAAAAAAAACACTAAAAATGGTTGAAATTATGCAATACTTTTATAATTTAAAAACCGTGAACTTATTTAAATAAAACGCTTCAGTCAATTTGAACATAAAATATATTTTACCTAACATCAGTTAAACACTAATTAAAATTAAGTACAATATAAAAAATAACACCAAAACTACCAGTAAAAAGTGGGGTTACAGCCACGAGGCGAGACCACAACAGGATGGTGGGTGGCAGGCACCGCCATGTCCATGGTTACCATAGCAACCGTGGTGGGGAACACCGCGGTGATGGTAGCCCTGTGGAGGATTAGACGAGCTCCTTCCCATTATCCGTTGATAAGTCTCGTCCTGGCCGATTTGCTGGTTGGTCTGATGGTACAGCCTTTGGCAGCGACGAGAGAACTGTTTGTGTTTAGTTTGAGTGAGTATTATAAGCATTTTTTTGTGTGTATTTAGTATTTAGTTAGCATATTTTTTGGGTATTTATTATATGAATATTGTAGTTAGTATATACATATAATATGTAAGTAGGGTAGGCGTCTCTGTCTCTATTCTCTGTCCATTTCATTGACAACTTGTGTAAATAGTTCTTCATGTATATATGTCTAGTACATAATACTGTTTTTAAGGTCGTTTCTTGGCCGTTTTTTCATTGCAAAAAATGCAAAAAAGTTATAACAGCCATAACATAGATTAATATAATTTAAGCTAGTCAAACTAATCCTATGCTTAGTTTGACTAGCTAAACTGCTTGGCTTATATCTTTGCATTTCTTTTTGCATTAGATTCCAATTACCTACTAAAATAGAGTTTTTCAATTACTTATAAAGTAAAATACAATTTTAACAATAACTATCTAACGTACCTAATAGCCAAAGTAAGGCCTGTAGGTGTACATGTGCAAATACACAACTTTAAAAAAAAGCAATTTAATGAGAATGCTGAATATTGAATGAACATTAGGATGGTCGTTAAAAATTATTTTTTTTGTGGCGCCCCTAAAAAGCTTCCTTTTGATGAAAAACGAGTGAGATTTTTTGTATTATATTTTTAATTCAAGACAACACGTGTCTCAAGTCGATTTAAGTTAATTTTTTGGTAATTTCCTGATTTTTAATTAAACTTCTTGTTAAGAGTAATGTAAAAATTATTTTAAGATTGGAAATGTTTTAACAATGAAACACGTTTAGTATTATTATTCTCAACATATTTTACAAATTGAACTAAGAAATTATTAATAATTTAGAATACTTAAATTGCTCTCTTTTAGTTGTTTAGTTGTTTTAGTATCAGGTGAATTATCTAATATTATGCTTATTTTAAAATAACATAATTCTAAGTTATAGAATATATTATATATCCATATATTCAAAATCTACTTCTATATAAAATAAAATACTTTTTCCCTAGATCGAGGAATATGTGCATGTTGGAGTACCCTAGACGTGTTATGCTGTACTGCCTCCATACTGTCTCTATGTGCGTTAGGCTGGGAGAGGTGGTTTGGTATAACTAACCCTTTGGCCAGAGCACGTAGGGCAAAGAGAGCCAGGCTCCTTGCAATATTAGTATGGCCAGTTTCTATTTTAGTGGCTTTACCCAACGCCTTCATACCTTCGCCAAAACATTTCCATCCCGGAGAATTGGAAAGGGCTTGTTCTGTTAATATTAATACCGGGTAAGTTATTACTGATATGAAATTTTTGTAGTCGGTTTAGTTAATTTTTTTTCAACCTCTTGCTTCTCCCGCAAAGTGGGGTGTAGTCATAGAAGATACTACGCCGTAGTACATAATTATAAATATTTCAATTGCGAGTGAGAATTGAAATCACAACCATGGTGTTTGTAATCATTAAGGGCACTGGATTGTAAAAAATATATAATAATTCTATTTACTTAAAGGTTACTTCGTTTTAAGCTTAAAAAAAGATTGTTTTTAAAAAAGGCACAGAGCTTATGTCTGTAGTGATATAAATTAAATAATAAAAAAAAGAAAGGAAATAAAGAAATGGGGCCAGTCGTGTGTGACACCTGGCGGGGAGAACCCTGCCTACCCTGCTACGTGCAGGATACAGCGTGAAGTTAAAAAATAAACTTTACTAGAGCGAACAAATGATAATAATATAAATATTTCTTGACTGTGAATTGCACACTGTCACACTGCGCCTTGACTTGTAAAAACGAGAATTGAAACAAATATTCTTTTGAAAAAGACATTTAGAAAACATATAAAAATTTGAACGCAGCGGGATTCGAACCTACGCCTAATTTAACAATTTGCGGGTTCAAATCCCGCTGCGTTCAAATTTTTATACGTTTTCTAAATGTCTTTTTCAATTTTCCTAAGTGTGGAATAACACTTTAAAAATGTTTAAAAATATTATTTTTTTTTGCAGATACGTTTTCTACAGCATAACGTTTTCATTTTACATACCAGCTGTGATGCTGGTCATTGTGTATGGGTACATACTGCACGCTCTGTCAGCACCGCCGCCCATACGAGCTCACCGTGGAAGAACTCCTTGCCCGGAGCGTCATGTAATTATAATTTAAATTATATTATAATTAATATTTAGTTAAAATCATTTTAAATATATAATTCTTTCCTGTAACATGCTATCGTGGCGTTATCTGAGTCTGACTGGAAATGCGCTGGTTATGGGTTCTATCCTCACCAGAGGAAATGAATATATGTAATTAATTTTCAATATTTTCCCTACTCTTTGGCGTTAAGTTCTGATACTTGATGCGCAATGTAAAACATTGCGTTTAAACTGCGGGCAGAAAGTAGAAATGTTTTGTTAAAATATTCTCTCTGATGGTCCTACTATGCAGAAAAAAGGGAAAGCGGAAAAAATATTTAACTATTGCTATACAAATAAAAATTTTACAGTTACGAAGAAG
The DNA here is from genome assembly GCA_019049465.1 of Dryas iulia moderata. NCBI lineage: Eukaryota > Metazoa > Arthropoda > Insecta > Lepidoptera > Nymphalidae > Dryas > Dryas iulia. The sequence continues at coordinate 14,143,411 of CM032417.1, forward strand.
TTGAAAATAAAGTTGAATTATTGTATTTACGTTACAATATATTTATTTTTCGTTTGCAGATATCCTTAAATATTGCAACAATAAAATCACCATCAAGAGCAGATGATACCAACAATAATCAGGATATGAAAATGTACGTTACAATTATTTTTAAATTTACATGAATATTTACATTTATATGTGGACATGAAAATAAATGCTATTTATACAGAAACGTTGTCGCGTAAAATAGATGTTGTCTTTTCCCAAAAGTGACTTGTACTTTGCGGACTTGGTCTATACTACATTTAATTTCAATTGAGTAGGTATATTATAAAAATTATCACCATTTTCCAATTCTTCATATAAAATAAGTGTAACTATGTCAATTTCATATTCCGTCATCTGCATAATTTTCGTATAAAAAAAATGTTTTGAGTTTTTCTTCACGCATTATAATAATGCATGTAAGACAAACGTCCCAACTTTTATTCAATCTTGCATTTCTATCAATTTACACAATTTTAATGTAATATATTGGTTGCGAGTTCGATTCCCAATCGAGGAGAGGAAATATTGAATATTTTAATTTTCTTCGCTCTGGTGTCGAGGCAAAGCGCGGCGTTATATTCCGCCTCTTAATACGCAATGCTTAAGAATTCAGCGGAAAGTAGAAAACAGAGTGTCTTAACTCTAGATTTCTTCTTAGACAGAGGGAATCTAGTATTAAGATACTCCCTGCTGTGTGCGGGATACAGCCGGCGTGAAGCCAAAAAATCATCTTTATTGCTTTTTGCGGGAGGATAATCAGATACTTTTGGTTATATTACTACATGTTCTAAAGCGAAAATTGTATTTTAGGAGCGTATCACCTAAAGGACAGTATTTAAACTTACCGACTACAACGATGGCTTGTACCGCACCAACGACTGGAAAATGCAGCAATCAGTAAGCTTCTTTGATATATTTTTGGTATATTATATTATCACTTTTAACACTTTTTTATAATGTTTTTCGTGCACTTAGGAAATTGAAAACGTAAAAAAAGACGTTTAGAAAACTTATAAAATTTGAACTCAGTGGAATTCAAGCCCGCGGGTTCCGCTAACCCGATGCTAATAACATAAATAAGCATAGAAGAACGGTAGTAGAATGGCTTAGCGCTCAGAGTGCGCGGACGGTTTCCAAGAGGCGCGGGTTCAAATCCCACTGCGTTCAAATTTTGATATGTTTTCAAAATGTCTTTTTCAATATTATAATATCGCTTTATAAAACTAACAAGTGAAAATTAAATGGATAGTTTGGGATATTAATTAAACTAGAGCATTTATGGTATTTTGTGGATTAAAGGAACCATCAGTGATTCGTTTTTCCCACTCCGGAGACATCGCATCGACGAGTTCATTTTAGTACAATGCTTGTGGCTCAATTACTACTTAGGGCAATAATAGACAAGATAAAGCGCGGTGTTAAGTTCTACCACTCAACACCGATATTTCGAATTCAGATGGAAAGTGGATAACGGAATAGCTGGCAATTAAAAACGTGAAGCTGCTTTATGAGTGCTGGAGGCTAATTTTGAACTTTATGAACGATTTTTAAATTATTTTGTATGACCTAATTTATAATATGGGAAATTAAAATCGAGGAAGATTATAATCACTGTCTGAAGTCCGTTTCTCATGCAAAATTCCGATAGTGAATAAAAAATTGACAAGTGTACATAAATTTTCAGTGCAAATTTCATCGATCGTCAACGCCGTGCTACTAGAACCATTGTAATGTTGATGGCACTATTTCTAATCTGCTGGACGCCTTATTTTGTAATACTACCTGTAGGTAAGTTATTTTCTTTATTTCTTAAGACTAAAGATTAGACTTTTTGTTCGGGCTGCGTCGGGCAATGCTGACCGCGGCTTCGGGTACTTTCGATTCATTAATACAAGCCGTAGAGCACTGCTATATAATTAAAAACCATACGTATTGACCCGCGTGACTCACTAATTACTCTAAAATAAGTTAGTTTTTCAAAAATATAAAATACTTGGAAGTAAAATGACAATTTCAAGTGCTGACCGACGTTTAATGTCTTCACAAATAGTGACATTTAGATAGAAATGTGATTTTTGCTTGGCCTGGAGGGATAGTATGCTGTCGGTCAACACTGATCGCGATGGCAGTGAATGTGTTAAGTACCAGAGCGTCAAATTCCACCATTTAATCTTACCGTCTTCATTTTCGAGCAGAATGTAGAAAAACAATAGTCTTGACACTATTTTATCTCTGACTACCCTCTTTTGCGGGACAAAAAGTGGAACTGCTTTTAAAATATATTTTCAACATATTCATATGAAGTAATATAGTACAGAAAGATTCCTCACTATATCTTTATCTACGTTACAGATTCTCTCTACGACTGCATCTGGGAGACCACGTGGCAGTGGTGCACTTGGTTGGGTTACACCAATTCGGCTTTGAACCCGCTAGTCTACGCTGCAGCGTCACCTAGTGTGCGACATGCCTTACAGTCTTCCTTAACAAGCTCTGGGCCACGGAAAGTTGATATTCCTTTAACACCCCGTGTGAGGAGAGAATAAAAGTAAGTTTTAGTTTGATTGTTTTAAACGTTTCTAAACATATGCAGTATTTTTTTTTAAAAATGTTTGCTTTTTCTTGTTTAATAGTAGTTTAGGTAGGGAGAATCTAGTGAAAAGACACTTTGTCCTCCATTTTTTTTCCGAATTCGAGCGAAACTCAACGCCACTCTTTGAGTAACCAAAGCGAAACGTCGTTACGCAGAGGGACTGCGTCTGACTGTAAAGCGATGGTAGTGGGTTCGATTCCCACTCTGGATCAAATCGGGAAATTTTTATATTTAAATATTCATTTCTTCGTTCTGGTACCAGACGAAAGACAAAGCGCGGCGTTGAGTTCCGCCACTCAACACGCAAAAATATCTTGATTTTCAGGCAGAAAGTGGAGGATAGAATGTCTTTCCACTAAGTCTCTGACTGACCGAGGCTGCTTTTTAATTTATAGTTATTCCTCGAGAGGGAACTGAACCCACGACCATTTCTGTTACAGTTAGATTCTGTACCAAAGCGTTACATGTAGTAACGTCGATTTTATAATTGGTGTTTTATAGAATAATCTAGGTCATATAACAGTATAGGCATGACAGACGGACGGACGGACGGACGGACGGACGGACGGACGGACGGACGGACGGACGGACGGACGGACGGACGGACGGACGGACGGACGGACGGACGGACGGACGGACGGACGGACGGACGGACGGACGGACGGACGGACGGACGGACGGACGGACGGACGGACGGACGGACGGACGGACGGACGGACGGACGGACGGACGGACGGACGGACGGACGGACGGACGGACGGACGGACGGACGGACGGACGGACGGACGGACGGACGGACGGACGGACGGACGGACGGACGGACGGACGGACGGACGGACGGACGGACGGACGGACGGACGGACGGACGGACGGACGGACGGACGGACGGACGGACGGACGGACGGACGGACGGACGGACGGACGGACGGACGGACGGACGGACGGACGGACGGACAGACAGACAGACAGACAGACAGACAGACAGACAGACAGACAGACAGACAGACAGACAGACAGACAGACAGACAGACAGACAGACAGACAGACAGACAGACAGACAGACAGACAGACAGACAGACAGACAGACAGACAGACAGACAGACAGACAGACAGACAGACAGACAGACAGACAGACAGACAGACAGACAGACAGACAGACAGACAGACAGACAGACAGACAGACAGACAGACAGACAGACAGACAGACAGACAGACAGACAGACAGACAGACAGACAGACAGACAGACAGACAGACAGACAGACAGACAGACAGACAGACAGACAGACAGACAGACAGACAGACAGACAGACAGACAGACAGACAGACAAACGGACAAACATACAAACCTTTTTTACAGATTTATTAAAGTATAGATTATTGTCCGATAATTAATTATTTTAAACAAAATAAAATACAAATAAAACAAAATATTAAAATAAATATATTCTTTATTTACATTCGATTACTTCATGTACATATCTTTGGCATAATCTACCCATTTATATATCGGTCTTTAAACATCAAAAATTGCACTCAAAATACCATCAAACAGTGGAAGCTTTAGATCTACTCTTAATTAAAATTTACATTAAAAACGAAAAAAAAACAACAGCGATAATATTATTTACAACTTATTATAAACTTTGTAAATTACAAACAACGAGAAACAACAAAGCCGCTTTGTGCTGAATGATTATTTAATATTGACCAATGATTAATTTGGCCTAAAAATTATATGAATTCAAAATTTTATAAATTTCTGTATATGAATTCCAAGGTTTTATGAATTTGTGTAAAAAACTTGTACATTTTAATATAAAAAGTTCAAAATTTTATTAATTATAAAATTTTGAATTTCAATATGTATGAATTACAAAAATTTATAAATTTCAATATACTGAATTTCGTATTTTTAATGAACTATGTTCATTATGTCTAGTTTTATTTTCATTAAATTTATTTTCAACAGCAGCATAAAGAATAAACTTATTTATTATAATATGGAGTCAACATTGACACTGGAATTACTTTTACAGGAGCCATTAGCCACTATATAAATGATCATATGAAAAACTGTAAAATTCAACCTTCCAACAAATTACAAAGTGTTGCAACAAAGAACTGGCTTTTTAGTGATACTAATGAAAATATAACGGAAATAACAATGGAGCATTCACAAAATGGCCGCTAGCGTGCTAAGATGGCGGCGATAGATAAAATGGCGGCTGCAAATGGCGGCGCCATGGTACTAGCTCCACCAAAGTCTCTTGCGTCGGGTGAACAAGTCTTGCAGGTGCAGCGACCGGCGAGACAGTAGCCGGGCTCGTCTTCTTCTGATACACATTCCTTTAGATAGACAACATTAAAGAGTTTTTAATTGTGAAAGTGAAATTTAAATTAAAAAAAGGAATAAATAGTAAAATCAAGTAATAAATGATATAATGTTATGTTGATTTTTGGTTGTAATTAAATTTTAGGCCTTGAATATTTCATTTGACATAACGTATGTATAATTTTGGAGATAACTAAAGCTTAATGTATAGTTTGAACCTTTATTAAACCTAAATTACCCGATTAATTGGGTTATCTATTTTAAGTGATTAATTACTAAATAATATTCATGAATAAAAATTGAAAATAAACATTAAATGAACATAAAATAACAACTTCTCTTTTTGTCAGTTCTTGGTCTCCTAACGCTAACTTTGCAAAATTCATACAGTAAATAGGAAAATCGTAATTCGTCGCTTTACCTATGTACATGACAAGAACATATAAACTTAACAGTAGCAGCACATGACGATTAGTAAATACTTTTAAACATTTGTAAAGTGTTATTCCACACTTAAGGAATTTGAAAAAGACATTTAGAAAACGTATAAAAATTGAGTATAAGAATTTCCACGCAGCTGGAATTTCCACGTAGTAGAACGCATGGTTTAGCAGGCACAGATTCGTATCCCGCTGCGTTCAAATGTTTATACGTACTTTTAAATGTCTTTTTCATTTAGTAAATACTCTGAGCAACCTACCTCATCCCGCCCACACTCCTGTCCTGGTCGTTTCCGCCTCCAACACCGCGGGGGGTTCCCCACGGCCCTCGCGTCGTATGCGCACGCGCATGTACCGCCCAAGCATAGGGAAGCCCCGGGGGAAGGGACTTCCGGTACACCCGCCAGTGCGTCGCATTGTACATCGTATTGGCAGGCGTCGTCTAGTGCTTTTGCCGCTGTAAATATTGTTTTTGGGTATTTAATTTGATTGCTATACTATTATAGTAATAATTTATCTTAATTAATTATCGAAATATAGTCTACATAAATATACAGGCCAAAAGGGTTTAAAAAACTGGACAACTTTTAAATATTTTTTTTTATCTGAAAAATTAAATGTACTTTCTTAGACTGATAGTATTACATTTCCCCACCAAATAAAATATATTATGAGTAAGTATAAAAATATCGTAACTTATATGTATAGTGTTATTCGATGTTATGATGATGTCGATTGTATTTTATTTAACAGCTTTGCGTTTTAACCCCAAAAGATAGAAGGTTAGTTAAATATATCTAGCGTCAAGTCACTTCACTCTTCACTTTCTTCCCGAATTTAAAAAGAAAATCAATACCGAGTTTCGCCTTTTTCACCAGAACGGAGAAATAAACAATTAAATTATGACCATCCCACCCCATGAGAATCGAACCTACAACTGCTCTATAGCATATTACCATGTAAAGAAAACTTTAACATATCCATACTTATAGGTATTATAAATGGGAAAGTCTGTGTGTTTGTCTGTCATGCTTTCACGGCTAATCTACCGGTCCGATTTGGATGAAATTTAGAATGAAAGTAGTAAAAATCAAAAATCAACCTCTAAAGGGTTGAATTAGGGGATAAAAGTTTGTATGAAAAATCTAAACCGCTTGACCTATTGTAATGAATTTTGGCATAAATATAGTGGATAATCTAAGCTTAAAATTAGACTACTTTATTTTTTAAAAATGGGCGCCCGAGGGTTGTAATATAACCAAATAGTCCACGCGGCGAAGCCGCGAGCGGGCCGCTAGTAAAAATATAAGTAAGTAAGTATCTCACATTCAACACAAGCATTTATATCCTGGTTAGCGACCCAGTTGTCCCTACAGCGGCATGTACCGCGACACTCCAGACCGACGCCCGCGCACTGCAACTCGTCTTCGCACTCCTCGCCTAACACTGCGTCTCGGACACATCTGAAAATCAAGGAAATATTTTTTTTATTTTAGTGGTAGATTTTAAGAAAATAATATGAAACCATGTGGCCAGTCGTGGCCCAGTGGCACAAGCGTGTAAACGACTGGTTGTGGGTTCGATTCCCACTCGAGGAGTGGAAATTATATTTCCATTTTCTTCGCTCTGGTGTCGAGGTAAAGCGCGGCGTTAAGTTCCGCCACTTAACACGCAAGCCTCCGAATTCGGCGGAAAGTGGGGAACGGAGTGTCTTAATACTAGGTTCCCTCTGCCTACCCTGCTGTGTGCGGGATACTGCGTGAAGATAAAAAAAATTAAAAAGAAAAAATATTACGTTTTATATTAAAGATTTTTTTTTATTATAGCTACTTCTTAGCTTCACGTTTTTTTTTCTCCATTTTAATTAGTTGACCAGAGCGGGGAAATTAAAATAATTTAAACATAGTCATTCTCTTAGCAAGAACCGAACCCACAACCAATTGCGATTATAATCGCAAGCTGGTGGCCTCGATATTAATAACGAAAATTAAAAATGACTCAAATCAGTCCTAATACTTCTCAATGCATCCTTTTTTCTGTAAGATTAGATTATATCTTCTGTATAGTCTATTTATATCACATGTGTACATAATTTTAGTGTATTGTAAGCATTCATTTAATAATACAAAATAAAGTTGTTTTTTTTAAATGTAATCTCATAAAAGATGATACTGACCTAGTTCCATTGTCCCTGGGACTGTACTGCAATTGGCAAGTACAGTAACCGCGGACACAAAACGCCTCTCGTTCCGGTACAACCTTCCCCAAGAAACAGTTTTGATCCACCACACATCGTTCGCCGATTACTATAAATATAAATATATTTTATTTAATTAAGATTAAAGTTAAAGTGCTATTCACACGTTTAGGATACGAAAAACATTTTTAAAAAACGTATATAAACTTGAACGCAGGGGATTCGAACTCACACCTATTGTAAACCGTCTGGCGCACTGATTGTTTTTTTTTAGGTTTTCTAATTATTTTCTTTTAGCTTCATGCTGTATACCGCACACAGTTGGGTAGGCAGAGGGAACCTAGTGTAAAGACACTCCGTTCTCCACTTTCCGCCGAATTCGGAGGCGTTGCGTGTTAAGTGGCGAAGTGTCTTAACACTAGGTTCCCTCTGCCCACCCTGTTGTGTGCGGGATACAGTGTGAAGCTAAAAAAAAATAAGAAAATAACAACAAAAACACTAATAGATATATAAAATAATACACATAAGTTTACATAATACCTATTGTGTTTAAAATAAAGAATAGCTTTTGTTTCTTAACATAATTGAATTTCAAGGCTGTAATAACTTCGACGGACAAAAATATGCTACTATAAGTATTTTTTGGCATTAACATTTATTTTGTGAAGTGAAGATAGAAAATTAACTTTAAAATTGACTTCTATATACCAACAATCGTCTGATCATATAGATGTAAATAATGTGTACTGTTACTCAAAATACGATAGATAGGAATCTTATTAATTTTATGCATGTCACATAATACACATGTTTTTTTTTAGCTTCACGCTGTATCCCGCACACAGCAGGGTAGGCAGAGGGAACCTAGTGTTAAGACACTCCATTCCCCACTTTCCACCGAATTCGGAGGCATTGCGTGTTAAGTGGCGAAATTTAACGCCGCGCTTTACCTCGACACCAGAGCGAAGAAAATGGAAATATTAAATATTTCCACTCCTCGAGTGGGAATCGAACCCACAACCAGTCGTTTACTTTCTTTCACACGCTTGTGCCACTGGGCCACGACTGGCCACTACATATGTTTAGTCTTATAAAAGATGTCTATATGTATATTATTTTTCTCTTTACAGCTTTACGCCTCTTCTCGCATAGCAGAGTAATGAGGGAGAATCTAATGTCAATATACCTTCTAAATTCGGGACACTTAATGTTGGGTGTAGTAACTTAACGCCATGATTTGTTAAAATAAAAAATAAAAATACTTAAATTATGACCATATTATAGTCGCTGTTAATATTAATACGTGATGGAAAAGCTTTAGACCACATTTCACCAATTTTATGTGGATAGAAAAGTATAAAATTACATTCTTAGGATTTATAAGGAGAAAGTCAGTATTTAGTCACATGTAACCCGTAGCTAAGACAACGTGTAGGTATATTACGCATCAACGACACAATTAGCGTAAAGTAAGTTGTCTCGTAATAAAATTTGTACCCACAATCATTATTATGTGGCCAGTCGTGGCGCAGTGGCACAAGCGTGTGACTGTAAACGACTGGTTGTGGGTTCGATTCCCACTCGTAGAGTGGAAATATTGAATATTTCCATTTTCTTCGCTCTGGTGCCGAGGTAAAGCGCGGCGTTAAGTTCCGCCACTTAACACGCAATGCCCCCGAATTCGGCGGAAAGTGGGGAACGGAGTGTCTTAACACTAGGCTACCCTGCTGTGTGCGGGATACAGCGTGAAGCTAAAAAAAAACCATTGTTAAACACAAAACAACGATACTATATTATAATTAGGCTTACCTGCAGTTTCATAACAGCGATCAGTCTCGAGATGTGCGGTGGGTGCGCACGCGCACGCCCCGTTGGTGCACTCGGAATGGACGCCCATAGTTGAGTGGCATTGTATGTGTTGCACGCACTCCTCACCGTTGCGTGCCTCTGGAATGTAAATAGATAATAATGTAGAAATATATGTATAATACTTAAACTTTTTTATGATTACCTTAATTCGAACTTTGATCTGGTTAACTAATAATAATAGAAATAAGAGTAATTAGAAGGTATGAATAAACTTTTAAAAGTAATTAGGGGATAAAAAGATTAAGTAATATATTATTAAAAAGTAGCATCACGCTGTCTCCCGCATGGCATGGTAGGCAGAGAGAACCTTCCGCCGGTGTCCTCGGACGATTGATTCGGTCCTCGTGGCTCGGCTAGTGGCGGTCGAAAAGGAGCACCGTCAGGTTTTAGTGGGTAAACGGCGGCGTTATCATCTTGCCTCACCGGAGTCCCGAGTTCCCACTTGGGCGGATTTCCTGACATTAAAAAAAAGGCAGAGAGAACCTTGTGGTTTCAATAACAATAATCCATATATAATCTTTGCCCTGGGTGGAAATCGAATCCATAAACATTGCATTCACAATCAGACACTGTCCAGTAGTATTCGCAGATATATTATTATTCACAGCAATATAACTTATATAATATGTTTAGTTTTTGTTTTTGCTTAATATATTTAAATACCTCTATAACGATAATTTTGATTTACAATAATAATTATTACCTAATGCACAGTTAACACAGCTTAAAGACCGAAGAAGCTTAAGTGGGGAACGGAGTGTCTTAACACTAGGTTCCCTCTGCCTACCCTGCTGTGTGCGGGATACAGCGTGAAGCTAAAAAAAATGACCCAAAATATAACCAATAAATAGAATAGTTACCTTTCAAACATCCCTTATGCGTGCTGTTAACCGCTGCGTACACGAAACCATCTTTGCACACACAGTAGCTGCTCTGACGGCAGAATGCGTTATCTGGACAATCGATATCCACGTGGCATATATTGCCTGTTCTACCTGCAAAAAAATAAAAATAATTATACATCATTAATATTACGAGGGTATATCTAAAAAAAATTTGGCAACTTAGTTAAACTGCAGAGTTTCTTTAGGAGAAAATTAATAGTTAAAATAAATACAAATATTCATCGTAAGGTAGAAATTGCTTTCCTTTTTTAATATTTCTTTTTTAGCTTGGATAAATAATTTTTAAATAGTTTGTTGCATAAAGCGATGCTTTGAATATCACCACTAGTTAAGCAATGTCTATAAAAAGGACAGTATATGATTTCCCGGATAACTTTTTAAAATTCTTAATTATTTTTTTATAATTATTTTAGCTGTATTAAGCAGAAGTGTGAACAGTATCAACAAATAGTAGAAAATAGAAACAAAAAACACTGTTAATGATAACTTCACATTGTGTTGGTCATCTGACCATAAGCATCAGGTATAAAAATATACACACATATGCAAATTTTCAAACAAATTCGTCAGCAAGAAGTAAAGCAATATATAGTGTTGCAAAATTTTCTTGCTTTATATTAAAAGATAAATAGATACCATGTTTATTTCTTTTTTTGGTTTAGCTTTTTTCAGATAGGTAGCAGGTCAGAGAACCGAATGTTAAAACACTCCGTTCTACACCTTCTATATGCAATTTTTTTCAATTGTCTGATGAGTAGGAGGAGGCTAAATAATAATAAATTAAATATAATCTATTTCGCTTAGTGTAAATCAAGCCCATAACCAATCTCATCCTTACAAACACAAATTACAAATGAAAACATTTTTTTTTAGGTTCACGCTGTATCCTGTTAACAGCAGGCAAGGAAACCGAGTGTTAAGAGACTCCGTTCCCCACTTTCCGCTGAATTCGGAGGCATTGCGTGTTAAGTAGCGGAACTTAACGCCGCGCTTTGCCTCGAGGCCAGAGCGGAAATATTAAATATTTCCCACTCCTCGAGTGGGAATCGAACCCACAACCAGCCGATTTTAGTCACACGCTTGTGCCACTGGGCCACGACTTGCTCCAAAATAAAATAATAAAGTAATTTAAAGTAATAAAAAGTAATTTAATTTTTCACATATTTTTTTGTATATCTGACAAATATATCATACAAACACCGCATACAAAATAAGTGAAGCGAAAATTACAAACGAATTCTAAATAACCTCATATTAGGTAACAATAGACCAAATTTGCGCTTCCAAATGAACATCGTGCCTCTATTATCATAGCGTTCGGTATTTATTTGAAACAATGCAGACAATAGAAATGTACATAACAATTCTGTATGGAATAATACTATCTAGTCTTATTTAAATTGAAATCTCTCATTGTATAAATTATGTATGTGGTAGAATTGTATTATTTTTTAGCTTCACGCTGTATCCCGTACACGACATGGTAGGTAGAGGGAACCTAGTGTTAAGACACTCCGTTCCCCACTTTCTGACGAATGTTGGACGCATTGCGTGTTAAGCGGCGAAACTTATCGCCGCGCTTTGCCTTGACGCCAGAAGCGAAGAAAATGGAAATATAATTTCCACTCCTCGAGTGGGAATCGACCCCACAACCAGTCGTTTACAGTCACACTCTTGTGCCACTGGGCCACGACTGGCCCCATATTTTAGTTAACGTTTTTACCTCATTATAATTAATTACATGTAATTATTGTAAAAACCAAATAATTGACTTAAACAATGGAAAGAAATTGAAAGTGAAAATGTATGAGAGCATACTGCAATATAATAGTGTGGCGTCATGCTTTTTGGGTAGCAGAAATTTGTAAAAATCTCTCTACAGAAATGCTAACAACAACATAAGATATAATAAGTGTATAAGAATCTTGACAAAATAAGTGTCTTGTATATCAAGTATTTCTTTATAATGTATTTTATACGTTCAAAAACTTAAAATTCGTTACTAAAATGTGGTCCAATATATTCAAATTGAAAATAGTCAAATACTATATAAAAAATTTCCAGTTCCAGTTTTGCCACGTTTCAAACTTTTTTTTTATTTCTAAAAAATAAAAAAAAACTGTTTATGTAAAAAAATGTTTTCATTATATACTTTTAAACATTTTTAAAGTGTTATTCTACACTTAGGAAAATTGAAAAAGACATTTAAAGAAAACGTATAAAAATTTGAAAGATTTTCGAAAGGAAGCGTATAAGAATTTCAACACAGCGGATAGTAGAACGCGTGGCTCAGTAGTGAGGGCGCCTGGACGGTATTCAGGAGGCGCGGGTTCGATTCCCGCTGCGTTTAAATTTTATACGTTTTCTTTAAATGTCTTTTTCATGCTTTCATTAAGTTATAGATAATTTAATATTGAACCTTGACAAAATAAGTGTCTAGTAACAAGTATATCCAAATTTCTTTATAATGGATTTTATACGGCAAAAAATATACAATTCATTATTATTTTCTTAACTACATTCACAATAAAAAAATAAAATACTATATCAAAAATGCAATAAAAAATAGCTTAAAGCTACAATTATAAGTATTAACAAGTACTTCATTTTAATAGGACTCGACGCGACGCGACGTCTGGACGGTCTCGGTACGAGTGGTTTTTGTAACGAGTAAACAAGTGCAGTTGATTATTCACTTATAGTAGTTATGAAGCGAGTTATGAACCACTAAAAATATTATATAAGTTAAGGGTAGAAATGTATGTAAATAATATGTTTTAAAATTCCCACGTTTTTGTCTCTTAGCGCTACTATATGCAAGAACCTAGTCTTAAGGCACTTTGCTATTCTTAAAATGTAATTGAAGGCATCGCTGAGTAGTGGGATCGTCCGAGGATATATATATATATATATATATATATATATATATATATATATATATATATATATATATATATATATATATATATATATATATATATATATATATATATATATATATATATATGTATATATTTTAGCTTCACGCTGTATCCCGTACACAGCAGGGTAGGCAGAGGGTAACTTAATGTTAAGACACTCCGTTCCCCACTCGAGGATTTTATTGTATTTAAAGTGTTCTTTTTTTATCAGTAAATGAATTCATTGTTTGAGCTGTTCTATACTACGTCATTGGGCCACACAGCACATTGCATTTATATTTTAGTAGATCCATATGGCGTTTTTATTAAGTTTAAGTTTTAAAACTAAGAGTAAGTTATTTTTTTTTGTTTTTTTTAGCTTTACGCTGTATTATTGCGGGGTAGTCAGAGAGAACGGAGCGCCAAACGCTGCGGTCCTTGCATACTTCATTCGTCCACTGTCATCAATCTCTTCATACACGCCCTCCGGGGGTTCCTCATGCTTTTTACGTGACCTTCCTCCAGTATCGTCGATACTGTGTTTTCACCTCTCTTACCACTCACCTTTGCTTTACAAATCTTTCTTACCACTCATCCTCTCGACGTGCCCAAACCACCTGAGCACACCCTTCTTCATTCTTACTAAGAGTAAGTTATAAAACTACTATAAAATATAGTTTTATTTTAGGTTAAAATTCATTTATTTTTTCCCTACACTATCGTGCCCTTATCTAGGTACGACCTTGTGAATCTCGTATCACTACGTACCTTACGTTTGCAAACAACATAAAATATATAAACATGACAGTTTACACAACATTTTAGTCTCAACCTCAGAGTATGTCAATTAGCTTATCTTAATTATTCATATAATTGATTATATTACGGCAATGTTTACTACCTGCCTACTACCGGATTCGACAACGTAGCGAGATATGATTTATGGGTGTAACTAGATTGGCATACGGATACAGAAAGAACATTCAGTTTCACGCTGTTCCCCGTATAGCAGGATAGTAAGAAATATTAAATATTACCACTCCTCGAGTGGGAATCGAACCCACAACCAGTCGTTTACAGTCACACGAATGTGCCATTGCGCCACGAGAGGCCCCAAACGTGGTGCTCTCCACTTTCCGTCAGTAATCGACATATTGCGTGCTAAATTCAAATTCAGATTTAAAATATCTTTATTCAAATAGACTTTTGTAAGCACTTTTGAATCGTCATATGTACGTAAAGCTACCATCGACTCGGAAGGCAGTTCTGCTGAGAAGAGCCGGCCAGAAACTCAACAGTTGCTCTTTTCAAATATATAAATTACAATTTTATTATTTGATACAATGGTAGCTAACCGGCATTGGACTCATTCAGATGTGGCGGAATCCAGTGCAATGTCTTATGTACTAGACCGGATACTTTATTTATTACTTTAAGCTCAGGTGCGTTTATTTTTTAAAATATCTTTTTTGAATTGACAGCCCTCATTTAGACTCCGCCCATATCTGAAGTTTTTATTTCGGATTCGGTTGCGGTAGCGAAATGTTTTTCAATTTGGCATATTAATATAAACAAATACTTGCTTTATAGCTTACTAGCTGTTACCCGCGACTTCGTCCGCGTGAACCAAGAAACATCCTTATTAAGTTTCGATCCGGTTTTCCCATCTTCGAGTAATCTGAGGAACATACGTATCAAGAACCTCCTCTTTTTTGCAGTCGGTTAATAAAATGAGATGATAGTCAGATACAGATCTCCCAATTGCGTTATTATACGGAAAACCCGCATCTATGCCTTTCAAATTTGAGGGTTGCCCTTAATTTCTCCAGGATTCCATCATCCAATCCTGGTCTCCTTACCATGGGACCAATTGTGAAATATATCCTCTCGAACAAAAAAAGAATTTTGAAAATCGGTCCACCCATCTTCGAGTAATCGGGGAACACACACAAGAACCTCCTTTTTTCTGTTGGTTAAAAATCCCTAAAAATTTTAACTTCTTATGTTATTCTGATAGCAAACCTACATTACTGCAAAGTTTCATGAAAATCCGTTCAGTAGTTTTTACGTGAAAGAGTAACAAACTCACACACATCCATACAAACTTTCGCATTTATAATATTAGTAAAATAATAACTGATTGTAAAGCGAAACTCAGGAGGATCAATTAGTAACATCAAAATTCTAACGCCATAATAGTACGGTGGATTAGAGCCTAATTGTAATATATTAGAATGATAATATTTAAATAGACATTTAAAGAAAACGTATACAAATTAGAACGCAGCAGGCGCTCAGTGGCGAGAGCACCTGGACAGTTCAGGAGGCGCGGGTTCGAATTCCGCTGCTTTCAAATTTATATAACTTTTCTTTAAATGTTTTTTTCAATTTTCTAAGTGTGAAATAACCCTTTAAAAATGTTTAAAAATATTTAAATAATTTACATTTACCTGTCCCTATAAAACAAATCACTGCTTAAATACTTTCTAAAAATTATTGTATTTACAATAACCATATTGGTATGACGGAGTGTTTTGACACTGTGTTCCCTTTATCCAAATAAATTGATATTTCTGGGAAAAGTGAAAGTTACAGATAATTTTATTATGTCTATATTCTGAGAAGTATATTATGAAACAGTAAAAAAAATTACGTCAATTACCTACTTCTTAACTGGCAAATTTAAGATAATTTTATTGACAGTTAAATATTAATTGACAGTTCTACTACGTAAGAAAAGTTACTTTCAAATTTTAGATTAACTTCTTAGTACTATAGTCAGTGGCGTAACTATACCGCTTGAGGCCCGTGGCAAATTCGCCGGATTGGAGGAAGAGAGAAAGAAGGGAGGGCCCCACCTCCCTTCTTTCTCTCCTCCTCCAATATAAAGATTTAGGATCCTTCTATGTTCGCGGCCCTCTCTGACCAGGGGGCCCCTTTTGGCTCGGGGCCCGTGGCATTTTGCCGATTTGCCACCCTATTGTTACGCCGCTGACTATAGTATTAAGACACTCCGTTCTCAGTTTCCTGTTAAAAAACCAAACACCCACCAGTGTAGGCAGAAAGAACTTAGTGTTAAGACACTCCGTTCCCCACTTACCGCCGAATTCGGAGGCATTACATGTTAAGTGGCGGAACTTAACACCGCGCTTTCTCCGTGACACCGAGCGAAGAAAATGGAAATTAAATATTTCCAGTCTTCGAATGGGAATCGAACCCACAATCATTAGCGTTTACAGTCACACTTTCGTGCCGCTGCGCCACGACAGGTCTCATCCAGGGCCAGAAATTGATATTAATTTAAATATTATATCATTCCTCCGAGTGGGCATCGAACCCACAACCATCACGTTACAGCCCCACTGTGCTTAGACAGATTTAATTTCAAAAGTCACACAACGGTACTATTAATAAAATTTCAACTAATAAACAGAAGACCGCGACATTTAAAATGCTGAATAACTGTAAATATTATTAGAGAGCGACCGCAATGACTACTTTATACATTGCGATTTTTCGGTAAGAAAATAAAGAAATAGTATCTATCTAGACTGTATTTTTGTTGATCTGTTAACTCATTTAGGTCAATCCATACTTGCTTATATGTAGTATAAATGCAAAAGTGTGTTTGTTTGTCTGTCACGCTTTTACGGCTAATCTACCGGTCCGATTTAGATGAAATTTAGAATGAAAGTAGTAAATAATCCAAGGTCAAATATAGGTTACTTATTTTGTCAAAAATCAATCGCCAAGGGCTGCTACTTAATATATAAAAATTAAAATAAGGTTATCTAAATAATAGTATTTTTCGTTTCCGCTTATTACTGCATCCTGAACGTGATTGGTTGTAAGTTCGATTCTCATTCGAGGAAATTACCAATTTTTGAAGTGAAAACTTCTTTAGGCGCGTTGAGCGTTTTGGTAGAGGGTAAAATCCTCGGTTCGCGTCACCGACATGCTAATGATAATAGTATATCTATAGCTATGGAGAGCCAGACAGCATTTAAGTGAATTTTTAATTTGACTATTATTGTAATTATTTAATTGAAGGATTACTGTTTATTTATTGAATTGAAATTCATTGACTTCAGTATAAAAGTGAGTATGAAACATATTAATATTTTTATACAGATAAATGAATAATGAAAACAACGAATATATTTTTAAACATTTTTAATATTTGTATATTTGTATTTAAAATTTAGCATTATTCATTTTAATTATGTTTTCACTTCTATCGGCAGTCCCACGACTGCTATTTTTTTTTATTTACTTGTTCTGATAAGTAAAAGAACGGCGCGGCGTTGACTTCCGCAATATCTTTAATTCAAATGAAAAGGGGAGGACGGAGTATTTTGACACTGAGGGACACGGAGGCTCGCTCTATCTACTCTGCTACAAGTGAAAAAGTGTCAATCTGATGAGATATATATAATTAGATTAGTTAGGAATCTACCCTCTTCATTAGTTTTCTTTTTGGTTTCATGCCTTATATAGGCAATAGCCTGTTAAAGGCACTTTAACACACACTTTGTTCGTTGACTTTCATTTACGCGATTGTAATCTTGTTTTAGTACATTTTATTGTTGATTAGTTTCTCTAAATCTTGTAATTATTGTTTTAATACATTTCGCTATCCATACTTATATTATAAATGCGAAAGTCTGTGTGTTTGTCTGTCACGCTTTCACGTCTAATCTACTGGTCCGATTTGGATGAAATTTAGAGTGAAAATAGTAATAGTTACTGGGTCTAACATAGGCTACTTATTTTTTCAAAAATCAACCGCTAAATGATCGAAATAGGTGATCAAAGTTTATATGAAAAATCTAAACCGATTGACCAATTATTAATGAATTTTGGCAGAAATATAGTTGATAATCTAAGCTTAAACATAGGCTACTTTATTTTTCAAAAACCCACCCCCGACGGTATTTTTTTTGCTGATATTTCGAGGATTGCAATATAAAGAAGCAATTCACGCAGCGAAGCCTCGAGCGGGCCGCTAGTTGTATTATAAAATGACGTTATTATTTTTTAATATCTATCACTACTGTATACTATAAAAGACGAATTTCTTAAATAAAATTTTATCTTTAACTTATAAACTACTTTACAAAACGCATGTCCTCGATACCAAAGCAGATAAGGTAATCGCAAGTAGTAGGTAGGTACATGTATTTGACACAAAAACTTAAAAAGGTAGAAAGAACCGTATTGACTCACTGATATACATGTGTAGCATTAATATCTATATAGGGATTGTCGTTTTATGATGAAATTTAATTATGGTTATAGTATGTATAATTTAAGAAAAATATTTACCTGTAAGTCTGTTTTGCAAAAGTTACCTTGGAAATAGTACTTTACACTTTTATATTAAAAACACTTAAAAACTATAAATTAATTGCTTTATTAAAGTTCTAAATAATGTGGAGAACATTATACAGAGAATAATCTCCGTAGCATTCGTTGCAAATAGAGAAAGAATCTTGGGACAGTGTCCTGGGTCTTGCAACTCCAAGTGTAGGCTTAAGGGGACGTTATCTCTCCTCCTGTACTCCACTTAACCAAAATAATGTATTATTCTGTATACGCGAAGGATATAATATATATATTTTTTTTTTTTTAGCTTCACGCTGTATCCCGCGCACAGCAGGGTAGGCAGAGGGAACCTAGTGTTAAGACACTCCGTTCCCCACTTTCCGCCGAATTCGGAGGCTTGCGTGTTAAGTGGCGGAACTTAACGCCGCGCTTTACCTCGACACCAGAGCGAAGAAAATGGAAATATAATTTCCACCCCTCGAGTGGGAATCGAACCCACAACCAGTCGTTTACAGTCACACGCTTGTGCCACTGGGCCACGACTGGCCACATATAATATATAAAAACTTAAATTTTCAAATTTCGTCTAGTCAATACTTTGACTAATTAATTGTTGTATATGATCTGGTTAATATTTTTATTATTATGTTTTTTCTTATAAATATAACAATCTGAAGATATCGACTTTCACTTTTTAAAGATAAAAACTACGGAAAAGGAAATTGAACGATTACACTATTGTCATTTCCTTTGTTTACAACACTACATTTAATGATTGCCATTTTTCCAACACACTGTATAAGTTTTTCTTCGAATAAACTTTCACAAGAATATGAGACCTTAATTACGGAAATAATTGAATGCGTATTATTTTTATACAAATATAAGTAATACCAATTCAAAGTATAACCTACCTTATAAAATGTTAAAATAAGACTTTATATTGTGAGTTATAACTAAATAAGAAACCTATCGTTCTGGGTTCGATTTCCGCCCAGGGTACTTATTTAAACTTATTTAAACATTTTGTTATTCCACACATAGGAAAATTGAAAAAGACATTCAGAAAACGTATAAAATTTGGTTGCAGCGGGGGAATTTGATTCCTGAATACCGTCCAGGCGCTCTCACCACTGAGCCATGCGTTCTACTACCAGCTGCGTCGAAATGTTCTACATATCTACTTAATTAAATAATTCCAATCAATATACGTCTTAAGCTTAAGTAGAAAAATACTAGGTTTCTGTGACTACGCTGCTATGCATGCTTGCTATCGCACGAAATTCCTATTAGCTTTCACTTTTTAGCTTCACGCTGTGTACACAGTAGGGTAGGCAGAGGGAACCTAGTGTTAAGACTCTCCGTTCATTACTTACCGCCCAATTCGGAGGCATTGCGTGTTAAGTGGTGGAACTTAACACCGGGCTTTGCCTCGATACCAGAGCGAAGAAAATAGAAATAATATTAAAATATTTCCACTCCTCGAGTGGGAATCGGACGCACAACCAGTCGTTTACAGTCACACGCTTGTGCCACTGGGCCACGACTGGCCACAATAAAATACACGATTTACAGCTAGAAGCTTAAAAGTCACATACCTTTGAGTTATGGGATTAGAAGAGTCTTTCTTAGTACTTACAAAATTAAACACTATCCTCTAAGACACTATAAACTCTAGATTACTATTATGTAAAAAACGATGCATTCCGTCGAACACATGACGCAATGAACAAGCGATACGCTTTCACTATTATTTCACACAATACACATAACTGAATGCTACATACATACACGTACATACATACGTAAATGGTAATTGGAACTACTGGCGTAATATAAGGATGAGTCAATTGCCTTAGGTTGTGCCAAAAATGATGTAAAATCGATAGTTTTTAATACGTGACCTAAAAAAGTAGTGTCACGATTTTTCCCGCTTAACGGGGTAGTCAGAGATGGCCTAGTGTCCAGACACTCCGTCCTCTTCTTACCACCAGAAATCGAAAGAAACATTTTCTTATGTACCAAAGCGAAGAAATCAAATTAAATTAGTTTATTTTCTTTATTTATTATTTGTAAAAAAAGAAATCAGTATTCACAATATTTTGAAAACTTATATTAGCTACATACATATAATCATATATTTATATAATCGAACTGATGTATATAAGAGGAATTTACATTAACAGTATGGTTTATTTATTAAAACAAAAGTAAACACGACTTTCTAAGTTAACGATGAAGTGCAATATTTAGTAGGCAGTAAGAAGTAACAGAGAACGGATGTTATAAGGCAAATCTTCATACTATAAAGCTCATTGCTTCACCCTTCTTTCCACACAGTAAGGTAAATAGAGATTACCTAGTGTTAAGACACTCTGTTCTCCATTTTCCGAAAATCGAGACATTACGTGTTAAGTGGCGGAACTCAACGCCGCGCTTTGTGTGCGTTACCAGAGCGTAGAAGTTTTTTTTTTAAATAAATAAATAAAAACACATTTATTGCCATAAGAGAATGAAAAAAAACAATATACATGAAACACAGAAAAAAAAAGAAATGAATTCTAGCTTATGACAAAAGGTGTAACTCAGCTCTTGATGCTGGAGGTGAGTACCTCTGACATCGCTGGTTTTCAGTTACACCTTAGCAACCTGCTCCCTGCGATGATAGACGGGAGCCGACAGTGGAATATGCTCCTATTTATTTTTTTCAATATTTTTTTAGCTTCACGCTGTACCGCACACAGCAGGGTAGGTAGAAGGAATCTAGTATTAAGACACTCCGTTCCCCACTAATAAGGTAAAAGCGTAGAAGTTAAAATATATAATCATTTTACGAGCGAAAATCGAACGTGTGGTTTATTTCACGCACACACGCTATATTAAAACAAAAGCACGACTTTCTAAACTAAGCCATAAATTGCAATATTTTATAGGCAGTATTTAGTAGGAAGTATCAGAGAACGGATGTTACAAGGCAAATCTTCATAGTATAGTGTTTTTTTTTATTTTTAGCTTCACGCTGTATCCCGCATACAACAGGGTAGGCAGTGTTAAGACACTCCATTCCCCACTTTCCACCGAATTCGGAGGCATTGCGTGTTAAGTGGCGAAATTTAACGCCGCGCTTTACCTCGACACCAGAGCGAAGAAAATGGAAACGAGTGGGAATCGAACCCACAACCAGTCGTTTACAGTCACACGCTTGTGCCACTGGCCCACGACTGGCCATAATAATAATACTAGTATAATGTTAATGGTATTGTACACGACTTTTCATTTGTTCTCTCTCGTTTTATCGGCTCTCACTACCGGGTAATTTAGATCATGTCAACATTACTGACAAGCTACTTTAGTATTCATACTAATATGTTCTTGAAGTATTTTTTTTATTTTATGTTATGCGTGTACTACTTTTTTTATTTTGCATAATGTATGCAAATAAAACCTAATTGTGTATATTATCTTTTACATTAAGCAGAAAAGTTATTTTTAAAGAAATTTGAGGAAATATATTTATTTATTTATTTTTAGCTTTATGTATACCGCACAAAGAAGGGTAGACAGAGGGAACCTAGTGTTTGACACTCCGTTCCCCATTTCCGGTGAATTTGGAGGCATTGTGTGTTAAGTGACGGAACTTAACGCCGCGTTTTGCCTCAATACCAGAGCGAAGGAAATGGAAATATTAAATATTTTCACTCTTCGAATTCGTAATCGAACCCATAACCAGTCGTTTACAGTCAGACGTTTGTGCCATTTCTCCTCTCCCTCCCTGGGGATTTAAGAGAGAAGACCAGATGTCGATTTCGGGAAAAGTGGAGGAGTGTCTTGACACTAGGCTCTCTCTGATTAACCCGCTATGCGTAAAAAAACCTGAAATTGCACTATTCACTAGCCTTATTAAGTGCTGTAACTATATTTAGTTACGTAAGATAGTTTTAATATGATTTATGACATATTTGATTTCTAGTACATATTTAATTTAAGAATTAACCTCTTAACTGATACGAGAAAAGGACTTATGAAAAGCCTAAACAAATTGTTAAAAGATACACATATAGTTACGTTACTTAAAAACACTATGTATTAGTTAATTAGTTAAAAATATTGAAAAAAAACATTTAGAAAACGTATAAAAATTTGGCCGATAAACCTAATAAATAAATGTATTCTAATACCAGCTGCGTCATAGCAGTAGTACGATTTCTAAGAGGCACGGGTTCGAATCCTGCTGCATTCAAATTTTAATATGTTTTCTAAATATCTTTTTCAATTTCTTAAGTGTGTGTGTAACACTCTAGAAAAGTTTAAAGTAGTTAAAAATATGTTATTATATAAGAACAATTTTAATGTAAGGTTTTTCAACTTTAATTTTAAAGTGTTTTAATCTAATATTAATAAGTCAAAACAAAGTCTGACAAACAAAAGTGAAAGAGGGAGGTCTTGACACTAGGTCCTCTCACCCTACTATGCCGGAAAAGCGAAGCTCGAAAAGCTCTTCAATAAAACTTATATCCACATATGCAATGTTATGTAAAATACGAATGTAACATTAATTATAATGTACTTACAGTCTATAGATTATGAACTTAACTTTTTTTATGTTAATACACAAATTTAGATATGATTAGTTAGTTTATAGGAAACTTCACATTTATACGAATAAAAATGCTTTAAACTAAATTATTTATTTCGAAGGGAAAGTGCATAACTCTCTGTCCCTGGTATGCGAGCATGAAAAAATCTTTTGACGTTTAAAAATCCATTTTAATCAATACTTTTCCAATTTTCAAAAGATTAATTTTATTCGGACTATTGAAAAAACTGTTTCCACTTCAAAATTAGGTAACCAATTTACACATTATAACATATTTTTATAAAATATATAATATTTAAACAAAAAAAGTTAAATACATACGTTTTTCAGGTCCCTGTGCCACTGCCAACCCTAGAAGGGTGAAGAGAAGCCAACTCCAACCTGCCATCCTGTGACGTCAGCCGTCTCTCACGTCTACAACAAGCAACACACAAAGAATATTTAAATTAATAAACCTCCGTATAATGATAAAAGATAAGATAATATTATCTAGACTTTCGTGATTAATTAAGTGATAGGAAAAATACTTAGCAGTCACGAGATGAAAGGGGGGAGGGGTAAAGGGCTTCCTTATATAGGTATGGTATATAAGTTTAATTTTTGATTTTGTTCTTTTAGGTTAGTTTTGAATTAAGGGCCATTTTAGGCGTGTGACTGTAAACGACTGGTTGTGGGTTCGATTTCCACTCGAGAGTGAAAATAATTAATATTTCCATTTTCTACACTCTTGCCTCGACACCAGAGCGAATAAAATGGAAATATTAAATATTTCCACTCCTCGAGTGGAAATCGAACCCATAACCAGTCGTTTACAGTCACACGCTTGTGCCACTGCGCCACGACTGGCCCTTTACTTCTTTTTGTAATTATTATTTTTAAGCATTACTACAATAATTGTCGTTAAAATTAAGGTAATAAAGTTTAGGTTAATGTATAAATATAGCATAATAAAACCACAAAAATAAACAATGTCAAACCACAATTTATAAACATTATTTAATATATCACACTTTATAGACGAAACTTCCAGAATTCTATTGATTTCGTGATGACGATGATGATGAAGAAAGAGGGGCTTGGCGCAGCGCTTGAATCTTATGAACCAAATATAGACTTATAGAGGCCAATTATAAAAAATATTATTATATTTTTTATTAATAATAGATCTTGACTCTAGGTCCATTCATTTTATCTTTATGCGAAGAAAAGGTAATGTAACGTGAAGCTATTTTTTTAAATATTAAATAATTTTCTGGTCTAGTAGTTCCTAGAAAGGTTTCACACGAAAAGCACTCTTCCGTTTCGACAGACTTCAATGTGTAATCATATTCATATCTTGGAGAGAGCACGAAATTGTATGTTTAAATATTGGTAAAGTGGTTCCAAATTGTTGGTTTTTGAAAACTAAGAATTTGTGATATGACTGACTAAGCAGTAAATGCTGGTTCAAATCAAAATTTAGGTATTTTTTTAACGACTAATAGCTACCTGCAACTTCGTTTGTGTGCATTTAAGAACCCTTCCTACCATAATACCTATCACGCTGAATAAGTTTTCTTAAGACGTCCTTATATAATGTAGTTTTATTGTTTTATTATGCTATGGTCGGATGTTCCCGTCTATTCCAGTTGAAATCAAATATACCTTTAGTCCTGCCTTTTTAAAAACTATAAAACAAACAATGTTTCATTCAAATCATTGCAGTTTTCCTGTATGTCCCAAATCCCAGTAGTTTCAATAACGTGTGTGTAAAAAAAGACCTGTTTTTACTGTTTTATTATGTTTTTTTATGTAAAAGATAGACATGATTATTTTCTTAGTTCTGTTAGACGATATACCGCCATCTAGCTGACAATCTACCGAAAATAGGCGATAAGTGGAAAACTTAGATACATAAAACATTGTTTATATTATTAAATGTAGCACTTTTGTGATCAGAGCAAGTGGTAGTAGCAAAGACGTTTTTAATAAGAAAGATATCGTAAAATATTTTGTACATACACTGAAAATTGACAATAAAGACGATTCTATAAGTCTGTACTGAATTAAACTATAAAGGTGGGTTCGATTTCACATTGGGAAAATGAATATAAGATAAATATTTCCAGTTTATAGCTCTGGGAAGACAAAGCGCGGCGTTGAGTTTTACCATTCAATGTCTTAAATTCAAGTGAAAAATGGAAAATGGAATATCCTGACACTACATTTTCTCTACCTTCACTATATAATAAGTTTTAAAATGACTATAAAGCAACACTACAACATAACATCCAAACAACAATAGGTTATTAAATCTGACATTATCAATGAATACATAAGTCGAATACAATTATATTACACAATTCAAAGCAAATTGGAGTTAGATATAAAGAAAAAAGTATCACGATCGATCGTGACCGGCGACGGATCTATATTCACGGCTTACAAAAGGCGTTAGATAGGCTGTTCTCATACTAAATTTATTATTTTTGTATATATATATAGACGATAGAATGCGATTTTATCGTATCTCTAAGAATAGAGTAGATTTAAATTTTTTTTTTAGCTTCACGCTGTATCCCGCACACAGCAGGATAGGCAGAGGGAACCTAGTGTTAAGACACTCCGTTCTCCACGCACCGGCATTGCGTGTTAAGTGGCGGAACTTAACGCCGTGCTTTACCTCGGCACCAGAACGAAGAAAATGGATATTAAATATTTCCACTCCTCGAGTGGGAATCGAACCCACAAGCAGTCGTTTAAAGTCACATGCTTGTGCCACTAGGCCATGACTGGCCACAAGATTTAAAGTTTAATTTTTAATTTTATATTTAATACATTTGAGGCCATTGTGGCACAGTGAGATATAGTTTGACAGTAATCCCAATTCGTTATTGGTTCGATTCTCACTCAGTGGAATGAACACAATATTATTATTTTCCTCTGGTGGTGGTGGTGGTGGTGGTTGTTGTCCTCCGGTGAAGATAAAGCGCGGCGTTTAACTCTGAAACGCAACACAGTATTTCTTCAAGTCAGGCAAAAAGTGGAGAATCCAAAAATTGATTAGGAGTTCAATACATATTTCTTTCATTTCTTTCTTTTAATTTATCTCAACATTTTGTTTATGGTGAAAATATTGACAGCTTACAACAGAATTTCAGGTAATTAGAATTGATTGCGTTGCTAAGAGAATTAAACATAACTTATTAAAAAGTGTGTAGTTGCCCTAAAATTTAAACATTATTTGTTATACAATCGGAAAGCCCTTCGGCTGTATAACTGTATAAAGTAAAGCTATTCGTAAACGTTTCTTCTGAAATAGTAATAATCTCTGGTGTAATAATAAAGTAAAAATTTATCGTGTACTAACATTTGACCGTACTGTAATACACACTGTATTTGTTAATTCGAATCCAGCTTAGTATTTATTATTTACTAATAAATAATACCTAATTATTTACTAATAAATAATTAGGTATCCATCCACTTATATTATAAATGTGAAAGTCTGTGTGTTTGTCTGCCACGCTTTTACGGCTAATCTACTGGTCCGATTTGGATGAAATTAAGAATGAAAGTAGTAAATAACCATAGGCTATTTATTTTCCAAAAAATAACCGCTAAAGGGTTGAAATAGGCAATGAAAGTTCATATGAAAAAACTAAACCCCTTGACCGATTGTAATGAATTTTGGAATAAATATAGTTGATAATCGAAGGTCAAATATAGGCAACTTTATTTCTCAACAATCCACCCCCAAGGGTTATAACATAAGGAACAACCAGGCAGTCCACGCGGCGAAGCCGCGAGCGTGCCGCTAGTTATTATATAAAAACCAGGGGAAAGCAACCTTTTTTTCTAAAGAGACTATACAAATGTCAAAACTGTTTTGGCGAGCCACAATCATACTTTTTAATAATATAAAAAGTAGCTGGAGAATATCTGTAATACAAATAAATGCTTAGGACCGGGTAGCATAAAGTTATTAAGTGGCCACTTGCGGCCCAAAGACCGTGGGTTTGCGGTTCCCTAGTATAAATCATTCCTTGATCTAGTAAAAGATAGATCGGCGTTGTATGTATGTATACATACGTTATTGTCTTTGAAGTAAACTATTAAATCATTAATAGTAATTTTAATTTAAAAATAGCAGCCTCAGGATTTTTGCAGTTATATTAGGAAATGAGAATCTGGGGCCAGTCGTGGTGTAGTGGCACGAACGTGTGACTGTAAACGACTGGTTGCGGGTTCATTTTTCACTCGAGGAGTGGAAATATTTAATATTTCCATTTCCTCGCGGCGTCAAGTTCCGGTACTAAAAACGCAACACCTTCGAATTCGGTGGTGCGTGGGGTATGGAGTGTCTTAACACTAGGTTCCCTCTGCCTACCCTGCTGTGTGCGGCATACAACATGAAACAAACAAAAAAAAGAATATATAATCAAGAGTCCATAGTATTTTCAGACGCGTAACTCAACGCCGCGCTATATTTTTTCTGTCCTCTCCAAAAACAAATATTAAATATTAATGGTGATAATGAAAAAGTACTTATATATATAGCTATCTTTGTTTATATATAGATTGTAAACCATTCCAATCTTATCTGTATTGAAATATTTAAATAAACACACGTATTTTCATAGAAACTACACGATAAGTGATAATAATCTTACAATACAATCAACG
This sequence comes from Dryas iulia moderata, assembly GCA_019049465.1. Lineage (NCBI taxonomy): Eukaryota > Metazoa > Arthropoda > Insecta > Lepidoptera > Nymphalidae > Dryas > Dryas iulia. Next base: position 14,171,265 of record CM032417.1, read on the forward strand.
CAATCCATTTTAAAAAAGTTAAACATCAATTTTAAACTCCAAGGTAACTTTTTTTAAGTGGCGGAACTTAACGTCGCGCTTTGCTTCTATTCCAGAGCGAAGAAGATGGAAACATTAAATATTTCCGCTCCTCGAGTGGGAATCGAACTCACAACCAGTCATTTACAGTCACACTTTGTGCCTCTGCGCCACGACTGGTCCCAAGGTAACTTAATTCACAGCTAACAAATCAAAGGAAATTAAATTTTTTTTTTTTTTGTTATTTCGCAAATAAATGGAAATTAGTGTATTTTTTGAGTCGAATTCTGAAATAAAACTGAAAAATATTCTGGTGATTTTTTTGACCTGTCGATCAAGTTTCATTCTGTACACATAAGTCACTACTTATGTCATCATGGCATAGTGGCATATTCGCTGGTAGACTATACCTAAAAGGAGTGGTTTCCTATTTCTTTAGTTCAATGATATAAACTAAGTAACTTTATATAAATTAATTATGATCTAAATATTGTTTTTTATTTTAAAAACGATTTAACCTAATTGATATACCTTGCAGTATCTTCTACGAAAATAAAGAGAATAAATGGCGGAACTCAACGCCGCATTATGTAACTACATCACTTAAACGCTTATATTTCAAATTCTATCAATAAAATATCATATCATATATCAGACCTGTCGTGGTCATATAAGTATGCCTGTAAACGTGAATGATTGTGGGTTCAATTCCCACTCGAGGAGTGGAAATATTTTTAATATTTCCATTTTCTTCGCTCTGGTTTAGAGGCAAAGCGCGACGTTAAAACCCACCACTTAACACGCAATGCCTCCAAAATTCGCCAGTGCGTGGGGAACGGAGTGTCTTAACACTAGGTTTCCGCTGCCTACCCTGCTGTGTGAAGGATACGGCGTGAAGCTAAAAAAAAATATTATAAAAGAGAAATAATTAACCTCAAAGTGTAATATGAATCCTTAATCATTTCTAATTATATAATTATATCAATAAATATCATATCACATCATTTCTTCTTTCTTACACCACGTTATTTAATGCTAGTATACTATAGATAGCTTTTACGTCGCCTTGTCGCTACAAATCTCTTAGTTAATATCCGCTGACCGTGACGCCCGTATGGGGAGTAGACTAGACTAAATTACAATAAAAGGTATACTTATATACGTACTTCCACTACTTAATGCGTAATATCTAGATTTTGAAGTGTGGAGAACGGAGTGTCTTGGCACTAGTTTTTCTTTGATTATTCCGGTATGTGGAAAAGGCTTGAATCTGCTTATATAAGTATACTAGCGGCCCGCTCGCGGCTTCGCCGCGTGAGCTCTTTCGTTATATTGCAACTCTCGGAGGCGCATTTTTAAACAATAAAGTAGCCTATGTCTAAGCTTAGATTCTAAACTATATTTATGCCAAAATTCATTGCAATTGGTCAAGCGGCTTAGATTTTTCATATAAACTTTCATCCCCTATTTCAACCCTTTAGAGGTTGATTTTTGAAAAACTAAATAGCCTATGTTAGACCCAGTCACTTTTTCTACTTTCATTCTAAATTTCATCCGAATCGGACCTGTAGATAAGCCGTGAAAGCATGACAGACAAACACACAGACTTTCACATTTATAATATAAGTATGGATATAAAGCGTGAAGGAAAACTTTAGATTAAGATTACAATTTTTGATAATAACATTTTTTTAGTGTTATCACACAGAAAGAGACGGGAATCGAACAGGCGTCGTGTGGAAACCGTTCAAGTGCTCTGGCCACTAGACTATTCTATCAGGACTTGTCGGAATTCTTTAGCCTTATTCTTATTGGCGTCTTTGCGTTTAGTGGTCCTATCGACAGTTTCCAAAAGACCACTAAGCAGAAGACTAAGAAGAGAAAATATTCAAACGTAGCGGGACTTGAACCTACTTTGGGTTTGAGTCCCGCTACGTTTAAATATTTATAACTTTTCTAAAAATGTTTTTTTTAATCTTTTTACTAAAATATGGTAAAAGTGTCAAGACACTTCGTTTTCCACTTTCTTCCAGATCGAGACATTGAGTGTTGTACCTGAACCACAACGCAGCGCTTTGTCTTAGGTACCAGAGCAAAGAAATGATTTTTTTTTTTTATGTGAGTAGGAGGCAAACGAGCTGAAGGACTACCTGATGGTAAGCAGTTACCTTCGCCCATGGACATCTACAACAGCAGAAGAGTTGTGGATGCGTTGCCGGACAACGGAAAATTTAAATATAATAAATCCATCGAGTGGAAATCGATCCCACAACCAATTCATTTACAGTAAGACGCTAAGCACTGCACCGTCACGGCCTCATAGATTACAAATGGGTTAAATTAAATAATTTATTTTATTAATTTAATACATTTCTAATTCATTATTGCAAGAATATTGTGACTGTCCATTTCTCGATATAAATTTTAATTGTGCCAAATTTCATACTGTTCCTTATAAAAAGAATTTATGAGTCAATAAAATTCATAATAAAAAGAAATAAATTACAATTTATTTGAATACCAAAGTGATTCATCAATAACTTAATTCTAATCACACATATAAGAGAGAGACAGTTGAAAAAGCAAAACGGGGTAGTCTGAAAGACATAATGTCAAGACACTCAGCCCTCCACTTTCCGGCTGAAATCGAGACATTGCATATTTAATATCGGAACTCAACGCCGCATTTTGTCTTGGGTTAAAACAAGGAAACGAAAATTTGAACATGATCATTCCAAAGCAACAAAAATAAGTTGTAATAAAGCGTATAAGAATTTCGACGCAGCTGGTAGTAGAACGCATGGCTCAATGGTGAGAGCGCCTGGGCGGTATTCAGGAGGCGCGGGTTCGAATCCCGCTGCATTCAATTGTTTATACGTTGTCTAAATGCCACTTTTTTAAAAATAACACATTTAAAAGTATTATCATTCCTTCGAGTGTAAATCGAACCCATTACCATCGCATTTACAGACGAAAAGTACGGCAAAATAACCCCACATGCTTTTAAACATTTTTAAAGTGTTATTCCTCACTTAGGAAAATTGAAAAAGACATTTAAAGCGGGATTCGAACCCGCGCCTCCTGAATACCGTTCAGGAGGCGCGGGTTTGAATCCTGCTGCGTTCAAATTTTTATACGTTTTCTTTAAATAGCCCCACATGGTCACACACTGACTTATATTACAGGAAGTTCATTGTCTCCAAGCATCTGGTTGCCGTCTCATCTTAATTGCGATCCCGTTAACGAACACAACCGAAAGCGATCAATTTGCACAGTTTCTCAAAACTTATCGTGCTTTCTAAATCTTCACGGTATGCGCTTTAATGTGTAACAGGCGATGTAATTCGATATTTGCGTGAAGGTTTGACGGGCATTGAGCGGATTTTTTGAGATGTTGCTATGTGGTAAAAGTTATTTTTAGTATTACATAAGACAAAATATAAATGTGGTGACAATTTTTGGCTATTAGCACGGTGGTTGCAGGTTCGATTTTCACTCGGAGGAATTATTATAATACAATTATTTTCGGCGGCGGCATTAAGTTCCGCCACTTAGCACGCAATACCTCCGAATTCGGCGAAAAGTGGGAAACGGAGTGTCTTAACAATAGGTTCCTTCTGCCTACCCTGCTGTGTGCGGAATACAGTGACAAGCTAAAAAAATATATATTTCGATTAGCTATAAGAATAGAACAAAATATGAAGTTCCGACACTTAACACGCAATGTTTTGCATACAGGAAAGTAGAGAACTTAGAATCCTGACATTAGATTATCTGTCTTCTAAAGCTGGAAAAACAGCTTATCACTTACTTAGTACGATAATTTTAAGATTTACAAGGTTATTACTCTACAACCAATCTAGGCCAGGAGGCAGTCGTGGCACAGTGGCACAAACGTGTAACTGTAAACGAATGGTTGTGGGTTCGATTCCCACTACGAACGAACACTAAATATGTTATAATATATGGAAGATTCTAGAAAAAACCTTTTTTTTTTCTTTTTATGACACTTTATAATTCATTTCATTTAATACAAGTAAATAATATCAAAATTACCTGTACCAAAGTACTATGTATAATCCAAAATTATCTCTCACAACACTATCACTAAAAACACATATTAAACACATATAACTAAAATTTAAAATTATTAATAAAATATAAATGAAAATGTACACAACATACACAATACACAATACACTAGAAACACTTGCACGAACTGATTGTCCTTATCAAATGACCGAAACACGATAATGCGAATTTGATTCATTGATTACTCACGCTTTATCATAAGGATGGTTTTAGACAATGATATGTACGATTATATTATAGTGACTCAGTTGGTATGTGTAACAAAAGGTAGTTGTGGGTTCGAAATCCACGGTGAAAAAATATATGTTATATAGTTTATATGTTAATAAACTTAATATAAACCTATGTTGTTAATAAAAATATTTTTATATAGGTACCTTATACTTCTAAATTTGTACAATATAAAAAATGAAGACAGATTTTTTTCCAAATGACTAATAAATACTTGAATCATCAATTAAAAATTAATTGTCAGTATAGTCAGTCCATAAGAACTAATAAGTTATCTGTATTTGAAATAAAAATATTTCAAATAAAAGCTATTAAGTTGTTTAAACCTTGAAAAAGACATAAAGAAAGCGTATAAAAATTTGAACGCAGCGGGATTCGAACCCGCGCTTTTTGGACAACGTCCAAGCGCCCTGACCGCTAAGCCATGCGTTCTAGTACCAGCTGCGTCGAAATTCTTATATACTTATTACAACATATTTATGTAGTTAGCATCTCTGTAGATATTTATTGTTAAGAATAATCTTTGGGTAGCAGAAATTTGTAGAAAATAAAAACACTGAGAAACATTTTTTCATGTTAACTATTAAATACTACTGTATGAGATTGACTGGGATTGATAAGGTTTATTAATGATATTACATTTGCCTGCTTTGCCGCTATAGCGACTTTGTTTAACAAAAATAATTTCATTTAGCCAAATCTATTAATCGGTAAGAAAAAATGTTTTAATATCTATATGACAGTAACATTAACTAGGAACCGCCTCTTTGCTCTGCATGGCGGGAAGAGCTGAGCGAAGTACATATTAGATGTTTAAATGCAAACAAATTTAAAAAGTTTTGAAAAGCAAACACTTAACACTAACATAACTAGCTTAAGTCTATGGGCACTTTTTGACCACTTTTTAACCATTTATTCAAAAACTACAATTACAATTGTCTCCAAAAAACTTCACAGCCCACAAGACACTGTGCTCGATATCACTGCCAAATTTGAGAGGTCTACTACAAATAGCCCAGGAAGAGTTAAACCACAACGAAACACACTTTTGACCAATAATAAGAACTATTTATCTTAAAAAACTTAATCAGATTTCTTAGTTTTTAATAAATTCACGTAAACCATGGTTATAAGCTAGTATACTAGCTTCTCTATATAAAACAAGTAATTAAGACTACAGTGACAGCAGGTAGTAGATAGGATGTTTGTAACGGAACCGGCCGCACTGACCTTGAACGCGCGTTCTAGAATTTATGGCATTTTCATATTATATTATGTGCCTACGACGATTCTATTTAGCTCTACAATACTTTTATTATTGACATGGATTACTTTCACTGGATTTTTGGCCTTATATTTAGTACTAGCGGCCCGCTCGCGGCTTTGCCGCGTAAACTACGTAGCTGTTTCGGTATATTGCAAACCACAGGGGTGGATTTTTAAGAAATAAAGTAGCCTATGTTTAACCTTGTAGTATCATCTATATTTATGTCAAAATTTATTACAATCGGTCAAGGGGTGTAGATTATTCATATAAACTTTCATCCCCTATTTCAAGCCTTTAGAGACTGATTTTTGAAAAAATAAGTAGCCTATGTTAGACCCACTAATTTTTACTACTTTCATTCTAAATTTTATCCATATCGGACCGGTAGATTGGCCGTGAAAGCGTGACAGACAAACACACAGACATTCGCATTTATAATATAAGTATGGATGTGGATGCTAGAGGTCACAAGGGCACAAAGTGTGACTGTAAACGCAACAGGTTGTGCGTTCTATTCCCACTTGAGGAATTGAAATATTTAATATTTTATTTTCTTAGTTTTTGCCTCGAGGCAAAGCGCGGCGTTAAGTTCTGCTATTTAACACGTAATACCTCTATTTAAAAAATAGTGGGTACTAATCATGGGTTAAGACTTCGATAATCATTAATTTTTAGTATTTAAGTGACTATCTTGAATATAACATTAAGAAATTCCTTTGTTTAGCATAGTATTATTTTGGTATTGTAATACTAGTAGTAGTATTTCGATTGCGCGGCCCTTGACCCTTTGAACCAAAACACTCATCACGCTTAACAAGTTTTGTTAAGGCGCAATTACCTTATATCTTATAGTATAGCTGATCTATTATAGTTATAAATTAAGTGTTTTACTGTACAAAATCAGTCTGTCAGTCAGTCAAAAAAGCCTAACTTCTGCCTAAGTTATATAACAAAAAAGTTTTTACTCAAATTGGTCCTGTTATTCCGAAAATATGTACTTACGCGTACAAATATTCTATGTTCGCAATTTTATTAAAGTGTAGATTTAGTAACTGTCTTACGATAGGCAAAAAATATCCGAAAAAATGGCTAAGTGTGACTTGTCAAAAATAGGCTAAGATATTAGTTACTTCATATATTATTAAAGCTATTCGGATATAGTTTTAACGTAGTTGATTAAATTTAATGATAGTAAATTTATATCCTTGTTGGTAGGCTTTTATATGCCATTTATTTTTTTTATATGTTTCAGGTTGGTTAGACGATAAGTGACGTTATGTTTCGCTCAATTAAGCTAAATCAAGTATGTAAAGTGTCTAAATTTGTAGATCATTATTTTTCACAATTAACCGCAGCGTTGAGTACTGCCACATTCCTTGATCTGCAGAAGGCCTTTGACTGTGTGCCTCGTCAATGTATCTGGTGGGCATTGCGATCCAAAGGGATCCCTGAGGCCTATATTGACATCATCAGAGACATGTACCGCGATTCCGTTTCAATGGTTAGGACTGCTGTTGGCGATACAAAACCCTTTCCGATTTCTGTTGGGGTTCACCAAGGCTCGGCTCTTAGCCCGTTCTTGTTCAATGTAGTGCTGGACACTGTCTCGGCTTACATCCAGGACCAGCCCCCATGGCTGATGATGTATGCCGATGACATAGCGCTCATTGACGAGAGCCGGTTGACGCTGGAGCGGAGAGTGAACCTCTGGAAGGGTACGCTTGAGAACGGCGGTCTTATACTAAATGTGACGAAGACCGAGTACATGGCTTGCGGGAGCCCGGACTCATGCACTATCCAAATAGGTCCTGAACCAGCCGTTAAGTCGGAAAAGTTCAGGTACCTTGGATATATTCTGCACGAGTCCGGAGGCATCGATCACGATGTCCAAGCCCGTATCAGCGCTGCTTGGGCGAAATGGCGTGAGGTCACAGGTGTGGTCTGCGACCGCAGAATACCGCCCAAGCTCAAGGGACTAATATACAAGAGCATAATCCGACCGGTTCTCTTATATGGCAGCGAATGTTGGCCAGCACTGTCCAGGCACACTCAGCAGCTCCACGTTACGGAGATGAAGATGCTGAGGTGGATGTGTGGCGTTACGCGGGCTGACCGCATACGCAACACATTTATCCGAGGTAGTCTTCGTGTCCGTGACGTAGCGGATAAGCTTCAAGAGAGTCGCCTGAGATGGTATGGCCACGTTGCACGCCGGCCTGAGAACTATGTCGGAAGAATTTGCCTTGATATGTCTGTCCCTGGAGCAAGACCCCCAGGACGCCCAAGAAAGCGATGGCTGGACACCGTGAAGGAGGATATGAGAGCCAATGGACTTACCACCGGGGATGCAAAAGACCGTGCAAAGTGGAGGAGGTTAAGTAGGAAGGCAGACCCTGGCTAAAGCCGGGATAGTGCCAGGAGGAAGTTGAGTACTGCCACTTAACACGCAATGTCCCAATTTTGGGCGGAAAAGAGAACGAAAATGAAAGAGAGTTCGATTTTAGGTCAGTAGTTACTAGGCTCTCTTACTAATCTGCTATGCGAAATGCGAAAAAAGCGCGAAGCTCCTTTTTTCACGAAATTTAAATGCATCGGGAGCGTTCTGACTGCTTAGCGATCAAAGCGCTTGGACAGTTTCCAAGAGGTGCGGGTTCGAATTCGGCTGTGCTCAATTTTTTATAGGTTTTCTAAAAATGTCATTTTCAATTAGCTAAGTATGTGAATATCAATTTCACGCTGCAGGGTAGGCAGAGGGAACCTAGTGTTAAGACACTCCGTTCTCCACTTCTTGCCAAATCCGGAGGTATTACGTGTTAAGTGGCGGAACTTAACGCCGTGTTTCGCCCCGACACTAGAGCGAAGAAAATGAGAATATTAAATATGACCACCTCCCCCCCCCCCCTGGCCTTTGGCACCTTATAGCACTTTAAAACTGTTAAAAATATTTCATCTCAAAATAAGAAAAAACTACTTATCTCTGCGCCTATACCAATATGAACAAAATAACACCTTACGCGTATTTTGAACAGCTACTGCATTGTAATAGCATTTTCTATTTGAACGCCACTACGTCTAGGTCAAATCAATATAAGTGACGACCTTAGAAAATAAGTGGCGATACATAGTGTATGCACGTAGAGTACTCGTACACTGTTGTGCAACGCTCAAGGAAAATATGTTCACATGACTCCAACTTGGAACTAATTTTGTTTGTTGTCTTTAATTTGAAGGTATTTTGAGATTAAATTTGAAGGTATTTTTAATTTTTTGGATGTTTTGTACTGTTTTAAGGTATGTTTCGTTTAGAATGGTAGCCATTTTTCCCGTAAAAGGCTGGTAACTCAGTAGCTTAGTGGTAAGAGATTCGTTCTCCGACTGGCTCGCGACCACTGTCATGTCAAAGACGAACTGCCAAACATCTGACGATGTGTTCCGGTTCGATGGCATGTAAGCCAGCTCTCTCTCCCTATTTACAACCTCCCCATCCTTCTTTCCTCCTTTTCTCCTCCCCCCTCTTAAGGGGTTGTGGATGCCCAAGTGTGCGTTTGCCCCCCTTCAATAAGAAAAGTGATAAAAACGCGTTACCAATAAACACATATATTAGATATTTAAAAGTATTCATATGTTTTATTTCTATATGCACTCAAGTTAGTAAATAAAGTTTCAAAAATATTGAAAATAACAACAATAATTTATCGATATACTTAGACATATGTCTAAATGTCAAAAATAGTTATTTCATAAAAAGAAATTATATTGATGACTTTTAATTTTTAGAGATAAAAAAAAACATTATAAAACACTATAACTATAATTAAATTACTAAAACATGGTAAACTAAAACGCTTCTTTACCATAAAAGAAACATTCATAATAGTCAAAGTAATATTTGTAGAGACCCAATAAATTATTTTACCAAATAAGAAAATTTAATAGCTCCACACCACGTTTAGATTTATTACACTTTTTTCTGTTAAACCTTGAAAATGAGACTTCCAAAAACATTTTAAACAAAGCGGACTTATTTAACTAATCGATTTCTAGCCTGGCCGTGAAATTTATAATGAATTTTTGTCGCCTTTTGTTACTCTACTGCGATACTCTGATCTACATTTCTGTTATTAATGATAATTTTGCGCCAGTCGTGGCACAGTGGCACAAACGTGTGACTGTAAACGACTGGTTGTGGGTTCGATTGCTACTCGAGGAGTGGTAATATTTATTTCCATTTTCTTCGGTCTGGGATCGAGGCAAAGCGCGGCGCACCGCCAACACGCAATGCCTCCGAATTCGGCGGAAAGTAGGGAACGGAGTGTCTTAACACTAGGTTCCCTCTGCCTACCCTGCTGTACGCGGGATACAGCGTGAAGTTAAAAAAAAAAGAAATTTTGGAATAAATCATTAAATTATGATTATTAATGATTAGATCATTCATTCGTTAGTCATTAAATTAAATAACAGTTAGTGTGATTTTATGCACAGTGCTATAACATCTGTTGTGGGTTCAATTACGATACACTAATGTAAAGTTTAATTTTTTTTTATAGCTTCACGCTGTATCTCGCACACAGCAGTGTAGGCAGAGGGCACCTAGTGTTAAGACACTCCGTTCTCCAATAGATTTTAATTATTAAAAATATTTTTTTGCTCTGGTGAGAAAACAAAACGCAGCATTAAGTTCTGTCTTTCGGCAAACTATGACTTAGATTTAGGTGAAAAGAGAAACGGAATGTTCTGACACTAGACTCTCTCTCTCTCTGCATATTTCGTAACGTAAGTAAGAGCGAAAGAAAAAAACAAACAAGTCACCTTTCGTTGCCCCACTACGGTACTCTGCTCCACATTTCACAGCTATTAACGACAATTCGGTATAAATAATTAAATTATAATTAGTAATGATCTATTAAAAATACAGTTAGTGTGACATTATGTGATAAGTTACTGTTGACGAAAATAATAGGATTATTATTTTTTTATTATTTTTGTATTTATGAGTTATTTATACTATTTTAAATTCAAGTGTTAAAACACTCCGCTCTGCACTTTCCTTCTGAAATCGAGACAATATGTTGAATGGTTTAAGTCAAAAGAGAAATTGGTATAATTTAAGTAAATTAATTCCTCTCATTGCTCCTTCGGGCCAGTATTCGCGGAAAGGCACAAAGTGTGACTGTAAAGCGACTGCTTGTGGGTTCCATTCCCAGAAATATTTAATATTTCCATTTTCTTCGGTCTGGTATCGAGACAAAGCGCGGCGTTAATTTCCGCCACTTAACACGCAACGCCTCCAGAACTCGGCAGAAAGTGGAGAACGGAGTGACTCAACACTAGGTTCCCTCTGCTGCTAAAAAAAATCCCCTCAATGGATATCGAATCCACAAAAAGTACATAAAAACATATTTTTCGTATATTTATTTATATAAACCATCTAGTTTCGTATTCAGGTCTTTGAAATGCAATATAAAGCAGATCTGTCGACGTTTTTATAGCGCCTGAGAGATGTACGACCACACTGCTGACCGACTGACCGAAAGGTGCTCGTTAAACTGGACTTGATTAACCTGATCGATTAACGTATGAAGAACAGTTATGGCTTTGAAATTTTCTTTTTTATTTCAAATTAAATGCTGGATAAAATAATAAGAAAAATATCTATATTTTATTGTATGGCTGTTTGACTGCTTATAGTTATAATTATATTGATATTAAATTATTTATTATGTTTTTCTTTTTTTAGGTTCACGCTGTATCCTTTGTTTTACGTGACCTTCCTCCAGTATCGTCGATACTGTGTTTTCGAAGGTCAACCGAGGTCTCCCACTGCCTTTCTTATTATACTTTTAAAATAATATTACTAATAAAGTCATCATAATAATTAATATATTGTAAAAACTCTAGTAAGACAAAGCGCGGCGTTGAGTTCCGTCGCACAAAGTCTCGAATTCGAGTAGAAAATGGAGAAAGGAGTTTCTGGACTCTATATTCTCTGACAACGGAAAAAAAGCATTAAGCTGTTAAACATCTTTTTTTTTGTAGCTTCACGCTGTATCCCGCATGCACACAGCAGGGTAGGCAGAGGGAACCTAGTGTTAAGACACTCCGTTCCCCACTTTCCGCCGAATTTGGAGGCTTGCGTGTTAAGTGGCGGTACTTAACGCCGCGCTTTACCTCGACACCAGAGCGAAGAGAATGGAAATTAATTTCCACTCCTCGAGTGCGAATCGAACCCACAACCAGTCGTTTACAGTCACACGCTTGTGCCACTGGGCCACGACTGGCCACAGTATCTGGATCTTAGTATGTTAATTATATTATTATTCATCATTTAAATATTATGTATATAATTTTTATTTTATTATATTAATATATTCGTATCTTTAATTTAAGTATGTGAAGTATAAATTTTATATACCTACTAACTACTACTGCTAATCTACTAACCATGTATAAAGCAAAAAAATAAACGGAGAAAGATGGGTTTATTCACTAGTTATTTCTGATTACTCCGTACATAACTCGGTAGAAATGTAAAAAAATATATTTAAAATATAAAAAAAGCTTATATTGTTAAAATTAAAAAAAAAAAATACATAAAAAAAAATTGAACCAGCGCCATCTATCTCGTACAACATTAACTAAGTACTTAATATCAAAATTACCTTATAAACTTACGCTAAAAAATTACTGGTAGGATATAAAATAAAAGGATAATATAAAATTATATTAACTATGTAAATGAATATATATTAAAATACGTGCAATATTTAAGAATGTACCGTATTTAATAAACAAAAAAATAAAAAAAATATACGATAGGTAATAGTCATTTTTTTTTAATAATCTAAGTAGAATAATTAAAAAAATATATAATATTTATTACAAAAAAACATTTTTGCGCATATACCTTAAAAAGAAATGTAATACTAATAAATTTGTCTAAATATATTTTTAAAACGGAGACATGTTTTAAAAAAAATAAGTCATTAAAAAAATTATCCTGTACGATTTTGAAAATTTTTTTTATAAAATAATCATAAAAAATAACAAAAAATACCGAGTATAAAATAAAAAAATATAATATAATTGACCAAAAATAATGACCTCATTATAATGAAAGGACATCCCTGGTGGGGATCGAACCCACGACCTTTGGATTAGAAGTCCAACGCGCTATCCTCTGCGCCACAGGGACTATGAGTAGCGCGGCGAAAATATACATTAAGTGCTTAAGTACAGTAAAATCGATATAAGTATATTTTTTTATTATATTTAAATTGTTATTTTATTAATAATATTTTAATGAAGCCATCGTAATATAGTAGGGCAGCGTCTAACTTTAAACGAAGTTATTTGTGGATTCGATTTCCACTCGCATGAATTAATATATTTTTTTTCATTTCTTCGTTCTAGTACCTAACGCTTAATAAAGTGAAGATGAATTGATATTTAAAAAGTGTGTAATTATCAAAGAAATATCAATAAAACTTATTTATCTTAACTTATAGAACCCTACACAGAGAGCCTGTCAAGGCATTCCGTTATTCACTTTTCACTTGTATCCGAGGCATTGCATGTTAATTGGCAGACCTAAACCCAGACGCAGCACATTGTATTGATTATCAGAGAAGAGAGTCCAAAATTATGATAATTTCACCGAGAGGGAATCGAACTCACTACCAATAGCGTTTATTAGACGCTGTGCCACTGAGTCACGATGGCCTCAAGTTTTATATATTTTACATCACGTATTTAACGTTATAGTAATGTATAATATAGGGGCCAGTAGTGGCGCAGTGGCACAAACGTGTGACTGTAAACGACTGGTTGTGGGTTCGATTCCCACTCGAGGAGTGGAAATATTTAATATTTCCATTTCCTTCGGTCTGGTATCAGAGGCAAAAGCGCGGCGTTAAGTTCCGCCATTTAACAGGCAATGCCTCCGAATTCGGCGGAAAGTGGGGAACGGAGTGTCTTAGCACTAGGTACCTATGTGGTAGGTATGTGTGCGGGATGCAGCGTGAAGCTAAAAAAAAAGAAAAGTAATGTATATTAATAACCAAAACATTAAAACCTGAATAATTGTAGTAAAGCCATCCAAAGTTTTTACTTCACGTATTTAATACAATGATGATAATATTTGCTCAATCAATACATTGCTCTACATTTTCCTACGCACTTGCGTTACGCAACTGTAGGCGTAGGTATTTATTAATGTCATTTGTTGTTATCGAATAGGAATTTTAATTAAATTATATGATTTTTACTTGCATTTAAAATACATACTAGTCACATATGAGTGTCTTCTTTATGACTTTTATTTCAGCTTAAATTTCCCTCCAAAATATGATAGTAACAGAGATCATTGCCTCGAGACACTCTGTGGCATATAGATAGAATAGAGAAACTTCTTAATTTATGAACTAAATTGATCTTTTGTTGTTAATTTGTAGCCAGTCGTGGCCCAGTGGCACAAGAGTGTGACTGTAAACGACAAGTTGTGGGTTCGATTCCCACTCGAGGAGCGGAAATTATATTTCCATTTTCTTCGCTATGGTGTCGAAGTAAAGCGCCGCGTTAAGTTCCGCCACTTAACACGCAAGCCTCCGAATTCGGCGGAAAGTGGGGAACGGAGTGTCTTAACACTAGGTTCCCTCTGCCTACCCTGCTGTGTGCGGGATACAGCGTGAAGCTATTTAATTTTTAATTTAAAATTGATCTTAAAATCGCACTTTGTTTCATTTTCTATAGCGGAGATATGAAACTTTAATTTAATTTGATTTATATTAAAAATGTCTTCCAACATGGCGCAGTTAACAAGTCTTTGACATGCCGTAGTAATAAATCAAATTCTCACTTAAATGTCCATAAAATGCATAATTTTAAATTTAAATACTAACTAGCTAGCGGCCCTCGCGGCGGACTTTCGCATTTATAATATATATAAGTATGGATGTTTGTAAAAAAGTGGAATGTAGAGAACTCTCTGCCTATATCGAAATATAAGAGAAATTCTTAAAGTAAATTAAATACGATTGTCTATTTCAACTGTTTACGTTCAGTGGCCAATATTCAATGGAAGAATACATGCTGTTTAAAATTCGTATCCGTAAACAAAGATGACTAATGCAAGATGTGGTTTTATATGGCGGGCAGTTAAGTTTTGCCACACACTTGAAAGTGTAAACTTTATATATTGAGTAGGTATTTTTAGTCTTTATAACGAAATATTGAATACCCTTTGACGTACAACGTTGAAATCAGACAAAGGAGGTAGTTTATAATTAGTAGACTGTAAGCTAAGAACAAATTTTGCGACAGGGTCGGATTAAGGTGATCTAAAGGTTCTCCTAAGTTTATATGATAATAATTTCAATATTTTAAACTGTTATTCATACACTAAGGAAATTGAAAAAGACAATTTAAGAAAACATATAAAAATTTGAACGCAGAACACAAAATTTGAACGGGATTCGAACCCGCGCCTCTTAGAAATCGTTCAAGCGCTCAGATCTTAAACGTTTTCTGATTTTTTTTAAGTATACCTATTTATAAATTTTTGAAGTATATTTATAAAAGTACTTAATTTTTTTGCAACAAACTTGAGATTTTGTATGTCTTGGACAATTACTACTTTCTTATAAGTATGCCTAATTGTCCCTTTTTCTGTTTTCTCATTGATCATTACGGTCACATCGTCTATGTATTTTATTAGCATTTTCTGTTTTTTTCATCTGTTATCAGGTTCAAGACTAAAATATAATTACTTATAAGGAAACTAAGAGTAAAGTAATTTTATTACAAGTTACTTACAAGTTACATTACTTACAAGTTTTTTTTTTTATTGCGTCACGCTTAAAACAGAGTAGATAGAAGTAACCTAATATTAAGACACTTCGTTCCCCATGTTCTGCCGATATTTAATATATTTCATTTTCTTCGCGCTGGTGTCGAGGAAAAGCGTGGCGTTGAGTTTCTCCACTTATCACGCAATGAGGCAATCTCGAAAGGGGAGGACGGAGTGTTTTAACACTAGGTCCTCTTTGACTACCCCTCTGTGAGAGAAAAAACGTGAAGATGTAAAAATAACAAAAATACATAATTAAAAATATCTCATCCATAACTCTACTATAATTAAACACTGATACTTGTGAAATTATTAAGAACTCAGAAACATGTGACCTGAATATTTGTTATAATGTCATTGCCTTTTGCTTTGTCAAAATTGTTTTGACAAGTGTATGTAAGTGTCATATTGTTTGAAGAACAAATTACGTTTAAATAATATATGAGTCAGTCTCTTCCGGAGAGTAGAAAGAAAACAGAAAGCAAAAAGATAGTTGAGATTAGAAAAATACATAGATAAAGTTCTATATAACTCGTAACAAGATAAAATAGCTTCATCCGCTGTATCCCGTACACAGCAGGGTAGGCAGAGGGAACCTGTTGTTAAGACACTACGTTTACTCACTTCACTCCGATTTTTGGAGGTATTGCATGTTAAGAAGTGGAACTTAACGCCGCACATTGCCTCGATACCAGAGCGAAGAAATATTTCCACTCCTCGAGTAAAAAACGAACCCACAACTAGTCGTTTACAGTCACACGCTGGTGCCACTGCGAGACGACTGGCCCCAATAACAAAAAAAATATAGATAACAAGAAAAAGGTAAATGCATAGTCGCAACATGCAAATCCTATCTTATCGCTATTATGTGTTAGCAAATTAATCATCTATTGACGGAGAATAAAAGGAAAGCAGAAATATATAGGGAATAGATAAAGACATAGAAAATACACACAAAAAATTAAAAAAAAAAAAGTAACATTAACATTTGTCACATGCAATGGCGGCCTATTGGTTATATAAATGTCACCTTTTTTGTGACGCTATGAAATGCATTTTACGCGGACCACCCTTGCGCAATAAGGGTCCGTAGGTTAGAACCCTACAGATGGAAATTTTTTAAGAAGATTTATTAAGAGAAGAATTCGGGATTTATTGAAACAAGAAGAGGGCTATTATACAAGATCTGAGCAAGGATTAGTCGCAGTTCTTATGGGACTGCCCCCATTAGATTTTTTTTACTACCAGAGCTACGCAATATAAATAGAAGTTTGAAATTATAACCATTGATTTCTGTCTAAAGTCATGAAGTACACTCAAACGAAGTCACAGATGACAAATTATTGTATATAACTAATTTAAATCTACGAAAAGAAACCGTTCTCTATATAGAAACAAAACGAAGGTCAAATATAAATTAGCCTTAACTTAGCTAACATAATATAACATTGTCATAATATATATCTATGTCATGTTGTTTGACACACTTATCAGAAATTAAGTTTAAAAAAATCACCAGAAGGTGGACAGTTCGTTACTAATTATTTTTTAATGAAAATCTTGCAAAAAATGGAGGACAGAGATAGAGGACACAATAGTTGGTCCTCTCTACTTTGTTATGTACAAGAAGGACGTAAAACTAGTGAGAACATTTGAAAGAACACAAAGCTATGTATGTAATATATATTTTCCTTTCAGATCTTTCAAAATATTCTCACTCATAAGTGAATTTGAACTCATTATCTAGAAGAATTTTTTTAACATATAATAGCTACTGTACCTTAACGGTGTTAAATAAAAGAATTAAATGTTATTAACATCGAATATTCCATAATTGTTCTTCACAAGGGCAATATCAAAAGGGCTAATTATCAAACCTATAGTAACACTATCCCCATGTAACATAACGTTAATTACTAATTGTATTAATTTATCAATAATATCGATAAATTGGCAATGACCTGAATCTATACACTACTGTGGCCAGTCGTAGCGCAGTGGCACAAGCGTGTGACTGTAAACGACTGGTTGTGGGTTCGATTCCCACTCGAGGAGTGGAAATATTTAATATTTCCATTTTCTTCGCTCTGGTACGCACACGCAATGCCTCCGAATTCGGCGGAAAGTGGGGAACGGAGTGTCTTAACACTAGGTTCCCTCTGCCTACCCTGCTGTGTGCGGGATACAGCGTGAAGCAAAAAAAAAAAATGTATCATACTGTACCATGTTGGATTGGCTTTTGTATAACGTCATATAGAGGTTGCTATGGTAACGCGTAAACAAGCATACAAGTGTAATTTAATGTATCGAATACCATGAAAATATATCAAAAGGTACTTTGTATTTTTAGGTAGTCTCTAGTATATGACAAGGCAGAGAGAACCAAGTGGTAAGACACTCCGTTCTCCATACTGTTAAAGATTTTCATTATATTTTAATGGTTGTAACGAGCTGTCTCTTTGTGATTGTTTTTAATTAACTTTATAATACGCTTGTATTGTTATTTGACATAGAAAGATATTATGACAATATTATATTTCATAGTTATAATAAGGCTAATTTATATTTGACCTCCGTTTCTATATAGAGATTGGGCTCTTTCTGTAATTTGAAATTACAATATATACTAAGTAGTTGTTTACGTATACTTTATAGCTTTAAATAAACCAACGTTTATATATGTTTTTCAACGTTAATATTAGAAACCCCTTTATCAATAAAACAGAGATCTACCCCTTGTCCAAGAAATTTATTTGACAAATTTCAGCTTTTTACGTTTTATTTGTCAGTCTTGTAGTAATTTTGACTGTCAAACACAAGGATTTGTTTTAAAATCCCAATGGTCTCTTTGACTGTTCTGGTACCTAATAAAAAGCGTGGCATTACACTTAACACGCTATATATCGATTACGGTTAAACGAAGAGTCTCGACACTATTCTCTCTGACTACTGTTATGCGTTATGCGTGATAAAGCGTGAAGCTATTTTTGATACATTTTTACTACTGTGTAAGCTTCAAATGTTAAAATTCACGGAAGCGTAGATTAAACCAACATCCATTTAGTATCGATTCATGTTAACATCAATTAAAATTGAGTTTAACGAGCCCTCTTCTTGTTCCAATAAAAATTTGTAGAATTTACGATTCACGCTTACTGTTAGCCCGGATTGAATGCACTCGAATGTAAAAAACTTGCTTTAAAATCAAAGAGATTTTGTCTTTATTATTTTTTTATTTGAATGGCTTACGATAAAAGTTAAAAAATATATTTAAAATAGGATACAATTATAAAATAAATTTTATTATTCTATTCGGAACCTTAATATAAGAAGCATACATTGTAAATATATTTGACACATGGTCCACATTTTTTGGTATTTTTCGTTTTTTTTTTTACATATTTTTTTAGCTTCACCACTTAAGGCGCAATCTATATTAGATTTAATTCGGGCTTAAAGTGGATTATGAAGTGTCTTGCCATTATTTCTTTAACATAACTTCCTTAAGGACTTTCTCTAGACCACTGGTTCCCATCAAGTGGTCCGCGAACGATTTTAAAAGCGGGTGTTGGTAACCGTGCAGTGAGCGACAGGAGTAATTGCACATTAATTCATTGATATTATATACTTACTTTGTCAGTTTACATAAGGAAGTTAGGATGTCCTATAGTATGTTTTTACAATTCGCAAAAAGTATTGGTTTTGACTACTTGTTAACAATAGTGCCGACAACCTCGCAATTGACACAAGATTCTCATTAAATATTATTTACGTTTATATAATTTCTTCATGAGTTTTTAAGTAAAGTTTTTGTTGGATTATTATATAGTGGTCCCTGCTAGGAAGAATAATGTAAAAGTGGTCCATGATCGAAAAAGGTTGGGAACTGCTCTAGACTGATAACGCTGACATTAGCTGATAACAAAAAAATGCTTTTGTATGCTTATAATATTTTGATTTCCATAATATGTTCCATATTACAACTTACATTCATTCAATTAATTAACCTGCGAACTGTGCTACCCATAAGCGACTAATTAGTTACGGTTATTTAAACAACCGGTTATGATAATTTGGACTTAACTATCATATAAATTATCGTTCAGTGAACAAGAATAAAGAAACTATTCGGTGTCTCAGAGATACTCGTATGCACAAAATAGAAACAGGTTTGGAGTGTGGCGTCTGCAAATTCCTATTCCTTAGGCTAGCTGGCTGTAGAAATGTCTTTTTATAGGCTAGTCACAGAATATACATAGTTTTGAGATACTACCCTATATTAAGATATACCTATTACTCTGTTAGTGATGATGCTGTTTTATGCTTTATTTACAAATTGCAAAGGCAGAAAGAATCTGGTAAATTCGAGGTATTGCTTGATGAGTGAGTGAGTGAGTGAGTGGCGGAACTAAACGTCTATAGAAATTTGATATATCAAAATTTTCGACTTTAAAATTTATTCTTTTACACGTTACCTCCATAATCCTGACTTTTACTAGTTAATTTAAATTTTAAAAAGTCAAAGTTCAAGAGAAATATTTGAAAGGATTCAAAATAAATGGGATTTAATCCCTTCCATTGTTTTAAAAGGACGTATTTTAAAATTGAAAGATGATTTCAAAGTTTCAATGAACGAATAAACAACATTTTTAGAAAACATATAAAATTGTCTAGAAAAGTTTTTTACATCCTAACTGCGTGGATAATATTTTTAAAAAGTTTTTCAATTAAAAATGATCAATCAATTTACAGTTACACATATACCAAAATGAAATAAATAAGTTACTACAATACCCATTACATTACTATGAAGGACGACGATAACGAAAGTTTAATATGAAACATTATTTATAGACCAGTAAAGCGACAGGTAAAGTTCAAGGATAGAGTATTGTCCACTTTATATCAAAGGAATATTATAGTTTGATACAATTCTGTAGTAGAAAGGAGTATATATATATATAACTAATCTTCAAAGGCAGGAATAACTTTATAATAATTACTGGAATGGGGAGAATAAAGCTCTTTGCAATAATAATATAATACACGGCAATAGTGTTGAATATATTGAATATATACAAATAGAAAAAAAGGTTCAATTCCCACTTGAAGAGTGGAAATATTTAATATTTCCATTTTCTTCGCTCTGGTGTCGAGGTAAAGCGCAGCGTTAAGTTCCGCCACTTTACACGCAAGCTTCCACATTCGGCGGAAAGTGGGGAACAGAGTGGCATAACACTAGGTTCCCTCTGCCTACCCGGCTGAGTGTGGGGTACAGCGTGAAGCTAAAAAAAAAATAGTAAGAATAATTACACAGCAATAGTGTCGAATATATTTAATATAAATTAAAAAAAAACTTCTTTCAAAAACGTCCTTTTTAACTTTAAATCTTCAACTCGCTCTTTTTCATACAACGAGAAAGTCAAAGAAAACCTAGTACTAAGACACTCCGTTGTCCTTTTTTTAGCTCGAAAACGACACATTGCGTGTTGACTGGCGGAACTCAACGCCGTGATTTGTTTTACCACAGCAAACATAAATAATTTAAATATATTCACTCTCTCGAGTGGAAATCGAACCTACAACCAATCACATTTACAGTGGAGACGCTTCAAATCAATCTTTTTAAAGGTAGAAAATGATTCATATGAAACTAAATTGAATAACAACAAGTAATAGTATCTATTAAAGGTTAAAAGATTAAAAATAACTTATTTCTATTTATAAGCACAGCGTATTAAGCGTGAAAATCCAATAAAGTTAATATTGTCATTAAAGCAAGCATAAAGCAAGGAGTTCAAGGATATGGGAAGCCGGTCAAGTGCAAACCTTGCGTTGTTATAGAGCTAATACAATCGTAATAAACGGATTTCATATATAAAAATAGTACGTAGACCACGCAAGTGACATAACATGATTTATGACGTGTAATTATGACAGGTAGTGTTGACTATGATTTTAGATTATACAGCCTTTTGTTTTTCAGATTTAATATAAATAATTACAATAACAATAGTTATTATAGATTATGTTATCATAACGAAAAACATTTTATTTTTTTTACTTTTGAGAAAAAATATAACAGAATCTATAGGCAAAAGCCCTTTTTTAATGAGCATATGTATGTATGTCTGTCGATGATTCACTTTATGTGTTAATTTTTTATCTCAGATCTTACTGAAATTAAATATATTAGATATTTAAACTACTGTCTTAACGTATAATATTGGTAGTATTACAATTTTTTTCAATACACAGCTTATTAAGTAAACATATGCGAATATAAAATATGCACACTTATTTTGATAAATTTTGCAAATCGGACATAATGTCAAAAAAATCTTTTTTTTTTCAGCTTTGAACCCATAACCTTTCCAACTACTCTGATAATCAGTCGCTGTCCCACTGAATCACGATAGCCTATATTAAAATCTTAGTATTTTCATTTTAATTTCTTTAAGTCATTTTATTTACTACTTATTCTAATAAAGCAAATGTTACTCTATTTGCGATAATTTAAAAATATATTTTAAATCGAATAGTCCAATTTTAACAACAAATCTAGAAATCATTATTATATTTTTTTTGCGTATCAAAATAACACAAGCGAATAAATATTCTAGTACATACGAGAATCTATTATATATAAGGAAAATTATAGAGCCATTTCGAATTAGGTATAATAAAGAAAACAACACAAATAAATAACAAAAAATACTAACAACTAAAACAATATTAAATAAACTGTTTATTCATACAAAAATAACTGTTTATATTATCGTTCCACACACATACATACATACATATCGCATTTTTGGCATAAAATTTTCTGATTACCTACACATAATATAACTTAAAACAATTACCAATACGAGACAATACAATTAATTACTTAAAATATTATTAAAAATAATAAAACTTACCATAATTTGTACGAAAACAGTTTAAAAAACACAATTTTTTTTTCACAAAAGTTTTTAAACTAGGTATAAAGTTTATTTTTGTCAGTCACTACTATAACGGCGCATGCGCAGCGGTCGCCGATCGCGGTCAGACTGCCGGTTTTCGCGCGAGAGCCTCTAAACTACGATATGGGGATTGTAGTAAACAATATGTGTTCTTTATAATGTGTTTCAAAACTAGTTGGTGGTATATAGAGATATGTTTTTTTAATATTTACTTGAAGTATATTAATAACATTTTTAGAAAACGTATAAAATTAGTCGAAATTCTTATACGATTTTTGCAAATGGAAAATGGGATACCCGAAATGAATGTTTTTTTTTAATACATCGCGGTGCACAGTAGGACATATTCGATTGGCTATGGGTTCGATTTCCACTTAGAGTAATGATCATATTTAAATTATTTTAATTTCTTTACTTAAGTAAGCATGAGAAAGTGTGACGTTGAGTGCACTACTCAGTGCAAGAATGTAGGTGGAAAAAAATAAATTTATGGCATAAAGTGGAGAACGGAACATCTTAATATTAGATTCTGTCCGACTATTCCGCTATGAGTGAAGCGTGAAGCAAACTAAAAAATACCTTTTAATACAGTATATAACCTATAAAGATGGGTCCAGTCGTGGCGCAGTGGCACGAACGTGTGACTGTAGACGACTGGTTGTGTGTTCGATTCCCACTCGAGGAATAGAATTATATAATATTTCCATTTCCTTCGTTCTGGTAGAGGTAAAGCGCGGCGTTAAGCTCCGCCACTTAACACGCAATGGGTTCCCTCTGGCTACCCTGCTGTGTGCGGAATACAGCGTGAAGCTAAAAAAAAGACTTTACTATGTAAAATTGAAAGTAATTGTTACTATTTATTTATTCCACCCCTTTGCTTCACTCTTGTATGACGCAGTCTAAATTAATGTGCACATCGAATGACCTTCCTTCCGCGATCATTCCGTGTCTCTTAGAAGGCTTCGCTTTTTTTTCGAAAACAGTTTAATATAGATCAAAGTCACGTTTAAACCAGTTTAACTGTCTTTTGTTGAGGGTAATAACAGATTTTTTTCTTGTCAGTTTTTTGGTAATATTTACCAAGTTATTTTAATTTATATTTTTTTTATTGAAGGAGGTAAACGTGCAGAAGGCCCACCTGGTTAAGTGGTTACCTTCGCTCATAGACATCCACAACATTAGAGTTATGGATGCGTTGACAGCTTTGGGGATGTAGGACAGAAGGATAGAGGAAGGATGGGAATGGTGGGAATAGGGAAAGCTGGCTTACATGTCATCAAACCGGAACACATAATCAGATGTTTGCCGGTTCGTCTTTGACACGATAGTGGTTGCGAGCCAGTCGGAGAACGAATCTCGCACTACCAAGCAATATTTTTGTAAATGTTTTTTACATACTTAAGATATGATTAACGGTTTTAGAAAGTCATGGACGGTTTACTCCAAGGGGGTTCGAATCACGCTGCGTTCAACCTTTTATATAACCATTTATTTGATATGAAATGTGAAATGAAAATAGTTTTGAATAGCCTTTTTGTTATAGCTTCACGCTGTATCCCGCACACAGCAGAGTAGGCAGAGGGAACCTAGTGTTAAGACACTCTGTTCCCCACTTTTCGCTGAATTCGGAGGCTTGCGTGTTAAGTGGCAGATTTTGACGCTGCGCTTTACCTCGACACCAGAGCGAAGAAAATGGAAATATAATTTCCACTCTTCGAGTGGGAATCGAATCCACAACCAGTCGTTTACAGTCACACGCTTGTGCCACTGGGCCACGACTGCATTTTAATAGGAATTATAATAATTTGCTTAACACTTTTACTAGCATGTAGTAAAATATTCAAAGGACCTAGTGTCAAGACACTGCGTTCTCCACTTGCCACTCGAAATCGAGATTCATTCAGCATGATGAGGTGCAGAATTCTACGTCGCTCTTTGTCTTCTTAACAAAACGTTGAAATTAAAATAGTTTTAAATATAATCTTTCATATCTCAATCATCGTACATCTGAGTGGGAATCGAACCTACATCCAATCACACAGCCAGCCGCTATCACTGCGCCATGGTCTCTATTTTAAAATAATTAGTTTATATCAAATTATATAATTTAACATAATAATAGATGGGCCAGTACTGTACTACTGTACTGGCCCAACGCCAGCCGTGGCGCAGAGGCACAGAGTGTGCCTGTAAAGCGACTGGTTGTGGGTTCGATTTCCACTCGAGGAGTGGAAATATTTAATGTTTCCATTTTCTTTGCCTGGTGTCGAAGCAAAGGCACCACCCCTTAACATGCATTGCCTCCGATTTCGGGGAAAAGTAGGGAACGGAGTGTCTTAACACTAAGTTCTCTCTGCCTTCTCTGCTGTGTGCGGGATACAACGTGAATCTAAAAAAAAAATGATTTAAAATAATAATATATGGAAACTGAACTCCCTACCTCCGTACATAGTAAACAAGCCCCAGCACCATTGCGCAACGTTCGTTACACGTCTAACAAGATAATATAGTATAGAATTACTTAAAGATGTTTGACATATCCGAATGAATGGGAGTACAGGGCAGTAAGTAACGCTCCGGTGCACCTGCGTAGGTAGAACAAAACCATGATCACTTGTTACTTCATGTTATGTATATGTATTTACTATTTATATATGTTTACGTTATATATTGTGTTTGAAAGCCGAAGTAAGCGTTTATAGTTTTTTTTACTATTTCTTTGGATATGATCATAGAATGTTGTTTGGTTGATATTACAGGTTCGAATCTGTGTTAGATAATTCTAATATTAAATTATTTTTTAGCTTCACGCTTTATCATTTGAAGAATAGTCATACAGATCTGAGCGCTACACGTTTAGGTCCCTGCAAAATTTTTTTCGCCTCACCTTGTTATGAATCTCTTCACACATGCCTTTCGGGGGGGTTATCATTCTTTTTACGTGATCTTACCCTCTGATACCATCAATTCTGTATTCTATAATGTCAATCGATTTTATTTATATTTCTTGTAGTTCTTATATTACTCCTCTCTTCGTGCCTAAACTACCAGAGCATGTTCTTCTTCGTTTTTACTATATCATGCTCAGTTACGCCTATAATTCTGAGTACTTTTTTTAATTACGCACATTCCGCACATCGTACAAAGATATCGAGTAAATAAGCTTATATAATGCAATTACTTTTTTATTTTTATCATTAATGCAATATTATTTATTATTAATTTTTAGAAAATTTATGCCTCCTACATTCAAACGCATGATTGAACGTTGAACGAATTCTGCACCGTTCAGATAAATATACGTTATTAAAATGGTTTTTCTTTTCAATTTGTTAAATGTAATGTAAATACGAAACCTAAAACTGGATACAGTATGTCTTAATTTATTAAACAAGCAATAAATCCATTTAAAAATATTTTTTAAACATAAAATTCTGACTAGAAAGTCATATATTATATAAATAAATTAAGAATAACTTATATACTAAAATTCTCGTTAAATACCACACTACAATGAAAGTTGTTCTTCCCACATTTAAAATGTTTCTTTGTCAAGGTCTATTAGAATGTTACCGAACAGGTTATAGAAAATGTTCTATAAATTAAAACGTATTATCATATAATTTGTATTGTAAACAACCTAATATATTTGGGCGTTCTTTTGGGCGTTATTGTGTAATTTATACTTTTAAACATTTTAAAAGAGTTATTCCAGACTTAGACAAATTGAAAAAGACATTTAGAATACGTATAAAAATTTGAACGCAGCGGGATTCGAACCCGCGATTTTTTACTCGCGATATTCATATCGCGCGATATAGTTTTAAGGAAGGAAAAAATTGAGTACCTCTGTTCTAGACGGTTCTTTTTCGCAAAGTTTTCAATGTTATACCTCTTGCTCCTTCTTCTATTGCGAATAAATTAGCTTTAAGCCCATTACCGATCAGTTCGTTGGTATGATCGAAGTTAATTTTGACAAGTTGATGACAAGACATATAATTACGTTTGTCTTTACTCTATAGGTTCAGTTCCTCGTAATCAGACCAAAAGACTGAAAATAACAAGCGCTAAACAAGCTTTCGTTATTATCAGAATTAGTAAAGTTAACTTATAAGTCAAGACACTACGATCTCCATTTTCCGTCCCAGGTTAAGAACATACATATATTCTTATGCTTATGAGTGGTGAAACTTAACATCACCTTTTCTCTGACGAGAGTTCAAATAAAAATGTTTTAAATGAAGTGTTTCCATAGTAGAAACAAAAATTTAACATTATAATATAATGTTAATTTGGGAAGTAGTCGAGTCAAACGATAAGCCTGTTCTAGTAGTGCCATTCATAATTTTACTTTGCAAAGTTGTCAATGGCATACTGTTTAGATAGATGTAATACGAATTTTTATTTTATTTCAAGGTTTAAAATAATCTATATTTTAAATTGCAATTGCTTTTTAAAACGTAGTTATCATTAAAAATATGGGTACTCCTTATTTTCGTTTAAAGAACTCATAGAGAGCTTAGCGTCTCTATGTGTACCCTAAGTAGGTATACTTGTTAAGTTACTATCATTAAACTAAAAAATATTTAGTATGTTTGTTAGGGTCAAGTTATCGAACTAAGTAAGACATTTTCTGATATGCATGACCTCCTAATATATTCAAGACTATCTTCGGATGAGAGAACCCTTTTCCATTTTTTTTAACATCAGGAAATCCGTTACGGATACCAGCCCAAGCGCGGACTCGGGACGTGGTTATGTGGGACTCCGGTGAGGAAAGATGGTAACACCGCAGTTACCCACTAAAACCTGACGGTGCTCCTTCTCGGCCGCCACTAGCCGGGCCACGGGGACCGAATCAATCGTCCGAGGAGGATGAGAGAACCCTAGTTAACAGCACAGAAATGAAAAACTATGTACTTATTCAATTATAGTAATTTTACTTAAATCACGAATAACAAGCTGTCCAGGCTTTACTCGGCTTGAAAGAAACCTCCTGTACCAAAAGGTTTAATAGTTAACGTAAAGGTAGTTGCGGATATCAAGTAGTTGATTCTGTATCTTTATTTTATACAATTTTTTTAATATATTTTTTTAAATAAATCACAGAATATTCGTGAATATGACTCTTGTAAATTACACTATAAAAGCATCTAAATTATTTTTTCATAGCATTTATTAAATCCATATCACCATATTTCATATTAATTCCAGTTAAAATTTAAACAATCATCAGTATTCTTTAATGAGAGCGAGTCGAAACAAAAAGGTCACATTACTTTCGCGTTGGCCGATTCGTATGGTCACGAATTTCGTTGAACGAGACGGATATATATAAATTATTTAAAGAGTAAAAGAGATGGCAGATACAGGTTATGCCTCTCACAGGCTTTCTCACGGTGTTTTGTTATGATATGTTTTTGAACAGGGCTTTTCATGTATGGAAAGTAGTATTATGGGGTCCATTTGTATAATATAAGCATGATTAATATTTAGATTTGCTTTTTCGCGATTTAGATTTGCTTTTTCGCGTTTTAATACGAAATTATTTTAATATAATTTAGGTGAACCTATTTTTAACACTCGATTTTAACTGAAACTTTTTTAAGTGAATTACACTTAAAAAAGTTTTAATTCAAAATGTCATATCTTTTGTCTATTAAGTATGGTAAAAAACGATAGCTTTAATAGATACTCTTACTCATTTAGTTCTCACTGAATGACGGAGAGACAACGCACGATAGAAAAAGGAATAGATAGGTATAGAACTACAGAGAAGACAGTACATCCTGAAATTTCCCCGTGAACGAAAAAAAACAAGATCTTGCAACTTTCAGTCAAAACTACGTGACGCCAAGTCTTTGTAATCAAATTGGCAGTCATTAACTATCACTGGAACAAGTTCAAAATGTTTTTTTTTTTTCAGATGTCTCATATACTTATGCGAAAAGGCAAATTGTAGTGATGCGTTTCGCCAATCAGCGCCATGTCTCAATTTCCGGTGGGAAGTGGAGGATACAGTATCTTTACATATTATATATGTATATTATATACATACATACATACATGCGACCCCATATTTAACCACCCCTGACAAAGTACCGAACATACACTATTACACACTGTAATTGCTATAAGCGAGTTTAAACAACGATAAGGCTCTTTAACATCGCATTACGATCTCAAAAGTCTATAAAAGCTTTATTATAGTAAAAGGGGAAATAATTTTATGGGAAAAATAGTTTACGCCCAAAGATAGAAGAATTTTACTATTAAAAGTTAGTTTTATTGGTTAACTACCGTTTTAGGCATGTTAAGGAATGGAATCAGTTAACCTTCTATATATAACATAATCTTTGAGATAGCTAATATATTTCGCAATACATTATTACAGTGGCCAGTCGTGGCGCAGTGGTACAAAGTGTGACTGTAAAGCGACTGGTTGTGGGTTCGATTCCCACTCGAGGAGTGGAAATGTTTATTTTGAAAACGTTTTCTTCGCTGTGGTGCCAAGGTAAAGCGCGGCGTTAAGTTCCGCCACTTAACACGCAATGCATCCGAATTCAGCGGAAAATGGGGAACGGAATGTCTTAACACTAGGTTTCTCCTGCAAATCCTGCTGTGTGCGGGATACAGTTTGAAACTGAAAAAAATGTTATACAAAAAGTGAGATTAAACGTGTCTATTAGTGTACTAGGATAATACTAAATTTTTTTTGACTGCTCCGCCCTTTTTGTCACATAGCAGGGTAGTTAGAGAGAACCTAGTGTCATAGCACTCCGTTCTCCACTTTACCCCGAAACCGACACATTGTGTATTGAGTAGAAGTCAACGCTGCGCTATGTTTTACATACCAGAGAGAAAAAATGAAAATACTTTAAATATAACTGTTCTTCCGATTGGGGATCGAACCCACTTTCATCGTTTTTGCAATAAAACGTTGTCCCATTGCGACACGACGGTCTCAAAAAATTAAATAAGGTAAGGTATAATTAATTAATAAAAAATGCTTTAAAGTAGCACGAGCTACAAGTAAAAGGTGACGACTGTGGACAAAGTAAATTGCCTTCATGTTTTTCTCGATTTCAACGCAGAGCTGAGACACAAATTGAATATTGATAACAATAAATTCCATTGAAACCTACATAAGGTATTGGAAAAAACCTTTAGGTCACCTTACTTATATATACTTTAAGCTCTTGCTTATTCATTTTATGAGCTAAGCTACGTTCTTTATAAGCTAAATTCTTAATTTTTTTTTTTTAAATATTTTTAAGAATTAAATAAACGCTAAGAGATCATCATTGGATAGAGTGTATAAACGCGATGGTTATGAGCGCAGCCTAGTGGCGCAGCGGGACAGCTTCTGACTATATCAAAATTTTCTTACAATTAATTAAAGGGGAAGTTAAGATATTTATATAATTTTCATTTCTTCCCTCTGGCATCAAAGACAAAGCGTGGCGTTAAGTTCCGTCACTCAACACGCAATGTAATGATTTCGGCCGGAAAGTGGAGGACGGAGGTCTTTACACCATGACCTCTCTGACTACCTCGCTATGGGGGTAAAAATGTGGAGCTAAAAAAATATTGTTTTTTTTTTGTAGCTTCACGCTGTATCCCGCACGTAGCAGGGTAGACCGAGGGAACCTAGTGTTAAGTGCTCCGCCAAATTCGGAGGCATTGCGTGTTAAGTTCCGCCACTCGCTTTACCTCGACACCAGAGCGAAGGAAATGGAAATATTAAATATTTCCACTCCTCGAGTGTGAATCGAACCCACAACCAGTCGCGTTTACAGTCACACTTACGTGCCCCTGCGCCACGACTGGCCCAACATTTTTTTTCTCCAGCAATAAATGAGGATCACTATAATTAGTTCACATTCCAAGATAAATTACATTTCAAGAGGACGAACGCAAAACAGTGTAAGCTTCCGCGTTCCACGATATCATAATCTTCCTCAATTGTAAGATTTATGTAAATATGTTCAAAGTAAACTCTACCTGCAATTGCCTGCATTCTACGATGACAGTCAAACAACTTAGTTACTGTAATTATATGGAGGTTTTTCTAAAATATTAATCTATATATATATATATATATATATATATATATATATATATATATATATATATATATATATATATATATATATATATATATATATATATATATATATATATATATATATATATGTTATTTTATATTTTTTTTTTAGAAACAGATATTTAAAGAAAACGCCTCACCACTGAGCATGCGTTTAACGCATTGCTCAGTGGTGAGAGCGCCTGGGCGGTATTCAGGAGGCTCGGGTTCGAATCCCGCTGCGTTTAAATTTTTATACGTTTTCTTTAAATGTCTTTTTCAATTTTAGTAAGTGTGGAATAACACTTTAAAATTGTTCAAAAATATTTTTTTAGCTTCACGCCGTATCCCTTGTGTGGTAGTCAGAGAGAACGGAGCGCCATTCGCTACGGTCCCTGCATACTTCTTCGCCTCGTCCACTGTCATCAACCTCTTCATACACGCCCGGGGTCTTCGTGCTTTTTACGTGCCCTTCCTCCAGTATCATCGATATTGTGTTTTCGAAGCTCACGAACGAAGGAGTATAAAATTTGTTTATAGTTTACATAGAAAACGGGAACAGAAGTGTATTTTTTTTTATATATTTATTCAAATAAAATGTAAAAACTCATTAAATTAACAGAATTTTTAAGAAGCTGTTTAAGTTTAATATACAGTTTTATATATGGTGTCATATATGTTGCTATGCCAAAGCGATATTAGGCCTCAATGAGGTTATTAAATAAATATTTTTTGGCTCTCTTGTATTACCATAGACATCTGCCATAACAGGGTAAGCGGAAAGGACCAAGTATTGAAATTTAAAAAAAAATTCTCTATCTTCCTTACAATTTTATAAAGTTGTGTGTTAATTTTACAGAATATTTTGGTTGCCGCAGCGTTGAGTTCCGCTACTGTTTGAATGACTAACACATAGTCTGGATTTCGGGCACAAATTGAAGAAGCCAGAGTGCTGCTATGCAGGAATAACGTGAAGCCGCTTCTTGCAGCAAATTGTATTTATGAGTATCTAACTATTTACAATGCGCCACACAGTCACAGTTTTTATGGGACCAGTTGTGACGCAGTGGCTCGAACGTGTGACTGTAAACGACTGGTTGTGGGTTCGCTTTCGATTCCCACTCGAGAAGGTAATATTTCCATTTCCTTCGCTCTAGTATCAGAGGTAAAGCGCGGCGTTAAGCTCCGCCACTTACGCAAAGCCTCCAAATTCGGCGCGAAATGGGGAACGGAGTGCCTTAACACTGGGTTCTCTCTGCCTACCCTGCTGAGTGCGGGATACAGCGCGAAGCTAAAAACCAAACTTTTTACAAAGACAGTTAAAAAAATACTATAATACTAGACGTTCCAATGATTAATTACAAGACTATATTTCTAAAGAATGATTACACTCTCAATATAAAAGCTCTTTATAATATAATAAAGTAGTGTTGAAATGCATCTGTCACGGCGTCCAAGGAACTAACATGCGAAATTTCCCCACACCGTTATAGTCACGACGTGAACGGTCGTGAGAGACGAATGGATTCGATTTATTGACATTAGATACATTCTTTATGTATTTTGTTACTTAATATACTTGTATTAATGGGATAGTGTAGTTACTTTATAGATATTATTATGTCTTGACCATGTGTCTGTCTGTACGTCGGTTAAGCGTAATTTTGGATTATAATCTAAAAAATTTGGGGAAATAAAAAATAAGATTTTGAAAAAGACATTTAAAGAAAACGTATAAAAATTTGAACGCAGGTTCAAATTTTTATACGTTTTCTTTAAATGTCTTTTTCAATTTTCCTAAGTGTGGATGATGAATGAATTTATAATATACCTACTTGTTGTGTCGGCGACACCCTTCGAGTGAAATTGAACAAAAAAACTATAACTCTAAAATAAAATTAATCTTAGTTACTTTCTCTTAAATCACCTACCTTCGTGTAAGAGTCCCATTGAAGTCCATTTCAAAAATTAGCCAGAACAAATAGACAGACAGACAAATATTTGATTTATTTATCAATAATTACATTTTAAAAACCAAATAAAAAGAATAAATCTGAAATTTCTGAATTTTAATAGATCTATACCTATACACATCCATATAGCAAACAGCCTTTATTTTAAATATTACTAAGAGGTCAATTTTATTTATTTATATTATTAACTGAGTAGTTGACGCATATAATACGCCTTGCTCCGGTGATACGTACATGTACCTATCACAAAGGTATTTTAGTATGAGCGAGTGTTCCTTCGTCGTTTCATGCGGGTGAAAACCGATTTCCGCTTGGTTTTAGTGGATAATGTCGGTCTGTATGTCAATTTATTTAAATGTATATCAAGAGTATGGTGTGTAATGTTATAAATTTTATGTATGCCAAATTTTATACTCCACTAACTAAAGAAGTCCAAAGATTGTTATTTATGTATTAACATAATGATAACATAGGCTAATTTCGAAACAACCAGTGTTTATTAGTAAAAATAATTGTATGTATTAGTAAAATAATTTAAAAAAAGTTTTTTTTTATATATGTAATGTATAAATACAAGTGAATTAAATTGGATAATTGTCTTTTTGTAATATTAAAATAACCGCTTTTACTAACTATGTATATATAAATATTACTTTTTACAATTTTTGTCTCTTCATATTTTTTTTTTGATTTGGCTTATCTGTGGAACTACTGAATTTACTGTCAGAGCCAGATAGCTGACGTAGAAGTAACTTAAGCTTATTTTATTTCAATATTAGGACCAAATCGCAGACAAATCTAGTAACAAGTAAATTATAAATTACAAGCAAAATCAAAATCTAGAACGCAGTAAATATTATTATTGTTTTTTTTTTATAGCTTCACACTGTATCCCGCACACAGCAGGGTAGGTAGAGGGAACCTAGTATTAAGACACTCCGTCCCCTACTCTCCGCCGAATTCGGGGGCATTGCGTGTTAAGTGGCGTAACTTAACGCCGCGCTTTGCCTCGATACCAGACCGAAGAAAATCAAAATAATAAATATTTCCACTCCTCGAGTGGGAATCGAACCCACGACCAGTCGTTTACAGTCACACGTTTGTGCCACTGCACCACGACTGGCGGCCGTAAATATAATTAATCAAAAACTTCTAGATACTAATAGATCAGCACTTCTATAATGACTTTGACGGCAATGCTATAAATTGTTCCGCTTTTTATTAAAAACAAAACATCGATTCGACCGAGTATAATCTATTTTGTCTCGCCCCAAATTTGATTATGGGAAATTCTTTATAGGAATCTGTACCCAGAGGCAGTTGGTGAAGAAAGTATTTAAAAATAAGCTTTATTCTTAAGGTATAAGGTAGATTATTGTTTGAAATAATATTAAGTGCTATTACATAGAGTAAACCAATTATAGATATGGCATGTTAATTCAACCGTATCCAAACAATGAGGAATAAACGAGAAAATGGAAAATTTATTTACGATTTTATAAAAGAAGCGCTTTGTGATATTTTATTGAGAAGCTCAATATTATAATAGATAAAAAAAAAAAAAAAACAATATTATTTTTGTGTGAATAATTAATACGTGTTGTAAAAGAAGCTAAATAAGCTTCTTTTTCAAAATGTATACAGCCGGAAGGCTAAAAATAAGTTAATGCTTGTAAAATAGAGGTTCCGCGTTAATAGGGTCAACAGTATATTTAATAAGATATGCGACACAAAAATACATTCAAATCCTATACAGAGAAATTCTTTGTGTAATAACAGCAATTTAAATTAGTAATAACTTTATGAGGCCCAAAAAAAAAAATAGAAAAAAGATAAGAAATATGATTGAAACCTACTCAAAAAAATCTAAAATTAGATAAGTGCAGTACTGAAAAAAGTTTCCCCTATTTCAAAGTAGAAAGAAACATTTTTGCAAGAATATTCTTATCCAAAAAGGTTTTTCTACCAATTTTTAATTGTTTACTTAATAATAATATTTAAGGATCTCCTTCATTTAATGTATCACTTCGTTTTTCACCAAAATAGAAACGTAGTGTACTTCCGTTTACACTAACATAAGTAGTAATTGAGCAAGTTACAAATGCTCTTAAATGTATCTTATCATGTGGTACCAATGTGGCCAGTCGTGGCCCAGTGGCACAAGCGTGTGACTGTAAACGACTGGTTGTGGGTTCAATTCCCACTCGAGGAGTGGAAATATTTAATATTTCCATTTTCTTCGCTCTGGTGTCGAGATAAAGCGCGGCGTTAAGTTCCGCCACTTAACACGCAATACCTCGGAATTCGGCGGAAAGTGGGGAACGGAGTATCTTAATACTAGGTTCCCTCTGCCTACCCTGCTGTGTGCGGGATACAGCGTGAAGCTGAAAAAAAAAAATGTATCTTATCATCATATCGCAACTTGAAGCAGTTCTACAACATACCATACTCTATTACATGCGCCTATCACGTTGACTTCGACGGTACTTAGCGTTTTTTTACCAATAAAGCGAGAGACCTCACAAATTGTCAGATGAATACCGTTCACTAGGAAATTAAGGAGGAATGCAAGGAATATTTTGTTAACGCTTAAGGGAAATAACTGGGATGGCTTAAAATGTTCCTATAGTGAAATTAAACTAATTTAACGAGATTAATCGCCTATATTTTTGTAATTTTTGAAAAGACTCTACGTTTATCTGGGACTACGTGTAAAAACCGTGAAAACAATCGATCGATTGAGCGATCTCGTTATTTTAAAAATAGTTTTTTGAGGAAGTTAACTAAATAATTATTACATGTAGCCTAATGCAGATCAAAGTAACTCGACGCCTTAATGATACGTTCAGGATATTGACTAAGCACAATGACTATAAGTTCTAGCTTCGTTCGGGAAAATGAACCAACTATCACCGTGTGTTAAGTATATAAAATTGTTTTCGCACTGTACACCGGGGCCCTTGCCCACCTAGTTACGCCACTAATTATATTATTTATTTTTTCAAATTGATTGAGTGGATTATAGTATTTGAAATCTAAAATGTATATTTTAAAAACTTTCGGAATCTAAACGTTAACTTTCTAAAATGTATTTGTCTGAGTAAGGACTACTGTAAGGTATTACAGTAGTCCATTGTCACAAGTAGACTACACATTAATTACTATATTTTTATTTAAAACAGAAAAATATTGCAATCAATTTTGGCACTGGGTCAATAAATACCTTGAAGTAGGCACCAATATAGCGTAAAGTATATAATATCCCATTTACAATAAGGACAATAAGCTTAAGCTAATAAATAATTATCTCATTTAGACTACATACACTTACATATACAGATAAATACTTGTATGACTAATGCCATGTATTATCATAAATCGTTATGTAATACTTATTTAATACGGCTAAACTAAACTAAATAAATCGTGCTAAAAGTATTTCATGAATATTTAAAATATATTACAGCGATTGCATCCGTTGGATTCTCATTCTGATTGAAAGCAAAGGATTTGTTATATTTAAATATTTTTAATTACTTCGTGCTGGTGCCTAAAACAAAGTTCAGCGTTGAGTTCCACTCAACATCCATTTCAGGCGGAAAGTTGAGAAAAAAGATATTAAACAACAGCTAAAAGAGCGCTCAAACGTCTCGGCTTCTTAAAAATATAAATTAAATAATGTAATAGAATATTTTCTACAAACTTGTTAAGTAATAAAATTCTAAACGATCTT
This sequence comes from Dryas iulia moderata, assembly GCA_019049465.1. Taxonomy (NCBI): domain Eukaryota; kingdom Metazoa; phylum Arthropoda; class Insecta; order Lepidoptera; family Nymphalidae; genus Dryas; species Dryas iulia. Next base: position 14,207,477 of record CM032417.1, read on the forward strand.
GACAAAGAAATATTTTAAAATTGAGAAAAACAACTTTTAGTGTAGTGAGGTATTTAACGAGAAAAGTTCGGAGTATCGTGAAACTAGATTTTCTCTGACTACCCTACCATGTAGAAAAAAATAATAACAAAATCGTTCCATACTCTCTAGAAAGAATGATTATATTGTAATAAAATTATTTTCTTTCTCCCCACTCTTGTAAAACAAAGCATGACATCGATTTCTGCCACTTAACACAATATCAAGATTTCATCAGGGGGAAAATCAAGAACGGAATGCCTCGACACTTCTTCTTACTTCTCAATTCTCTCTGACTGCTAGGGGATTACAAAATAAAAAAATAAACAATTTCAATACAAAATTGAACTTGTAACTACATTTTATTTAATGAAACACATTATAATGATCATAGTGTTATTTTATTTGTACCTATTATTAATCTTGTCTTAATATGTTGGTTGAGACGAGCTCGCGTCGGCTTTGCGAAGCTTTGCCGTTCTCACGGTAAAGGTACTGACAGTACTGTACGTCAATCTGTGTTAGGGTGACAACTGTTTAGTTTTCGTTATTTTGCATGTTTTTTTTATTATTTTTAAAATAAATTTATGATGCCATAGTGTTGCAATTGAAAGTCTTATTCTACAAGCGTTAGATATAGGTTTTCTAGGTAATTATTTTCTAAAGCATATTTTCCATGGTCTCAGTTATACAAACGTGAGATATCTTAAGCAAAAATAATGAAAAAAGAACAAGATAGTGTGACTCGGTGTAACTACGTTACTTTACTAGAGTTGTGTAAAATAACGGTTAAAAATACTTAGCTAACCAAGGAGAATGTTTATTTGATAAGCATATGTCATTATAAGAGCTTTGCCTTATATACCAGACGTAAATCCATGTGCGGCGTTAAATGTCGCCAGTTAACATGCAATCTCCCGATTTCAGGCAGAATGTGGAAAACAAAGTGTCTTGACACTAGGTTATGTCTGACTACCCCGCTATGAAGGAAAAATCAAGAAGAAGGAAAAAATAGTAATTAATATAAATGATAGATTAAATAGTGGCCAGTCGTGGCCCAGTGGCACAAGAGTGTGACTGTAAACGACTGGTTGTGGGTTCGATTCCCACTCGAGGATTGGAAATTATATTTCCATTTTCTTCGCTCTGGTGTCGAGGTAAAGCGCGGCGTTAAGTTCCGCCACTTAACACGCAAGCCTCCGAATTCGGCGGAAAGTGGGGAACGGAGTTTCTTAACACTAGGTTCCCTCTGCCTACCCTGCTGTGTGCGGGATATAGCGTGAAGCTATTTAATTTTTTTTTTTTTTAATATAAATCATAACTTCTTTTAATGTTAGTATAGTCACCCTAACGATTATAATCGCAGCGCCGTTGATTCATCCCACACAAATCGTCGCATTAGATTAGGGCCGCTTGTCCTAGAACAAAACTGGTATAAATATCTCAGCATCTGTATCCTGATAGCCTTGTGTATGTTTTTAACATTTTCTCAGCCAATTTGCAAAATAATAAATAATAAGTATATAGAATTATTAAACGGTATTCAAATGATGAATAAACACACAGACATTCTTTTTGTTACAAAAAGGATGGAAATAAGCAAAAGGACCATTTGATGTTAAGTTACCTGCGATCATGTACATCTACAACATAAGAAGAGTTGTGAAGGAGGGTAGTAGGGAGGAGGATGGATGGGAATAGGGAGAGCTGGCGTCGGTCTGGTGGCATCTAACCGGAAAACATTATCAGATATTTGGCGGGTCGTTTTCGGCATGATAGTAATCGCGAGCCAGTAGGAGAACGAATCTCCTACCAGCAAGTTACTGGCTTACCCACCTTTTACGGGACGATACCCAGCAGCGGAGAGGAATTGTATTCTTAATCCGCTCATACAAATTAAACTCACAGGTAAAATTAGAGTTAATCGAATTCTAGCGAAAAATGAAAAACGGAGTTATTACTACACTGTAAATGCTGTGCAGTTCTCTCTGCCTGTACCGTGTACCTATATTAATTTAAGCTCAATGGTATAAACAACATTATTCAAGTAATTGTTGAATTAAAGACAGAAAAATTAAATAATATGTAAGTAAATTTAATAATGCCATAAAAGAGATTATCTAAACAATGCAAGTTTTGCAGCTTCACTCTTTCCCGCATTGCGAGGTAGTCAGAGAGCACCTAGTGTCAAGACACTCCGCCCTCCACTTTTTACCGAAAATCAAGAATTTATCGCCGCGCTTTGTCTTTGGCATCAGAACGAAGAAATGGTAATTTAAATATAATCATCCCAGTTATCATTGGCGGCGCAAAGGTACAAAGTGTGACTGTAAAGCGACTGGTTGTGGGTTCGATTCCCCCTCGAGGAGTGGAAATATTAAATATTTCCATTTTCTTCGCTCTGGTGTTGAGGCAAAGTGCGACGTTAAGTTCCACCTTAACACGCAATGCCTCCGAATTCTGCGGAAAGTGGACGGAGTGTCTTAACACTAAACTCCCTCTGCCTACCCTGCTGTGTGCAGGATATAGCGTGAAGCTAAAAAAAACGTCCCTCGAGTGGAAATCGAACCTACAACCATCGCTTTAAAGTCAGACGCTGTCCCACTGCGCTACGACGGCCTCAATGCTTGTTGTATGACAGTATAAGTTCTATAAATAGAAACAATGTGACAGTCATTATTATTATGGAAAGACATTTAACTTACATTAGTCATAGCTAATTTAAATAGATTATTAGTGGTTTATCACCTTTTTTTAGTAAGAAGCTATGTAAAGCACTTATTCATTCTTTATATATCTTTCAAAAGAATGCATTGGAAAACAAAAGAAAGAATTTGAAACAATTTGTCAAAAATATGTTTCTTTTTTTCAGGTTTACGTGTTTACCCGATAGCAAAGCACACCATTCTCCACCTCAATTTCAAACATATACTAAGTGACAAAAGTCAACGTCGTAAACTAAAGCGAAGAAATGATTTTTTTTTAAATATAAACATTCCCCTGAGTAGGAATCGAATCCACCACCATTCGGGTTTACAGTCAGATGCTGTCCCACTGCGCTACGATGGGTTCATGATAATGAATTTCAAAAACGTAAATTTGCTTGGTAAATTATTATCTAAAGGCTCGAAAAACTTAAATTAAAGACTGGAGTCTTTAAATATTTAAAACTATAAACCACCAAAGAATTAGTAAGCAGTATTTTTCTTATATAAAAGACTATATTGCTCTGGTGAAAAAAAATCCTAAATTTAGTACAAAAAACTATATTAGCTTAGTCGAGTACTTAAAAGACATTTGTCCATTTATATACTCAGAGACATCTATTAGTAAGTTATGCTAAGTTTCATAGATGCAGTTCTTATTGTAGTTTTAAGAAAATCTCACAGATGGCGCTGTAAACACTTGTTTTAATATTATTGACGCCATCTATATTTTAATATAAGAAACATATATTTTTTTAATATTTTCAGTGTATAAGTAGATGGCGTTGTAATGAAAATATTAAATAGTCTAATATATTATTTTTTAATGTGTAACTAGACTATTAAAATATTTTACAAAATATATCAAATCACTTATATAGGACTTACGGCTATACCTAACCCACAACTAGTCCTGGCTCCAGTCATGACACAACATTTATAGCTTCACGCTGTATCTCGCACACAGCAGGGTAGGCAGAGGGAACCTAGTGTTAAGACACTCCGTTCCCCACTTTCCGCCAAATTTGGAGGCATTGCGTGTTTAGTGGCGGAACTTAACGCCGCGTTTTGCCTCGACACCAGAGCGAAGAAAATGGAAATATTAAATATTACCACTCCTCGAGTGGGAATCGAACCCACAACCAGTCGTTTACAGCCACTGTGCCACGACTAACACAACATTTAAATAAAAAATACTTTTACGATCAATCTCCTTCATATATTCTCGATACAACGTGACATCCCAATATCAAAAATCGATCCTGATCCAAAAATTTCAAAGTTTATGAGTAAAGCGTCCCAATAACGAATCAAGAGATTGAATATGCAATTCTTTGATTGGTTATTGGGAAGGATTAGTAACAAAATGATGGCCAAATTAATCTAAGGTTGCAGTTTTTAGTATTGATTATTGGTATTGGGAGATAGGCGAAGGGTTAAGTGCTCATTTTGTTGCAGTTGCCTGTTCGTGCCTGTTCGAGGAGCCATAACTTACGTGAATATTTTCTCTTGACTCTAAACTGGGCATCGATTTCATAAAGCTACGATACTCTACTTCGCAAAGATCATCATGGAAATATTTTGCTTTTTATAACAATGATTAAAATATTCGGCTTTCGTTGTTTTTTGCAACAACAACAATAATCATAAAGCAGATGATGTTATCTAAATATTCGCTTCATTTAAAAAAAAGGAATGGGGCTCTGGGGCACAATACCAAAAAAAACAGGACAGTCCCGTTTTGAATGAGATTTTCCCGTCTTTCCCGTCTTTTCACGCGTTAGCTATGACCGAACTGAAATTGTAACAATGACATAGGCGAAGTGACTCTACTAGAATATTCGAATCACTATATTTGGGGCCAGTCGTGGCCCAGTGGCACAAGCGTGTGACTGTAAGCGACTGGTTGTGGGGTCGATTCCCACTTGAGGAGAGGAAATCTTTAACATTTCCATTTTCTTCGCTCTGGTATATCGAGGCAAAGCGCGGCGTTAAGTTCTGCCACTTAACACGCAATACCTCCGAATTCGGCCGAAAGTGGAGAACAGTGTGTCTTAACACTAGCTTCCCTCTGCCCTACCCTGCTGTGTGCGGGATACAGCGTGAAGCTAAAAAAAACTATAGTTAAAGAACTAAGCTAAACGTCCAAAATTATTATAAAAAAGCTGTCTAATCATATATATCAATATTAATACTAAACCTACAAAATACGATCCAAAATAGCGTAACGATCGTTAGAGATTAGCTACCTACATTTCAATATCTATTATGTTGTTTTTAATCTTTGTTTATTGAACTACAACAATGGGTTTAGCATCACAAAGGGATAATGACCGACTTTCGGTCATAGATATTATTTTTTTTTCATTTAATTTTTTAAATACGTGACTAAGCAAGCAACCATAGACATCCATCTGACCGTAAAAAGTGTTATGTCAGAGCTATTTAGTTTATTATTTAACATTTTGTATGCGAAAGTGGTTGATTGATGGAAGTGGATGATCGTTACCGCTGTGGAAATTTAATTGGAACGTTTTTAATTTAAGCGCTTATTTTTTTATGAAACTATGACTTTTTATTATTATTGTTAAAGATAATTTTTGTTATATATTTTTTTTCTTGAGGTGACTTATGTCAAAAACTAACCATTTTCATATTTTTTTTTCGCACGCATACTCGAAGAGAAATTATTATTTCTCCGTTCTCCAATAAAAAAAAAAATATAAAAAAAAATATAGCTTCACGCTGTATACCGCACACAGCAGGGTAGGCAGAGGGAACCTAGTGTGAAGACACTCCGTTCCCCACTTTCCGCCGAATTCGGAGGCTTGCGTGTTAAGTGGCGGCACTTAACTTATAAAAAAATAAAATAAACATAATTGCTTGCTGGCTTAAGCTTGTACTAGGAAAGTCTTAATTATTTGCTGTAATATATATATGTATAAGTTTATTTTTGTTTTATAAAATAAACATTTAAAAAATGTTTTTATTTCTGATAAATATATTTAAAAAAAAATATTTTATATTATAATTTAATTTACAAAAAATATACCAAAAATGACTTTATAATAAGTTTTCTTTCTTCATCTACCTTAAAGAAATGAATAAACCCTGCAATGAGTAAACTGCAACGGAATTTTCGTATATAGTCAAAGCCAAGTCAAATCATCTCTAAATTACCAAAATTTAACTTGTATATTAAATACACTATCATAAATGAATAAAGTATACTGTAATGGAATATTAATTAGTTTCTCTGATGGTAATTTACTTAAATTAATATTTTTTAAAATCTTTTTTTATCTTTTAACTAGAAAAGGTGTTTTTCATAATGATTTTGAATGAAAATAAATTATGAAAAAGCGCCTGTTAATTATTTCATAATTTTATTCAACCTTGCAAATAAAAAAGGAACTATTTTTACTTACTCTATTAATTATAAAAAAATATTTATCATCATCCATATATTTAGAATAATCATTACTAAAACATATTAATATCATATCACATTTTAACAATAGCTGTACCAAAATTGATGAAATTGTCAAATCATTTCGAAATCAAAAGATACCTATGGGATAGAAAAACTAAACAAGGGGTAGGTCGCATCTATACTTCTAACATAAAGGGTCCAAAGTACCGACGGATTTGAACGAAAGTGCGGAATCACTGGAAGGGTTGAGGATTATTGCCTTAAGCACCCCATAGTTCGATGGCCCATAAACACGGTATTAGGGTTAGGGCTATTTTGGTTAGCGATGTTTGTTTTACTTACAAATATATGGCCCCAAAATAAGGTAGAAATATTATGGTAAATGAGGGATTTTGGTAAGAGCAATAGCTTAAATTTATTCAAGTATAAGCGTTGTTATAATGAGTGTATATTTTTTGTTTAGCTTCACGCTCCTCGCCATTTCTACTCCTCGAGTGGGAATCGAACCAGTGGGTTCGACGACTACGACTGGTAGTGACCAGTCGTTTACAGTCAGACACTAGTGCCTCTGCGCCACGACTGCAATATCTGGTCTTCTCTCTCAAATCCCCAGGGGGGGAAAGGGGAAACGGCTTCAGGGCTGCGCCCTCTGGTCGTTGCAGTCTTCACCACCCACAAACATGGATGGGTCACGGGGAAAGGCCCTTTAGGCCTTGTCGAGTGATTTTCTTTTCTTGACTTGACGCCACGACTTGTCTTATGAGTATAATAAGATGTGAAATTTACCATAATTTCACCAGTCTTTGGAAATGCGAAAAGAGTTTATTTATTCGTGTGACGACCATTAAAAAATCAATCTTAACTCTAGTGAAACATTTAAAAACATCTTTTTAAGAAAACGCATAAGCATTTGAACTCAGCGGGATTCCAGTCCGCGCCTCTTGGAATCGTCCAAGCGCTCAGATCGCATTCAAATCGTTTTCTAAAAATGTATTTTTCAATTTTCAAAATATGTTAACAACACTTTGAAATGTTAAAAATATTTATAGTCTTAATTTGTTACTTTTTCCTCAGTCTCTTAAAACGAAGAGATACATTTGACATCTGAAATGCAAAAAAAACATTTAGAAAGCGTATAAAAATTTAAACGCAGCAGGATTCGAACCCGCGCCTCCCGAATACCGTCCAAGCTCTCACCGCTGAGTCATGCATACTACTACGCTACCAGCTGCGTCGAAATTATTATGTTTGTTGTTAAAAAATTTTTGCTACCCAAATATTATTCTACGTACAATCGTTTGGCAAGAGTGAAAAAAAAAAATTTATTAAGTGTGGAATAACACTTTAAAAATGTTTAAAAGTATCTGAAAAGCAATATCATTTATGTCGGCGGACCATATAAATATACATCTTATATTTTAAAAATATGCTATACAAAAATAACATTGATTAATGAGTGAATTTATATTTAAAAAACGTAAACAAAAGAAGATTTTAAAGTAAATCTTCAATTCAAACGTAAGCGACTCGTATTAAAGCTGAAGAAATGAGCAATCAAAGGAATCATCTGAGCATGTTGTATTCAAAACGTGAATGAATCATGCCCAAATTGTGTATTTTCAGTATTTCCATAAACTGTACAAACTATTTGTATTTTTCTTTAAATTTAGCATGTATTTTATGTATGTATGTATGTATGTAGGGGCCAGTCGTGGCGCAGTGGCACGAACGTGTGACTGAACGACTGGTTGTGGGTTCGATTACCACTCGAGGAGTGGAAATATTTAATATTTTCATTTATTTTGCTCTTGTATCAGAGGCAAAGCGCGGCGTTAAGTTCCGCCACTTAAAAAAAGGAATTTTATGTTTTTCCAAAGACAAACATTACTTAAAAAATGAAATGAACTATAATGTCGCATCTAATGCCGCGTTTAACCAAATTATGAAACGGCGAAAGATATACTAACAGATGAATATGAAAATTGGTTTTGCTTAAATTGATATGTACAGAAAGCTAATATTTTCAAATAATAATAAATAGAAATATATTAATTAATCAAAATAAGTAAGCAAAGCGCGGCGTTAAGTTCCGCCACTTAACACGCAATATCTCCGGATTCGGCGGAAAATGGGGAAAGAAGTGTCTTAACACTAGGTTCCCTCTGCCTATCCTGCAGTATGCGGGGTACAGCGGGAAGTTAAAAAAAAAGTATTATATATACTAAGTACCTATAAATTTTTAAGTATTACACTTTTGTATAAAGTGTGTGTCACATGTTGCTGAGGCAAATGCGTACTTTTCTTTCAAAGGACCACTAAAAAAGTATCATTTTCTGTGAAATTCGAATACATAACAACATACAAACTATAAACAATTAACAGCTGGAGTATAAAATGATTCAAATTCTTTCTATTCCAAAAATACATCAAATAAAACAAAATTATCCAAAAAGATGTTTCTATATGTCCTTCATATTTATAACCAATATTAATCTTCCCAAACGGATAAGATCAAAAGAACTTTTATCCACTTAGCTTACATTACGCATTCAACAAAAGGGCGGAAAGTGTAGACCTGACTTCTCACATTAATAAAAAATATTAAAGAAACCTCGTTTAAAATTTCTTGAAGATTCAAAGGTAAGGTATATATACTACTCGTATATCCATAACCGATATCAACCCTTCCTAAGTTTTCCACTTGAGAGGATCTGAAGGGCTCAACATCTAATTGATAATAATATCTTAGCAAGCAGACCATAGAAAATTAGGTACGTTTATACTCATTACACTTTAAAGGGTGGTATTATGATAAATTGTAATTTATGGTTTATGTTTAAATCTACTTATAGGTATATATTTTTTAGCTTCACGATTATTCCCGAAGAACGTACGTAGAGAAAGGTACAAGATAGAGAAAGGTACAAGATTCTCATCTTGTACCTTTCTCTATCTTTCGTCAGAGTCAAAATATTATTTGTAGAGTGGCAGAGTTTAACACCGCGCTTTATGCTAAAGCTAAGAACTTTACTACGATGGGCGACTTGATTATTCATTCAGCATAGTGTCCTAAATAGTTGACAAAAGTATGAGCAATAAAAAATATAAGTACATTTGTTTTATCTTCACACTGTATCCCGCATACAGCAGGGTTGACAGAGAGAACCTAGTCTTATGACACTCCGTTCTCCACTTTCCGCTGAATTCGGAGGCTTTGCGTGTTAAGTGGCGGAACTTAACGCCGCGCTTTACCTCGACTTCAGAGCGAGGAACATGGTAATATTAAATATCTCCACACCTCGAGTGGGAATCGAACCCATAACCAGAAATATATTAATTAATCAAAATAAGTAAGCAAAGCGAGGCGTTAAGTTTTGCACCTTAACACGCAATGCCTCCGGATTCGGCAGAAAGTGGGGAACGGAGTGCCTTAACACTAGGTTCCCTTTGCCTATCCTGCAGTATGCGGGATACAGCGTGACGTTAAAAAAAAAGTATTATATATACTAAGTACCTATAAATTTTTAAGTATTACACTTTTGTATAAAGTGTGTGTCACATGTTGCTGAGGCAAATGCGTACTTTTCTTTCAAAGGACCACTAAAAAAGTATCATTTTCTGTGAAATTCGAATACATAACAACATACAAACTATAAACAATCAAAAACTGGAGTACAAAATGATTGAAATTCTTTCTATTCCAAAAATACATCAAATAAAACAAAATTATTCAAAAATATGTTTCTATATGTCCTTCATATTTATAACCAATATTAATCTTACCAAAGGGATAAGATCCAAAGAACTTTTATCCACTTAGCTTACATTACTCATTCAGAAAAAGGGCGGAAAGTGGAGACCTGACTTCTCACATTAATAAAAAATATTAAAGAAATCTCGTTTAAAATTCCTTAAAGATTCAAAGGTAAGGTATATAAAGTACTCGTATATCCATAACCGATATCAACCCTTCCTAAGTTTTCCACTTGAGAGGATCTGAAGGGCTCACATCTAATTGATAATAATATCTAAGCAAGCAGACCATAGAAAATTAGGTACGTTTATACTCATTACGCTTTAAAGGGTGGTATTATGATAAATTGTAATTTATGGTTTATGTTTAAATCTACTTATAGGTATATATTTTTTAGCTTCACGATTATTCCCGAAGAACGTACGTAGAGAAAGGTACAAGATAGAGAAAGGTACAAGATTCTCATCTTGTACCTTTCTCTATCTTTCGTCAGAGTTAAAATATTATTTGTAGAGTGGCGGAGTTTAAAACTGCGCTTTATGCCAAAGCGAAAAACTTTACTACGATGGACAGCTTGATTTATAATTCAGCATACTGTTCTAAATAGTTGACAAAATTATGAGCAATAAAAAATATAAGTATTTTTTTTTTATCTTCACGATGTATCCCGCATACAGCAGGGTTGGCAGAGAGAACCTAGTCTTAAGACACTCCGTTCTCCACCTTCCGCTGAATTCGGAGGTATTGCATGTTAAGTGGCGGAACTTAACGCCGCGCTTTACCTTAACATTAGAGTGAAGAAAATGGAAATATTAAATATTTCCGCCCCTCGATCGGGAATCGAACCCATAACCAGTCGCTTTACAGTCACACTTTGTGCCTCTGCGCCACGACGACAACCACGGCCCCAAACAAATAAATTATTTTCATTTCATCATTTATTTAGTGTCTAACAAGAAGCGCGGCGTTGAGTTCCTCCATTCGACGCGGAATGTCTCGATTTCGTAATAAGAAAATGGAAAATGGAGAACGGAGTTCCAAGCACTAGGTTCTCTCTGGCTATTCTCTTATGCTGAAAAATCGTCAAGATAAACAAAGGATTACCTTGAACCAAGAAAAATCATTTCAAAAGTATGCCTTTTACTTCGTTTTATAAACTAATTTGTTACCGTAGAACGTTTTAAAAATAAACTACATGCAATCCGATGCAGTAAGAGGATTTAGATTGCTTTTTGAATAGCTTAGCTTTTGCTACAACTACGTAACGAAACCTGTATGTTCTGAATATATCGAATATACAGAATACAATATAATCTGAATCTAAATGTTGCAATATTATATGCAAGTTATTTATTTCTTTTGAAAATAAAACTTTTTTTGGGTAGTCGTGGCGCAGAAGCACTGAGTGTAAATGTAAAGCGACTGGTTGTGGGTTCGACTCCCACTCGGGGAGTGCAAATATTTATTGTTTCCATTTTCTTCGCTCTGGTGTCGAGGCAAACCGCGGTGTTAAGTTCCGGCACTTAACACGCAACGCCTCCGAATTCGGCGGACAGTGAGGAACGGAGTGTCTTAACACTAGGTTCCCTCTACCCTGCTGTGTGCGGGATACAGCGTGAGGCTAAAAAAAAAAAATAAAATAAAACTATTTTAACCAGATTAATCGCTTTTTGGATATTAGAAAATATAATTTTAGAAAAACCGACGATTCGAAAGCTGCTGTCACAGGTGAGTCTACTAAAATCTAAAAAATTCGAGTTAAAATATGTTTTTTTCCAAAAGGTGGAAAAATAGCAGACGCAAAGATCTTAACATTTATTTTTATTAAAATTTTACGAATTTTAATCATTATAACTTTACAGTAGTACACACCCCTCATGTTTTATGATATATAATAATTTAAAGTCAAAATATCAAAATGTTCCATATTATTATTTTTTTATTCTACGTATCTTCCTACTTTATAAGAAAAAGAAAGAAAGAAGACTCTTTGGAAATATTAAATATTTCCACTCCTCGAGTGGGAATCGAACTCGGAACCAGCCCCATAAGCAAAATATATTAAATTAAAATAAGCCTATAATTTCATAAATATTTACCATTATTAATTTTACCTAGACATTACCAAGAATTATATCTCCTTACATCTAAAGGCCCATATGGCTGTCTATTATAGTTATTAAATAGATATAACACAGATAAAGCTCCTCAAGGTTATGTTTGATAATTGTAAGCTATAATTGCTGGGGTTACGTTATTTTTGAAAGCTTAAGCTTCTATGTAGTTAATTATCATAATTTGGTCTTTTAATTATAGTTTTTTTAGCTTCACGCAGTATACCGCACACAGCAGCGTAGGCAGAGGGAACCTAGTGTTAAGACATTTCGTTCCCTTCTTTCCACCGAATTCGGAGGCATTGCGTGTTAAGTGGTGGAACTTAACGCCGCGCTTTACCTCTGATACCAGAGCGAAGGAAATAGAAATATTAAATATGTCCACACGAACCCACAACTAGTCATTTTACGGTCACACGTTCGTGCCTATTATACTATTTATAGTTTTTCACATATAATTTATTTAGATTTATTTTCTCAATTCATTTCTAAGCTGATATTCCATCTATTTTAAAATATTTATGTATTAATTATAAAATTAGTTTAGTAATATCTTACGTAAGATAAAATTTTAAGTACTTATATTATTTTGGAATCTCGAAATTAATGGTGTGATTTACTTATTCTACAATATAACTCTAGGCGTGTATTCAAGTCTTATCTATATTAAAGGTTGATAACTGTACGTCATCGGGAAGAACATTTCTATTGCGAGTACGATCGAAACGATCGAGTACGAAAGTAGAGTGAGAGTAAGCGGCTTGACCGATTTTGATGATTTTTGTCAGAAAGATAGTTGATGACGTTAGGTCAACGTAGATAGCCTATTTTTTCTAAAAGCAACCCCTAAGAACTTTTTTAAAGTGTTATTCCACTCTTAAGAAAATTGAAAAAGACATTTAAAGATTTTATACGTTTTATACGTATGTATTTTCAACCCCTAAGGAGTCAAAATACCGTGCCGTGTCGCTAGTACCATATTATGTCCAACATATTTTAATAAAAGCTCAAATATTCGTTGTATGTATGTTGCCTCACCCGCAAATAAATTATATCTCATAATAACATTGCAAATTTCGTAATGGATTCTGCGGTTGATTGCTGTTTTTGACGTCCGTTGATAATAAAAGCTTAATAGCGTCCGCCCACATATTGCTTCATACATAATTGTCAAATAATTTCATGTTATTTCTTATATCGTAGATATATTACCTATCGTATCGTAGATATATAGTCTTAGCCTGTCTTCATATACGATAATCGTGGGCACTATCCCAACTCATGGGAATGAATGGAGACAAAGAAAGGCGTTAAGTTTCGTTACTTAATAGGCAATGTCCTGGATTCGAGTGGTAAATGGAGAACGAAGTGCCTAAAGTAGGTAAAAGTTGGTTATTTACTTTATTTCTAACTAGTGGCCCGCTTGCGGCTTCGCCTGTGTGAACTACACAACTATTTCACTATAGGCACGCGCCGCCACGCCGTCATCACATTAGAAATCTCTAAAAATATCAGTGTTTCTGTACTATATTATGCATGTCTTATACATATAAACCTTCCTTTTGAATCATTCTATCTATTAAAAGAAACCGCATCAAAATCCGTTGCGTAGTTTTGAAGATCTAAGTAAGTATATATACATACATACAGACGCGGGAAGCAACTTTGTTTTATACTATATAGTGATAATATTTTTTACTAATATGTGTTTATGACATATTGCGTGATTAGGAAATATATTGAATCTGTCTTTCTTAACCGTATAACCTTTATAAAAAATTCTAATGAATTTGAAAGAACCTAGTGTCAAAACCCTCCGATCTCCACTTTTCGCAAAAAATCGAGACATTGCATGAATGGCAGTATTCAACGATGCGCTTTACCATGTTCTCCTGATCGTTGAATATAAGACTATTGACTTTATAACATTTTTTTGCGATTGCAGTAGACTAGCCTTCAAAGCGAATAGCCTATCATATATCTATAATACGCTATTTAAGCATATTGTTACTTATATGCTATATTATAAGAATGCGGGTTTCCGTGACGCACCAGATGCGTCCAATGATACGTGAAACACCTTTTATTTGTATTTATATATGTGACTTTGATCAATTTGATTAATCTGACATGTTTTCAATATAACTTATCATATAAACAAGTATCATAATAAAAAGTAAAATTAAAAATTTTGAAAAAAACCCACGACGGTTTAATTGTAATTGAAAAAGGATAAAATAACTAGAAATCCCCCGCCTAAAAGAATATATGTAACGAGATGATGGGGACGACTTTGTCGGGGGCTGTCATTACTTTAAGTTTGCACAAACCTTCTCATAGGTTTTCTTGCTGTTAAAACAGGTTCGCAAAAAATTAAAATATTAATATGAATTTACAGTTTTGATAACTGGTATTTTAAAGACTTTAAAACGAAATCTATACTGTTAGCTACTATTTAGGTTGCAACTGGCAGCCCCCGACGAAGTCTTCCCCATCATCTCGTTACATATATTCTTTTAGGCGGGGATTTATAGTTATTTTATCCTTTTTCAATTACAATTAAACCGTCGTGGGATTTTTCAAAATTTTTAATTTTGCTTTTTATTTTAAACTTTTTAAAGTGAATAGATACACATTATATATTATTACATAATATCGAAATACTTTATATTAATCTTCATGTAAATCTAAAAGAAATTATAAACCAAATGCTTTCTGGTAATCAAATGCTTACACAATATTTTACTGCAGCGCCCCCTGGTGACTTGTCACCGTAATAAAAATTTAAAAAAATGCTCTAAGCAAAGCGGAAGCTAATACTGAAAACTCTTTTCAATCGTACTAGTCGTTTTGGTTTTACACAAGAAAATAGAAGCAGCTACTTACTGCAGCGCCCCCCTAGAGAGATGACACATACATGAAAATATGCACTAAGTAATAATACATGACGCATATATAAAAATATGCACTAAGTAAACTTGAATCTATCATTGAAAACTGAATTCAAATCGGACTCGTAGTTTTAGTTTTACACAAACAAATGTACTTACTGCAGCGCCCCCTGGTGAGTGGTCACCGTAACGCATATATGAAAAATAGCACCAATTAAACCTGAACTTATGGTTGGTAGTTTCATCTAAATTGCACTAGTAGTTTTTGCTCTGCATAAACAAATGTTTACTGCAGCGCCCCCTGGTGAATTTTCACCGTAACAAAAAAACAAAAATCTTAAAATATGCATGAAGCAAAGCTGAATCTAGTTCTGAAAACTCTATCCAATCGGATTAGTAATTTCGGTTTTAGACAAATAAATACAAGAAAAATTTTGGTTTTACACAAAAAAATACAAGCAAATTCTTACTACAGCGGCCCCTGAGATGAGTGGTCATCATAACACATATATGAAAAGACGCACCAATTAAGCCTGAACCTACCCTTGAAGGTTACATCTAAATTGGACTAGTAGTTTTTGATTTGCATAAACAAATGTTTACTGCTGCGCCCCCTGGTGAGTTTTCCCCGTAACAAAAAAAAAAGTCTTAAAATATGCACCAAGCAAAGTTGAATCTTTTTCTGAAAACTCTTTTCAATCGGATCAGTAGTTTCGGTTTTAGACAAATAAATACAAAAAAAGTACAAACAAATGCTTATTGCAGCGCCCCTTGGTGGCTTGACACGATAAAACATATCTAAGAACATCCACCAATTAAACCTGAATCTATCACTGAAAATCTATTGAAATCAGACTATTATTTTTTGAGATAATTGAAAACATTCGTTTTCACGTAAAATGCTTACTGCAGCGCCCCCTGGTGAGTTAAGGCAATAAGACATATCTAAGAACATACGCCAATTGAACCTTAACCTATCATAGAACACCGTATCAAAATCGGACTTATAGTTTTGGAAATAATTGACATAGTAATTTGCACAAACACACAAACAAACAAACAAACAACCTCTCACTCCAAACACATATACACAGTCGCCGTTCCGTCGCGGGTAAAAAAAAGAAATAATTATATATTCCCTCATAAGAAAACAAGATTATAAAAATAAATACAACTTTATTAAGCTACAAAAGTCTGAATCTCAAACTGAAAGGAAAATGTTCTACCATTAAAATTGGCTTAAGATGTATTTAATTATTATTTTAAACGACAAAGTTTTGTATTCAATACTTTAAAACATTTTTAAAGTGTTATTCCACACTTAGGAAAATTGAAAAAGACATTTAAAGAAACGAAAAAACATTAGAACGCAGTGGGATTCGAACCCGCGCTCTCTGCACGGTATTCAGGAGGCGCGGGTTCGAATCCCACTGCGAGATTTTCTTTAAATGTCTTTTTTAGATTCAAATGTATTATACATTACATAATAATATGTAATAATATACAGTATTATACAAGTGTTATGGTTTTAGTCACAGTTAGTCTAATAAAAAGGATAAGAAGAAAATATTATAAAACGAATCATTTTTTAAATTTTATTATAGATTTTAATTTTATCGTATTTTTTTATATTTTTAATTGTATTATAGATTTATATTAAATTGTAGATTAATCAAACCACGGCGTTAAGCTGCACCATTTAAAACACAATGTTTCGAGAGATCGAGCTTAACTTAACGTTAGCTTAATTTCGTGGTTTTGCCTGAGAAGGCAGAAAGTTGAGAAACGACGGTCTTACACGTTCCGACTACTCTGCTTTGCGCGTAAAATCGTGCTACTCTAAAAAATAGTTTCTAACAATAAGAAAAAGTAGAGAACAGAGAGATATTCTCTTAACTTAACCTTACAATATGTCAACTACATGGTATCCTAGTAGTTCGAACTGAATTATCACCGTTACCAAAAACAATATACATTTCATAGTTGCGTTGCCGGCTGCCTGTTCGTCACATGCTAACCCTTGCCGTATTCAAATTAGTGTTATGCTGGCATATGCCGTTTTTGGTACCTTCATGAACATAATATACAATTTATATAAAATAGTTCCTCATGTTCCTTTACTGTAGTTGTTCTGTAAAAAATTCTGTGTGATTTTTAATTTATATATACAAATGTTATTGTTTTATTTACTCTGTCATAATTTTTTTTAAACTACTATATCTATGCATTTTGTTTTAAATTTAGGCGACTGTGAATAAATACTTTAAAACATAGTCTTCCTTCACCTGTGTCTGTCTATCTGTTAGCAATAAACTCAACGAATAAAAATGTAGGTGTATACTTAATTAAAATTAAAATCACGAGTAAAGCGACATATCATGAATCAATAAATTAACACAAAATCTTTACAAATTAAACACAAAAAATGGCAAAGTTAGTATCAAATTACACTAGCGAAGCCACTAGCCACTACTTATTTAATATAGCATATAACATAAACCATTACACTTTTCTCATCGCATGTACTTAACCGTACACCGCGCGTGGTATTTCGATCCCACTTAAGATATTCCTCATTTGAATACAAAATTATCGTTCACGTCGATTTGTCCGAGTGCGTAACGCACGGTATTGTTTCGTGGTTTTGCTACTACCAGAATTTCATTAAGCGGACCATTTATTTCTATTAACGGCGTTTTCGATACTTTTATGGTTAACTTACAAGGTTTAATGTGATATGAATGAATATATTATTTTTTTTTTGTAGGCTCATTTTAATTGTCACAAGTAATGTCTTGTTGAAGAGATTTTTTAACTACTGTTAAAAGTTTCTATTAAAAGAATAAGTGTCATTAAAAAAATACATATCAAACCCATATGTATTCATTCTTTCATATAATATGTTAATCAAAAGTACATTAAAAACTTTTTAAAAATATTACCATAACTGTTGCAAAGCTGACGTTGTAAAACTATTCAGTTATCATCCCAGCGTTGTAATATATTTCTATATCGAGCTACGTATACTTAATAATATTATAATATAAACAATACAGACAAAGAATAATATTATTTATAAGCGTTTTCTTGATATGCACAGACTCACATTATTAACATGTAATATGTCGTTTAAATTACTATTTATTGTACAATCAGTTTACTATAATATCTACAAATATTTACAGCTTAAATTTTAAAAAATGTACCTAACTTCAAATACTTTTATCATAACCGACCAACAGTATAAGAGCATTGACCTTACATCCTCTCAACTTTAACTCCATAAGCAGCTATAATTATTTAAAATAACTCAAAACCATGCGCACACGCATATAATTACACTAACGAAATAATTAGCTCATGGTAAATGCAAAAATGGTCATACATTATTGAACAATTGGCCATTGTCGTAATAATAAATAATTTAAATTGTTAACAATAGGGCACGTGACCGAAAATATACCATTGGGATAAAAGTGGACGGTCCGAGAATTGAAAGGGTTACATCTGTTATCGCGAGAGGCATCTAACCTATTGTTATCTAATGCCCTGAAATTTACGAGATGCTGTTAACTAATATTTACGATTATGTTTTTAATCGTTTTTTTACGATTTTTATTATCATTTTAAATGATATTGGGCTGGTAATGTTTCATAAATAAGGGAATTTGAATACTCATGTATGGATTTTTTGGTTTGATTACAACATTGTGCTTGCTTTTTGTTTGCTTGCTTTTTAGCTTGTATCATATGGCAGAAACAGTTCAGTCATCGTCTATCGACAGATTAGAATCCACTCATTTTAAGGGCATTGTAAAAACTAAAAGTTATTTTGTTAATCAATAATTTGTATACTACATTTTCTTTATTATAAGTTTACATAAGAGAATTAAAATGTAACCCAAGTGGGACCCACATTTTAGCTCCTCAGGGGATCCCTTTAAAATATTCCTCGCTTGGCTCAACTTTCATGCAGAATTTTTTATGTCACCACTCTGATAAGACGGAAATGGAGCTGCGCCACTCAGCACGTAATATTTTGAATTCGGAGTGCGAATTGTCTGTCCACTATGCGTACCCTGCGGAAAAAAGCCATAAAGAAAAAAATATGATAACAGAATTCCTTGAACTAGCAAAGGAAAAACACCCAAAATAACCGTAGTTTTGATAGTAAAACCGTTTAAGAGTAAATTACACGTTACGTACATCTATTATGGATATTATTGAGTCTATCTGCGAGTAGGTCACAAGCCGTTGAGCGTTGTAGGGTTGACGAATATCCACATATATTTTTACTTTCAAAATTACATAAAACCCGCTCGTGGCTTCGCCGCGTCAACTACATAGCTGTTTCCTTAAATTGCAACCCTCGGAAGTAGATTTTGGAAACATAAAGCAGCCTATGTTTAATCTTGAATTATCTACTACTATCTTCTTGAGAAAATTCATTACAATCGGTTAAGCGGTTTAGATTTTTCATACAAACTTTCATCACCTATTTCAACCCTTTAGGGGTTGATATTTTTAAAAAAGTAGCCTATGTTAGACAGAGTGTCATCAACTACTTTCATTCCGAATTTCATCCAAATCCGTCCTGTAGATTAGCCGTGAAAGCATGACAGACAAACACACAGACAAACACACTTTCGCATTTATAATATAAGTATGGACTATATAATTTTGAAAGTAAAGAACTGAAACCTACGATACTAGGTTCTTTCTGCTTACCTTACAATAAATACATTTTTAAAAATATTGAAAACGTTGAAGATTTCTTAAAGACAAAACAGTAAAATATTTTTTAAAATAGCTTTTACGTGCAAGCTCTTATCTCACTCGTTCATTTAGAGTTAAAGACTAGTTTAAATGAAAAATATTATGTGTTATTTTTTTGTATCTATTTAGATTTCTTAGTTAAAAAAAATAATGTTAAGACACTCTGTTCTTCATTTGACGCTCGACATCGAAATACTCAACGCGATCGAGGCACCAGAGAGGAGAAAAAAAATGAATTTAAATATAAAGATTTCCACGAATGAGAATCGAACTCACAACCAAACGTGCTTACAGACAGAGGCGCCTTGAAGGCCTACATTATACATTTATAGTCTTAATACAGCAACCCTTGAATGCAAAAGAAAACTATGAATTATTTATACGTACTTTTATATAAAAGAGGTGAAGATATTCCATTTTCTGAAGGACTTCTCGTGTGGATGATGAGTTTTTCTTATTATAATATTGTTATGACAAAATTGTATGTGATTTTTTTTTGTTATTGAAAATGGTAATCTTGCCTTTGGTAAGTTTCTGAATAACAAAAAGGAGTAAATGTTAGTTAATTGAATTTAGTAGGTAAGATAAAATATCGCAATGTCTCTAAAATACGAGAAAAGAGGAGAACGGAATGTTTTAACACTATGTTTTCATTGTAGGTAAAGGGCGTATGTAAGAAAATATTAAAAATATTTTATTATGAAACTAAGTATTATTTTCCTTTTTTTACACGTTAAATCTTATTATTATTTACCGATAATAATAAGAGCCATAATATATTTGAATCACCGTAGCAGTTTTGTAAACTTGATTTGAATAATTAGGTCCGTCGTTATACAGTGAGACAGCTTTTGTCTGTTAATCACAATGACTGTGGGTTCGCTATCGGGGGAGTATATAATATTATGTATATTATTTTCATTTCTCCGCTCTGATGCTACGAAAAACAAGCGAAAAGAACGAAGAACGGCAAATCCAGCGGAGATATACGGAGATAGCCGTTTCTGTAAATATAGAACCTAAAAAAACCGTTATTACCACTGGTTTAACCTTTTTTTTAATTTAAATAAAGAAAAAAGTATTTGGTATGGATACCTCTCTTATAATTATTCCTTTGTTACAAGTGACTGATTCAATAAATATATACTCTGATTATTAAGGAACGTTTTCTATAATATTTCGGTAATAAATGGCCATCCTTAACTAATTGAAGACCTCCAAGGGTCGACAACTGAGTTACGCCTACATTCGTGACACCTCAACAAACGATAATTCCCACGAGCTAGCTCTACCCTCTGATGTTGATGTTTTCCTTAAGACGCTTATTAAACAATTTTTGGCTTCCGTTAATTTGAAATTGATATTTACTGCTTAAATGAATATGGCTGCTCACGTTATTAAGTTGATATAAATTTTATTAACGTTTTTCGTGAATTAAAATTATACATATTAAATAATAATATAGTAAACTCATTACCTGTTTCTTCTGTGTAAAAATATTTAGTGGCCATTTATGTTTTTTTTTTAAATAAATATATTTTCGAATAAAGCTATAAAGTACAATCTATATGTTCCATTTTATTTGCGCTATAATACTATCGAGATGAAATTGTTAAATGTAAGGAATATTTATGTTTTTCGTGTCTTTCATATTTTCCTCATAGCATTTCCAAGAGCATATCAGCATTCAGAGAGAACCTAATATCAAGACATTTAGTTCTCCACGTTCCACTGAATTCGACAGATTGTGTCGTGTGGAGGAGCTTAACGCTGCGCTTTGTTCTGTTCACCAGAGGAAACATATGAAAATGATTAAATTATGATCATTACACCAAATAGGAATCGAACCCATAACCAATCGACGCCTTATATTTATAATACTACAACTTACAAATGCGTCATTCTATTCCTCCATAATCTATGTCAATACTAATTTGAAACTACTACCAGATCGCAAAATAATATACTCAACTATACAATTTACAATTATTTCCAAATTATTTTTGATAAAATACCATATATTTTGGGAGTTGTATAGAGAAATAATGAATACACAACACCCCAATCAATTGTCGCGACAATGACAATGTAGGTAATGACGTTATAACGTGATGCGCACGCGCAGCCCTTGCTGCTTATTCTATTCTGTTTAGTATACATTGCATTTTTAGCTTAAATTAGAGAAAAATATTGGGTTTTATTTTAATATTTAACTTTAAAATAATATTATTATTTATAATATATGAATTTGTTAGATAAGCAACGAAACAAATTCATATTCCGCTCGCTTCCCCATTTTAAAAATACATCTATATTTTTAAAATGGCGGAAGGTAAATGAGAGAAGCAATGTTTAAATACTTCTAAGTTCTTTTCGCGTTCTACAATTTTTAAATTAAATTATATTAACGGAATCAATCTTAGGTAGACTGGTCAGTGTAACCGGGACCGGAGCTATTGTAAATAATTTAAATCAGGGTGTCAGTCAGGGTGTTTAGAATGTATTTTTGAACATTAAAATATAGTTTAATAGTTTCTTTTAAAACATAGCTGCATCAGTCAGCTATCGAAACAATGTGACACGAAATATGTGTAAATAAAAAAGAAATAGATGCATACTCATTTTACCTTAAGCCTAAACGGTAAAAAATATTGCAGACAATTCAAAATTTAAATAAAAATTAGCTAATTTTGTATTTAACGTATTCTTATTAAAAAATAACTATAATTTTAACTCTTCAATGTATACAGCAATGTTAGAAATGAATTGTCCATGTATTGAATTTGTCCGTTCCATTAGTACAGTAGTAGAACGCCGGAGAGGATGTTTGTTCACACTATCGAGGCGATGCGGGCGGCAGATGTTAGTGGGAAGCGTATTTTTATCAATTTTACAATTTATTACTACTAAATATGTCATTAAATATGTTTTATTGGAAGAAAAGTGGTTATTTTTAATATTTACATGTATTAAGATAGGAAATAAATAATATTACTGGGGAATGGAGTGTCTTGCCACTAATTCCATTTTGACTACTCTACTATGTGGGAAAAATTGTAAGGCAGCATTTTTAGGTATAAGTTAAGAAAGCTAAATGATACATATAAATACTCTACAACTTGATTTAAAAATGATAGGCTACTAAGTTCCTTGCGCTAGTTCTAGTCAGGTCTGAGGCATTCATTTTAGACTTCTTTTTTTTTTTGAAAAAAATATTTAGTCAATCGATGGTTATTTTTTTTAAATACAATAAAGTATCTTATTAAAAATAAAATATTTGATATTGGCTTCGACTAGGTGCAAAGCCGTGCTTCGTCTAACTGGATCAATGAAATGATAACACTTTAAATAAACAAGCAAGAATTTTCTTCAAATATAAACATTCCCTAGAATAGTTTTCGGACCCATACCCAATACTACTACTAGAAACACCCCAACTATGTCACTATGACATTACATTCACTTAATATTACAAATTATTTTAATTTTAAAAAGAGCATTCGAATAATAACAATAGGAAATCTTTTTTGCTTGAGGCAAAACGCATCGTTTAACTCTATATAAACTGATGGGTCAAATGAAATGCGAGTCCACTTCAACTAAACTGGTTTGAAAGACAAAAACTGAACTAAACTAAACTATATAAATAGAATAGAATTTAATTGTTGTAAGTTGAATTTGAGTATACTTTGTACAAATAGCCTATTACTATTACTGTAATAATAATGATTTTTTGTGTCATTGAAGGGTTGGAGATGTCGCTTTTGATTTGCTATATCGAATTTTATACGGTTTTTCTAATATATTTTATTATTAGTGAATAACAATTTTAAAAGTATATTAACGCTTTTTCTTATACAGCAAAGTAATAGTAGATTGTGGTCAGTCGTGGTCCAGTGGCACAAGGGTGTGACTGTAAACGACTTGTTGTGGGTTCGATTCCCATTCGAGGAGTGGAAATGTTTAATATTTCCATTTTTTTCGCTCTGGTGTCGAGGTAAAGCGCGGCATTAAGCTCCACCACTTAACACGCAATGGCTCCGAATTCGGCGGAAAGTGGAGAACGAAGTGTCTTAACACTAGGTTCCCTCTGCCTACCCTGCTGTGTGCGGGAAGCTGAAAACTAGTGTCGAGTGAGCGGAGAAATGAAAATAATTTAAATATTTACGTTACGCGTTCACAGCTAGATTTAAAAAATATGACAATATTAATTTTATAGATTTTTACATTTTATATAGAATATCATATAGAAAGGCTATATGTTAATTTCTCAAGTGTTAAAGTTCAAATGTTTTCAATTTATTACTTTGTTTAGATTAGACAAGTTGTAGTTTTGCATTAAATTCAAATATCAAATACAGCATATAAAATTAAAGATAGAAAATAATTCGCTGTTTTTAAGTTTTTTGTGTTATTCACACATGTAGGAAATTAAAAAAAAAACATTTTTAGAATGTATAAAAATTGGAAAGTAGTGAGATTCGTACCCACGCCGTTTAGAAACCGTCCAAGGGATCTAAACGCTAAGCCATATATAAGCCATTTAATGATTTATTCTGCTGACCATCAAAAAACTCATTTCTTGAACAACTACAAAAGTATACCTTCGAGAATAGGTATGTAAAGAAAACTGCAAAAAGATTAAAACATCGTCGCAAGTTTCTGTTTTCATAAAAACATTCAAGTAAATGGAAGTTTTATAAACGAGAATCTGGAATACCTGACACTTACGGAAAGAGTTTTCATCGTACTTCAATAATTGTTTACGTGTTGAATGGTGGAACTTAATGCCGCGCTTCGTTTTCGGAATCAGTGAAAAAATAAAAAAAATAATTATAATCATTCCCCCAAATGGGAACCAAACCCACGACCATTACGTTCCAGTCGGACGTTGTCCCACTGCGCCACAAAGGACTTCATGTTCAGTATATAAATATTTACATTTTGAAATTCAAAATGCATGCAATGCGCTTCGGGGTATTCCGGAAAACGCTCTAGCTAATCACATTAGGCTTTAATTCACTTACATATGAAGTCTAACGTTGTTACTTTAATATTTTACACATCATGTACAATATACCTCGAGCAATTCTTTCCTATATAGCGAGGTAGTCACAGAAAACCTCACAAGAGAACGGAATGTTCTGACACTTCAGAACGTTCCGCTCTCTACAAAAGTCAAACGGTTTTGGATATTTCGTGCGTGAACTGTAGTTTTTACATATATACATATGGTAAATAGAATCTTTTCAAATTAGGTTACGTATTTAATTAGATAAAGATGAGTTTGGAAAGTAGAAGGGACCGTTATTTTAAGGGACCTAATACCTACACTCGGATTGCAAGTGTTAGAAACTATTGCAAACTCGTCTCTGCAATTAAATGAACTCTTCTTTAACGTACCACTCTACTAATATATCAAAGAGGTTAAGTTTGTTACTTTGTTTGTAAGATGTAATCTTCGGAAATACTGAACGGGTCATAAAAATTCTTTCACAATTAGTAAGCTACACTATTTAGAAGTGCTTTAGGCTATATTTTATTATAATTAAACAGAAACTTCAGAGAATCCTAAAGTGGCTCGAATAGGGCATAAAAGTTGCAGATCACAGGGCGAAGCCGCGAACGGGTGGCTAGTATTACATATTTTTCATATAAAAATATAACATTGAGTGAACAATTAACTAACCCTATCCCTCTACAGATGTGACAGTATAGCACGCGCGCGACATTTGGACAATTCATAATTGTAATGATGACCGCCCCACGCATCTAATGCATTTTTAAACGCATGCGCATGTATTTCTAATTGGTGAACAAATTGTTTGTACCAGATGGTATTGTTTTCAATTTAATTTATTAGTGAAGTATTTTTAACTATTTCAAAAAATGTTATTATATTGGTATTATTAAAATGACGTTTATAATTTGATTTTACAGTGTACTTTTGGTGCAATTTTAAGTGCAATTTCAACATTATTATTATAATTCAAATGCCAAAACAATAAAAAACAAAATTAAAAATTTTGAAAAAACCCACGACGGTTTAATTGGAATTGTAAAAGGCTAAAATAACTATAAATCCCCCGCCTAAAAGAATATATGTAACGAGACGATGGGGACGGCTTCGTCGGGGGCTGTCATTACTTTAAGTTTGCACAAACCTTCTCATAGGTTTTCTTGCTGTTAAAACAGTTTTGGCAAAAAAATTAAATATTAAAATGAATTTACAGTTTTGATAACTGGTATTTTAAAGACTTTAAAACGAAATCTATACTGATAGCTACTATATTTAAAATAGAGGTTGCAACTGGCAGCCCCCGACGAAGCCGTCCCCATCGTCTCGTTACATATATTCTTTTAGGCGGGGGGTTTATAGTTATTTTATCCTTTTACAATTCCAATTAAACCGTCGTGGGTTTTTTCAAAATTTTTAATTTTGTTTTTTATTTTAAACTTTTTAAAGTGAATACCTATTCACTTTATATATTATTACATAATATTGAAATACTTTATATTAATCTTCATGCAAATCCAAAAGAAATTATAAACCCAATGCTTTCTGGTTATCAAATGCTTATTGCAGCGCCTGGCAGATTGTCACCGTAACATTTCCACGAAACTTAAATCTAACCAAATCAGTGAAAATCACAAAACCCACTAGTAGTTTTGATTTTGAACAAACTAATTTATACTGGAGCGCCCCGCGGTAGTTCGTGGTAGATATGGCATATAAAAACAAGCAGCAATTAAACCAGAACCTATCACAGAAAACCGCATCTAAATAGGTTTCACACAAAAAATAAAAGCAAATGCTTACTGCTGCGCCCCCTGGTGAGGTGTCACCATGACACATATACGAGAACACGCGCTAATTAAGCCTGATCCTATCTTTGATAGCTGCATCCAAATCGGACTTGTAGTTTTAGCTTTGCATAATTAAATGTTTAATGCAGCGCCCCCTGGTGAGTTCTTGACGTAAAAAAAACCTAAAAACTTACACCAAGTAAAGGTAACTCTAATACTAAAAACTCTGCCTAATCGGACTAGTAGTTGTGGTTTTGCATTAAATATTACAAACAAACGTTTACTGCAGCGCCCCCTGGTAAGTTAACACGATAAAACATATCCAAGAACATGCACTAATTAAACTTGAGCTTATTATTGAAACTGCATCCAAATCAAATTCGTCATTTTATCTTTGCACAAACAATATTTTACTGCAGCGCCCCCTGGTGACTTGTCACCGTAATATAAATTTAAAAACATGCTTTAAGTAAAGCGGAATCTAATACTGAAAACTCTTGACAATCGTACTAGTCGTTTTGGTTTTACACAAAAAAATAGAAGCAGCTACTTACTGCAGCGCCCCCTAGAGAGTTGACACATACATGAAAATATGCACTAAGTAAACATACATGACACATATATAAAAATATGCACTAAGTAAACTTGAATCTATCATTGAAAACTGAATTCAAATAGGACTCGTAGTTTTAGTTTTACACAAACAAATGTACTTACTACAGCGCCCCCTGGTGAGTGGTCACCGTAACGCATATATGAAAAGAAGCACCAATGAAACCTGAATTTATCGTTGAAAATTTCATCTAAATCGGACTAGTAGTTTTTGCTCTGCATAAACAAATGTTTACTGCAGCGCCCCCTGGTGAATTTTCCCCGTAACAAAAAAACAAAAATCTTAAAATATGCAGCAAGCAAAGCTGAATCTAATTCTGAAAACTCTAGCCAATCGGATGAGTAATTTCGGTTTTAGACAAATAAATACAAGAAAAATTTTGGTTTTACACAAAAAAACTCAAACCAATGCTTACTACAGCGCCCCCTGATGAGTGGTCACCATAATGCATATATAAAAAGATGCACCAATTAAGCCTGAACCTATCTTTGAAAGTTTCATCTAAATTGGACTAGTAGTTTTTGCTCTGCATAAACAAATGCTTAGTGCAGCGCCCCCTGGTGAGTTTTCCCCGTAACAAAAAAAGAAAAATCTTAAAATATGCATCAAGCAAAGTTGAATCTTTTTCTGAAAACTCTTTTCAATCGGATCAGTAGTTTCGGTTTTAGACAAATAAATATAAAAAAAGTACAAACAAACGCTTACTGCAGCGCCCCCTGGTGGTTTGACACGATTAAACATATCTAAGAACATTCACCAATCAAACCTGAATCTATCACTGAAAATCGTATCGAAATCAGACTATTATTTTTTGAGATAATTGAAAACATTCGTTTTCACGTAAAATGCTTACTGCAGCGCCCCCTGGTGAGTTAAGGCAATAAGACATATCTAAGAACATACGCCAATTGAACCTTAACCTATCATAGAAAACCGTATCAAAATCGGACTTATAGTTTTGGAAATAATTGACATAGTAATTTGCACAAACACACAAACAAACAAACAAACAAACAAACAAACAACCTCTCACCCCAAACACATATACAGTCGCCGTTCCGTCGCGGGTAAAAATGAGTTTATTTATTACCCGGCTGATTTGCGAAACTAGCACCCTGCGCTGCGTTTTGTGTAGGTACCCAGGTCAAAATTCCGTTTTAAAAATCAATGCATTAGTACATTATTTATCTTTTTAATTTAATCATCAGTTACTAAAAGCTAAGTATCACGTATATCCTTTTTTATATTAGCCTTTAGCAATGAATCCAAGATCATATTACGGTAGGCAAAGGGTTAAGGCAGTCCATTCCTCATTAACTTTTATCATAGATAACTATTCCCACAAATAACTGAATAGGCAAAATTAACTTAATATTTAAACTCCACTTACTGTCCAATTTGGATAATTACTTATTAAAAACATTTTATACATTTAAAAAATGCAAATGTAATTCATAATTTTTGTTTGTACCCAATCTCCATAGAGAATTATTTTTTTTGCAAATTCATATTTATCAAAGTACAGATCAAATGCATATTATATTATATAATTGAATGCGTGCGCAGATCGTGTGTCGATACCACTCGCATGTTGCAACTACGGGTAACAATAACGTTGTGATTTTATCGAAATCAACGTGATTTTGGCACATGCAATAAATATTGTTATTTTTGTAAGAGTAATTTAGATATTGTATGCATTTGTATTTTTATAGGGGGCGGTTAAGTGGAAATATATGTAAACAACAGATAGTATAATACTAACTATGATTGTTTATAGCAATTGTTTTATTTAATAGGATAAGTATTTTTTTTTTAGCTTCACGCTGTATCCCGCACACAGCAGGGTAGGCAGAGGGAACCTAGTGTTTAGACACTTCGTTCCCCACTTTCCGGCGAATTCGGAGGCTTGCGTGTTAAGTGGCGGAACTTAACGCCGCGCTTTACCTCGACACCAGAGCGAAGAAAATGGAAATATAATTTCCACTCCTCGAGTGGGAATCGAACCCACAACCAGTCGTTTACAGTCACACGCTTGTGCCACTGGGCCACGACTGGCCACAAGTAAGTATTAGAATAGTAAGTATTATTTTTTTTAAATAACCTTGACAACAAGTTTAGGTACTAGATAACATAAACACCAATGCTGGGCAAAATTTAATTGTAATTAACAATTAAATGTTTCCAATTCCAAATTTGTTTGTGCGAAAATCCCAATTAACAATTAATTAGTCGTTAAATATAGTATAAAAATTAACAACAAAATATTTTTTAGCTAATTGTGATTTTTATATTATTTCCGCACAAACAAATAATAAATTGTTAATATGTTATTGTTAATTATAATTAAATTTTGCCTAACATTGATTTGCCTAACTTTGACGTACAACGTGTACGTCTAAGTATTATATTTATAGAAAAGTATATGTATTATTATATTAAATTATATATATTAAATTTATAGATTTTTTTCTGATAAATGGTTATAAAAGATACTAACGGTTTGATTTCCTCTCGATATGAATTTTAAGCATACCATAATTTCACACTCTTATTTACGTACTACATTATAGCTTTTGTCAAAGTTTTCATTCGTTAACTTTAAAATAATATTAAAATAATAACGAATAATATTAAAATATATCATAAGTAAATATGGTGAAAGTAATATAACTAATTTATATTTATTATTTAGTAGAAATTAAAAATATAAACCATTAAAATCCACTTAATTTGAGACCAAAAATGTTACAATGAATCGTTAAATAACGAATAAACTTAGTCATTTACCGAAAAGGGTATTTATATTAAAAAGTACGGAAACGTGACAAAATTAAATTGTTGACAAAAGTAAATTGTAAATGGTAGATTCTCCTTAATTTAGCTTTCAGCCCTTTGAAAATCATTAATAACAGACCGCAAGACGCGGAGTAACGAAGAAAGATTGTCTTTGTTGACACTACTACTCCTTCGTAAATTATTATTTCATTTCTAATAAAAATATATATAGTAATATATAGTAATATATATATATATATATATATATATATATATATATATATATATCTATAGATATCCTCTATCTCTATATATATATATATATATATCTATATATCTATATCTATTATATATATATATCTATATATATATATATATATATATATATATATATATTATACATAAGTATGGATTAGTCCATACTTATATTATAAATGCGAATGTCTGTGTGTTTGTCTCTCAGGCTTTCACGGCTAATCTACTGGTCCGATTTGGATGAAATTTAGAATGGAAGTAATAAAAAGTGACTGGGTCTAACATAGGCTACTTATTTTTTCAAAAATCAACTTCAAAAGGGTTGAAATAGAGGATGAAAGTTTATATGAAAAATTTACACCGCTTGACCGAAATTCTCTTTTCTTTACCGACTCATACAAAACCTCAACCTAATAACAAAATGCACCAGACATCGAACCCGTATTAACCTAAGTAAAGCCCGATGCAGATCCGCCCGCATATAAAGAATGATAATAGTGTTTATTACAAAATATTGTACTTAGAGCTCTCTAATAGCTTTGTGATAGTCAAATTGTTTGATGTGTCAAATCATAGCGAGTGCATAGGGGTGGCAGATGCGTTAAGTATCTGCTAGTAGGCGCGTTGATGCGTTGCTATGGCTACCTCTATTTCACTTTATACCAGAATCAAATAATATAATGTTTGTCATATAAATTAATGTATTTTTGGGCAATATTTATAATATTTATAATTCTTACTTTTTTTTACCTTCACACTGTATCCCACACACAGCAGGGTAGGCAGAGGGAACCTAGTGTTAAGACACTTCGTTCCCCACTTCCCGCCGAATTCGGAGGCATTGCGTGTTAAGTGGCGGAACTTAACGCTCCGCTTTACCTCGACACCAGAGCGAAGGAAATGGAATCGAACCCACAACCAGTCATTTACAGCCACACGTTTGTGCCACTGCGGCACGACTGGCCCCCTATTTACTATTATTCGCCATCGTATATTCTTATGAGCTTCTTTAATTTAACATTTACACATCTATTTCAAATTTATTTATGTATAGAAGAGCGCATGAATTTGCTAATGTCCAATTGTATAGAGAACACACGGAGGACATTGATCGAAGAAATAAGATATAGTTATACTTCTAATAGATTGCAAGATAAATGTATCTTTGTATTTGTTCCACCATTTCACCGTTAGCAGGTTGTGTTTTCAAAATAAATAAATGAGCCGTGAACTGCCTTCATTCACTAATTTTATCGACAGCTTGTTCTCCTTAAGCACATGATGTTGCAACATTTCCTTTGTAAACGTGAACTTTGACAGGTGTTTTGACAAACTTAAAAATACAGATAGTATAAACCTTATTTCAAAAGCGATACAGATTAAAATTATATTTTTAATCTGTTTCTAAGTATTTTGACGTTGACAGGATAGCGATTACAATCGAATATAAAAAGTTAATTTTATTATTAGATTAAAGTATTGTTATTTAACGAAACGGTTGTTTGTTGAACATTTGGTTGAAATTTGTTTTTGTTTGTTAGAAAGCCTTCACACGTTGTTCTGTGATGATTTTTTTATTTTACACACTTATATGGCGAGAGAGCTTAATATAGAGAGAAAGTATATTAAATACAAAGTATTGTATAGGTATAGCCAAATCCCAAATACTTGAGGACATCGTAACGCAGTGGGAGAACGTCTGACTGTAGGTAAGCGTGATTGGTTACGATTATTTTAAATTATTTTAATTTGCGCGTGATGAGCGTGTGACTGTAAACGACTGGTTGTGGGTTCGATTCCCACTCGAGGAGTCGAAATATTTAATATTTCCATTTTCTTCGCTCTGATGTCGAGGTAAAGCGCGGCGTTAAGTTCCGCCATTTAACACACAATGCCTCCGAATTCGGCGGAAAGTGAGGAACGGAGTGTCTTAATACTAGGTTCCTTCTGCCTACCCTGCTGTATGTGGGATACAGCGAGAGGCTAAAAAATTATTTTAATTTCTCCACTCTGATAAAAGCGTTACGTTGACTTTCGCCACTAACACAAAATATCTCCATTCCGAGCGGGAAATGGAAAACAGCCCGAACTTAGTTTACTGATTAGTGAGCTAGGCCGTAAAATCGTGAAGATGTAATAAGATGAGAAAATGAGACTTATGTTATGTCAAAATTTCATACTTTGTTTAAAAAGAACGAATTAGCCTAAGATCTTGTGTATTTTTTATGTTACGATTATCTCAACTACGAGTATACGATAAATTATTATAAAATTGCTTGTTGATTGTAAAAAGTTTTTCGAACACATTCGCTAGTTATAGCCATATGTAGTTTAAAATTGTGAATATTTTGGTAAATGAGGCCAGTCATGGCATGTGGGTACAAAGTGTGATTGCAAACGCGACTGGTTGTCAGTTCGATTCTTACTCAAGGTGTCGTTCTGGTGTCGATACAAAGCGTGGCGTAAAATTCCACCTTAACACTAAACGTCTTCAGAAATCGGTGGAAAATGGAGAACGGAGTGTTTTAATACTAGATTCCCTCTGTCTAACCTGCCAGAGAACTGTACGAGGGTGGGAGTAAAGCTAAAAGAAAAACAAAAAAATTGCTAGATTTTTAAACGTAAAAATCTATGTGGAATTGACTCAATATTTATCACATAGTTATCGGATTGAAGGAGGCCGCGGAGCGGGTGCGCGAGTCCAGTGCGGATGCTCACTCGCTGCGCCGTCGTAGGCCAGGGCATAGAAGAAGGCAGTACGCAGATCTTCTATTCCCCCTACCCCAGAAGAGCTACTGTGGGAGGATCAGAGTGATCCTTCTGCAAGTCATCAAGACGGTGAGTGCTCTGGAAGAAAACCCCAGAGCACTCTGAAGGCGGCGTAGACGTGGCCGTCCACCGAGGCGTCGTAGTGGAATGCGCGTACGAACCTGCGACGATATATTTATCTCATGTAATTTACGTTGTAACTACAACATCATGGCACTTAGAAATCTTATACTATATTAATTTTATATATCTACTAAACAAGAAAAAATAACATTTACCGTAAAATAAAAAAAAATAAACGTATGAAGTTACTTGTATTAACACAATACAAAAAAATCTTTACAAATTTAAGAAATATATCCAGCTGGGCCACGTGTCAAGAATGCTCTAGATTTTTTTATACTTCTTTGTCAATAGGAATAAAGCCGCCTACTATACTATGCAATGTGGAGTAAAATTATACGTAATAAAATTTAAGCTTTATTCCTTTAATAATAAGGATTATAATTAAATGAATTAAAAATTGAATAAACACTTAATTTTGTATTAAAGAAAATAACGCAACAGTAAGTAAGCTTCAAGTATACAGCCTACCATTAAAATTCTATTTTAATATATTTTGATAGCATTTTCGTCTTTATTGTTCAAGAAATAAGTATAATTTTGGTATAAACTAATTTCTTTATATGAACCAAGTCTTTGATTTCAAGATAACTTTGAAATATAAAGTTTTCAACAATAGTTGTATTGTTGTAATGTCGATTTATAGCCATTGTAAGTAAGTTACATGACAAATTGTTACGTTTGTATATTATAAGAGGCGAGCTTAAGAAAGATGGCACCGGAAGTGAATGTGATATGAGTATTGCTTTTATCGCGAGAAATAGGAAATTTGTGGCGCAGTGGCACGAGCGTGTGACTGTAAACATCTGGTTGTTGGTTCGATTCCCACTGGAGGAGTGGTAATATTTAATGTTTCCATTTTCTTCGCTCTGGTATCGAGGCAAAGCGCGGCGTTAAGTTCCGCCACTTAACACGCAATGCCTCTGAATTTGGCGGAAAGTGGGGAATGGATTGTCTTAACAGTAGGTACACTCTGCCTATTCTGCTGTGTGCGGGATACAGCGTGAAGCTAAAAAAAAAAGAAAAAGTCAGAAAAGAAGAAAGTTTTTTTTTATGTCGTTTTGAAAACTACTGTGTTTTAGCAATATTATTCTATCAAATTCTAACAAAGTTTCTTATTTAAGTGGTTTTTATTATACTATAAAATACTACATGAATATCAGGTCTGCAGCAATTGTGTATAGGAAATTACTGAAATTCAAAATTATTTAAATTAATTTAATTGTATTTTTTTCTTCACTTGATAGAAAAGTTATGTAACTGTAAGTAATGTTATGCAAGTTAGTCTACAATATCTATATACTATTGACTCGAAAATCTGTATACTCTAAAATATTAGAAAAATGGAAAACAAAAATATTCAAGTAATCTAACATACAGATACAATTTATTGGGAAAAAAGCTTTAGGTTGAATATAGCTTCCAACTAAAAGTTTTTCTGTAAATTCTAAACCAGAATAAAATAACAATAGAATTTATATTTGAATAAATACAAGCGTAAAATTTATAGGTATTCATGTCCATATTTTTTTACGAGAAGCAAATAGGTATGTCCGTAGCACGCGCCGCACCTGGCTCGTGGTGATGTGTAAATATCGATAAGTTGAAGATGAATTTAATAAGAAATTACAGAATTAAAAATATAAATATGATTTTCCTTTAAATAATATTATGTGATACATGAACAATGAATATGAATGAATGACTCCGTCTTGGAATCGGGCGGAAAGTGGAGAACGGAGTATTTTGACACTACGTTCTAGGTTCACATCTGCTATGCAGGACAAAGCTTGAAACTAAATATAAAATGTATATATAGAAATAATTCTAAAATAACGGCTTTTATTGCAAAAATCAATGAAGAAAGAATAAATAAAAATATAATAAATGCACATACTCTTTAAAATTGTTTCCAGCACATATAATTAATAAAATTGTAATTGTAATACATATTATGAAGGCTCAAAACAATATATAAAGAACTATGTATGTTAGTAGTAATACATTTTATGATCTTTTGTTTTCGCAATTACTACACATTTTGAAATGAAACTATTTATAACCGGATTAATCGCATATATTTTTGGTATTCGAAAATACATTTTAGAAACCCGACGTTTCGAACACTTTACAGTATTCCGTGGTCACAGGTAGACTACCTGTTAGGTACCAGGTTAAAAATAGTTTCATTTGAAAAAGTAATACTTTTTGTCATATAAAGTGTAAAGCGCGGCGTAGAGTTCCGCTATTTTCAGGCGTACAAGAGTAAATCTGTTAAAATTTGTTATAATACACATAACAAGACATTAGGTATAAAACAAAGAGAACAGAGCGACTGACGAAGAGATTGTTTCTGTCTGCAATAGTTTTTAATTTCTTAAACCGTATTGAGTCCTTTGGTATATTTCTGAGAGAGGCGTCTCCAGGCATATAGCGCTGACTGTAATAATTGCTGATTCCTACTCGAAATGATCATATTTCTCCAATCTGATGAATCTGATGAAACAAAGTGCCGTGTTCAGTTATGTCTTAACATTATATTTTTAACGACTACATTGCTATGTAAGACAAAGCGTGAAGCTAAAATAAATAAAAAAATACTCCTTATTTTAAAAATAAATTGTTTTTTTTTCAAATATCGATAAAGCCCCATCTCTACAACTAACAATCGTTTAACCGCATTTCTTCTTGCGAAATTCTTAAACAAAACTCCTTTAAGACGCAATATTTTATTCCAATTCATATAATAGAGTAGCGGCAGCTGATTCCTTTGTGCGTACCGAAACATTAAAAAGCTTTGGGAGGCCAAACTAAATTGAACCTTATTGTAAAGGGAATAAAATGGTAATAAAATTAATTAAAAAATAAATAAATTTAAGCTTTCTTTATATAATTAGTACTCAAATTACTTGACTTTAGTTAAGTACTATATCTGATTACAGGAGCTTAGTGTGAGTAATTAAATTCGGTGTAAACGGAGCTTCAAGTTTTTTTAAAAGGCGTAATAAATTGATAGTTTTGGTTTAATTAGTGGTGTAAACGGTGTATAGGGTTTTTTGTTATAATATAGTTTAAATTATTTTTGTTTGCATGTCTTTTTGATATTAATACTTTTGTAGGCGATAATTGTATAGTAGCTTTCTTGTATATCCGTTTTGTAATTAATAACTGAATTATGTAATGAGGTGTTTCTGGCTTTTTTTAAAATAAGAAATAAGGTATTGCCGTACTTATTACAAAAATTTTCTGAATTATAATGATATATGACTTATCCACCATATTACAAATTAAGATATTATTTATTATTTAAAAAAATAGTTACTGACAAAGTAAATATATATAGAAAGTATTTAATATGTTTAAATGCAGTTGACACAGTACGTGCCACATTGAAATTTCCTCACCATCTGGATACCTGGCACTCTGGTACTGTGCGGTTTTGTCATCACTTCCTTCCACACGCCTCACAACTGTGGAATGGCTTACCAGCGGCAGTGTTTCCGGGTCGATACGACATTATATATTGGGTACCTTCAAAAGACGCGCTTACCTCCACCTCAACGTCCCTGTAGCTTCTCTGGCGCTCCACGGGGCCGTAGGCGACGGTGTTCACCTAACATCAAGTGACCCGAACGCTCGTTTGCATTGTACTTTTTATAAAAAAAATGTATAACACGTTTTCTTTTATATAAACATGAATTAAAATAGCTGAAAAGATGAAGACATAGCCTGAAGCCTAAGCCAGTACAAAATGATCACGACAATATTTAATCAAGTTTGTATTTCATGTTTATTCTCGCATAAACACTAAATAAATACAGATGCTGATATTTTTTACGTATTGTGTGTGCTCAGACAACCAAGGACAGTGTCAATGTCAAACTGACGTTAGCTGTCAACGCCCTTAACATGTTATTTTTTTAATAAACTATTTTGTACACGTGTAAAATACAAATAGTAATGTATTTAAATTATTTTATATTAAAATATATATTCATTGACAGTCTCTACGCTGGCGATGGTTGTATGGAGGTTTAAAATCCATTACATAGAAGCATGCATAAATATAAAAAAGGACCATCAGCACTTTAAACTCTTTACTTGATTTTTTTTGTATTTTATGATTTATTTCCTGCTTTTTCCAGCAGCAGAGTAGTCAGAGAGAAACTAGTATCAAAACACTCCCTCCTTGTTTTGAGTGACTGAACTCAACGCTGCACGTTGGTTTGTCAATAAAGCGGAAAACGAAAATAATTAAATCATGCTCTTTATTCTGAGTGGAAATCGAATAAGCAACCAATCGCGACTATAATCTAACGCTGGCCATGAATTAGAACATTTTTTTCTACGCCATGAATTGAATGTTCTACATTCTTTTAACTTTATATATATATATTTGCACTTAATGATTCATAACCACAACTGTTTTCCTTATAAACCACCAAATCGCTGTATTAATTCTGATTATAATCAAAAAAATAATATACCAGATTTGTCATGGCGGTTGAAAAATTATGCAATTTATTCATTTCAAGCTGTCACGGGTGACGTGCGCGGGCGCAGTAATAACTGAGACGTGTTATTAGAGGGTCAAATGCTAATGTGTGTCAATCAATGTATGCATGTAAGTATGTGCGTTATGGAAAAATGAAAATCATTATGAATTTTAAGTGCCACCTGCTTTTTACTTCCTATTGTAATATAAGGGAGAAAAACTTAATTATGATTGATTTTACTATTTTTTGTTGTTTCAATATTTGAGCAAAGCTTTTACGTTTTATGTTTCAGATCCACCTTTGAAATCCAGCCAGCAAAGAAAACAGCATGGAAAATAAGAAAATCGAGACATGGCATGATGAGTGGTGGAAGTAATATTTTTTCCGATTGGCCATATGATTTTCTTACAACTGCTATTTCTAAAATATACAACTCTGAGTATTATCATTTCTCTAATTCAATTATATAAGATTTACATTATCAACCAACACACACAGTCTCTTAAATAAACACTCCTTTCAAAAATGTACTTGTTAAAATTACTATTATAATTCACCAATAATAACTCAACTGTGACCATTCTAGGTTCGAATCCAACCTGGGGGTAACAGTTAGGCATTTTTTGTTTTCATTTCATCGATATGGTGTCAAGCCAAAAACTTGCGTCGAGGTTCTCCCTGAGTAACCTGGTATATATTGTATATAAATAAATTCATACAATTTTCAAATCTGTTAACGTTATAACTTTTAAGTATCACATCTCGACTTCACTATGCGAGGTAGTAAATTTGATATCCGCTCAGACGATTGTTAATGAAACTTTTCAATTTATGCAGTCTAGATGGAATGCAGTGAATACATTAAGCATACAGTCTCTAAAGCAGATAAAACTATTAAACACTTACTTGATATGCAGAGAAAAAAGTATAATCAAGATCTGGTCATCGTAGCGCAATGAGACAACATCTGACTAATCACGAAAGGTTGTGGGTTTAAGTCCCAGTACGTGGAATTTAGTAAACAAGGCAAAGTTGAGTTTTGTCACTTAACAAATTTTCGATTTTGGGCGAAAAGGGGGGAAAATAGCTCTGTATGATAGATTCTTTCTCACTAACTGTTATAGGGGAAACACCATAAAATTGCGAAGATCTAAAATTTTTAGTTATATTAATAATATGGTAGTAGATATAAGTTACATTTAATATTTAAGAGATTAGATTAATATTGAAAAACTAAAAGAAACTGGACTCTTAGGGTATACTTTATAAAATTAGTTGGTTAAAGCATACTTAGCTTTAATCTTTGATATTATGAAAGAAAACAGGAATTTATATAAAAAGAAGTTGTTTTTAAAAAAAGAATGATATTATTTGAATTTAAGAAAAATAGTTATTTAAAATAAAAACAAAATACACTCAACCAATTTCAATCTACTCGAAACGATTATCAATATGTACTACATACATTCGCATATAATAAAAAAAAAGGCGTAATGTCATCGCAGGATCGTTAAGTCCGGTTGTGTCGGGCAGGGGTCAAAACAACGTACATTTGAGGGTACCATACCATGGTCCTTATGCCTTAGTCACTTCGGAAACAAGTTATAGGAACGCAATTAGCGGGTCTTGAAGTGTTCATGTGAAACGGATTCGTATACGTGTTCTTTTAAATATTTATTTGTATAAAAAAATATATTACACCTGTCTA
Organism: Dryas iulia moderata; assembly: GCA_019049465.1. Classification (NCBI taxonomy): domain Eukaryota; kingdom Metazoa; phylum Arthropoda; class Insecta; order Lepidoptera; family Nymphalidae; genus Dryas; species Dryas iulia. Next base: position 14,246,717 of record CM032417.1, read on the forward strand.
TTGTATGTGTGTATGTCTATAGAAGGCTTGATATAGTACTATTATGTTTTTTTTTTAATTCACGCAAGCAGAGTGTGAGAGAGTAGTGTCAAGACACTCTGTACTGTACTTTCCGCCTGGATTGGAGACGACACTTGTTGATTGGAACTTCTGGTTGGAACTTCTGGTCGCGTTTTGTCTCATCAGAACGAAGAAACGAAAATAATTTTTATATAATAATTGCATTGAGTAAGAATAAAATTCATAAGCAATTAGACAGTATTTGCTGGGCTCAATCACTGAAATTTATTTAGATAATATATTATATGAATATTTTGATCCTTCAAGAAACTTCGTCTTACGGTTAGATATGAGGACGACGCCTATTTAATAATAATAATAAGATCTGTCATTATAAAAAATATGTTTAGTATAAAAATTAATCTAAATATTAATATAATATTTTTTGTATTTTCTCCGTAAGAAAACCAAATTTTAAAATAAATCCCTCATAGTTTTACCAGTTTTACTTTGTTTCTTAGTTACGACAATCATATCAATCATAAAATAAAATCTTCTTCAATTCAATTTTCATTGTAAAATTAATAAAAAGATAATATGCGTTAACGTTGCGCAGTGATACAAAGTCTGATTTTAGACACGATGGTTCTGGGTTGAAATCCCAATCAGGAAATAATTTAATTTTATTGTTTTATTTCTCCGTTGTAATGATGATATAAAGTGTGATGGAGTGTCTAGACACTAGAATATCTCTGCGTATCCTGTAATGCGGGGAAAAACGTTAAGCTGAAAAAATGTCCATTTTGCACTTATCTCGATTTATATGGAAATTAAAAAGCTTAGGAAAGACTACTTTAAAACATGTTATATCTATTTTCTTAGGTTTAAAGTATTTTTAAGTAAATATCAAAACATTTCACAATATCCAAAATAAAACTGAATACTAACAAACAACTTTTGCGATACCTTTAAGAATTTTAAAATTGCAAGCATAGATTCACATTGATGTAGGCGGTGACCCAAACCGCCCACGTTGTTTAAACTATTTCTAAGAACTATATAACTTAACATTCTTTTGATATTTTTCAATAAGAAAATCTACTTGCTTTGATAGGATGATGCGAAAACTTAATGTTAAAGTTAGGAAATCTTTGAAAGCAAAGCTTAGAAGTAAATATTGTATATAGCGAGTGTTGCATGTAACAGAATGTCTTGTCACTAAACTCTCTCGTCAGAGAGATTGATAGTCAGCGTGATCACGCTATGAAAAAAGTATGAGGTAAATTAAAAAAAATGGCGTATACCTTAATTGACATAAACGAACATATGTGTAGTACGTGCAAGTGTTATAGCCATTAATTAACTGCTCATAAAATAAATAAGATATATAGTTTTATTTAGATATTTTTGTTATATTTTTTCATAAATTATCAACTTGTTATGTATGCACCAAATCTCAGTTAAATATTTACTATTCATTTACATTCCTAACACGTACATAGCATAAGTGCATTTATACAAACAAATTTTCTAAAAACCAAACATTTTCTAAGCTTCATTTGAAACCCGAATTTTTCTGAAAACCGTTTCGCCAACGAGGTCAAGAGTTACTTTTGTTTGCACACTCTTTGAATTGACTTTGCAATACGAATACGTGTTTCTAAAACTTCATAAACTATACCAATTCTAATATAAAGTCTAATTCAGTTCATTGTAGCTCTATTATTTGAAGGTAACAGTATGAAACCGAACCCCCTCCTTAGGAGCCATTCCCAAGCATTGTTGACGGGAATAAATCAAGATTTACATGCAAAAAACTAGTTCAGAATCAAAAAAAAAGGCACGAAGGGATCATTCTTCTTGAATTTTCGCACACGGAAGTACCCTAGCTTAGTTAACAATAGTATGACAGTGACTGACAGAAGGGTGGCATGAATTGTTCAGAAGGGCAGCTGATCTCGTTGCGTCTTGAGTACAACGTAACGGCATTCCCAAAATAGTGTTATCTTTGCTCCAATTTGTGTGGATTTATGTGGCTTAAGACTCAGCTGTTTAGTTAAGACATTGTCCTACCGTCTTTTGTCCGGTTTTCGGTAATTTTCTATACATGTTTGTATGTAGCTTACTGTATCTGGTCTGCATGAGAAAAACAAATTTGTACCATTCAATTTTTGTCTCCTTTTGAAAGTAATGAAGCTAAATATTTTTTGTTTGGCTTAAATGTTGGCTGAGCGTGTTATTATTATGATAAATACATTTTTACTGTTTAATTGGACTCTAATCCTTCAATTAGTATTTAACTATACTTTAATCTGTACTAACATACCTATACCTATACTTTTTGCTTGCTTTAAAGTGAATTACACTATAATTAACAAGATCCCACTTTCCACTCGAGTCTAAGAAGTTGTATGGTGAGTGGTGGAACACAACGCCGCAAGAAATAAATCAATTTTTAATATCATGATTTCCCTGAGTAGGAATCGAACCCACGATAACTAAGTAAAATAACTCTTTAATAGGAAATAGTACTACTACATCAAATCCACCTGTCTATCGCGTGTTATAGAGAATTTCTAGTGCATTGAATGCAAGACGGTTGGCAGATGTTCATATTTTCACCGTTTTCATATAACCTTTTCAAATGTCACACATATTTGCATGCATTTCATATTATTCGGACATTTTCAATGGATTTCGTTGCTTTTATTGAGAATTCTATTTATGATATTCTATATGGCAGAAATTTAGAGTCTAAAGTATCGTAGAACAGGGAAAATGTGTCTGAACGAAGCCATGGTTGTGGGTACGATTAAAGCCTTTGTAAAGAGGTCTCGATGTAAATTAAAAATTAATCAGTATAGTGCCACTGCCAGTCATGGCGCAATCGTGCAAGCATGTGACTGTAAACGACTGGTTGTGGTTTCGATTCCCTCTCGAGGAGTGGAAATATTTAATATTTCCATTTCTTCTCTCTGGTATCAGAGGTAAAGCGCGGCGTTTGTTTCCGCCACTTAACACGCAATGCCTCCGAATTCGGCGGAAAGTGGGGAACGAAGTGTCTTAACACTATGTTCCCTGTGCCTAACCTGCTGAGTGCAGGATACAGCGTGAAGCTAAAAAATAATAATAATAAAATAAAAAAAAACAGCATAGTGCAGACTTATGTTATAATTTTTACATGTTATTTTTATATTTCATATACCATGATAATTCTTATAAAATTTAGTAAATCTAATGTTGATAAGATGTTAGTATTTTAACAGATGAAAGACATATTAGAGACATTAAAGTTAGTTATAGAGCCTAGGAAATAAAGTAGTCTAATGCAATTATGGCGCAATGGGACAGCGTCTGAGTAAAAAAATAATTTGAGGTTTTGTAAGTTCGATTTCCGCTCGGTAAAATGATCATAATTTAATTGTTTTTATTCTCTCGCTCTGCTAAGATAAAGTGGAATGTTCATTTCTGCCAAACGTAATTCTCGATTTTGAGGAGTGTCTTAACACGAGAAAAACGCGTGAAACTGATTCAAAGATTTTTGATGCACCCTTTAAATTTTTAATTTTCTTTAAATTTTTGATTTAAATATACTAAAATTTATTTGAAGAAGTCACACAATATACCAATATAGTAGCTATCGCACACCATCTTGAAATTAAAACCTTCCTTATCTTGATATACAACGAGTTAAACTACTATAAACCTTTCAAATTACCAATGCAAATGCATACATACATACAGACAAAATTACAAATTATCGCTTCAATAAAACGCTTCACCGTACTATTAACTAATAATAACTCGAAAGTGTATTTGAAATCGTAAATTTAAGCAAAGTGGATCGTCTTATTGCTAGGGCGGTCTAAGACGGCACAAAAGATTTTGCCCTATATAAGATATCTGTCAGTTTGTCACATTAATTCATTAAGGCTCACCCCCTTTTTTAAATTTATAATACATTTTTTATACGTTCCTTGAAAAAAACGTGGGTAACGATATAAGGGTGGATTGCTTTTTTTAATTTTTTCTTACGATACATTTTTAAAAGATGCATCTAAGCAAAAAGTTTGAGAGAAAATTTAATAGATTGTTTCTATGGTTTTGAATAAAGAAACAAATGTAAAAGATAAAGTTGTACATTTTGTGTGTATCCCATAAAGTAAGGTTCAGTAGGGAAATAAAGTAAGTTATGTGGTTTACGTTTTTATTGCTTGAACGCTTACTGTAAATGTTAGGGCGCTACGGGCGTGACGAGCAAAGTAATTGAATTTTATATGTTATTTTTTTTTTTAATCTTCTCGGTTTTCCTGCAATGTAAAGTAGAGAGAGCGAGCCTAAAACGAGTGCTAAAACACTCCGTTTTCCACTTTTCATCCAAATTCAAAACGCTCCGTGGTAGTAAAACTCAATGTCACGAATTATGTCATCACCAAAGCAGAGAAACAATTTAAGAAATTTAGATATATCAATTTTCCGAGTAGGAATCGATCCGACAACCGTTGCATATACCTACAGTCAGATACTGATCCACAGCACCGCAATGGCCTCTTAATCGTCATATTAAAATATGCTTATCCTTAAAGAATTAGGTAAAAGTAACTTATTAATAAAAAGATATTTAGAAAACGTATAAAAATTTGAACGCAGCGGGATGCGAACCCGCGCCTCCTGAATACCGTCCAGGCGCTCTCACCAAAATTTTTATACGTTTTCTAAATGTATTTTTCAATTTTCCTAAGTGTGGTATATACAATATGCATATCAATTATAAGTAGCGTCGTAGGTTAGTGGTTTGAGAAATTAAATGAAATGTAAAACAATATAGTTTATAAACTGATGTAACCCATAGTATACTACGATCAAAACTGATGCAACTTACATATTTTATAAACTGAGACTGCTGAAAAATATAAACAATAATCGTTTCAAGTAGTAATAAAATAGCTACTTAGTTAAAGTAACAGATCTATTGAATACATTGTTATCTAACCCTTTTTTACTCACGAAATATTAAGACGCTACAATATTTGCTCATGCAATCTTTCAAACTACGTCAAAAATTTGAAGTACCAGTCAAGAATATTTAATTGTAGTATTTGTAATTGATTTCATATTTATATAGGATTTTAATATATTATAAAATTTTATATGATCATGGCTTTCTTCTGAAGTACTTTATTATTTTTTTATTTTTGATTTTCTTCTTATTCAAACATAACACGTTATACTGAATTAATTGATTATAACAAAGAACAGATATTAATAATAGAATTAAAATAAATGTATCACAATATTTTTTGACATATTAACACTTCAACGTCCGAGTGAGCTTAAATTACATCAAGCCCTTATTGACGCCTCAGGCGAAAAAACATGCACAATAACTGCACGTGTTGAATTCAGTGTTCATTACATGTCGATTCATTTCAACCCTTTTGTCCACTGGTCGTGTGTGGACAATGCGCCCACACGCTGCGCTCGATGGGTCGCCTCCACCCCCGTGCGCTGTGGAAGGGTTGAAATTAAAGGTTGCCTCAAGTACATACTTTGGTAGTTACATGTTAACTTAATAATATTAAAATAATATTTATTTAATAAAATTTTGAATTATTTTTTGAAAAATTGAGCTTTTATTTATAATTTTCAGTATCAGAGTACAGATGATTTTAGTAAAAAGTCACTCAATGCCAGATTGTCCAATTCAGTATCATAAAAAGTTCAGTATCAAAAATAAATTAAATTGAACCAGCTACTATCGTGTGTTACTTCCGTCAAGATGGCTCACTATACAGTAAATAAGCATACAATACACACGAATACAATTTACAACATTCAACTATTGAAGTCAAACATTAGCGAGAAATATTAATTAAAAATGACTATAAAATAATATATGATAAAAGTTAATAAAAAAATCTCTAAACTAACTTTGTACTAAATTGTTACAAAAAGTACAAGTTAATAAGTAAGTTTAACTAGTAAAAGTATCATTTTAATCTGCCAATGAACCTCATAGATTCATGAATTTGAAACGTTATATGATAGTACTCAAGAAATAAAAAATACATATTAAAATGAGCAGAGGAAAGGACAGCGTTTAACTATAAGCGCTATTGGTTCTGGAAAGATTATATTTAATTTCTCCGCTCCCAAACATAGGACAAAACGCGGCACTAAGTTCTACCACTCAACACGCAACATCTTCAGACAGGAAGTTCAGCACGGAGTGTCTTAACACTGACTATGCGAGAAAGAGCGTGAAGCTATAAAAATATAGGACTAAAACTGCAAACGAAACAACAACAACAACTGTGGAATGGCTTACCAGCGGTAGTGTTTCCAGGTCGATTCGAAATGGGTACCTTCAAAAAGCGCGCTTACCTCCACCTCAAAGGCCGGCAACGTCCCTGTAGCTCCTCTGGTGTTACACGGGGCCGTGGGCGACGGTGTTCACCTAACACCAGGTGACCCGAACGCTCGTTTGCCTTGTCCTTTTTACATAAAAAAAAATAACCCATAACCGACTTGCAAAATCGTAGAACCGCGACAACCCTCAGCAGTTGAATTGTTCTGACGGACAAGCGGTCTCGTTAGTTTCAGTATGCATTATTTTAATTTGGAAGCGTGATTTTAATTCACTCTGCATACCTATTGTGCCTTTTATTTTAAATTAAGTACAGTCTGTATGGGATTCGAATTACACCTTTGTAATTATAAAATCGAACCGTTGTTTTTTGCTATAGAAAATATATATACTAGAGTATATTTATTTTATTTAACTAAACTCGAATGGCGGCACTTTTGTAATGCTACGCCGGCATACTTTGTAAACAATTTCAAAGGAGTATTCCCACAAATATAGAGTTAAATTTAATATTGAGGCCGTAGAAGCAGAGTGGAACAGCGTCTGTAAACTTGGTGGTTTTGGCTTCGATTTCCAGTCAAGAAAATGATTATTTTCATGCTTTAGTGACAAGAAAAGGCAGAGTGTTGAATTTCGCCGCTTAACACGCAATATTTCGATGTCAACGGAAAGGGGAGAACGGATTTTTGCCTCTAAGTTTTCTTTGACTTCCCTACAATGCGGGAAAAAGCATAAATGCAATAAAATGATACACATAAATATGTATAAATCCCAGTCAGTAGAATGATTATTTTTATGCTCTGGTGACAGAAAAGGCTGAGTGTTGAATTTCGCCGCTTAAAACACAATATTTCAATATGAAACGAGAGGTAGAGTACGGAATTTTGACTCTACATTATCTTTGACTACTCTGCAATAGGGGAAAAAGCATAAATGCAATAAAATGGTACACATAAATATGTATAAATCGCATCTATAAAAGTCTTTAATAAAAATTCTGTGACCAGCCAAGCGACACGTCATACATTTTAAACACTAGACATAGAAAATAAGCTGGAAGTAAAAAGCAAAGGTCAGCAATGGAATGTAACGAACTCGACCTTTGCAACACCTTGCTGAGCTATAAACTGAGAACTTTGTCATAATACTGAGTACTATAAAACATCGGGTAGATGTACGTTTTTATAAATTTCATTTTTTACATACAAAAAAATAATCCTTTTGAAAAAAACAATTACTATATAATTTCAATTGTATGCTTTTAAATTACTTGATTACTTAAACATATTTAAAAACATATTTAGAGAATGGGTTCAATTCCCACTCGAGTAAATTATTATATTAAAATTTTCATTTCTGGTACTTCAGGGAAAGCGTGGCGTTGAGTTCCGTCACTACACACTCAATGTCTTCATTTTCGGGCGAAAAGTGGAGGACGGAGAGTCACTAAGTTCTCTAGTAACTCTCTGACGATTGTGAAGCTCATTTTTTTCAAGTAAACGAATTATATGCAGATGTTACAAAATCTAACGTATACGTATACGTATAAATATATTATTTAACTAAAGAGTTCTAATAGAAGTTTGATCGTCATACTCTACACTATAAACCTTAGAACTACCCACTAGAACTCAATAATCCCATTACGTCTTGCAAATTTAATTTACATACCCCCGTGATTCAAAGCATTTAATGTCAATAACTTAACAACTGTCATGTAACATCTGTTGATAATCTAATTTACCAAATAGCTTGTAAAGCGATAAAATTAAACACTATTATCACAGCCTATTTTAATAGCGGCTACATCATGTGGACGATTGTTTTTATTTGGTATTTAACTATTTTTGTTTTTTCTTACCTAAAATCTTATAGACATCATGGTCCAAGTTGAGATGATTTCATAAAAGTAATTAATTTAGGGGATTTTTTTTCTTCTCTAAATATCGATTTGGGGGAATATTTATGCAGATATTATAGCTTTCTTAAACTTTAATATCTACATCCTGATTAAGACTAGAAAACCGTAGAACTCCCTGTCTGTATCTTTGACTAGAAAGAGATTATTTAAAATCTTTTATATTCGTTTTTCTCTGCATGGGGAAAATAGGACATAGATCCTGACATATCGTCAAATCATTCTGTTCTCCACGCACCTCCCGTCGTCAATATATTTAGTGTTGAATGTGGTAGAATTCAATGCCACACTTTAACCTATTATAGTAGGAAAATGAAAATAATTTAAATATTAATAATTTAAAGAAATTAAATAAAATTATTTCCCTAAGTGGGAATCGAACCCACACCTAATCCCGCTTATATGCGGGAATAAATTTCACATAATGCTTTTTATTTATTTATTTTTGTATATATAAAGATATTTTAAGTAATTGAATAATGTTTTCTTAAACACATACGATTACAAAAAGTCTTTACTTGTGCAGTGCATTTTAGGGCCCACAAAAAAAATACAGAATCATTAAAATAGTACACTTATCCATACTTATATTATAAATGCGAATATCTGTGTGTTTGTCTGTCACGCTTTCACGGCTAATCTACTGGTCCGATTTGGATGAAATTTAGAATGATAGTAGTAAAAATGACTGGGTCTAACATAGGCTACTTATTTTTTCAAAAATCAACCTCTAAAGGGTTGAAATAGAGGATGAAAGTTTATATGAAAAATCTACACCGCTTGACCGATTGTAATGAATTTTGGCATATAGAAAGTTAATATAAAATAATCCCAGGTTAAACCTAGGTTACTTTATTTTTCAAAAATCCACCACCAAGGTTTGCAATGTACCGAAACAGCCACGCAGAAAACGCGGCGAAGCCGCGAGCGGGCCGCTATTTTTTTAATACAATAACTAAGTGGCTAGGCTGTTAGAACAATGTAAGTTGTGATAGAGCGGCATTAGAGGCATGATAACAGTTGTTTATGATTTAAGTGAGTCGTTTAATTTTTGATTTTACTATTTACAAGAGGGTTCAAAATGCAATTATATTTTATTGCTTTCGACGAAAACAACAATGTAGAAAACTACAATGTTCGGTTAATTTTATAATGAAGTTAGAAGAATAAAGAAGCAATAACGGCCCAGTTTGGTATATCTAAGATTTATCTAATGCTTGTGGCTTTGTATACAATTCAGAAGTTATATTTATATTTAAAACGTTTGTCAAAAACAAAGCATTTAGTAAGAAACGTTCAAACTTCGCCACAATGGCGTCTGTCCTAGCTTCTCCACAGGACGATAAAACCGCCTAATCACGTTTACAATTCAATATAACATTACCGAATTAAATAACAATACAGTGACACATCAGATATTCGATGAACCGTAACATCGATATAATATCGATAATTCAACTATTGATATTAATTTTGTTACGTGAAATTTCGGGAACAATTCTCTTTAGAGCACTTATTCTTACCCAAAAAGTTTTCATATAAAATTTTGTAACCTAACTCCATGTGTTTTAAACCCCATAATGCGATGGCAATAAAATATGTCCAGTCATCACTTTTAATAGACTTATGGGGTCTTTGTGACACCATAGTGACATCTTTTTTGGTGTAAATCGCTCACGTTTTATTTACAATTCATTAGATGCCGTTATGTTAGTAAATGTCATGGTCTTTATGGAATTGAGTGAAAATATTAACCGCTCACTCATTTTGCGTTTGAAAGCCATAAAATTTGCTTGCTTGTGTATGTATTTATGTTACATTAACTCGATAGCTTTAATTTTCTTTCTAAATGAAGCTAAGTATTGAAACAAACTTAGAAATTATAAAATCTTCTTAAAATGATCAAATGTTAGTTATAATGGTGTAATTGTAATGTTTATGAGACGATTTTTTTTTGGATTTAAATTGAATTGATTTGATTTGAATAATATTAGAGCTTTATAATTCAAACAAAAAAAACTTATCATATTTAGAATATCGTAGGTATGACAACAACGTATATACTTTCGTATTTTCGGTTTACATTTATATAATATTTTACCAAAACTGTATTGTTGATATATGAATATTTTATTTAAATTTTTATACATTTTCTCAATAAATTGTACGTTTTAAATTTCTGATCTTATTTCAGTGAGTTACGTAGATATTTCTTAAATAATACTACAATTTACAAATTTATTATACTTTGTCAATGAAAGTGAAAGGCATTTTTGCTATTTATTCCCTTCTATAAAAGTGTGAAGACGTCAGTCCATAGCATACAAAGTACCATTGAAAATCTTAAAATGCATGGTAACATGTCATTCACATTAGTCAACGCTCGTCACTTTGAGTTATCGTTAATCTAAAGATATTATCATTACTTGCAAAAAATATTCCCTATTTATTACCTTTAGATACAATCGTCTATAGTGTAAAACGTATATATACGTTTTACATATAGAATATACTTATATATTCTTTTTTTATTCCTGTTTTTTATTTTTACAAGAATAAACTCTAGACAGCTTATTGAAACTATCAATTAAGAAGGCTATATATATATATATATATATATATAAACGTAGTAATTATTTATCCATGTTCCACGTTTAGTTTCGCAATTCAAAACGTAATATCGACTCTCTGATTCGGACTGAAGAACGGAGTCTTCTAATCTTGACATTAAGTTCTTTCAGTTTACATTTGGTAGGCGGCGTAAATCGTGAATCTGTTAAAAATACTATAATAAATAATAACAAAGTCCACCCGTGGCGTGTCATACATACAAACATATATTGTACTAAAATAGCATCTAAAATATCACTTTATATATAATTTGTACAATTAATTCATATTATGGCCAAAAAAAACGTTTAACATACCATATTGTGCAACAGGTGCATTCAGATAAGATTGTATCTCGTAATTAAATTTCGACGCCAAATTTACACACGCTAGGCGAGTAAACGGTTAAATTAGAGCAACTGTGTTTCAGATCATTATGAATGAATTTTCAGGTTATGAATTTTCTGATTTGAAAAACATTATTTATATATACCTACATAAGTTTTAAGTTTAGTTTTTTGAGTATTTGGCATGTTTAAAATTTATATATAGAAGAAGAGCAGATAGACAAAAGATAACATTTCGAATTTGAAATCAAAATTCGTCCCCTTATTTACTATTATTAAAGTACAGATTAATATTTCAAATAAGTTTATCATTTGAAATTTTTAAACATTTTAAAGGTGAATAAATAAAAGGTTTCATTATTAACCACTTAATTAATTAACCAGTCAGCCAGTCGTGGTGCAGTGACACAAGCGTGAACTGTAAACGACTGGTTGTGGGTTCGATTCCCACTCGAAGTGTGGAAATATTTCATATTTTCATATTCTTCGCTCTGGTATCGAGGCAAAGCCGCCACTTTACACGCAATACCTCCGAATTCGGCGATGCGTGGGGAACTGAATGTCTTCACACTAGGTTCCCTCTACCTACCCTGTTGTATGCGGGTCACAGCGTGAAGCGACAAAAAAATTAACAAAATATGTGGTAGTGAATTCCTATATCTTCTTCCAGTCCAATTTATGTCATACTACTTTAAAAAAAACATTATAAAAAAAGAATCATACTTAACACTGGTAAAGGAAAATTTTTGATATAAAATTCGTTCTTTTTAACTTAAAAACAATACTAAAAGCTATTTCTTAAAAGAAACACTTACAAATATATTTACTTATCACTTAAACTAAAACCATTATATTATCTTTAAAAACAATACGACGTCAACGGACGTTCCGCTGCGCGGGCGCAGGTGTTACATCTAATTAAACGACATGGGAAAACTGGCAATTTACTTTATACTACGAATGGGCACTACCGAAATATATTGTTGTAATATGTATAGATGATAGTATTACTTTGACATGTACGATTATGGGTTATGGGATATGTGTTATTTAATAAGAAAATTGTATTTTAGGGGTTATTTTAAAAATGTGTGTTATATTTTTTCTCTTTCTGCAGCTTCACGCTGTATCCCGCACACAGTAGGGTAGACAGAGAGAACCTAGTATTAAGGCACTACATTCCGTCGAATTCTGGAAGCTTTGTGTGATAAGTGGCGGAACTTAACGCAACGCTCTGGCTTGATACCAGAAATGGAAATGTTTCCACTCCTCGAGTAGTAATCGAACCCACAACACACTTTGTGCCCCCGCGCTACGAGTGGCCATGTATATTATTTAATAAAACAATAAAAGATGTATATATAGCTAATATCGCGGAGTAAATAATATCGAGGTCGTGATGGGGCGGTGGGACAGCATTTGAGGTAATCGTAAGCAAATTAGATGTAGCTTGATCCCCACTCGTTAGAATGATTACCTCTAAGTTATTTACCTGCTGTGGTAAGTATTGCTTTGAGATCTGCCACTTAATACGCAATGTCTTCAACATGAACAGAGAATGAAGAACGAACTAGGAAAAAGCATTTGTGTACTGATGAAAATTGTGAACACATGATTCTTGAGAATTTCCTACAAAATGGCCTCTTATAGCCATAATCAAGTATGTGGATATTTTTTTAGCTTTACGATTTTTCCCGCCTCTACTTTCCACCTGAAATTGAGACTTTGTTTTGTGAGTGGTAGAACTAAACGCCGCGTTTTGTCTTAGGTACCAAAACATGAAAATAATTTAACCCGCAACCATTGTGTTTCAGTCTGACTATGATCAACTGCGCCACAACAGCTATAATTATTTATAAAAACACCATAATATTTACCCCCCTACATATAGCCACACTATAACAAAATATTTGAACTATGCTTATCTGATACTAAATTCTTTTAAATGAGGCGTCACAATAAAACAATAAAGCTAAATTTGTTCCGAACAATCTTAGCATGTTAAAAGAAGGCAGAACGACTCCACCTGTCGGACACCCTGTAATTAGAATTTCGGAAACATTTCGCTTGACGCCGACTGTTAGCATGCGAGACTGCGTTTGTAAAAGTTAGTTATTTTCTAAATATCTATAACTTTTATAAGTTATTATTTTTTAGCTTCACGGTGTATAATGCTTAGCAAGGTAGTCAAAGAAAATCTAGCTTTTTGCTGTCCTCCCGAAATTGCGTGTTGAGTGGTGGAACTCAATGTTACGCTTTGTTTTAGTTACCAGACCAGAGAAATTAAAATAATCATTGTTCGAATTAAATATCGAACCGAAAACCAATCGTGTTTACAGGCAGACGTTATGCTACTGCGCCACGATAACCTAGCCAATTTAATGATATTACGCGATTAATAGTAAAATTCTTATAGCATTTTTCATTTTGTAAAAGTACTTACAGTAAAAATATAAAGCAATAACGCTTGTGCCGTTATCTATCACTGAATGATTACATCAACAGTTTGAGCACCTCTTACTGATCGTAGCAGGTGTGCGACATCTAAAATATCTAGACATGGATATATTAAACAAACAAATTGGTATTATATCAATGTATATGGAACGAACATCACAAATAGGTACATATATAGAACGATTCCGTTACTCAACGCTTAATATAATGTGGACAAAACATACAAAAATAATAACTGACTAATTTCTTTTCGATACATAGAAAATCTTTGAATATTAAGAGTTGCATTATATAAAATGTTAATAAATATATAAAAAATTGAAAAGAAATTACAATCTTCACGCTCATTTTAATAAATTTGAAGTATCGAGTAAAATACTATGATACTCTAGCACTGCAATAGTAAGTTTGAATGTTGAACTTAACCATTTTTAACATCCGATTTTGCCGGATATAAATTATAATATGCACAGTACAGATATTTTTATTTAGATCTCATTATAAAGATATGCGATATTGTTTTATGTCAATCAGGAAGTGACATCAATATATGACGTGAACCGAAGTATACAGCCAAAATATTTTTTTTTATAATGTAATGGCACAAGCGTGTGACTGTAAACGACTGGTTGTGAGTTCGATTCCCACTCGAGGAGTGGAAATTAAATTTCCATTTTCTTCGCTCTGGTGTCGAGGTAAAGCGCGGCGTTAAGTTCCGCCACTTAACTCGCAAGCCTCCGAATTCGGTGGGAAGTGGGGAAAAGAGTGTCTTAACACTAGGTTCCCTCTGCCTACGTAGTAGTTGCAGTTGCATCAGTAGTTGCTTTTTTTTTTTTAGCGTGAAGCTAAAAAAAAAAACAACTACTGATAGGTATTCAGTTTTGAAGTTGCTTATTATATACGTTAATATGTATTTTCTACGAATAAAAAAATATATTAAGTCACAATAAAAAAAGTTAAAAAACTATGCTATAAATATTTATATAATCTGTGACTGTTCAAAGGTGTATGAAATCGCTTTAGAAATATAAAAAATCTAAAACCTGTAGACCTTTAAAATAACAAGGAGTTTATAAAAAATATCAAATGAAGTATATATAAATTTATTACAGTTTTTTAATAATATATTTTGACTTGAATTGACTTCAAACGACTTGAATCTCCTCAATCGCGTCACACTTTGATCAAATGAATGGACAATTTGTTCCATCATATATTTTTACCGTTTCCACCGTTTTCTATGACTATTATATTTATTTTATCTTAAAAAATGTCGTTATTTTCTCGTTGTTACTATAACCGTAAAGTATTTCTTTGTACTTAAAGATAACATGAACATAATTTTACAATTGAAGACTTAGTTCTTGTAATTCCTGTAATTTTCAAGTTCTTTCTTAATATATTAATATTCAAAAGGAATCTATCTAAGATTCAAAAGGAGTTTCGTACAGTAAACCAAAAGGGTTTACTGTACGAAACTCTTTCCTTAGTATTTGTTTAAATTTAAAGAATATATTATTTCATTTTACTTTTTATTTTTTATTTTTCAGAATAATTTGTATTCAGTTGGCTGAATAGCGTGCGATTTGAGCTAACACTTGACAACAGGCGAAATAATTTTCCCGCCAAAATAATATTATATGTCTGTGGTGCTAATTATAAATATGTTTTATACAGTTAATTAAATATAAATAGTTTTTTTTTAAATGTTAAATTCCAGATTCAAGATTTGACGTGTTTTATAGGAAAATCAAGTAAGATTTTCCTATAAAACACGTCAAATCTTTATAAAACTTCATTTAAATTATGTAAGCTAAGTTGCACTTAGAAACTAAAGTACTTAACATAAATGCTAGTAGACTGGACTGTCTACTATTTAAAAGATCTGATTTATTACTTAACGGTAATAACATGGATTGTAATTTCATAAACTTATTTGTATGTTAAAAGAATTATCTTGTATATAAATGCTTTTTCCATACTTATACTATATATTCCTATAGTATTTTTTTTTTTGATATCAGATACTAATCTGTGTATTTACTATAAACTATGTATTGACCAAGCTCAATTTAAATTCCTATCGCTATTTTATAATAGAGTTACAAAATACCAGCACGGTCATACAAATGTTTGAATATATTTTTATGACCGTGATTTAGATTTTTAATATAAACTTTCATCCCCTATTTAAACCCCTATTTAAAGTTGATTTTTGTAAATTATTTTTTGTAAAAAAATAGGTAGCCTATATTAGATCCAGTCACTTTAACAACTTTGATTCTAAGTTTCGTCCAAATCGGACTGGTAGATAAGCCGTGAAAGCGTGACAGACAAACACACAGACTTTCGCATTTTTTTTATAATATTTTTATTCATTTTAAACTGTGGTACATAATTTATAATATAACTATGGAGTATGGATTTCCACTCCTCGAGTAGGAATCGAACCCACAGCCAGTCGTTGACAGACACGTTCGTGCCACTGCACCACGACTGGCCAAAGTTGAAATAATTAAATATAATATAACTGTGGCCACGACTAACTGTGGTAACGACTGTGGCCAGTCGTGGCCCAGTGGCATAAGAGTGTGACTATAAACGGCTGGTTGTGGGTTCGATTCCCACTCGAGGAGTGGAAATTATATTTCCATTTTCTTCGCTCTGGTGCCGAGGTAAAGCGCGGCGTTATTAATATAAAATAATCGCTCTCAGTAGAAACAGAAACTGTAACCATCGCGTCAAATGTTCCACTGCACTATACTACTGTACATTATTGCTGTTTTTCTTTCTATAATCTTGACTCCATATTTCTTCTCAATATCATGTGAACCGGAAAATGCCACCATAAACATATTAAAAACTAGAGGAAATTGTTTAATTGCTTAGAACCTAGTAACCGAGATATGACCGCTATGTCTAATGTGTATGTAACGGGCGAGCGGTGACTAGAGGCTTCTTTGAGTGCTTATTGAAACTAGGTCTTATACTTTAAATCTTAAAGTAATTGTTGAAAATGTTGACTTACATTTATTATTTTAGTAGTTATTCTTGTTTAAAATAGTAATAATTAAAGTGGTTTTATTATTAGTTTTTAAAATTTGCCTTTTGCAGTTTTTTCTGTTTATTTGAATATGTAATATATTATATTGTAGAATGTAATAAAATAATAAATTTAGAAAGACAATATATATTTTTTAAATAAATATTTAATTACACAAAAAAAATGTCAGAAATTGTTAAAAATATATCTAAATAAATTTAATTATTCATTTTTCCATTTCATTCATAAAAATAAACAAAAACAATAAATACGGACATTCAAGAATACTTTATCAAAGTAACGCTTATCACAGACCGCAAAGATAACGTCAAAAACAATAAAAATATGTAATTAAAAAAAAAAAGTTACCCCCAACTTGGGGTCCCACCTTCACAATACATTTTTTATCCTCTTCACACATACCAAAAGACATTAAGTGCGAAAGAGACAAAAAACACGACAAATGTCACAGTGTCCCAGGTAAGTCAAAATTGAAGTTATTCGAACGTCAGCTTTGCGCGGGAAAGCACGTATTTCGATGCGCGATACAAACTTTGAAAGTTTACGCAATTTTTTAAAAGACTTGATCATTCTATTTCTTTATAACTAATTAATAATATAACTTAAGTGTAATATTATATTGGATTATTGTGAAAATGTGGATTTTAGTGCATGGATATTGTCAGTGACAGGAACAAACCATCCTTTTGTGCAAGGGATTACCATTCTTAAGGCGGCAACTGTATCGGTAAGGATAAAAAAGCCCCCTCTGATATAACATTTACAAATGTCATATGTGAATGCAACCTTTTCAAAAGCATATTTTAATAATATTCTTAATAAAAGTTCGTTTGAGTACAAAGTTCGATTCTAGTTTGGACTAAACATGTGCTACGTCTCATCATTTTTTTAATATCTTAAGAATGATTCGTTTAAATGAATATAACCAATAATTAAAAGAAGTCAATTATATTAATATTGAGGTTGTAAGCCTGAAACTACCTGAACGATATACGTAATGTTAAAAAACAAATAACTATTTTTACAATGATAGGTACAAAATCGATAGCATAGAACACTTTATATTAGATATATATGTAAAAAAATGTATTCTTTTCTACATATCTTAACTTTTCCTAACTTAACAACGTATAAACACCTATAGTATATAAATTAAAAGTAATATAAGTTTATATATGATATTTAAATAGTATTCTAACTATAATCTAGAGAGTTCTCTGTCTAAGGTCTTTCATAGTGTACGTTTTTTTTGTTTTTCTCAACACTTCGTATAAATCTTATTCGAAATTAACGGAAACGATGTTGCTCTGTTGGTCCTATTTATGAACTACATAAATTAATAGCTTTAATATCACCATTTCCGAAGGAATATAATAGAACTGAATGTCTTTATTCTCTTTATTCTATGTTCTCTCTGTCTACCCTGATTTGCAGGAAAAGAGTGAAAGTAGATAAAATTGTATGGAGGTTTTTGCAATTCAAACTTGCGACCATCTCGTTTAATCAAGCGCATTTCAACTTTGCCACGATGGCGTCGAGTAACATATTTCGATAAAACTTCAGCCATATCTTCCCATTAACAAGGAACGCGCAATCCTTCCCAATATTCTACCATCCCATTATACTAACTCTGGGAATAAATATTTGAAAAGGACCCGAGGGTCAGGTAGATTCGATTTTCATATTCCACAAACCTTTCTCGTTTTTAGATAAGTATGAAAAAAATGTCATTAAGATAAGAAATATGGCGCGGTGATGATTATGAGCTTTTTAACCGCTAATAAAAACAGGTTCATACTTTTACCCGCAAAGTGGAACCTAGTGTCTTGACACTCCGTTCTCCAATTTCCATCTTTATATAGATATTAGAGCGGAGAAATGAAAATTATACATAATTATGCACCCAAATGGGAATCGAACCCACAGCCATCGCCTTACAGTAAGACGCTGTCCTTACATATAAAATATAATAATTAAAAGAATCTGAATATTTTTATACGATTCATACTCTAACATCCGGTCATAAACTATGTAGATATATGCTATGATAATAATACAATAGATAAACTTACATATATATATCATGGAATACGAAACTCGGAATATATTAAATCGATAAATATTACACACTGACATGTGCTTGACGTATATTCAGTAGAGTGTAGTAGACATTGTAGTTGCTAAGACAACGGATATTTTACGCGTTAATCTAACCTAACAACTGTATCTTAGTATCAAGTAATTTACCACTAGACCAAACGGGTCAACCAAAAAATAAGATATTTTTTTAACCAACAAACATATTTTTAGAGGCCATCGTTGTGAATTCCTTTTACACTCAGGGAATGGTTGTATATAATGTGATTGCTTATCAGAGTAAAATACCGCGCGGCGTTTAGTTACGCGTTTAGTGCCACTTAACACACAATATCTCAATTTTGAGCGGAAAATGGAGAAATACTTAAAAAGGATGTATAGTCTAGTCTACGTATATATTTCAAATATTATTATCAAATTAAATAAAATTAAAACTTCCATTTAAACTACATTGCAAAAAAATCGCCAGTTCAAAAAGTCAATTGAACTTAACAAAAAACTTTGTAAGGGCCCTTACACACTCTCATAACGAGAATACAATAAAACAAAGGATCATAACAACCACTTCTTACCCACTTTAATATATCGTTCGCCTCCGAGTCAGTAATGCCTTTAATTAGTGATGGACATATACGACGGAGGTGAGAGAGAAGGAGAGAGAAAAGTAAATAATTTGTAATAGCACCCTCGTGGAGCGAGCGGAGCGTTTGCGAACCTCTTTTATAATTTGAATTCACTTAAATTTAGATGAATTTGTATGTAGAACTAAGTATTTCACGCAACTTCGTTTGTTGGGTCTATATTTTTGCGACCTTTTCTATTTTTCGTAATGCTAACAAAAAAAATGTTAAATCATGTACTTGCCGGCTTCCCGTTACTTTCGGATACTTATCTAGGAATTTTTATACCAAATTATTATTTTTTAATTTATCCAGTAGTTTAGGCTGTGTATTGTCCATCAGTCATGACAGTGTTTCATATACCTCTACATATGTTGTTATACATTTACTGAAAAAAATGAAAATGAAAAATTTAAAATTGTTTAATGAAAATTCTTTTGTTATTTCACAACTATTTTGAAATCAATTGCGCAGTTTGTTTAATTACAATGGTAAACTAAAATATTTTACATATATACATAATACATATGTATATTAGTATAGTCGGTCAATCCTAACTACGATGTAAAAACTCAACACTTATTAATTTACATATATATTCACTTAATTTCGTGAGAATAACTTAATTAATAGAAATTATGAATTAATCATTATTTTGGGGTTCTAATAGCATAATAACAAAAAGAAATACAGAAAAATATGTATAAAAATATTTCACCATTACAATATTTCATAATAAATAATTTGAATCCACATATAATCTAACTTTTTGTAACTTTTTTTTGGACTCTGTAATGTAAAGACACTATGTTCTCCACTTTCCTAAAATTGAGATATTGCGTGGTAAGTTTCGGAACTCAACGCCGCACTTTACCTTACAGCAGCGTGGAACTGAACATAATTTAAATACATTTGACTCGAGTGGGAATCGAACCTTCATAAAAACATGTCCAAATCATTTCATATATTACAAACACTTGTAAAACAATTTATTATTAGAAAGGGTTAGGCATACAATAGTAGGTATGTACCTACCAAATGAGTAGCACACCGTCAACACTTACTTCCTTATAAGCAGCCTATAAAACTGTCTAACCACTGTCATTGTCATTTTAATATATTTGTTTATACAAATAAAGAACGTCTAATTAATATATGCAAAGGGTTAAGTCTTTACAACCAAAAACAAATATAAGATGCAGCTTGTTCTTATGAATTATGCATTCAGTTGTATTGTGACAAAGAGAAGAAATGTTAGAAAAAAGTTTAAATAAATGTTTATAAAAACTCATTTTATTATATCTACTTCATATTATGTATTTTTTAAATAATGTACTTGAAAACCATATAAAAATATATATTTTTAATTTAATAAAAACAATTTGAAATGGTTGAAATGTAATACATACGGCACCAATAGGCGCAGATTCAAATTCGTATTTTTTTTCCGTAACATATTAAGCGTTAAACAAACACCTGCTTTGCCCACCATTTTGCATAGTACTACATAGCACGGAGACATGTATGGGTGTACTAAGACATACTGATATTTCGATAGAATTGGAAATAAAGTTATCACATCTTACAAATTTTACAAAACATAATAAAAATAAGATGGCAAGAGTTATAAAATCCTTGCAAAAGAAGACAGGCAACAATTAAACTAAAAAATATTAAGTGTACGAATAACTTAGTTAACTTAAGCAGTTAAAACAACGAAACATATAAAAAAAACCTCTTTTAACGCGAATTTTATACGTAAACACAAAAATGACTCACTAATTAAATTAATTACGCCGATTCTTAAACTGATCTTTTCTCACGACCCCCACTTGCGGATACAGACGATATACGAGTAATTAACAGGTAAAATTAAAGGACGTAGGGTCACCCAGGAACTGAATTATCTGATACACATCAGTGTTACGATTTCGTGCCCCTCTAAATGATCCGAGCGCTATAAAAACTTATAAAAAAACATGGGTTTGTTTTTTAAAATTAAAAAAATATTACAGTTTTGGTGAGAAAGGTCGCATGGATGAAATGTAAAAAAAGGATGTATTGTTAGAATCTCTTAATGTAAAATAATTTTTTTCGTTAATTTTTTTAAAGAAGTTTCGTCAGTTTCAAAGTAAAAATGATTAAGCATTCTTTTTGATTTATTGTTTTGATATATTAAAAATCATATTTTTCCCTAGACCGTTTTTATTTTAAAGTCATTAAATTAAAACCATTTGAAAATGACCAAAGTAAATATTATAATATTCCATTACTTATCGATTTTGCACTTATTTACGGTACGGGTAAATCAAAACCTAACGCATTACAACATACATATGGGCAAAACTATGTATTTTTTAAAAGTATTATAATTGCCTCAAACCGTATTTGAACCTGGAACCATCGCCTTAACCTAACAGACTCAAGTTAACGGTAATCAAACATATCGCATTAAATCATTTAAACTAAATAACATTAAATTTATTACCCATTGCATCATATTTTAATTTTATTGCCAGTTATCAATGCTTATCGCTGAACTAACAAGATCCCTCAATTAATATTTGTATACAATTCCGTCTCTATTATTTGGACTGTAACGACTGTAACCACGGACTGTCTGTTTGTCTGTCCGTACAAATAGTCCGTATTACGTCCAATATAAGAACTTTTTCTTTGTAAATATTTTCCCAGGTGTAGTGGACATAAATCACCCTGCTTGGCCTTCTGACCTCTGGGTTTTAAGGATTAGGGGAATGTTTCCCAGGACCTTGCAGGATAAGGTTGAACTAATTTAATTTTTGGGGCAATATTTTTTTTTATTTGCGTTTAAGTTTTGAACTTTTAAGTTTAATCCTATTTAATGTAGGTTATGTATAGCTGAAATCTTTGTAAGATTAAAGATTTAACTGTAATTATTTTAAAATGACGTTTGCATTTTCGCTTTACTCAGTCGTGGGAACAATTGTGGTTCGCAAAACTTGATATAACCGAAAACCGCATCAAATATCCCTTTAAAATTACTAGATCACTTCTAGAACTCGTTTTCGAGCTATTTTAAATTTGACAATAGTTTTTGCGAACAAATAGCAAAGGAACGAACTTATGCAGCCAAACGCTCACAATAGAGTATCGTCTATCGAGGGGTAGAAATTGAAAAAATAACTCTCAAGAATAAGAATTAATGTTATTTCATGACAATAAAAACTATAACTTATTACCGTTACAGTAAATAATTCGTGTGTAAAACTTTAATAAAAATTTTACGGCTCTATTATGAAGTACTAACATTTTCATTATTATCTAAAGATGATCTCCTGTGTATGTGATAAAATTTGATTGCTCACTTTCTACGACCCATTGGATGTTTATGCGTCATTCGTCTTTACGAGTTTATTTTGTAGGTAGCTAGATCGTAATACCTGTATAAGACATAAAATACGGATGTAGAACTTAATATAAAAGTTTTTTCTTTAGATACCTTTGCCAACGATATAATAATAATTATTCGAAAAGCCTTCATTTTTATATAAATATTTTGAAAGTTAACTTAAAATTATAATCAAATGCAGTTTAGAACATCCGAAATTCAAGACAATAGTCAATTCCGTTCACTTGCATCAATTTTTTCTTTAAAGATTTTGTATCATAAAAATTTCCCAAAAACTTATTATATACTAATATAAAGTATCCTACATACGACATACGCTATTTTAATATAATATCTATGTATATATTTCCTACCAACAAAAGGAATATGTCGTGAACGCTAATAATAAGGAATCCAATATTCCCGCCCCTCGATATCGCGTCGTAAATTTCCCATACCAAGAAGTCATT
The DNA here is from genome assembly GCA_019049465.1 of Dryas iulia moderata. Classification (NCBI taxonomy): domain Eukaryota; kingdom Metazoa; phylum Arthropoda; class Insecta; order Lepidoptera; family Nymphalidae; genus Dryas; species Dryas iulia. The sequence goes on from CM032417.1 coordinate 14,270,037, forward strand.
GTTGTCAAAAATAAATCATACCAGTACAAGGAGTAAGGTAAAAGGCGTTTGAAAAAACTAGATCGAAACCAATCTAATGTTCATAAAATTAACAAAGTTAAAAATCTTCAGGTAGGCAGCTGTGTAGTGACCTTCGAACCTAAAGGGCGCATCAGTATTATCCCATTTTGCACTTCCTCAAACAATAAAAGCATCTCGGAGGTTAACAAAGACGGGATCCAGATTGCATAACAATTATAAGTATTGTTACTCCAATTTCTTCTAAAGTAGAGCGATTGTTGACTACAATACTCTGAATTTGCTCGAGGGTTTGGTCGCACATCTGCCTTTTATATAATTTCGCGAAATAAATCTTAAGAAAAATATGTTGCAAAAATTATGTTGGTTTTATTTTGTGTATCGTCTCGTAATGACCCGATTTTGTGCAGAAAGTAAAGAAAGCAGCAAGCTTGCTAATAGCAGTTTCCACTTTCCAGTATAGGGGGGGTAGTCAGTGAAGACCTAGTCTCAAGATACTCCTCCACTTTCCACCCTAAAACAAAAAAATTCATGTTGTCCGGAACTGTGTCTTTTACTGAGTTTATTATTTATTTTAATTCTACTTTTTTAAAATCAAACCGTATTATAATAGCCGTTAATTTCAAATATCGTTTTCATTATATATAGTTAGATTTATCTTTGTGAAACGAATGTCCCACATGTATATTCTATTATTTTTAAAGCCTTTGTAAGCTTCATTTAAATAATATTATAACTTTCGTTGTAAACGTCATGTAGAGATTGACTCTTATAAATTCGATAAATGACATGATAAAATTAAAATATTTTTTAAAAAACCTTATCAATAATCCGCTAAACGTTATACTAGTAAATTCGTTGGCAACTAAAGTGATTTTAGGAAAGTGTATAACAAACATTTTTTATGTAATATACATATACTTTACCAAATAAGGGTCTGATACGTTACTATGAAAATATTGTCATTCTGCATTTTTACTTAATTGTAAAAATAAGTCCAAGGTTTTACTTTCACATATTATTTTAATGTTTTTATTAGATTTATGTACCTATAGTTAAGTACTTCTTGTTTCTACTAACTATTAAGTAACACATTTGAAGAAAGTTAGTCCTTTCATGGCAAATTGCGACAGCTGTCTTTAAGCTACTATTAGCCCAGTTTAACAAGTTTAGTTCAAGTATTACGTATGTTTTAGTAATAAATCATTATGGAGATCACTTATTAAATATTGGTTTTATTAGTAATATCATTTTTTATGTATTTTCCGCCTTTTGCAATAGGTAAGGAAGAGTTTGGTGATATGCTTGCTACTCAATTCTTCGATTATTTTGATAAACAGTTTTACGTTTTTACTCATTTAGCAGATACAGATAACATAGTTTCAAGACTGTCTGCTTTTAAATATCCATTCAAATCGTGAGACATGGCGTGTTGAGTGCTGGAAGTAAAGCGTTTATTTTGTCTTTCAGAGAAATGAAAATATATTTGTATACAGTAATCATTCCCCCGAATGGAAATCGAACTCACAACCATTGCAGATCATACACCACGCGTATCATTGCCACAATGGCCCTTACTAATATAAATAAAAAAAAATACCGGCAAGTACTAAATTTGAATAAAATGTTCTTATTCATATATCTTTATATAAATAAAATATGTGAAAAATATAAAATTAGAAACGGAAAGATTTGCTAACGTCTAACTAACCATAGTAATTAAATCAGTTCATAACAATATGATTCATTACATGTTTAAAATAATTTTAATGTAACGCCAAAGAACTTAATACACTTAGAAAATATTCAATACTTAATCCACATATCCTTAAATGGCTAGTTCTTTAAAGAGATTAAATTTAAAAAATATTCTTAGAAACAATTTTAAAACGACATTTATGATATCACCGTATCCATATTTGTCCATCACTTGCGCTAGAGGCCATATGGTCGTCGATCAAATCATAGATAAGTATATTTGAACATATTGTTATGACGTTAACTAGCCGCACGCGTATGAACTAACTTTGTAAAAAGTTATATTTTATGTACATATTGAGGCCATTATAGTGTAGTGGTAGTGTTTAATTTTTGGGCGCGATTAGTGGAATCGATTCCCATTCGGGGAACGATTATATTTAAATTATTTTTATTTCTTCGCCATAATAAGTACATGGTGTTGAGTTAGACCATTCAACATGCAATGTTTTTATTAATTAACATAAATATTCAACTAGATATCGTGGTACAGTGAAAATTATCTAATTGTTCCCTCGGTAGCTATAGATTCCCACTTGTAAGTGAATGTATAAGTCAAAAAATTGTCGTTCTAATCTAGCTGACAACACTTCGAAAGAATATAGACTAAATTCAACGCGTTTCAAACGAAAACGCATGAAAAAAAAACAGAAATTAGTAAAGTATATGTTAAAGCTTTCAATTCTACATGTAAAAGTATTAGGAAAATTTTAGAACGCAATAAAAATAGCTGTTTCTTAATGTAATGATAGCAAAATCTTTTACTACATACATTTTAAGCTTAAAATAATTATAAATTAATATATTTTTAATAATTTTTAATTTTAAAATAAGCCGACAATATTAACATAAATCCTATAAGTTTTTTTAATAAATTAAGAGTATTCTTTTAAATTAAAAAAAAATGTTTCAACGCAGTTCTCTCTTATCTTATAAGTATAAAGTTTAAAACAATTTAAATAATACATTGAAAATTTTGAAAAATACTTGTACAAACAAAACATATAAAAGTTACAACAGGGAAACACTTTGATGCAGCAATCGGCAATTAATGCCACTTATCGTGGGGGGCGGCAGCTGTGTAACTTCAATTAAGTCGATTTTGTTAGGATATTTGTTTAGTACGTATTTGCGTATTCCATGTTTTATTGGTATGGGTATGGGTTACAAAAATTTGCTAGTGAAGTACTTGTGTAGATCACGTACGAGTATGTTGAAAAACAAAGGGAATCGAGTATTAATTTGATCTATTTACTAATTTCTGCACATTTTTGTGATATTACGTGTTTTTTTTAAACATTTTTAAAGTGTTATTCCACACTTAGGAAAATTGAAAAATATATTTAAAGAAAACGTATAAAAATTTGAACGCAGCGAAGATTTGATATATTACGTGTTGATCTTTATAGTCTTTTTAACAGGCCAAAAATGAAAGAACATAAATGATAGTCATTATTTCATTATAACACCTTTACATCATAGATATCTTAGTAGATATATCGAAATCGAAGAACGAAATATTCCATAATTTCTCTGAGAACTCGAAAATCATTCAGTGAGTTCTGAAAAGAATGAGTGTTCTGAAAATGGGAAATAAAATGTAATTTTCAAAAGAAATAATCTATAATATGTTAATAATAAATAAAAAAGTACCCAATTTTACTTAGCCCTCCAGTTATAAATAAATAATGTATAGGATTCCTTCAAACGCATAGCCAACTGTTTCACTATACCGCCAAAATATATACCGTAGTATTATTAATCCCATTGTAAACTTTATGTCAATCGATGAAAGACAAAATGTGAAATTAATGATGCATTACAACCACATTACACAATAACGTGCCACATAAAAATCATATTTATTCATGCGTGAATTCATGTAAATTATGCTATGTGCATATATTATTTAAATGAAGGAAAAATGTCACAGTACTTAGAAAAGGGGGTGAAAATAGACACGCTGGTCAGATGAATTATTCATGAGTGGGCGCCACCTGCTGTACTGGTAACATTAGCTAAGCTATTTGTTTACAGTTGTTAATTGTAAGTCGATTAGGAAGTTACTTGTCAAGCCAAACATAATGCATGTCTATGTAGAGATAGATATATTGAAATATTTTTGTTTTTATACTTTATCATAATGCAAATATTAAAGAATTTGCAAATGCTTGAAATTATTTTTTTATAAATTATACATTTCTTTCGTAATTCTATCCCGTTCGGGATAAAGTGTGAAACTAATAATAAAAAAATAGTAACAAAAAATATGAATCTTTTAAATTTTCTTGTGGTATAATGGCGATAAAAGAGTAGAATACTAAGCAAATGCTTTAACTTATCATACATACGTTGAAGCAAGTTAAAATTTAAATAGATCTAAAAAAATGTAACATCGTGACCTTAGCAGCATTTAATTATAAAAACTCTTTAGAAAGAAGCTGAGAAACCAATTTAGCTGTGAAAGCAAATGCGAAATCTCGTTTGAGCTCGTTAAGTTAGAGATGTTTTTAAACATTTTCAACATGTAATTGACACAACAAAGACAATCTGTGAGAATATTTAGGTTCCCTGCGTTTTTCTTTACAATTTAAAGTCCGAATACTTGAATCCCAAAAGATATTTATATTCCAACTTCCTAATTGCTTTTTAAGTGGTTGTGCCCAGTCTGAAATAATTGTCGCATAGAAACTACTTAGTCTTTTCAATATGAACATTTGTCATCCAACGTGATGATCCCTCATGTCTAGAGAACTTAAGATAGCATCTACTTTCATTATCGTACCAGAATACATAATAAAATACAAAAAAGCTTTAAGTATCCATTTTGGCACAAGCCGGTTGTTCTTTTCAGAGACATCTCCTCACTTTTGTCTCAGATACCTTATTTCGAAAGCTATTAAGACGAAATTTACTTAATGTTTGTTACATTAAAGTAGATATTTTAAAGTGACTTAGGACATTCATGTACGAAATCCGCCAAAACGTGTTCTGTTTCATACAAACGAATGTCGTTGAGGTAGCACGTACCATACAGTGTGGAAGCTGTGGATAAATCTAAACCTTATTCCGTTATAAAATCAGGAACTCCGCCCGATAGAGCTGCAAAGTAACCTATGTCGTTCAATAAGAAACTTTTGTTCGCAACCCCTAGTTTCCCGAGTCGAGACGTGCATTCGATATTAAAAAATGCTCGGGAGAAATCTTAAATTCAATAGTCATTTGAAAAGCAAGGGCGAGGATAATGGACCGAGTCGTACGCCCTGTTTTTGCGGTGTTATATTTAGTTCGCGAATTCTTCAGGGTCGTTTTGTGTACACACTGGTTTCTTTGCGCAGCATGTGTCTGCCGACTATGGCGGGTATAATACGCGCCAAGATTCTAATTACACAGTCAATTTGGTGCAACGAGAAATATGAATTATTGCCTTACCGTAACCGAGATGAAATCGGCCATATTTGAATTTCAACAAAGCTTTCGTTTGTAAAGAGTTTTAAAGCAGGATTTGACAAGAATAACCTATTTAACATTATATTCGTAAGCGATTAGTTTTCTGTTTGCATATAATTGGTATGATTAGGGAAGTGAATTCGTATTAGAAGTATTGTATTTTACGACTTTAATTTCGTATTAAATTAGTTTAAATATTTCATAAATAATGTAGTAAAATTACTGTTAATTTATGTATTAATTTAGGGTTACCCAAATGAAGGAAAGATTTAATTACCTAATGAAAGTAAAATAGGGTAGACATTTATGTTATGTTTAAAATAAGTTTCGTTGACAATCGTGCGTTTGCATTATAAAAATATGGCCAATATTAGATTATTTTGGGTCCAAATCCAGATAAAAGAAGATATTATATTCACAATATAAGTGCATATTACGTCCCATCACCCACTCAACCTAGTAACGTGTTTAAAAAAACCTAAACTAAATGAGGTTAGGGTCTCCTCATTCGTCTATTCAAGAGTTAGAGAGGTTATGGGCTTATTGGTTCGATCCCCAATTGAGGAAATTACTTTATTTATATTATTTTCATTTTCAGAGTAATGGAGGAAAACGGAGTATTTTGACACTAAGTTATCTCTGTCTTCTCTGCTTTGTGAGATAAAGTAAAAGAAAGCTACACAAAACTAAACATAGCCAAAAACATTATAGCACTAAGAATATAAATATCATAAGAATTTATATATTCAATAGTTCACTACTGGATTACTGTGAGTAATAGTCAGATTACAGTGACATACATATCTAATGCCCGCTTTCATCCAATCTCAGCAAAGTTTAGTAGAGCTATTTGCATTAAATAAATGTATTTAGCTCTAAGCGCTTTACCAACTAATCTGTATATTCAATTGTTCCATTTCTGGTAGATACGTAGTATTTAGTAATATAGTTTGTTTTAGCCTCATACTTGTCTCTCATAACAGAGAGAGCTTAGTGACAAGACACTCTGTTTCCCAATTTCCGTTCATAGTCTAAACATTGCGGGTTGCGACAGTGGCGGAAATGAACGCCGGACTTTTTATTGTAGGGGAGAAATGAAAATTTCGTAAATATAATCATTCCTTGTAATCAAACCTACAACCAATTAGATATATAGGCAGATGCAATCTCACTGTACATCAATGGTTTGAGTTCATATATTATTACTATGAAAGAGTTCGTTGAACGAAATTGTTTGTGGAAATTTTAATTAAATGTTGTAATAATAATGCGGTTTGGTAACAGATACAAGCTATGTATTCATTTTGCTTGTGAAAGCTTTTAATTATTATTTATAAATGATATATAAGTATATATACACAACAGTAAATAAATACATATATATATACACATAACAATAAATAAGTATATAACAATAAATAGTTTTGCTATAGAACTCAACCTGTCAAAGTATACATTAATTTAGCCAGATTTTGTGGGATTTTGATTTTTAAAGCGTTATTCACACATTTAGAAAACGAAATTTGTTTAGATTTTTATATGTTGTTAAAAATACTTTTCATATGAAAAGTATGAAAAGTTTTTTTAGAAACATATAAAAATACCATATCTTAAAATGAACTTAAAATTTTTAAAATAAGTAGTGCAAATGTAACGGCATATCTCTGCACTTCTCGCCAATAAGGGCATTGCAAGTTACGTGGTGGAACTAAACACTGCATTCTTTCTAATCTAACCGGAAACAGGAAAGAAAATAATAACATTAAAAATAATCACTTAATGAGGGGATTAAAGAAATATATTATATTTTTTTTTAGTTTTACACATTTATGCCATTGTTAATCCAATTATAGTATACAAGTATTTATTCAAAGTCAACGCTCTCAACGGTCAGTTTTAATCGATGTCATGATATCCGGGACGAATATAGACCATGAAATTGTTATACATTCCAATATTGTAACGGACTACAAGATCGTAACAAATCTGCTAATCGTGACAGTTTATATGAGATGTTTAAATTTAAAGATATTTGAATTAAACGGTCTTTTAAAAGGAATATATTACTTTAATTACTACTAATATAACCTATATGAATATTAAAAATAATATATTAATTAACAACTGCTATGAATAATTCCAATTCATTATTAATTATAAATAATAGTATAAGGTTAAAAAAATAATTAAATTTTAATTATAAGAAATGATAATAAAACAATCATTGACGATTTTTTTTTGTTTCAGATACCACAATGCTTAAGTGGACGGTATACGGGAAAAAAAACCAACACGTTCCAGTCATAGACGATGAAGACATAGACAATGTAGAGCCATATAGCAATAAACCTTACAGTGACATAGCGAGGCGCTCTTTAGACGCACAAACTGTCAAAAAGAGTAAAAAGCCAAGCCGATACCAGCGCAGATCGTTAGGTGCTGCTGCACGTAAAAATAACTGCCAAAATGTCGATAAGGAGAATTTTAACTTTATAGGCAACACGCCCAACCACTTTAGAGAAGGTTACATTAAAAAAACTGAAAGTAACGCTTTGAAAGACGTAAGTAACATTACTCCCACATCTATGACTCCTAATTTTGATAAAATGAATTATTATAAGAATTCATCAAAAGACAATGTAATGAAAGATTTACCGCCTACTCCTCCTACATATAGTAGAAGAGTTAGAGAAGCAAAAAAGAGAAAATTAGAAATGAGTACCTGTAATAACAATGAAATTTTTACAAGAAACAGCTGCATATATAAATCAGAAAGAAAACTGAAGCAGGATAGAAGTTTAATTAATTCATCAAAGTTGAGTCATAGTGTGTCTGAACCATCTCTAAACGACCTATCCGAGAGATTGAGCGCATCTACAGAAAACAATAGGAATTCCATTGCAATCGCTAAACAACATATACTTAATAAGAAGCCAATTAGTACAACAACAGCCAAGAACGAAGATCTCGTAGAAATTGAATATGATAGAGATTTAGTTTTAAATTGCGTAGAGAAACCTTTAAATGTAGATAAAAGTAAATTAGAAAAATCTACATTGCCTATATTTGGACATCGTGTATTCACTGATAACCCCTTATATTTTAGCAAATATGAAGATGGTCCACCCAACATAAGACCGCTGAAGCGTACGAGAAAAAAATCTAATGATTTTGAAAGTTGTTTCAAGTCACCTTCTGTTGACAGAAGGGATTTACACACTTTAGTTAGAGAAGGTTGTTCTCCTTTATCAATCACACCACTTTCTGTAAAATTAGCTGCTTTAAGATTTAGTGCTATGAGTACACATACACAATCACAGAGAGTTCAAACTTGTGATGATGATGCCGTAGAATACTTTCCAAAAATAGAAAATCCTACTACATTTACCATTCCATTAAGAGACGAAGAATGTTCCGCAGAAATGGAAAATAAGTTTATTCTTGGTAAAGAGTCTTTAAATAGTGTGTCAGAATCAACAGTGTCGACTACCGAGATGGGAGATATAACCTTAGAAAAAATGATCGAAGATATTATAAAGAGTACTAAAATAATTAAATCGAAAAGAAGAATATTTGATAAAAAAATCGAAAGAGATAATGATATTCAAGAAGAGATACCTACTGTTGAATCTGTAAAGGATCTTTTCGTAAAGCCACAAACAAAAACAAATGTCATCAAAGAAGCTAGATATGTCAATTTGTCGAGAGAAAATTCCGTTTCACCAAAAGCTACGCCTATAAAAAAGAGGACACCGATACATAGAGTTAGTGATAAGTTATTAAAAAATGTACCAATCGGTGGTTTTATATTAGACGATGGTGACGGTTATAACGAAAGGGAAGTAAGAACACCCGACAATTATATGGATAAAAGACAAGCTAATATTAGTCCTGAAATTGATTTACCACTATTAAGGTCACAGTCAATGAAAACATGTAAAAAAGAAGAATCCAATTTGAAGCAAATCACATCTGAATCTACGCCTGACTTGCACACTGCAACCAATATATGCAGAAACAATAGACTTAGAAGACAGAGGTGTATTCGTAGAAAGAAATCGACTGTTAGCAACGAGAGCCTATGGAAACCGAAGCAAATGGAATCAAAATCATCTTTAGTTCTAACTTTAGAAATGGGCCTACCTAGCCCGGCTTGTGAATTACAAAATACATCACTATGCGAACCACTGATTACGTCATATCAAGAAATTGTACCTGAAATCGAAAGCATTAATCAATCTCTAAGATCAAATGTGTCACACAGTAGTTTAAAAACGTATGGTGTTATTCAAAATATACGATCTAGGGAACTTTTTGGTTTGACATTAGAAGCTGGCATACCCAGTCCTATTACTCCTTTACCGAACCTTAAGCGTACTAGTAACGCTTTAAGTGAGGAAAGAGCTCATAAAACAAGTAAATTGGGAGAAGAACTACTACCAAATGATATCATGACGCCTGTTCTAGAACATAAAACTTCAAGACGTTGCCTTACATACTCTCCTGAAGAATGCAGTATAAACAGTAGTGAAGAGAAGCGAAGAAGTGTTGCCAGCAATCGATTAGACCGAAGTACAGATCGATTTCAGGCTTTAAAAGCTACAATTGATTTGGAAATTGTTACTAGGAACGATGTGATTGACGTGCACGGTGAGTGGTGACTATCGAACCCCTTTTTCTATTAAAAGTGGAATTGTAAAATGACTTTTAGTGTACTAATAAATATATTGTGTTTTAGTTATCCGGTGTCGAGATTTACAACGTTCATCGGGTAAAGATGACATCAACGCATATGCAAAGGTATTACTTTTGAATATTTTTTAGTTATGAAATTTGTAAATTTAAATAACATATATAATGTTTCATTTTACTGGTTTAGGTACTGGTGAACCAAGAACTGGTGAACACTTGATCAAAAATATAATTCTATATTCATTTTAATATAATATAATATAAAGTAAATTATTATTTTATATGTAACTGTCTCATTCTTATGTTCGATTTCCAATATCTAATTTTTGCTGTAAACCAAGGAATTAGGACGAAAAAACCTTGTAATTTGACAAATAACCCAAAGTTATACTAACAGTCGTTGATTTTAAGTCGAAAGCCAGATCCTTATCGTTTAAGATCCGTTTCAAATAAAATCGAAGGTTACCTCAAAATACATCAACTTTTGATTGAGTAGCTTAATTTAACAAATCTAAAAAATACACACATTATTAAGTTAAAATTAAAGGAATGATAATATTTTAATCATAATGCTAATTTTTCCAGTCAGACAAGGCAAGTCATCTTAAGGCAGTTTATCATTTAATAACATTTCTATTTATGACTGAAAGTAGAAAATAGAGAGTCTTGATATTAGTTCTCTATGATGAGGCAAAAAGTGCTTAAAATTTCACATTAAAACAGCATTTATGTTATATAAATAAAAATATATTGTCTTTCATTTTCCAGGTGGTAATCAGTGGCGTAACGGAAGACCAAAGCTTACCCTCACAGCGTTCAATATTCCAGAGGACATCAGTACTATATGGGAAGAGGGAGCCAGAGTTCCAACGTCATCTTAAACTGCCGTTACCTACAGCTGTATACGATCACCAAATGCTTCATCTCTCTGTATGGCATAGAGATAAGAAATATAGGTAAGTACTAAGTCTATATTTTTCTTTGGATTGAAGTCAAAAATAGCAGAAATTTTTAGGAGTACATATTATTAAAACGTAAATTTTCCTAAAAAAATACTTATTTTTAATTAATTAATATTCAAAATTATTGTAATCTGATGTTTTTGTTCTCACGATATCTGTTAAATATATTTTGTTTACATATATTATGGCCGATGTGTTGTTATTTACGGTTATATCAGTTAGAACCAACATTAATCACAATGTTTCATTTTTATAACTTCCGGCTACATTAAGTAATGTTTCCTCTAAAGAGATGACATTTTAAATTGACGTTTCTTAAGAAGGAATGAAATAATTTATATTATTAACATTGTCATTATTATAGCTATATATTATAACAACAAACAATATCTGGAAACCGTCGTAACGCAGTTGGATAGTGTCGTGATACGCTTTACATAAAAAGATCTTTTTCTTAGATATAATACATATTGGGGCCAGTCGTGGCGCAGAGGCACAAAGTGTGCCTGCAAAGCGACTGGTTGTGGGTATTGAACCCACAACCAGTCGAGGAGTGGAAATATTAAATATTTCCATTTTCTTCGCTCTGGTGTCAAGGCAAAGCGCAGCCTTAAGTTCCGCCACTTATCACGAAATGCTTCTGAATTTGGCGAAAAGTGGGGAACGGAGTGTCTTAACACTAGGTTCCCTCTGCCTACCCTGCTGTGTGTGGGATACAGCCTGAAGCTAAAAAAACTATAATAATATACATTATTTTCCAAACAACATTTATTCAGCAAACACTTTCATAAAACTTATTAACAATATCCGAATAAAAACAACCAAAAAAATATGAAATACGACAAATTATTCTATTGGCAGAAATTGTATTGCGTTTAACGGACAATAGGTTCCGAGTAAAGGAACTCATACAGTGATTTAATAGCCTGTCACTACAGGACGCCATTGATAGAGACTGCAGTCAATTTAACTTCCTCGCTGTATTCTAACGTTGATCAAATTTTACACATTGAAAACTCTATATAGAGTTATTTGTTTAAGTATTAAATGGAACTATATATACTAACTTTTCACTTGTGTTTTGTCCGTCGTGGTGTGGTAGAACAATATCTGGATGTGAACCTGAAGGTTATAAATTCGATTCCCATTTGATATATTTGTTGTCTGTTTTAAGTTGTATACTTTATCCCACATAGCTGAATTGGCAGAGTGTTAAGACACTCCTTCTTCTACCTTCCACTATAAATCTAGACATTGATTGTTAAATTAAATTAAATTAAATAGCTTCACGCTATATCCCGCACACAGCAGGGTAGGCAGAGGGAACCTAGTGTTAAGACACTCCGTTCCCCACTTTCCGCCGAATTCGGAGGCTTGCGTGTTAAGTGGCGGAACTTAACGCCGCGCTTTACCTCGACACCAGAGCGAAGAAAATGGAAATATAACTTCCACTCCTCGAGTGGGAATCGAACCCACAACCAGTCGTTTACAGTCACACTCTTGTGCCACTGGGCCACGACTGGCCACACTAGACATTGATTGTTAAGAGGCGGAAATCAACACCGAGCTTTGTCAGAAGCTGCGCCACTATGAACTGGAATATTATTATATTAAAATTATTTTCATTTGTCCGTTCTTGTGTTTTATCAGAGACAGGGGAGAAAATAAAATAAGTCTAGAGCTAAATTCTGCCACTCTACGAGTAATATCTCGGAATTAATGCAAAATGTGAAAAAAGTGTCTCGTACACTATGTTTTCATTATTCTTATTCTTATAATTGATGAAAACTCGTAGTAAAATCTATAATCCCGATACTCAATATTATTAATGAAATCATGATTAGTTTCCAACAAGTTCTATACTTTGAAAGAACCTTTTTGATTTATTGTTAAAGTATTTATTGTGTAAGCAAAAAAGTTATTTTTGTATTTTAATATAATTTACCAAGTTATTATCATTTTGAGGCTATCGTGGCATAGTGGGATACCGTTTTATTGTAGACTACTTTTATTTCTCCTCATTGGTAGCCAAAACAAAGCGCGGCTTGAATTCTGTCAACATGCAATGTTCTAATTTAAGGCAGAAAATGAAACCGAAGTGATTTGACTCTCTAGGTTAGGCTCTCTGACTATGCTCTCTGACTCTGATATGTGAGAAAAACCATGAAACTGAAAGAAAAACTTACTAGCCATAATTTATGTAAACGTCCTTATGTTTAATTTAATTACCAAATAACTAAGCTTTTCGTGTATTCCAAAGTTAATAACATTGCACTTCCGCTCTATGCAATGTTTAATTGAACGAACGTAGCATAGCTGAATACTGAATTTAGTTCCTTTGATTAAAATAACAGTTCAAATTGAACTACCCACACTCTATCAAATTATTGAAATTTAATAATGTAACTATAATTAGTATTTGAATAATACTTAAAAAATGTACTGTAATGACAGGTTATATTGATTAGATATAAGAAATACTGTAGATTATTATAGAGTAAATTATAGTATGGTAAAATACAATAAAAGAAAAAAATCAAAGACCCAGATAACAGGGTAATCTCAGAAAACCTAGTGCCAAACTCTCCGTTCTCCATTATGATATTGTATAGTATTAGAGTATTTTAACATTTATATCATAAAGCTACTGTAAAGTTTACAAATATATATTTTTAACGTCCATTTCGTTTACATTCATTCATAAAATCAATCATTTTTCTCTGTACACATGTGTACATATGTGATTTCCCTTGTGAGTTTGACAGATGACATACACCTACCTCACTGAATTCCAATCAAATACAAACGATACATGCGTGTTTTTCTTTTTCATGTTATGCTGCATCGAACAGAACATTTTTTTTAGTAGATTCGCGCCTTTTCCTGTATAACAGTGGTCAGAGAAAACCTAGTGTCAAGACACTTCGTTCTCTACTTTCGGTCCGAAATCGAAAACTTACGTTTTGAGTGCTGACACTTTACGTCACACTTTGTTTTAGGTACCTAGGTAGAGTGAATAACAATTATTGAAATATGATCATTCTTTTTTTTTAGCTTCAAGCTGTATCCCGCACACAGCAGGGTAGGCAGAGGGAACCTAGTGTTAACACACTCCGTTCCCCACGAATTCGGAGGCATTGCGTGTTGTTTACGCCGAGCATTGCTTCGACACCAGAGCGAAGAAAATGGAAATATTATTATTGGAAATCGAACCCACAACACTACGACTGGTCCCTATAATCATTTCTCCTTGTGGGAATTGTACCTATATCATTCACAGTCAGGCGCTGTCCAACTGCGCCACAATGGGATAACGTAATTCCTTAATAAATACAAATTTAATACCACCTTCGTGAAATTGAACTGCCTCATTCATTTAAAGCTTCATTCATTATAAATTTAATACTGAACGTAACGGTATCATTACGATTTCACAACCCAGTTCCGTGTAAACCTAACGCAATTGCTATATGAATTTTGTATGTCCACCCCTGGAATTAAACATGTTTCTGTTTGTTGCTAATGGTATTGTCTTGTTGGTTGCTAGTTCAAATCATATAATTTTTTTTAGTAATTCGTTCTATATTCTACTCTTTTTTTATTTTTTGTGTTTTTTGTGCATATTTATGACGGCAAGCACAGTCAGTCACATTTACAAAATACTATAAAGGTGTACATTATAATGATTTCGGAGGACGGAAAGAGTCCTTCTCTCGTGTTTAGACCTATAATTAATTCTTCCTCACATTCATTTTTTTTTCCTTTATATCACGTGCAGTGCAGTGCATAGATGAAATAAATAATATAAATACAGCTTTTATGCTTTTCCCCTATAGCAGGGCAACCAGAACATTTTTTTTATGTATAAAAGGAAGGATGAGAGAAGGATAAGTCTGAAGAGGTGGCTTACATGTATTCGAACCGGAACACGTCATCAGATATTTGGTGATTTGTTTATAAAATAAGGTTCGCGATCGAGAGCCACCAGGTCGTCAGGTCGGAATACGAATCTCCAACCACCAAGTTACTGGGCTCGGGTAGCCCAGTTACTTGGTGGTTGGAGATTCGTATTCCGTAGTCTTTTACAGGACGCAACCCAGCAGCCAAGGGAAATCGTATTCTTAACTCGTCCACCTACAGGTGTAAACCTAGTGTCAAAACTCTCTGTTCCCAATTTTTCATTTCGTCCGGATTCGAGACGGAGGAGGATTGAGGAGTTTTGTTACTACAGCAGAGAACTAAAAATAATTTATATATAATAATCATTCCCCCTAGCGGGAATCAAACTCATAACCATCGTATATAAGAGCAAATGCTGCATCACGATGGTATATATTAAATTATAGCATGTATGCACTTTATATTTTTTATATTTTAAATTACTCGCCCAAAATTTTTATTAATATTCAGAATTCATTCTTTCATCAAAAAGACCAACACTCCAACCCTATTAATAATCAGATAATGAAAAAAAGATCAACATATAAGTCAAACGGCAGCCGCACGGGGGTTTGGTCACCAGCCTGGTTATTTTTCACTTTTCCCCGGCATTGCTTTCATACATAAGATATAGGGGGTTGAGGTGACGCGGGGCGCGAAGAAATATGCGCAGACCGATCGATTCCTAGCCGGCGCACCCAGGCCAGTCGCGTTCCGGACTCACCCTGGTAAAGTGTCTGTACAGCCTTTGAAAATTACGCATTGGATTATATTTTAGTGTCATATAGTGTCATATTGTGTTTGTGCTGTGTTACCAAAAGGTCCGTTTCACTTTGTCATATCTGGTAAGATTTTTTTTCATTTATTATAGTTGTTTTTTTTTTCTTAAAACTAAAGCAGTTTCCTTTTGCCAAGTTAGGCTTTGTATCAATCAAGTTGTCCTGTGTCAAGGTAAACCTCTGTCGGACTATCATTATCGTTATCATTTATTATATAGATTAAGTCTATTTAAGGCTTGTCCCAATTTGTGTTAAAACGGTTCCATTAAGTAACGTAATGTAAGCAATATAATGTTTTGATTGGTTTGAGTTGATTATAATTTATTACTACTACAAGTATAGTTATAGCGTTTAGTTGTATTTTAGATATAGAAGGCTTTGCTTATTTTAGGTATATGATTTTGTTAGCTAACTAGCTAATTAGGCTCAAGTATTAAATAAGGCGCTTTCAATAATATTATCTAATAATTAATCATAAATAAGTCCTAAAAACATGAATAAAAATTATTTCTAAAGCATATAATAAAATAAATTTCATTTTGAATATGAATGGCAACTCTTAATTACAAGTAGTACACGCTGCAACACAAGTGGATCATTACTTGAGGCTTGGCGTCCGTCCAAGTGATTGAGACGATAGGTTTCTGTAAACTATTCAGAGATGTGGAAATCCAGTTTATGAATGCTTAAAGCCTGTAAAATGTATGACAAAAAATATATTGTTTTATATCAGTCGTCATAACTCAATTGGGATAAAAGAGGCTTTTACGTATATCCTTTATGCATGCAATTATTTTTGTTGGATTGGAAATTAGTTTTATAGGTTATTTTTAAATATGAAAATAGTTTACAAATACTTTGTTTGCAAAAGGATTTTAAAACCTGCTGTTTATAAGGTTGCTTTATTGAATCTAGCAAACACTGATTATCCTGCTATGAATAAAGCGTGGCGCTATAAAATAGCTAAATAATATAAATGATATCTTTTCTCAACAATATCTCCTTCTCTCTTTGTCTTTCTCTCTCTCTCTCCACAATTACTGTTAGGTAGATTTAAGCTGGAATTATTTGATAATATTTGTGTAAATGATAATGAAAAAGTCAAATTTAAATTTGAATCATGAACTTATAAAAAAAGTTGAACTATAAAACAAATATGAATGGCAAAAACTTAGGCAGGGCCTGATCTTAAGGACAAAATTTGCATTTTTAAAGCATCGAAATTTGGTAAAATAATATTTTTATTGAAATATACTTCCCATCCTTAGTTCCATTACTCGACACGCAATGTCCATAATTCGGTCATACAGTGGCGAATGGAGTGTCTTTACACTAAAAGTTCTTTGTTATGCATTAAAAAGGGAGAAGCTGAAAAAGGAAATATTTATTAATGAAGAGAATTTTAAATTCAAAAAAATTCTACTACAGAATGGAATAACATCCCAGAACGTATCAGACAAGGTACGAGCAAACAAACTGCTCATGTTTGTGCATTTTTTAAAGCTTTGAAGTCTCGTCACAAGCTCCCGGTTATACATTGACTTGCAATACACTTTTTAAATTTACGTATATACCTAAAAATATAAAAAGCGTTTTTAAAAAGCTGATTTATATTCGTTTCGTTGTTGATTGCATCGTGGCGTAGTAGGTCGCGGATTCGACTCCCGTTTTGGGATATGTTTTTAATAATGTAGTTTCTCAAGTGCGGCGTTAAACGCCACCAAGATATTGCAGTAATTTAATAGAGAATTCAAGTTTGATTATGTACGTATCTTTAAGTTCTCCTTGGCAACAAATGCATAACACAAAGTTTGTTGTATCTCAAACAGAAAGTATCAATTGTTACATAAACACACTGAATCATTATTAAAATATAATTTTTTAAAGTTATTTCAGGAAACATAATTAAACTTAGATAAATTAAATGCTTGTCACATTGTCTATTTGTAGTTTAATTGCATTATTATTTGTTTTGTGAAATCAATTATTATTGAAATTGTTATTTTAAAAAACACTTCGTTTCCAAACAATAATATTTTGATAAAAAAATAGCTTCACGCTTTATCCCGCATACAGGAGAGTAGGCAGAGAGAACCTAGTGTTAAGACACTCCGTTCCCCACTTTCCGCCGAATTCGGAGGCATTGCGTGTTAATTGGCGGAACTTAACGCCGCGCTTTGCCTCGATAAATTAAAATATTGATTTTAATTATTATAAAATTTCACAATATAACCAAATAAGCGTTACTAAGCCACATTTACCACTAAACATCAACAGTGTTAATTCAAAGCCAGAAAATGGTGCTAAAATACTAAAAAAGCAAAAATAGTTTTTTATCATTTCCAGCTTTCACGTTGCTTTTGTTTATATGAAAGAAAACTTTATTTGAAATGCTCTCCTTTCATTTATATTCTTTCACAGAACTCCAACCGTATAATGAGTCTTTAAAACTTTTCTCACCAACCGACCGCGGTTGCGTAAACATTTTGTTGAGATGAATTCATAGTATCATACTTTTCGATTTTTTAGCCTATCACGTTAAAACGGGGTGCCATAGGATTGACATAGTCAGTAATTTTGTTTGAAATAAGTAGTTAAATGCTTAATTTTTGACCATGAAATAATTTACCACCGGTTCACTAAAGGGAAGCCGGGAACCTCCGGCCGGAGAATCTGCATAAGAAACTCAGCGGGAGTTCTTTTTTTTTAAATTCATGATTTATAGTTTTATTAGTGACAATGAAACAAATGTTACTTTTAAAATAGGCTACGGCGAATATTTCATTGTAAAATCAAAAATGATATCTACGTAGTGTGTTAAGGTATGACATCGTATATCGCTATGATAGCTCTTAAACGGAGAGACTGATTTCGATAAAGTTTTTTTTTATTTGAAAGCAAGTTTCTTTGTGATAGTTCTAAGGTATGTTGGGTAAAGATCGGTCCAGCAATTTGAAGAGGAGTGGTTCTTTTCCAAAATGATATAACACATTTTTCTTTCTTCTTGCTTCTGCTTGATATATAGGATTCATTCTAAAATATTTGAATACATCGTTTCGAGCAATTACAGTAGTCCGAGGTCGCACATAGAGGCATTCGTCTGTCAGTTAATACAATTGTTCTATCAAACTTCGGCCATCGATTTCGTAATGGCGTCACGTACTGCCCTAGAATCCAGGGTAGTGTGTTGGGTTTATAATTGTATAAGTTTATACTGAAATAATATCCTATATATTCTATTTTTCAAGTTAGTGGCTAATTTAGTATTGAATCTCAACTTAACACGGCTGTTGTGCATTCAAATCTCATTCTAAGATTAATATTCTTCTTATAGATGGATTCTATCTAAACCTAATTTTTATATAGCTAAGTACTGTAATATCCCAAAGGCCATTAGGACACAAGTCATCCACTCTGATGATATAAAGCATTAAAAACTTCGCTAATTAATTTCTAAAGTTTCGAATTCGTGCGGTAAGCGGAGAACAGAGTGTCTTAACACTAAGTTGACTCTGCTTTCGGGGTAAATCATCGTATATGGCAAATACCTTCTTTTCTTGCGTGACGCTTGCGAAGATATTATCATTTATAAAAGTTTATTTAAAGTAAATATTTAAAAATATTTTAAACTATAAACAAGTAAGAAGTGACTTAGCTTAGTTTTCAGTTTATATAACTCCTACTCATAAATATGTAGGTCGAGCACTGTATGCTTAAAACTTCATGTTTTAAAGCATTCACGATTTTTCCCATTTATGATTTAAATTATGAATAAATACAAACAAAAGGCAGGACAGCTTTATAGTGAAGAGCCATCGTTATGCGCAATTTTTATTGGTATAAGATTACAAAATTACTAGTTGTAATAACGTTAATAAATATACATATATCAATAGACTATATAGATTTGATTGACTTTGATATATTTAAAGTATGGTTACATATATTGTACTACTGGTAGTCGGAGAACCTAATGTTAAAACACTCCATTTTCCCCCCGAAATCAAGAACATCCATAATGAGTGACGAAACTCAACACCGTACTTTCCATAAGCCAGTAGATGGCCTGACCTGAATGTATATTCATATTAAAATAATTAATATTTATATTAAAAAGATTACAATAAAAAAATATAATACAATTAAATAATATAATACAAATTAAATTTGACAAGCTTTTATCTAAATAATTATTAAATTTTTTACAACAATTCTTATTTTAATTAAAAAAAATGAACAAAATAATTCTATATAAAAATAGAAATGTTTTTTATATTTTTTTAAACATTTATAATTTTATTGTTCAATATATTACAGCCCAATTTTATATAATATACATTTGAATACAACAATACAAATTGCTATATAACCTTGTAACTTCACAGTTACCGAAATAATGAATAGATTATGGGATCTTTAACAACTGACTTGACTGATCGATAGTGAGAGCCAAATATAGAACATTTTTCCTTACATACACAAATCTATAAATTGTACACTCATGACTTTTTGACCATTTCACAATTTTATACATGTAACTGGGGCCAGTCGTGGCCCAGTGGCAGAAGCGTGTGACTGTAAACGACACGAACAAACGACTGTAAACGGTGTCGAGGCAAAGCGCGGCGTTAAGTTCCGCCACTTAACATACAATGCCTCCGAATTTGGTGGAAAGTGGGGAACGGAGTGTCTTTACACTAGGTTCCCTCTGAGAGGCAGAGAACACCCTGCTGTAAGGCTAAAAAAGGCTGTGTGTAACTAGGCCAAATGTAATTTAAAATATACTTAGGATTACTAAAACTCTTAAATTAGATTATAAAGTTGCTTAAGTGCACGTCAAGGTCACAATATGCGCCTCTAGATTGCTAGCTATATGTTAAAATATTAGTAATTAAGGAAGTAATAGAAGCCAACAATAGTACCACCAAATATATTAATAATACTTTTATTTCGTATTTATGTTATTTTCAATTGACAAAAAGGTAGTAGGAATTATATATAATATCCATTTCTCCGCTCTCGTACCTAAGACTGTGGTGTAGAGATCCTCTACTCAACACGCATTGTCTCGATTTCGGGCGGAAAGACGGAGAGAAGAACGGAGTATCTTGAGACCAGGTTCTCTGAGTCTGACTACTCTGCTATGCAAAGAAACGAGGAACTACTTTTCTTTTAATTGTAAAAAAAACTATATTATATTGTACACACAGAAACAGCATTTTTTTATATCGCAGTAGAGTAGTCTTTTTCTAAGTAAGCTTAAAACTCACATTCAAGGTATTTAACAGACTGCTTTTTTGATTTATTTTATTTGACTTAACTACCAATTAAGTCTGTTATTTTTTTTAATTTATTAAAACGTAAGAATTAATTTGAACCATAATTTATGTTTTCGGAACATTTCGGCTGCTAAAATCAATACAAAAATATAGTTTTAAAGTTGTTACTATAGATACTTGTACAAAATTTTTACTATATCGATATCGTACAAAGTCATAAAACACAAATGGATATATACAACTTACTCATATATTCTAGTCTTTACGTATAACATAGAAGTCATACTGAATTATTAAGTTGTTATTACAATTGACATTTCCGTTACATCGGCGGATGCGTGAATTTTTTATCATATAATCTTGCAGCGAAATACATTATAGTAAGATATATAGATATATCTGATCGACATTCTTAGTTGGTACTTCGTTGTACATCACGTGGGTGAACAGTATAGATTACACTTTTAATATATTGAGACCGTCGTGGCGCAGTGGAATAGCGTATGACTGTAAAAACAATGGTTGCAGGTTGGATTCCCACTCAGAGGAAGCTATTTATAATTTTCCTTTCTCCGCTTTATTACCTAAGATAAGCGACGTTAGTTCTCTCTGTAAACTGTAATCCTGCTTTTTTTTTAAATATATAAATAAACAAATAATATTTAAAAGCTGCATGGATGTACTATACTATGAATTTTTACTTCAAACTCAACGAATCACTGTTCTTAGTAGTACAGTACTAGTTTTCAGCATTTAAGGCAAGTGACCGTTCGTTAACACTCCTCCATTATGTAAGTTACGTAGTAGTATGAAATACTCGACTGTTGACTGCGAAGTGTCTGCCACCAGCCGAACATGTGCAGCGCTTCAGTTACTATTATAATAATAAAAGGTTTTACCTACCCCTTACATACATAATATTTATTATTAATTACTAGCACAATCGATTAATTTAAATATTTATATCACTAACAATAAACCACTTTAGTATTTTTTTTACCTTTACGCTGTATCCCGCACACAGCAGGGTAGGCAGAGGGAACCTAGTGTTAAGACACTCCGTTCCCCACTTTCCGCGGAATTCGGAAGCATTGCGTGTTAAGTGGCGGAACTTTAACGCCGCGCTTTACCTCTGATACCAGAGCGAAGAAATGGTAATGTATCCACTAATTTAATTTCCAGAAATTTAGTATATTTATATGGTTATTTTAATAACATAATAGGACTTCTTTTTGTTTAGTTTCACACCTTTTCAAACATAGCAAGGTAGTCAGAGAGAACCTCTCAAGACACTCTGTTCCCCGCTTTCCTGTCAAAACCAAGACTATGTGTGTTGATTGGCGGAACTGAACGCCGCGCTTTATATTTTTATATTCTCACTAGAAAACAAAAGTAGAATTTTAAGTCACTAAACTCTACATTTAAACCAGACATATGCAATAAGCCAAACCAAATCATACACTTTGCACAATACAACTTCCGTCAAGTAACGTTGCAGTTCCACAACACACATTACAATAGAGTAGAGTGCTCTACAAGTAATGTAGAGATGTGGCTGTGGATATCTCGTTATTTAATTATACGACTCATTCATACAAGTGTTCTCATTTTGTGAACATATATCTCTATTACCGCGGTTTATCCGCGTGGAGTGGTAGAGTTTGAAATACGCGTTTTTTTTAGCTTTTATAGCATTTTTTAAATGTTAGTAATATATATATTTTTTTTTTTTTTTTGCAAATTTACTTGTTATGGTTGTGGCCAGTCGTGGCCCAGTGACAAAAGCGTGTGACTGTAAACGACTGGTTGTGGGTACGATTCCCACTCGAGGAGTAGAAATTATATTTCCATTTTCTTCGCTCTGGTGTTAAATTCCGCCACTTAACACGCAAGCCTCCGAATTCGGCGGAAAGTGGGGAACGGAGTGTCTTAACACTAGGTTCCCTCTGCCTACCCTGCTGTGTGCGGGATACAGCGTGAAGCTATAAAAAAAATCCTAATTTTCTATAGTTTTCTTGGTACTTTAGTTAGACAGAGAGTATCCAGTATTAAGTTAGTCCTGGCTACAAAATAATTCTACAACTTTTATAAATTATATTTATTATATTTTAATTTCACACTCACTCTTACCCAACGCAAAATGTCTCGATTGTTTGCGGAGAGTGGAAAAAGGAGAGTTTAGACTCTAGTTTCTCTTTGACTTCTGTGGTATATATAAAGATGCTTATTTTTTTTCTAATTCAAAAGTTACATAGATTTAGTTTAACATTTATTCATTTTAGAATACTGTTATAAATCATTATAAAAGCTTACCATACTATTACTAATTATAACAGCTAAAAAAATATTTTCTCATAGGGATAGTTCGTAAACAAATAAACAAAGTAGAATTCACATGGCACTGCAATGCGGTATGGGCTCCCGCTCTAGAGCTCACAGAACCTTGCCCATATTTGTTTAACCTCTACTATGTTTTGGAACATATTATAATCTGTGTGAAGGATTTTTTAGTATTCAGGAACGATTATGTAACATATTTTTATATTGATATATAGTTTTTATATATTAAAAAGGATTTTCCTTATTACAATATTGGCTTAGTTGATATTTCCTAAATTGAATATGGTAGTTATAGATTGAAGCCATCATGGCACAGTGGGGAATATCAGGTCTGTTAAAATAAAATCGCGGCGTTAAGTTACGCCTCCTAATGTATGGAATTCGGACGGAAAGTGGAGAACAGTTTTTTGACAATAGTTTCTCTCTGGCTATTCTGCTAAGCGAGATGAAACGTGAAGCTGTATATAAGTTATAATCTAAGACTTAAATAAAATATTAAATGAAAACGGCAAGTAATTTGGATAGAAATGCAATTTAAAATATATTTTTCCACATACAATCTTAAATATATATCATTTATTACTAATCTCAATTCCATTATTATTAAAACATACAGACTAAAGTTTACAGTACTTTTATAAAAGAAGACGTAAAAACGTTCACTTGCGGAGGCGTTATCCAAACTCTACGGTAGAGATCGTAAAACTACCTAAGTCGTAAAACACGTCGCTATTAGATTACCTAGAATCTATTTGTTGGGTTACTTGTACGGGTAGCGGGTGGTAAATTTTTTATTGTTACACCGGAATTAAGGCCGGCCGGCCGGTTGGTTCGGAAAATTGAGCAATTTTATTTTCTTTGTCTGTTCTCGCTTTGACATTGTTATCAATTATTCGTGTTTTTTTTTTGGGATATCTAGTAGAAATTCAAATTAAAAGACTCGTATTATTAATGTGTATAAGACGCAATTTAGTTTAGATTGTGATAGAGAATTTGTTAAATAATGAGACAGCTCTGAATATGCTCACTATCGCTTGTGAGTTCAAATTGAACTCGATAAAATTATCATAATTTAATTATTTTCGATATTACGCTTAGATGAATAAAGTAAAGAATTAAACTTCGCCACTCAACTCGGAATGTCTCTTGTTCGGGTGAAAAACGGAAATTAAGGTGTCGCCAGATTAATTTTTCTGAGACCAATCTGCTGTGTGGATAAAATAAATACATTGGACTAGAAATTACTGCTCCAACATATCTACCGATATTGTTCTTTACAATTATTTTATTAATATAAATTTACAAATATTTGGGGCCAGTCGTGGCTCAGTGGCACAAGCGTATGACTGCAAACGACTGGTTGTGGGTTCGATTCCCACTCGAGGAGTGGAAATATTTAGTACTTCCATTTTCTTCGCTCTGGTGTCGAGGCACAGCGCGGCGTTAAGTTCTGCCACTTAACACGCAATACCTCCGAATTTGGCGGAAAGTGGGCGGACGGAAAGTGGGCGGACGGAAAGTGGTCTTAACTTGCCTACCCTGAAAACAAAATAATATGAAAAAGTACTTTAAGAGTCACTTGATAAATTATAAAATATAAGGTCGATCGAGTTGCACATAACTCAAATGATTCGCTGTACTAATTCCTCGAGGACCGTCATTAGCGCGCAATTCGCATCAAACGTTGCGTAGTATTTAAACTATTCGTAAATATATTTTGTAAGTAATCAACATTTTGCTCAAATAAATTAATGTTAACGCCATCGAGGCTCATTTGTATGTTTTCTATTATTCTTTAGTGGGGAATCATAGAATATACTAACTAGTTAAAAGTGTGTTTCGTTGTGGTTTAACTCTTCCTGGGCTATTTGTAGTAGACCTCTGAAATTTGGCAGGGATATCGAACACTTGCTGTGAAGTTTTTTGGTGACAAATGGTCAAAAAGTACCCATAGACTTAAGCTGTCGAACGTTAAGTGTTATGTAAGTGTTAAGTGTTTGCTTTTTAAACTTTTTTAACATGTACAGCTCTTCCCGCCATGCAGAGCAAACAGGCGGTTCTTAGTATAGTAGTATAGTAAATAATTGCTGCATCTAGTTTAGAAAAGGCATAATGTTAAAATGTATAAGTAGGACTTCTTTAACAAGGTATAATACTGTATCGCTACGACTAACCTTACTCTGCCTACATAGGTAGGCGGTAAGGTAGGTGAAAATTAAATCAGAAATGCGTGTCCTACGCATTTCTGATTTAATTTTCACAAAAAACATATTATTTATATATATGGTACGTAAAATGTAAATAATATCTCATTACAAAGCTACTTATTAACAGATTTTTTTACATTTGTTTTGTTTTTTTTAAATAATGCATTGATGCAATGTTCGACTGTAAATGCAATTGTTTAAGATAGTGGTGAACGGAGTGTCTTCACACTAGATTCTATTTGATTAGCTTTTTAGATTAGCTGAAACTGTTTTTCAGGGTTTCGGCAATATAAAGCATAGCGTTAAGTTCCACCACTCCACACTCACTGCCTTGAAATTTGCCTGAGAATAAAAGACAGAGTGTCTTAACACTAAGTTCCCTCTGACAACTAACAAAGCGAAGCTAAAAAAAAAAAATCCATATATTTTATTCCACACTTTGATATGTCAAGGACGGATGAGACGTGAATAGAAGTGTATGTGTATATAGGAATGAATAGGAGTGTCACCTACATTAATCAACGTAAAGCAATTAAGGCGCTCGTTAACTGTCAACTTTATGGTTTTCTTTATAGCGGCTACGTATTTACTAATGTATACACTTTTGAATGTATGCAAATTATATTTACTTTGCAAAGTTGGTTTTATAAGACTAACTTATTTAATACTAATAGCTGTTCTTAACTTGGTTTGCGTGAGCTTAATGACTCTTACCACTAAAGTACCCATCACGCTTAACAACTTTTTTTATTAAGCAATATACTTTTTTTTGCTTCACGCTGTATCCCGCACACAGCAGGGTAGGGAGAGGGAACCTAGTATTAAGATACTCCGTTCCCCACTTTCCGCCGACCTCGGAGGCATTGCGTGTTAAGTGGCGACACCAGACACGAGAGCGAGAAAATGGAAATATTAAATATTTCCCCACTTCGAGTGGGAATCGAACCCACAACAAGTCGTTTGTAATTCAAAATAATGTATAAAAGTAATGTATAAAAAATATATCTACACATAATACTAAAAATACATATTGTGATCGTAAACGTGAATCGATCTCCTAGTATTCAGCTTAGCATCACTAACCAAGAGCTAAATTATAAGATTTTTTTTTTTTAATTTTTTAGTACGTAATCTAACAGAATTGTCCAAAAAATATATACCAAAAGTTATAAACATTGAAATAAATGTTATACTGCTATAAGAACACATGTTTAACATTTTTTACTTAGAAAACATACAAATATATTAGCTAAAGCCAATTAATTCTCAATACAATCATTAATCCTCCCACATTTGGACAGTAGTTTTGACATAATCTGACAAATACTTAAATTATCCTTGTTTTAGAGTTGTTTACGAACTAGCCTACATAAAACTGAACGCAAAATTCTAAATGAACAGCGAATAAGTAAGGCAAACACAAAGTTATGGGCCGTAATACCCCAACCCCTGAAAAGGGGAAGCCCTTTCGTTCCCTTCTTAAATGTAACGAATTCCGGTTACAGAAATGAATGATCCATTGCCAAAAAGTAATTTGTTTGTTTAAATGTACTGTGTTTTTTTTTAATTCTTTCTTTTAATATATTTTTGTTTTAAGGGAAAAAGAATTTTAATTTTTATTGTTATTGTAAGATCACTGCAGTGAATATAATATAAAAAATAAGGCTTTATCTGTATGGAAAAGTAAACTAAGAGAACCAGTGCCGTAATATCCTTTGTCCTTTACTCTTTTCATCTAAATTCAAGTCATTGCGTGTTGTGGCGGAACTAAACGCCGCGTTTTGTCGTCAGAGTGATGACATAAAAATAATTTTAGTACCATTCCCCGCGTCAATTAGTCAGTCAGTCAGTCAGTTTCCTAAGTATTTTTTTTTGTAACTACTAGATACCAAGAAACATGACTTATTAACCGCGACCTAAATTTATACAATATTGTTATAATGAATTATGGATTACTTCTTTCATTTAATTAGATAAGACAATGACAAAACACTTTGCTTTCCACTGTTCTACTATCTTAGACATTCTACTGTACTTGGTTATTTTCCTCGTTATCCCCTCGAGTGGAATTCGAACCCAGACTCTCCTCAGTTACACAATCAGGAATACATTAGTAATAAATATCACCTTTCTTTAAAACTTTCATAACTATTGAGCTTTAAATGTATTTGTAATATAAAATACAAGGATGTAAGAATATCGATCCCTTAAAGTGTAAAGTAGGGCACGCTCTTCATCAGAGTGCTCCCGTTGTATTGCCCTTGCTATCACACGAAGTAGCAAGCTAAAAATAACCTTTGGTTTTTCTGGCTCCGGTTAGAATTTCAGATATTTTTTCTAAAATTTATTATATATTATAGTGAAATTCAAAATGACTTAAACAGACGTATTGTATTGACGGATGTTACTCAAGAAAACGAGGTTGAAGATTATTTATAATGAAAAATATTTTTTAATTTATATTTTGTATATGTAAGCTTTTTTTTTATATATAACTTCACGCCTTTTCCGGATAGTAGAGTAATCAGAGAGAATCTAGTGATAAGTCACTCCATTCCGGACTTTCCGCTCATAATTTATGTATATTTACACCACCCCCGTTAAGTTACCATATCTCCTAACCTTAAGGTTGTCTGGAAGAAATCGCTGCTTAGCGATAAGACCGCCTTTTGTGCATCACACATTTGTAATGTTTTCTTCTTCCTTTTGTTGCATTACTGTTGATTGTAATTGTGTTATACACTAAAGAATATATAAATATAAATAAAATCAAAACATTTCGTGTTGAGTGGCGGAACTCAACACCACGGTATGTCTTAACAGAGTACTCTCTATGGCAGTGATTCTCAATTTTTTTTGTTGCGGCACATATTTGACGATTTTACAATTTGGCGGCACACAAAGAGAAAGATAAAAATTATTTACTTACTACAACACACTGCATAAATAGATTGACAAAAATTGGCGACACACTTTTGAAATTTGGCGGCACACAAAAGTGCCGCGGCACAGTGGTTGAGAATCACTGCCCTAGGGAGTACTATAATAATTATTCCCCCAGTAGGAATCGAATTCGTAAGCGATCGCGATTATAATCAGATATAGTCCCACTGCACCATGACGACCTCAATATTTTTTTATACAATAAATAATGCTGCGTTAATGACAATGACATACTAAAAAAAGCAATTAGTTTTAACACTTTTAAAAATTGATTTTCAATATAAAGATAGCGGCAATTTTATATACATTTTCTAAAAATATAAAGCATTTATTTTTAGTAAATGTCCAATCCTCTGTGTTACGTTTTATGAAACCTCAATTTTGATTTGCCAATTTACCGACAAGTTTTTAAAAGTTAATTTATTAGTAACAAGGTGTTGGAACTTTATTTACGGTTACGATATTTCAAGCTTGTTAGCTCTTGTCTGTCAGTTTTAGAATTACTAGATACTACATTTTAAACTCCTTTATTACTCAGTTGTTTTATGTCGAAAAATGCTTTCGGTGGTTATAGATTCGAACAATTCGTGAATTAATTTATACTATAAGCCTTCTTGAGGTAATAAGATTCTTTGCCTTAGCTGCTTGTTACTTTATACAGACTTGTATGATAAACATACAGTAGTATGGATTAATAAAATACATGATGTTATTAATTGAATGGATCTCTAATGCATTATTATTAATAACGTCGATTTTTCGTCCTTTTTCTACATGTAAAAACGTTGACATTCCGCACTTTTTTTACCTAAACTTTAGCTATATCAAATTTTATACCTGTCAGTCTACTTAATTTAGAATAGGGTGATTTTTGTAAATGCGAATGGTTGTGGGTTCGATTCCTAAACATGAGAACGATTATATATTAATGAATATTTTCATTTTTCTGCACGGAATGTGGAGAGCGGATTGCCTTGACGCTAAGTTCTTTCTGACATATCCTTCTATGCCAGAAGAAGTGGAAAGCTGGGAAAAAATATGAATATGTACTTAATTATATATGTCATTAAATAAGCAAAAAATTACAAAAAAAGTGACAAGTCAAAAAATGACAATTTCTTCTCTAAACTGTTACACAATCGTGCGTCAATACATCATAAAGTGTCAAATGAATATTCTGGCATACAGCCAACTCTCTTTTGTTCGAGATCACCCTTTGTATGCAGTGTGTAATGTGACACAAGAAAAATAAAAACGGAAAATACTGTCGCTCATACTGAATGTTCACTTACGCGAATGCAAAGAGATAAGATAAGAAGTATGCTTTAAAAATGTTCATTTCTTTTTAAGCTAATTACTTTAATAAGACCGACGTGACGCAGTGGGACAACTTCTTACTGTAAGCACAGTGGTTGAAAGGATCATATATTATTGTCATTTCTCCGCTCTGGTGTCTAAGAAAAAGCGCGGCGTTGAGTTCCGCCAATCAAAACACAAATGCCTCGATGTCAGGACAGAGTGCCTTGACACTTAACTTGTCTCTAACTATGCCGCTATGTGGGAAAAAGCGTGAGGCTGTTTTCTTTTCCATTAATATAATGCTGTATAAGACGCTAATGGAATTACAAAAACTTTTACGATCCTAAAAGCACTAGTGTAAGCTGTTACGACCTTACATTTTATTACATAGTCCTTAAACGTAATCAATATGTAGTAGAAATTAAAATAAAAGGAAAGCTAATACAAATTAACTTAAATTTATTATTTTATATACGAATCAGTTAGGCAGTTGCGTGTTCAAGTACAATAATTTGACTTTACTTTTTAACGAACTTATATTATACTAAAGTATTCACAAATAAAACCACAACAGCTAATTACAAAAAATCTCTTTCCTAATACTAACCTCGCTAAAGCGACTAAATCCAATATCCTATAAATATATAGTTTTTGTGTAGATCGAAATATCAAAGAGCTAAGATGTCGTTCGTATCCCAAACTGTCGCTGGACTAAGTCAAACTCGGCGGGAAGACGCGTCCCCCCGCCAACATTGCTCCCACCAACACGCCCATCGCAGCACACAACTTTGCAGAAAGAATAGTTTACCTGAATGGGATCCTCCTGAGCCGAGGGCCAGAAAAAATAGCCTACCCGCTGAAATCTACGATAAAACGGAAACATCACACACGGGCAGCTCACCTATTGTAGAAGAAGAGTGACAACTATCGCCGTAAGTCCCGCTTGGTGTCCCCAGTCACTAGTCCGCATGGATATGCACTCCAATGTCACCACAAGGAAGGAAAGGCTTTCTGGAACAGCCCTTGCATGCTTAGAAGCTTTTGTGAAACCGTAGGGAAGCACGAACACCTTATAGATATGTGTATCGATGTTTATATACCTATCGTATAATATAATCGTATGATAAAATCGATGTTTTGTTCCCCCCAATTATTTAGGAGGATCCCAATTTAATTATATGTTGTAACTCGGTTATTAGGAATTTCTATTTAATTATCGTGCAAATTAATGTTAAGAGCAATGTAAAGGAAGAGGTATTACAGCCTAATGTAATGTACAGATGATTAATGTTGGTTGATCAAATTACACGTTATGTGATTAACATACATCCTGTGTAACATGCGTGCCTTAGTAAAGCGAGGTAAGGAATTGCGACACACTATAATAACCTCGTAATTTAACTGCGAGCTATGGAAGTCGCATTATCATTAATTAAAGTTACCGACGATAGTTTGAAAGTAAAAAAACCAGACTTAGTTCTCTGCCACACATAAAACACGTCTAAACCATACTTAAGTACTAACGTTTAGTTTAAAAGTATAATCAAACTGGCTATCAATAAAGAACTAATAAGTAACCACTACGCGTTGACGCTGTAAACTTGGCAAGGGTTTGTAATTATAGAATTCTAAGGAGGAAGGTCACGATAACTTTCTACTTCAAATGTTTTGAAACGAACCAAACATGCAAGTGTTTCACGCTCCTTTTAAAATAGAGAGTGCTGAAAAAAATCAATGGCAGAGGTCGGCCGCTTGTACCTAATTAAATTATTAATGAAATTATGCGCAATTTGTGATCTCATCTGTTATTAATTCAATTAAAATTTCATATGACACTGATTTTGTAATTGTATAATGATACAGTGAATTAATAATGAATGTAAATTTATACAAATTGATTAGTACAAATCTTTTGATGCGTCAATGAATGAGGGCGCGGTGTTGAACTCCGCTACTTAACACGCAATGTTTCAAATTTGGACGGAATGTGCAGAACGTAATATCTAGACATTATATTCTTTCTGACTATATTGCTATAAGTAATAAAGCTTAAAACTAAAAAACATCTGCCTAGTTCTCGCCAAAAATATTGTACGCGTAAGAATCGTTTTCTTCTTTCTCATATAAATTAAAAATATTCGGTAAATATAAAACAAATATAAGTAATTGCAAACTATACAATCAAAACAAAATTATATTCAAAGCTAATCAAAGTATTGTTGAAGAAAAGAAATTTGACCCACTCTCGAACAACAATGAGGCACCAATTTTCTAAATTCATGCAAGTATGTGGGACTTGGCTGGCGTGCATTATGATAATGACTACCTACAATGGGCTCAAGCTGTCAGCGTGACGCACAATTTTTTATTATCGACTATTCGTATAATTATGTTTATGAGAGTTTAATTCTGATCAATTACCTACATAATATATATTCGAAGTCAAGAAGAAAATTCCTAAAAAGAATAATTTCACCTATTATTGAAACATATTGTAAAATTTAAAAAAATACGTACGTACAAGAATCTTGTATAAATTTTTTTTTTGCTGTCCATTTCTTTCTGTGTCAAGTGAGTGTTAAATGTAAATATGCTGTGTCACCCTACCTCAGATCTAATGAAACCTGATATAGACCTACTTACTCAAAGACCTTACCTAACAAACGTTCTTATTTACCTAAGCATGTCACCGTTGTTAATCTCCTTATGGTTAAAAGACTACTGTTTACGTCATTTTCTCGATACCATCAAATAAAAAGTGAATAAGAGAATAATTGTCTAAAAAGAATTTAATAATAATAACCCAAACTAACCCAAAATTTTTATCAAAAAACCTTCTTGGTGTCAACTGTATATATGTATATATATTATAACCAAAAAAATTTTTGACATACTCCAATTAAAACTTAAACACTTTAGCCATGCACTATGTGTATCTAGCAAAGCACCTTCCAACATACATTTCCAAAGTGACTTACAAATAAATCTCCATTGTTACAGGCGGAGCGAGTTTCTAGGATGTGTCTCGTTCCCTTTGAAAGATGCAATTAAAAACGACATCTCCGGCACGTACTTCCTGCAGGGGCGCCAGAGCGCGGCGCAGGACCGCGTGACCGAGCGACGCAAGATGGCCACCGACAATACTGACACTAGCACCAATGATGGCGCCAAAGAGAATGTTGATAAAGGTAGTGTTTTTTAGTTAAACTGTTTTATTTTAATTTACAACAGTAAATTAAAACTGACTAATTACAAGTAACAAGTTGACTCGCCTTAAATATTTTTTGTTGTGAATAGAATTGAGTCCAGTTGCGGCGTAAAGTTCGATTCCCACTCTAGGAATTGAAGTATTAAATATTTCATTTTCTTCAGTCTGGTGTCGAAGAAAAGCGCGGCGTTATGTTCCTAAGCTTAACTCTCAATACCTCCAGAATTTAGCGTGAAATGGGGAACGGAGTGTCTTAACACAAGGTTCCCTCTGCCAAGACTTCTCTGTGCGACAAAGCGTGCAGCTAAAAAAATGTTTAATATAAAAAATGACTTAAATATTGATAAATTAATTTATTATCTCCCCAGGCGTAGCTTCTAACGGCTCAGCAACAAATCAAGCGCAAGTAGCGGCAGCGTTGCAACGCGAAGCTGATGAGCATCTGTTCCTGAGGTATTTGGAACTGGATCCTCCAGAAGACCCGAATGTACCGCGACGGACGCAAAGGCATGGACGGACACCTTTTACAACTACTAGAAAGTGAGTATTGCATAGAGTTTGATAAGCAGTCATTATAATTTAAAAAAATATGTGTGTAGTTAAATATACATATACTTTTACACACTACTACATTTTGTGTGGTTAACAGAGAACGTACATCCCATAATTTGTCTTCTATTCTATTCTGTTAATTTTGCATTATAACGATATATTATTTATTGTTTTGTGTTCTTAGACTTATAATCTCTATTTTTCTACTTTGAGTTTAAAGGGAATTCAATTATCATTCTTACTGTAGTTATCTGTAGAAGTCAAAGCATTTTTTCCTTGAAAACTAGTTAAACTTGAATAATTCAAAAATAAATTAGATCTCCATTTTTTATTTAAGCTCTCTTTTAAACCCACGACTGAGAAAGAAAAATGTTAGAAGTTTGAAGTTAATATTCGTGTGATGTCTGCCTGTGTCATCATATCTCTTAAATGAATGGACCGCTTTCAGTGCGGGTGCTTTTTTCATTCAAAATTTTATGCCTTATCGGTTTAATTTTCCTTTGGGAAAATAGGTCCAGCAGTTTGATTCGTAATATCTCTTTTAACGTAAAAAAACCTTATTATATTTATGTTCTTATATAAGCGATATATATGTAGATCTTTATGTCTTTAAATCTAAATATATTTTATTAGGACTAGTTAATAATTGTCTTCATTCTTCTTTCTCCTACAGATTAGTACGAGGCACAAGCGGTGGTTTCGGTTTCACAGTGGTATGGACGCGCCCGCCCCGCGTAGAAAGAGTGGCGGCGGGCGGCGCGGCGGAGCGGGCGGGCTTGCGGGCGGGAGACTATATAGTGTTCGTTGGCAACAAGAATGTGGTTACAGCTAATGAGGAGGAGGTGCGGGGTCTTGTTAAGTGAGTGTTTTCTTTTTTATTTTTATAAATCTATTTTTTTAAGTTGAATATCTTCCAGCCAGTGATTGTACTATTTCTCTCTGTTCTCCATTTTTTCTCTTCAGTCTGTTCAATTATTTGCCGGTATTACGTACTCTCTAGTTTAACTTTAAGCATCAATTTGCACCCTAACTGTAACATATGAATATTTTAGGATTTTTTACCATATACTCGTACTTACTATGTCTAAATGTACAATAGTCCTAACAAGAAAAAAATCGATTTCATAGATTGTTCTCTGTAAATTAAAATTTATTTCTAAAAAATGATTAATGAAACTTCAGTAACACTTAGTAATTTAAGGTTACTGAAAGTAAAAGTTATTATATTATATGGTTTGACTGAATGAACACAAACTAAAATATAAAAATGTAGAGGCCAGTCGTGGCGCAGGGGTCGCACAAAATGCGATTGAAAACGTTACTGGTTATGGGTTCAATTCCCGCTTGAGAAATAAAAATATATGATATATTTATTTTCTTTTCTCTGGTGACGAGCCAAAGCGACGTTAAGTTCACCCACTTAACACGCAATACCTCCAGAATTTGGCGGAAAATTGAGAACGAAATATCTTAACATTAAGTTCCCTCTGCTTACCCTGCAATGTGCGGGATACAACTTAAACCTAAAAAAAGCTAATAATAAAAACAAAATTAACAATGCAACACTAATAACAACAAACCTCACTTCCAGATCAGCAGGCCAAACCCTAAACCTAGAGACCTTCAGACGCGTACCTCAAAACGGGGTAGGGGTCCGCCGCATCCACCTGCCGGCGGAGTGCACGCCGCCGCCGCGCTCGCGCGACACGCTGTCGCCGTGCAACGCGCCGCGCCCCGCCACCGCCTGCTCGTCCACCGCCGCCAGCCAGTCGCTGGACCGCCGCAAGCTGCACCTGCCGCAAGTCACCTTCTCCAAGGAGGTAGGTAGCGGGATTATTGTGTAGGGGTTGACGGGGTTTTGGGGTTGAGCGAGTGGGTTGGGGTTTTTTGGATGTCGGTTTGAATTAAATTTTAGAAATTAATTACTATTTGACTTTATAATTTTTAATTATTTTATGATTTAAAATTTTAATGTACGTTTAGGCGTTATTTAACTTTTTTATCGAATTTTTTTATCGAATGGAATTTTCAATTTTAAATTTTTAAAAATGATATAGTTTTTATGTCATATTTATTAAATTTTAGCAATTCTTAAATATTTTTTCTGATCGTAATATCTTTGTATACTTATAAACCGCATTAATATTATAAATATGAATAATCTTATCTTTATTTATATTTATCTTATACTAAATTAATAAAATTAACAAAAAACATCCATAACTCATCCCACTCGATCATATTTCGAATTAAATTCATACTAGTCATCGGTATTATTTAAAGTGAAACGTTTTGGAAAAAAAATATAAGGGAGCAAAATTCGAATTTTTGATAAAGTGGTGCTAGTGTTGACTTACATTGAACTAATATCTAAAACAAATTTATTTTACTCGTAGCTTTTAACTCTGTGTGTTTGTTTGTAATCTTATAACTCTTAAACTGTTATTGTAGATAGTAGATTACTTCAATACATTCCACTATAGTATAGAAGTCCTAGTTGTAACTTGTGTTCTCGCTTGTACAGACATTTCTAGAATAGTATAACATCTCAATAATACTAGTAATTAGATATTTTTAACATTTTAAAGTGTTATTCACTTAGGAAATTAAAAGATGTTTTTAAAAAGCATATATAAATTTGAACATAGCGGGATTCGAACCTGCGTCTTATAGAAACCGTTAAAACGCTCTGACCGCTAAGCCATGCGTTCGAAAGGCCCGGGTTCGAATCCCGCTGCGTTCAAATTTTTATATGCTTAATAAAAATGTATTTTTTCTAGTAATTAGATGTTTTTAGTAGATAACTGTTACTGGGTTTTTAAAAGGGGAAACGTTACGTTTAATATTTGATGTTTTGTTATTATTTATTCTGTTTTTTATTATTTATTTTGTCATTAATTTGTAATAGATTGTCGTGTGTTATTCATTTTTTTTTTGTTAGTTTCATAAGTAACATAGAATTCGTATAGATTGACATTTTTCTTTGTGTTTATCCATTTTGTTTATTTTGTAGAACTAAAATGCAATTTAAAATGTGTGTTTTAAGCTATGTTTTTTTTTTGTAATTCACAATTTTTTTTTGGTTCCTGTTATTATGATTATGATTATTTTTTTTTTTTTTTTTTTTTCTAATTTATGTTTCTTAATGTTAAGTGCAAATAAATTTATTGCTTATAATTATTTGGTTGTATTTTTGATTTCTTTTAGTCCTATCCTTCCTTTCCTTCACCAATTATAATCGTTATTTTTTTATTATTTACTTAAGTTTTATATATTAAAAAAGTATTAAAAATAGCAATTTAACTAACAATATTGAAGCTTTAAACATTACCAAAATCAGTTTCATTATCACAATCAGAGCGCTAAGTTAATAAGTATTGAAATCTTGAACTGTTACCGATTTTTTTCGGCGTAGAGTTATTGACACTAAAAAAGACATTTAAAGAAAACGTATAAAAATTTGAACGCAGCGGGATTCGAACCCGCGCCTCCTGAATACCGTTCAGGCGCTCTCACCACTGAGCCATGCGTTCTACTAGCCGCTGCGTCGAAATTCTTATACGCTTTATTACAACTTATTTATTTTGTTAGCATCTCTGTAGAGAGATTTTTACAAATTTCTGCTACCCAAAGATTATTCTACGAACAATCATTTGGCAAGAGAGAATGCTATTTATTAAATACTTTTAAACATTTTTAAAGTGTTATTCCACACTTAGGAAAATTGAAAAAGACATTTAAAGAAAACGTATAAAAATTTGAACGCAGCGGGATTCGAACCCCGCTGCGTTTTACAAATGTTTAACACTTTAAAAATGTTTAAAAGTTATTGACACTAGTTTCTCTCTGCCTAATTCCCTATATCGAAAAGTGTAAAGCAAAAAAATAAATAAAAAAAGTTTTTTTTTGTAGTTTTATCAATTTAAATTTTCTATTTTACAGGATATTCATTAGATTAATTAAACTCATATTATATGTACATATACATATAGTGAACATTAGCTTTATTCATCCTTAGAATTCCATGTCTTGTAATGAATTGTAGATAGCCTTAATTTATATTTTGTAAATGTTATTTATTTTTTTTATTTTTTGTATATTTTCACCGTTATTTTATATTTAAATATTATATAAAATAACGGTGAAAATATAGAGAATATGAATACGGTGAAAAATAGATAGTAAAGTAGACTTTTAACTTTCCTAATTATAGATGATTTTTTGTATTGAGTAGTCAGTAGTAGAGTACAAAATCGTAAAACGTTGAATGTCGCAATAAATAAGTGTCGTATTAAATTACACAACGGAAAAAATGATTAAAAATTGAATTCACAACAATTCCTTAAATGCGACAGAATCTTCTGGATTATATATAGAACTGTGACAGTTAATTTTCTTTGTCTTTATATTATAATCACCAATATAGTAAACCTTTTTATAGAAAAGAAAAATTTAGAAACATAATAAATTGAAAGAAGCTTGTCGAACCTACACTTCTTGGAACTTTGGCCGTGATTGTTTTATTGTTCGAATAGACATACAAAGTCATAAAAAATATAATAATATGAGAATATATAATTAATACCAATACTAATAATAAAGACTCAAGACACCCGTGCCTACGACAAAATTGGCATTACATAAACTTACTGGGTTCGATTCCCACTCGAGGAGTGGAAAAGTTTAATATTTCCATTTCTTCGCTCTGGTATCAGAAGTAAAGCACGGCGTTAAGTTCCGCCACTTAACACGCAATTCCTCCAAAATCGGCGGAAAGTGGGGAACGGAGTGTCTTAACACTCGGTTCCCTCTGCCTACCCTGCTGTGTGCGGGATACAGTGTGAAGCAAAAAAAAAGAATTACTAATAGAGTCATAATAAAGTTAAGACGTAATCACGGCGTGTTGGGACAGCATCTGACTGTAAATATAATGGTTTTGGGTTCGATCCCCACTCTAAGAAATAAATATACTTAAGTTATTTTACTTTCCTGTTCCTGTTTTCTCTGTGCCTACCATATACTAGTAAGAAAGAACTATAACGGCCAGCATGAAACAGATGACCGTAAACGCGTACTTTTGGCTTTTGTATCGAGAGAGAAACATTTGATACTATAATTTCTTTGCTATAGTAAGTCTAAACAAGACGTTGAGTTCCACTAATCAACAAACGTTGTCTCGAATTCAGTAAAAAGAGGAGAACGGAGTATTTTGACACTAGATAAGAGAGTTTTATAATTTCCAACAGACAACAAGCCTAACAACATATGGTCGGAAACGCACCCTTTTGGCTGTTGTATCGAGAGAACAACATTACGCCACATGTCTACAGTGGCCAGTCGTGGCCCATCGGCACAAGCGTGTGACTGTAAACGACTGGTTGTGGGTTCGATTCCCACTCGAGGAGTGGAAATTATATTTACATTTTCTTCGCTCTGGTGTCGAGGTATCGAAAGGAACTTCGTTCAATCCGGGTGTCCCTTGTATAATATTTAAATTTTTACCATTATTTTGCTCCAGTAAGTCTAAACAAGACGTTGAGTCCCATTACTC
This sequence comes from Dryas iulia moderata, assembly GCA_019049465.1. Classification (NCBI taxonomy): domain Eukaryota; kingdom Metazoa; phylum Arthropoda; class Insecta; order Lepidoptera; family Nymphalidae; genus Dryas; species Dryas iulia. Next base: position 14,309,014 of record CM032417.1, read on the forward strand.
AACACACGTTGTCTCGAATTCAGTTAGAAAGCTAAGAACGGAGTGGGTTGACCAGTGATGGACAAAGTACGGCCCGCGACAGTATTTCACCCGGCCCACGAGCTAGTTTACGAATAGTACGAAGAGCTATTACGATAAATATATTCAAGTTCACGATAAATATTTGATAAACGAGAACTAAAATAATATTTTGAATTCAAATTTCAAATATTTGAGTGGTACTAGGAAAAAGAGCTATTCCTATAAGTCCTTCGAAATATCCTTATACTAGCCCAGTTAAAAGAGTTTGCTCACCACTGGTCTTGACACTAGATTTTCTAAATAGTGTAAGAAAATTCCATAATTTCCAACAGACAACAAGCCTAACAACAGATGGTCGGAAACGCGCCCTCCTAGCTGTTGTATCGAGAGAACAACACTACGCCACGTGTCTACAGTTCGGCCTAGTACGTTTTGTATCGCCACTCGCTGAAAGAGCGGATTTGATAGCGCCCAGCGATCATCAGCTTTTGTTCCAGAATATTGAAGAGGTAAATAATTGTACGAGTATTGGCAAAGCACTTGGGGAAGCAGTTAGTATGTGTAGGAGATAGTAGTGTGTATGAATTACGATATACCTACATAATTAAAAAAAACTTTTGAGAAGTACTTTTTATAATTTAGTAATAAATCGACATCATTAAGGACATCTCATTGTAAAACGACGGTTGTGGGTTCGATTCCCACTTAAGAAGTGGTCATATTTCACTTTTTATTTTTTCGCTCTGGTACCTTAAAACAAAACGGGGCGTTGAGTTGCACCAATCAACACTCAATGTCTCGATTTCGGGCGAAATGTGGGGGACGGAGTGTCTTGACACTAGATTCCTGACTATTTTGGTTTGCGGGAAAATACGTGAAGCTACCATCTGCATAAAAAGAGATTCATTAAAAAAAATGAGAGAATATTTTTTGATATAATATAGAATATAATTACAAAATATAATAGGAGGCCAGTCGTGGCGCAGTGGCACAAGCGTGTGACTGTAACCGACTGGTTGTGGGTTCAATTCCCGCTCGATAAGTGGAAATATTTGGAAATATTTTCTTCGCTCTGGTATCGAGGCAAAGTGCGGCGTTAAGTTTCGCCACTTAACACACAATGCCTCCGAATTCATAGGAAAGTGGGGAACGGAGTGTCTTAATACTAGGTTCCCTCTGCCTACCCTGGTTGGGGGATACAGCGTGAAGTAAAAAAATAATATATAATAATCCATTAAATATATTGTTATTTAAAAATTAAATAATAAATAAAATATCATGAAGCCGTCGTGACACAGTATCAACTGACTGAATTACACGATAGATTTGGATTCGATTCCGTCAAGGGGAAAAGATCTATTTCGATTCTCTCTGCCTACTCTAATATATGAGAAAAAGCATATGGCTGAAAAAAATAACAAAAACAATTGAAATTGCAATTATTAATTATTAACTATTATATATTGACTGAAGTAATTTTTTTCAGATTTTTAGACTGTCTGAGGATATTTTAGATCAAGTAGTTCAAGATGATAGTGAAATACAAACGTCAACAGTTGTCGCTGTGTATTTGCAAAAAACACCAACTTTCCTCAGCCTTTATAAAAAGTATTGTCTAGGACTGAAAAGGGCTGATTGTGTTCTGGTAAGTTCTGATATATTTTATTAAATACTAATTACATTATAAAGCTTATTATTTTTGTAAATTAAGAGTTATGAATAAAAAATCAGAAATGATAAAGCATAAGTATATTTTACACTTATATTTTAAGTCAGGGGTAAGCAAAATGCTGCATATGTGGCTTAATAATTTTATCCTATTCGGCCGGCATTTAATTATATTAAAATATGATCCCTATTTTACTATATAACTTTTTAAGTATTACTAAGCAGTACTGACAGAAAAATGCCAGTTTAGATAGGCCCATTGCAAAAAAAGCTTGCTTACCCCTGCTCTAACACTAACAACAAAACTTTATAGATTCGCAAGAATTCTAACCCACTTATACAATATTACAAATAAAAATAACTTTATTTGCCAATATTAAAATAACTTAAATTTTTATCAGGTAAAAAAATCTAAAGACCCAAGTGGGGCGTTCTCGAGGTTCTGCACAAGTCCTCCCATACCGAGGCGGAGGCCGGACATCACGTCGTTAGTCCACAAGCCTTTAGAGCAATTTAGGGAACTTCTTAGGCTAATGAGGGCGGCCGCGTCTTCTAATGGCGCCGGACCTTACGATCAGCTGGAGAAAAAGCAGTTGCAAGTCATCGTGGAACAACTACAAGTAAATTATATTGTTTTTGTTATATTTATATACATATATGTGACGCCAGTTAAGACGTGGGTGTACAAAGTGTGGCTGTAAAGCGACTGGTTGTGGGTTCGATTCCCACTCGAGGAGAGGAAATATTTCATATTTCCATTTGCTTCGCTCTGGTGTCGAATTTTAAGTTTATTTTAGTCGGAACTCAACGCCGCGCTTTGTGTTTGTTACCAGAGCGAAGAAATGAAAATTTAAATCTGAGACAAGACAAAATTTGAGATCTGATATGACTGTCAGAGGTCTGATCTGATTAGCGATTGTTTGTTGGTTCGATTCCCACTCGGGGAATGATTATATTTAACTTTCATTTTTCTGTAAAAAAATATTAAATTGCTTTTAAATTTTTAAAAATTTTAACTATTTTTTTCTTAATTCCAGAGTGGCTATCAGGATGTAACTGCAGGTTCAGGCCTAATGGGTCTCGCTGGTGACGGCAAACCTTTGTTATCCGTCGCAGACCTCGAGAGTCGCCTCGTGTTCACTAGATGTAAGGTTAGTGTCGAATTTCTATGTCTTTTTATTTACTTTTTAGCTGACACAACAGGGTAGACAGAGAGAACCTAATGTTAAGACACTCCGTTCCCCACTTTCTGCTGAATCCTAAAGGCATTATGCGTTAAGTGGTAGAACAGCAGACAGCAGAGTAAAAAAATGACATTTTAAATATTTTAATTCCTCGAATGGGAATCGAGTGATATATATAAAACTTATATACTCATCATTAAAGCACAAATATTGTAAGGTGTTATTTCACGTAGAGGCAGACATAACATGCTCGAGCACACTTTTGACTTACTTAGACAAATTCATAATAAAATTAAAAATGACATGAAACTTCTTATGAGGCCGTCGTGGCGTAATGGAACAGTGTATAACTATAAGAACGATTTCCACTCAGGATCACCATTAATGATTATAATCACCATTATAAATGATTATAATAATTTAGATATAATCTAAATTATTCTCTTTTCTATTCACTAGAGCGGTAGTGTAGTAGTGCGGTATTGAGTCTCCACACTCAAAACACAATGACTCGATTTCGAACGGAAAATAGAGATCTGGCTACCTTGCTATGTTGCTTGCTCAAAAGCTTGAAAATGCTTTGCTTTACATATTCTTAATAATTAAAAGAATTTCTCCCAAATATACCCCATTTTTCAGCCATTCGTCCTAAGCACAGCGGGAAGGCAATGGATATTCGGAGGGGAGTTGTCTCGAGTGGAAGGCAGAACGGTCAGGCCGTACTGGGCGTTGTTATTCACTGACTTGTTACTGTTCGCAACCGTGTCGCGGGATCGAGTCCTGTTCGTGACAGAGGAGCCGGTTGCCTTGGCAACGGTGTCGGAGGCCCAGTTTAATATTAGGAAAAAAGGTAAAAACGTTTTTGCATGTCTTTTAAATTACTGTATTCTGAAAGAACGATGTCTTATCAACGCGTTACCTTATATGTCAGAAAAGTGTACGTCACACACATGGTTATGTGTACAATATTTATCTTATTATAATATTTCTAAAGTATTATTCTGAGATATGTGATTTAGTTGACTTCTTATGTATATAAAATTAAATTGAAAAATCTATCTCAATCAATCAATCCAAAATCATAGCCTTTTTTCACCTTTTCCTTAAATATAATACTATTACAATTTGAAATATTCTCCGACCGCCATTACATAGTATACTTTTATGTTATGTGAATTATAATAACGCCTCAAAAATACTATTTAATAAACAAATAACCTTTTCCTTTCAGCAACGGAATTCCGTCTTATACTGGGCAGACCGGGCGGGGAGAGTCCGCTAGTGTCGTGCGCCCCGCGAACACCGGCGCGGTCGCGGCCCATAGTACTGCGAGCGCCGTCTATCGACTTGAAGGCGGTTTGGCAGAGCCTGTTGCAGAGGCAAATGTATGTACTTGTATATTAATTAAATATGTATTTTTCTTATTTATCATTTTAAACATAGTGTCAAGTCACTCTTTTCTGAACCTTCTTGATATTTAGGTAAGTGCGCATAAATATAGTATGGCAGAATTCAAATTCAGCTAGACTTTGTTACAGCAGAGCGGAGAAATGAAAAGACTGTGAATTCCTGTTTTTCCCGCAAAACGTGGTAATCAGAGAGAATTTAGTTTTAAGTTAATGTATTCTTAATTTTCCGCCCGAAAATTTTTTGATATTATGTGCTGAGTAGTGGAATTCAACGCTTTGTTTACAGTACCAGAACAAAGAAAAGAAAATTTAAAAAATCATTGCCTGGAATGGAAATAGAACCCAAAACCATTGCGTTTACAATCCGACACTGTTACACTGGACCACAACGGCTCCAATTTTTTTTTTTTTCATAAAATGGGCATTCCAAAGTTTGCTTCGAATCCACAACCCATTGCATTGCAGACCTTGCCTCAATGCATTACAAGTTCCTGTATAAATTTATTGCATTTTAAAATCCTATTTTTAATATAAGTTTATTCTTCCTCATTTCAGATACCGAGCACACACAATGTCGGGCACACCTCTCGGGTCACCTCTCGACTCTCCCGACCCACAGCTCACCTTCAGCCTCGCGACCCTCGACTCCCAACAACGCCAGGTATCGGGGTCCAGCATACAAAGACACTCTAGCCTAGCCCTCTTACCCGCCAGCTCCTACCGTTCGCATTTAAACATGCTGGTCGAAGAACGGCCTGAAAAAGAAGTTAGAGTCAGTTTCGACGTCCGATCCAATTCTAATTCCCCCCAACCTAAACCGGTTAGAGGTCCCCTCAGTACTGTTTGGAAGACAGCTCCCACACCTGAAACACCGTCTGCTAATCTTTCTCCCGCTGATTCTCAAACATTTTCGTCGCATTTTGTGTCTTCGTCTAGTATAGAAAGGAATGAGGAAGCTTCCCCTAGTGCCCAATTGACTCCAGACGGTGGGGAAGATTATTCAGAAATAAGTCCTTGTAGATGGGAATCGTTTGAGGCCGACTTAGCCTTAGCTGATTTAGATGTCGATCCGTCATATAAACACGCGGTGGAAGAGAGAATTTTCCTACCAGATGACACTTTGTTACCGCGAGTCGCGTTACCAGAGAGGCCGACGCCGCCAGCGTATTTGGAACTCTGATCCGCGGAGTCTGATCCGGAGTTAGATAACTATCCCCGGATTCGAAGGAATAATATTTAGTACTCTAATATTGTCGGTCGTAAAGACCTTCGTGGCGTAGATAGCGTCTGACTTTAACGTGGTTGGTTGGTTGTAGGTTCAATTCCCTTTTGGGGGAATGATTATATTTAAATATTCGTTTCTTCGCTCTGGTACGAAAGATAAAGTGCGGCGTTGAGTTCCACCACTCAACTTGCAATGTCTCGATTTCTGGCGAGAAATGGAAGGCGAAGTGTCCAGTGATAGTAGGTCCTCTCTAGCTATCCTGCTAACCGGGAAAAAGCGTGAAGATGTATATATAATATTGACGAAATCACTATTATATTTTGGTCACTTAAAAGATATCCCAAACATTGGCTTATGATGTAAATATTCGGAGTGTCCTAGAATGTATATTGTCATTTCCATATAATAAATCAATACTACTTATACTTCCTTTATCAAAGGCAATTCCAATGAAATCAGTGGTAGAAGACTTTGAAATAAGGAATCTTTTGAAGGAAAAGGAAGATCTGATAATCTAATGATAATAAGTCATCTTCACTTCCATATTACCAGTATTTGGATGTTTTCTAAACAAAAATACAAACATCCATTTCGGCTTTTTATGTAAATAAATGAGCAAACGTGTTGGCAGTGTTTGTTAAATTTGCTTATAATTGAGGGTTAAGATTAAGGTTGTGGCAAAAAATTGAAATTTTAAGATATATTTTCAAACAAACATTACCAGTGGCTCCCAGATCTTGGTATTTTGGCTAATATACGTAGAATATTATAGATGTAAGCCCCCCTCCGAGCAAAACCGCTGGGTATGGAATAAAACTGAACAGGACTGAAATTACTAAACTGAGTTCTTAAAACTCGCTTAAATTAAATGTATGCCGATATTTTACAATTTACCGTAATATAGGATTCAGTGTCAAATGTGTAACTATAGGGTACCAATTGTAGGGATGTTTATACGACTTTGAACTAATAGTTTTTGTATTGCTTCTTGAGTCTTCCGTCCTTATCTTAAATTTGTTTTACCAAATGAAACCGCATACAAATTTGCTCAGCTCACCTTTAGCGTTAAGTTATTGTTTCTGGCAATGTTATTTTTTTTTTATGGTTCTTCATAGGAAATTTGTTTGTTTGTTTATAATTAAGTCTATTTTTATTAGCTTTATCTTGTGGCTATCGCCCTTGTCTGTCCCCTGTATAGCCAACAGGTACGTACTAGTATAAACTAGAGCGGACGTCCGTCTGTACATAATCACAAAATTGTACAGGTCATGTGGATATTTGGCGATTAGTTTTGCGAGATTCGTTTCACATTTCATTATTTGATCACAATTTATTTTCCGTATCGCTTCTATAAATGCATTGCCATTAGAATAATGTGTTACAATGAAAAATGGTAGTTGTGTGAATTTCAAGTAGTCACTGCTTTTTGTTAAACAATTGATGCTCATTGACTTTGATCATGTCTGTTCTAATGTAATAGACGAGCGCGTATATATAATCGCTAGCATCGTAAAATGTTCACATAACCTATCCCCGGGGTTTTTGATGTATGACCTAATTTTTGGAAAAAAAAAACATTTTTGGTAGTTAGATTCAATAATTTTTGATGTCTTTGGCTGTGTAAAATAAGTCTAGATAATGAGGAAAAGAGTAATAATTTTGAGAAAGCATTTTACTTATTGTTCTGGGTTCTACGTGTAATAATAATAATAATAATCGATATATAAAATTTGGATGTTTTGTTTAGATCGAAGCAGAAAATTTCTTATGATCGGTGAATAAAGTGACTTTGTCAATGGTAATCCTCTTTTTATTTCTGACTCAAATTCATATAGACCCCCTATTTTGCGACGCTATCGAATTCCTTTTTAAAGCGCTACCTACCATTTTTCTTTGTAATGCAATTATATGTGTATAATTTTAATTCAATATTTGATATACATATTTTATTTATTTGTATAAATATTGTTGTCTAGTGCAGCATATTTGAAGGTATAATATTGATGATAAATTGGTAAAATGTAAGACACTTAAACAGGCTTAACTATTATTAATGAAGTTAAGGATTTTATATCCAGGAATATGAATAAAAAAAAATCATTTATAAATATTTTTATACATTAAATCTTAATCATGAATGCTATACTTTTAAGTTTTATAAAGAATTATTATTGTATTTATAAAGAATTATTATTGTATTTTTTGCACAATTCACGGCAAACGAAAAACTCGTAATCTTCTAATATCCACGTGATCAAGACCTATACAAACTATAAACACAAATAATACTTAAAATATCAAACTTGCGAAGAAAGAACTACAAGCAGAAAAACCATTTAAATCGAAATATTATAGACACGACGAAGTTCTGCGGAAACGCAAACAGGGGCGGGTGGGAGTGCCGTAGAGGGGGCAAGGAGTAGTCGAAGTCGGGGGTCAACACTACATCTACAAAGATGGATGACTCAACTCCCTGAGGCTGAGGAACTAGACCCCCCTGAACCAGATATGGAAGTAAGTTTTGTGAATAAACAAAAATATGTGCCAAACAAATCGTTCAGCTTTATTTGCTACACACATTTTTTAATCATTTATTATAGATGTGGAGCGTCGAAGAGCTTAGAAAGAGATCAAAAGAGCTGAATCTTTTAGAAGTAGCTGATATTGTAGAAAGTAATGTAGACACTCCAGAGAGTGTTGTAGTTAATAATGTTGAGAAAAAGGAAAATGATAGAAGCCCATCAAAAAGCAGTAATTCTGGAAGTCAGGTAAGCGCTTAGTAGAGGCCAAATCATTAAGAAAGAAATTAATCATCGTAGATAAATTTCAAATGTAACAAACACTTTTTCAGATAACGGTTCGAACTAGTCCAGTTGTAGTAGACACTATTCCTGTGTGTCGACAGTGTCATAAAAAGTGTTTATCAAAACCCAATAGCCCACTAATCTCACAAAAAGAACCTCCGATACCTCCTAAACCTAAACCTGAAGCCTCGCCTCAAAATTCAACTAAATCGGCCTCAGTTAAAAGTACCCCAATTATTTGTAGCGCAAATTGTGGTACTCGTAAACAAAAACATTTTACTCACTTGGAACGTAAAGGTGCTATACGGATACGACCCGAAGATGGTCCTAAAGCTGCAATTAAAGTCATAGATTCTATAGAACAAAGTCAAAGAATGCTCAAATCTAAATCTTATGATTTAAAAACAGATTCATCTGTTTTAAACAGGAGTATAACCAAAAGCCACACAAAGAGCCACTTAGAACTAAGAAAAGAAAATTCAATTAGATCGCCTAGCCCCACTTCTAGTAGTCGAAACAGTCCCTTGTCCACTAGCCATACGACCTGTAGTTCTATGGTGTTCAATTCTAGTTCAAATGACTTAAGGACATCAAGCTCAAATATAGCTAACCAAGTTCAATGCGTTATAGCTCAAGAGAAATATTTAAATGAAGTTAAGTGTGTAGAAAATATTATGTTATCCAAAACAAAACCCTCGGCGTATCCATCACCGGCAACTATTAGAAAAGACGAAAGAACAAGACAAAAGGCTGAAACAGTATTAAACAAAGTTTTAGGAATGAATATAATCACAAAAAGAGAAAATGTAGGTACTTGTTTGAGGACATCTTCAGTGTTTTTGGATGATGATTCAATTCATGAAGACGACAATGACTTTAGGATAGAAAGAGGTATGAGAAGGTCACCAAGAATGGGTATATCAGCTGTTAGTAAAATGAATGGTGATATAAACAAAAAGAATGAAGGTTTTGAGGATATAAATGCAAATACGAGTGATGTTTTATCAGATGAAGATTCAGAACTGGGCCCATTAATGTTAATGGGCTTATCAGCTATCAATCCTGCTGCTCATCTTATGAGAGTAGAGCCTTTCAAAAGAACACACTACGAACATATTGGTGTGAGCGCTCTTAAAACAAATTCAAGACCAGGTAGTCTAGGTTCTATTAAATCCGAATCACCTGTACCAAATATAGCAGTAGTTCCACCCACGCCTGATTATAATACGACAAGTAAGACTGTAAGTAAATCTAATCGTCTAGTTGTTGAAAACACATTACCTTCTAACATTATATATTATTACTACTGTTCTGGCTTCGATTTCAGGATGATTTAATAGATGAATCTCCAGATTCCCCTGATGTTCCCGAAGACTTACCTTACGTTTCATTAAAACGGTAAGCTTGTATTTTACAAATTAGATTTTTCTAATATTTATTATAAATTTGGCATTAACAATATTTTAATTTTAGTTATGGTACTATGTCAAGTTTAGAACGACTACCATCAGATGAGACTGATGATGGTAATGTAAGACTGACAGCACAGGAACCCGAAATCGCCAAAACCTATAGTACAGGTAAATAAATTAACTTAATTTTGTATTATAAGTTGTATATTTGCTTTTAAATTAAATTTATTTTTATCATTTGTACAGTATCTAGCGCAGCTGGAGGTATAATGGGTTGGACTGCCAGAGCAGGTTCTTTCGTTGTTGAGAAAATGAACATATTCAGTCATACGGAAAGCGTGCCAAATACTTCGATAGCGCACAAGCAGCCGTCCTTCTTAGAAAGGTAGGTGATGTTAATAAAAAATACTAATAATACAAAAAAATATTACCTAACTAAAAAATTAGATTACAACAAAAATGACACGACTTTAGTTGCAATTCAATCACAATACTTCCAATAATACAAATACCCTTCTTACAGTCTCACTGTTATCTATGTATGCATAGCATAAAATAGATATATGTAACCCTTCAATTATTATATCTTTAACCTATCTCTACTATATCACTTCCACGGTAATAACTGTCAATTTCGATATTATGAACAATAATCTATCTTTCTCCTTATAAACTAGGTGGAAAACAACACAAATGGAAAAGAAACGCTGAGTATGTGTATGAGTTCGATGGTTCTTGTTTGATTGTTTAGAATATATGCTATATATATTATAATTTACATATGTTAATTAATCTTTTATAGAAAGTCTAGATGATGCTAGAGTTGCAGACGCTGTTTTAGAATCTGTTAGTCTTAAATAAGCAAAATAACCATATATGGTATTGATGTAGATCTAATAAATAATGCTAGATCTTATTTTACGACTTTTAATTCTATAGAGTTAAATTTACTTATTAATTTTATAAACTTTGTTATAGATTTTTTAGTATCAGTTTAAATTAAAATGAAATTTTGTTTAAAATTAGACAATATTTATATTAAATTGTAGTTTCTTATAAACTTAGAATCAGTTAAACGTAAACGTATAGTTATAGTATTTTTAAATAGTTATATTTCTTACTTTTGTAAATTCACATATAAATTTAAGCATGGAAATAATGAACGAAATCATTGACTTTTCAAATAAAAGTACGTAATTTAGGTGCCTTGGAGTTGGAGATTGGAAGTCAGCACTGGGTACTGAGGATGGTACAGTAGAGACTGGTGAAGGAAGTGGGGCGAGTGGAGAAGAAGCTTGGGGGACTCCTTCTTCGGGAGATCTTTCAGATAATCTTCCTGATTCTGAACATGGAACACTTTCTGTAAGATCATCATGTTGTTGATGTTATTATTATAAGATTGATATTTAGTTTATATTTTAAGGGCTCAGTTTTACTTATGTCAAAAAACATATTTAAAAAAATATTTTTTTTTAAATAAATGAACAGAAGCTTAAATTTTTAGTCACCAACAAAGTCGTCATCTTCATACGCCGGTGATGATGATACAGAGCTGATGATGGACGAACTCTTGATGGCACCCACAATCACCGGACCCACAACATTAAGACCGCTTCTTCCTAGGTATATGAATCTGTAAGAAATGTAATATATTTGATTTTTAGTTAAAAATAACAAAAAAAGATTTGTTTCTCATGAATTTCTTTATAGGGACGTGTTCCGAAGAAGACTAGAGCCACTTCTGGAAGAAGATGGCTCAGACAGTGGCAGTGAAGACAACAAACCAACCCCCACCAACTCTGACGACCAGGTGAATATCATATGAATACGTAGACGGACATTTATATCACTTAACGTTACATTGTTTTTGTAAAAGTATAAAAATCAAAACGAAAACAAAATACCATAAATTTTATATGAAATTTAGAATGAAATATACATTTCTAGATAATTACATGTTTATTACAACAGTTTGACAAAATTGTTTGTCTTCATCTTAAATTTTCAAAGAGCAATTTTGTCAGATATAGTTATTTAATAGGTGTGTTTGTAAGTGATCGTTGCAGTATGAGACCATACCAAGCATGTGAAACGATCCATGGAATGAGATGCAAATGATAGACAGTAGTTTGTTGCATGACCCTAATCCAATTAATGTTTATTTTACTTAGGTTCTGAATGGGGATCCTTATTGAACGTGCAAATTTTATAATTCCTCCCAAAATTGAACCCATTTACCAAATATTTTTGAAATTGATTTATTTCTACGTTTTTCTTAAACTTATATAAAATTTTGTATAAATTATCACTTGTTAACTAAGACAAATTATAGCATCGCTTGGGTCAAACCATCATAATATTCAAGCAAAAGATATAAAAATATCAAGTTACAATATAAATCTCGGGGTTATTGGCTAACAGTAGTCGCATAGACAGTAGCTAGGTAATATCTCACATTGTGACTGGTCCGCTGGTGCGGCGCTTGGCGCAGGGCAGCGGGCGTGGCCTCGGTGCTGACGACTGCTGCGGCGCGCACCAGCCGCCCTCTGCTTCAGAGCCAGGTAATCTGTTCTTAGGTGTAATATTTACCCATTTTTCTCCCAAATTTATTAGCTTCTTCTTTTTTCTATATTTTGACTTATTAATCTATTATATCCTGTACAAGATAGCTTGATCTTTTTGACAAATGTATTTTTTTTTTATCGACATAACTTTGGAATGACGGACATATTATTTTCTTAATTTCATTAAAATTGTATAAATATTTAAAAAAGTACATATAACACAAAAGTCCCAAATTAAAAATTAAATAGGAACTATGAAAATAATAGACGCTTGTATGATATGATGATGATGATGATGGTTAATGATGAACAATTTTATTGAACACGAAATAATAATTAAAATTCGAGAAGGTGACACAAACTCCGATGACTCAGGTTATATAATAACCTTGGCTTGGCTCCTTAATAAAAACTAATTTAAAGATAAAATATATATTCAAGATTATTTTTGGGCCTCCACTAAATTGGGACCAAATAACTTTTCCAAAGAAACATGGATTGAAAAGCGTAAAGCTCATCATAGTTAAAAGAATTATAAAACGTTACATTTAAAAAAAAATCCCATCACTAGACCGTCTGTCAAAAAAATCCAACTATCTTGTACAGGATATAGCGGTGTTTAATTTCGTAACCGACTGAAAGTTATTTAGACAATTGGTTGTGGAACGTTTTTTTATCTGTATTTAGTCATGTTACTCGTGTGTATATTGAAATGAGGAGAGTAACTCGTTTCTGAAACTGTAAATAACATTAAAATAAATAAAGACACAATAAATACACACAACATGTAAATACTAACAAAATACATTTTAACAGCAAAGTGGACTTCTTGACTAAAAGTGAAAGGTGAGAAGAGAAAAATGTCATAATTATATTTTGTATATCAATACTTGGAGCTATGACATGCGTTATCGAGCACGATGCATGTATATTTACCTCGAGGGACTGAGAATGATAACAGAGGTCCTTCATAATAAATGTTGTTCCCCAAGCATGCAATGAACATTGCACTCCACAACACCTAATTCTATTTATATATAAGAAGACACAATTCTGTCACTTCTTGCAGCTTACCTTGCTTTGTCCTGGATACAAAAATCACATATATAATATAACACTAAATACTTAACATGGATAGTTATACATTTAACATTTTAAAGTGTTATTCACACATAGGAAATTGAAAACAACATTTTTAGTAAACTTATAAAAAATTGACTGCTGCGATATTCGAATCCGCACCTCTGGGAAATCAACCAAACGCTCTGACCACTAAGCCATGCATCCTGTTACCCGCTCCGTATTTCTTATACGCTTTATTACAACTTATTTTTGTTTTTAGCATCTCTGTACAGAGATTTTCACACATAGGTTTCAATTGATAACTGCAAAATGCTAACAACAATTTCGACGCAGTTGGTAATAAAATGCATGGCTTAGCAGTCAGAGCGCTTGAACAGCTTCCAAGAGGCGCAGGTTTCAATCCCGTTGCGTTCAAACATTTTATACGTTTTCTAAAAATATACGACTATATTCACCCACTGGTTAGAACTCAATATGGGTGGTTGTTCAGAAGCAGAGGACGGTGTGTGCGGCGCGGACATGCATGGAGAGGGGCGCGCTGGTGGCGCCGCGTGCGAGCTGAGCCCCGACCGGACTCCCACCAACGAGGCGCCTTCGATGCCCTTACAATATGGTACGTTGTGTGTCTAATTATTTAGATTAGACCTTACAAATTTAGAAATAAATAGTGTTAGATCTACAGTTCTATCAGATAAATGTTTCCTATCTTTAGGAAAATATCCAGAAATAAGCTTAAAATAGATCGTAGTTCTATAAACTATAAAAAACTTTACATTTGCAAAGTTTAAGCTGAGACAATGAAATGAAGGCAGCGCAAAAGCGAAGGTAACGCATACCAGCGTCTGTATTTCCTAAGTCTTACAATTTAAGGATGTTTCAGTTGAGATTCAATAGGCTCATAATCTGCTAGGCAAGCATATGTCATAGTAAACAATATCAGCACGTCAGGCCTACTCCACACTACGCCAGAATACGTTTGACCACTCAAACGTAAGCTTATCATCAGATATTAAAGAGCTTATTCTAACAAGTAGTTCATTACACTAGGGGCGCCACCAGACCCTCAATTTCAACTCGCGCTCGCGAAATCTAAGACAACCTTTCCATATTGAGCGAAGCGAGCACATCTTAATTAAAATCTATGGGAAACTACATTTTAAGTGACGATCATCATCAAAAAATAAAAAAAATAAATCATCATCGCCATGGAATTTTTAAATAACATTTTTTACAAGCCATCGGACCATCAGCTTTGATAAGCTCGCAAAATTTAAAAGCACACAAAAACTGTAAAAAGTCTCTAGTAGAGCGCTACGCTCATTTCGCTCAATAATTTAAAAATATTTATACCAAAATATTTAGTGTATTGTTTTTTATTCGCAATACACACTCACACTTTACACCACGTTAATATATATCACTTATAGGCGTCATACGTTTAAAGAAATGTTTATTTTACATTAATAAAATAAAATATTAACTGTCTACTAAACAGAACTAAAAAAAACAATTTAAGATCAATGAATAACTAGCAACATTGCCGTGGTTGTATCAGTTTCAAAAGAGTGTGCGGATCGAGCGTCTGCTGGCGGCGGACGGCGGGGCTCGGCCAGCTCGGCCAGCACGCCGTCCACGCTCGAGCGCACCGCCATACACAACCCGACGACGCCGCATGCGCTGTCACCAGGTAATGTGGACGATTACGTTAACATATTATGGTTTTAAGTAGTTTTGTATGAGATTGAGTAATTGATTGATTGATTTAAAACTTTATATGGTCACTAGCGGCCCGCTCGCGGCATCGCCGCGTGAACTACACAACTATCGCTATTTCGTTGTATTGCAACCCTTGAGGGAGATTTTTTTTTAAATAAAGTAGTAGCCTATGCTTAACGCCGTTTTATCAACTATCTTGAAGCCAAAATTCATTACAATCCGTCAAGCGGTTTCGATTTTTTATACAAACGTTCATCTTTTATTTCAACCCTCTACAGGCTGATTTTGGAAAAAAAATAGCCTATGTTTGCCTCTGGATCTTGAAATATGTTCATTCCGAATTTCATTCAAATCGGACCAGTAAATTAGCGTTACAGCGTAACAGACAAACAGATAGACTTTTGCATTCATAATATTTGTATGGATTTAAAAAAAGTGATTTTTATTGTAATACTTCGTAATTTCATGTTTGTTTAAAAAGATGTGATTGAATACAGATTTAAAGAAACATGATGATTCTCTTGTCTATGTTTTTATTTAGCTTTCCAAGCTTCATCTTTATCATTCTGCCCTCAACGTTCCGAACATTTGAATTGTATTGAATTTAAACCAATATAATGTCCCCCAGCTTCGGAGCCACCACCAGTACAAGAGTGTTCAGCGTCCCCCGAGCGGGAGGCGCGGGAGGGGCGGGCGGAGCGCCTCAGCCCGCGCGCCGAGATGCGCCTCGCGCTCGACCAGGGGAGGGACATGCTGGCGGAGCAGGAGCGAGTGGCTTGGGTGAGTGGCGATGGGGCTTGTAATTTGTTGTTCAAATTCAAATTCAAAATATCTTTATTCAAATAGACTTTTGAAAGCATTTTTGAATCGTCAAATGTACATAAAGCTACCACCGACTCGGAAGGCAGTTCTGCTGAGAGGAGGCGGCCAGAAACTCAACAGTTGCTCTTTTCAAATATATAAATAAATGATAACGTTATCTTAAATTATAATGATAACGTTATTTTTTTAAGTATGTGATTTTGATTGTGCAGTTTTATGGATTCAAAATTTTGTGATTGTTTTTGATTTAAATTTAAATCTGACATTTTTTTATAATTTGAGTGTTCCATAGTTTGATTGTACGTAAGCAATTATAATTAAGTAATTAATATCTGTCGTCAAAAATGTTGTTAACACCAAAATGAATATGCTTTGATTTATCCATAAGATTGATGAGGTTTTTTTCGTAAGACCATAAACACTAATGGAATTAACAAAAACGACCAATTGGAATATGATTTATTAAAAGACATGGACTCATGTAGTACTGGTACAAAACCCTTGTCCAAAAGGCGTGGGTTCGATTCCTACTGCGTTTGAATTATTATACGTTTTCTAAAAATGTTATATTTCCCCAACTTTGTTTGGGTGGGTTATAAAACGTAATAAATTATAAATCGTAAATCTTTTTCCCGTTCACATAGAAACATTTAAATGCTTACTCTTAAGTCTCCACAAGGAACTTCAAGGAAATTATATGTTAAATTTTAGCTCTCTACTAACTTTAGTTTTCCAGGTTGTGCATTGTCTAACAACTAGTAAGTGTATGTATGTGTGCGTGGGTATGTATATGCGTGTATGTGTGTGTGCAAACGGTACACTAATAACTAGTGTTAGTTTTTCAATTGTAAATATCTCTCTGATATACTCCGGCTTGCATTTAGCCAATTTTAAGGTGGCTTAAATGTTATGGCCACACATTTGACTGAGGGATGGATCCGCCCGTGTGTCTGTTAGTCAGTAAGTAGTGTGTATGTGTATGTTTGCTCTGACAGTTGCCACTCATATCAGCCATACATCATCAGTCCAATCAGGCACTAAAGTGTATGCATGTATGTGTCTGTCAGTCAGTAACTAGTATTTATGTGTGTGTATTTGTGCAGACAGGTTTCATTCATTTCAGGCATACATTGTCTGTCAGTCAATCACAAGTAAAGTTTGTGTGCACGCAACAACGCAAAAGTAGTATAAACATTATTATGCGTTACCTCTTAAACAATAATTAATGTAAACATAAATTTTGGAACGCGGATTCGAACTCGCGCCTCCCGAATACCGTCCGGTGAGAGCGCCTCACCACTGAGCCATGCGTTCCACGCAGCTGGTAGTAGCTGCGTCGAAATTCTTTGAATGAGTATATTTTTTAACAAACAGGTGCGTTGACTGGTGAACTGACTGATTGATAATGTAAGCCATTATCATACATTATCAGCCAGTCAGTCACTAATGTGTACGTCTGTCAGTCAGTCACTAGCGTGTACGTCAGTCAGTCAGTTAATAGGGAGTGTGTGTGTGTGTGTGTGCACAGACGGGGCGGGGTGGCGCGCGCGACCCCTGGTCGTTTCGCGCGGCGTGCCAGCGCTCGCTGGTGCGGCGCGTGGCGAGCGCGGACGCGGTGACGGCGGTGCGCTCCCTCGCGCCCCCCCTCACCGCCCCGCTTACTACTTCGCGCAGTTCTGTATATGCTTGGAAAGGTCAGTTTGTAATCATATTGGGGTTTGTGTCTTTGGGATTTTTTTTATGCTTTTTCAGGTATAGCGAGTTAATTAGAGCCTAGTATCAAGATACTCCATTCCGCTGAGTGGTGGGATGTGATGCAGCTTTTTGTCTCATGTACTAGATGGGAAAAATGAAATTAATTGTAATATAATCATTTCTTCGAGAGGAAATTTAGCCCACAGCTATCAGGTTTACAGTCAGACTGTCCTTCTTCTTGTTTCATTATGTTGTGTGGCGTAGCTAGGACAAGGGTTCCGGTGCATTTATGTAAAATTAAAAAAAACCCTTGAAACACTTTTGAACAAAAAAAAAACATTTTCAAAGCTGAGGTTAGCTCTGACCATCTAAGATGAGGGCTCTCACCACCGAAGCCGAACTTAAAATGATATAAATTTAATTATTTCTTCAAACAAACCTACATTTGCAAACAGCTGTTCTTAACTTTGGTTTCATCAAGTGTGTTGACACTAGATTCTCTCTGAATCTGCCTTTTTGCTCCAGTTCTTGCATGATATTTCATTATAAATTTATTATTATGAAACAAAATAAAAATAAGAGGTTACATCTTTTGCTTTTACGATTTTTATACATTTTCGATTAAAATTTTTGATATTTGAATATATATTTTTTTATTCAAAACATGAGTTTTTTAAATGTTTCTTCGTCTACCAAAAATATACGCAATTAATCCGATAAATAGTTATCTTTTTTGAAACAGACTTAATTTTTGTTTTTCTAATGTAAATAAGCAAGCAATATAAATAAAAAAGTGCTTTATATTATATATTAGTGCTTTATATTATATATAGTAATGCTTTATATTATATTTCAGCTCCAGAAACAGAAACGAGACTTATGGAGATGGAGCAACTGGCACGAGCGGAAGCTCAGACGATGCGTTCGCGGACGCGCTCTCAATGCCAGAACGGGAAGATGTAAGGACTTATACTTATTTATAATTTTATATCATCTATTTGATTTCACTAAAAATCGATAATTTATTGAAAATCTGGTGTTACTAAAAATCATGTTGTATGGCGGAACTCAATGTCACCAGAGCGGACGAATGGAAATGATATATAAAATCATTCCCCCATTTCCCCCTTGGTGGAAATCGAACTCACTACCATTGCGTTTATAGTGAGACACTGACCAGCATTGCCATAAAGGCTAGCAATTAACACATTCAACACGCAATGTTTCATTTCGGGCAGATATTGGTAAAGTGGGTGTTTTGATATTAGGTTCTTTCTGATTACCCTATTATGCGATAAAAAGCTTGAAGCTTTAAAATATTAATACAAGCCATGGTTATGCGGTGGATCAGTGTTAGAATGACAGTAGAGATATGGGTTCGATTCCCACTACGAATTATGTTTAAACCCGCTGTCTTCTTCACTTTAAGTTCGCTCTATCTACCCTGCCGTGTGTGGGATACAGCGCGAAGTTAAAAAGAAAGACTATTAAATAAAACAGATTGGGATAAAGACATTCAGAAAACGTATAAAAATTTGAACTTAGCGGGATTCGAACCCGCGCCTCCTGAATACCGTCCAGGCGCTCTGACCGCTAAGCCATGCGTTCAGAGCGCCAAGACAGTTTCCAGGAGGTGTGGGTTCGAATCCCCCTGCGTTTAAATTTTTATACGTTTTCTAAACGCCCTTTTCAAGGTCCTAAGTGTGTGAATAACACTTTAAGTATGTTAAAAGATTGAGATAAAAAAAATTGTAATTATATTGAAAACAACCAATCAGATTGGGTTTCCTCCGGCGCCGCGCGTCCTCCGATAGCCCGCGCCGCGAGCCCTTCGGCAGTCCGCTGCCCGCCGCGCCGCGCGCCTCTGTGAGCAATTACACTGTCGGCTATTACAAGATATGCTTTGTCAATGGCCATGTTTAGATGTTTTCTTTTTGTGTTTTGGTCGCTATTGGGCTTTAAAGTCTTAATATATTTTTTTTTGGTAAGAATATCGATCCACTGAGTAAAAAGTTATGCGGTAACGTATAGGTATATAAAAAAATACAGCCGAATTGATAACCTCCTTTTTGAAGTTGGTTAAAAAATTGTTCAAAAAGAAACATGTATTTTGAATTTGAATTTAACTATTGACTGATTTGACAATGTCAATTTATTTAACGTTTTTAGTTTTTGACTGAAATTGACTTTGAAACAAACTATTTTTGATAACATTTTTATTTGAATGACAGTTTTTTTTTATTTTTTATTCATTTAGCTGTCATTTTAATATGAATTAATCAATCCAAAATATTATATTTATTTTAATTTAAATTAGGAATTAACAATTATTATTAATAAAAAATAATTACTTCATTAAAGTGTCATCAATATGTCAAAATTATTTTGGCAAGAAACTTTTTATTTTATTTTTGACTGTGGTATAGTAACTTTTTATCAACATTTCTATGGCAGAGTAGCAAATAAAAGCCCATTTTAAACGAGATAAGTTATAATATGACCAATAGCGGCCATTACAAAATTTGCTTCGGCGATGTTTGAAATTCATTTTTGTATTTCGCTCGTTGTTGATTGCATTTTGAATTATATTTTATATTGGAATTTGATAAAATATAACAAATAACTCATAACTTGTTAAATATTCTTAAAAAAATCTCTCTTATAAGAAGCTAATGGCTCTTTTTTAAGCCTTGACTTTAAACGTCGGGTTATTAAAGTATATTTAAAATTAATAATAACAATTAGTAGAATTTCAAGTACTTGGAACTGAATTTAATCCTTTAATATTATTTAGTGGCCTAGAATAAGTATCTAATAAGTATCTCTAAGACTCTCGTATTAAAGTAGACTATTAATTGTTCCATCCATACTAGTATTCGATCGATATAAAGTAGTGAGCTTACAACATGCAGTCAATAACAGCCTTTAATTTGGCTGAAATTAAACCGAATTTTAACGGTTGTTCACTTTATATAATTTAAATCTAGTTCTCTTTAAAAATGAATATTTTAGAAAAATGTATAGAAATTTTAACAATGTGGGATTTGAACCCGCACCACTTGGTAAGTGTCCAAGCGATTTAGCTAATAGCAATTTTTATACGTTTTTCTTAAATATTTTTCTAGTTCTTAGTATGGGAATAACAGTTGAAAAACATTACAACTTATTTATAACAAAATTAAGAACTGTAAGAGTCTCGTTCCATTAGGCTCAAAACAAGCGTGAAGATAAATAGTACCAAAATTGGTATTAAATTCATAATTATTAGTATCTTTTCTAATAAACTTAATTAAAATCTGTTGTGCCAAGTTTTTCCTTGGCATTATTATTGGGTACATTCAGCAACACTATTAAATATTTGTTGTATGTTTAAACGTCGTTGTTTAGGCCAATACAATTGCCTTTTATAAATAAATCAATTGTTGAACTAATCTTATGAATTTATAAGTACCTTTATCGAAATTAACTTCGAACTTAAATTATAATTAGTAAAAATGTTAACAATTTGGTAATGTCTTGCACTAAAATGTCTTGTTAATTTTTCTCGCTTACTCTAGTGTTTAAAATCCCGCTTATTCCTAACGTTTATTAGATATTTGTTTACTGAAATATGATCTGTCCATTTTGATGGGATGTTTTGAAATATATTTCTAAAGAAATTTGTTTAGCTTTTCATTCACCCCGCTTGTGTGCTTTCCTTTTCCCTTTATCATAATTATAGAACTTTTGCAAGCGCGGATCCACCGTTAAGGGGGCAATGACCATGTCTACAATAGATTTGATTTTCATAAGTTTACTCTGTTACGCAATTTTACGCAACTTTACGCAATTTTATACAGTAAAATAAATTTAATAAATTTTAAAAAATAATTGGCCTGAATGTCTTAATAGTGAATCTGAACTACTTACCCCTTGACGTCACAGATCACAACCTTTTTTCGGGGGCTGGATCCGCGCCTTACTTTTATAATAGTTAATACAAATTAGTGCAATAATATTAAATTACACAATATCAATTTCACATATTTTACAATTATTTACTAGATGATGAACACATATCTACATTTTGCACATAGTGTCTGATCACTGCACGTAAAGCATTATCTAGAACATTCCGCGTCACTAAGTCAGTGTCTAATACGATGTTCTTGCAGGAGAAACATTTCGAGAAACGATTCTGGAAACAAGTGACCAGAAGACGTCAATCCCTCGGCTCCATCAGCCAAATATAAGAGACTAAAGTTATAAAGACTTAACAATGCATAAGTGTTCATCGCAAGTAACGGTAACGGTAGGAAGTATACAATGCATAGAACAGTAGATAGTGAGTGTTCAAATTATAAACTATACACGAAGACAGTAGATCGATTTAAGGTTATAGAGCGACTGTTTATAATGTGATGGATGGATAGGTGATGCCAAAAGTTGTCATTCGTGAAGGATTTGCCAAATAATCGGGAAGGGACCTGTCACCGCAACTGCATATCGTAGGTAGGGACCGAGACGTTGTTATAGATGTAGTAAGTACTTACTACGTACATACTCGAGGCCTAACTTGTACAATTTGTCGCGGTTTAAAGTTTCTCTTTATATAGTGTAATGTAAATATAGAGGTAGTGGGTGAAGCGTTTTTAAAAAGGCTTTATCTTTGTATAATAAATAGTTGTTTTAGCCACTTTTCTTGTAACGCTGTTGACTAATGGAAAATTAATGTACCTATTTCCATACACTTCATTGTTGTATACAAATTTATTAAATGTTTAAATATTTGTGTTTTTAATTGTTGATTTCCGAATAGAGATTACTTTAGCGTTCATTTTTGATGAAATTTTAATGGTAATTATATATTCAATATAAGCATTTGTGATTCGCTTCTCTTCGGGATATTAAAGTGGTCAGTGTTTTCATCTACTAAATACTTAATATTGGATAATTGGAAATGTATTAAAGTGAAGAAACTTCGAATTTATTATTTTTAACAATATTGTACCTAAGGGTGACTTTTAACTTGTCCTTTGTAACTCATTTCCGACGTCACGAATAAAGTTCTTAAATTTCTTGCTACTTTTTAATTTTTACCTGAGTGTAGTTTTTTACCGATTTTTGACAAAAAGGTTTGTCTTTAAACAGTTATATTATTGAAGAAGTATAATTAAATAATTACATAAAAGTAAAATAATAAATAAATTTATTCTCAACAGTCCCTTCACCTTCTTCCTTGTCCTTGTTATCTAAGAGTGATAAAAAAAATATTTCACAGTTCTGTATATTTTAGTCATTTAATTTTAATATTAAAATAGGTTCCTTTAAAATGTGTAAAAATATAGAAAAACCAAAGATCTTATGATACAACAGTAATGTTGAAAAAACATACATAACTTGAAAGGTTGTTTCAAGATTTATTTTTCGCAGCTTCAGGGCTTTTTCCCGCATTGCAGAGTATGCTAAAAGAACCTAGTGTCAAGACACTCCGTTCTCCGCTTTCCCTCTGAATCGAGACGCTGTGTGTTGAGTGAAGATTGAAGATTTATTTAAAAATGAAACATCGGACAAAATTATATTCCACCAAATATTCCGTTTCTTTGGTCATAAATACTTTAAAATAAACTAATTTTGTAATAACATTTAAAAAAATAATAATAGAATAGCATCTCTTGTCAGACGATTATTCGTAGAATAATCTTTAGGCTAGCAGAAATTTGTAAAAATCTTACTACAGAGACGCCAACAATAAAAATATTTAATACAGCCGGTAGTAAAACAGGTGAATATGCCGGTTTAACGGTCAAAGCGCTTGGACGGTTTTCAAGAAACGCAGGTTCAAATCCTGCTGCATTCAACTTTATACGTTTTCTAATAATATATTTTTAAATTTTTAATACACGAAGGAATTGATTGATTTAAGGAGATTGATCGATAAAAAAGAGATGAATATACACTAATATAGATATTTTTCTAGCTTCACGCTGTATCCCGCACAGGCAGAGGGAGCCCTTTGTTAAGACACTCCGTTTTTCGCCGAATTGCGTGGCATTGCGTGTTAAGTGGCGGAACTTAACGCCGCGCTTTACCTCATTATTATAGACTAAGTTGAAAAGAAATCCATTAACAATCAATCAATCACTCAATCTATCATAAATGTATATGTAACTCAGCTGTCAACGTTCCTAGTACCAGGATAACATAAGTGTTTAGTAGTGTTGCTATGCATCTGTCACTAGGTGTCGTCGACTGTCCACAGATTGGGACAGATTTTCCACCACCCTCAGATTTTAGTGGGAACGGACGTAACTTAACGCCGCGTTTTGCCTCGACACCAGAGCGAAGAGAATGGAAATATTAAATATTTCCTCGAGTGGTAATCGAACCCACAACCAGTCGCGTTTGCAGTCACACTTTCTGCTTAGTGCTTCTGCGCCACGTCTGGCCTCCTCCTGGCCTGATCACAGATATCCTAACATTAAAAAAAATAAAAATAAAATGCTTCACTAAAAAATAATGATAATATAAAAACAGTGCATTTGTCACTTTTTGTCAATTGACGTCCCAAGTACCAGGGGAACATGGGCGTAGAGGAGTCTTACTATCTATCTGTCACTAGATGTCGTTGACTGTCGTCGCTAGTACTAGGGTGACATAAGAGTAAGAAAAATACTCCAGTCATATTAAATTTTTTTTAGCTTCACGCTGTATTTCGTACCCAGCAGGGTAAACAGAGAGAACCTAGTGTTAAGACACTCCGTTCCCTATTTTCCGCCAAATATAAAAAAAACACTATAAAAAAGGCTTAAAAGTAAAAAATTAATATAAAAATAGCACAGTGCATTTGTCTTCAATTGACGTCTCAAGTACCAGGAAAACATAAGTGTAGAGGAGTGTTACTATGCATCTGTCACTGACGTCACTAGTACCAGGGTGACATAAGAGTAAACACAATACTCCAGTCATATTAAATATTTTTTTTAGCTTCACGCTGTATTTCGTACCCAGCAGGGTAAACAGAGAGAACCTAGTGTTAAGACACTCCGTTCTCCATTTACCGCTAAATTCTGGAGGTGTTAAGTGGCGGAACTGAACGCCGCGCTTTGCCTCGAAACTAGAGGGCCACCTCTTGACAAATACAAAAAACCACTATAAAAAAGGCTTAAAAATAAAAAAAATAATATAAAAAATACCACAGCGCATGTTAGTTTTAAGTCAATTGACATCCCAAGTAACAGGAAAACATGAGCAAAGAGGAGTGTTATTATGCATCTGTCACTGACGTCACTAGTACCAGGGTGGCATAATATTAGCGCAATATTCCAGTCAAGTTAATTTTTTATTTAGATAAATAAATAACCTTTAAAAACGTGTGAAACGTTTTCTCACATTTTTAAATTTTCTAGAAATAGAATATTTTCACTCTCTTTGAAATAAAAACTTAAAAATAGAGAAATCTATATAGGGATTCCATAAATAATTTTGGATTTAAATAATAGATGGCGCTTTAAAACATTGAAAATGATAAGTTGGCAAGAGAGTGTCGATTGACGTTCATAGTACCAGGACAACATAAGCACAGAGGAGTGTTATCTATCTTATGTCACTGAGATATCTGTCAAAATTTTTATAGATGTCCACTAGTGCAAGGGTGACGTATGCATGTACCTACTAGTTAAGTTAACATGTAACGAGAGTCGGGCAAGATTATATTAACAAACAAATATTAACAAACAAATATTAACAATTCATTATTTATTTGTAAGGAAATCACATAAAAATCACAATTAGATGAAAATTAATTACTTAATATTGACACTTAAATTAACAATAAATTAATCGTTAATTGTGATTTACGCACAAGCAAATGATTACAATATTAATGGTAATAATAATTGTTTATTTTTTATTTATTTATTTTTTATATTTGCTCTTGTTTATTGCAATTAAATTTTGCCCAACACTAGATCTAACTTGCTAAGAGCGAATATCTCTCTCTCTCTCTCTCTCTCTCTGTTTTAAAAAATCAGCTTCACACTTTTTCCTGCATGCATGCAGAGAGAACCTAATGACAAGACAATTCACTCCACTTCACTTTCCGCCCAAAATCAAGAAGAAGAAGCTGCACGCTTTGTCATAAGTGAGAATCGAACCCACAAGTTGGGTGATTAAATATTTACTTCAAAATAAAATAACAAACAGTCATATTCTACCAAATATCCCATTTTTAACACTTGAAATGTTAATTACACACATAGGAAATTGAAATAGACATTTTTAGAAAGCATATAAAACTTGGAACTCGCTCTACTTAGAAACTGTCGAAGATAAGAAAAGACTGTTAAAGATAAAAAAGAGTGTTTACCCTGTAATAAATTAGATAACTGAAATAGAAACGGAAAGGGTTTTTTTTAAAAAATAAAACACAGTATAAATTGTTAAGGCACGTATATTGATTAAATTCAATACAATATAATATGTATTTTTTAATATCAGTATGTAAATATTACAAATATTTTATTATTTAATTTCGCTTTATCCTTAGCACCACTATCATTAATTTGTCATTAATTCCGCTTATTTCTTATAGAACGATCAATTTCTTACCTAATAAGTTTAAATCTCTTCGAAAAAATTTAAATATATTTATTTTATTGACTGATTCATATTTATTTTATAATAGTAATATTAATTTCTTTTAATATTTATGTTATAATTTTTTTTATTTAATAAAATTATACAACTGTAAGCACATCTTGAGCACTGTAAGTACCACACCCAAAATCCCGCTCGTACATAGCAATCGAGGCAAGGGGGTTACAACTTCTTGATATTAAGTTTTATTAACTTAAGTATGAAAATAAATAAGTAATAAGTATGTATATACTATGAACATGCATAAAATATATCTAAAAGATCGTCATCGTCATCATCGTATATAGAATGTTTTTTTTTACTTAAGTATTTTTTTTAAGATAAGGCCGTATGGTATAACACTTTTGCCTGTCTAATAAAATCTCATTAAAAAGTAAAATCTAATTCATTTTTGACAGTGACAAGTCACACTATAATATTAAATATATTTATAATATTCAATATATTTTAAATAGTTTACAGAGATTATAAATATAAATTTATAAGTCTTTACACATGCCTTGCCTCAGCTGCTAGGTTTTATACAAACCATCGTTTACATATTTACAACTAAACAAGAATATAAGACACTGGCAGTTAAAAGTAAGATTTTATAAAAAGTTTATATTACTTAAAGTAAAATAGCAAAAAATGTTGACAGAAGCACTTTGTTAGGAAGCTACTAAATTTTGGCACGTTAGAAAATAAAAGAAAAATGGTTTATATATATTTAAAGTGAATATGTTGATAAATTGGATTGTCAAAAAGAAAATCTAGTCAAGACACTCCTTTTTCCGACTTTTCCCCTAAATTTGAAACATAACGGAACTCAACGCCGCCCTATTTTTTTATTAGCGCGAAAAAAATATCTTTTTTTTAAATATAATCATCCCTCCGAATGGGAATCGAACCCACAACCATTCACGTTTACGTGAACAGATTTTCCTACTACACGATGATGGCTGCTTTTCTTTGATATTATATTATTATAGATATTAAAATCTTATTTTTTTTCAAATTCAGTAGATACAAAAATTCTGATAGACCACTATCATTATACACAAGCAATTCAAAGATACCAACATATTCACTTACAGCTACTAATATTTACTTATACATAGAAAATTAAAAATATGGAAAAAAGATGCTTTTTTATAAAAATAAATCTATTTATATTTTTTTTTATTCAGGAATATTCTCTTGTTTCCTTTAAGAATTTATTGTACTGTTAGGTTATATGTTCTGTTTACAAATGTACCACCAATTTGGATCCTACATAGACTGGTAGTGAATGATTCAAAAATTACTAGTCATGGAAATTATTGAATTACAATAATTGAAATTACAGTATATTTTCATATATATTCAGCATTAATTCTCAAATTAATTTTTTTTAATAATAAGAAATCTAGAAACCTTCTTGATTTTACATTTGTACCAGTCTGCATAGTACTTGTCAAATGTACTTATATAATATATATAATAATGGACGGAATTTATTATTTGAAAGTTATCAATATTCGCATCTTTTACATATTTTCTATATATCTTTAAAAATAAAGTAACTTTCAAAAGTACTATTTATTGTTGTAATATTCAATATGCTAACCCAAATTATATTTTTATTTTAAATCCAAATTAAAGAAATCATTTTTTTTATATCTCACATATGAATTTTAATGTTAAATTTACAATATGACCTTTTTTTTATTTGAGTTAGCAGTATCTATTATTTGTAATATATTTAAAATTGTCATATAATAAGGCAGTGTGGTTTATCTCCTAGGACATGAAATCCTAATGCATGGAACAAAATAAAAAAACCCTTCTTTAAAAAATAAATAATATTTTAATTATTATTTTAAGTATGGAGAAAATAATTTAAAATATTATTTATATTTTTTACACCAATAAGAAGTTAATTCGCTTATATTTCATTCGCATACATTATCAGACAAAGATTTTTCATATTAATTTCGTTTTTTTTTAATTTTAAATACAATTCGTTGTTTTATAATTTCTTCGACCTTATTCTCTCCACTCTCTTGAAGCTTGGAACGTTCGCACTTCAGATGAAGTAAAAGTAGTCACTCCTTGAGCACCTAATAGAAAAAATATTATAAAGAAAAAAAAAAGATATCTCAGATTGTCGCTATTTTAAATGACTTTTCGAATTTTAAAGTTGCTATTGCAACAATAATTACATCAAAATTGTGTTTTTATTGCAATAAAGAAAACATAATATATAGTTATCTTTTTCTACCCTTCGTCATACAATATATAAGGGAGAGAAGACAGCACATTTAGCTAACTCTGTCTACATATCCCCATACAGTACGTAAGAGAGAGAAGACAGTGTATACAAATAGCAGCTTTCTACTCATCCTCAAACAATATATAAGAGAAAGAAGATGGCATATAAATAGTACTCGTAGTCGTACAACATGTAAGAGAGAGGGAAGTCAGCATATATGCTGCTATATATGCTGTTTCTACATAACCTCATACAATATATAAGAGAGAGAAGAACAGCATATATAGCTATCTCATTTCTTAAACAATATACAAGAGGGAAAAGACAGCATACATCGCCATCTCTGTCTACCCACCGTCATACAATACGTGTGAGAAAGAAGACAGCATGTATAGCTGTCTCTTTCTACTTATCCCCTTACAATATATAAGAGAGAGAAGAGAGCATATATATCTGTCTCTTTCTGTTCATCGTCATACAATATATAAGAGAGAGAAGAGAGCATATATATATATCTGTCTCTATCTATCTTCATATAATATATGAGTGAGAAGATAGCATATATATGCTGCATTTATAAATATATATCTGTCTCTTTCTACTCATCGTCATACAACATCTGAGAGAGAGATATAAGTAAATTACCTCGCATGCGTCGTCCCGGTGTGGGGGTGACGTCACCCTCAGGGGCTGCCCACTGCTCTACCAGTTCGCTGGCGGAGCGCGCGAGTGACGGTTGGCTTACACTGCGGTGGAGCGAGTGCCGCCATGATCTGTGGGAATTTATTTAAAAATGAATATATGATACTTTTGTTAATCTATTATTATACAAAGCCTGCAGCTGACGCAATGGTTGTGGGTTGTAACCCATTTTCTGGGATCCTATTGTAATAGGATCCCAGAAAACGTCCAAGATTTTTTCTATATCACAATTTAAAAAAGTTGTGAATTATATTATTACCTAATTAAAGATTTTATAAATGATAACACGCCATGGAAATGAAATGCTCGCTCCAGGCTTTTTCAAAATTATCACTGTCAGCAATAAATTCGTATATAACAATTTCTTTAAAAAAAAAAGAGTTCTCAGGTCTGAGGCATAAACTTTAGTGAACCGGTGGTAAACTATTTGACGTTCAAAAAATGAAGCATGTCACTTCTTATTTAGAATAAAATTATTTGACTTTGACTTTGTTTAATTCCCACTTGATTAATGGTTATGTGTAAATTCTTTCCACCCTATGCGTTCGTACCTAGGCAAAGCATGACGTTGAGTTTCCGTTGAGATTGAGTTCCACCAATCAAAACGCAATATCTCAGATTTGAGCAGAAAGATGAGAACGAAGTATCTTTACACTAGGCTCTCACTGTCTACCCTACAGTACAATATAACTTGTTACTATACTATCATCGTAATTTAAAAAAAAAACGAATTACTAAGCTTAAATCAATATAAATGTGAACATAAAAACAAAAAAATTGAACGCAGGAGGACTCGAACCCGCGCCTCCTGGAAGCCGCCCAGGCATTTTCAAATTTTCATACGTTTTCTAAATATATTTTTCAATTCCCTAAATATCTGAATAACACTTTAAAATTGTAAAAAGAACAGAAATCATGATCAATCTTAAATCAATATCATCATCAATAATATAGGTGAATTAAGTAAAATTTTAAACTTTTTTTTAATCTTCACACTGTATCCCTTGCGGAGTAGTCAGAGAGAACGGAGCGCCAAACGCTACGGTCCCTGCATACTTCTTCGCCTCGTCCACAGTCATCAACCTCTTCATACACGCCCTCCGGGAGGTCCTCATGCGCCTTACGTGACTTTCGTAAGCTTCTAAATCTCATACCAAAACTATAAAGAACTATATACAAATAAGCTATAATATACAGATGTACTTACGGATTCTGATTATATTGATGTTCAGAGTCAGTGTCGTCGTCGTAGTATCTGCCGAGTAATGTCCCCGCTGACACCTCAGAGTGCGTGTCAGCTTGTTCCCGTGCATAGTCCACCATCATTTCTGACATTGATCTGCAAATATACGTAATGGAAGAAATTGGACAAAACCAGAGAATTTATTGTGGATGTATTTGATAGAAGCCATCGTGGTACAGTGGGAGAGTGTCTGACTGTGAATGCTATTAATCGTGGGTTTGGATTTCCCCTCGTTGGAACGATTATATTTAAATAATTTCCATTGCTTCGCTCAGGCAAGAAGACAAAATGCGGACTTGTGATTTGCCTCCAACTTGACACTAGTGAAAAGTCGTGACTCCGCTTTATATCAAAAAAAAAACCTAAAATATATTTAAATTACTGTTATCACTTTTCTGTCAATTGGCGGCACTTTCACATTCTTCTGCCACACAAGTGTCAATGAATCATTCTTCTTCTTCTTCCTGGCACTATCCCGGCTTTAGCCAGGGTCAATAAATCATTAGTACAACATAAGTATAGGGCAGTGCTGTCATCGTTATGTCACCCAAATATGATCTATCATAGCTGTCGCTAGTGAAGGGGCAACGTAACGTAATTACATCTAACGCTACTCTCTGTATCTCTCTCTCTCACACACACACACACACACACACACACACACACACACACACACACACACACACACACACACACACACACACACGCGCGCGCGCGCTCTCTCTCTATTTGTCTCTCACACACACAATCTCTCTATAAACTGTAGCACATCTACCAGGACACCATAAGGCTAGTGCAGTCTCACCGCATGTCGACGTGGTCGCTCCTGTAGGAGGAGCGTCGCGAGCGCGGCGGGTCGCGCAGGGACGCCGCGTCGCTGTCGTACTCGTACAGTGTTGGTAGGGAAGAGCGTCGGGAGCGGGACTCCCATTCTGTTTTTTTGCGGTAGCGGTTCTGGAAGTATAGTTAATTTGTATTGTATTTAAATTTTTATATAAGTATGTATAAAGCAATCGAGTGTATTTGTTAAATATAAATGATAAAGAAAGTGGCGTAGCTATCGTAGTGCCGTGTGGTGCAGTGCACCATAGCCTCTGAGCTTAGGGGAGCCACTAATCTCAGCCTCCTCAAAAGAAAGGAACATAAAGAACAAAAATAAATGTTTTTAAAAGTTGTCAAATGAAAATTACAGCATATATAAAAGCAATTACAGAGATTATTTTAGATGCATGCAAGGCATCGCCACTTGTTTAGAGGGTACTTTCCATATTGACACTATCGATACACTTGGGGAGTAAATGTACTAAACTCCAAGCAAGTCTATACATATAACACAATTATAAAAATGATCGATTCGGGAATTTAAATGGTATAAGCTACTGAAAATAGACATAATTTCTTTTTACAGAAGTAAAAAGAAATTATGATTTGTGACATTTTTAATTGTCTGTTTGTTTTTTGTCTTTCTTGTTTATCTTTCTTGAAAAATCTACTGGATAGAATTTAATAAAAAAAAATATTACATAAATAAACGTCTTCGGCAACATATAAGCTACAATTTGTTTTCAAATTCAAAAAATCTTAAAATCACCAGTACATCTAGTATATGATTAAATCGATATATTATAAGAAAAATATACCTTAGGCTTATCCAACGGCGGAGCTAAAATCCTAATAATAACCTCCCATTTAGGAGGAGCGTAAAGCGGAGCGAAGCGATGGTCGTGAGCGACGCGCGTGAAGTCCTCGCGCGTGCTAGAGCGTGCTAGTTCACGTCGCAGCGTGCTCTCGTGCGTGATGAGTTCACGCCAGCGGAGACGTTCCTCGCGTGTTAGGCGGTAGGAACGTTCGGTTTCTGATAGCACCTGGGTATTGGTAGAATATTATTATATTAATGTATAAAGTATGAGCCAGTCGTGGCCCAGTGGCACAAGCGTGTGACTGTAAACGACTGGTTGTGGGTTAGATTCCCACTGGAGGAGTGGAAATATTTAATATTTCCATTTTCTTCGCTCTGGTGTCGAGGTAAACTGTGGCGTTAAGTTCCGCCATTTAACACGCAAAGTCTCCGAATTCGGCGGAAAGTGGGGAACGGAGTGTCTTAACCTAGGTTACCTTCGTGGCGCAGTTGGGCATCAAGCGTCTGACTGTTACGCGATTGTGGTAGGTTGGATTCCTTCTCGGGGAATGACTATATTTAAATTTTCATTTCTTCGCTCTAGTCACTAAGACAAAACATGACTCAACATCATGTTTGGCTCTAAGCATGCAATGTGGTAATTTTGGTCGTAGAAACGGAGTGCCTTGCAACTTGGTATGTATTGATTAGAAGTTAATATTATGATTTTTCATTGCAAAAAAGTTTTGATGGTAGCTTTTTTTGAGAAGGAATATTCCAGAATTGTAACTTTAAATGTTAAAAATCAATTTCAAAGTGTCAAATAGAGAGTTGTCAAAATGTTTCAATACTTATTTATAGTACCCTTATTTATAGTACCGGACTGTTATTATTTTAGCGACAGAGACAACGCTCTACGAAGTCGAAGCTAACCGATTGTTTCATTCTAAGCAACGATGTGCATTATTTATTGCCGGGTACTATACAATACTTAATACAAAACGTATCGCTGACTTTCAACATTCATCACGCAATTCAATATCAAACCAAACAAACTATCTTAACAAAAATATTCTCTAACTACCCACACCAGAAAATTAAAAATCTACCTCCCACAGCCATTACCTCATCCTGCGCCTCAGTTTTCAACACTCTGGTCAGAACACTCCAGTTGACCGGCACCGGCGGTACTGGGTTCGGTTCCGGCACGTCCTCGTCATCATCCTCTCTATATAACGGGTTTCTTGCTGGAGGGAGTTCGGGGAGGAGGGGGAGATCGGGAGATGGAGGTAGGGGAGAGAGGGGGGATGGGGGGTAGACTGTGCCGGTTTGCTTGATGAGCTCGGGGGAGAATAGGTCTGGGCCGCCTTTGCCTGAAATAGGTTATATTTTGACTGTTGTGATTTGTAAGTTGTTATTGGTAATGTTTTATATTTCAATTATGATAAGGTTTTTTAATTGTTGTATTTTTTATTCGAAATGTTGTGTACTTGTAGGTATGAGAGATCTGAGACAGGATTGTTTAATTATGTGTATTCGT
This sequence comes from Dryas iulia moderata, assembly GCA_019049465.1. Classification (NCBI taxonomy): domain Eukaryota; kingdom Metazoa; phylum Arthropoda; class Insecta; order Lepidoptera; family Nymphalidae; genus Dryas; species Dryas iulia. The sequence goes on from CM032417.1 coordinate 14,342,590, forward strand.
GTGTTCAATTTTTATATAGATTTTTTTATATGGTTTTAATAATTTATTAATGTAAAGTAATTACATAGTGATGGTTTTCTAACAAATATACATATATTATATTCCGCGCTATTAGCGCTTTGCTTAGCAAAAACTGTGTTGTTTTTTTTACTATAGACTTTTTGTCTTACGCCAGAACAATAAACTGAAAATAATTTAACTATAATCATAGCACTCATAACCAAGCATAAATTGACAAAAATATTAAAGAAAAATTACTCTCGTAAAATTACACTCTTTACTATCTCTCATATTCTTATAAAATTTAACAAATTAAAAAAAATATATATATATATTTTAACAAAATAAAATCATTTCCATACCAATAAACTTCTGCGGCGGCAGAGACAGAGGCACTCTCTCCATTTTCGGCGTCAACGTCATTCCAGAAGCGCTACTTATGTCTGAGAAGTTCTCCCACTGCGCCTCCGGGAGCGTGTGGTTGCGTATTGTCACGTCGAACTGAGGGGCTTGGGGTACCTGGAACAACAAAAATATAATATAAATGTCCATTTCAAAAGTGTTTTTATCTATACTAATTTAATTAAGACGTAAAGTTCATAACTTTGATTGTAAGGGGTAATCTTCGGAAATATTGAATCGATCATAAAAATTCTTTAACATTTAGAAAGCAACACTATTCAGGAATGCTATAGGCTATATTTTATTAAGATTAAACACAAAATTCAAAAAGAATCCTAAAGGGGTTCAACTACGGGATAAAAGCCGCAGACGTCGTGGCGGAGTCGCTAGTCACAAATAAATCTGTAAATTATTAATTTAAAGCATTTAAAACAGTCGTGGCATTATGGGACAGTTCCCACTTCTCACTCGGGGGAATGATTGTATTAAAATTTTCATTTCTTCGCTCGCAGACAAAGCGCGGCGTTGTGTTCCATCACTCAACACACACAATGTCTCGACCTCAGAAGTAAAGTGAAGGACGGAGTGTCTTGACAATAAGTTTTCTTAAATGTGGGAAAATTACTTTTAAAGCTATTAAAATAGACCAGTCGTAGCGCAGTGGCACGAACGTGTGACTGTAAACGACTGGTTGTGGATTCGATTCCGACTAGAGGAGTGGAAATATTTAATATTTCCATTATCCTTCGCTCTGGTATCAGAGGCAAAGCGCGGCGTTAAGTTCCGTCACTTAACACGCCATGCCTCCGAATTCGGCGGAAAGGGGGAAACGGAGTGTCTTAACACTAGGTTCCCTCTGCCCAACCTGCTGAGTGCGGGATACAGCGTGAAGCTATTAAAATGTAAAAATGACTAACCTGTCGGTACTCAGTAACAAGCCGCTTATGGCGTTCTATGTCTTCTATGGTCTTCTTCTCGGTGATAGTTCTGAGGAACACGTCGTCCACTACGTGTGAAGTTATTTCTGGTTTCCTGGAATTCATTATTTTATATATTTAATATAACACTTAAAAGCAGCTTTTTCACAATATATAAAAAAAGTACTTTTGTTTAAATATATATAGCTCACAGTATCAAAAATAATATATCAGCTATATTATTGGCTTAAACCAATTTAAATAGGTACATTATTGTCTGCCTATAAAGAATTTGTAATGTGACTTTAGTTTAGTTTATAATGTTATGTAATTTGTTTGTTCTTTTTTTGTTAAATAGAGAAAAAAATAGTATACGAGCTCGTAAGCAACATTCACATATTATCTTAATAGATATAGAAACCTTAAGCTTACATATAAGTTTGACAGTTGAAGTTTCTTTAAACTCCTTTCAAATATCAATTTTGGTTAAACTCCTTTGACAGTTGAAGTTTCTTTAAACTCCTTTCAAATATCAATTTTGGTTAGGAGCCATTACTTTTCTACATAAGACTTTTTGAAGGATATTATTTTTTTTTAAATAAAAGGCCGTTTCGGCGCAGTGGGGCAGTATCTGACTGTAAACGTATAGTAAACGAGTTCGATTCCTACTTGTTCCAATTATTTAAATTATTTTCATTTCTCCGCACTGATAACTAAAAAATAGCGCGGTGTTGAGTTCCGCCACTTTTTACGCAACGTTTCAATTGCAGGCGGAAACTGAGAATAATGTTTTGATATATGTCATACTAGCGGCCCGCTCGCGGCTTCGGCGCGTGAACTACGTAAATATTTTCTTATATTGCAACCCTAATTGGTGGATGTTTGAAAAATAAAGTAGTCTATGTTTAATCTTAGATTATCAACTATATTTATGCCAAATTTTGTTACAATCGGTCAAGCGGTTTAGATTTTTCATATAAACTTTCATCCCCTATTTCAACCCTTTAGAGGTTGATTTTTGAAAAAATAAGTAGCCTATGTTAGAACCAGTAACCTTTTCTACTTTCGTTCTAAATTTCATCCAAATCGGACCAGTAGATTAGCCGTGAAAGCGGGACAGACAAACACACAGACTTTCGCATTTATAATATAAGTAAGTAAGTATGGATAGCATTTGCTATATGGAAAAGGCGTGAAGCTAAATATAATTTTCTTTGGCTTACCTAGCCGGCATGATAGGAGTTTCAGGTATAGGTTCCAAACTCATCAGCATTTCTTGTTCTTCGGTTTCTAAACGCTCAGTCATGACTGGAGGTGGAGGAGGTGGTTTCTAAACAAAATATATTTATTAATATTACTTACGTAATGCGGCGTTGAGATCCGCCTCTCAACAGGCAATGTTTCAATTTCGAGCGAAAAGTGGAGAACTATTAATAAAATATGAAATATATCTTCTTACAATATATAATAAGGATGCCTCTTATCAATTATCCATTAACTAAGCTACTTATCAAGCAATAATAAATTCTATTATTTAATATCTAATATGCAAAAGCAAGCTATAATAATAATATACATAAAGCAGCAGTTCTGATATATCAAAAAGAATATAATTCTTTTTATTTATAAAAAAAAGCTTAATAATTGCCAAGCTTACAGCAAATGCATTTGTTCTTACTAACTCTTTAGTATTCGTGATTTTTAGAAACCACATGTTTTAATGAATTAATCTATTCAGTATTCGTAAATACATTTTAGAAAACCCGACCTTAAGAGTACAGTGTGCCTACAGCTTAAAATAATATTGCTTATTTTCGAAGTGTCAAACTTAGACGTATATCATTAAAACTCTGTTAGAAGGTGAAAATGATATAAAAATGGTGGATATGATTGATTATAAGAAATAAGTTGAAGGTAGAAAACAAAATATCCGAGAATTAATTAGTCCGAGAATCAGTTGGTACTACAAATTATGTCTTTTGTACAAAATATCCTTTTGCAGTATGGGTGCTACATATTTATTTATTTAATATATAGATCCGAAATTAGCACACACCTAGTGAATAAAAAAGCATATCACTCAAAACGAACGTTCAAAAAACGCCGGAAATACGCTAAAAAAAAAGCCCACCCATCCAATACCAAGCCAAACCAACACCAAACACTCTGTATACCTTAATATGGAACATTCTCGCGTGCGACCTGTCAGTGACCTCAGTGACGGAGTGAGTGTCCGTCATCTCCGTGTTGAGGGAGGCGATGGAGCGAGGACGTCTCGCCCACTCCTGGTGTGATGGATTAATGATATGATAGTGTTAAATATGTCTATGATAGTTTATGATAGTGCAAATTAATTAAACAATCGTTTTAGAAATTGTATAAAAATATAGCAGTAGAAAGATTCGAACTCTATTGAAAAGTGTTTATTTATTTATTTATTATAGAGAGAGTTGCTTTGAGAGAGAATAGCTTAATAAACAATATGGGGAGAACTTTTATTTATTTCCTCATCCTTAATATAAATTTAAACACGGAAAAAATATTAAAAAAATATTAAAAAAATCAAATAAATATTCTTCGTCAGGTTGTAAGTAAATTTCATTTTACTAATATAACTTCTGTTAAGTTGTTTCTGTCGTGATTGGTCAAAATTATGGTAATTAATGTTTAAAACTAGGGCAAAATAGAAATGTTACACTTGTTTTATTATGTTCGGTTAAAAATCACAGAAAAACAGAAAGAAGTTTCAAAAATATTAACACAGAATGTTTGATTGTGCACACATGATAATATATTATGTCAAGTACTATCTTTGATTAATTAATGACAGTGCGTTGTAAGAAACAGTTTTTATTAATGATTGTTTTATTAGAATATGATGTTTAAATAGAAAGAAACAAAGAAAGAATAAAAAGGAATAGAATAACAAAGAAAGTTTCTTATATCCTATTCCTGTTTCCTATTTAAATAGTAAAGTTCTTTCTTCATTCGTTTAAAATATATTCGCCTATCTTGTTGCAAACGCTTGCCTAAATTAAAAAAACTAAAAATCTATATTAAAATAACTCTCTTTTAAAATTAACACAAACTGTTATATAACCAAAAACTAGCTTAAACATACCTGTCTATCCCGACTAACTTCGCTATAGAGCACGGGCGGGCGCGGCGGGCGCTCCGGCGGCGCGGCGTGTGCGGCGCGCGCGGGCAGCGGCAGCGCGGCGGGCGACACCGTGCGGAGCGACTCTTGGCGTTCATGCTCCTCTAGTACTTGTTGTCTGGAGGGTAAGGAGGGAATGTATTGAAAAAATGTTTATACTTTTGTTTTTTTTTTTAATTTGTTTTTAAGTCATTCTTTTTTTTGAATATGTAGCAGCCTTTCTGTTCTTCACTTTCTATCTGAGGTTATTGTGGCGACTCATTCGTTACAATATCCAATGTATGACTGTAAACGCAAGTAGTTGTGAGTTCGATTTCCGCTCATTGATTGATATATTGATATATAATATCATATATATTTAAAATATTTTTATTCTACACCCCTGATAAAATAAAATGCGGCGTTGAATTCTGCCACTCCACAGATTTTTTTTTAATTTATTGCCTTATCTAATATTATAAATGAGAATGTCTATTAGTTTATATGACTGGATTTCTCATTTATAATATTAGTTGACTTTTAACCAAATTAAACTAGTCGATTGACTAAATTGAAGTGAATGATTTGAAATTCGGAATGAAAATAATCGAAGATTCACTAGGTCCCAGCATAGGCCACTACTAAATACCAACCTCTTAGGCAGTGATTCTCAACCTTTTTTTTGATGCGGCACATACATATTTAACGATTCCAAAATTAGGCGGCACATAACGAAAAACATTTTAAATGATTTTATATTATTTACATTATTATTTATTTTCAAAATTAGGCGGCACACTTTTCAAATTTGGAGCCACACAAAAGTGCCACGGCACAGTGGTTGACAATCACTGCTCTAAGGAGCTAAACATAGGAAATTAAAAGTTAAAAGTCGCTAGTACAAAACAAATAGACTAATAGACAAAACAACTCACCGTATACTACCACCATCCACTTCAGTAGTAGTTATAGTGGACACGGGCGACGGCGGCGCGGGCGGGCGCTGCACCCTCACGCGCACGTCGAAGGCGGGCCCTGCGTGTGCGTGCGCGTGTGAGTGTGCGTGCGTGTGTACACGCGATGAGTGGACGTCGTGGGATTCCCCGTAACCTGTTTAGTTTGGTTAGGGTTGGTTATTCGTTTTATTTTGGGTTAAGAAGCGATTTTTTTACTGTATTTGTATACGTGTAAAGTAAAGTATGTGGCTATATAATGGAATCAAATTATATAACCCTATACCTACATACATACATATACATAAAGATATGAACGGTCAAAATAATTGAAATTTTGAGAAATTATCACAGATCATGCAAAAAAATAAAAAGTCATTGAAAAAGTACAACTTTTTAGTTTATAAATGAAAACATGATTTGTATGCTATTAAAATTTGAACACACTTAAACATTTTTTTTCTGTTATATTTATATATTTGTCTGTCAGCTTGTGTCATATGAATTTATTTATTTAGTGGGAAGGGAAACAATGATCAAGATTTATAGACAAAATCAAAACAGAAACATAGACCAATAAAACCTTTATCGAAATGATAAAGTATTAATTAAAGCCTCGGACATATCTTAATGTATAGTCAAAAAAGCATATTTTAACAATATAATAAATAATGTATTAATCATTTATTATCATAGAGCAAACGATAAAAGTCTATACTGCAAAATGTACTTTAATTGCCAGAGCCATTAAAATCTACTGGCAGTACTAACTGACTAACTGAGCAGGATTCTATGATTCAATTGATGAATCATTACTTTTTTATAAATATGATCATTGAATCATCATGTAATGATTGTATTACATGTTAATTAAATAAATATTATTATAATTAATAATTAGCTCTTTTTTATTGCATTATTAAAAGTAGTAATGTAACATGTAAATAAAACAGCTTAGGTATTGGTTAAATGCTGGTTAATACATTTATAATTTGACATATGCGTTCATGTAATATAATATAAGATGGACGCATATGTCAAATTATTATGATATATTACGAATATAAACTATTGTAGAATTGCCACCTTTACGTGATACTTAGTATTAACAGAAGGCAATGGTCGTATGCTAAATTTCTAACAAATTAACAATAATGGATTAAAATTTTTATGTTCCCTTTTCTTGTTATTACAGATTCAGATCCTACAAAAAAATATATATTTATTAAAAGAAAATAAATATATTTTATTTTCTCTCTTTTAAGATGTTTCCTTTTAGGTGTTGTTTTCACTTTTGACACACACACACACACAACTTCCCCTATATTCGCACAAATGGAAAAGTAGAGTGATTATATCCTTTCAGCCTATTTTATACATAATAACTTAAATATCATTATTAACACTTAAACTTCATAAAAAACCTACATTAAGTGTTCTCCTTCAAGGCACAATTTTTTCCCTCAATTGACTCAAATTAAAATCTAGAGTAATTAATTACATTCTCTCAACCTACCTCAGACATAAAGTTAAAAAATTAAAAAATCAGGAATAACCCTCTAAAACTGCACGAAAAAACCTAACCTACAATATAAAAAGCAAAAAGCCTCACCCTCACTCTGATATTCGTCCACAATGAATCCCTGGTTGGTGTGCGCGTGGTCCGCCTCGCTGGGCGTCTCGGACGGGTAGTCGGAGGGCAGCGTGTCGGACACGGACGCGCTCTCCGCCGCCACCGGGTACACGGGGTGGGCGCGCGGGATTTTTACTTCTGTTCGTTTTAAATTAAGTAAAATATGTTATAAAACATGTAGGAAATTAAAACGCGGAGGATTTTTGCTTCTTTTTTATTTTGAAAAAAAAAAAATACATATATTGTTGGAGAAAATGTGTGGAAATTTCAATGTAATGGGATTCGAATCCGCGCCTCTTTGAATTTGTACAAACACTGAAAATCTGATAATTATCATTAAATATAGACTAGGTAACTAATCTTAGAAACAATCTTTTGTAAAGTTGCGTTTTTGCACTGGTTTTTCCCAGTCCACATAGGACCCGTCGTCAAGTACGGATACTCCAACAAAAGTTAATTCTACTGACGATTCTTCTTTGTTTAGTAAAAAACTTTCACAAAGACAACTTTTTTTAATATTTCTTTCATAAATTACAAATATCAAAATACTTTGATATTAAAACAAATCAAAATGCAAAATGTTTTTTATTTAATAATAAAGAACAATTAAATTAAAAAAAAATTAATTATTTTATTAAATAATTACCAAATACAAAACAACTCACCCTGTATACTCTCTCTACTTATAATAGAAGCAGATGAGTCATCAATCAACCGTCTTGGAGGAGGCAGAGCGCGTCGTCGTAGACACAAGTAGGAGACTCCGAGGCCGAGCAGCATAAGAGTGAGGAAGAGTATGGCACATATTATCATTAGTATGTGGGTGCCCGCGAGAGGCGCCTTTGCTGGTAACGGGCCTGTTGCTTCTGGCCTACGATAAATAAATAAATAAATGCATAAATAAATTACGTTTTTATATTAGAAATTGGTAACGGTTTACATTTGTAGATTGTGAGTTCAAATACCAATTTTATATGAATGCTATGTAAATAAATGTAAAATATGAGAAGTTATTGATGAGGCAAAGAAGCATTAGAGTAAGCAACAGTATGGTATAAATTATCGTTAATACGTGGGTGCCCGCGAGTGGGACTTTTGCTGGTAGCTGGCCTGTTGCTTCTGGCCTGTTCAGTTTTTATGTTAGAATTTAATTAATCGTCTGGAGTAATATACACGATGATTGTAAAATCAGTTCCTTCTCGGGTCAATGATTTTATTTTTATTTTTTCATTTTTCTACTCAAGTGATAAGATAAAGCATAGCCCAGAGTTCCGACACTACACGGAATGTCTAGAATTTCATGAAAGAGCGAGAACGGAGTGTCTTTACACTAGGTTCTGTCTGGCTACCCTGCCTTTTTATTTAAGATTAAAATTATAGATATATGAGTCGTATGTAAATAAATGTAAAATTATGAGAAATATTACAAATTCACAATAATCTTTTTTTGGAATTTTAAGTAAAATTGTTTCATCAAACCAGTTTGATGTATAAAAACATAAGAATGGCATAAATAATGCTGATATGTTTTAACTGACAATAATCAAATTTGCAGCTTTCCCCATGTAGCGTAGTATTTAGATATATCCTCGTGTTCTTCCTGACAGTTCCACCTGACGTTGATTGTTAAATGACGGAACTTAACGCTGCGCTTTGTATTACGAGAGCGAAGAAATAACAATTTTAGTATAATAATTCCCCCAAGTGAGGACCGCACCCACAACCAACATTTACAGTCAAACGCTATTCTACTGTACAAAAATCATAAACTATAAAATATATTACATTTATTATTTTTATTTCTAGAAATAATAAGCTTCGCAATTTCACGTCCCAACGCACAGAAGGAAGGATGTTGAAAACAATATAATTTACAATAACTTAACGACTGACGGCCTATCAGATAAGGCTTAACTGATCGCATCGGTATTGCCTTGTAATTTCTGTTACGTACTTTTTATATTAAAATATGTATATTAACTTGTATTTACTTAATTAATTAATGATTGAATATAAGGTTTTTATTTTTGTCATTTATTATGGTAGTAAATTAATACAGGTTTTTTTAGCTTTTGCCTGAATTAATTATATTCCATTTTTTAATCGTGAATGTTTTTTTTTAGCTTCACGCTGTATCCCGCACACAACAGGGTAGGCAGAGGGAACCTAGTGTTAAGACACTCCGTTCCCCACTTTCCGCCGAATTCGGAGGCATTGCGTGTTAAGTAGTGGAATTTAAAGCCTCGCTTAGCCCGACACCAGAGCGAAGAAAATGGAAATATTAAATAGTTCCAATCCTCGAGTGGGAATCGAACCCACAACCAGTTGCTTTACAGTCATACTTTGTGCCACTGCGCCACGACTGGCCCCTGAATCGTGAATGTTAATATCGCTATTTACCTACACAAAGCGGGCAACATAAAAATAATTCAAATATAATCTTTCCACTTAGTAGAAATCGAATGTACAACCATCTCTTATACGGTATGTTACTGTCTCACTGCGCCCCAATGACCAATGATAAATATACATAAAACTTAAGTGAATACATTTAAAGCCCCTTGTTCTTGAATCATAAGATTTAAATCGAAGATTTAAAACATCTTTTTACGCCGTTTCCTGCCAATTAAGGTCTTATTATAAGTTCGGAATCAATAAAAGTTTCCCTGTTAGTAATAAGGCCGGCTTTACATCAATATGTACCATTAAATAATATTGTTTACACTTTTATTATTATTTGCAATAGAGAGTTCTTATTTTTTTTATTGAATAAAGGAGGCAAACGAGCAGAAAGCCCACCTAGTGTTAAGTGGTTACCTTCGCCCATAGACATCCGCGACATTAGAGTTATGGATGCGTTGCCAGCCTCGGGGATGTAGGACAGAAGGAGGGAGGAAGGACGGAAATGGTGGGAATAGGGAGAGCTGGCTTACATGCCATCGAACCGGAACACATCAACAGATGTTCGGCGGTTCGTCTTTGACACGATTGTGGTCGCGAGTCAGTCGGAGTACGAATCTCCTACCACCAAGCTACTGAGTTACCCGCCTTTTACGGGACGCTACCTAGCGGCAAAGGGGAATTGTATTCTTAACCCGTCTCCCCACGGGGCAAAATTATTATTATCAGTGTATTTTTGATATAAAGCAATTAGTACGTAATAAATAATACTTACGTAAATATAAGAGGATTGTAAACAGGTACAATCGGTGGCGGATATCGGCAGACTATAGTGATAACTTCATCCCCATCCATCTCTAGACCGGGATGGAACCGCACCACTATATTGTTGGTGAACACTCGCAATGGATCCTAGAAAATTTAAAATGCATATTAAAAATAATACCATTAGAGAAACATTTTAGAAAGCGTAAATAATTGAACGCAGCGGTATTCGAACCCGCGAATTTTGAACTATCGAAGTGTCGCCCCGATGCGTTCAAATTTTTATACGTTTTCTAAAAGTGATTTTTATATCTTCAGTGAACGAATAACGCTTTAAAAACGTCTAATATACTATTACATCTTCACTCTTTTCCTGCAATGCCGGTTAAGCTGAGAAAACTTACTTCTAAGACACTCTGTTCTCCGCCTTTCCCTCAAAATAAAGACATTGCGTCTTCAATAGTGGAACAAAAACTGAGCTCAGCATTGAAAAACTAAGATTTAAATGGGGGCCAGTCGTGGCGCAGTGGCATGAACGTGTGACTGTAAACGGCTGGTTGTGGGTTCGAGTCCCGCTCGAAGAGTGGAAATATTTAATATTTTCATTTCCTACGCTCTGGTATCCTAGGCATAGCGCGGCGTTTAGTTCCGCCACTTAACACGTAATGCCTCGAAATCGGTGGTGCGTGGGGAACAGAGTGTCTTAACACTAGGTTCCCTATGCCTACCCTGCTGTGTGCGGGATATAGCGTGAAGTTAAAAAAATATATAAGTCATCAGTCGTCAGTATTAATCATAACAGGAACAATAAAAATAAAAAAATGAAATAATTAAACAGAAAAATAATACTTAAATATTATTTTTAAATTATTTATTATAATATAGTTTTAATACCTGTTTCGTGCCACATCCTTTTAATGGCAGCTCGAGTTTATAAGAAGTAGCGCCTTTCCCAGCAACCTGGCACGCTGAGTGACGGTCAAAGTCGGCATACGCGATGCCGTAGAACTTCTCGTTGAACTTCAATTCAATCTAAAAAAGATAACGGTTGATGAAATACATTATATGTGGCCAGTCGTGGTCCTGTGGCCAGTCGTGGTCCAGTGGCACAAACGTGTGACTGTAAACGACTGGTTGTGGGTTCGATTCCCACTCGAGGGGTGGAAATTATATTTCCATTTTCTTCGCTCTAGTGTCGAGGTAAAGCGCGGCGTCAAGTTCCGCCACTTAACACGCAAGCCTCCGAATTCGGCGGTGCGTGGGGAACGGAGTGTCTTAACACTAGGTTCCCTATGCCTACCCTGCTGTGTGCGGGATACAGCGTGAAACTAAATAAAAAAGGAAAAAGACATATTATTATAATAGAAATAACGTTATAGATTTCTAATTTTGTTCTAGAATTCTTTAAATACGCGTTTAGAAAGAAATTAGTATTTAATTACGTAAAATATTTTAGAAATATTTAAAAAATGAAAACTTTCTCTAAAGAATTGTAATTAATATATTGCACAGTTAATTTATTAAAAAGTCTTTTGTATTGTTTGGAACAAAAGTGAAAATATATTTATTTGAATTGTATAAATAGCTATTTCAAAGTCTATCTTATATTGAATTCTTTATATACTGATAAACATTCCTAAACTGCGAAACCTGATGGAACTACGTGATGCCATGTCTTGACGGAACGCGGTAGCCTTGACCAAAGTACTTCTTTCATTTAAGATAATAATAATTAGATCTTCCTATAATTACAGCCATGATCTTTTATTAAATTAGTTCAAAATTTGAAATCAGCCAAATAAGCAACCTAGAGAAATATGTCATTTTTAAAATATATTTTCGTTACAGTATATATTTTAGGTACAACCCACCTGCATAGAACCCGCAGCGCAATTAAGAGTTGCCCGCGTTCTATTTAAAAAGATGACTGGACTTAAGTCATCTAATTTCGTTACCTGAAAAAAATATAAATATTTATTAGAAGAATTAGTATTGAATATTTTTTGGAGCAATATAAATTAATTTTTTTGCAAAACACATTTATTCAGGAGGTAATCGTGGGGCGGTGGAACAGCATACTAAAAAGCTATCGCTTGTCGGTTCGATTTTCACTCGAGGAAATGACAATAGCTTCACGCTGTATCCCGCATAAAGCAGGGTAGGTAGAGGGAACCTAGTGTTAACACACTCCGTTCTCCACTTTTCGCTGAATTCAGACGCATTGCGTCTTAAATGACGGAACTTAACGCCGCGCTTTGCCTCGACACAAAAGCGAAGAATATGGAAACATAAATACTAAATAGGAAATGATAGTATTTAAGTTATTTTCATTTCTATTCTCTGGTTGTCTAAATTGCGGTGTTCAATTCCGTCATTCAACACGCAATGTCTGGAATTCAGACGAAAAATGGATAACGGAGTGTCTTGACACTAGACTCTCTCTCTGCCCACCTATTACTAAATCTTTAAATATTTTACATTTTTTGTCACAATATAGTCTTGAAAGTCAAAGAAACTCCACTATTCTATATTTAACCAGCATATTGCAAAGTCACTATAAATCTATCTGGCTAATTATTAGCCTTTGGCGGTCTTCGCTTCGGCCCCGTATCCACAAACAAACGGCAAATGTCAATCTTTAATTTACAGTTATGCTAAATTACTAGTAAACTAATTATACTAGCTTTAAATGTTTTTTTTTTTTTATATTTTATTCTTTATTTCATATTAATCAACTTTTTATTGAAATGTTAATTTTGACTTTTATGCCTATATCTTTTTATAGCTATATCTTTTTTTTTTATAGCTATATCTTTTTTTTTTTGTTAAAATAATAATAGGTTGAAAATCTCTCTTCAAACTTGTCTTGGATAAGGATTTCTGTATGTATATATATTTTTGTAAATTACACATTCATATTTACAAGAATTTTAATATAAGTTTTATATGTTTCGAGGCCGAAACCTGCGGCTAAGTTCGGCCTCGCGTCCGCAACAACAATATTGCACCAATACCACATTTATAAGAGCGCTCTCATTATGCAGTCATACGATATTAAATATATAACAAATAATTACCAGCACGGTATAAATAATCATCTATTCATTTTTCTAATAAGGATTTGTATATAGGAATATGCATATTTTAATATATGCATATTTGCTGCATATGCATATATCAACAAGTATAAAGTGGGGATCAGTCGTGGCGCAGTGGTACAAGCGTGTGACTGGTTGTGGGTTCGATTCCCACTCGAGGAGTGGAAATATTTAATATTTCCATTTTCTTCGCTCTGGTACCGAGGCAAAGCGTGACGTTAAGTTCCGCCACTTAACACACAATGCTTCCGAAATCGGCGGAAAGTGGGGAACAGAGTGACATAACACTAGGTCCCCTCTGCCTACCCTGCTGTGTGCGGGATACAGCGTGAAGCTATTAAAAAAAATAATCCAAATAATGAAATTTCTCATATCAGTCAATTGCTTGGTAGCAGTTACTAGAAAATATAAAAAAAGCAACTTCACACTTTTTTCGCATAGCAGGGTCAAACAAAGCCTAGTGTTAAAACACTCCATTCCTACTTTAAGTATTAATTTTAAATGAACTCATTTTAATGTTCGGTCATAAGCATATTTATTAAAATACTAAACCCTTCAAGTTACCACTAGATAATTAAACTAATTTATACATAAGTATGTTTAACGCAATGAAACAACACTATTGCAACGCATTTTTTATACAAAATTGATTGAATAAACTTGTATCTAGATAAAAATATCCTGTCTACATAAAACACAAAGAATTTTAAAGAAAATATTAAGTTATTTTTTATTCTTTGCCATAAAAGTACCTTCGCTTGCCTTATATCGAACATGTACGTACATCGGTTTACAATGGAGCCGCGTATCAGATATTATCTATAATGGCCGTATCCATCACCTCGTTTACATCCACAACAATGTGCTATAAACTTACTTTCTTTTGTGCTATTTATTAATTATGTGCTAGTGAAGCACGTTTATTTAAGATTTATCTCTTTGGTCAGATACAAGTATGAATACTATTTAAAGCTGTACCTTATTGAAAGCCTGTAACTATAAATAGAAGGAATTTTAATAATTTTTAAACTTATATCGCTGTAAATATTATCATTTATTTCTTATTATAGGTAACAACTTACTTTTCCATCAAGGATAGTTTGTTCTGGAAGGCCCTCGCCCTGATATTCGATATTGTTCGCTTGAGATCCATAGTTGGACTGCGCGTGCGCAACTGTCAACGCACACACCAAAGTACACCATAAAAGCACCATCTTTTATCTGCAAATAAAAATATATGTTGAAGTGAGATAGTAAAAGATAAATTATTTTATTTTATAAGGGTCATTTTACAAATATATGTTTTACTTTTGTCATTGTCATCAAGTGTTGCAGAAAAAAATGTAAATTTACATAAATGAAGGCAAAAATTTGTGGGATTTATATAGATGACAGACAAGGTTCAATTAAAATATAAATTAATTTCGAACGGCGAACTTAAACATTTATTTTATAACAATAAATAGTTATAAACTATTTTTAAATGTTACAATTTTTTATCTTAGAGGTGTGTGTGCGCTTTAAGACAACTTCGGGACTGAATCTCGATTGGCTACTGGTTCGATTCCCCCTCGGTAGAACGATCACAATTTTATTATAATATTTCTGCTCTAGTGAATAAGACCAAGGGCGGATTTTAGTTCTACTATTCATCACAATGTCTCGAATTCGAATAGAAAGTGGAGAACAGAGTACTACTTCTCTCTACAGGACATTCGGCCTATTATGTAAAAATGGTAGAGCTCTATATATGAATGTATATATGTACGTACAAGTAGGTACACTAAAATTACATTTTTTACAATATTTGCCTGTCTTTCTGCTCCAGCCAATTGTTGAAACGACTGGACCGTTTTTGACGAGACTTTCACTAACCAAAAGCTGATGTAATCAGGAATTACTTAGGTTTACTTTTATTTTGCGATTATATATTTTTTGCTAAATTCCAGGCGGACGATGTCGTGGGCAAAACTAGTTGTATTCACATTTTTCATATATAGTAATGTAGCAACTGTCATTTTCTGATTGGTATAAAAAATATAAAATGTATGCATAACTTAAGTTGTAACTTGTAAAGGATTATAGAGCTTGGCAATTCTTGGAGCTTTCAAGATAATATCGCTATATGTCAAATGTGCAGTCACAATGTTGAATATAAAAGTAAACTACAAATAAAATACTTAAACTTATGAAGATATATTTTTTAATCATTTTAAGCATATGCCTTAAGCTTATTTTTAGTTTTCGCATGCCTTTTCAATTATTGATTCCAATTGGTCTATTATTGTAAAGTGAATGTTTATAAATCTTTAAGTTCGTATTAAATTATATTTGTATATTCCAAATTTATTTTACAACTTTTATTTAACTCTAAAAAAGACACATTGTGTATGTTTGTGTGGCTTTTTTTACAGTCCCATAATATGGATATTAAATAAAATATGGATATTAAATCTGTATTCGCACACCATGGTTATCGATATTGAGTAGATTAATTTTAGAAAGCTAGAAGTTTATAAGTATATAACTTCCAAGTTAAAATTTTTGATGTTTCGTAGACAATAGTTAAAAGAGCTCCAAATTTTTTTTTGGAATAACTAAGTAAACATGACACGTGAGTCCATCTTGGAGCAATGGGACAGCGTCTGGTCGAAAACGCGATGGTCGTAGGTTCGATTCCCACTGGGGAAAATTATTGGATAATATATAAAATATTAACATTTCTCCACACGGATAAATAAGACAAAGGGCGGCGTTGAGTTCTGCCATAAACACGCAATGTTTCAAAATTAGATGAAAAATGGAGTTCTCTCTACCTACCTCACTATGCGGGATAAAACGTGAAGCTAGTTAATTTACACGTGATTCAGGCACGCAGTGTTCAAATACTACGCTATCTAATTAAATTCTTCTCTCCGACATAAATATATGTATTCATAAGGAAAATTAAATAAGTACTTGTATGCACCATTATGTCTCTTTACATATTCTTTTTATTCCTCATAATATAATAGCAATGTAAGACATGATTATTATGTTTGTAATTATGTTACTAACATAGAACACATGTATGTACATATATCCTGCACGGAGCCGTAATGCACCATAATTATACATAATGACTTCTTATTAAATAACCTCTTTATTATTATATTTTCATCGATGATTATGATATTTGTAATTTACGATATATATCTACATACATCGACATACCTACTACTAATAATTTTAATATGCAAATATTTTTAAATTAAATTATTTCAATTAAAAGGACATCGTAGCATCAGACTGTAAACGTCATTGGTCGTAGGTTTGATTCCGAGTCGTGGAGATGATTATTTTAAAACATCTAATACCTAAGATTAAACGTGTCAACATTTGTATGTTGTAGCATTCAACACAGAATGTTTTGATTTCGTAAGGAAAGTGGAGGATGGCGTAACCTTGATGACACTAATTATTCTCTGACTGCACTGCCAAGACATTATCCTGATGAGAATGAAAAAAGTTACTTCAAAAAGACATTTAGAAAACGTATAAAAATTTGAACGCAGCGGGGTTCGATTTTACAAATGTCTGCTACTCAAAGATAGAAGAGTAAAAGTAAAATGGTTCAGTGGTGAGAGCGCCTGTACGGTATTCAGGAGGCGCGGGTTTGAATCCCGCTGCGTTTAAATTTTTATACGTTTTCTAAATGTCTTTTTCAATTTTCCTAAGTGTGGAATAACTATTTAAAAATATTTAAAAGAAGTTACTTCAAAATGTATCTTAATATTACAATTGGACCGTCAATATAATTTATACAATTTGTATATGTAACTATATTCGAGTAAAACATAACATACCTCTTCGATAATAATCCCTTTACCATTAACATACAATTGTAATAATTTAATATCTAAAGGCTAGAAAGGTTAATCTTTTTACGCTTAAAGAAAAAGTATAGAGCAAAGCGAGTCGTAATGAAATATGACATTTGGATGGGATAATCTCGACAAGGACGTCGGGCGGAGCGCCGACAGTCGCCCACTGCGCTAACCTTTCACTGTACCCACACTGGATACAATACTAGGGTGACTATCATTTTTAATATATAAATACTTTAATTATTAATATTTTTTTAAATTGCTACTTTTTACCATTTGTTATAGAATAAATTAATTTGCAATAAAACTTTTTGTGACTCCATTCGTCCGTTCGCTTTAATTTTATTTGCTCGCATCTTTTGTAGTGACGGTTTAAAGAAATATGGGTTATAATAAGTTTTAGCAAATTATGAAATTACAGAAATATTAATTTAGATCATTTTTCCTAAGGGATAGAAGGAACGGAAACCACTTTCTACGCAAACAAAATACATAATGTTTTGCTTAAGAGATTCAAGAAATAAATTTAAAAAAATACAAATAAAATATAAAAATATGGTCCCGTGGGGGGACGGGTTAAGAATACAATTCCCCCCCGCCGCTGGGTAGCGTCCCGTAAAAGGCGGGTAACCCAGTAGTTTGGTGGTAGGAGATTCGTTCTCCGACTGGCTCGCGACCACTATCATGTCAAAGACGAACCGCCAAATATCTCATGATGTGTTCCGGTTCGATGGCATGTAAGCCAGCTCTCCCTATTCCCACCATTCCCATCCTTCCTCTCTCCTTCTTTCCTACATTCCCAAGGCTGGCAACGCATCCATAACTTGAATGTTGTGGATGTCTATGGGCGAAGGTAACCACTTAACACCAGGCGGGCCTTCTGCTCGTTTGCCTCCTTTATTCCATAAAAAAATAAAAATTTAAAAAAATACAAATAAAATATTAACAGTCCTAATTCTAGGTGCGCTTCAAATTTACATACTAAATAAAAATGAAGAACAATAAATGAAATCCGTTAAATTCATTTTAATGTATTTAATCAACGCTGGTTAACGTTAAAAATAAACTCGTTCGTCGAATTGAAAAGGTTAAAAAGCGGTATTACTGGTACATAACTAGTATTTTAATATTAATTTATATCAACGATAGTAACAGTCGTGAGAAATAGAAACTATGAATGCGAAAATTTCGAATAATAGCGTTCATAGTAATTATATAAGAGTATAAAAGCATGACGTGTGTTCTTATCTATAGAATGTGGCTTATTATTTATATAAAGCAATTCAGTTAAAAAAATAATTAAAAAAAGATATGCTTAAATAGTTTTTTTTAATTATCGTAGAGTACAAAGAATATCGGATTCATACTATGAATTATATTATTCAGATCAGATCAGATCGAAATACATGAGCAAATTTTGCACAGCAAAAATGAGTTAAAAAATTGATCTGGCAACTTTTAAACATTTTTAAAGTGTTATTCCACGCTTAGGAAAATTGAAAAAGACATTTAGAAAACGTACAAAAATTTTGAACGCAGCGGGATTCGAACCTGCGCCTCCTGAATACCGTTCAGGCGTTCACCACTAAGCCATGCGTTTTACTACACGCTGCGCTGATCTGGCAAGATTTTCTTACACTGATTGACTCATTGATAGTTGCAGATTAGGCAAATAGAAGCTTGTTAACTATAATTAAAAAATACAATTATTAATGAGATATCTTATATATCTATTACTAAGTGATATAATTACTAAAAATATACAATATTATAATAGTAATACTTTATATTCATCCTACTATCGCTAGTAATTTTATAATAAGCTACTAAGCGCCCCGCCCCAGCATGGATTCTTTGTATGCTAGCTTAATGCCTTAAGTGAAGAAATATTTTTGTTCCGTAAACATTGCCTGTTTATTTTTGTATATGCTTTATAGAATTTTTATCTCTAAAACTTAATATATTTAAGGCGTTCGTGGCTCAGTAAGACAGCGAATGACTGTAAATGTAATCGGTCGTGGGGTCGATTTCCTCTCGGAAGAATGATTATATAAAAACAATTTTCATTTCTCCACCCTGAACCTAGGACAAAGCATATTGAGTACCGCCATGCAGTCTAAGATTCGAACGTAAAGTCGAAGAGAACGGAGTATCTAGAGACTAGTTTCTCTCTGTCTATAATGTATGTCGTATTTAACACTTTAAATGCACTTACCATTTTCTGTGAAATTATGAATCAAAACGATTTTCTTTCTTCTTTGTTATTTATTTATTTATTTAAGCCTTTATTGCTGAATTAACTACTGAAATAATCTTATTAGTCTAGTGAAGTTCTCTGCTTGTTCAGTGTGTCAGTTGACACATAGGCCTCTTCCAGCTTCTTCCAGTCCTCTCTATTGTGGGCTTTTCTTGGCCAGGTTGCTCCTCCTATCGCTTTGACATCGTCCATCCACCGTTTCGCCTGTCTGCCTCTTTTTCTTATACCATCGCGCGGTTGCCATTCTGTTGCTAATTTAGACCATTTCATTTTGCTATCTCTTGTCATGTGCCCGGTCCATCGCCATTTTAATTCCTTCTTCTTCTTCTTTCATTTCTTTGTTATAGTATTGCTTAAATAAATGTGGAGATAGAATGATATGTAGTTAAGCTGACACGTTCAAACACTTTACAAAAGGTATAAGCTGTATATGTGATTGGCATAACTATTAATTCGTACCAATTCAAATAAGAATAAAACCTATCTCATTTTATAAAACTGTCAATATTAAAATGTCATTAGTAACTATATTCAATATCAAAACAACATTTGTCGATTCTATAGTTTCAATTATTTAGTAAAGTCATTTTTGTAAAAAGCGCGGGAAACGTAACGTCTTAACATTTGACATTTTCATTTTTTTTTTGTTACAATATATTTTAGATAACACTATTGTAAATGTAAGTTCCTAACAATATATGTAGCCATCATTTATTTATTTAAAAAAAAATAATAATAATAAAAAAAGACACAAAAAATATATACCGGTACAGTAAAACTTAAATGAACTCTAATTATTTTTTACTCAGCGTGGGATAGCACTTCAGTTCAGTCGGTAATCAGCAATAATGTAACTTACGACGTCGATGTCGATGTAAAAGCAGTCAGTACGGTGTGTCATTAAGTTTTTACTTTATAGCACTTATGCACGTTATCTGTTTCTTGAGATGAAGAGGCGCGGTTAAACTCGATTGTTATGTTAAGATTAAAGTTATTGTATTTTTTTTTATTAAATTAAATGAACAAAGCTCTCGGTTTTTTCGTCGTGATTTTCTAAATAATGTTCACTTTCTAATATAGATAATGGTGTAATACATTTATTTCCCATAATAATAACAATAATAAACGATTACGAGCAGATGACTTTCCAGTATTTGAGTTCATTTGTGTAGATTTTGTTACAACATCAAAAAAGTAATATCGTAGTGTCAATTTTTATTAATGACGACAATCGAAGCTACTAAATAATTATTACTAAATAATAGTAACTGATAGTGCCAACCAACCAATATAATACAAAAGCCACGCGAGAGGCTAGTAAAAATTATTTTAAACTAGCGGACCTCTCGCGATACCGCCGCGCGATCTACGTGCCTGTTTCGGTATATTGCAACCCTCGGGGGTGGATTTTTCAAAAATAAAGTAGCCTTTGTTTAACCTTGGATTATCATCTAGATGCGGTGTAGATTTTTCATATAAACTTTCATCCCGTATTTCAACCCTTTAGAGGTTGATTTTTGAAAAACTAAGTAGCCTATGTTAGACCCAGTCATTTTTACTACTTTCATTCTAAATTTTATCGAAATCGGACCAATAGATTAGCCGTAAAAGCGTGACATGGATATAAAAAAGTCATTCAGTTTTGTCTGATCAAAAAGCTTATTATATACTACTTCTTTTATAGCTACATATTCATACAACTGTATAAATATATACATTTACGTACCTCATGAATTATACAAAAGGCAATCATTTTTAACTCGAAGTAAAGGAATAATTTCGAACTTTAACATTTTCCAAGTTGTCATATGGGCACCATTGACCGCCAAAATTTATAGCCGGGACCGCCATTTTGCGATATGGAGGACGTTGAACCAGTTCACCAAAGAGTTTTTATATGTTTTCATTTATTTATAATAAATTATTGCTTGACCAGTCTATTACGTTACATCATATTTTACTTTTAAAATTTTGTGTTGCTTTTATATTAATTTAAACATTTTTTATAAAAATCCTTTTCTTTTCTTTTTGTAATAGAATTTCAACTATAAATATTACTTCAAAGAGAATTAATAGTAAAATCATAGATTTACTTAAATATTTTATATAAAAAGATATGGAATTTGAAACAGTGTTCTTTGTCGCGTTAAATGAATATAAAAACTTGTACAATAACAACAAGTACCAGGCCATTTTACTATATAAGCCAGCACTACAAAAAGGTTCTTGCACACTATCGCATTTTATCTTTTTTTATTTCAATTTACAATTTTATTTTTTGCATTATGACTTCAAATGCTTATGACAAATTTTATATTTTAATTTAAAAATATCATTAGTAGGGGAAAAAGCGTCTTAATATAACACAAATATATTCATATAAAATATTAATATTTGTAATTTTGTTCTTTCTATTATTTAATCTGTGTGAAATTCTTATATTTCTTTTATATGTTATCTGTATGTAATTACTTAAGTTATAGACACAAAATTTACTTGAAATATCTGTAACCATTTATTTATAATATTTTTTGAAGACGACGATACGTGTGTAGTGTATAACTTATAAGCAAGCAATACCTGCGCTGATTAAATTAACACTTATAAAACGACACACTTGAATCCACAGTCCAGAAGTTAAGTGCTAATAGGATACTCCCGGACGCTAAACACATGAGATTCTTCTTAGAAACATGATCAATAGGTACATACAATGTTCACAAAAAGATCTTACAGCCAGCTTTCCCACTGCGCTACGACGACCTCTTGCATAATGTAAAAAAAACAGAGAAACCCTAATAAAATACTTTATTCGAATGTAAAACTTGTGGCAAAACAGACTTCACCTTTATCGATTTAAGCAAATCGATAAAAAATAGGATGTGTAATATGTTTTTTTTCTTTAGCTTCACGCTGTATACCGCACACAGCAGGGTAGACAGAGGGAACCTAGTGCTAAGACACTCCATTCCCCACTTGGGGCCAGTCGTGGCGCAGAGGCACAAAGTGTGACTGTAAAGCGACTGGTTGTGGGTTCGATTCCCACTCGAGGAGTGGAAATATTCATTATTTCCATTTACTTCGCTCTGGTATCGAGTCAAAGCGCAGCGTTAAGATCCGCCACTTAACACGCAAGACCTCCGAATTCGGCGGAAATTGGGGAATGGAGTGAGTAAAATATAATTAACAAAATTTAATATTTCAATTACTAATAGCAATTATTTAGCCATTTATAAATTTATTTAAACCATGTTTTCTAGTACTTAAGCTTAATAAACTTCAGCTCTTTTTACTTTATAAAAACATAATATATTCTACTACGATATTTCTGCCTAATAGAAAATTCAAAACTAATTGCAAGTAGCGAGTATATCGATCGACAATGTAATGAATTTTTAATGTCATATTGATTAAAGCAATTGAATAAAATTTAAAAGATAACTTATTGGATGTACTAGAGTTTTTGTGGTCACCTAACGAGTCTCGATCCAGCCCAAACATAATAATGTGACAGGTGTTTGACAGCTCCACTGTTGTACGACAATAGGATATAATGGAATAAAAGCTTGTGATTGAAGGTCGTGATAAATGCTATTCTTAATATTTCAGGTTTTATATAATGAAGTTTATTTAAAGATGTTGTTGGTCAATTTTTCTTCACGTATCACCCATTTCAAATATTGTATTCTCTACTGCATATAACTATATGAGTACAGTACAGTTTAACAGGAATAGCATGATGCCTGACGAAACAAAACTAGCTTTAAGCGGGAAAGCGGAGAAACGATTATAATTTAATGATATCCCTAATCGAGATTGATTCCATAACCATCACGTCTACTATCAAACTAGGCTATATATGTTTTCATTATATAATATATAATATGAAGGTTTTTTTTTTAAATTGAAAGAAATATTAAGGCATTTAATAAATAAAATTTGTCAATACCGAATAAGAACAAGACAAGCCAAGTTAGATTATGAAGTTTAAGTTAGTAAACTATATTAGGTAAGCTGTTGTAGCTAATTTCATTAAACAACTTAAGTTAATTTGCTCATCAGACTTTTTATTAAAGAAAATACTTAGTTAAGGCATAAGTTTTCTTTTATAAATAGTTTTATTTAATCATTTATAAATACTTAAGCCTAAAACAGTATACTCTATATCATAAATTTCATTTATATTAAATTTGTTTACAATAGTCTATCACAATTTATACACGTGTCACATTGACAGGTGGGCGATGACTTTGCTCCTACACTATGTTGCTACACTGTGCTCATTCGTAGCGAAGGTTACTGAGAGAATATTAGCGCAAACAAATATCTTTGTCCAAATTATATTTTAAGTTGTTTTTAAGAGATTTGAGTATCAAACGGTATATAGTCAAAATATTAAAAAAATAGTATGAAAGTATGTAAGGATAAAAAACGTTTCAATCAGTAAGTAACGAGTATCATTTGAAACTTGAAATTTAGAGAATCATTATGTAAACTTTTTGTAGGAACCGCGCTTGCTAATCCCTTCTTTTTGACAGATTTGCTAGAGGTTAAAACATGAAACACAAAAAAAGGATTTTGAAGAAAATTATTAAACTAATTGAGATTATAATAAACTACAACTTGGGTTTAAAGAATTTATTCTCATAAGAACTTACAGCTCACTTATAATAAGATACAATCGACTTTTTTTTAAACATATATAACAAATTTATTTATTTTGCCTCTGGAACGCTTTAATTGTACATTGCAAAAAAAAATTGGATATAAAATTATTTTACCGTGTGAGTACATATTTCTTCAATTTTGGTTTAATAGTATTTATGTATGTACTCCACACTTCTAACTTGCACATTACTTTTAAGAAAATTTTAAATCTTCGTACGAAAGAACAAGTTTTTGTTTATTTATATGTTATCAAAAATATCTTATACCAGTTTTAATCAACAATAACTTGAAATCACTGAATAATTTTGCCACAGTCTTCAATAGTGGCTTAAAACGATATCACAGCTATACCTATCTATATATTTTTACATATATTATTACAATACTCTTTAATAAACAACATTTTCAAGAGAAAAATAAACAAATTTAAACTTTATTCCAATAATAGTAAAGGTCAAGTTAATATGTTAAATGTAACTTTAAATGACGTAACCACGACCTCCTCAGTACATTTTTGGCTATAGCAACTTTCACTTTTCGTGTTGTATGTAACAGGTTGCCAGCCATTGTTTTAAGGATGTTAACATATCTTAAAAGCTACTTTAAATTATTGTTAACATTGCAAACGTACTTACAATGTAGTACTATGATCCTATTTGTATATCTATAAGTTTAGTTGCTTACCATTGTTTAGACGGAATATAAAGAAATAGGTCACCATAGTGGCCAGTTGTGCCCCAGTGGCACAAGAGTGTGGCTGTAAACGACTGGTTGTGGGTTCGATTCCCACTCGAGGAGTGGAAATATTTAATATTTCCATTTTCTTCGCTCTGGTGCCGAGGTAAAGCGCGGCGTTAAGTTCCGCCACTTAACACGCAATGCCTCCGAATTTGGCGGAAAGTGGGGAACGGAGTGTCTTAACACTAGGATACAGAGTGGAGCTAAAAAAAAGGTCACCATTGTGATCCACCATATTGCTTGAAAAAATAGAAATATACGTGAAAGTAAACATATTAAAGATAAAAATATTAGGTACTCTATAATTTAAACATATGCATATAAATGTGTATCATGTAAAACTAAACATTCATACTATAGGTGAAATAAAAGAAAATAACAAAAAATAACGTAATCGTTTCGTTACGTAACCTACTAAGGTGTTAGTAATAGTTTCATAATATGAAGGCTGTAAGCTGCATGCCTATCCTTTGAGTAGTACCTACATTTGTGTTTCGGAATTATGAAAATTTAATATTACACCTTGTAAAATACCTAAAAAAGTAACTTTACCTTTCTCCATAACGCTTTAGAGCAGAAAAAATCTACAACAAATTAATTTCGTTCTAACCGAATTAGAGATATGTGTTGAATTACGACCCACACCGCACTCTGTCTTGCCAAAATGGAGAACTAAAAACTATTTTAAAATAACCATTCTTCAAGTCAGAATCGACACCACAGTCGTTACGTGAACATTGGTAGTTCTCGAATGTTTCTAGCTAATTTTATATCTATTATTAATATTTCTAGTACATGGGCTACTACTCAAATTAACACACAATCATACCCACCCACATACACATATTCACCTTTAAACCATGTACCTTAACCAAAAGCGAAAATGACAACCAAAATGTTATTTTCTTAGCTATCTTAAAAGATGTTCTACATTTGTGTTTTAGAATTATGAAAATTTAATATTACATTACTACACTTTAACTTTATTCCATTACACTCTAGGACAGAAAAAAAACTACTAGAAATTAACTACACCGCACTCTGTCTTGCCAAAGCGGAGAAATAAAAACTATTTAAAAATAACCATTCTGCAAGAGAAAATCGACTCCAAAACTATCACGTGAGCAATCGTACTTCACGAAGGACTCTAGCTAATTATATTTCAAGACCAAGACCTACTACTCAAATTAACACACAATCATACCCACCATACCATACATATGTATATATTTTTTTTAGCTTCACGCTGTATCCCGCACACAGCAGGGTAGGCAGAGGGAACCTAGTATTAAGATACTCCGTTCCCCACTTTCCGCCGAATTCGGAGGTATTGCGTGTTCAGTGGCGGAACTTAACGCCGCGCTTTACCTCGACACCAGAGCGAAGAAAATGGAAATATTAAATATTTCCACTCCTCGAGTGGGAATCGAACCCACAACCAGTCGTTTACAGTCACACGCTTGTGCCACTGGGCCACGACTGGCCACACATACATATGTATATTCGCCTTAAAACCTTTAATCTCAATGCAAAAACGAAAAAGACAACCAAAATACTACTATCCCAGCTATCTTAAAACATATTCTACACTCTACAACATCGTGCAATATTACGTATCTCTAACTAACAAATAAAACATAACAGAAGCTGTGTTAAGATGCTCGACGGCATCTAAATGTTATACTATAAAAAATAAATAAGGCAAAGCAGTCACGATTTATCGAACATGCATTGATCAAGCGATTAGCCTACAAATATTCGTGGTGTATGAGACGGCGAAAGTCGGTCCCCCGCGGTAAATCTTTATTGATTACTAGTTGGACGCAATCGTGTCTATATATTTTTATGATGAGAGTATAAAGTGTAATGGTAGCCCTGACTAGGCGGAAAATACGCGTTGCCATGGCTACGTTTATTCAACAATGCACAAAAGCATATTGAGGAAGCCTAATGTTAAGGTACTCCGTTCCCCACTTTCTGAAGACGTTACGTTATAAGTGGTGGAACTCAATGATTTGCCTCCACACACCAGAGCGAAGAAAATGAAACATTATATAATACAATTCCTCGAGTGGAAATCGAATCCACAGCCAGTCGCGTTTACAGTCACACTTTGCGCCACGACTATATCTCATCTGTATGACAACTACGTAAAATGCAGTAAAAATTTTAAGCTACTGGCGGATACAGTTTGTAACATAATAAATCCATCATGTGGATATTCAGCTTAATAAGATTGTGTTTTAGATAACTGATAGATAAAAATACATTTCTAACACTAAATATACGTAGTTTTAGTTTTTGCCTAAAGTCTTTAGTTTACCGTTTGGTTTAGTCAAAGAGGCAAATGTATTTTTTTTTCTTTATAATATTTTGTATATTTTTATATTTCTAACATGTTAAATTAATTTATTATTTACTAGCGGCCCGCTTGCGTGAACTGCATAGCTCTTTTTATATATTGCAAACGTCGGGGGTGGATTTTTGAAAAATAAAGTACCGTATGTTTAACCTTGGATAATGAACTATATTTATACCAAAATTCATTACATTCGGTCAAGCGGTGTAGATTTCTTATATCAACTTTCATCCCCTATTTCAACCCTATAGAAGTTGATTTTGAAAAATAAGTAGCTTATGTTAGGCCCAGTAAATTTTACTATTTTCATTCTAAATTTCATGCAAATCGGACCGGTAGATTAGCCGTGAAAGCTTGACAGACAAACAGACAGACATTCGCATTTATAATATAAGTATAGATGACTTACACATTTAATTATTTTTTCATTATATATGTAAGTCATTTCAAAGGTACAAGATGATACAAAAATAAACATATTATTTATAGATAGCTATTTGTAATAAAAACAATCCTCCTTAATCCATGTTTGTAATAAATAAAACGTAAATAAATTTATAACTTCGTTAATAAATTCAGCTTCACATGGTTCGTGCGGACGTATCATTTTTCTTTACTTTATGTTGCAGTATCACTAAAGTTATTTATTAAAATTCTTATAATAGAAGTTTTATGTGCTTTGGACTATATTTGCTACGGTGAAATAAGATAGTTTATCAAAACGATGTATTTATGTATTCAGATACCAAAATAATTACTCAATTACGGCTATATATAATTTAAAATTGTATACTTTGAAAAAATGCATGCAAATGCATTTGAACCTAGAATTGTATATTTCATAAAATTGTCAAATTATAAGTGCTCAGGTGGTTTGGGCACGTCCAGAGGATGAGTGATGGAAGAATGGTAAGAAAGATATATGAAACAAAGGTGAATGTTAAGAGAGGCAGGGGGAGACCTTCGAAAACACATTACCGACGATACTGGAGGAAGGTCGCGTAAGAAGCATGAGGACCCCCCGGAGGGCGTGTATGAAGAGGTTGATGACGACGAGGCGAAAGAAGTATGCAGGAACCGTAGCGTTTGGGGCGTTCTCTCTGACTACCCCGCTAGGTACTGTCAAGACATTCCATCCTCCATTCTTCGCCCAAAATCGAGACATTGCGTGTCAACTAAAAACCGTGTTTTATCTTACGTCCAGAGTGACGAAATTAATATAGAATCATTTCCCCAAACGGGAATCCCACAACCATCACAGTAACAGTCAAACGTTATCACATTTGAGGCCTCAAAGATTTTAAAGGTAAATTAAAATTAAATTAAAATAAACTTCAACTTTTCAAATTATGTATCATTTATATAAAACTTAAAAATGTAAATGTACTTAAAGCTACCAAACCGAATCATTAGGCAACATCCTAAATAAGTATGACATCATTTCCAAGATTAATTTTAACGTATTCTCAGTATAACGTCCTGTTTAATATTTATAAGGTTGTTAAGTTTAGTTTTTGATATCAACTGGTGTGTTGAAGATCTTGTAAGATTTTGTTAAAATTGCTAATTTTATAGGCCATTATTTTAGTAAATAAGAAAGGCAGGGAAATAAAAATTTAAATAACATACATATACTAATAATATTTTTTGAATATTCAAATTATAGACGTGTGAAAGAAAAATTTAAAATAAACCTCTTGTTACGAAAAATTGAATAAAAAGCGAAAAGTTGCAGAAAGCCAATATTTACCACAATAATGCATTATGAAAACACTAACTTAATTAGATAATTATATTAAGCAATGTATCATGTGTTTAATATATGTAGGTACACTTTTGTATAGAGTGACTTAGCGTACGTTAGCTGCTAGTTTTTAAAATTATGCTTGGTATTATTTGTACATGTTGCCAAGAATAGACGAAGCATAACACAAATTAAACTGTTTTTTTATGTCTAGTAGTACTAATATAAGATTGGTAAACTTTGAACATCTTTTAAACATTTTTAAAGTGCTATTCCACACTTAGGAAATTTGAAAAAGACATTTAGAAAACGCATGAGCACGCATGTATGCACTCAGTGGTGAGAACGCCTGGACGGTATTCAGGAGGCGCGGGTTTGACTCCTGCTGCGTTCAAATATTTTATACGATTTCTAAATGTCCAGTCAATGTTGTGGCCAGTCGTGGCCCAGTGGCACAAGAGTGTGACTGTAAACGACTGGTTGTGGGTTCGATTCCCACTCGAGGAGTGGAAATTATATTTCCATTTTCTTCGCTCTAGTGTCGAGGTAAAGCGCGGCGTTAAGTTCCGCCACTTAACACGCAAGCCTCCGAATTCGGCGGAAAGTGGGGAACGGAGTGTCTTAACACTAGGTTCCCTCTGCCTACCCTGCTGTGTGCGTATTTTATTTATTTATTCTAAATGTCATTTTGAAAATCTTACTTATGTAGTTGAATTAAAAAACACTTACGAAGAAACTCCTACTTTAAAAGTAAGATATTTTGCATAAACTTTACCTATTTACACAGTTAGAACAATTATTTAAAACTTGTATGTATTATTTTCATACATATAGACACGTAAACAAGTATTTCATAAGATCAAGGGCCAGATCTATCGCAACCTACTTGCAGACCAGTTCCTCATTGGATAAGGTATTCGCAATAGCCGCTGACAAGTTGAGTCACTCCGGTTCCAAACCGGTCAGTTAACAATTATTATATTAAATTAAATAATCATTCTTTATTAGTACCAAAAATTATTAGAATTGTTTCATTTGGTCTTGACACAGTTACATTCACTTCTTGTTTGAGCTTGGTTAAGCTCTATTTGTTAACTGTGATACATATAGTATGCCATATACATAAATTTAGTTATAACTTATGGGTTCGCGACGGAGTGCCTTCGTTGGTCGACAATAGTCGGTCGGCCACTTGCGCGACTTAACTAGTTGCGCGTCTTATTATTATTATAGCTCTCTCTCTCTCTTTCTCTCGGTCAGATATTCTTTTCTTTAGAATAATCATCATATATATGAAAATAATTATAAATATACCTAATGTGTAAGATTCTAATAGCTTAGTCGTAATATAGATATAGTTGATATAGTTCTTTTTATGTTTCTATAGTAATAGTTGTTTTTTAAATAGTAATTCTTTTAATATTGTAAATGTTGCTATTTATTATCGTTTGTTATATATAATAGATTATAGAATAGAATAATAGATTACATTGTGTCACATAGGTTTAGAATTATAATAATTGTAGTTACAGTATAAGAAACTTACAAAATTCTCGACATTGCTTTTTCGAAATTTATCTATTTTAATCTTTAAAATATTATTTTGTATTATATATAGCTTAATAGACAATTTTGTAAGCTTTCAGTTGATATAACTTACATGTATGTATATTTAATAGTATTAAGGTTATTTGTAAAATATTGTGACTTTCATAGTGAAAATCGTTTGTTTAATAAACGCAATTCGGGACGGTGGCTTGCGGCTCTCCTTTTGGTATAGCTCCGACATGCGTAAGCTTGTAGGTTCGTTCGGTCGGATTCGTAGTTGATCGTAGTTGGATAATAGTTCGTCAAGTAGTTCGTCAAGTAGTTGGATAATAGTTGACATAGTAGTTGAGTCGTATCGTATCGTATTCGTATCGTATTCGTATATTAGTCGGAAGTGTTCGTATAGCAGTCGGAAGTGTTCGTGTAGTAGTCGGACAATAGTGACAAGAAGCCGCCAGCCATCTACCGTTACAGAAAATACATCTTGTTTCATTCGACGACACCCGCGTACCTCAAGATCCGAACCTTATAGTGTACAGGACGTCAGCGGCTCGTTTTTTATATTCGAGCTCCGCCCGTCTGGTACAACGCGCTGGTCCTTCGAGCCGGATCTGGGGTACACCTTCACCGCTCCGTCGTCATCATCATCGTCACCGGCTTCAACGCTGCATCGCCACACCGTCTTCGTGCATCACCGTTATAGTGAAGCTTCATCGTCCAACTTCGCCGTCACCGTCTTCGAGAAAGTTTCGCTTCGTCCGTCAACGTCTTCGTGAAAGTTAATCGTGAGTGTTCGAGAAGCTTCGTCCGTCACCGTCTTCGTGAAAGTTAATCGTGAGTGTTCGAGAAGCTTCGTCCGTCATCGCCTTCGAGAAAGTGTATCGTCCGTCTAGTATCAACATGCCCGTCACACGCTCAAGAGGTCAAGCCGAAAGATGGGAAAGTGAAGTGAGGGATGGCGCTTTGGTTAATCCGTTACCGGCTTCCCATCACACAGATGTGCCAGACCTGTCTGCTAGTACTCAAGAGGTGAATCCAACAGTATTAGTTCGTGAAGAGGTAAAGCCTGATGGACCAAAAGAAGGTCCTATAGTTTCGAAGCCTTCAAGTTCGAAAAAGACTTCTAAATCAAGACGTATAGCAAGAGATGCTCGTCGGGAAATTCTTCGTCTCAAGCTTGAACTCGCACAACTTGCTCTAGAAGACGCTGAATCCGATAGTTCAGATTCTGAAGATGATATTAAATCTAAAGACGAGTATGTCCGTTCATGGATTGAGACCAGTGCTGACAAACAAGAGCCATCATCACAGCGTGCAGACAGCCCTAGAAAGCCATATCCGATACCGTCAGTGCCTCAGTATCCGCCTTGCCCGAACATCGTCACCAACTCCGAAAATCGACAGACAATACAAACAGATCAAGCTCATGAAATAGAAAAATTAAAGAAAGAAATAGAATATTTAAAGAACATAGTAACACAAAGAATAGAATCCGTTCCCGTCGCATCGCAACATATGAAGTCGGAGTTACCTGCAACTATGACATTACCTCAGTCGTCATCGTCCACCATCGCATCCAAAGTGATAATGGATCTGCCTACGTATAGTGGGGCTCTAAATGAATGGCTATCGTACAAAGCCATATATGAGAATACCAAGGGATACTTCAACGACGTGGAAAATACAGCCAGAATCCGAAGAAGCCTTGTTGGGAAGGCACTTGAAGTCGTCGACACACAACTAATCGCACATTCGAGACCAGATGCCATCTTGGAAGAGCTTGAAATGAATTTCGGTCGTCCAGACACTATCGCCTACAGTGAGTACGACAAGCTTCGGTCTCTACCTCGTTGTGCCGACACTCCAAAAGACATCCACGCATTCGCCAGTAAAGTTCGAAGTAGTCTCAACTTGTTTCGTGCACTCAACCTTCACAACTTCATCACCGCTCCAGATATGATGAGAGCTCTCCGGGAAAAACTTCCATCGTCCTTGTGTACTAGGTGGTACGAAGAACAAGCTCATATTGCGAATCCGAACCTAGTACACTTTAGCGAGTTTCTCACCAAGCAGGCTGCATGTCGCACACCTTATGCTCCGCCAGAGATCCTGGATGACACTCGTCGTATAGTATATAAAACACATACTACAACAGAAGATAGAGAACCAATTTTACCTCGTAGAATAACACAATCTACATGTAAAATTTGTAAAGAAGATCATAATAGTGTCAGCTGCAAGAAGTTTCAGGATGCGAATTCGGACAGAAGATGGGAACTCGCCAAGAAGCATCAGTTATGTTTCCGGTGTCTTCGACACAGACAATCGGGTCATACTTGTAGACCACAGAGATGCGGAGCTAATGGATGCACCGCAACTCATCATCGCTTGTTACACTACGAGAAGAAGGCAAATATAGAAAGTCCAAATCAGATTAAAGAAAAGGAAACCGTGGCCAACGCATGGATATCGTCAAAGCCTCAGGCTTACTTAAAGATAATACCAGTCAGAGTTCTTGGACCGGCGGGAGAAATCTCCGCATACGCTCTCCTAGATGACGGTTCAACGGTATCTCTGATGGATGAAGCGTTGGCAGAAGCAGTCGGTGCTGAGGGACATCTAGATCCCTTAAAGATAGAAGCCATAGGAGGTACTGTTATCGACACGCCGGGATCCAAGCATGTATCTGTGACAATAGCAAACTCGTCGAACAAGAAAGTGATCTCCCGAGCTCGTACCATTCCTAATCTGAATCTCTCGCCACAGACCGTTAGTAAAGAAGATTTGGCCGACTGCAGCCATCTTACCGATTTAGAAAACGAACTCTTATACAGTTCTGCCAAACCCAAAATAGTAATTGGCCAAGACAACTGGAATCTGCTACTCGTCGAAGATGTTCGTACAGGACTAAATAGTCAACCAGTTGCTTCGCTCACCACGCTAGGGTGGGTACTTCATGGTGCACATAGCAGAGTTTCGAGTCAGGAAGCCCACTTCGTCAATCAGGTGACTACTGTACCTCTTCGTTACCCGTGGAGAAGAAACCGGCGGGAGGGAACTCGTGAATACCTCCCTGAACTCCGGCACCGGCGGGAGCCCTGTGGCAAGGGCTCATTTTATGAACTCATCGCCGATTCTCAATTACCATGTGATACATGGCGCAGAAAACGTACCAAAATAGTAAATCCAGCCGTTGAAGAAGAGATGAGAATAGTGAAAGTGCGCACTAAGGGTAGGCCTTTGGAAAGGCCAACCGAAAGACTCGTTCCGCTTCCAAAGCGAAACGATGCCGTCGCTCACCGCGGAAAGGATGCAGCACCACGTCGAGACTTGATACTGCACGGCGGGAGAAATGTTCGCGACGGAGCGCCTTCGTTGGTCGACAGTAGTCGGTCGGCCACTTGCGCGACTTAACTAGTTGCGCGTCTTATTATTATTATAGCTCTCTCTCTCTCTTTCTCTCGGTCAGATATTCTTTTCTTTAGAATAATCATCATTTATATGAAAATAATTATAAATATACCTAATGTGTAAGATTCTAATAGCTTAGTCGTAATATAGATATAGTTGATATAGTTCTTTTTATGTTTCTATAGTAATAGTTGTTTTTTAAATAGTAATTCTTTTAATATTGTAAATGTTGCTATTTATTATCGTTTGTTATATATAATAGATTATAGAATAGAATAATAGATTACATTGTGTCACATAGGTTTAGAATTATAATAATTGTAGTTACAGTATGAGAAACTTACAAAATTCTCGACATTGCTTTTTCGACATTTTTATATATTTATAGTTAGAATATTATTTTGTATTATATATAGTTTATTAGAGAATTTTGTAAGCTTTCAGTAGATATAAGTTACATATATGTAAAATTTATAGTATTTAAGTTATTTGTAAAATATTGTGACTTTCATAGTGAAAATCGTTGGTATAATAAACGCAATTCGGGACGGTGGCTTGCGGCTCTCCTTTTGGTATAGCTCCGACATGCGTAAGGTTGTAGGTTCGTTCGGTCGGATTTGTAGTTGATCGTAGTTGGATAATAGTTCGTCAAGTAGTTGACATCGTAGTTGGATTGTAGTTGACATAGTAGTTGAGTCGTATCGTATCGTATTCGTATCGTATTCGTATATTAGTCGGAAGTGTTCGTATAGCAGTCGGAAGTGTTCGTGTAGTAGTCGGACAATAGTGACAAGAAGCCGCCAGCCATCTACCGTTACAGAAAATACATCTTGTTTCATTCGACGACACCCGCGTACCTCAAGATCCGAACCTTATAGTGTACAGGACGTCAGCGGCTCGTTTTTTATATTCGAGCTCCGCCCGTCTGGTACATTATGGGTTTTAGAACAAAAATTTGATTTAAAGATAAATAGTTTAAATATTTACTTATACTAATTATAATAAATTTTAGGTGCGAAAATGTAGAACGCGGGATATTTACACCAGGTTACCTCTTTTATACGAAAAAAAAAAGAAATTCTTTTTTTAAAGGTTTTTTATTTCATAATTATTTTGAAGTATTGTAACTAAAAAAAAAAAAAATAATAATTATGAATATTTAAAAAACCACAGATATTGTATACAATATAATATTCTTAAATATCTATATATATATACTTTTTTATCTTTAAATTATACTTACTTATAAGTAACCTTTGACTAATGAACAAGATAAAAAACTCAACAGTCTCGTCACTCAACACACAACATTGAAATATTGAGTGAATTTGAGAATTCGGGCGCAAAGTGAAGAACGGAGTGTCTTAACACTATGTTCTCTCTCACCTTGCATTACGAGAAAAAGCATGAAGCTGTACACTTATTATTCTCTATACCGTTATAATAAAAAGTACACTTGAATACCATTTATGGTGTAGGAAGCGAGACATATAAATCGCAAAAACCCCACACTTCCTTTCAGCATAAACTAGATCCAATCGATGTCCTGACAGAGCTACACTCAATATGTTACTGTACTCGTATAGTTGAACACACATTATGTTACTGCTTATAATAAAATAAATACGAATACTTTCATATGTACTTTTGGTATTTATGTAAAAATATAAATTTATTCTAACATAAGTAACATCGGAATAACTCAAACAATTAGGATATCCATACTTATTATTATAAATGCAAAAGTCCGTGTGTTTGTCTGTCACGCTTTCACGGCTACCAGCCCGATTAGGATGAAATTTAAAATGAAAATAGTAAAAGTGACTGGGTCTAACATAGGCTACTTTATTTTTTAAAAATGCGCTCCCGGGGGTTGTAATATAACGAAATAGTTCACGCGGCGAAGCCGCGAGCGGGCCGGAGTGAGAAATATTTTTAGAAAACGTATAATGATTCGAGTGCGGCGAAATTCGAATTTAAAAAACGCTGTTATCGCTAAGCCATGCATTCTAAAAGAAAATCTCTCAATTTTTACATTTTTATAAGATTTCTAAAACATAAATATTGAGTAATTACATTATTCAAAATTATTGCTTAAATTGGTTCGTTGTGTGCCTTAAGCTAATATATAATAATACACTTTTAATTGATTCACTAGAATATGTCAAAGTTTAACTAACTTTTTGTAGTCAGATATACTTACAAATTTGCTCATGTATCGGTATGACAATACTGTATACAATATGTTCATAGCATAATCCTCAAGCCCTTGCGAGGATAACGAGTTTTTTTTATATTTTCATTCAAATTGCATTGAAAACATGTTTCTTTACTATTTTTTTTTAATTTGAAATTTATTATCCGCAAACGCAGATGATTAGATTAGATCAATCGTGGAAATTGACTTTGTACCTTAACTTCCTGTTTCTCTTACTTTTCCTTCTTTTTTCAAATAATCTTTCCCTAAATATTATAAAATTAAGACTTAAAAAGAAGACTTAAATTCTTCTGATATGACCATATTTTGTGCAAGATGCTAAGAATATGTCCTATAAATTTTAACAAATTTAAAAGAGTTTATAATAAAGAAAGCTAACCAAAATACTTGCGGGCATTCACTCAATATCCTTGTGAATCTAATTTAATACTGATACATCGTAAATTCAATTTTACATTCACGACAGCCGTAAATAACTTTAAAAATCATGCCCCAAACCAAATTTAACGATCCGAAAAATATGGGTTCGGTGAAGAAAAACACTGGAGATAAAATCAATTATGTCAGAGTTAGCCAAAACGCCGCGCTCATGCGTGTGTAATTTTTCATACTTTCTTCCAAGCAAAATGTTGAGCGCTTTCTGGAAACAATGATTGCCTTAAGTGGTTCCAGGATACCACAAAAAAGTAAATATTTTGAAGGGTTCTTATAATGGCCGGGAGCAAAAAATTGAAAATGCGCTCAGAAACCGAGGCTTAACCAAATCTTGAATTGTTTTTGAAACCTGCAGTCATTATAAACTCATTTTCAAATAGAATGAAAAGAATAAATGAATACGCTGAGCCTGTAGAGCGTATGAATGAATTTATTCCATTGAATAGACAAAGTGAACAAAAACTGCACTCAAAGGTAATAAAGCAGCTGTTGGAAGAATTTGTATTTCATGGGCTATTATTTTGTTTAAAATTTTTAAATTTACATGTAAATAAGATATGGGTGATAAAATAAATAAATGTCGAATATTTTAATTTATACACTAATATCTTGTCTAAAGATTATTTCATGGACTCAAAGTAAAACTTTTATATATTTCCAATATTAATTGTGAACAACCATTAGAAAAAAATATTACCATAATAATTATATAATCGTTGTACTTATCCTTATGATTTGATTTTGAAGTTCTGTACTTAGAGATTCTAGAATTTGTAGTTCGTCAGAATAAAAATAAAGAGAGATTTAGATGGAGTTACAAAAGGGCACTACTTATGGGAGTTAACTTGTAATATCTAAATTCAAACAAATATTAAAAACAATTTTCTACTTAAATTACTAAACCAACGTAAACTATTTAATTATAAAACGCAAATAACAAATTAAAAACGCAATTAAAACTAAGAAACATGTGTCCATACCAGTCCTACGCTATTGAAGTGTCGATGTCGTACGTAACGAGTCGATCTCTGATAGCCCCTACATTCCCATCTAACAGGCTGTTAGGCCTCAAATGTGGTAGGATTTACAACCTTATTCCAAAGAAATAAAGCTTATTATTTAAGATTGTTTTAAAAAAGTTTCTGGAAATTGCACCGCATCTCATGTATTCACTCTACGGTATATAAATATCGCAACTTTGCAAAAGATGGCTTGTTATCGAGATTATCATAAATCAGAATAGCCGCTCCGTATTTTTTTTCTTATAAAACGGTCTTAAATTGGTCCAAAAAAAGTAAAATGTATCGCTTGGAATTGATATATGGAATATAAAAATCTTAAACATGGCTTAAAGGTTTTGGTGTCTTATTTTTTTTGTTATTTAAAATAAGTATGTTTTTTTAGCTAAGTGTATGACGTTCTTAGTAATAGGTATTATTTTTCTCAATGCAGTTTAAGAACCAGGAAAATTGACGAACAAAAATAACAGAAGGAGAATATATGTTTATTAAAACAATTTTTGTTGTATTTTGCCTTTTTGCATCTACACCCCAGCCAATATATTCGAAGTTACGATTAATATTAATTAATATACATAAAAAGTATCATATTTTCATTTTTCAGCTTGTTCCCGCATAATAGGGTAAGTAGTGAGAATCCAATGCCAAAAGAATCCGCCATTCATATTCTCCAACTTAGATCATTACCACGGGCCAGGTGTTGACTGTGACACACTACGTAACTTAACGCTGCGTTTCATTTTACTCAAAACGAAAATAATCATATTTCAACTTATCTACCTGTGGCCAGTCGTAGCCCAGTGGCACGAGCGTGTGACTGTAAACGACTAGTTGTGGGTTCAATTCCCACTCGAGGAGTTTTTTGCTCTGGTGTCGCCACTTAACACGCAATGCCTCCGAATTCGGCGAAAAGTGGGGAACGGAGTGTCTTAACACTAGGTTCCCTCTGCCTACCCTGCTGTGTGCGGGATACAGCGTGAAGATAAAAAAAAAGAAAAACTTATCTACAACACATTAGTTTAATTAAAAAATAAAAAAAAACATGTTCACAACCAAAAAATAAAAAAAAAAAAAGGATTCTTACATGTAACTAAGTTAATCATTATAAGGCCGTTTCTTTTAACGTCTTTAAGTAGTTTTTATAGAGCAGTAAATTATAGATCTCGGAGGAAAAAAAAGGAAGGAACGCCACTCCGTGCCTCAATTTAGCATGAGTATGTGGTTAATGACAAAACAGCTTCATGCTGTATCCCGCACACAGCAGGGTAGGCAGAGGGAACCTAGTGTTAAGACACTCTGTTCCCCACTTTCCTCCGAATTCGGAGGCATTGCGTGTTAAGTGGCGGAACTTAACGCCGCGCTTTACCTCGACACCAGAGCGAAGAAAATGGAAATATAATTTCCACTCCTCGAGTGGGAATCGAACCCACAACCAGTCGTTTACAGTCACACGCTTGTGCCACTGGGCCACGACTGGCCCTAATGACAAAACACTGCAAATATATAGTAAGTACTTGTATGCAAGCGCACGTGCATCGCAACGTGTATTGGCATAAATTGTGCACATGTCAATTTAGAATCGGTATTAAAAATTATCGGTGTTAGTGACGCAGTTAAACTGTAAATGGGAGAGAATGATTATATGATTATATTTAATTTTGTGGCCAGTCGTGGCCCAGTGGCACAAGCGTGTGACTGTAAACGACTGGTTGTAGGTTCGATTCCCACTCGAGGAGTGGAAATATTTAATATTTCCATTTTCCACTCCTCGAGTGGGAACTCCATTTTCTTCGCTCTGGTGTCGAGGTAAAACGCGGCGTTAAGTTCCGCCACTTAACACGCAAAGCCTCCGAATTCGGTGGAAAGTGGGGAACGGAGTGTCTTAACACTAGGTTCCCTCTGCCTACCCTGCCGTGTGCGGGATACAGTGTGAAGCTAAAAAAGGAAATTAAGCGACTTCCAAAAGGAGGAGGTTATCATTTCTCCCTTCTAATGAAGAGACAAAGCGCGGCGTTAAGTTCTATTGAGTGACATGATATGTCTCGAATTCGGGCAGAAAATGGAGGACGGAGTAACTTGACACTACTTTGCACGAAAACCCGTGAAGATATTGTTTATTTAAAATAAATAATTTTATTAATATTATTATCACTTATAATGAACTATGATAGCTGTATTTAATGAATAAAGATACATTTACATAAATAAGATTCTAATCACGCAGAAAAATCTAGAAAAAGACTTACTTATGCTAGATGTAGACACCCAAGGCTATAATTTCTCATACAGTAAAAACAAAAAAATCTTTTTATGTTTTCCCAAGTGGATCTCGAACCCACTACCACTGGGTTACGTTAAACTATTCTCAACTATACAAAAAGGACGTGTACAAAGTAACAAGTTGTTTGTGTAATATCATTTTTCGATATTAATACTAAAACCAGCTGCAATGTATAAAATGACTCGTGTGGTTACTTAGAACCTAATTATAAATACTTACTGCCATGTACCTATACATTTAAAAAAATGTATTATTTTTTAATAATAGAGTCAAGAACGGAGTGTCTTAGTTTTATCTACTTTAATACTATACCGGAAAAAGTGGAAATGTAACAAAAAAAATGAACAATATCCGTGCGTTAGAGTTGAAGTAAATTTTGACCAGAACTCTGAAATCGACAAATAAAAATGCGGCAAGAAACGTATAAGAACATCTATAATGAAGTAACGTAGCTGCTTCCGTTTTCTAACAGGACAACGAAATACATTTATCAACTATACTACCTAACATTTATATTTGTTATACTTTTAAATCTATAATGAGTAAAATAATATATAATATAAACAGATTAGTAGGTACTTACAAAAAATATATTTGCTTGTGAAACGTGAAGATGGTCGATCTTTGTGTAGCAGAAACGCTTCGTCACATCGTAGTCTTTTACTGTAACAAAAGAAAATTCTTTATGAAAATTAAATAAAATGCTAATACATGGCAACACTGCTGTGGTACAGTTAAAATATACCTTACGTAATGGCTATAGGTTCATATTTACAATATATTTAATTATATATCGTGATATTATACAGAAAAAATACTCTCTCTGTATTTCTTTACAATATATTTTCCATGAAACCAAAAAAAAATGTTTTTCAATAATTAAAAAATACCTAAAATTTTTTTAAACGTTATATACGTGTATGTTAGATACATGTTATTTATAAATTATGCATATATGAATTGTATTTAAACAATAAACAAGAAATACCAGACCTAACTCTATGACATAAAAAATCTGTTTAGTTATATTGCCGCCCAGCTCCACGGACGAGTTGGGGCAGTACCCGAGACCTGGGCTATTGGTGGGAGAGGAGCACTGTCAGGTTTTAGTGGGTAAACGGTTACCAACTTGCCCAACCGGAGGATCGAAGCCACAACCATCATATATACGCTACGCTGTCCCACTGTGCCACGATAACCTAGATTTATTTCAAATTCTTCATTTAATGAACATAACTAGGAACCACCTCGTTGCCCTGCATGACGGGAAGAGCTAAGCGAAGTACATATTAAATGTTAGTTTGAAAAGCAAACACTTAAAACTAACATAACACTTAACGTTCCACAGTAGTCTATGGGCACTTTTTGATCATTTAATTGCCATTTATTCAAAAACTACAATTACAAATGTCACCAAAAAACTTCACAGCACACAAGACACCGTGCTCGATATCCCTGCCAAATTTCAGAGGTCTACTACAAATAGCCCGGGAAGAGTTAACGCACAATGAACATACATTTTTTTTACACCTAGTATTAAGATACTCCGCTCCCCACTTTCCGCCGAATCCGGAGGCATTGCGTGTTAAGTGGCGGAACTTAACGCCGCGCTTTACCTCGACACCAGAGCGAAGAAAATAGAAATATTAAATATTTCCACTCCTCGAGTGGGAATCGAAACCACAACCAGTCGTTTACAGTCACACGCTTGTGCCACTGGGCCACGACTGGCCACATTTGACCAGTAAAAAAATAAAAAACCTACATGTATAAGAAAGAAAGCATTGTTAAAATAGAAACTAATTGTAAATAAGAAACGGACCGTTACTGTCACATTGTTATCACGCCGCGCCGCCCCTATCACCCTTTGTATGTAGATGCGACGACAGCCGCACAATACTGTTAGACACCTACTAGCTATTTTATTATAGTGTTTTGATTTGTAATCTAATACCTGTTTAATTGATTTATTTATTCTAGTTCTTATATATTAACTTAGTAATATATGTGTATAAATTTGCTTGTATTTTGCAATTTACTGATTGGCTTTGATAATAAACGCGATGTGTGCTGATTCGATAACCTTCGAAAGAATAAATTATTTTTTTTCATTTCCTTTTTTAGTAAAATGATGTGTAACGTGGAGTTCCACTACTCAACACGTAAATTCGAGTAACCAGAGGAGAGTGGATGGGACATAGAACGTTCTC
The DNA here is from genome assembly GCA_019049465.1 of Dryas iulia moderata. Classification (NCBI taxonomy): domain Eukaryota; kingdom Metazoa; phylum Arthropoda; class Insecta; order Lepidoptera; family Nymphalidae; genus Dryas; species Dryas iulia. Next base: position 14,384,648 of record CM032417.1, read on the forward strand.
TCTGGTTACCTTAGATTATACAGAGAAAATGCATCAAGACACTCCGTTTTCCACTTTCTTGCCAAATTCGAGACATATAGAGTCATATAGAGATATATAGAGACATATAGAGTCATATAGAGATATATAGAGACATATAGAGTTGCGGTCCACAACGATGGACATTATTTTGTTCATCAAATTAAAAAGTGATCGGACTTCCAATGACTACAAAACTATCACATGTCAAAGGAAGGCTTAAACCAAAAATTAAAAAAATATATTTAAGGTTTAATACGTAATAAAAAAGTATTATGGGGCTATTACATATGTACTTACAATAATAGTTAATACATGTACTATATACCTCTAAGGGTTTTCCAGTAATTTCCAATTTATTTTCTTCATAATTTGGTCTAAAGTTAAACCGATATTATTTGTAAAACACAAACTTACGAGATTTCCTGTTACCGAAGGAATTGGATAATTTGTTTTCCTCTAGTATAGTATATAGTGCTTACTTCGCTCTTCATAGAACTTACATATAAAATTTCAGCTATATATACAAGTTTGCACTGTAAGTTGTCTAACAGTCACTCAAGAAGATAAACAAAACTCATAAACAAACAAGTAAACCAGTACTAATAACTTAAGGAAATATGATCTATGTATATAAACTAAAAAAAAAAAGAAAATATTTAACCGATGTTTCACAAGATGCAAACCAGTGATTCACTCAACCATTGTAATTCCATGCATCACCACACGACAACAATGCCACTTGTTAACTCATTGAGCATCAATACCTAGAAACGCGGCTTCTGCTTAGAGTTTTTTTTATATTCAAAGTCCATAGCGACGATAAAAAAATAACTGAATATGTTGCATGGAGAATAAACTAATATCTTTAAACGTTCTGTTGCCCTTCCCACTGTGATTTTACAACGATTTTTTTTTATATATAAAAAGGACAAGGCAAACCGCTCGTTTGAATTGTCTTCGGGGCACCTGGTGTTAAGTGAACACCGTCGCCCACGGCCCCGTATAACACCTGAGGAGCTACAGGGACGTTGCTGGCCTTTAAGGTGGAGGGTAAGCAAGCCTTTTGAAGGTACCCATGTCGTATCGACCTGGAAACACTGCCGCTGGTAAGCCATTCCACAGTTGTGTGGCGTGTGGAAGAAAATGATTAACTATAAACGTAGTAAATAAGTATAAAAATATACTTTTTGTATTTAATACGTTTATAAAATCGGACCATTTGATAAAGGAGTATTATTTTTTTTAAAAAGTTACTTCTATAACACCTATTGTATCTCCTGTACTATATATCCATCAGTCAACCAATGTAAGAAAATATTGCAAAGATATTTTGACTAACATCCTGCCCTGCGATTTGCTTAAGGAATTGCATACTTGTCAACAACAAGGACCTCAACTTTTCCGAGGTGAACAAAAACTTTAAGTCTCTACTTTAAACTTATTTAATGTGACAGCGTTTGACTGCAAAATCTATTTAATGTCGGATCCATTTCCATTAAGAGAAATGAATATATTTAATTAAAAAAAGAAGACATTTAGAAAACGTATAAAAATTTGAACGCAGCGGGATTCGAACCCGCGCCTCCTGAATACCGTCCAGGCGCTCTCACCAATGAGCCATGCGTTCTACTACACGTTGCGTCAAAATTCTTTTACGCTACGCTTACAATTTTCCTAAGTGTGGAATACACTTTAAAAATGTTTAAAAATATTTAAATTATTTTCATTTCTCCGTTCTGGTAAGATAAAGCACTCCCTTGAGTTCCGCCACTTTCCACGCAACATCTCGATTTCAACGGAAAAATGGAAAACGGAGTGTCTTGACACTAGTTTCTCCCTGACTAACCTACTATACAGAAGAAAGCATGAAACTGCTTTAATGTGAAAGCAATAAAAGTAAGCTATAAAAAAAACAATAACAAAACAACGTTACTAATTGAAAACAATTTTATTCCTTAATTACTTAGTATCTCCACTTCATACTTTGTATTGCATCCTGATATTTACGATCGTTAACCGTTATCATAATTGCTTGATCGAGTTTAAATATATTTTTTATGATTTTAATACTTAAAGATTCGTCGATTTTATAGGCCTATGTGATTGTGTTAACCCAATTTCTTTTGTTATTTAGCCATTTCTAAAAGATCATATAATTTGTTTTCTATTTTTTTTAAGTAGACTTTTATCGTGAAGTTATTTTTTCAGCCAGTTAAGAACATATTAACTGGATATTTACCATATTTAAAAACGGAAACTGTTATTTAAAGATATTTTGTTATTTTTTTCAAAGATAATAATTACTAGAATCTTTAAATAACAATTTTTGTTTCTACAACAATTTTTACTTCACTTGTTCACACACACACTATTTTCACATCCTTCTTGCCGGCCGATTTGAAGGAAAATTTGCACACATGTACGGAACTTATGACAATACCATATTTTAACATTATTACGTATTTCACGATCCTATCTGAAGATCAACAACTGTGGATGACGAGGAAAATGTCTTATTTTGTCGTGTTGTACGTAGTCTAATTTCGGTTACGTAGATTCGTTGTGTTGAAAAATTTTCCTGCAAATTTTGTATAATGATTTTTTATCCCGCACACTGCAGGGTAGGCAGAGGGAACCTAGTGTTATGACACTCCGTTCCCTACTTTCTGCCGAATTCGGAGGCATTGCGTGTTAAGTGGCGGAACTCAACGCCGCCCTTTGCCTCGACACCACTAATGGAAATATTAAATGTTTGACATTTGACTTTCCACAATTGGAAATATTAAATATTTCCAGTCCTCGAGTGGGAATCGAACCCATAACCATCCGTTTTCCGTCAAACGCTTGTGTCACTGCGCCACGACTGGCCCCAATATAATGATGATATTTATATAATTATTATCAATTAATATACTGATAATTTTAATAAACGTGAGTCGTGGCATATAAGAACAGCATCTGACTGTGAACGACTGCCCCCCTACTTATTTATAATACATTATAAAATCTTATATAAATTCAAACTGATCATTGAACCCGCACGTTTGCTGTTCACGCTTGTTCACTCGTTATCAATCACATAATTTATATCATCGGCGTGCAATTTGTCATCCTCACGTCAAATTATAAGGAAGTCTTATGCGAGCTAAAACCAAATTATTGTTTTATTTTCCTGGTATTTTTACTGTGTGCATTATTCCTTCCTATAAACATTGCTCATTGATTTAAATTTATAAAGCAAATTTTAAATTTAACAGACAATGTAAGAAGTTAGTCATAAATAGTTCCTACTTTAATGCTACTATCCGTTAACTGATTTTAGAGATATTAGGTGTCATATGGCTATGGCGAGGGTCATCACATCTAGTGTAATTTAAAAATATATGTTAAATATAAGTAGTTTTATACTTTTTTCCGTATAACAGAGTAGTCAGAGGGAAGCTAGTGTCAAGACCCTCCGTTCTCAACTTTCTGCCTGAAATTGACATATTGGTTGTTAAAAAGCTGAACTTAACGCCGCGCTTTCTCTTATAAAGTATCATGTGATATTGAATACAAAATTTCCCCCAAATGAAATTTGAACCTTGGTCCATCGAATTAAGTTTCTTTACTCCGCCACAAAGGAAACAATACTTAAAGATGTAATCATAATTATTTTTATTTTGGGGCCAGTCGTAGCGTAGTGGCACAAGCGTGTGACCGTAAACGACTGGTTGTGGATTCGATTCCGACTCGAAGAGTGGAAATATTTTCTGCTCAAGTGTCGAGGCAAAACGCGGCGTGAAGTTCCGCCACTTAAGACGCAATGCCTCCAAAATTTGGCGGAAAGTGGGGAACGGAGTGTTTTAACACTGGGTTCCCTCTGCCTACCCTGCTATGTGCGGGATACAACGTGAAACTAAAAAAATAATAAAGAAGAGTACTTATGTATTTTGTATTTCATATATGTAATTTAATAGTTATACTACACACAACCAACAACAAGCACTATTAAATTATTTATAGTTAAGACCTACATATATTTACATACATATATAAACATAACATTGTAATATCAACACGTATTGCATATTAAGTAAATGGATTTACACCAAGATGTGGAAACGTGAGATAAAGTAGCAGTTAAGTTTAACTTTACTTGTAAACCACTTTATAAGTGACAACTTAAATCAGATTACGATATAAGTATGTACGTACGAGTACATACCTATAATATATTCATACGTATGTATGGTGTGTCATTAGGGTAAGATAATTAAAATAGTTTATATGTCACTATAAAAAATATAACTGTCGCGTTTAGACAGACGTCCCAATGTGTCTAATTTAGTTTGTTTTTTTTTTAGCTTCACGCTGTATCCCTGGCAGGGTAGTCAGAGAGAACGGAGCGCCAAACGCTACGGTCCCTGCATACTTCTCTCGCCTCGTCCACTGTCATCAACCACTTCATACACGCCCTCCGGGGGGTCCTCATGTTTTTTATGTGGCCTTCCTCCAGTATCGTCGATACTACGTTTCGAAGGTCAACCTAGCTCTCTCCATACCACTCTTACCACTCACCTTTGCTTCATAAATCTTTTTTACCATTCTTCCAGCACTCATCGTCTCCACGTGCCCAAACCACCTGAGCACGCTCTCCTTCATTCTTACAATGAAGTCAAATTTAGTAATTTATTTAAATCATAACATTTTATTATATTAATAATATACAAAGAAAAATTACGGACGAAAGAGTAGGAAATTTGGCATAATTAAAGTTAGAGGTCAATCTAGAAAAAAAATGTAGACAGCCAGTATATTTTAAAATATAAAACAAGGGTACGCAACCCGTAATCCGTTTAATAATCTTATGTGGACAAGCGTGTATTTATAGTTATTACAAGTACTACCCCACTAATTTTTATTTACTGTTAAGAAGTGTGGGCATGGGCCGCCAAAATGTTTAAAAAATTGGATAGGCCGCTTTGTGAAAGTATTGCTCACTCCTGCCCTAAATGAAGATCTACCAGACATCTACAACGCAAATTTATTAATCCCACGTACGATAGATACTATTATCGTCTCATTTTCCAATCTAGGCGACCTAAGGCATTGACATTTCATATGTAAACGATAGTGGATGACACTGGATTTGCATCAGTGATTTGAAACACTATCAGGAAATATAATACTGAAGGGAGATTTATAATTCAGTTATTGTGAAGGTAACACCTCAAGGTGGGGTAATAACCTAGAATACGGGGTTTCATAAGTTTATCCAAATATATAAACAAATTCAAAGAAACGTATAAAATCTATATATTTATTTATAGTTAACACGTTTTTTAACTTCAACTTTTTCTATGTATTTATCAGTCCATCGATCAATATAAGAATATATTGCAGCGCTATTTTGACTCAGATAAGGCCAGTCGCATTTGTTTTAAAAATTTGCACATGTATCTGGTGCCGATAATAATAATACAACATTTTCATGGCGAACACTTACATAGCATGCTCTTAGATGACCAGGATACAAATAAAATATTTTTTAGCATTACCAAAAAAGAACTTGAATTTACGACTATGTAATTGCACTCGTCCTGACTGTGATGATATCACCAAAATCCTAGTTTAGAATAAATTTTAATATTTTATCTACTTATTCTTAAGTCAAGTCACTTTTCCATTTCATGTCTGTAAACATATAAAGAGCATATAGAGCAACACTATATTTTGTTTTCCTGTCAGGTTTTTATTTTTAGTAGAAATAAAATGCAAACAAAAAAAATGCATACTTGATTAATTATTTACTTATATATATGTATATATATATATATATATATATATATATATATATATATATTTACTTATATATTCATATATATAAATAATTATATATTCGTTTTTAGTCTAGTTAAGTACAAGAAAAGGAAATTATAATATTTTAGAAATTATAATCATTCAGAAATAGCTAACGAAGGGTACAAACAACAAGTTAGTACTGATCAAAAAACAAAAATTTATTAAAACAACACTTGCAATTCTATCTAATACCTAATGTGTATAAAACACATGTCATAAAAATGTTACAAGAGCATATCTTACGTCACCCAGCGGGTAATTTGCATAGAAACATCATCGGACTGAGTCTACAAGGATATTACATTAGGCGCTTGACCACGCTGTGGACATTTGTTGCTTTAATTCATAAACTTTTCGTTATTCATATGAAATTCTGTAATTTTTACTGGCCTTCAGTATTTTACGTTATATAAATTATTTCGAAATTCATCCTATAAAAAAAATACTAAAAAAAACCGACTTTGAAAGTAAAGTATTGGTGCATTAGAATAACAAAATAAATACGCGTAACAATAAATGACGCGTAAGGGAATGAGTCTTGTGTTCAAAATAGTGGTTTTTTTCAAATGTTCATATCATGATTGCCACTCGTGGAAACATTTGAATTCAAAGCATTATCTTACAATGTCAACGTAAAATTGATCGGCTAAAATCCTCCTTAAAATGATGTGCCAACATATTTTGGCTAGGACTTTAACCGTTAGCTGAGCTAGCTCTTAAATACAGTCTAGGCTCTCTCACCACTGAGCTGTGCTCATTGAACACATTGCAATTTTTATACGTTTTCTAAATGTCTTTTTTTATAAATATTTTTTTATTTTTCGACCATTTTCAGAGGTAATCGTGGCGTAGTAGGACAACATGCTAAGTGTGGAATAACACTTTAAAAATGTTTAAAAGTAAAAATATTAATAAATATTATCTCAAGTAGAAATCAGGCTCCAACTGTATCAAGTATGTTTGCAAAGTTTTATATACATACATAAATATTGATAACTTTATTTATTACACATTAAAGCAAATAACCTGTCCCGCGACCTTCGCGAAAGAATAGATGATTAAAGGTTAAACAAAAAGTTCCATAGACTGTTTATACTTAATAAAAAAAAAAACAGAGAATTTTACTGGCACGTAAATATCGCCATCTTTGAGTCGCCGCTTGACATACCTTGTCGTGGCTTTCAAGCAATCTTGCATGGATTTACCTTTTATTTTGTTTTAATTGTCGTCCTAATAGTTAAAAAAAGTTTATTAATTTATTTTTTTATTTGTAAAACTTCGCCATAAGTTATACAATAACAGTCTTAAAATATAAATACAAAAAAACATAAATACAGTACTGATCAAAGACAATTGTACAACTGTAATAAGTGGATATACATATGTAGCTCTTCTACTTCTCTTGTTATACTATTCCTTAAAAGTTCTGGTGAACTGGTAAACCACATTATAATCATTTAGAAGGTATTAATTTAGTTTTTTCCTTCATACTTGTCCTGGATAACAGGGTAAGCACAGTGAAGCAAGTGTCAAGACTCTCCATTCTCTGCTTTCGCCTGGTGTAAGAACGACATTATATTACACTCAAAAAAGTATTTTATGATGTACGTATTTTCTAAGCTAATGGCTAATCAATAATATTACTTGCAAAACTGCATTTTTTTAAATCTATACCAGTACTTACATAGGCACATATATGTTAATAACTACTGAGAAGGTATATTGTGATTTATGGGACGCAAATCTATGTCACGTCTAATGCAACCGATGATGAAAGCATCCAAGCTTGTAATCGCGATTGAGACATGCGCAGGAATATATCGAAAGATTGACAAGTGCTTCAATATTTCACATTGCAAATATTTTATATGAACTTAGTATTAAATTTATAAAATATTTAGTGGCCAGTCGTGGCCCAGTGGCACAAGCGTGTGACTGTAAACAACTGGTTGTGGGTTTGATTCCCACTCGAGGAGTGGAAATTATATTTCCATTTTCTTCGCTCTGGTGTCGAGGTAAAGCGAGGCGTTAAGTTCCGCCACTTAACATGCAAGCCTCCGAATCGGCGGTAAGTGGAGAACGGAGTGTCTTAACACTAGGTTCCCTCTGCCTACTGCTGTGTGCGGGATACAGCGTGAAGCTAAAAAAAAATATATCTTTAGACAGTTCCAAAAATGATTTTATAAGTCATCGTGGTGTTGTGTTTCAAATGGCGGAACTAAACGCCGCGCTATGACTTTTAAATGTAACCATTCCTCTAGCATCATTAAACCCACAATCGTCGCGTCTACAAAAACACTGTTAAATTGCGCCACAATGGCCTGGATGAAAGAATTTAAAACTTAAAATTTTAGAAAAAATATTTAGTATATCTGACGTAAGGCGTATCGTAAATAAGTCGTTTATTAAGCTTCTCCATACGAACAACAGGTATGCCCATATTCGGCATACAATGGCCGGGCCCGGGTAATTAAACCTTTTAAAACGCCGCATCCAAATTTAATTTGATATTTACAAAACCTGATTTTGGTGAAGTGAACTTTTATATTGGATTTTGACTTGCAGTCTTAACATTTTAATATTTGCTTTTGGTTATTGCAATTATTGGCAAGGAGCCTTTATTAAAATTTATAATTTTACTAGCGGCCCGCTCGCGGCATCGCCGCGTTCTCTGCGTGGCTATTTCGGTATATTGCAACCCTCGGTGGTGTTTTTTTGAAATATAAATTAGCCTATGTTTAACCTTGGATTATCAACTATACAAATGCCAAAATTCATTACAATCAGTCAAGCGATGTAGATTTTTCATATAAACTTTCATCCCCTATTTCAACCCTTTAGAGGTTGATTTTTAAAAAAACCAAGTAGCCTATGTTAGACCTAGTAATGTTAACGACTTTCATTCTAAATTTCATCCAAATCGGACCAGTAGATTAGTCGTGAAAGCATGAGAGACAAACACACAGACATTCCAATTTATAATATAAGTATGTGTTTGAAAATAGCAAGTGTTTAACCGACTCTTGTAATTGTCTGCTGATAATGTTGTAGTTACTAATAGGACTGACAATATTGACATTTTAGGTGAATTAACGATTGAATGAATTTGCAGCTTATATGAATAAAGCATATTTTAATTTCATTTGACTTATATGTACATCCGTATTGTTGTAAAAACCTCGCTAAAGGACGTTACTTTGTTCCGCTTGAGTTTATTTTTAACTAGCGGCCCGCTCGCGGCTTCGCCACGTGAACTACATAACTGCTTTGTTATGTTGCAACCCTCGGGGGTGGGTTTTTGAAAAGTAAAGTCTATGTTTAAGCTTAGATTATCAACTATACTTATACCAATATTCATTATAATCGGTCAAGCAGTTTAGATTTTTCATATAAATTTTCATCCCCTATTTCAACCCTTTAGCGGTTGATTTTTGAAAAAATAATTAGCCTATGTCAGACCCAGTAACTTTTACTACTTTCATTCTAAATTTCATACAAATCGGACCGGTAGATTACCCGTGAAAGCGTGACAGACAAACACACAGACTTTCGCATTTATATATAAGTATGGATATGTTTTAATACTTACTTAGCATACTTTTCTTATCAAGACATTATTATTAACTTTATAACTTTATAACTTTATAACTTTATTGCACACATACAATCTTATTAGAAAAAAGAATACATAATAACAAGAAAATACACACATAAATAATAATAGTAATATACAGAGGCGAATATAATAAGGCGAAAATAATATACAAAGCCGGTAGACTACCTTAAACAAAACAAAAACAAATTGCACGATAATAACCGCAATAGTGCGAAACTGTGTCGCGATTATTACAAATTGCAAATAAAAATAATACGACACGAGTGATAAGTCTATAAACATAATATTTGCTTGTGCGTATATGATACGAGTAAGTGTATGTGTGTGTGCGTGTGTGTGTATGTGTGTGTGTGTGTGTGTGTGTGTGTGTGTGTGTGTGTGTGTGTGTGTGTGTGTGTGTGTGTGTGTGTGTGTGTGTGTGTGTGTGTGTGTGTGTGTGTGTGTGTGTGTGTGTGTGTGTATGTGTGTGTGTGTGTAAGCGCATACATCATTGAGTGAGAATAAGTTAACTTTACTGAGGGATAATTATCTCATATTGTAGAGATTATGAGGTTTTCGGTCTCGTCATAATTTAATTTTGACAGCCAGTCATTTAATTTTCTTTTACAATTTAATAAAGTTAGCGAGTAAATGCTAAGTTTTTCATTTATTTTATTATATAGCATAGAACTTAAATAATGGTATTGTTTATTTGAGGAGATTAAACGTCGCGGTTCTATATTGCAGACCGCGCTTCTACGTTTTGCAGCAATGGCTTCGGGATTGTAAGTAATGGATTTATGTTTGCGTAAGATAGTGCTCATGATAAACAATTGTCGGACAGTTAGTACATTGCAAAGCTGGTATAAGTCAGATGTTGGGAAGCGACTAGATTTGTGTGACATAACTTTTAATATGCATCTCTGAGCTCTCTCCAAACGAAGCATTGAACATTTCGCTGTCCCACCCCATGCTGTTATACAGTAATTTAAAACGGACTGTACCAGGGAAAAATATACCATCCTTAAAATTTGGTTGTTTGCACTGTTTCTAAGATGTTTAAATACGTAAACAAGATTCCGAATACGGTTAACCAACAGAAGGACATGGTCAGCCCAGGATAAATTTTCATAAATGGTTACACCAAGATATCTGACAGTATGAGATCGACTGATCGGATAGCAATCACAGTTCTTATTTTGGTTCGAGAGACAATTGTGTGCAGACATGGGGAAAGAACCTTCAGGGAGTAGGGATTTGTGGCCAAAACTTACAAGCTGCGTTTTTTCAATATTTAGAGTTAGGCCAGGACAAGACAACCAGTTTAAAACAATAGACAAAGCTTCTTCGCCATGCTTACGTGTGTCTGACCATGTATTACCATATACTAGCAGAGCAGTGTCATCGGCATAGGTGATTATATTGCAGTTGTGAAGTTGTAGCTTACTCAGCTCATTTATGTAGACTAGGAAAAGGATAGGGCCTAGGACACTGCCCTGCGGTACACCGAACAATATATTTTCTTCTTTACTTACATGATTATTTATGGTAACACATTGAGTTCTGTCACTCAAATAGCTCCTGAAAAGATCGTGAGCTATTCCTCTAATGCCCATTTTTTCTAATTTGGAAAGAAGAAGGGGGATCGAAACTGTATCAAAGGCTTTCGATATATCCAAGAAAATGCCAATGACTTTTTTCTTTTTATCAATATTCTGAACAGTCGTATCAACCAAATTCATTATTGCATCTTCTGTGGATCTGTTGGCTCGAAAACCAAATTGGTTCTCTTCGAGCAGTTTGTATTTTTCCAAATAAGAAATGAGGCGACTGTTGATCACTTTTTCAAGGATTTTCGATAAGGAACTTAGCACTGAGATTGGTCTATAATTATTGACAGTTTTGTTACAGCCCTTTTTATAGACAGGATGAATAATAGCCCTTTTGAATGCCCTAGGGAAAACACCTTTAGATAAACACAAGTTACATAGCCAAGTTATTATGGGAGCGAGGACATCAACAGCAGCTTTTAGTATTGTTGCCGAGATATTATCCCAGCCAACAGCACAATTGTCTTTAAGGTGGCAGATGATGGACCGGACTTCCGACTCGTCAGTACTGCTAATAACCATAGAAGTAGTCATAAACTGGGAATCGGGCATACTGATGTAATTTTTATATTTAATAGTAGGCCGAGTGACATTGGACGCAATATCCTTCCCTATATTGGCGAAAAACGTGTTAACTATGTCAACTGCTTCATTGGGATCCTTAGCTAATTCTAAGAGATGACTTGACACATTAATATTTTTTTTTGGTATGTTGCCAAACTGTTTAATTAAGTCCCATGTCTTTTTTGTATCTTTTTTAGCCTTTATAAATTCATCTCTTTCATAATTTATTTTAATTTTCTTTAATAGGTTATTACAAAAATTCTTGTACCGCGTGTAGATGACTTTTATGGTCACGTCATTAGGTTGTTTTTTAACTTTTCTGTATAATTTATCACGATTTCGAATACACCGAAGCAATCCTGGAGTAATCCAGGGTTTTAATATTCGTTTTTTGCTAGGAATCAATATTTTACGCGTTTTGCGTTTAATAGTAGAGGATATAATTGAGACTAATTTATTTGCACAGTATTCAGGATCGGTAGAGTTTAGTATGTCAGAAAAGTCAGTGTTTCCAAGATCAGTAATAATAGCCGATTTATCAATGCAGACAGAACTTCGAATTGGTGCCGTATGCTTAGCATTTATGTTATAGCAAATACAAATTGGATAGTGATCGGTAAAAAGAGTATCCAAAACAAAGGCATCCGTATTTTTATCAGACTTAAGAATTATATGATCAAGACAACTATCTTTCCTGGTAGGAAATACGTGCGCTGGCAACAATCCGTGTGTAGCACAGAGATTTAAATATTCATCTGCTCGCGGGTCATTGGACATTTGGGCTATGTTGATATTTACGTCACCTATAATCATTATAGTCTTAAAATGTCCCACTGAGTTTAATGTGTTCTCATTACAACTTTAGTTATTTTTTATTAGGACGTTACGAATGTATAGAAACATATCTTCATCGGTTACTTTATACATAAATCGAGGTCTAGCACGGAGGATAATTTAGTAGCAAGATTTGCAGCTGCTATAACTGTTGTACCTATCCTAAATTTTGAGACAACAATAACAAATAACTTCAAAAATGTATATAGTACATAAAATGATTAAAAGTAACTTTAAAATTACGAACGCATTGCTCAGTGGTGAGAGCGCCTGAACGGTATTCAGGAGGCGCAGGTTCGAATCCCGCTGCGTTCAAATTTTTATACGTTTTCTAAATGTATTTTTCAATTTTCCTAAGTGTGGAATAACAATTTAAAAGTATTTAAAAGTATTTAAAATTAGTTTTAATCAATATTTTAATGCACAAATTACAATTTTAGCGTCTTCCTCAACATCAGTATTATATTGTTATATTGCCTTTAGAACCGGACACGTGTACAAATTTACAAACACGTCACACCATGTCACCATTTAGCTTACTTAATATTAATATATTTTTGATGCTTTCATTTTATATAACTTACAAGGTTACTTTTAATTAGAAGGAACATTTAATATAATTTTTTATTTTAAATTTATTTCACATTCGATTTGGAAACCGGATTCAAACCACTGGCAAGTATTTAAACACTGTAATAAACATAATTTAAACAATTTAAAATTTATAATTTACATATTTTATATAAATTCATACGTTCATTCATATCAATTATTCAAGGCTTGAAAAATTGTTTCTAGTATTTTTTTATTTAATTGTAATTAAAATCATTCTCGATCTTTAAATAGTCAAAATTGAGTGTTTGTGTTTGAAATGTTTATACGAATTTTAGATATTTGGCTCATAAATATAGAAAACACACAGTATTTTCACATTTTTCAAAAATATTGTTTCTTCACACTTAATAATAAGTAAGTAAATTTAAGCACGTATAAAAATTTAAATATAGTAGATTTCGCGTCCCTTGAACATATGGCTAAGCGGTCAAAGTGCTTTCTTTCGATATAGCTTTCAAAATATAAAAGTTATAAGTAATATGAGAACCCAGTCTTAATATAAGTTTTTTTGTAAAAAATAAGACGGAGAAAATAGTATTTACATTGACGTTTTCATAAAGCGCGTAGAAAAAATATATAACAGAAGTCTTATTTAATAAATAACAAAGGCTACACTTTTTCCCGAGAATTTAGAATGACGATCCGTTTTCCACTTTCCGCCCAAAATCACGACAATGTTTTTTATCTAGTGGAACTCCATGTCGCACTTTGACTTAGGAACCAGAAGAAAGCCGCCCAGTGGCGGGAGAGGAGCACCGTCAGGTTTTAGTGGGTAAACGGAGGCGTACCATCTTGCCAAACTGGAGTCCCACATAACCGCGTCCCAGATTCCCACCCCGGGCGGGTATCCGTTACGGATTTTCTGACGAAAAAAAAAGAAAAGGTACCAGAAGGTAGAAACAAAGCGCTTTGAGTCAACATTCTTCATTCGCACAGCAAAAGAATGGAACTCATTGCCGGCGGCGGTATTTCCCAAGTCGTACAATTTGAGGATCTTTAAATCTAGAGTCAATAGGTTCCTTCTAGGCAAACGTGTAACATCGTAGACCAAGTCAATGTGCTTGTCATCAGGCTTGATGTGGTCAAACGTAAGCCTATCACCAATAAAAAAAATAAAAAAAAACTAAAATATTTCCTTTTTTTTTAGCTTCACGCTGTATCCCGCACACAGCATGGTAGGCAGAGGGAACCTAGTGTTAAGACACTCCGTTCCCCACTTACCGAGGCTTGCGTGTTAAGTGGCGGAACTTAACGCCGCGCTTTACCTCGAAATAATTTAGTTTAATAATTCCTCTAGTGGATATTGGACCCACAACCACCGCATTTACTTTTAGACGCTAACCCACTGTGCAACGACGGCCTATTCTTCAATGACTAACATACCTAACTAATAACACTATGTATGACTATCTAATACTAAGCACGAATTATTCCGTGCAAAGTCTTCTTAATATATTCTTATTAGTAATAAATAATTCCTTGGATATATTTACTTATCTGGCGTCATGGCGACCGGTGACACATGTCAACTTCCGGCGATGAATGTCTCGATGTTGACTAATAACTATGGTTTTATTTGACCTTGGCTTAAATACAAACGTTTTATTTTGTTTTTGTTCTCTTCTTTTTTTTTATATTTAATAACTAAGTAAAAAGTATGTTTTAATGTAACAAGAAGGTTTTATATATGTTTTTTATGTACCGATTGATTTGAATTTAAAGTGATTTAATCAATTACCTACTATTAGAGGTCGAAATATAATGTGTGAATTATTTAAATATATATACACTTAAGGCAAAAAATAAGGCCATCGTAGCGCAATGTGACACATAGATTGACTGTAGAATACATACGATGATTGCAGGTTCCAATCTCATTCAGGAGATTTAAAGTATTTTCATTCGGGCGGAAAGTGGATAATAGAGCGTCTTAATACTAGACTCTCTTTGCATTACAAATCTTGCAAATTAGCAAGAAAAACATGAAAAATAGTGAAGAAGTGAAAACTAGAATATAAAAATACTTTTGAGTATTTAAGGAAGGATAAATTGTTAACAATTACTACGTATGAGAGGTAATAAATATATTATGTTTGAATAATTTAATATATGCACATCTGAATCATAAAACTAAGCGACTTCGATTTAAATGGGAAAATAGCCAGAAATTTCATATGCGGGTAGGTACTGTTTGGAAACACTATGATTGTAGATATAATTAAAACCCATGGACCAGTTCCTTAGTTATACACCATTGTTATCTTTAGTTCACTATGCCTAATCTAAATTCAAATTTAAAAGCAAAATCAGTTTTATAAAAAAACCTATGCTTGAAGAGAAGATACTCCTTAGTATACTTGAGACATACCTCGTTACACAGAGCAAAGCTCCGAGCAGAGCCTGGGATTTGGGATACAGGGGTAAGCTTAAGTAGCTCTATAATATGTGTGTTAACACTCGCTTCCACTGACTGAGCTCATCATTGGGTAACCAAGGAAGAAAAGATCCTACTAAATTTGCTTTATGTATTTACATATAAAGAATAAACACACTAAAAAGTTTATTCATATCTTTGAATACAACTCATAAAATATGTGTACGTATGATAATGAAGGTAATAAATATTATATGATTTGTTTTAAAAAGCCTTGTAAGTGTTTTAGGTCAAGTACATCAGATCAGATCAATTCACCGGAATTCCGAATCCCTCTCGTAGATAAGAAAGATAAATGAGCTTCCTTTAATTATATGTTTGTACAAAACGACTGTGGCTTACAGTATGTATTCTTCAGTGTTACTTAAATACATTAACGGAGCCAGTCGTGGCGCAGTGGTACGAACGTGTGACTGTAAACGACCGGTTGTGGGTTCGATTCCCACTCGATTAGTGGAAATATTTAATATTTCCATTTCCTTCGCTCTGATATCACAGGTAAAAGCGCGGCGTTAAGTTCCGCCATTTAACAGCCTCTGAGTTGTGGAAAGTGGAGAACGGAGTGTCTTAACAGAAGGTTCCCTCTGCCTAACCTGCTATGTGCGAGATACAACGTGAAGCAATAAAAAATACATGTTTAAATACGTCTGTACTATCTTGTAATAGTTAGCTTAATACAAATAATAGCTTTACCCGCTCCTTTATTTTGTAAAATCTTTAGAATAATCTTTAGTAGTAGAAATGTTTAAAAATCTTTCTACAGAAATGCTAAGAACATAAATAAGCTGTATGAAGCGGAAAAGAATTACGAATAAGTAAGACGCAGTTGGAAGTAGAACACATGGCTTGGGGGTCAGATAGCTAGCACGGTTTCAAGATGTGTGGGTTTGGATCCCGCTGTGTTGCATTTTTTATACGATTTCTAAAAATATTTTTTTTTATATTAAGCTCATCATCTTGATTTTATTATATGTTTTTTTTTCTTAATTAGTGTGGTTTTAAACGGATAACCACTATTTTCCGTCAGTAATGTCAAAACTGTACTATGAGGGAACTTTCTTTTTGATTATAATCAGTAAGTATAAATGATGACTATTTTTGTAAGTATAAAGTTAAAGTTAATTTTGTCAGTTCACCAACATTACACAATTATCAATACAAAAGACTTCAACGGTCCAACGGACCTGTAAGCTCTCTTTAAAATTAAAAAAAATCAGCTGACTAACCTCCACTCAAGTACATTAAATACTAACACACTCACAGACATCAATTAGTATTTAACTGACATTAGATCATACAAATGCATGTAAACATTTGTACAAGTAGAAATACTTCGAAAACCTATCGTGTGAGCACAAAGAAATCTTTACATATTTATCGGGAAATGCAGTTCTTTTGTGAACAACTGACAAACACACGAATTATCACTGAATAGCCGACATTCTATTATATACCTTATAGTTATAACCATAAAGTTTTTAATGCCTTAAAAAAGATGTCAACGGTAAAACAAGCCTCGATTCTCGCTAGCAGAGTCAATATTGAATACAAATATTGATACGACGATTGAACGGTGAGGTAATCAGTGCAATAAACTTTGTTATATGATGCCTAAAAGATGCGCGTATTTTAGATGTTTTAGAGGAGAAGGAACACTTGTGACCGATATCACTTGTTATAAAACCATAGCAAAAGAAAATTTCTAAAGATAAATTGTTATGACACAAAATTTGACCTTTATGGCATAACAATGTGACCATCCTGGTGCAGTGGAACAATGTCTGACTGTAATGCCAATTGGTTCTGGATTCGATTTCTATATTTTTTCATTTTTTTCTCTGCTAGTTAATATAATAAGTCGCGGCATTGAGTTTCGCAATTCGACACACAATTTTTCGATTTCGGGCAGAAAGTGGAGAACGTAGTGTCTTGAGACTAGGTTCTCTCTGACTTCCCTATTACGCAGGAAAAGCCTGAATAACGTTACAAGCATATATTTTACTGAACCACATAGTTGACAGTTCGTTTCCCACTGGAGAAAATATACTATAATATATTTATCTTAAGCATAATTTTTAATACGATTGACCTCTATATATTACAACGCTGTTTTTCATGAAAATTTGCAAACGTGTCCCAAATCAGTGTCAATACAATATTTTGATAACTTGAATCTGATGTCCTTCCTGGTCACGACAACCAAGAATACCAGAAAATACTTTAAAGAATATTTTTTTTTTTATTTGAGATATAAACTGTGTGACATTGAAAACTGCCAGTCAACAAGCAGTGTCATTAAATATGAGCGGGAAGTGGAAATAGAATAATCCATATATCACGAGTCTCTTTGGCTTAAGTTAAAAAAATCAATCAAACAAAAACAACATATTATACATATTATATATAGTGGCCAGTCGTGGCGCAGTGGCACAAGCGTGTGACTGTAAACGACTGGTTGTGGGTTCGATTGCCACTCGAGAAGTAGAAATTATATTTCCATTTTCTTCGCTCTGATTTCGAGGTAAAGCGCGGCGTTAAGTTCCGCCACTTAACACGCAAGCCTCCGAATTCGGCGGAAAGTGGGGAACGGAGTGTCTTAGCACTAGGTTCCCTCTGCCTACACACAATTTTTTTTTATATAAACCTCAACGCTTTACCCGCATAGCGTTATATGTAGGCAGAGAGAACCTAGTGTCAAGATATTCCGTTTTCCGCTTTCCAACAGAATAACAGACTTTGTTGTGCTTAGTGGCGGAATTTAACGCTGCGTTTTATCTTACTAGAACGGGAAAACGAAAATAACTTAAATATTTCCACGACTAGAAATCGAACTCAATACCACGTGTAAACAATCACTATTCAACAGCACCATTATGGCCTCATATTTATGTAATTATCTTGGTGAAATTAGAAGTTATTAAATTGTAGATAAACTAAAGGCAGATTTGCATAACGGCTACGCCCAACAGTGATATCATAATACCTAATAACCTTTCTTGAGGAACACGTGTCATAAGAAGGAAAAAAAAAGTATACATTATTAACAATATTAACATATTAGGTATGTTGTTTGTTTTTGTTATTATATAAAAGCAAATTATAATATTTTTTTAATTTTCAAACGTAGAATTTGTTTTTTGAAAATGTCTGATTGTAAAAATACAATGATTATTATTTTTTTTTTTTAGCATCACGCTATATCCCGCACACAGCAGGGTAGGCAGAGGGAACCTAGTGTTAAGACATTTCGTTCGAGGCATTGCGTGTTAAGTGGCGGAACTTAACGCTGCACTTTGCCTTGACACCAGAGCGAAGAAAATGGAAATATTAATTTCCACTCCTCCAGTGGGAATCGAACCCACAACCAGTCGTTTACAGTCACACGCTTGTGCCACTGCGCCACGACTGGCCCTAATACAAATAATCTCTTATTTGAGAAATATTTATGTCTATATTATATTGGGACATAGAAAAACAGCCTCTGTAAACTCAATGGTTGCAGGTTCACTCCGCACTGGAAAGATTACGAGTAAACTATCTTCATTTACTCTATCAGGTAAGACAAAACGTGGCATTCAGTTCCACCACTTAAGTCACAATACCTTAAATTTGAACATTAAATGGAGAACGAGGACTGTCTTTATAATAGCTTCTTACTGCTTACCCTGTCACGAGGAAAAAAACGTGAAAATATAAATCTAATAATAGTTTACCTGTTATTATAATGTGAATCTGACTGGATCATACATAATTAGCAAATACAAAGAAAATTTAAAAATATGGTATTAAAGATCGAGTCATCATGCTAACTTGCCATTTCTAGACCACTGGTTCCCAACCAGTGGTCCGCAGAAGGGATAAACTGGTCGGCGAACGATTTTAAATTTAACGGGTGTTGTACCTAGCTCTACCCAAAGTTATACAACCCATCGACTACACAATGACAGAAACTGCCAGGATTACATACATAGTGGTCCCTGCTAGCAAGAATAATGTAAATGTGGTCCTTGACCAAAAAAAGTTTGGGAACCCCTGGTCTATACAATATATTAGATTTATATAGGTATTTATATACATATAAAATTCTTGCAGATTTTCTATCATATAAAGTTACAAGCTTTCTTAACTAGTAACACGACACCGGCTGACGTACATAAATAATATTATAACATCCGTGTCGGTGTCGGATCGATTACGTCAAATTGCATGCGCTAAATGTACCGGTTTCGAAATCAGTCTGAGAAGCAAATCATAACTCATTCATAATAAACTACATGACAACTAATGTCATAATGTGTTTGGGGTTAGCTTGTCTAAATTCTAATCTTATGAAGCTTGAAATTATGGTTTTGGCAAATTGATGAGGTCATATTAATATAAGATTAATAATTACATTACCTTATGAAAATTGACTTTTTTTCTTTTCCTATATATAGCAGAGCAGTCAGTGGAACCTAATATGAAAAATTAAAAAAAAATCGGTCAATATTTTTTTCATTTTCACACATGGACGCCTAAAAAGGACTAAGAAGATATCACGGGTCAGTGCTCAGAAACATTGCTTCAGTGTACATGGTAAGCTCCGCCTACTTAATTATTACAAATTTTGAAAAATAAAAACAAAGGTCATATTTGACATTTACCTATATATACAAGTATATAAGATGATTATGTATACAATATATAACATCTTCTACATATAGTGATCAAGTTTTCAACAAAAAATTAAATAATTTATAAAATTTATAAAATATTAATGCTTTCACAATGAAAACTGCCGACAGTTGGTATCCACCCACTGTCCGATTACGTTTTTTGGCAAATGTGTTTCCTCCACACGTCACACGTATACTATAATGACTTAATTACACATTGTACTTCGTGTAATCGAGCTGTAAACTGTTATACGTATGTGAAAAATTGTTTCTCCCTTTCCTTGTTTAAATCTGACAGTGATTTTTTATAATGGCAACAAAAAAAGAGGAGTAAACAATTATTTTCGAGTAAAAAAACTATATAATATCACTTAAAAATATGTATTCTTCACATGCATAACGCATGTTATATACAAAAGGAAAACTTATGTTATTTAAATTATTTATTTAAAAGTTGTTTGAGTATTAATACACTCAATACAACAAATAAAAAAGTAAATAACTAAATATTAGGAAAATCAATTAGAAATTATTGTATAATCACCTTTTTTACGTAAGTATTTTTCAGAGAAAAAACAGTAGGTACGTCATTAGCGCAAAACGTAAGCATCAATCAGTCTAAGATAAAAATGTTAGCCATTTTAATTAACTTCACAGTACACATAAATATAAAAAAATAAAAACTTAAAACTTAAATTGTTGGGCTGTTAACATAAAATAAAGAGAAACGCGATCTAAAAATAGCCAACCTGCAAGAAAAAATACTTAAAGATGGCGGAATTAAATCTTGGACTCGCGCCATAAATCGTTTGGCATAGACAAGCAACATTGCATTCTGTTCTATATTGTCTTTGGACCACATACTCCTTTCTTTGGGAAGAGTATTAATTCTGCAAAGTAAATCAGACTTTAACTTATAATAGTAAAGTTTATCATATTTGTTTTATACTTAAGTCCTTTAAGCCGTAGTCGCCGATGATAATCTTCTGTAGTTTTATTGCGTGTTGCGTTGTAAGGGTAGAGGCGTATCGTGTGAATTATTATTATTGTTTTAATTGATACAAGATGGGCGTGAAATAGTGCTACGTTCAAGAAATATAGCTTAAAGCGACAATGTTTTGCATATTTGCTTTATAGATACGATGTTATGGTATTTTTAAAGTATAGGTTCTGTTCAATGCCTTATTCAGAACGCTGGAGTTGGAAAACTCTGAAATATTTTATTTATTTTTAACTTTATTTCTGGTAACATAATCCTTAGTAAGAAGGGTAAATTGGCTAATTAGTTTAAAACCTAAACTGCGGCATTTAAAGATTTGCGAGTAACTCTTTTGTCCAGTGTAATAAATACCTACTATGTTATTGATGATTTTGACAGAAACATTTTAAAATATATGTTGGGTTATTAATATTGCTCTTAACTAAATAATTAAGACTGGACCAAAACATCTTTCTTTCCTTTCTTTTTTTCAAATCGATTAAAAACTATGAATTTGTATTGATTTAATAAAAAAGCTATCCGTAATTTTTTCCCTTTTTATTCTATACTGTATATAATGTATATGCTTTTTTATTTTATACTGTATATACCTATCAATGTGATCAGTAATTAAATAAAAATTATCTTATTAATAGACAACTTAAGAAAATAAATTAAAATCATATGTTTTAAGGTTTATTCTTCCGTGACTTGATTTTCGGCGAAAGAGTGTAGGACAGAGTGACTTTATAGTACATATATTCTCTTTGACTACGTAGAACATTTTTACTTTTACACCACGTGCTACATGCTATGTTGTTGAAAAAACGTAAAATTGTAAAAATATTCAGGTATTATCTCACATATATTTCAGAATTTGAATCTGACAATCAAATTCTCGCAAGTCGTTATTTTTGTTTTGTATTTGTTACATCATTTTAATTATGACTGTTTTTTCTTAGTCAAACTTTAATTGGACAAGAAAATCTTTATATAAAAAAATACATTATAGTTAGTTAGTAAAAAAATAATATAAAAATTAATTACTAGAAAATACCTCGCTTATTGACGTCCTCTATCCTCGAGGCGGCATCGAAAACGGTCGTATCTGCAAAGAAATAACAAGTCAATCGGGCGCAATTAAAACTAAAAAACCTAAACAAGTAAGTTTATTTAAAGAAACAAAATAACTGTTTATTTATGTTCAACGGTAAGCTATTTTTATACTATAGTTATTTATTGCTTAGTGAATGAATTTACATGATTTAGCTATGTATATAAATAATGGTACAAAAATAGTCACTCCAAGACAAGCCATTGCACTTTCTTAAGAATAAATAATTTATGATATAATTGTACGTTCTGATTTCCAATTTATTACATGCAATACGATGCGAGCTTATGTTTTTACATATTTAATCTGTCAATTTTTTCCACATTTTTTTAAATAATACTAGCGGCCCGCTCGCGGCTTCAGCGCGTGGACTATTTCGTTATATTGCAACCCTCGGGGGCGCATTTTCAACAAATAAAGTAGCCTATCTTTAAGCTTAGATTATTAACTATTTTTGTGCCAAAATTAATCACAAATGGTCAAGCGGTTTAGATTTTTCATATAAACTTTCATCCCCTATTTCAACCCTTTAGAGGTTGATTTTTGAAAAAATAAGTAGCCTATATTGGACCCAGTCAGTTTTACTACTTTGATTGTAAATTTCATCCAAATCAGACCGATAGATTAGCCGTGAAAGCGTGACAGACAAACACACAGACTTTCACATTTATAATATAAGTATGGATTTTCAAATAATTTTAATATTTACAATTCCAAATTAATGATCTTTTCCTTAAAATAATATTTAAATTAAATTGCAACATTTTTCTTTGGCCATCTAAGGCGTGGCTGAGAACAATCATTATTCCGCCATTAACTCGAATTTCGAAGAATTAGAAGAAACAATATTAATCTAGACCAACCTCATACTAACTCACGAGAATAAAAAAAATATTAAAATCTGCAACCAAACACTGAACTGACATAAAAAACCAATTTCTCAGCAAATGAACAAAACATACAAACTTTATTTCTTGCGTGATCCTAACGCACGCACGTTTCCTTTCTTTTATTACTGGGAATCGAGCCAAGGTCCTGTCAATGTGACTTATTTGACATTTGGCAGCCGGTTCCAAATCTATACTTATTGAATGCTAAAAGAAAACCGCTCTTTTGCTCTCTATGTAACTTGGATTTTAAAAATAAATACTTGCTCAAACATGACTCTTTGAAATTATTTGTTATTTTTACTTAATATATGTATACACGTCACGTTCTACATGTTGGTACATAAATAATTTTGTAACTAAAAAGGCCACCATAAACTTTATCATAACTTAAATTTTAAATAATCTTGAATTATGGAGAATAAATCTGAATTTTAAGCTACTTTTAATGAATGCCTATCTTAAAACCTGCCTGCCTATCTTAAAAAACCTGCAAAATTATGTATTTTCATTTTTTTTGAATATGAAATTATTACATTCTTAAATTTAAAAATACCCCAATTTACCGAATTGCTCAGACATACGCTTCGCGATCATTTTCTAAAAATATTTTAAAAAAATTGACTTATAATTCCAATGTATTCTAAAGAAAATGAAACAATAATACTAAAAACAATCCTATTGTTTAATCAACAACAGCATTTGTAATAAAATGTTTACCTTATTGTCCTATTAATAATTCTAATAACGTATACTAGGTATTAATGAATGGGCAGCAGTTCCGCGTTCCTTGACCGCGGCCCACGCTGCCAGCTTCTGACTAACTTGTGTACATATTATGGAACTCATATTTATTACAACATTGCTTTTTCGTTTAGTAATCTTGCTATTGTTTATTATTTGAGGGTACAAGGTTCTTGGTTCGTATAAGGAAAGTCTTAATCGTGTGAGCTTATATTTTGAAAAAAAAAATACTTTTTAGCTTCACGCTGTATCCCGCACACAACAGGGTAGGCAGAGGGAACCTAGTGTTAAGACACTCCGTTCCCCACTTTCCGCCGAATACGGAGGCATTGCGTGTTAAGTGGCGGAACTTAACGCCGCGCTTTACTTCTACACCAGAGCGAAGAAAATGGAAATATTAAATATTTCCACTCCTCGAGTGGGAATCGAACCCACAACCAGTCGTTTACAGTCACACGCTCGTGCCACTGCGCCATGACTGGCCACTAAATACACTTTAAAATTACTTTGTTTTACTTTAATCAATATCGATATTGTATTAATTTGTTTGATCAATATAATATAGAATAATAATTATTGCCCCTAACTTTGTCTACGTGGACTTTCTTTACACCTTCTGTATATATTTATTTATGAATCTAAGAGAATCGTGCAAAGCTATTTTGACTCACTTATTTCCGTTTGTTTTAGCTAAAAATTTGTACACGTGTCCGGATCATTCTTGAAGCAAAAACACAATATGACCCTGATTATGCTATTACCAACTCTATCTTCCGTAATTATGACAAGTATTCATCATTTATTATATTTAATAATTGTTTAATTTACTAATTGTTTAATTTATAACCATATCATCTTATCCATGGCATAAGACAAAGCGCGGTGTTGAGTGTCATTATTTATTAACACGCAATGCCTCTTGACACTGGGTTCTCTTTTCCTTGCCTCCTATGTGAGATAAAGTTTGATGCGTTAAATTCCCATCCTATATAAATGTTTTTATTAAATTAAAATTGTTTAACCATAAGCCATTTTTAAGCGAAACATACTTCTTACCCTCGTTGTCTCTTGTGTTTTTATGTAGAAAAATATTTTAAAAGTGCTTAATATAAATTTACAATCAGGAACATTCAACAATAAAGGGTCACGGTCGTATCGCAGAGTTTAAAAGTCACATAACTGTTAGAAACGGTAAAGTACGGCGCGGCGTGATCGTCGTGCGTCGCGACTCGCGACTTGCGGCTTGCCTGCGATCACTATTCACTACCCAGTATAGTACGGCCATTTTCTCTTGGACAGTCATATCTACGCCTTCCTAAATTACGCTCCGGTACCGTCAACCAGCTAAGAAGAGTTAGCAAATGACTGAGACTCGAGACACCAAGCGTAATGAAATCACTAGTATTTGTCTCTTGACAGTCTCGGTCGTCACTACTCCCTAAAAACAAACAACACTCACTAAAAGTAGGTTCTGCGACGCCTATTGTAGCTATGTTTCGACCTCTCAAGTTAAACTGCGCCTACTTTACCCGTACACTTCCAACAGATATTGTAACAAAACCACTGTGTCACTTTACTCTCGACTGATAAACAGGTTGATTGGAAAATTGAAAGTGTTATCTTATTTTGTTTTCAAATAATAAAAAAAACATTAAATGTCATTTTGAATAGTATCTGTCTCTACGTGACAGTTGTGGGAATCAGAAAATGTCATTTTTTTAAACATTTTTATTTTTTCTTTGTTTAACATTCAATTTCAACAAAAGAGGTGACGAGTAACAAGGTTTTCTTCGGCTATTCAGCAAAACCGCAAAACATTTATATATAAGACAGCTTGGACAATTCGTGTGTTATAATATTATTGTGGCCAGTCGTGACCCAGTGGCACAAGCGTGTGACTGCAAACGACTGGTTGAGGGTTCTATTCCCACTTGAGGAGTGGAAAATTATATTTACATTTTCTTCGCTCTGGTGTCGAGGTAAAGCGCGGCGTTAAGTTCCGCCACTTAACACTCAAACCTCCGAATTCGGCGGAAAGTGGGTAACGGAGTGTCTTAACACTAGGTTCCCTCTGCCTACCCTGCTGCTACTGTGCGGGATACAGCGTGAAGCTAAAAAAATATATATTACAATTGTAGATGAATCCATGCGTACACAGATCTATGAAACTAGAAAGTCGGGGAAAGATTCGTCTGAGAATATGTAATAAAAACGCAACACGTGAACAATGAATCAAACTTTGTAATATAGACCGCAGCCATTGTTCGAGCCTAAGCTTGGGAGCTCGTAACGTCATATTTTTGCTTTCCTTTCGAAGTGAATGGCTAATTCAATTATTTTATTACACGTAAATTAAATTACTGTACATTCTTGAATAAGTAGCGCTTTTTTTATTAACTAGTAGCTACCTGCAACTTTGGACTGGATTTAATAACTTTTTACATACTTCATAGAAAAAACAACTGTTTTCATAGAAAAATCTTTTAATTTTATATGCCAACAAAAAATTATCATCACACTAAGTAACTTTTGTTAAGGCGCCACTTCATTATTTCTTATAGCTTAGCTCGACTATCATAGTTCGTCATCAGTCCAAGGCACACATTAAAAAACATCATTGAAATCTGCCCAGTAGATCAAAAGATGTGCGCACACAAACAGACAAACAAATTTTAAAAAAAATCATAGATTTCTAATATTTTATATCCATAAATTATTTGTTATTTATAGATACACCTTTTTTACTATAAACTTTTAAAGGGTGATACTTTAAATATAACCATCTTTTTTTGTGACGCTTGGAAATGCAAATGTAACCACCTCCCCTACGTGGGACTTGAACTCACAATCACTCGTAACTGTATAGACACGTTAATTGCACCACAATGACTAAAGTTTATCTAATCGATTATATATTATTTAAAATGTATAAAGAAATCGATTATTTAATCGCTATTTACAGTTATAATTTCAATAATAAATAATTTAACATATCAGAAAGCGTGTTAGTATTATAATGTTTAATTTATATTTAATAATGTTTTTTTTATTTATTATAATTAAAATTACTTTCCAAAGACGATGTTATTATAAGGAATGTGGTTGGCGTTCAGGTCTGATAGTTTACCACGCATTGTGTTAATCAGTGTAACATATAATGCAAATTAAAAAGTAAATTATATAAGTTATAATAAAAATTAGTCAAATATATAACTTAGCCAGCAAAATACGACATGTAAAAAATGAAACTTAACAAAATCTTTTGTGTACTCGACTTCTACATACATATTTTGTAATGAAATTATTTTAAGCAGATTAGTCGAGTATATTTTGTATATTCGAAAATATAAACATTTTAGAAAACCCAACAAAAAAAAAACATTACAGTAAAAAAGATATTTTTTTTGTAACGAAGCGGGATTCGAACCCACGCCTCTTGGAAATCGTTCATTTTTGCAGTAGTTTGCGGTCATAGGTAGACCTACAGACAGTCTAACAAAAACATACGCGATTAGTTCGGCTCGATTAGTTTCATTTTAGTAAAGATTTTGTTTATTTTACAACTACACACAAACGTTATATATTTTTTTAAATTACAAGCTAAATTCTCAATCGACCCTAACTTTTAAAGTATATTACATTGTCATTACCACATATAAACGACTTCCTAAGACCAATAACCGCCATTTTATAATCGAAACTAATATTTTATATACATTAACGCAAGTAAAAGGAAATTTTCCGAATCAATGCTAAAGAGTGGTGAGTGGAATCTTTGCGGAAGCAAAACGAGTCGGACAAGTTGCAACCTGGATTAGATAACCGTAGAGATTTTAACCTTCACTTAGAGAACACCTGCGGGAAATGGCTGGCTAACTGATTTACGTCATTTTAGTTTGTCTAGATACTTTGTTAGACTGGCATTATATTCATTGTAAGATCGGATGGTACACAGTAAAGTGTACGTGATATGGTTGTGGGTTCGATTCTTGCTCAGGGAAATGTTCAGGTTCGTATTGTCAATGAAATGGGCAAGATATGGTAAAACAATGAATTATCACTTAAGTAAAGTACCTTCCTTAAGTGTAATTACAGAATACATTCCAAAAAGACACATACTCGTATCTACCTACATTTCTAAATACACAAATTAATAAAAACATAATTTTCGTTTATAAATTGTTAATTATGACGTTGTGAAGTACCAAATTAAGCGAAAGCCTCGTTTTTATCTTTCCATCTTTGCCGCTACAAAGCGAAATAAGTGCGAATTCGAATCTCAAGAAAATCAATCAACATTTTTATTGAAATCACAACATAATCAATACGTTAATTGCTTCATAATGAGCCAGATCACGCACTTGCATATCGTGACTCGATAGCTGCATACATTATGTGTCGCCGCAAATATCGCGTGTGTCACGAACAACCGGCGGAACCGATGTATCCGCGTATCTCCACTAATTACCAATTACCTTATTACCTACCTATCGTAGGAACTGATCATATGGTGCTATATATCAATCATCTTGTTGTATTGTGACGTTATTGAATTCTCGCTGTTTCCCGAATAGAAACCCTTCTAAGTCAAACAGAGCCTAGTGTTAAGGCACTCCGTTCTCCATTTTAAATTTTAAGCCAATTTCGTACTGTTAGTTCTTCTTTGGTACTGGTCAGTGCAGAGACACACTTTACAGGAGAGCGATTTCGAAGTTCCTAAGGTGGCAATTTTGTCATTATCCTTAGGATAATAAGTATATTGAAATTTCTGATCGTCGAATATTACATATACTGAAGTATATTTTTTATAATGGCATCCTCATATTTGCACTTGTACCAGTACTCATCGTTTTGTACTCTTAAATTTAAATAGGAACTTTAAATATTCATTAAGTACGCGATATTTATAATATGGTAAGTCACAACTAACTAAGCCCACACAAACAAAATTGCTTTGCGATAAAAATAGTCACAACAAAGGTAATCGGCAGTAAAGTATAGACTAATGATGAGATAAACAAATGTTTGTTTGAAATGAATGAAATACTGAAGATAAATTAAATTAATCCAGATAAATTCCAACGAAGTTTCTAGTTCGAAATTATATGATAAGATATTAGAAAATATCGATAATTTCATACAATTTACTGTTAAACATTTTTAAAGTGTTTTTCCACACCTAGGAAAATTTAAAAAGACATTTAAAGAAAACGTATAAAAACAACAAAAATAAGTTGTAATAAAGCGTATAAGAATTTCGACGCAGCGGATAGTAGAACGCATGACTCAGTGGTGAAAGCGCCTGAACGATATTCAGGAGGCGCGGGTTCGAATCCCGCTACGTTCAAATTTTTATACGTTTTCTTTAAATGTCTTTTTCACACAATTTGTCAAATTGAATTCGGTTTTGCTACGCAAATCGCAATGGTCTCCATTTTGGGAGGAAATTGAAGAACGGAGTGTGTTGACACTAGGTGGCCTCGGACTATCCTGCTATACCTATATAAAAGCGTAAAGATACTGCTCATATTATTCAACGAATTCGTATTTACACCCATACCTCGCTTTACGTCGGGGTTACGTTCCAAAAAAACACGACGCAAAGTGAAACGACGCAAAGTGAAAATAGATTTTCTATAGCAAACCGTTTAATGATCGGAGATTCCAGGAGATTCCAGGCTTACGAAATTACTAACTTTTAAAAATAAAATTGAACAAAATTAAATTTTTCAAACAAAACTAATTTAAAAAAAATGTATTCATTATAGTTTATTTAACTACATATGTATAGTGAAATAGCAAAAGTTTTATCATTTCCTAACATATTGTCATAATTTTAAATTCCATATTAACTTTAACCAGGTGTTAAAAATAAAAATATAAGGCCATTATAATATTTGCATAAAGCGTTCATTACGCAACAGCTTTGCTTTCATGTGGGTGATTGACAGGTTATAAGTGACGCTGAACGTGATCCTTACCGCCTTGGACTTAGAGATTGTATTGCTAGTAGTAATGTATGGAATGATTTGTTTGAATTTTGTTAAATTTTAAGTGTTAAGCTGAAGCGTAAAGTGTTTTTCTTATTAATTTAATATTTAAGTCATACGTCTAGTTTTGAATTGAACTACAGTTTTTTTAATGATTTCAGATAGCTATAAAACGATGTATTATTTTTTTATATAAAAAGCAGACAGCTTTTTTATAATTAATAACCTACACGTGAAATAGCTTTTGCCTTGTTAACATCTTACATACGTATTTTTCATCCGTATCATTTTCGTCGCAAGAAAAAAAATATTTTTCTTGCATTATATAGATAATATAAACTGGATAAAATATTTTATTTAAATAATCGTATGTCATTGTGTTGTATTAAAATAAAAACAATCATAACACAAAAAAGAAAACATAAAACCTGAAAAAGCATCATACAATATTTATATCACAAATTAAAAATATAATGTTAAAAAATTAGCACTGAATTATCACAATAAAAACGCGCCAAACACTTCAGTCATCGCCTATAATTTACACCACACATGTGTACGTACAGCTTGTCAAACGCAAAAGCGTGTCATGGCCGTGACATAACTTGACACGCGTGAATACCCAAAGAATACTCCCAATTGGAAGCCGTCGTAGTGCAGTGTGACGTCTGATTGAGGGTTAAACAAAATGATTGAGGGTTCGATTCCCACTCAGTTATTACCTACGCAGTTATTGATTTCAGGTGCAAAGTGTAAAACTAAGTGTTTTGACACCACATTCTCTCTGTCTAACCTTCTATGCGAGCAAAATCGTGAAGCTGCTTAGTTGCAGTATCCCGCACACAGCAGGGTAAGCAGAGGGAACCTAGTGTCAAGGCACTCCGTTCCCCACGTACTGCCGAATTCTGGAGGCATTAGATGTTAAGTGGCGGAACTTAACAACGCCAGAGCAAAGAAAATGGAAATGTTAAATATGTCTACTCTTCGAGTGGAAATCCTACAACCAGTCGATTTACAGTCACACTTTGTGCCTCTAAATTGTATTTTTAAATAATAGCAAATAAAACAAGTTATATTATAATTCGATTTTATTGTGAATCACTTACAAAATTGTTAGTGCTCATATTGTGTAAAAACAACCCAAATTGACAATTAAACGTTTTATATAAAAATTTGACCGTAGCAGGATTTAAACGATTCTCTTGAACTTAATCCAATTCACATCTCACTACCTCGAAATTTCTATATTCTTGTTAACATCTCTGCAGGAAGATATAAAGTTTCCTTACCAAATTTTTGAGACCAGACGATGCTATTATTTTAATTTGTATTTTAATTTAACCAGTTCAGACTATAAATATTAAAATTTTGTACAAAAAAATAATTTTAGCCTTAAAATTTTGCTACAATTAATTTTCTATACAAAATCTTAAACGTCTGAATAACACTAAAATATGATAAAACACAAATTAAGCTAAGGACAAAAAGATACAACAATGTTACACATTTTAAACAAAACTATTATTAACCGGATTCATTTTAGTATTTAAAAATGCTTTTGTCCGATTGTGTAATGTTTTACTGTGACTATGGACTATCTACTGTAAAACATAATACGAAACGTCATATTTTTAAAATGTATATTTGAACACCAAAATATACGAGTTTTATCCGTTTAAAGTAGTTTCATTTAAAATATATAAAATACAGCGAAAACCAAAGAAAGTTCTTACTATAATGTTAAACATTATTAAACTCCTTTTCACGGCCTAGTACATATAAAAAAAACCAACAAATACTTTAAAGTATATAAATATAACAAAACAATTCATAAATAACTTAGAGATAATCTCACTTTTAATAAAAAATTCTCACAATAAACATGCTTTATTAATAATGTTGCCAAGTTATTAAATTATTCTAGGATCATATCATCAAGATTTTTAAAAACGTAACCGTTTCTTATTTCAGTTACACGTCCTTTCCCGCATAGTAGGGCAGTCAGAAACAACCTAGTGTTAGGACACTCCGTTCTCCGCTTCCCAGCCTTTGGACATTGCGCGTTGAACGGCGGAACTCAACGCCTCGCTTTGTCTTATCCAATAGAGTGGTAAAAAAGAAAATAATAAAATTATGATCATTTCACCAAGAGTGAATCAAACCCACAACTAACCGCTGATATATGTTAATTTAACAATACACAACTTTCTTCAGTTAGTTACTATTTTACAATTAATTAGAAAAAATAGTGATGAGACACAGCAAATAAATAAAACCTGGCAACATTATTTCATTCATCCTTATTCCATCACTATATACTAAAATACATTTAATAAATGTGTTACTTACTTACATTATTTGTGCACTATTGTTATTTTTACCTTTTACTCCACTATTTATCGAAAAGGTTAATTTCTTAATGGCACCGTTAAGTGAATTTTGTTATTAGATACCTACCTAGATGCTATTACAAAGCACTAAATTGAGCTCTTATATATAATCTATTTATCTATTGGTTTAATTTGTGCTTCTGACATAAATTATTGTAAAAATATGCCAAATGATTATTATTTATGGTTGACTAATATTATTTTTTAAGTTATTATTGAATTAAAAAAAGAAAAACTATAAACAAATAAAGTTATTTGAACTTTTTATGTGTGGAATAAAAAATATCATTTACATAATTGAGCTGTATGTTTCTTAACTACCACTATGAAAATAAAACCTTCTTATTAAATGTAAACTGTAATATGTATAGGCCACAAAAATAATTAACAAATAATATTAATTAAAAAAAAGAAGTAGCTTTACGCTTTTTCTCACACAAAAGAGTAGTAAGAGAGAACCTAGTGTCAAAAGACTCCGTTCTCTGCTTGCAAGGAAAAACAGACATTGTGTGCTGAGTGGCAGAATTCAAAGCCCCACTTTGTCTTAGGTACCAGAGCGGAGAAATGAAAACAATATAGTTATTCTCCCGAGTGGGAATCGTACCAACAACCATCATTCTTACAGTCAGACACTCTCTTACTGCTCCACAATGGCCTTAATAAAAAAAATTAAATTACTTCAAAATAATTGATTATAAAACTGAAATATAAAACAAAGTGCACTCCGAAATGTCATAATTTACAAATAAAATTAAATACATATATAAATAAAAATAAATGCATAAAAATAAAAATAAACCTTGCACATATCCTATACCCTACAAAATGGTTAGCAAAATTCTTTATTTATGTATGAAGTATTTGAAATAGATCGTAATTACTAAGATTCACTAATCCTATATGTCCATTGATCATACAGTAGTACTCCGCCCCCATTATGTAGCAGAGCACAATGACACCTACTACACCACCGAGCGAGCTCGACATTGGCAACACAATACCTGTTGCTATTAACAGTCCGGCATATGTAAGGTACCTTGAAAGAAAAAGAAAAATAAGTTTTTTTTTAAATAAAAAGTTATATCCTAAGGGATACCAACAAATATATTAATTACTCAATAAAATATTTTTTATCAGCTTAAGGCTTATAGCACAGTCAAAGAGAACCTAGTGCCAAGACACTCCATTCTCCTCTTACTGCCCAAATCTGATACATCGCATGTTGTATGGTATACCCCAATACCATTCTTTGTCTTTCATTTTAACACACTGGTGAATCAGAGAAGAGAAATAAAATTCATGAAATAACATTAAGATGACGATGTCCCACTGAGCCATGATGAATTAAAATAATAAGTAATATGACATATATTAAAATATGAATAATAAATAGATTAAAAATATAACAGTAGCTGAAATAACCCAAGCATGTTGATGGACAGACCAATATATACTTATATTATAAATGTGAGAGTCTGTGTGTTTGTCTGTCATGCTTTCACGGCTAATCTACTGGTCCGATTTGGATGAAATTTAGAATGAAAGTAGTAAAAGTTACTGGGTCTAACATAGGCTACTTATTTTTTCAAAAATCAACCGCTAAAGGGTTGAAATAGGGGATGAAAGTTTATATGAAAAATCTAAACCGCTTGACCAATTATGAGTTTGACATAAATGTAGTTGATAATCTAAGCTTAAACATAGGCAACTTTATTTTTCAAAAACCGACCCCCGAGGGTTGCAATATAACGAAGCAGTTATGTAGTTCACGCGGCGAAGCCGCGAGCGGGCCGCTTGTATATGATATATTTCCCTTGACTGTTAATGTGTTTATAGCACAATCAGTTCAAAGTGGTTTAATTTTATATAATCTTTTACATACTAATATTACTTATATATTTTTTAATTTTCAAAAAAGATATAATTTTAATTCAAAATATAAACCATGTGAATTACAGGAATTAATTGAATAATGTGAAATAGGATATTAAGAAACATATTAAGCACCAAGATCATTTTCACTTTAGATGAAAACCTTCCTATACAATAAGTACTCATAAATTCAATGTAAACAGCCACCGACTCATAGAAAAAACATCACAAACCAGAAAATATACATCATTTACTTATAATCTATCTTTTCCAAAAATTACAGACATTGGCCACAAATGGTCTCTAGCTATGATAAATACTTAAAATAAACCCTTTCAATATAAACATTAAAAAAAGAGCAATGCTGAGAAGAATATGTATGTTAGAAAGTTAGTAAATACCCAGAACCAACCAAAAAAAATTTAATAAATTACCTATTGTTACACATCACACTCAATTTTTACAGCTCCTCTTTTCTGTAAGAAAGTTAATTAATTTATTATTTAAGTCATTAATTTTAACTCAATGACAAACATTAATGTTTTTAATTAACATGCTTAGTACCTGGTCATAGATTCTCTGACTGTTAGATCGTCACGGCCATCTGCGACACACACATCATCTTTTTTCTCAAATCCTCCTGCACAGTTAATGCACATATCCGGCCCAGGGCCATGACAGCCATCACATGATTTGTCACATTCCATACATGCAAATGATCCAAGAGAATTAAGACAATACTCATTCTTTTTACATCTATCTACATCATTACATTCATTTATATCGAGACATCCTTTTTCAGGGCTGAATATGAATCCAGGTCTACATGCTATGCAGTCTCTTTGAGAACCTTTAAGACAACCTCCGAGACAGGCAGGGTGGCACTTAGAACACAACATTTTATTATCATCTTTGTAGGATAAGTAAAATCCAACAGCACAGCTGTCACAATTTGCACCTATATAACCTTCATCACACAGACAATTTCCATTGCCTTTTCTTGTCCCATCTCCTTTACATTTACCATTACCACTACACAGGTTTGTATGGTCACCCGGGCAAGGTGTACACTCCTTGCCATAATGATGCTTAGGACAACACAGTTTTAATTTTTGTATACAAATATAATCATATAAATCTTCTGATTCATCAGGGTCCTGGGCCCACCACTCTTCTATAAATTCTTCAGCTTTTTCAGCTACGTTATGACACTGCAAAGAATACTTTTTCTCCTCTTTGCATATACTTTCTTGAATATCAACTAATCTAATTTCACTACGTTTGTAAGAAATTTTCAATTTTTCTTCTTCCCAAGCTGCATCACCTCCCTCATATTTTCCTCTGGACGTTCTTTCTAGGCCCTTTTTAAAAGATTCTATAAATAACTTACAAGACTGGCATTCGCCGATAGGGCTAGCTTGTGACAGTAGGCTAGGATTTATCGCCGGCGGTTGCACACTATTAACCGAAGTAACAGCCAGCATGATTGTAAAAACATTGTGAATCCGTGTCTTCATATTGCAATAAACCTAAAATACAAGAAAATATTGGTAATCATCAGTAACTTATACTTTTTAATTGAAAAAAAGGAAAAAATATCAGTAACAAAGTGTGTACAAACCTTCGTGCTAAGTCCACTTGTACTCAGTTCTTTTAGTAATGTAAAATCACAAAATTTACAAATTCGAGATCACATACAACATTTCAATATAAATGTGAATATTAAAGCAGGTCTCCTCTAATAAACATATAAAAAACTGACGTGTATAATCGCTACTCGCTATCGATTTTGACGTCCGACTACAACTCAGTCGCGGTTTTGACATTTCAGTCATCGTAAAACCTAAAAACGTTCCATTATACGCATACTCATTGTACTTGTAATAATAAAAGTATGAATGTAAAAAAAAAATAGACACTTATTTAAGTTTCATTATGTAGATTCTTGCTTTTATGGCCATGATTGGTGCAATTTTCTACGAATAAAAACCTTCAACTTCTTTCCTTTTATGGTTACCTTAAAAGTCATCTCCTACACAAACGCCTACTTCATAAAATCCAAAAATGATGGTATTAATACTTTGAGATTATGAAATGTTTGCAAATATATTTGGACGATATATTTTGCAATAACTAAAACTTGTTGTGACGAATAACCGTTTTCTTTTTTTATGTTTTGAAACATAAACATAATAAATATTCAAAATTCACATTCGAAATTCATATAAAATAAGAGAGATAATAAGGAAATGTACATTGTATTGTCTTCTTTTACATAACTACGCGTATTTTAAGGTCATATTCTTGAATTTATTCATATAAATGTTAATTATATTTTAATATTCACAAATTACGAACTTAAAAATATGCACCTACTAGCTTATATCATAACGGCCAATTTCTGCATAATATCAGAAGGGCGTGACCAAAATGAAAAATGATCGATAATTTCGAATACGAGTGCTCCGATCGATATCACATTGTGCGAATGATATATAAAAGGGTTACAAAGGACTATCATCAGTCTTTTATCGACGATCGATTTTTTAATGGACTTGGATTTTTACTTATTTGGTTTTAAGTTATTTTTAGAGGTTTATAATCACTTGTAATAAACTTGAGCTTGATAATGAAGTCGATTACATCAACGACATTATAATAGTGCGCGCACAACTTGATACGTGATGTAATATTTAAATTGCTATGTAGAAGTAAATAGTAAGTATAGCTTTGTATGGATGGTACATCACGCAACCCACATTGATAATTTATAAAGCGGCCAGAGAAACTCTAATGATGTATCACTTCATCTCTACGTCCGTATATGTTAAAAATACTAGGTAGTAATGTGTAACAGGCATAAATGTCAGCTTTGTCTAAGGTAACTGAAAAAACATTTGTGTAATTTTAAAAATATTTCCCTAGACTCAACATTACTTGCCGTAATTTAATTTCACATAGTGTATTATATATCTATACATTTTTTTTAGCTTAACGCTGTATTCCGCGAACAGCAGGGTAAGTAGATGGAACCTAGTGTTATGACACTTCGTTCCCCATTTTCCGTCCATTTTTGGAGGTATTGCTCGTTAAAAGGCGGAGCTTAACGCCGCGCTTTTCCTCGATACCCGAGCAAATAAGTTGGAAATATAAAAGATTTCCACTTCTCGAGTGAGAATCGAACCCACAACCAGTCGTTTACAGTCACACGTAAGTGCGACTGCGCCACGACTGGCCCCATATCTATACATATATTACACATACAGGTATAGGTATTTTTTAAATTATAATAGTTATAAAACTGGTACTTTATTGCCTATTAAAGGTTATATTGCTAAGGAAATGAAGTAAGTACAATATTATGATTCCAAGTCTTGACAAAGAACTTTACAAATGTAGACGTAATTACGTCGGCTCCACACTTGCATAACTTCCTACTTTCACCGCAACAAAGAGTTTATGTTTATTTTATCTATTGTAAAGCCTTAGTTTATAGAAAAATAGTACAATTGAATAAGAGAATAAGTAGGAACATGTCTATGAAATAAATTAAGTATATTTTTATTTAAAGCATATTTTTTATTATATATTTTATAAAATAATCCATTCTATATATTTCGTCAATTTAGACAACACGTTGAGTTAGTTCTACTTAATACGCAAACGCTGTACTTAAATCCAAATCTAACCTGACTCGCAAAAATAAAATACTTTTAATATATATGAACGTAACAAGTGAAATTTAATCCCACAAACATCATCATTTAATAAATTTTCTTTAACATCTGAATCAAAAGGCTCAATTGTTTTATTTTACTAAAAAAATCTTTACACTTTACATATTAAGTTGTACTAAGAATTTAAAAGCATATGCCAATACTAACATTCATTACAGCCATAAACCTTTCGCTACTTATGTAGGTGAAGTAACCTTTGACGTAGGTGCCTACACAGTTGCATACCTGTACTATTATATTCTAATGGCTTTTTGTTGTTGAACTGAACAGAATTACTCCGTTTTTACAATATATTGTATAGAGCTTGATACATTTTGAATGTATTAAATGGAGTTAAAGGATGCATTTTCAAAAAAGTGTTAAGGCATTAAAAATAAGTTCTCTGCCTTGTGTTATAATAATTTTTGTTAATAAAATAAACAATTGTAAAGGAGTTGCTTAAGTTTGAGTGTTTGCAATTCAATGATGTAATAAGGCCTCGATTTTGACCGAAGTTTTGCGCATATATTAGCTATATATTCAATATTGATTACGTATTTTTTTTATTATGTTTATAAAAGATCATCAAAAATCACGATTTATTTTAAAAATATAAACATTAAAGCTCATACCATTCTATAACAGAATACAGAAACAAAAAGCCCACTCCAACTCACACGAAGTTCCATTGAATTGATTCGATAAACAAATGGATTAAACAAAATAGTAAAAGTAAGTTACGCTTAGATGTTTTCCAACGGCGAACTAGACTCTTAGAGTATCGCCTTAATGCAGCCAGTGCGAATAGAACGGTACTATTTCTGCTAGTGTGTTCGATACTTCACAACGTCGGATCGGGTTAACCGCGCTTTTATTCGCTCCATTTGAAATACAAGTGGCGATACAAAAAAAGACCTTCACGTGTATTATTTTACTAGTTACTTATGAATAATAATATATTTTGTTATTATCTGTGACCTGTATTTATTTATAGCTTTTTTAAACGTCATTTTGACATTTTTTTTAATCTGTATATAAAACTTAAAAACAATTTTTTTATTAAAATATAAAAATAGTTGCAAAAATGTCGTCGTAAGCGTTGGTATTTACATAATCTTAGCTAATAAGCGTACATAAAAAATGAGGCGCACATTGCTACGTAATTAAACTCAAATCCTCCACTTAACAGCAGTTGTGACTTACTTTTATAATATTATGCAAGTAATAAAGTTTAAAGTGTTGAGGCAATTATATGAATCACCCCTCACACTTGAAGTTCAGTGAAATTACTATAACGCTTGTTTTCTACGAAATTAGTATAATAGTATTTTTTTGCATATAATAATGTTTGTAAGTATTCGCATAGGCGAGACGTTGAATGTCTCGCCTTTGCACATTAAATAAAGAAAAGTGGCTCACTCTGTATTCTAATTAACTGATTTAAAGATATAGCTCAGCGATTTACGTAACTCAACGCCGCATTTCTATCTAACCAATACTAGAAAACAAGTAGGTATTGTTACAATGGCAAAAATCAATCACATATATACGTATATTTAAAGGAACCTTGTTAGTTCCATATCGACACTATAAATAATCAAGCCAAATAAAATATTTAAAATTTAAACTACCATTTATATTATACAAAACAAAATTTATTTAAGCGATATAAAATTATCTGACCGAAATGTGTATGTCAAAGTAAAGCCGGAACAGGCCTAAACTCCATTTATTGTAAGAAAACCCAGTAGTCATCACTAGTACCTACCTACTGTTTTAATATCACAAGTCATCATTCACAATTTATCAGATGCTGTAGGTAATTAAGAACTAATTAAAGATTAAAATCTTACCACACAGATTTTGATGTGTAGTTGTGATATCAATTTTTGACTCTTTTGTTATGTAAATTATCTTCAGACGAATTCAAATGTAGCTCTAATAATATTATAACAAAAAATGTCTTTAATAACTCAGGAAATCTGTAAGATATTATTTTATAGTGTCAATAGAAAAATGTTACTAATAAAGGATGTTAAAGAAATTTATATTTTCTTTTCTTATTTCTCATTTTCATTATACTCAAATATTATTAAACTCTTTTAAGTGATTTGATTGAACAATACTCAGATAAACAAACATTGTACGTTGTACATATGCACAGAACAAAATATAATTCTCTAAAGGACAAATTAAGGTTTGAGTCAGTGCATGACGTCAACTTCCAGCCGGACAGCCTTGTGACAACCTGCGATCGATCGACTCGCTAAAATCTTTAACTAAATGTTATCACGAATATGTGTTGTCTTTTTACATTTTTTTTAACAAATAAATTTTAACTTAAAACAAATATTGTAATTCTAGTTCTTTAATGTATTATATAGTTGAAAAAAAAACGTAGAAAAAATAATACAGTGGGATTTGAATCCGCGCCTCTTGGGAACCGTCCAGGGGCTCTTCATCCTGCTGCGTTGAAATTCTTATACGCTTATTACCCTATTTTTGTAGTTAGCAACTTAATATTTTAAGGGTGAGATTAACCCTAAAGACGATAAAAACATTGAGTTTAAACAACTTATAGATTACTGTCTTATAATATGTTGCATTCAACAAAACAAATTAACACGATTGA
This sequence comes from Dryas iulia moderata, assembly GCA_019049465.1. Taxonomy (NCBI): domain Eukaryota; kingdom Metazoa; phylum Arthropoda; class Insecta; order Lepidoptera; family Nymphalidae; genus Dryas; species Dryas iulia. The sequence continues at coordinate 14,425,144 of CM032417.1, forward strand.
CCATATTTACATTAAGCAATAATACACATTAAGATATACTACGTATTTTAATAAAAAACTAATAAAATAAACTGTGATTTTACGAGCGCACATCTTAATCTCACATAATGTACCACAGTAAAATATGATAGTTATCGCGTACATGCGTCGTAAAACGAAACGGGACTGCATTTCGCGCCATTGCTGGCCATAAGTTGACAGCTATTCTGCCATTATAAATGTCACAAGTATTTGCTAAATGACGTTGACATTAAAACTTGACTTTATGACCTTTAACCTATATGTGATTTAAGTGAAATAATTAAATTATATATATTTTTTCTGAGTATAAGATGGTGAAGTTTGATATATTTTTTATTTCTTTCTATCAGAGTCAAGCGTTTAATCGTATCGTATCGTATGTGACGATAATGTTAGGTTCGAGTCCTACTTAGGGAATATAAATGTTGAAATACACGAATATTTTTCTTTAGACAGGAAGTAGATAGCAATCCCAATCATCTTGGTTAAAGTGATAAACATATAGAACAGCCTTTTCCGTATAGTAGATAGAGAGAGAACTTAGTGTCTAGACACTCCGTCCTCCACTTTCCGGATAAAACCGAGACATTGCGTGTTGAGAGGCGAAATCGAACTCACAATCATCGCTTTATCACCACTGTGCCATGGCGGCCTTATACATGTATATAGAGAAAGCTAATTTTAATTATTTCCCATATTTTTTTTGGCTATCCTGAAAAATGAAGCTAAAAGATAAAACAGTTGGACGTACTAGTTATAGGTTTTACTACATCCATTTTATTTATAGAATGTAAACATTATAACGTAGGCACTTTTTATTAAAACAGCTTCGGTAAGTCATTATTTCTCAATACATTGTTAACTTAAAATAAGTATCCATCGGCAATAATTATAATAAACTAGTAATAAGTTTTTACATACATTGTGTGAGCAGCAGGCCATAAACATTACCAGATTGATTGATACCCTTTCAAAAGAAACAAGGTAAAAAGTGGTTAACTATGATAGGACCAAGGGGTCTATTAAGTTTTTGTCGTGTTATATTAAATCGCAAACAGTTGGGACTTGGAACTAATAACTAAGTCACGTACAGACAGACATCCTGCGAGCGTCGCGACTATAAAAAACCACGGCTAATCGTCGGTCATCGCTCTCTACACTGCTTTCGTACAAATATTCACCTTTTTTATATATATAGTAATTTTTGTCATATTTCCTCATTTCACCTTAAATTTTTTGACGTTCTGTCAAAAAAAATACGCAATCTATTTCTTTTTAAATATGGAAACTACAAAGGCAATACAGGATTTAATTGTATATTTCTCATTTATAAAAAAAAAGCATTTCTTTTTTTTAGCTTCACGCTGTATCCCGCACACAGCAGGGTAGGCAGAGGGAATCTAGTGTTAAGACACTCCGTTCACCACTTTCCGCCGAATTCGGAGGCATTGCGTGTAAAGTGGCGGAACTTAACGGCGCGCTTTGCCTCGACACCAAAGCGAAGAAAATGGAAGTATTAAATATTTCCACTCCTCGAGTGGGAATCGAACCCACAACCAGTCGTTTACAGTCACACGCTTGTGCCACTGCGACACGACTGGCCTCAAAAAATTGCTAATTTATCAATATAAATTCTTTAATTTGTTCTCGCCATAACGAGTAAGCCCGGGAGTAAGAATATGGATATCATTGTATGCGGCATTTACTAGAAAGGCAACATCCATTTACGTATTGCTGTAGACACAAGTGTTATCTTATAGCCTAATTCGGTACGGTACCAGACCAGCTATGGCCCAGTTTACTCTTTTAGTTTTTTTGGTAAAATTGTCTTTGTTCACTTCAAGAAATGTAATATTTTATCTTCTATAGGTATGTTTTTTTTTTTTATTTATGGCTCTTGAGTATTACTCGTAAGCAGAGGAGACCCAGTGATATATGATTTTTTATTCCGTATTGCTTATATTGAGTATTATATGACCAAATTTTATTTAAGATGTAAGAGTTGCCGAATTGAAAGAGGAAAATGTACATATTTGTAATTATTTTGTACCAGTAATAAATGCCCGTATCTTCTTTTACAAGGATTTCATAACCTTTACATTACTATTTCCGTTTCTACCTTTCATCTTATAGAAATAGGAATTTCCTACCAATCCAATTTTAGGATTTGACGCTTGAAAGTTTAAAAAGGGCGTTGCCTATAAGGTCACTACTACTAACAACAAAAGTTAAAATTTAATAATTAATAATTAGATTATAAACATTTTTTCAAGCGGAGGTTTAAACTTATTACTATTTTTTCTAACCGCACCACGATGGCGCCAATAGTACGTAAGTAAATTCGTACTATATAAATAAATTCTTAAAAAATTAGACACTTCCGTCGTTTAATGACATAACTGTACATGGACAAGTGCGTTCGTATATTTTACGATCGCAGTATGTAAACAGAGTATGCGAGAAAACCAGATCTATAGTTTTTTATTAATTGTTTTTTTTTTTATTTTTTAATTTGCTTTTAATACTTAAATATGTGGAAAAATACTTATTTCAATTACTATACACCGAGATTTAAAGTTCAATAATGAAATACTATGTTTTCAGCCCTACTCTTTATCCTAGCAGGAGAAGCAGACGCAATTTAGAGTGTTAAGATATTCCGTTTTCTACTGTCTGCCCAAATCGGACACATGTGCACGAAGTGCCAATACTCAGTGAAGTACTTGTCTTACTAAAGCGTAATATAAAAATAATTTAAATAAATCACATTTCCGAGTGGAAATCGAACCCATCATCTCGTTTACAGTTAGATGCGGTCCCGCTACACCACAGTTACTCCTAACTTCAACTTCACAAAACTTTTATTTTAATTCAACAATTATAATTTTGTGGCCAGTCATGGCCTAGTGGCACAAGTGTGTGACTGTAAACGACTGGTTGTGGGTTCGATTCCCACTCGAGAAGTTCCATTTTCTTCGCTCGGGTGTCGAGGTAAAGCGCGGCGTTAAGTTCCGCCACTTAACACGCAACGCCTCCGAATTCGGCGGAAAGTGGGAAACGGAGTGTCTTAACACTAGGTTTCCTCTGCCTACCCTGCTGTGTGCGGGATACAGCGTGAAGCTAAAAAAAAAAATTTGAAGAAAACTAGTGATGGCTACTATCTCCCCTCGAAGTGATTTAACGCTAGATTATATTAGTTTTTCTATCCAAATGTGGACGAAACTTGAAAATAAACAAGTTAGTTTTACTATACACATACAGGACTTTAGTATATCTAAGGTTATAGTATAACAAGAAATACAACTTAAAATTATTTAAATATACGTTATGTAAGTTATAACTAAGAAGTCAACTAATGTGACAGCATTTGGCACATCGTAAAATTTATTATTTTGTAGAGTTTTTGGAACCTCATATCTGTAGTAGAAATCAAAACGCCTTCCGTCGAAACGAACATTAATGTCCATTTTATGTTATATGCTTGTATGTTATTTTTATTACTCCGTTTGTAACTCTGTAGTAAAAGACTTAAATATTTCATTTTATTTTGGAAAATTTAATTTTACTATTATTTTTTTATTTTTTTAGCCTCACGCTGTATCCCGCATACAGCAGTGTAGGCAGAGGGAACCTAGTGGTAAGATACTTCGTTCCCCACTTTCCGCCGAAGACATTGCGTGTTAAGTGGCGCAACTTAACGCCGAGCTTTACCTCGACACCAGTATGAAAAGAATTAAAATATTAAATATTTCCACTTCTCGAGTGAGAATTGAACCCACAACCAGTCGCTTTACACTTAGTGCCTGGCCCTAACTTTATTTATTTTCGTATTATAATGATATTATATCTTAAAACGACTTAAAGTATAAAGTAAAATAGTTAAAAATTATATAATATACAAATCTCAAAATTCCTACAGCTTAATCCGTAAATCATGAAAGTAGAGTATTAAATAGAGCGTTACGATTGAGATAATACATTTATATTTTTTAACATATATGTACTTACTAGTAGGTATATGAAGCCGTCGTGGCGCATTGTGACGGCGTCTGAGTGTAAAGGTTATTATTATAATTGTTCTAGTGATGGTCGTGAGTTCGATTCTCACTCGGGAAAATATTTATAAAATTATTTTCATTTCTGCGCTCTGGTATAGACAAAGCAACAACACAACACCACACCATACCACCACAACAACAAAGCGCGGCGTTATTTTCGTCACTTAACTCCCAATGCTTCTATTTGGAGCTAAAAGTAGAGAAAGGAGTGTTTTGACACTAGATCCTTCTGACCACCCTGATATACAGAAAAAAGCTTCACATTGCATTATTTAAACTACTATAAAAAAAAACATTTTTTTAAACCTAAACATAAAATCATAGCTTAAACCATCAAATCATCTCTAAAGCTTTTAAATCGCCGCCCTAATTTACGAACGCGATAACCGCCCCGGGTACCAATCATATCCTATTAGTCCATTATGGCTTACAATGCCTTACCTCTACAATCGTGAGTTACAGGGTTTACCCTGAAGGAAGATATTGTTGCTTCACGACACCCCTGGGCTAGACTCAAATGGGGGATAATCTAACTCAAATATCAGCCTGTCAGTGTAAGATGACCAAACAAAATGATTTTGTCGGAAAAGTATATATAGAAATTTACATATATAGGTGCATTTGATACTTTTTTAATATTATAACTTAAATAAAAATTAAAAAAATTAAATAGCTTCACGCTATATCCCGCACACAGCAGGGTAGGCAGAGGGAACCTAGTGTTAAGACACTCCGTTCCCCACTTTCCGCCGAATTCGGAGGCTTGCGTGTTAAGTGGCGGAACTTAACGCCGCGCTTTACCTCGACACCAGAGCGAAGAAAATGGAAATATAATTTCCACTCCTCGAGTGGGAATCGAACCCACAACCAGTCGTTTACAGTCACACTCTTGTGCCACTGGGCCACGACTGGCCACATAGTTTGTGTATGTTGGTTTAATATAATATTTATTTAGTTTTTTTTATGTTTTTGCATTTATTATGCACGTTATTTCTAATGGATCCTCACGTTTTGGTTGCCGATAAGAGATCACTGACAATTTACTACAATTGTTGTTTTATAAATAATTCAATATATAAAAAATATAGAGTGCAATAAACATATTGTATTGTATAAAGTTAAATTATATTTTACTACGATCCACTGAACGGTGGACGTTGAAATTTACTTGACTACACGCTTTTAAAGCTAGTGTTTGGTTATGCCAATGGAATGTGAAGAACAGAGTGATCTGTCACTAGATCCGCTACATTACATAATAATAAATAAAAAGTATATTTACATATCTAGCCTAAACATAAACAAATAATTGAATATTAATTTTAAAATAACGGTTAAACCAAATGACAAGATGGCAGGATATTACCCTAAAATTAGGGTGGGCATACACCATGAAGACAACACGTAAGTTTACAAATAGAAATAAAGAAAAATACGTACAGCTTAATTATTATTTTATTATTTTTAAGGAAAACTATTTGTTTTATCCTCATTTTCGTGTATAATCACGGCTCTTAGGCTCTTTCGCTCTATACTAAATGAAAATTCATTTACTGTGTTTACCCGTGGGGGGACGGGTTAAGAATACAATTCCCCCCCGCCGCTGGGTAGCGTCCCGTAAAAGGCGGGTAACCCAGTAAGTAGCTTGGTGGTAGGAGATTCGTTCTCCGACTGGCTCGCGACCACTATCGTGTCAAAGACGAACCGCCAAACATCTGATGATGTGTTCCGGTTCGATGGCATGTAAGCCAGCTCTCCCTATTCCCACCTCTCCCATCCTTCCTCGCTCCTTCTGTCCTACATCCCCGAGGCTGGCAACGCATCCATAACTCTAATGTTGTGGATGTCTATGGGCGAAGGTAACCACTTAACATCAGGTGGGCCTTCTGCTCGTTTGCCTCCTTTATTCCATAAAAAAAAAAAAACTTTTTACGGGGTTAGAGAAAATAAATTAAATTAGCAATATAAAGTATCTTATGTTAGTAACAAACTGCAGAAATAACGGATATTAATTACCATTGAATAAAAACAGTGTTCAAATAAATGTATCTACGTTTTATAGTAAAATTTAATCGTGACAGATAAAAAATTACGCATAATTTATCGATTGCTCACTGCGGGATATCTCGATATCTCGAATGAATTATATCGTATAGTTGCTCTAGCCAGGACAATATAATAAACATTGTTTTTGCAAACTGTTATTACGTCTTTTATTGCACGTGAGAATATTTTTTTTGTATTTAAGGCTGTATAATATTCGAGCAAATGTACTTAAATGGTTCAAAGATCCATTAAATAAATTAAATACTGCTACCATTTAGGAATGAATGTGTATAAAAAGGAGCAATTTATAATTATAGAGGCTACTAATTTGTTGAAACATTGTAACTTTTAACAATTCCACTTAAAAGAAGAGTTAAATTAAACAAAAAGGTTACCTCTAAATCTAGTAAGAAAGGATTTTCTATAGCATTCGAGAAAAAAAAACAAAATCTCATTACCATTCCGAAGTTAACGGCTCACTCTTGGAATTAGTTTGGTTAATAACGACCGAATAGTGAAGGGTTTATGGCTTTTGGAACTTTTTCAAGTTGTAACGTACAAGCGTTGACAAGTTATAAGAGTACTATTTACTTAAACTCTGCAACAATTTAGACCGACGTGGCGCAATCGAACGGCGTCTGACTGTAAATGCGATGATTATGGATACGAATCCCACTCGGGGGAACGATAACACATATATTATTTTGATTTCTCCCCTCTGATATTTAGACAAGGCGCGATTATGAGTTCCGGCACTCAACACTCAATTTTTCAATTTCGGGTGAAAAGTGAAGAAGGATTCTTGGTTTTTTCTGACTATTATGCTATGCAAAAAATATTATGAAACTCTATAACATGAAGGATCAAAAAAATAGAAATACATATACATACATATTAAACTAAATTCTATTTATTGCTAACAAAACAATAATATACACACTGAAATAAACAAATAAACGAAAAGCAAATGTACCGCTATATCTCATTACTTGTGTCTACGTTCAGATTCCCGCCATTTTAACGTCGTCGGCGCGGGCGCATCCAAGGCGGAACTCGAGTAATAAGCGCATTCCGCTGAGCCCTGTGAATAGCGTTAGATGCACTTAGAATGTCTGAATGGCTCTTGTTGGAGTTAAGTAACGCTAAAATAACCCATTAGATTGTAATTGAAAGAATATAACGGGTATATAATGTATAGGAATCAATTATGTTAAATAATGCTTACACAAACGTAAATAAATATTTTTATTGATTTTATTTTACTGGTGTGGAAAGAAAACGCAGTGTTTATTAATTCTGCGTTTAACAATAATGCAACACTAATATTGTTTATACAATACGATTAAAATGGGTGAACAGTCGAAAATGAAAGGACTACTGTGGTCCTTTTGTCTCTTTCATGTTACGAATTAATTATAAATATAAACACGCAAGAAATAATTAAAAACGTACAATAAGGCAGCCTTATCGCTTAAAGATCTTTTTCTTTGAATGTTGAAATTGTGTAAAATGTAATATAGAGAAAAAAATATAACTAATGACATTCCTAGAAATCCACTGAATTATATGTTCATACTAAATAACTACACAATGGACAAAAACTATCGAATATAAATGAAATAACGTACAAATTAAAAAGTTGATTATAATGAGCAAAATAAGGAATTTTTATTTCATAACTTGTAATATTATTTACATTTATGCACTTATCAGAATATGTAAAGAAAAACTGGTAATACTTAATACAACATTTTCTGTAACTAAAATGGGTGAACAGTCGAAAATGTAATGACTACAGCGTTTCCTCTACATGCCATACCTTATGAGTAGAGTGGATTTGGTGTACAAATACTGCATCATATAAAAAATTACAAATATAATCACATAACATAACAAATAATTAAAAATGTATCATAAAGCAACCTTTATTATTTCTTTGGATTGAAGTTGTATAAAGTGACGCCTTTAAAAAAATCTAAATGATACTGATACTTTTAACTTAGTGAATTTTTTTTTAGCTTCACGCTGTATCCCGCACACAGCAGGGTAGGCAGAGGGAACCTAGAGTTAAGACAATCTGTTCCCCACTTTCCACCAAAGTCGGAGGCATTGTGTGTTAAGTGGCGGAACTGAACGCCGCACTTTGCCTCGTCACCAGAGCGAAAAAAAATGGAAATATTAAATATTTCCACTCCCCAAGTGGGAATCGAACGCACAACCAATCGAACAGTCACATGCTTGTGCCACTGCGCCATGCCTGGCCCCTAGTGAGTTAATAGTATCTGTATTTTGACTTTTATAGTGGCATATCTAATTAAAAGAATAAATATATATCCAAATTCAAACATTCCTAGCAATCAACTGAACTGTACGTTATAGTGCATAAGTACGCAGTCAAGGAAAAGAACTATAAAATATATACAACATAACATAAAAATTACAAGTGGACTTGCAGCATTTACGACCCATTAACTTTTCTAAGGGAGCCTTGCTTATAAGTTATTAGATTTCTAATGACCACACTATTATATGTTGGTTTCTAATTAGAATGTACGTAAATATTGAAAAATATTCTAGTAATAAATTATTTTGAGCAAATCATCTCTTTTAGAATCGTTTCCTTTTTAATTAGGTATATTTTACAAACGTTTACCATAATTTTCTTATGGTCAAGATAAAAAAATAGTATATAACAGATATAAAAACTATCCATGTAAATTTATGTGTATTTTTTTGACAATACAGATTTAATTATAAAAGAACGAAGAGCAGTAAATGATTTGATTTGACAGATAACGCTTTACCAAGATTACTGGAATTTGAGATATTTAGTGTCCTTACTGAATGCAGAAGAACACTATCTCAATCTTTTAGATACTTAAACTTTTTACCGAAATTTCTATAGTAACTGGGGAAAATGAAATCTCATTTGTTGATTTTGATTCAATTTACGCGTCAAAGGACCCCTTAACAATACGTTTACCTAAATAAAATATAAGATTCTAAAATATTATTTTATATAACTATAGATTGCATAAAGCAATTTATATCATTCATAAAGAATTCATTATTCCTTATTAAGTAAGTTATTATAATTTAAATTATAATAATCCAATTATTATTAAAAAATATTAAGAACGACATTATCAACTCTTATCTTCAGAACTTTATTTCCAACATTCTCTTACTTTACCAGTCAATTTGAATGCATCTCGTACGCATACTTGCGCTTCGCCCTAACGAATTTTAGGCTTTCCTCCAAAACGGCTTTGAATATATGACTATTACGTCCCATCCGTGTCACTATGACTAATATAAAGTCATATAAGTAAAGTAAATGCATACAAAAATATGAATTCTGTATATTTTTTTTAATTTAATACTAGGCGAGCTAAGTTATGTAGAATTGCGCAACTTAGAAACTGTGCAAAGGTTACCCAATGTTAATAGCTGAGTAAAAACATTATTTACTTAGGCTCGAAGGTTTCATTTTCATACTATTTAAAACTAGATTAAGTTACAAATTTAAAAATCATTTCTTGTAATTAATCAACAATGCTTAAAAAAATATTATTTCTTTTATCGAGCAAAATAAACTTGTTTGCTGGTAAATATAAATTTAATACTTAAAGTAACTTGAAGTTACAAAACACAGTAGAGCGGTAAAAAATATTTACATTTTAAACTATATTTTACTATCGCACGACTTATGAAACTGTCAATTAAAATGACATTTAAATATTATCTATATTCCATTAAGAAAATGCTCATTATATATAACAACAAAATAAATATTAATTTATTGCGTAAAATGAGCTCATCTTATTCTCACAGCGAAATATCACGCGGAAACAGTTACGGTTTGTTGATTTTTATTTTTAAAATTCTAATATAAAAAAACCTTCGTCACAGACCTTACTATAATTTCGCGAGGTCACTTATTAGGTAACACGCACCACGCAGGCGAGCGCAGCACCTAATGAATAGTCTACAAAACGATGCAAATAAGACCGCGGTTGGAATTCTAACACATATATAAAATTAGACAAATATTAATAAATTAATATTAAAAAAAAATAGACAAACCTCTTTAGAGTCGATGGCTGTGCGATCTCCGTCCAAAATAGTGTGAAAATTAAAAAAGTAAACAATCACAGATTATGAAACACTATAGTAACGGCACGTTCGACACAGTTCGCGATCGTAGCGGCGCGTAGAGACATGCGCCCGCGCAGGCCGTTCCGCACTGACTGCCAGCGCACGGACGACGGTGAACGTATGACCTTCCATCCTACGAGCTTAGCTGGAACACATTTTCCTTAAGACTAAGTCCAAGTTTTCAAATTTTCACAAAAAAATATTATAAAGAAGTTTGAAAATTGGTTGAAAATGTGATCTTTACTTTCTTCTTGTATTAGATATCAACGCGCTCGAATTTTCATCTAAATCACCCCATTAAGATAATAAAATGTTAATAATTTACATTAAAATATACAATAACTCTTTGAAAATAATAATTTTATAATAGATATAAAAATATGCATATTATGCATACAGCGTTGTTGTTTACTTTGAAACTAGAATCGCTGAGTGTGTTCTGGCCACAAGTACCTACCTATTTAGTCATTTGTGTATCTTGAATACTGTAATATTATATAAATTAGATAAAACAAATACGATAAAAGCGGTTCCATTTTCATAACTAGAACTTACATTGTATCTAAGTATAAGATGTTTATACATGTTTAAAATATGTATAAAACCTTGGAACGTTATGATTATAGGAGTAATTTGTAAATGTTAAAATATTTTACGTAGTTTGTACTGTTACGTTGTACGGTACAGTTATTTTGACTATAGGGTGAATATTCAAAACTCATACATATTATGTATTTCGTCAACCTTTAATAGATACAATTTCGCTTTATACATGAACATATAACGAAAACAACGTTATATACTCGTATATCAAGTTACTGAGTATAATTTTGAATGTTTATAATTTTTCACCAACTTGCTGTATATATATATTTTGTAGCTTCATCATCATTTAGCTTTCTTTATTCAGCTATGCGGGTGATCAGAGACCTAATGACGCTATTTTCCATTTTTGCCTAAAGTTGAGAAACACACGCAATGTGTTGATTCGTGAACTAAACGCCGCACTTTATTTTAGGTACCAGAAATTAGAAATGAAAAACGAATCGAATCTTAGGGAACCCACACCCCTCGCGTTTACAGTTACAGTGGGCCACAATGTCATACTGCGTTATACTGTGCCACGATGACCTCTAAAATATCATCCATAAAATTATAAACTAAATGAAAACATCCAATGTCAGCGAGTGGGACGTTGATGCGACTACTAATATAACGCTCTTTAAATAGATATTTATAACAAGATATTAAAAATTCATTAAATATAACTCAATTATAAGATAAGAGTGGATCAATGTAACAGTTACACTACGTGAGTTAAGTAATTTTGAACAATATTGTACTGCATTCTTTACTTATATTATTAATTTTTTTACGGATACGCAGTAAGAAACTAGTGTCAAGACACTCCATTACGATTTCACCGGGTGGGTATCGAATCCACAACCGTCGTGACAGTCGGGCGCTGTCACACTGCGCCACAATGCCTTCATTATGTTTACGTACGTATATATTTTCTTATTATATAAAATGTTCAACTATAATTTTTTTCCCGTGGGGGGACGGGTTCAGAATACAATTCCCCCCCGCCGCTGGGTAGCGTCCCGTAAAAGGCGGGTAACCCAGTAGTTTGGTGGTAGGAGATTCGTTCTCCGACTGGCTCGCGACCACTATCATGTCAAAGACAAACCGCCAAATATCTTATGATGTGTTCCGGTTCGATGGCATGTAAGCCAGCTCTCCCTATTCCCACCATTCCCATCTTTCCTCCCTCCTTGTGTCCTACATTCCCAAGGCAGGCAACGCATCCATAAACATCCACAACATTCAAGTTATGGATAACTTGATTGTTGTGGATGTCTATGAGCGAAGGTAACCACTTAACACCAGGTGGGCCTTCAGCTCGTTTGCCTCCTTTATTCCATAAAAAAAAAAAAAAAAATATATCCATTTCATTCGTTGCTATAGAGTATATAGCAATATGTAGTACAATTATTGTGGCAAATAAATTTGGAAGGTTTTATCACATTATAAGTATTTGTTATATAACTTTTGTACTTCGGATGGACTCTAGGTAACCTTCAATACATTCTCTTCATTGCATAAAATACTTTGTAATGTATAATTTCGGATTGAAAGTGGAGGGCGTGATTATCTTGACATTAGGCTATTGTAGGATAGGCAAGGAGAACATAGTATCGCGGAAAAAGGATGAAGCTCTAAGCAGTTTTTGCTAAGGTTCTTCTTAATTCTTAAGACCTCAATATTAATATCTGTTATATCAAATGTCAAAGCAGTGTACTATTACGTTTGCGTTTGTCTTTTCAAATAAGAATGTAGTAAGCAAAATAATGAATTTAAAATTCAAAACCCTTTATTATATTAATGCCCTATAATTAACCCTATAATTAACTCTTGTGGCCAGTCGTGGCCCAGTGGCACAAGAGTGTGACTGTAAACGACTGGTTGTGGGTTTAATTCCCACTCGAGGAGTGGAAATTATATTTCTATTTTCTTCGCTCTGGTGTCGAGGTAAAGCGCGGCGTTAAGTTCCGCCACTTAACACGCAAGCCTCCGAATTCGGCGGAAAGTGGGGAACGGAGTGTCTTAACACTAGGTTCCCTCTGCCTACCCTGCTGTGTGCGGGATATTCTAATTTTTTTAATTCTAATAGAAGCTATTTTTTTTTTAATTAACTCTAATATAAAAAATGAAGTGAGTGTTTCTTGACGATATTCACTATATACTCTTCTACTGTTATATTTTTAACATTTTCTTGAGATGTTTTTCACAACCTACTTAGAAAATTAAAAAAAGTTTACTTTAATTGTAATCGTACGGACCTACCTATTACAGGTAGGACAGGTTACAGATATATGTAACCATATTACAGGAAGGACTTAGAAAATACTTAAAGTTTTTTCCTTCCATTATGCAGCTGTTTTGGTTTTTATTATTTATGACTCTTTCAATGGGTCTAATGCTGACTGGCTGTAATAGCCGAACCACATTTTCTGTCTGTGCGAGTTTTATATTTAGAATATTAAATAAAATATAATACCAATATCTTTATCAAGAACTCGAAAATTAAAATACATAATCCAAATATTATAGTCAACTAAAACTACTAGAGGCCTCTTAGATAAGTTAATTACGTGTTGTCTAAGCAACATGTAACATACATGTGAAAAAAATTTTTTTAGAAAACATTTCAAAATTTTGAACGCAGCAGAATTCAAACCCGCGTGCGTCTCTTTGAAACTGTCTCATCGGTTTGACCACTAAATCATGCGATCTACATCCGATTAGGTCGAAATTCTTATAAGCTTATTATAACTTATTTCTACTACCCAAAGATTATTTTTCAAATAATCATTTGGCAAGAGAAAATTCACTTAAGAAATTCAAAAACATTTAGGTATTAGAAAAAATATAAAAATTAGAAGACAACGAGATGCGAACACGCGCCTATTGGAAATAATCCAAGCGCTCAAACCGCTAAGCCACCCTCGTTTTATTAGTTAAATAGATTTAAATATAAAAGATTTTTTCTTTTTATTATTCTTAAAGCCCAAATGTATCTACTGTATGTACATATGTACATATGCATATACTATATATACTATTTCAGATAACTCCAGGCCATAGTTTTTACACATGATATACCTAACGATTTTATGTTATTCTCCCACCAATTTTACTAATATTGCTTAGTATTATCTTATAAAACAGAAGTCTTAATTTTTAGAATTATTCTAAAACTGCGACGGTAATCTCACAATTAATCTTCGTAATTATCGTTTTTTAACTTATAATTAACAACTTAACAAAAAGCTGCAATGTAAGATCTATTAATAATAAAAAAAACAAGGCTTTAACTTTGAATCAAATATATAAACAATAGAAATTATGTACAGGTATATATAGAGGTATACCTGTACTTACGTAAATATGTAATTGATCGGCTGACGCTGTCTTATCGGATCTGGAATTTATCAATGTAATAGAACCCAAAAGAATATTTTTTTAATATTTTTGCTGTTTGTCTGGAAACGGCCTATCCGATATCCATGCACTTATTTTGAATATTATATTATGGTACTGGCGTATTGTATTACATGACAATGAAACGTGTTTATTTAGTGTTTTTTTTTCACAATCGGTTGATATACTAAAATAAAATTAATATAATTTCAAATACGTGGCGGGCTGGCGAAAAGACGATATAGTCATACATGCAGACGAAACCACGAGCGGGTTGCTAGTATTCAATATTATTAATAGATTTGAACATAGCTATTTTTTTTGTGGAAATAATAGATGTGACGCGAGATTATTAAATAATAATTGTATTATAATATAAGATAAAAGAAAAATATTACACACACTACCAATTGTTAGACATACTCTTTTTTGTTTTTGTTGTTTAAAAAATAAGGATTATTAAATCGATTATTTATAGCATTTTTTTAAAAGACTTTTTTTATAAGGAGAATGATAACTTGTATATATCCCATTTTGTTTTATACAATCTTCCTTAAGATGCACGTTAAAAATATCCAAATACGCTTATGTTATTTATGTTGTTTTGGATGTTAAATGTAGTAAAAACCCAATGAAGCCTAATAAGTTCTACGTACGTGTATCACTTTTTCTATTTTTCATGACAAAGGTAGGATATAGATATTATTCAGAACAAATTAATAATAATATTTTTTTATTATTTATGACTTTTGTTACTTATTTATTTTCTGTATTTGCGCCGTTTTCTAAGTTGTTGTTCACTACTCTTTCGCTTCCACGGTTTGATTAGAAGAGTAATATAGAGGAGGAGAAGAGGAAACAAGAAAAATAACAAAAAAGCAAACGCTTTGTCATCTAGTAAGCACCATGACGTATTTTGTAATATTTTCTTTATTTCTGTCCTTTAAGAAATATTAAAAATTTAAGGAAAACGCTTTTTTTGCCACATGTAAATTATAAAGTACCTAATGAAGTTTGACCGTTTTGTAAATGATCTTATTTGTCATAAAATGAAAGTACTCTGTAAATATATCGAAGTTATAATTATTATGAAATTTTTGTAATTTTTTTTACATGCGAAAATGTAAGAAATCTATAAAAAAACAAATAAATTGTTTTTGAACGCATTAAAAATAATTTTTACTCCTGAACTGCTCTTAATGTCAATGTCATTTATTATATTTCACTGTCAAAAATAACCAATTTTTCGGTGTCAACAAAATATTTAATTCGGACACAAAACTAAGTTTTTTATTAATTAAATCTAATAATAACCCGAAATCATTGAAGCGATTAATTATTTTTCATTATAGCAATGCATTCTTTACGTCGGTTATCATCTAGTTTTGGTAAGCTATAGGTTATATAAATTTATAAACTTTGCCTTGTCTCAGTAGAATATATATATAACCATTTTTACTACAGGATCAAAGTTACCAAAAAAATTATTGCGGCAGCCCTTATATAAGGAACGACTGCGAACCTCATCAAGTATCGGTAATCCGCCAGATTTAAGAACAAACCCAGTACAGCTTAAAATACCTAAAGGAATTGTAGGGCAGCCTACGTGTTATACCCATCCACATTTAATTCAAGAGGGTTACCTTACTTGTGGTATCACACAACAAGAATATAAGGATAGAAGGGATACTTTAGTCAGCAAATTAGTGGCAAATCCAGAACATACACATAAGTCCCATATAGTAAGTTTATTTATGAATCTATTTGTTAATGTAAATAGTTTCCTTTAGTGCTTATAAAATCAACTTATTTATATTTTATAGATAGTAATACCAGCAGCTCGTAAACAGTACATGTCAGATAAAATACCTTATGTCTTTCGTCAGAATTCAGATTTTTTTTACCTGACAGGATGTATGGAACCTTCAGCTACCTTAGTCATGGTAAAGAATGGACTCTCAGACCATTATACAGTAAGTATTCTATTGACTATTTTTGAAGGTAGTTAGTTTATCATTCTAATTTAATATATCATTTCAGTGGTAGCTGGTGATATGACTGAAAATACCCCATTTTTTATGATTTTTAATAATTTGTAAATACTTTTGATAAATTACCTTTAAAAGAGGAATAACATGTTGTTGATTTTAAAATATTTTTTTTTACAGTCTATCCTTTTTGTGCATGATAAAGACAGCCATGCAGAGCTATGGGAAGGACCTAGAACTGGTTGTGGGCTGGCAGCATCATTATTTGCTGTAGATGAAGCAAGACCTGTTGAAAGTTTTGGTAACTTTTTAGTTAGGTAAATATTTATATGTTATTTTTATTTATATTTCAAGCTTTCCAAATATAGTAGATATTGAGAAAGAATCTTGTTTCCACTACTCTAAATTTTAGACAAATAGGCTGCTACTTGTTGAAACTTTCAACTTAATGCTTAACTAACCAGAGCCATAAATGACAACAAATTGAGATCATCAGTGGTTCATTCCACAATTGTGTATTTAAAATACAGTTGCTGTATATGAATTAAGAACTGGACCTATTATGTCACTATCTAAAATACTGGAATATTGGAAGTAGATATATTTTTAATTTAAATTCTTGAAATTTTATTATCATATATTTTTTTTTAGCTTCACTCTGCATCCCACACACAGCAGGGTAGGCAGAGGGAACCTATTGTTAAGACGCTCCGTACCCCACTTTCCGCCGGCTTTACTTAAGTGGCGGAACGCCGCGCTTTACCTCGACACCAGACCGAAGGAATCGAACCCACAACCAGTCGTTTACAGTCACACGCTTGTGCCACTGGGCCACGACTGGCCAATACTTGAGGGCTTGGATTATTATTACCAAATATTCAATATGAAATTCCAAAATTTAATTTCTCAAATAATGATTTTTACTAAATATCGCCAAAGATTGCTATTTAATTCTCATTGTGGACATGAATTCGTATTAACATCCCACTTTTTATAAAAAAAAGACCAAGATTCAAGTACCAACTTTTAAACAATTAATTCCAAATTACAGAATAATATCAGCAACGAAACCAGCAGTTCTATGGTATCAGAACGATTCACCTCCAAACCCTGACATACATGAGTCTGTCCGCACATCAATGAGACAAGGCCACGTCTCTCTGGATGATCCTCAGAAGTATTTGCATCATATGAGAGTGATAAAGTCTCCGGCAGAAGTAGAACTTATGAAGGAGACGTGTTATATTGGTTCCCAGTCTGTCAACTTGGCTATGGCGTGCACGAAACCTGGTGGGTATGTTGTTTTTGTTTGTTAAAATAGAAAGTAAACTTAAAAATTAAAATAAGAAACTTTGACATTTTAAAGTTATTCACACACTTAGGAAATTGAAAAAGACATTTATAGAAGATGTTTAAAAATAAAATATTATGTAACATATGAAAATAGCATTCTCTTTTGCCAAACGATTAATCGTAGAATAATCAAATAAATAAGAAAACATTAAGGTGGCAGAAATTTGTAAAAATCTCTTTACAGTGATGTTAGCAAAAAAATAAGTTGTAATAAAAAGCATATAAGAAGTCAGAGCGCATTGACGGTTTGCAAGACGCGCGGGTTCGAATCCCGACCCGATTGTATAGTGACACATATACTAAACATACATGTACTAAAATGACATTTGTTACAATTTCGTTCACCTATCCGTACGTCTACTTGTTTGTTCCGGCTAATCTCTGGAATTACTGAATAGATTTTGACGAGCCTCTCACAGGCAGACAGCTGATGTAAAGCTTATTTTGTTTTTTGTTCAATTCCACATGGACGAAGTCGCGAGTACAACTAGTATTTATTTATAAATAACATCCCAGGTATATCCGAGCACGCAATCTCGACGTTACTCGAGTATTCGAGCAGGTCTCACGGCGCGGAGCACGCGGCGTTCCCGCCCGTGGTGGCGGGGGGGAGTCGCGCCACTCATATACACTATGTGGCTAACAATCAGATATTGAACGATGGGGACATGCTGTTGGTTGATTCTGGTAAGTTTTTTTAGTCTAGGGATATATTTAATAGATAATTATTTCGGTTAAGAACTTTTTTTTAGCTATTAGCGAGAATATGTCGAAAGCGAGATGTTGAATTTTGAGTGGTTTGTTTTTATCTTTGATACCAGAGCGAAGAAATAAAAATTTAAATATAATCATGGGAATGATCGAAACCCACGACCGTCATGTTACAATTAGATGCTGACCACAATGGTTTCATTATAATAAAAAGTATTAATGTTCTTAAAAGGTGTTGCTATTGTCATAGCAATACTCTGCCACGTCAATACAACAATAATAAAGCATTTTCTTATATAATTTCAGGTAGCCAGCGATGGCTGTACAATTCTGATATATCCCGCACTTGGCCGGTCTCAGGGAAGTTCTCAAAACACCATCGTATACTATACGAGTTAGTTTTAAATGTGCAGGTAATTATTGCAAGTACTAGCAAAATGAAGAAATATATATTTTTAAAAAATAAACTAAGAATCGAACTGTACCACAATAACTGGAAAACAAATTCAACTTTTAATTAAATTAGATTAAAGATCTATAAAAACATTTTATGTAAAAAAATTTGAAAATATATATACGAATATAAACTCTGCAAGATTCGAACCGCGCCTCTTGATGTCCTAGCGATCTGGCCACTAAGCCATGCGTTGTACATCCATTGATGTCGACATTCTTATATGCTTATTACAACTTGTGCTTTGGTGTTACTGTTGTCTAATATTAATAATGATACTCTCTACTCTCTACAGAGAAGCTAGCAACAAAAATAAGTTGTAATAAAGCATATAAGAATTTCGACGCAGCGTGTAGTAGAACGCATGGCTCAGTGGTGAGAGCGCCTGAACGGTATTCAGGAGGCGCAGGTTCGAATCCCGCTGCGTTCAAATTTTTATACGTTTTCTAAATGATTTTTTTTATTAATAATGATTCATATTTTTGAATATGTGAATAACACTTTAAAAATATTAAAATATCTATGTTATATATGTGTTTTTTCTTCTAGAAACGTCTAATAGAACTACTGGGTGAACACAGGCCGCCATTAGACCAGCTATTCGACCACATGTGCAGGTTGCTCGGCACACATTTACAACAAGAAGGCATTTTACCTAAGAACATAGACTCTAATGAACTTATTGGAGTAAGTATAATTATACAAACAATTCTAGTCATACCCATTATTGAGTACTGAAAACACGCAATGTCTGGTTGAAAAATGGAGAACGGAGTGTCTTGACACTAGGTTTTGGTAGGGGCTTTTTTTGATAATTACGTCATCAGTAGTTATTTACTTTTCTACACGAATGGCGACACTCACATTGTCTTTGCTTGAAAACGAAACGCATTTTTGGGGATCCCCGGAAACTCTTCACATAACATTATAATTATAATATAAAAAAAACAATATATGAATTGAAAAATATTTACGTAAGCATAGGGAATGGGGTAAGAGCTTTCCTTACTTTTTACTGACAAACTGGGGGGTTAAATGATTGTAATGAATCTGCTTACGTAATACGTTAAATGATTGTAATGAATCTGCTTACGTAATACTTGAAGGGCCCTTTTCTTCTTCGAATGTCAAAGGGATTTTTATTGATTGATTCATTGATTTTTATTGCTTGTTTTAACAGAAAGCGTACCGTCTGTGCCCGCACCACGTGTCGCACTACCTGGGTATCGACGTGCACGATTCCGCGCTGGTTAAGAGAAGAGTGCCAGTTGTGCCTGCTATGGTGTTGACTGTGGAGCCTGGTGGGTTGAATTAGTATTAATTTTAAGCTTTACCCGTGGGGGGACGGGTTAAGAATACAATTCCCCTCCGCAGCTGGGATAGCGTCCCGTAAAAGGCGGGTAACCCAGTAGCTTGGTGGTAGGAGATTTGTTCTCCGACTGGCTCGCGACCACTAGCATGTCAAAGACAAATCGCCAAACATCTGATGATGTGTTCCGGTTCGATGGCATGTAAGCCAGCTCTCTCCCTATTCCCACCATTCCCATTCTATCTCCCTCCTTCCCTCCTTCACCCCCAAGGTTGGCAAGGCATTCACAACCCCTATAGTGTTGTGGATGTCTATGGGCGAAGGTAACCACATACCATCAAGTGATTCTTCTGCTCGTTTGCCTCCTTTATTTAATAAAAAAAAAAATTTTTTAGAGTGTGGAGATTTTTCTTGTTTATTTTTTAATACTTTATATGTTTTATTTTATCTTCCACAACAAGTGAAGTAGTCAGAGAAAACGAAAATAATTAATGAATAAATCGTGTCTCTTAAATATTTGTACTTATTATTATAGTCGTAATGATATATTTACTAGCTTCACGCTGTATCCCGCACACAGCAGGGTAGGCAGAGAGAACGTAGTGTTAAGACACTCCGTTCCCCACTTTCCGCCGTATTTGGAGGCATTGTGTGTTAAGTGGCGGATTAACGCCCCGCTTTATGTCGACACCAGAGCGAAGAAAATGGAAATACTAAATATTTCCACTCCTCGAGTGGGAATCGAACCCACAACCAGTCGTTTATAGTGACCAATGTGTGCTTTAAACCTCATGATTGAAATAAAACATACGAAACATATTGTGGTAAAAAAAGAGAGAGAGAAATGTATGCATCACTCTTTTATTCCTACAGTAATATCCGAACCGTCCCTCTCTCTCCCTCTCTCTCTTTCTGTTTACCCTTCCCGTCCCCAACTTCCATTCGCCTTGCCCGATCACACTTTTCGTAACGCTTTCATCAGACATTTACCAACTTCCCAAATGAAACGTACGTAAACAAGTTTTATTTCAATAAGCAATTTTTATATACAATTTCCAGGTATCTACATCCGTCCAGACGACACATCAGTACCACCAGAGTTCAGAGGCGTCGGCATCAGAATAGAAGACGACGTGCTCGTGACCGACGACGGCGTGTTAGTGCTGACAGACGCTTGCGTGAAGGAAGTTAGCGATATTGAAGCTTTGGTTGGGAAACAGAATTTTTGATATATTATTTAGTACTGGAGGCAAAACGCGGCGTTAAGTTACGCCGTGTAATTCGTTTTGAATTTGGGTGGTAAGTGGAGATTGGAGTGTCTTGAGTGTTGGTTAGATTTAATTGCAATTAACTAGTAAATAAAGTGGGAAACGGAGTGTCTTAACACTAGATTCCCTCTGCCTACACTGTTGTGTACGGGAAACAGCGTCAAAATAAAAAAAAATGAAAAAAGAACTACTAAATATTAATAATAATTACTTGTTTGTGGAGAAATCACATAAGAAACACAATTAGCTGAAAGTTAATTACTTGTTACCTTTTACATTATAATTAAGTATGAATTTATTGTTAATTTTGATTTTCCCGCCATCAAATATTTAATCGTTAATTGCAATTAAATTTTTCCTAATACTGAAGACACTAAGTTCTTTAACTACTCTGCTATGTGGTGTAAAACGCATTATTGTGATAATTTGATTATATTTTATGTATAATATTTATTGGCTAAGTAAAGGTTTGGATTTTAATGTTCGTCTAATCCAGGGGTAAGCAACCTGCAATTCGCTTAATGATTTTATGCGGTCCACAAAAAAAATATTTATACTACAAATATTTTTATGCTACTTTTTAAATAGTATTAAGAGTGATTTTGACCGGTCAAAATTAAAAAAAATTGTAAGTCAAATTTATTTTATTTAAAAACACCAAGGAAAATTGAATTTAAGTTGAAAAAAAGTTGCTTACCTCTGGTTTATACTATAATTTTGAATGATTTGTGACATTATGAATGGTAGTAATTAGTGATTATAATAAATGTACCAATTTTTAATGTTTTATAACGAGATTTATACGTATTGTGTTTAGCTTAGTCTAATTGTTGGATGTGTTATTAAAAGAGTTTGTAATTTAAAAAATGCTTTGAAAATGACGTCGTCATGGCGCATTGAGACAGCGGGTGACTGTAACACAATGTTCGTAGGTTCGATTCCCACTTGGGAGAATATATTTGAATTTTCATTTCTTGGCAGCGAGTGCCCCAATTTCAAAGTAGAGAACAGTGTCTTGACTATAGGTCCTCTCTGACTACCCTACGTAGGTAGGAAAACACGTAAAGCTGAAATAAATGTATACTTGTGTTAAAAAGACATTTAAGCCTGAGCGCCTGGACGGTGTTCAGGAGGCGCGGGTTCGAATCCCGCTGCGTTAAATTTTTTATATGTTTTCTTTAAATGTCTTTTTCAATTTTCCTAAGTGTGGAATAACACTTTAAAAATGTTTGAAAGTATATTTGTGTTGTCTAAATATTTTGGTAGATGCCTTTATAGTTATCGTCGAATGTTACCCAGTTAATAGTTATTCTAGTAATAGTTAATAAAAACAAATATTATATTAATTTTAGTTTTATTTATTTATACCTACGTTTAAGCATATTAAGTGAATTTGCAAATTTAATTAGATCAGGGTTCAGCAATCATCGGTCCGCTTTGTAATTTTATGCGGCCCATCAAATGTTTATTTACTTAATAAATATTCTTCCGCTACCTTTTAAATACAATCTTTACATAGTACAAAGCAAAGTCGCTTCCCGCGTCTGTCTGTATGTATACATCCTTAGATCTTCAAAACTACGCAACAGATTTTGATGCGGTTCCTTTTAATAGATAGAATGATTAAAAAGGAAGGTTTATATGTATAATATAGTAGAAAAACACTAATAATTTTAGAGGTTTCTAATGTGATAACAGCCCGGCGGCGCCAGCCTATAGAGAAAAAGTTGTGTAGTTGACGCAGGCGAAGCCGCGAGCGGGCCACTAGTAAAGAATATTCGCATGGTAACGCAACGGCCAAAAAGGTTTCCAAGAGCTGCAAGATCAAATCCCACTGTTTCCAATACTTTTTAGTTATTTTTTTTTCTTTTTCTTTTTTAGCATCTCGCTGTATCCCGCACACAGCAGGGTAGGCAGAGGGAACCTAGTGTTAAGACACTCCTTGCTTGCGTGTTAAGTGGCGGAACTTAACGCCGCGCTTTACCTCGACACCAGAGCGAAGAAAATGGAAATATAATTTCCACTCGAGGAGTGGAAATTAATATTGTGTTAAGGAGTGTAAATTATTATCAGTGTGGGGAATACAGCGTGAAGCTAAAAAAAAAAAAGAAAGAGTGGGAATCGAACCCACAACCAGTCGTTTACAGTCACACTCTTGTGCCACTGCGCCACGACTGGCCCCAATATAGTTAAATATGTTTTACTATAAAGAAATGTAATTTTGGCCCGTTGCTAAAAAGGTTGCTGACACCTGAATTACGATTATAGTTAACGTTTTAGCTGAAATAGGTGGCATACCCTCTAGAGGTGTGGGCAGATAAGAAAAACATCCAGAAAAAATCCCTTAAATGTATTTATTTAAAAAAAAAATAAAAATAAAACATCGGAATGTACATAAACAGTAAATACTTAAAATTGTATTACTCGAGAATATATCAGATCAATATAAGATATTTATTTAATTATAAGGCACGATTTCAACAACATATTTGCTTAATAATAAAACTTAGCTTAGTTAGTTTTTTTTTGTTATAATTAATGTCATTTTTTAACATAAAGAGAAGAAACTTCGCATTCCTTGGATTTATCATGTATTTAAATTTAAAGACAAGAGCTCAGAGCACTTGCTTGTTACACAAGTGTAAAAGGTCCCTTTGAAGGCTTAAGGAACCCTTTTAAAATGTATTAACACTTGCCTCCATTATCCGAGCTCCTCTCTCTACCTAACTAAAATCAATTTCAAAGAATAATATATACAGTTTTTAGACTATTTCTTTAGTTACAAAAAGTCGTATCATCGTTGCACGTTCAATACCGAAGAAAGATGAGTTTGGGAAGTTCGAGCATTTTAAGTGGAATGGTCAGAATCTAGGTAATAAAGGTCGCAGAACCTACTTTTAGGGAATTTTCTGCGACGACGATGACTGGTGACTACATTACGCGCGATGTTGTGTCTCAGTCACTAGTCACCTCTCATTGGCTGGTTGACTGTACCGTAGCGAAATTAGATGACTGTTCAAGATAAAATGTACGTGCTATAATGAACGTAACATCAAAAACTGAAAACTGAAATTTTATGTGTACAAATTATAAACACTTTAATTATTAGCTTACGTTACTGCTTCCACAATTTAATCACTCAATAAGAATATGAAAGCATATTTCAATCAAAACAATAACGCTGGGAACTACTTGTGTAAGCATATTATTAAATTTTTCTAAGAAATTTCTAACAGTATAATATACGGTATTTACAAACTGCTCTTCTGCGGTATTGCACTCACAAACGATATATCGCACCTTCAGAATAAAAGTGGCCTAACTTAAAAAAAATGTTCTTTTTACAACAGATTTGGCTTTTTATGGTCGTTTTTAAGAAAAGCTAAAAATTGCAAAAAAAAAAAAAATTGAGTTAGGTCAGTTTATTTCTGAGGGTACGATATAAAAAAGAATTACTTTTTTTAAGCATGTTAATCATAAAGAAATATTAATTGACTCCTATCTTTATTATTATAATAAAAAACTTAAAATATATCCACCAAGTCGAAACCAGCACGACTCGGCATTAGAATCTAACATTTAAAATACAACCTCTATATAGGAAAATATGTAAATATATAATTATATCTAATTAAAATATATATGTATGTATGTATATTGTAATAGAGACTTCTAATGTCTTATTGTTGGAGTGTTTTTTTCGAGTGTCTTATGAAAGGATTATTCTTAAAATTATTTTCGCTTTAACCTAGTCATTAGCAGGTTATTGCTACCAAAATTATATTGGTCCTAGGATCCGGACACATGTACAAGTTTTCAAACAAAACAAGGCATGAAGCTGATCAAAATAGCCTAGATTTTTCTTATATTGGTAAACAGATCGAAACAAATCGAGCTAATATATCGAGCTATAAGCATGTCAAAAAACATGCATAATATGTTGTGTGTATATTATATACGTATATGTATTACTTATTTTTTTGGTAAAATTGGTCCCAATTATAGTCTAGTTATTGTCTTAGCGATATAATATCATAGGATAGAGTAATTAACCGCTAGATACTCTCTGCTCTGAGAAAATGTATAAATATAGAAAAAAAAAGTATATTGTTTTAAAAAATCTATAAAAATGTATTGAAAAAAAATGTGTTTTTAAAATTTTTATATTAACTTATCTTCACATGAATGATAAGTTATTTATTAGAGTATTGTTACTCTATTTTTAAAACTTAACTGTCAAGAATTTTTTTACGGTAAAATAAAAATAGCTAACGTATTTTGAATAAATGCCACAATAACTGGTTCAATTTCATTACATAATATAAAATTCAAAAAAAGGAATATTCTTCATAAAAGCTAAAGTGTTTTTGTTACAATTTGTAAAATGTATTCAATATCTAAACCTTTTTAAAAAATTAAAAGAATGTCTGTAAGCTTTGCAATTGGCAATTATATTTTAAAGGAGACACTGAGTTTAGATATAACCCTAAGAAAGATATGTTCGCTTTTCAGCAAAATTATATGGAATTTAGAAAAAAAATGAATTAGACATAGAGCTAACTACTCGTAACTCAAACTTAGGCATTTCTATTTTCAAAGTGCAACTTAATTGACAAACATTATTATGTAAAAGATTGTCAAACATGACAAAATAACGCATGATCATTCAAATACACATTGTACTTGATCATATATTATTTATTGTAATATAATTATGAAATAACACAAAACGGTCGATTGTGAAACATATTCTTTTTAATTTTTAATTTCGTAGCCAGTGAATTTATTTATATATTTACAAAGATGACAAATGACATATCACTCTTGCAAAGCACAGATAAAATAAAAATTTGGTGAACAAGAACAAGCTGTCCTTATTTTTAAGAAATTAAAAAGTCAAATAAAATATTGGTCATATATAAATAAGCTCATATATAACAACATCAAAAGTTTTGCATTATTCCATAATCACATACCCACATACAATCATCCTATACCACACACATTCTATACAGCCAGTACTCCTACATTAAATCCGGGGAAGTCCCCACAAAAGCTTCACCAGTCAACGTCATCAGGCAGCCCGCCCGGGTAGTCCCCGGTGAGGCACGCGGTGCAATGACCTCCCACACCGTCGCTGGGGGTCACCTTCATGTTGTAGTGTACCGCGCTGACTAGACCCTCTACGCTGAGGTATTCTAGACTGTCTGCGCCTGTTTGGGAGGGAAAATTGTTGATATTTGTTAGTTATTAAAAATAATAATTAAGAACCATTTTCGATCATTTCATTGTTATAATGACAGTATTTTCAGAAGTTCATATAACTACAACAACTTTATTGCACATTGAGTGGCAGAACTTAACACTGGAGTTAGTCTTATCACCAGAGCAGAGAAATAAAAATCATTAATCATCGCAACCCTTGCGTATCCAGTCAGACACTATGACACCGCGCCACAATGTCCTTACAAGATAGTTTTTCCATAAACCAGACACAAGTCGCAATAATAATAATAAGTGCGTATTTAACATTCATATGTAAAGCAAAGTATTCAATTTATTTATTTATTTAAGATATGACAAAAAAATGAAAAATATGGTACTTTTATCAAGGGCCACAAATAATCATTCAAAGAACTGCATGTAGCTCCCGAGTCGATCATTGACTAAAATTTAACTAACAGCTTTTTACTTACCGACATGCTCCGCTAATTTGAATGAATCCATCTTATTAGCAATAAGTTCTTCTCTAGTAGGTATATTAATGCCCATATAGCATGGGTATTTGAGAGGAGGTGACGCTATCCTAATATGGACCTAGAAATAAAAATATCGATTTAAATACACACACTTTTTATAATTGTCAATCAATTATAAAAAGTGTTTTTACGACCCGTATTTACAAAATAGGGAAATATATTCTTTGTGTGTTTTGTCTTGAATGAATTTGAAATTTCTTTTTTCAATATATTAATAATCAAAAAAATATTCTATATTAAATTTTTTCGCGAGATGAATAATTCGTAAGCGATTGATCAAAAAACTCAAATAAATGACAACGAAAACAATTTCACAAAAAAAAACTTTAGTTCAGCCATGCTTAATTGTCATTACAATTTTTTAAAAGATGCTTCTTAACTCAATAATCAAAATTAAAAAAGTGTTATAGTTTCAATTATTATAATTATTGTTATCAAATTTATAAAAAAATCGATTACGAGGAACTATCAAATTTCATAACATTAAAAAAACAAAATGTATAGATATACTCACTTCAGCCGCACCAGCGTCTCTCAACAACTTTATAATAGGTCCAATAGTATTTCCCCGTACTATAGAATCATCTATTAACACTATACGTTTGCCTCTAACGTTTTCTGAGAGGGCTCCAAACTTCTTAGCGACTCCCAGTTGACGTAAACGAGTTGAAGGCTGTATGAATGTGCGTCCTACGTATCTGTTCTTGCAGAGTACCTCCATGAATGGTATACCCGACTGGTGGGGAGAAATTAATTTGTTATTTATTTGAAATTAGCGATACAACTTTATATAAAATAATATTGAAAAAATTATTAATTATAAGCTTCAATAATTAAAATTGATTTATCGTTACAACGGACAACGGACAAGATAAAATAATAAGTAGTTATCTACTTGAGTGAATAAATGTCATATTTTAAATTATATATAGTATAGTTCAGAAAAATAAGAGAACTATAAAAATGCGGTCAACATTTATGAAAACTAAAGTGAAGGGCAAAGGCATTTTCCGTGTTGCAGGGTAGTTAGAGAGAATCTAGTAGAAGTGATAAGGTGTTGGGTGGTGGAATTTAAGGTTGCACTTTCTTGCCAATAATTATTTTTTTTAGCTTCACGCTGTATCCCGCACACAGCAGGATAGGCAAAGGAAACCTAGTGTTAAGACACTCCGTTCCCCACTTCCAGCCGAATTCCGAGGCATTGCGTGTTAAGTGGCGGAACTTAACGCCGCGCTTTGCCTCAATGCCAGACCGAAGAAAATGGAAATAATAAATATTTCCACTCCTCGAGTTTGAATCGAACCCAGAACCAATCGTTTACAGTCACACGTTTGTGCCACTGCGCCACGACTGGCGCCTATAAAACTTGTTTTTAATTATAACAACACAATACAAACTTCAAGTAAATAATTATAAAAAAATATTCACACTAGTGACCATTCAATAAAACATAAAAATAGAAAGTGGAATAATAATTTAAAGAAGATCTAAAGAAAATTATAATACCTGTCTAGCATAACCATGTGCGGCGGCGGTACCCGACTCGGGCACGGACGACACGATGTCCGCGTCCACCGGCGACTCGCGCGCTAACATGCGCCCGCACTGTAGTCGCGCTGAGTATACCATTTGACCTGCAAGAGAAAGAAAAAGGGAGAATTAGTATTAAATTAAGAAATATTTTAATAGAATCTTTACATAGTATAAAACAAAGTGGCTGCCCGCGTCTGTCTGTATGTATATATGCATAAACCTTCAAAACTAGGCAACAAATTTTGATGTGGTTTCTTTTAATAGATAGAATGATTCAAAAGGAAAGTTTATGTATAAATAAATGCATAATAATATAGTAGACAAACACTGATAATTTTATAGGTTTCTAATGTGTCGTCAGTGTTGTACCTGGAATACACGAGAACAACTTCCATTTAAATCTTATATGTTCTAGCGAAAAAACTGTGAACACAATTACTTTTATCAACACGGCTTTCTAATAATAATGCTGATTTCCTAGTGATATCATAACTACATAGGATATCACTAGGAAAGTTATAGTACCTCCTAAAATTAAACAACAAAGCCAAAAGAAAGAAGTTTAAACGTCGGCAATTCTTTAGCAACAAGCCTGCATGAGGCAATAGGAAGTGTTTTCAATTATTTCAAAGAATGTACTAAATAGATGATTAATAAGGAGGTTCTGTCCTTTGTGGAGGTATATCCCATTTCTCTTTCTAAATACCAGGAGTACATACGGATGTAAGAGGTTTTACCTTCCAAGATACTATCAATATAAGAGAATATCCAATATACGCAAGGATCGATGGGAATCTAAAAAGGTACAAGACCTTAATGCTTGTTAGCCTTACCAATTACCAGGAATACATAAACATATAAGCGGTTCATACCTTCAAAGATACTGTCAGCCCTCGCAAAGTAGACGTATTCAAATATGCAGAAAGCCTGGTGCTTGCCGGCGGGACGCTCCACCACGTCGACAGTCCGTATACCGTGTCGAGACATTTCTATTATCTCCCCGGGTAGAACTTCTCGGACGTAGCGTGCACCTGGAAAATTATATGGTACAATAATTATATGGTACAATAATTATATGGTACAATAATTATAAGTAATCGATTATAATATTTGATTATATTTTTTTTAATATCATTATTAATTTCTATTTAGTGATTGGTGACCAATCAAAGCCCATATTTCGTCCAGATAAATTTAATTGTTTTTTATAAGAAAAATCTTTTATATATCATTTGCAATATTTTTTATTCTAAGTGTGTGAAAAAATCTTTCAAAGATTATTTTTTTAAAGAATTACATTTATTAACCACAACCACAACCTTACGAACAGACGCTATCCGCTTTCATAAATATGTTATAAAATTATATTTAAATTTCATATTTGCTATATTACAATGTTATATCAATTAAGTGTATTTATAATTTATTAGGGTAAACAATAAACATTCACAAAATAACAAACCGATAACGATATCTCACACCAGGGGGAAAATTTTGCAATACTACTAAAGTAATTGATCAGTAATAAATTATCATAAATAACGGATCGTTATTGACGTAATGTATATTAAAGTTAATATTATAAATACTGCTTATTATTTTTGTAATGTTTCTAAATAGCTTAAGTTTTTAATGCTTATCTCCTTTGACCATAAACACGATTGGTTGTGGGTTCGATTCTTACTCGATTATATTAAAATTATTTTCGTTTCAAAGCTCTAGCAAGAGAAAGTCCGGCAATAAGTTCTGCCACACAACGACTCGAGCTAGTGAGAAAAAAAATAGTGTCTTGACACTGGGTCCTCTCTGACTACCCTATTATGCAGTTTCGAACTAGAGTACCCATTATCTTCATTTCGTTTACGATTTCATCAAGTAGCAATAAAAAAAAGTTTTTTTTTTTGCTGCCATTCGTGGCACATAGGTGTGACTGTAAACGCAACTGGTTGTGGGTTCGATTCCCACTCGAGGAATGGAAATATTTAATATTTTCATTTTCTTCGCTTTGGTGTAGGAGCAAAGCGCGACTTAAGTTTCGCCACTTAACACGCAATGCTTCCAAAATCGGCGGAACGGAGTGTCTTAACACTAGGTTCCCTCTGCCTACCCTGCTGTGTGCAGGATACAGCGTGAAGCTAAAAAAGTATATATTAGAAAGTATCTATAATAACTTACCAATAGAGAGAAAACCGCAAGATTCTGAAGACACCACCCACCCTTCTGCTTTATCATCTAAGCCGTTCTTCGCATTGCCGTTCATGAGGACTGTCAATATAAGAAATTTATTAGATTTTTTGTTAATCATTTATATATCTTTATTATTGTTCTAAAATAATAAATTACCATGCACAATGCACATACATGCATAATTATTATATATTTTTTAATGACGTAACCGATTGCTAATTTATATAAGTATGTAATGTATTATATGCTATCCTTTTCTTTGTGTGATGAAAAGACAAGGATAGCAATACAAACATAAACTAAATTAATGAATACCCATATTGGCATGCAATATAAGACATGGAGATTTCTTTCTATATTTAGAACTAAGCGCGCCGCGCCTTGCCTCGACACCAGAGCGAAGAAAATGGAAATATTAAATATTTCCACTCCTCGAGCGGGAAACGAACCCACAACCAGTCGCTTTACAGGCACACTTTGTGCCTCTGCGCCACGACTGGCGCCTGGACTATATTTAGTTACAATAATAATAAAAAATCTATGGTTTATAGTTAGAAAATAATCCAAATGAATTATAAGGATGATAAAGACAAATATATTATTTCTTATATAGAGTTAGTACATATTTTCTCCAAAACTCAACAATTAATGATTTTAAACAAATTCAACACATTATTTTCTTATATGATAATTTTAAAGTTAATGCTATTTTAATGAAGCTATACACATTATGGGAAACCCAATGTTATGGTCATTATAAAAGCATTCAAATCTGGTTAAATTAATTATATTTAAAATTGGCAAAATTGTGAAAGACTTTATTAAAGTAATCTTACTAATTTTAAAAAAAGGTAATGGAGTAAATAATAAGTAGGCAGAAAAACCTATAATAATGTAATATGTTATAAACATATCCCTTATTATTATTATCATTTATCTGTTTAAGGTCACATTGTATTTGATCTGACCAATCGGAAATTGAGTATTTCATGAAATATTTCATGATTTCATGAAATAGTCAATTCTACGATATGAAAACGATGTAATATAAAGTAGAAACTCGATCAACCGGTCTAATTGTTGTCGTTATGAATACGGATAATAAGAAAAGTGGGTTTTGTGCATAATTATGTAGCAACAAGTAAATTTCAATAATTTGTATTTCTAGCAAGGTTTCGAACTTTCAAGTAAGAATTAGTGTACTTTAATAATAGTTCCGACTCTATGACGCTTGCAGTAGTTCAACTTTGAGTATTAAATATAATGGGTCCGGATAATCGCGAATCCTCATAACCGAAAATCCGATAATCATGTTTCTACTATATGACATAATATTTAAGGACAAATACGTTTGTTTAGAAAATAATATATGTATAAATGAGCTATGAACAAATGAATGTCATGCATTACCCGTAGCATGCTTCGAAGATGATGATTTGTAGACATCTGAAAGACATTCAATTATTATTAACATTTATAATGATAAAGTAACAATTGCAATATGTTAGAACCAATTTTAATAACAGATAAATACAGAAGATTCTATAAAAAAAAAATAAATGGAACTTAATTTAATATGAATATAGTATATTTTATATGCGATGAATCTTTGAATATAGTTTTTTTAATCAATTTAATATGACTATATGACGTCCATAGTTCTTAAAGTCATGCTATGTCATTCTTATGCAACAAGCATATGTTTTTTAACCCAAAATGATTATTTTTCTTTAATTAATACGAAGCTAGTATGACGCAGTGGGTCAGCGGTCGATTGTAACCGCGATTGGACGCTGATTCGATTCCCACTCGAAGAAATGATTAAATTTAAATTATTTTTATTCCCACCGCTCTGGTAAGACTTAAGTACCGTGTTGAGTTCCACCACTCAGCACGCAATGGTTTGATTTTGTCTGTCTGCCTGTGTCTTGACAACTTTGTTTCTTTTTAATTACTCTCGTGTACGAGAAATAGTGTAAAGTTGCCCATTAATAACAAGAGAAATAATATATATATTTATTTATTTAAATGTTATAAAAATATATTATTATGAAAAATTACAGCAAAAAACACTATTAAACATAAAAATTGATTATATACGAGATAAATAGTTTTTTTTACGTACATGATGACCCCATCGGCAATATCTTGCCAAGGCACAGCGGCCTGTTCCCATATGGATCTCTAACAGCATATATCTTGTCTTTTAACATAATCACTAGTGAGTAACTTAGAGGAGCCAGCCTGGAATTATTAATATAATATAAAATTAATAATATATATTTTTTAAAATATTTTTATTAATCAACATTTATTTTCTAATGTTCATATGTCATATTTTATAATCTATCATGGCACATTGTGATTGAATCTGACTGTAGAAGCGACGGTTGTAAGTTCGATTCACATTTTTGGGAATGATGATATTTTAATAATCTAATAAAAAAAAAAAAACAAAAACAATCTTCATTTTACCGATTAATAAGACAAGACTTCCATTTTCACTTCATAAATCGGATTTACAGCAGAGTTTTAATTTTAACTGTCAATCTAATATTAGTAAAATAAGTATAAGTAGCTTAACAGGTGTGGATCTAATTCTTATTATATTTTTTTTTTATGGTATAAAGGAGGCAAACGAGCTGAAGGCCCACCTGGTGTTAAGTGGTTACCTTCGCCCATAGACATCCACAACATTAAAGTTATGGATGCGTTGCCAGCCTTGGGAATATAGGACAGAAGGAGGGAGGAAGGATGGGAATCGTGGGAATAGAGAGAACTAGCTTACATGCCATCGAACCGGAACACATCATAAGATATTTGGCGGTTCGTCTTTGACATGATAGTGGTCGCGAGCCAGTCGGAGAACGAATCTCCTACCACCAAACTACTGGGTTACCCGCCTTTTACGGGACGCTACCCAGCGGCGGGGGGGGGGGATTGTATTCTTAACCCGTCCCCCCACGGGTAAAATTTATATTTAAAATTCAATACTAACCTCATAAGATTATTGATTCTAGCGGGCCAGTCGGGTCCATTGTTCTCTCCCTCCGGCGGGTTCAAGCACAGTGCTTGTGTGATCAGTTCAGAATCTGAGTGAGTTGATAATCCTACACCACGACCTAGTACCTGTTTATTATAATATTAAGTTAAAAAGCTTTTAGATTTTGTTCCTTATTAGAAGAGAACGAGGGGATGGAATTGGTCAGAGATCCCGACTTGAATGGGGCACAAAATAACCTATAAACAAATACATTATTAATCCATTATATTTGGATATTAGTTACTAACGGAATACTAAATTTGCGTGCACCCAAAGGACCTAATATGTCTAGAAACGCCGATGCGCTGCGAGACTGATAAACCTAAGTATTTTACCGACGTATTTAACATAATATTTTATTATTTTAAAATTGTTACTCTTACAAACCTTTAGTAAGACTTAACACAAAATATAAGTTTAATTTGCTTTATGATTCTCGTCGGTGGAGGTCAAGTACATTTTATGATCTTTACTTCATATAATTTTTTTATTTACTTATTTTTATTAACATTATTTTAATTTTCATAGCAAATTCATCAAAAAAAATATTAAAGACTATATTGACTGATTCGCAAAAAGTTAGTATATACAACAAAATCAAAAACATTTTAACACGTAAAAAATGGTAAAAAAATCAATTCCCCTTACCATTTTACGCAAACTACTACAATTCACAAGTTCCCCGTTATGTGCGACAGCGAGCTCTCCGTGCGCCGTGTGAACCACAAACGGCTGACAATTAACCTCCTCTGATGCCGCTGATGTTGAATATCTGAATGGAAATTAACTTTAAGTGACTTTTTTCTTGTAGCTTTACACATTTCCCGGCTTATCAGGGTATACAGAGAGAATCTAGTGTTAGGACACTCTGTTTTTCATTTTCCGCCCGAATTTAAGGTATTGCGTGTTACGTGGCGAAACTATAAACAGCGCTTTGTCTTGTCACCAGAGGGGAGAAAGGAAAATAATAAAAATATAATTTTTGCCCCAAGTGAGAATCGAACCCATCACATTTACAGTCAAATGATGTTACACAGAACCACGACGGCTTCGCCTGTCCCATTTACTTTATACTTTATTTAAAATATAAATTCGAACTATCAATAGATTATATTAGAGCACCACTTTGTCAATTATTTGTTTATTCTATTTTGCTTTACCTCAATACATGCTCGATCAAGCCCAAAATTTTATTTTATCAAGTTACAAAAGTTTTTACGAAACAGGAAATATATCTTTTATTAATAAAATTTCAACTTGGATTAGGATTTGAACCCACAACCACCGTTTTAGTGTCAGTAGGTTGCATGTCAACATACTTATCGTATATGCGTTTACGCGTAACATTCGCGTTGCCTTAGCAACAAGAAGGTACATCACGTAATAAAAATATGTGTCAAGCATAAAATAGTGAGTGTAATATTTTATTTTATTAATTTAATATATTCCTTATGGCATAACTACGCTAAATAATTATATACTCCCTGCGTTAGCATTGTTTATCATGAAATGTCGGTTCAAATTCCTTGATATATTTATTATATATAAAAAATAATGATCAAAGTTTAAAAAAAATATCAATTTATATAACCTATTTATAATATATTAATATAAAAAATGTGCTTTATAGTCACAATCAAGCAATTAAAACTATTAAAGTTCTAACCGAGTGTGACCAATTCCAAGGTTGCCTTTCAATTTTTTCATGGCTTCATCATTGAAAATATTGTTGATAAGCCCCATGCCCTTGTGTGAGTTGAAGGTGCGTGCGCTCTTGCCCTCCGATGTGACTATACCCGCCGATTCTTGTCCTCTGCAAAGAATATTGAAATCAAAAATATATTTCAGTGGGAAACGGAGTGTCTTAACACTTGGTTCTCTCTGACTATCCTGCTATGCTAGAAAAAGCGTGAAGCTTTAAGCTTTTCTCCGTATAGTGGAGTAAGCCGGAAGAAAGTCAAAACACTATTCTCTACCTATTGCCAGAATTCGTGTCGTTCGAAAAGCAATAAATTAAATTGATTTTCTTTAAAAAAAAAATAACATGACTATATGCTGACTGCCCCTGGATTCGATCCTGTTTTTGGCCTTTCCTACTGCAGTGGGAAGTTATTTTTTTTTACATATTACACAAAATTAAAATTATATGTATAGTAGAAATATTAAAATTATCAATAAATTCAATCAATCAACAAATCAATAAATCAACAAATTACATTTAAGTAAGTAATACCAGTTTAAACCTGTTAGAAATAAATTATTATTGTCAAATCATTATCAGTGTCCGGTTCAAGTAATGGCAACATTATCGAGATGAATTGAAATCGCCCTTGACATGATAAAATGACTATTTCAGTTGCTAGAGATCGTTTTCGTAATTTAATCATTGTGGACAACATTGTATTATAATAATTAAAGATTCGAATGATTTGTAATACAAGTTACTCTTAATTAAGTTATTTGTTTCATAGTTTTAATAATTATTATATTTAATTATTTTAAATGATATGTGAATCCATACTTCTATTGTAGTTGGGAAAGTCTGTGTGTTTGTCTGTCACGCTTTTACGGCTACTCAACCGGTCCGATTTGGATGAAATTTAGAATGAAAGTAGTAAAAGTAACTGGGTCTAACATAGGCTAGGTACTTATTTTTTTACAAAGATTAACCTCTTAAGGGTTGAAATAGGGGATCTAAGTTAATATGAAAAAACTAAACCGTTTGACCAATTGTAATGAATTTTGGTATAAATATAGTTGATAATCTAAGCTTAAACATAGGCTACTTTACTTTAAAATGCGCCCCCGAGGGTTGCATTCTAACGAAATAGTTCACGCGGCGATGCCGCGAGCGGGTCGCTAGTAATAAATATATATCTTATAATTTAGTATGTTCCAGAACGACGTTATCAAATAGTGTAGGTTGGAATTTGTCAATTTTTAATACAAATTACAAAATATGTTTTTTCAATATTTTTTATAGTCAGCACATTATTCGACTGCTTTTATTTTTTGTTTTATTTTCAGTTCTTTAATAAATTGTTTTCAACATTGTCACACTGTAGTCCTGCAATTGTAATGTACCTGACTAAACAAGATGTATGGGAGTTTTAACTGCTCTAGTTTGGTTTGGCGCCACTTAACAAATTGCTTACATATTAACCCTTAACGGTTAATATGTCGAGAGTTTCTCGGACATAAGACGACGGAAAATGAGGGGATATTCTAAAACGTTTATAAGGACGAAAACTTAAAGATTTAAACTTTATATAGATATCAATTCAATATACATATTTATAATCAGCACTACTTGTCTCCTTTTTTGCTCCTCATTTCTTATAAAACATAATATTTTTATTTCATAATATTTATCTCAAACTATTTACACTGAAATATACTTCTTTTTTTATTTATTATTTGTTTTTACAATAGCTTCACGCTGTATCCCGCCCAGAGCGGGGTAGGCAGAGGGAACCTAATGTTAAGACACTCCGTTCCCCACTTTCCGCCGAATTCGGAGGCATTGCGTGTTAAGTGGCGGGACTTAACGCCGCGCTTTACCTCGGCACCAGAGCGAAAAAAAGGGAAATATTAAATATTTGCACTCCTCGAGAGGGAACCGAACCAACAACCAGTCGTTTACAGTCAATGTCTTAACACGCAATGCCTTCGAATTTGGCGGAAAGTGGGGAACGGAGTGTCTTATAACTAGGTTTCCTCTGCCTACCCTGATGTGTGCGAGATACAGCGTGAAGCAATAAAAAAAACAATATATTTATTTTGTAAATTCAAACATAAATATTTATTTTATTTTTTATTTATTTTATTTTATTTATTTATTTACTCATCATATAGACCCTGAAATCAGGGTAACCATCATTTTTGTCCTATGATTGCTCTTAAACCTTGATATTTCTAATTAATTTCCACCATTATAAAATACAGAACATGATCATTAAGTTACCTACTTGTATTAATTGATAACCTGTACCATGACCTACGATAAACAAAAACGTGTTCATCTGATGATAAATATCGCGTGTTACCATATCGCGAAAAATAATTAATTTAAATAAAAAATGGCGATATTTTTTATGTCATTTTAATATTTTTTGGTGATTTTGTAACAACTAAATTAAAACAGCTACATCTGTCCAAATAATTGCAATGTTTTTGTCTCAGTTTCCGTTTTTCTAAAGTAAGGTCGAATTCTTTGATAACGTACATAAGTGTTTTAGTCACCAGTACATATGCACTTTGTACACGCAATTGTATATTGACTACACGTACAGAGAGTCATATCTATTTATAATTATATTTATATATACTATTTTATAAATTAAATTAAATTAAATAGCTTCACGCTGTATCCCGCACACAGCAGTGTAGGCAGAGGGAACCTAGTGTTAAGACACTCCATTCCCCACTTTCCGCCGAATTCGGAGGCTTGCGTGTTAAGTGGCGGAACTTAACGCCGCGCTATACCTCGATACCAGAGCGAAGAAAATGGAAATATAATTTCAACTCCTCGAGTGGGAATCGAACCCACAACCAGTCGCTTACAGTCACACGCTTGTGCCACTGGGCCTCGACTGGCCACTATTTTATAATAGTAAAAATTAAATAAAAATTTTCAACATTACTAGGCGGATATGAATGAAGCTTTTCTTATTGTATAGTTCAATACTAAATTGTAAATTCTAAATCGTAAATTATGTGTAATCTTAACGATTACACGGAATTTAGGCTATAGTTTTGAAAAGTATAAAACCTTATAATAAAACAACAGACCAGCGTTCCTGCAAGATATAAGAAATTTTCGACCTATCAAGAGTTAATTATAAAAGTGTATTTACCGCCTAGTGAAGTAAAGTAGCTCTACTCAGAATGAAATTTCTCTAATATAAACAATGGAAAACGATGTATTTTTTTATTTCTCATAAAAAACCATGACATGATTGTACGAAAAATTCTATATTAGGAGTGGCCACACTCCTTGATAGTGGGATAATGGCTTGGCCATTTAATTTGTCATTTGCTCTGCATGGAGGGAAGAGCTGAGTAAAGTACAAATTTAATGTAAGTACATGTTAAAAAAACAAAACATAACATGAACATAACACTTAACGTCCACAACCTAAGTCTATGGGCACTTTTTGACCATTTAATTACCATTTATTTAAAAACTACAATTACAATTGTGCATCAAAAAACTTCACAGCACACAAGACACTGTGTGATGTCCCTGCCAAATTCAGGGCTCTACTACAAATAGCCCAGGAAGAGTTAAACCACAACGAAACAAACTTTTGACCAGTAAGAGCCTCGCTTCGCTCAGCTCAATAAAAACTTTTGGCAAGCCGCAATTATATATGTATTTACCTTTAAAAGGTACATATGCTTTTAACTCGGGTACATAATAACCAAGAGCCACAAATAATCCTTGAAAAAACCGCATGTGGTTCGCGAGCCGAATTATTATAAGAAAATCTTGTCACATTACTTTGACTCGCTTCTTAAAGTCTGATTTGCTTGAAATCTGCATAGTATAGTACCCGGCAATAAATAATGCACATCGTGCTTAGAATGAAACAGTCGGTCAGTTTCGGTTTCGTAGAGCGCTGTCTTTGTCACTCAGTTGATATGTGACGTTTCTCATTGTTATTATTTTAAGCGACCGAGACAATGCTCTACGAAGTCGAAGCTAACCGACTGTTTCATTCTAAGCATCGATGTGCATTATTTATGGTCGGGTACTATACTTATCCGATGACAATATACCTAATAGCATTAACCACATACAGTAGCCAGAACGAGCAGGGCAACGAAAAATTAATATAAACTTCATTCTATTTTGTTACTTTTTAAAATAAATAGAGTTTTTTATAATAAAATTAATTGTATAGTATATTTTACCTGTGTTGTAACGCGACCAGTCCAAGGCATATTACTTGGCCTATGTCCACTTGTGTTGGCCATTCACCTGTTCCGATTGCACCGAAAACTCCGCATTCGTGTGTCAATCCTGTAAAAATAAGAACAAACATGTACTACCTAATACCTATGCCAAATAAAATAAAATATCCATATTATTTCATTTTATACATATCAATTTATTCATTCCTTCACCCTTTTTCCCGCATAGCGTAATAGTCAGAGAGGACCTAGTGTTAAGACACTCCGTCTTCTCCTTTCCACCAAAATTCGAGACATTGCGGTACTCGAATCCGCACTTTGTATTAGGTATCAGAGCGAAGGAATGAAAATATTAATAAAATCATTCTCTAGAATTAATCCCCGAGTAGAAATCGAAGCTTTAGACTTTAGAGTAATACGCTGTCCCTCGGCACCACGACAGCCTATTTCTTTTATATAAAATGTTATTAATCTATTGACTAGAGTGTAGAAAAAGCATACACTTTATATAACTACACTCAGTTCCTTGTTCGAAATCTGGCATTTCGAAATATTGCGTGGTGAGTCGCAGTAGTTAACGTTGCACTCTGTTTTAATAGGGCAGACCATTTAAAAGAAATTTAAATATATTCATTTTCGTAAGCCCACTAGCCCCCACACAATCATAGTGTTCATTCAGTGGTTGTACCACTGCGCTACAATGGCCTCAAAACATAAAATGTTTATTTAATTAACATGACATTTCTGTAAAGATTATTTACAATATACGAATAATCTTTGAGTAACGAGTCTGTGTTCACAACAAATCTTCTATATGTTGTGGGTTCGATTCCCACTCGAGGAGTAGAAATATTTTTATATTTCCATTTTCTTCGCTCTGGCGTCGAGGTAAAGCGCGGCGTTAAGTTCCGCCACTCTTAACCCGCAATGCCTCCGAATTCGGCGGAAAGTGGGGAACGGAGTATACTAGGTTCCGTCTGCCCTGCTACACAGCAGAGTGATACAGCGTGAAGCTAAAAAAAAAGTTGCTACGTTTCAAATCCACAAAGCCTATATTTCGGTATTTTAAAATATCGTTATTTAAAATTGTTAAAATGTTATTTTAAAATAGATACATTTTCTCGCCATTTACCGCAAAATGATGAAATAGCGTAAGGTCAGCAAAAATTTAAACTGTCAAGTTTGAAGTTATTGATAATGAGGACGTGGATAGCGACAATCTTCTATATCTATTTGAATTCACCGTCTTGTCGTTAGATAAGGGATATTAAGTTTGACACAATTTATTTGAAATAACCTACTTATTTGCTCTTAATATTCGCGTAACTAATATTCGTAAAAAAATTCTGCGTATTATGCGGAAACGGACACATGGCGTGTTGAATGGCGGAACTTAACGCCGCGATTGATTGAACTTGATTCAGAGCGGAGTATGAAAATCTTTACCATAGATCTTTTTAGTATCTTTACGTATGAGAATCAAACCCATAACCATCGCTCATACAGTCCGACGCTGTCACTCTGCGCCACAATGGCCTCAAAACTGTATGGATGTTGCGATTTTTTCGTATTTTAATTATTTATAAAATGGCTTCTGTTGGACTTTAAATTTGAACATTTTACAGTAATCTGTATTTAAAGGGTCCACTTTTTTTTCTTTTTTTTTAGCTTCACGCTGTATCCCGCACACAGCAGGGGAGGCAGAGGGAACCTAGTGCTAAAACACTCCGTTCCCCACTTTCCGCCGAATTCGGAGGCATTGCGTGTTAAGTGGCGGAACTTAACGCCGCGCTTTGCCTCTGGTACCAGAGCGAAGGAAATGGAAATATTAAATATTTTCATTCCTCGAGTGGGAATCAAACCCACAACCAGTCGTTTTACAGTCACACGTTCATGCCACTACGCCACGACTGGCCACTTTAAAGGGTTCTCAACTTTTTATATAACAAATGAACTCATTTTAAACACATAGTTCGAGTTAACAAATTAAATTGTTTTTGTTTATTCTTAATATCTCAAATACGATCACAGTGTATTTCCGCTAAACTTGAAAACTAACATTTCGTTTAATAAGTAATTACTTCATAGACGAAGTAAGTAAATGCGACTAAAAATAAATGTGTAATGTTTTAAATTTAGAAATATGTAAAACAGATATTTTTAATATTTATCATATGTTGTGGCCCCCAAAAGTCTTGTTAATTTTTTAATTTACATTAATTATATATAAATTGAAATTTGAATGTAAAGTCTATACATTTTGCAATATGCAAATAATTACTCATATTTATTATAGCGTTTTCCCAAAAAAAACATCGATTTTATAATCATTATAGTGATGCAATTTAAGACATACAGACATACGAGTACATAACTAACACTAAACTGTTCTATCGAATTGCGTACTTATTTAACATATTCAAATCCAACCCGCGGGAAAACATTTATTTAAATACTCTTTTCCTACTTTTAAACATTTTTAAAGTGTTATTTCACACTTAGGAAAATTGAAAAAGACATTTTGATTTACTGTTTTCCTAGTAAATTTAAAAAGCGGGGCATTGTAAGTCGAAAGTTTTTAACGTCACCATATTATTACGTTCATGCAATTACGGATTTTATCAAAACTACACAGCTAAACTTGACTTGACTTTCCGCGCTTTTTGAGACATTGCCTGTTGAGTATCAAAACCTAAAACTTTAGATTAGGCGTAACTACGCCAAACAGTCCAATGAGATATTTGGATACATAAATTCCCGAAATGAGCGCTGGACTGCCAACAATCGATTACAATTTACACACTGCACCATTATAACGTTAAAAAACGCAATAATCATGAGAAGAAACTCCTAAGCATGCCATGGATTCACCGTACCCACTGCGTTGCAGAGAAAGGAATTAGGAGCAGACCCT
The DNA here is from genome assembly GCA_019049465.1 of Dryas iulia moderata. NCBI lineage: Eukaryota > Metazoa > Arthropoda > Insecta > Lepidoptera > Nymphalidae > Dryas > Dryas iulia. The sequence continues at coordinate 14,467,846 of CM032417.1, forward strand.
GGGACTTCTAACCCGATTGTAGGCTTAAAGAGCTCCTATCAAAATCCGCATTAATGATCCTCTCTACTGGCCAAGCACCACTCTAGATAAGTCGAGAGACTAGCTCGGCCAGTCCTCGAGTTTTAAGGGCCTTTTAATCTTATACTAGAGTCACAAGCCCCTGGCACTGCTACGAGTTTCTTTTTCCGCTACGCTATGGCCACACGAAATTCATTTCATGTAATGCTAAAAAAATATTTTCATATTTATTGCGATTTTTATGACTTTCTAGACAGTCTAGTTAAATAAAAAAAAACACGTATAAATATTACATACCTGATGAAACAGCGCCCCTGCCATATCTCTTGCTCTTTATTTTGACTTCACTCTGTGTTTTTTCACATTGGCAATTACTGTCCATACTAAGTCTTTTCATAGGCCCCGTCGTTTGTTCTACGCAACATGGTGACGGTCCAGCGGGACCCTCCATGCTTTATCTATAAAGAAAAAAATATTTAAATTATATAGTGAACATCAAATTATTATACTCTTGTTATAGCCATTGCAAATGAGGAAACGAAAGTCTGAGAAAGTCAGTTATTCTTTACTTAAAACAATATTCATATTTAAAATATGATGATCATTGAATAAAATATGTTAAAAATAATATTATATTAATAAACAATATAATTTACTAGCAATCACAAGTGTAAAATCCAAACGCTTGCCTACACTTTGTATACAAATCGTTAACTAATCGATTGTTCTAATCAACAAGTAAAATAAACTTACACAGTCAAAGTCGATTGAAATTACTTTAAAACGTTTTAAAATAATAAAAAATATATTCAAGCAGATCATTTACAACATCTCACTTAACCAATGGAACTAAACATGTATTGATATCATCGCAATAATATTTGGCATATATATTACCAAATTTAATAATAAAAGATAAGCTAACATAACATTTCTTATTTTGTGACGACAATGCTAATCAGGGAAGGAAGCTAACTGGGTTACAAGTCGTAGTCTAAATTAAACGTCATTAGTGAGGTCATCTTAGACATGGGTCGACTAAACAAAGGCACTCATGGGTTGACGTCAACGTTATTTATCTATTTTTAAAAGGTTTAACAATTTAAATGCCACTTAAGTAAAATAAGTTACTACTACTAGTAAAATAAGCATTGCCTTAGCAACGTGAATGTCATTTTATATAAATATATTTGTATCTGTATGTATGTCAAACTCATGGTAGTTGATGTAACATAATTTTCATTATTTTAAGTATAACTAGCTTAAGTTACATCCTGTTACATCAGCTATCATCGGTGAAAATTCAAACAAAATCGTTCCAGAGATTAGCTAAAACAAACAGACAGACAGACAAAAAATTAAAAAAAAACGTTATTTTGGTATATGTGTCGTGCATATATACATATGCTTTCATTAAAAAGTTGTTATTTTAATATTACAAACAGACACTCCAATTTTATATATTAGTATAGATTAGCTGTAACCGGGACTTCGTCTTCGTGTAAAAGCCTTAGTTACTCCTTATTATATCAGCTACTTTCCAGTGAAGGTCCCGTCAAAATCGGTCCAGCCATTTCAGCAAGCCTTATTTCAATATCCTATTAAATTATAGTGTTTTGTAGTGTCACTACTAGATCATTCCCCTATAGTAGACCATCTTCCTAAACATAAAGAAGATTCATTTTTAAAAAGCAACAGTAAGACATGTCGCTAAATAAAAATATTTAAGCCTACGTATTAACAAACTAGTGTGATCAAAAGAGTCTAAAGACTTATAATGACTGTTAGCGTTAAAGTCAAGTTTTCACTTTGAAAAGTGTGGCATCGTCAGATTCACTTATAGAAAACTGACGTGACCCTATTTATGTCAATCTTATGAAGTGCATCTACCCATATACTTAGCTATGAAATACTACGAAAAAGTTGTGTGTATTTAACGGAATTTAGAAAGGCAATACAACTGTACGAAATTTTTTTTCAAATTCACTCTTTTTTCGCCTAGCAGGGCAATATAAAGAGAACGTAGTGTCAAAATACTCTTATTCTACACTTTCCGCCTGATTTTGGGGCAGGCAAACTCTTAGTATCCATAGTGAATAGATGAGCAGTCCAAAGTCACTCTCAATAAATTATTGCTATCTCACAATACGAGTATATCAAAGGCGCAGGAAAGTAGAAGAAAATTCTAAATAATTAATTAACTTACAATCGCTATAATCAAAATATAAAGACGTCCTTATTTTCATATATTATCTGCAAAACTTGAGGAATGCAGAAAAAATATATATTTATTTAAAATTAATAAATCAGCAAATACTTCGAAATTCTATAATTAGTATAAATTGTAAGCATTGCTAAATTTAATACCGCCTAAGCAAAAGTCACGAAAACAACGAACAGTGCTCGTATGTTATTATGAACTTACACCCTACATTAAACAAACATGACGAAATTTGAAATAATAGAGTGATCGCAATTGATATCCAAGTTTGTAAATAGCTCGCAATTCTCACTGATATGTCGTCATTGCAAGTAGTGCTGAGCCGCAGGGGGTCAGTTTATCATATGACATTACGAGTATCTTTCCACAACAGCATCTATAAACAAATGACCGATAAAGACTAGATTCTGCATAACAATATGGACATGTAAATATTATTACATTATAATTATATTTATAACATAAATATTGTGTTATTAAAGATTTTTCAGATTCTGACGTACAGACCTATTTTTTTTATTTATATTTTCGAGTGCCTTATCGCCTTGTATTGAGTGATTGTTCCATATATAAAATTACTTGATATTGAAAGTGACACGTGTTTGACTTTAAAGTTAAAAGATAAAAAATACAGTTTATATGTAAATTTTAAATTCAGTAAAATCAGTCATGTTTTCCAGATGTATTATTTATCATGTGTACTTTCTCTACTAATACAAACAGATGGAAATTTTTCGTTTACCCGATGCCAATACCTACACGTTCAGCCCAGGGTTCCTATGCTATTCATGTAGGCGTTCCCCAGTATTATATAATCCACTATGGACATACATATGGTCATGCATTTTGTGAAAAAAAAATATTTTAATTTTAAAGTTTTTTTTTAATATTTTCATTACCTTAAAACAACTTTCATATCAGTAAAATCACTACTATTTGCAAAGTTCCACAAGTCACCTCCTTTTTCTTTTGCTTAAAAAAATTTCATTCGTCCTATCATGGCTCTTCCTTCCTAATCACAAACACGAACACTTGTTTTGCACCATTAATTATATCTCATCAGTAAGCTTTATTTGCATTAACTTATACACCAAAATACTACACTTATAATGACTCTACACCAAAATATAGTTATTTTAAACTACTCTGAAAGACATTAAGCCGCCGTTTCGTTGTTTCTATAATGTAAGTTACTATTCGAATTGGCGAATCATACGAGTATAATATATCCTAAGTCCTCCCAAGCATTATGACTGAAAACTATACAACAAAAAGGGTTCTATTCAAATCCTTCCAGTAGTTTGGTAAATGTGGGCGTACATACAGTGATGTAGTTATCGTATGGCCAGCGGGTGCAGTGCACCAGGAGCTGGGAGCTTAGGGGGCACTCCAACCTCAGCTTGGAATATAGAGCAGCATAAAGAAACCGAGTAAAAATATATGGGTGTGTATAAAAAAAACGACGATATATGGGTGTATCCCCCTAGGGATAAACTCAGCTCATTATATCCTATCTATAATTATGAAGCTAAAAATTTTGACCAATATAAATTCAAGCTTTGCGCAAAGAGGAGATGAGATCCCGATTCTTTCTCTATGCATTGGGGCTCGTGTTTAACTAGCTACGTCACTGTGTAAATATTAAGTTTTACTTTTTTTATTATAATACAGTAGATAGATACATTATAAACGATCCTTTTAAAGTATACTGTCAATGTCCTCTATTGATTACGCTCAGAAGTACAAACCCACACAGGAATGTCTAATGAGCAAATAAATGTTTTATCTCTGTAGCAATCCTGCTTTTATAACTAATTATAATTATTTAGTTATTATCTAATGATAGACAGATGAAAGGAAAATTTCAATACGATAACTATAACGAGGTCATGTTGACTTAAAATATTTATCAACAAAGTTAAATTACTGGTTTGTGTAATTGTCTGATACTACTGTGACTATGGGGTGCAATCCATGAGATAGTTAGAAATATATATTTAAAGGCTTATGAGGAAAGTTTGAGGTTTTTTACTTGACTCTCATTTTCACTATTCCCAAGACGCAAATAAAACTGCTAATTCTTTTTATTAGTAAAATATAACAATACTATTGCTCTATAAAAGTAATAACGAATGTTATATACCGTAATTAAGATTAATAGAATACACTTAGAGTAATAAAGACGAATACGTATAGAGACTAATAATTTGTTACAGATTTTAATAGAGTTCTTTTAATCTTTAAATATGTCCTATCTTTTATGTAAACCTTAAAGATTTTTAGACGTCACTTTTCGCTATATTATAATTAATTATTTTTATCAATTTAGCAATATTACTCTAACGAAAAATAATTGAAGGGTCGTTATGTTGAGATTCACTTTGCAATATTTTGCATATGTCCATTTTGTACTCCACAAAAGGAAGATGTTTGAATAGGAGACCAACGGTGAAAATGCCTTAATATAATTATATTTAAAAATGAAGGAACCTTAACAAAAAAAAAACAAATTGTCCCTAGAAATTCATATAAATAGTTAAAAGTACTAAGAACTATTAACTACCATGGTGTACCTAATTGTACCAATTGCATGTCAGATGGGATAATTTAAAGTAGACAACACATTGATATAATATCGTTATGATGTATAGAGACGGTTGATTGTATGTTTATGGAAACGTCAGTCTTTGGACTTCATTTTTTTATAATATATGCGAAATTACGATTTGGGATTAACGTGATTTACAATTCCAAAAATAATTGTTTCAAATATTTTTTTTAGCTTAATTCTGCATTATTTAACAGCATGGTATGCCTACCTATGCAAACTTAGTGTTAAGATACTACGCTGTCCATTTTCCGCCGAATTCTGGAGGCATTACGGTGGCGGAACTCAGCGCCATGTTTTGCCAAAAAATGGAAATATTAATTATTTCCACTCCTCGAGTGGAAATTGAACCCACAACCAGTTGCATTAACAGTCACCCCTTGGGCACCTGCGCCACGACTGGCCTCTACATAAAATTAAGGAGCCCAAAAAGAAATAAAAAGAATGTAGAATTGAAACCAAAGTTGCATAGAAAACAAGAACAGACCTCCAGAAAAGTTATTAGATTATCTGTAATTTATAAGAACCTATTAACTACAGGCCACACTAAATGGGCCAATAACATATTCGCCCAAGTCGTTATTGATATCGTATTTGTTTACGCACAAAGTGGCACAAATATTATTTTTCACTGACATCTATTGCATCATGTCTTGTTAAATAAAAATATTTACTTTTTTACGAATGATTACATATTAAGTAAATTGTACATTTTTTTTTTATATTTTGGGTAATTTCTGGCCTTAGGCCTTTGAGTAGTTTATTTTTCTTTTTGTAAAAGTAACTGCTTTCTAAATACATGCCTAATGTGATAAATATGCTAAAAGAGTACATAAATATAATAAGGCAATTACGTTGACGTAAATATATTTTTTTATCTGTTGATTATGGTTAAATAATACTATTATGTTGCAGTCATTGTCCTTCTTACACAAGTACAAATGCATAACTTGACAATGATATATTATTTTTACCAATGTAAATTATTTTAGAAAAAGGTCTTAAAAAAATCTTTTTGAAATAATGAATTAAACTGAAATCTATTTATATTACATGAAATCTATTTAGTACATAACTCTATTTATTCTTATTTTCTTAGCTTTAGACAGTACTTTATAATCTCAGATGATGAGACTATGATTCAACGATATTTAATATTTGATTAACACTTACAGCAAGAACAACAAGAATGACTTATATGATTACAGAATGCATAGAGTTACTGTTGATGGAAATAACTTTAAAAATTTAATTATTACAATGTCAAGTTGTTTATATTTTGAAGAAGTACTATGTTAGTTTAGCATAGCCTGGTATAGACATAAGTTGTAGCATAACCAAATCAAGAAAGGCTGTAATGTTCGCTGGAAATATACTTATTGTATATTGTGATTAAAGCAGTATATTATGATATGGTACATAAATCAACAGCATAATTTAGTAAAAATAACTTGTTTCATATTTATTACAGTAATAAAAGTTTGTGTTGAATTAATTGATAATACCTACGATATATCTGTACACAAACATTCTTTCAGTTTTTTTTTCAACTTTGTTTTATTATAAAATGATAAATAATATAAAAGGTAATTTAGAATAATTAATACATTTTAATAAAAAATGAAGTGAGATATTATTTTTGTTTAAAATTATTATACACAAACATTTTTAAGTTTCTGTATTAATTGACTGTCTTATAATTTATTGACTATATAACTTCATAAATATTGTATTATAAATCAAGATATTTTAATAAAAAAAAATATTCTTTTTAGATTCATGCAAAATAAATATAATTTAAATGCTAAATACATATACTATCTACATTTAAATTATAATTAGGAAAAAAGATCATTTAATTTTGAAGTAACATTTATCTGATTCATTTTATGATTTAATAGTGTCAAAAGTATTTCTAGGAATAGAATATTACAAAACTATAATAAAATACCACCCATTCATAGGGTTTTTTAAGAAAACTACTTATAAGGCTTCCATTTATTTAAAAATATTTTTAGTAGATATTTAAAAGTATTATAATAATTGAGTTTTGTAAAATATCACATGCTGAATGCCAAACTGAAACACGGTAAAGAGGCTATTCTAAAGTATGGCATAAATAAACAATGAATTAAATTAACATCCAAATAACTAAAACAAACATTTACGAAATAGTAAATAGTACAAAAAAGGTTTATTACGAGATCCACCTCATTAATTAATTGACAATTCTGCGCAGAAATAAGACCATGTGGACTTTACAGTGAGTTAATGAAATATAACCGCAACAGTTACAAAATGTACTTATTGCAAAACTTGTGTTTATGAAATACGAGGTATTAGATTTCGTCGCGTAATCATTTTATTTACCTTTTGCCCTAACCTTAAATCAGCTGATTTGGTTTTCTTTTTTTTTTAACTAAAAATACCATGCAACTTACCTTAGGTGGGAAGATTAGATTGTGCACAAATATAACTGGGAACTTGAAGTTTATAAAAACAACAACGATACAGACGGAGCGTATCGGAGCGACAAGTATCAAGAAATAATTGAATGTCTATACATAATTTGAATTTGAATCGAAAGCAACTTGCGCGTGCGACTGAGCTAGCGCCGTGAGTGACTGAAACAGCTACAGATGTACTGCGACTAAGACTTCGCGACCTTATGATTTTTTTTTATTCCTGAATTAAATAATTGTGATCATTAATCATTAATTTTGTATAATGATGAAATCTATAATTTTATTAGTAATATTAAATAAACATAATATAAAATTTACCATGTGTATGTATTATATTACTTTCAGAACAATGAACAATAAATAAAATCGTAAAGAAAACCATTATATCACTTTATATTTTATTATAAGACTACAATTAATACATAAGGGGGTTAGCCTTATGGGTATACAGTTTTAGATATACACTTTGAAATAAACAGTTGTAAACGTCCTTGTTCCTTAAATAAGTATAATTTTTAAAAAGTATAATGTTAATATTCAAATAATAGAAGTTGTTTAGCCAACTGTAGTTTTATTTACCACACATTGATATATTAAAAATATATTAAACTAAACCATATTATTTACACAGAAGGCTCTGTAAGCACTTGTAAATACATTAAATAAAATACAAGTTAAACTCAAACATTTCAAATAAATGTTAAATGACAATCTAATATTCAAGTATCAAAATTACGCATTATACGACTAACAAGTTGTTATCAAAAGAAGCTTAGCCGTCAAACAAGTACGTAGTAGAGCACGTGGTCGTTTCTGATGCTGGTCCATACTTTATAAAGGGCACCCACTGCACACCGAACCTGACGCGCCACACCCACTGTCCCAGCAACCCGTTTATAATAAAATAAATTAAATAATTTTGTGAAAATGTCCTACCCGAAAGAAGGTAAGTCTATTATTATTGTATAACCCTACTAAATTTCAATGACATAATCTCTTCTAATATTACTTGCAAGTTGCATGTTTTTAATTTGGACGGCTTATTACCGGCGTTTCATAATCTGCGCACTCCAAATATTTGTTTATGGCCTTGAATTAAAATGATGATTGATCCTTTTTGGTTAGTCCTTAATTGTATAGAGTATAATTTGTTTTATGATGATAATTTTAGGCCTTGATCTTTAATGATAAACCATAGACTGTTTGTGTGTTGTTTTTTGAATTAACTGTTGAATATGTTATTACAGAGTTGAAATAAACTTTACTTAATATTTAAAATAATACAATGATTATTTGGACTATCTATTATTTTAATATTTCAGTACTTTTCTATTCATTTTTTAATACATGTATAATCAATCTATGTCACAAAAATTTTAAAAAATGAATTTAATATCGTAATATATTAAATAAGCATTCATAATTTTGTTATCTTTTATAGTTGGCGGCTACAAACTTGGTAACCTTCTTATCGAGGGTAAGACCAAGCAAGTATTCGATTTGCCAGACCACCCTGGAAATTGCCTTCTATTGAACAAGGACAGAATAACTGCTGGTGATGGCGTCAAAGCACACGACATGGAAGGCAAAGCCGCTATATCAAACCAGACAAACGCTAAAGTCTTCGAGATTCTTAAAGCTGCTGGTATGTTTCTAGATTGTTAAAGACTTAAAAAAAATATCAATATTTTTTCAAGGAGAAGAAGTACAATGTATATCTACCTCGATTTAGTTTATTTAGAGTGATATACCATAGTATGATAATGGTTAAATAATCAAATACCGTTGATTTCTATTATGACAAGATGTAAATTTCTTTATTAAAAATTATAAGCGTTTTAGAATAAAAATTGTAACACTATAATCAAATAGGTGTAAAAAAAAAGATTTTACATCACTACATTGGAAATCGCGAAGTACAAAAGATTGATATATTTGTACTTCAGCGGTTTTTTAAATGGGTTAGTTATGAATATTTAGGTTCTTAAATTACGTTGAGTTATTTGGTATAAAATAAAAGGAGAAAATATTTGGATGATATAGTGCAATTGAATGTTCAAGAGACTATATAGAATTTTATGAAATATTTTAAAATCTTGTATTTCCTTATGCTCATTTTATTTATAATTAGAACACGGTTCGCATACCTAGGATAGGTATTTTATTGTGATAACTGATAAAAAATTCTTGCTTATGAAAGATTTGCGCATTTATAAATATAATGTTTAAAATATTCTGTTGGCCTTCATGACCCCAGTTGATAATAAATAACTCTTGATAATTTCTTATATGTAACCACCTATTATGAAATATTGGCAAAACGTGAAATCATATTGTTATTATAGATATCCAAATCTTAATGTCAAATGGACTCTGGTCATATTGATTACGGGAGATACTGACCTTTTGATAAAAATATTTACGTTAGCTAGCAAGAGTTGGTTAAATTTAAAAATATGGAAAATTTTCTATCGATATCTCTAACTATAAAAAAAAATAAAAACTTTTCTTTATTGGAATAAATATAATTAAAAAAATTAATAATACTGAGTGCTTTTTTCGTAGACGAAAGCACTGGATGTAGAGCGCTGAAATATGCTTGGCGAATACAATTGTACTCAATTGTATTCGCCAAGCATATTTCAGCGGATGATTTTTCAACATTTACGAGACATTTCATTTACATAAGAGAAAGATATAATACGAGATTTTAGATCCTTTGTAGTCCGTCCTTTTTACTCTTACCTTTTATATTATTTGTAATTCTGCTGTTTTACTTAAGATAGCCAAGCATACTGTTGATCTCATATCTGGCTTAAAATAAAAAGATTGAAACTCATTTATTACGCAATTAAAAAAGATTAAAATATTAAGCACGTGTAGTTGCCATGTCACGTGCATTCGAATTCTCAAAACATACACAAGATTTATCTTTTTTTTTGTTATTCACCAATTATAACTTCAATAACATGAATTTCTTTAGGTTTTAAAAATCTTAATGACGCACCTTCATCGATTAATGAGTTTTTATTGTTTTACTCAGTTGATATCTTTTTTAGGTGTCAATACTGCCTTTGTAAAGCTCGCTTCAGCTACAGCGTTTATTTCAAAGAAATGTGATATGGTACCCATTGAGTGGGTAACAAGACGTTTAGCAACTGGATCATTTTTGAAGCGTAACCCTGGAGTACAGGAAGGATACCGTTTCACTCCACCAAAACAAGAGACCTTCTTCAAAGACGATGCTAACCACGATCCACAATGGTCAGAGGAACAAATCATCTCTGCTAACTTCAACATCAATGGTCTTCTTATTGGTAAGCTAGATTTTTGCTTTTTTGAAAGAAGATTGGGCCCAGTCGTGACGCAAAGGAACAAAGTGTGACTGTATCGGGGTCGATTCCCACTCGAGGAGTTAACCTCCTCCACTTCACAAGCAATGCCTCCAAGAATTTGGCGGTGCGTGGGGAACGGAGTGTCTAAACACTAGGTTCCCTGTGCCTAACCTGTTGATTACGAGACACAGCGTGAAGCTAAATAAAAAGTAAGCAAGTAATAAGAGTATATTTTAAGTAAATATTATTTGTTTTAATTATTACCTCCATTTTCAAACGAATGTTTGTTAAACTATATTTTTGTATCCTTTCAGGTCAAGATGAAGTAGACTACATGCGTAAAGTTACAATTTTGGTCTTCGAGATTTTGGAGAAGGCTTGGGCTCTCCGTGACTGCGCTCTTATCGATATGAAGATCGAGTTCGGAGTCGACGCCGATGGTGATTACACTTATATATTTCTTTTAAACTAAATGTTATATAATTTTTATATTAATTAACATCCTTTGGTTATAGGTAAAATCCTTTTGGCCGACGTCATTGATTCGGATTCCTGGAGGTTGTGGCCATCTGGTGATAAGAGATTGATGGTAGACAAACAGGTATATTAATCTTGCTAATATATTCGTGTTTCATCTCTTATTATTACAATTTTTGTTAAAAAATCTCACTATTTTTGAATAAAATTTCAGGTGTACAGAAACCTCGCAAATGTAACAGCAGCTGACCTTGATACCGTAAAACGCAACTTTTCTTGGGTCAAGGATCAACTCGACCATCTCAAGCCCAACATCCATCACAAAGTTGTCATCTTCATGGGTTCCCCTGCTGACCAGGAACATTGCGAGAAAATTGCTAAAGGTTTATATTTTTCCATATGCTTAGAGAAAGGCTAAAAAAGTGCTAAAGTGAATTCTGACCAAGCAAATATTATGCATTTATTAAGTACGTACAATCATGCGCAGAGTTAGTTGCTTTGAAAAAATATTTATTCATGATTTATAATGATTTCGACTTATAATTAAAATTGTTTTAATAAAAGAAAATAAGTTATGGCACAGTGTAATAGCATCTGACTATAAAGTGATGGTTGTGGGTTCGATTCCAACTCGCAAATTTAACACCATGCAATGATTTTATTTAAATTTTCATTTTTTCCTCTTGTACCTAAGACAAAGCGCGGCGTTGAGTTCCGCTAGGCAACGCGCAATATCTTGATTACGGGCGGAAAGTGAAAGATGAAGTTTCTGGACACTAGGTCGTACCTGACCATCCCGCTATGCGGAAAATACGTGGAAATTTTGAATGTCGTATTTATTTATATATGTAATAAAAAGTCTACAAAATAAATTTCAAGCTTCTAACTTCAAAAATTACATAATTTTCATACAAACTTTCATCCCGTTTTAAAATACCCTTTACTGACCGTTTTTCAGATTAAAAAATAGCTTATGTCCTTTCTCAGTCTCTAGACTGTCTCTGTGACAAATTTCATTTATGTTGGTTCAGTAGATTAGGTGTGATAAATAACATACAGACAGAATGAGTTACTTTCGCCTTAATAATAGTGAGAATTTTTGTATATGCTATAAAGTATATAATAATGTGAAAAAATATTTTTAGCTGCACGCTCACTCGGCTTGGATGTAGACCTACGTATCACCTCAGCACACAAGGCAACAGAAGAAACTCTTCACATTATGCAGCAATACGAGGACACCCACGGCGCTTTAGTTTTCATTGCAGTAGCTGGACGCTCAAATGGCTTAGGACCTGTATTGTCTGGCAACACTTCTTATCCAGTAATAAATTGCCCACCACCTTCCGATAAGCTTGTGCAGGTAAATATATTTTTTTTTTAAATATATTTTTTATACTCGTATTATTTTTAGAGTATTTATTATTTATTAATATCTTTTTTTATTCCAGGACATCTGGTCTTCTCTCTCTGTACCATCTGGCTTGGGCTGTGCGACAGTCATTTACCCCGACAGTGCAGCGCTTATGGCGGCACAAATTATAGGATTACAAGACTACCTCATATGGGCACGTCTTAGAGTAAAGCAATTGGAAATGGCCGCTGCCCTTAGAGTAGCTGATAAGAAACTCAGAAACCTTAAAGTTTAAATACTTGATTTTTCTTTAATTTGCGTTGTTATGATCTATCTGTATGTACAGTATTCGATGAAATCATGGAGATAGAAATGTTAAACATTAATTTTTACTTTGGAACTATCACATTCCATTTAATATTTTAATAAAATTGTTTTTTTATTATATATTGTTTTTTATATAATATCATGCATATGTATGTTAGATCCTCATTTCAATTTTATCATTTCGCTAGTACGTTCATACTTTTAATAATAATATAAAACAGTTTTATCCTCATTGACTAAATCAAAAATACAAAAATGTTGATTTAGTTTTAAGTGAACATGCCTTTTTTTAAATTAATGGATGACATCATCCATGTATTGATAATTGATGTAGAGTCCTGGTGAAAGGGCAAAAGCCTCCTCCAAAAAATTGATACGCTTTTGATTTCGCAAAAATTTATGAAATAAATAAAGTATCAAAATTACTTTAGCTTCCCATTATCTTATTAATCAAAGTATATGATGAAAATTTATTATATTTTATTTGTACATTAATTATAGGTTATTTCTAAATACTCTTAACTTTTTATGATTACAAAATTTTTTACATTGCAAAAATTTTGCAGTTGCGTAAAAATAACCCTTACATATTTTAAATAAGGGCAAAATTACTACAAATAAGAATGTAAAAATTGTCACATTTCTTATCGCAGTATTTGACATTATATTACTGGCAACACTATGCTTATTACTAAAATGTCATTGTCAGGTATCTTTCAAAGGGGTCGTATTGCTGTGAGTTGTGGTATATTTAGTGTAAGAATATCCAAAAGGTTAATTTACACACAAAAAATGAGTGAGAAACCAGCAGAACATGTGAACACAAATGGATTTGAAAGCAAAACACCCTTCCTCATTGGTGTCGCTGGCGGTACAGCCAGTGGCAAGGTTAGTAAAGATATGAGACTGTTATTGATTTTTGTATTGATTTTCTTACTATAAAAATGTTACGCAATCTAGAATTGAGGGATTGATATTGTGTTTGTATTTTAGACCCAAGCTTGTTTTTATATTTATTTCTGCTAAAGAGGCATATCGTTTTAAGAGAATGTGCTCTAACCTCGAATAGCATGCGCCTACCAAATAAACTTTTGTTATTTGCAGACAATGTTAATAATATTTGGCCATATTTAATAGTTGCCACATTAATGAATATTAAACGTACGATAACACAGAAGGAACTTAACGAATTTTAATTACATATCCAATTATAATTCTTTAAAAATTCTTGCGTGATAATATAAACAACATGACACTTATCCTAAATAAATAACCTTATCTCTTGACTAAGCTCTCCAATTTGTAATAACTTCTCTAAATGTTATACTTTTAAAAATAAAAACATTGATGAAGAAGAATGGTGGAGTGTTAATTAGTGGAATCTTAAAATTTGTAACCATATAAGTAATAACACTTTGTATAAAATGTATATGCCAATGAAATTAAATATTTTATGTACATAAAACTCTGAAATACAGCAGCAATAGCCTCTATTCCAATAACCATATATCCAAAAACCCTATGTTCACAGGGTATCTTTTATAAATAGTCTTATGAAATATGAACTAAAATATAATAATTTTAGAAATATAATTCCATATTCACTGAAAATAAAATAATATATTTAATAATGAAATTAATTTAGTGAGACATTATTATGAAAAATCAAACATTGTTGCTGTCTCAAGTTCAGACTAAAAGTTGAGAACACAGTTTCTTAACACTATGTAGTATTAATTCTTGAAAAAATATAATGTCCACTTAATTTGTCTTGTTGTGTACTAATAAATATTATTGATATCTAGTTATGATGTTATGCCTTAATTATTGTTTGTTTTTGCTAATACATAAATACAGATAAGTAAATGAATATCTGAAGTACTAATGTAAATTAGTATCAATCATACATTGATAAATGGTAAATAGTGTTTAACCTGGCTATAAAGTTTTATTTAAATGTTTTGCATTGATTTTGTTTATACATAATATTCAACAATATCATATTCAGGTTCTCCAACTATTGTAGGTGAAAGTCTAAGATATAACTATAGTAAAATATATGAAATAAAGGAATTACAAATTTATCATTATATTATGTCTTATAAACATATAATATGTGGTGCTAAGCATTATACAATGAAGCATATTGGCAATCAGTTCTTTCTTAACCTAGTCACACCAAAAGATAAGTAAATAATATAACAATTCAGAATTAGCTAGCTAAAAGAATGGGCTTAGATAAAGCCATTATAATGAAAAGATCTCGTAACTTCCCTGCTATGTGGAAAAAAGTACAGTACATATATTATTTTTTTTAAATTATTACTTTAATTTTCATATAAATAAAAAGATAAATGGTAATAGATGGATTGTCAATGTGTTGTTAGCGTTGTGACATTGGGTTTTCTATTCTTAAAAACATAATTATAGCAAAGTATCTTTTTTAAAAAAAGTAGTAATAATAATATGATTTTGTGATGCAGTGGGAGAGAGACTGAGTAAACTGCTGGTGTTGGGTATGTTTGTCACTCAGGTGTATAATTATGGTCAAATTATTTCCATTCTCTACTCTGGCAAGTCATAGTGCGGCGATTTTTTGCACTCAGCACTCAATGTCTTAATTTACGGCACATCTTGACATTTACCATTCTCTCTGGCTACCCATCATATGTGGAAAAAAATGTGAAGCTGAAATAAAGTTAAAAAATAACTTACCAACATACAATACTTTCTTAAGAAAATAGATATTAGGAGATATTAATATCTCCTCTGGACTTCACTGTATTTAATATACAGTAATATATGATTTAAATTGTTTTATAACGAAAACTATTCATAATTTATTATTTAAATTGTTTTGTACAATATTATGATTTATTTTTTTTCAAAATCAGTCAACAGTATGCCAAAGAATAATGGAAAAGCTGGGTCAGCAACACAAAGAGCAGACTGAAAGGCGGGTAGTGTGCATCAGTCAGGATTCGTTCTACCGCACTCTAAAGCCTTCAGAACGACTTAGAGCTGAACGTGGACAGTTCAATTTCGACCATCCGGACGCTTTTGATGATAAGAAATTACTGGCTATCCTTAAAGATATTCTCGCTGGCAAGAAAGTGGAGGTCCCAGAATATGATTACATTACAAACTCTATTAGGTAAGATATTTTGCCGATTTGTTCTTAAATTTACATGTTATTTAACGCTGCGTACACATTAACCGCGGCTAACCATCGAACATTGCCGCGCTTTCGCGTGCCGCGCGGCGGACCGAAAGCTGTCGGTTTTTGAGACCTCATCAAAGGAGTTCCGTCGCTCGCACTCGCGCAGTTGGTATGCGAGTGTGTGGCTCGCATCCCTCGCGGGAATTGGCTCGCTCTGAATTCCAAAAAGTGCCGTCTACGAATTCAATTGTATGGCGCTAATGACTTGTTGTGGATTAGCAAATAATCACACTACCACAAAAGATCGTTGAGGCATGATGCGGGGGTACAAAATTGGATATACCTATTCCTGAATTGAAAAGGAAAATGACTGAGCTTTTGGCGTCATATAGAAGAGAAAAGTTCAGAATAGTTCTTCTGGACATTTCTCTTCTATATGGGTCTCTTCTGTTTGGTCTGGCTCTCCGCTGCGGGTGTTCAAATTGGATCGCATGCCGCGCGAGGCAGCTGCGCTCGACGAAATTTTATTTTTACATATTGGCTCGCGCGGCAATGCTCGTCAACTCTGCTCGAACATCGGCTCGCGCGGCTGCCGCGGTTAGTTTGTACGCAGCTTTATAATATGTAACTTTTATGCTTTTCCGATGGAGGTTTTAAATACAAGAGATCATTTTCTCACTAATTATGTATAATTAAAATAGTTCGGAATTCTCATCAGCTTCTTAATAAGTTATTGTTCCTTATCGCGCTACACCGAAGTTCTAACACAGTTATAACAAACCTTAATATCATTTCGACAAGAAAGAAGGCTTTACGTGCTGCTCAAATAAAAAGTTTAACAATTTTATTTCTAAGAATATAAATAAAGAGTTATGGTGTAACGTTTGTCCCTGACAGCCACCGCTCTCACACCATCTACCCAGCTGACGTGGTCCTCATCGAAGGTATCCTAGTGTTCTACTTCCCGGAGGTGAGGGAGCTGTTCCACATGAAACTGTTTGTTGACACCGATTCAGATACCAGACTCGCTAGACGAGGTAAGTGGAAGTTATTAACACGATTTTATTAATTCAGTCTGTATTTTTTTATCAATCAATGTAAAAGAAAGAATATCTTGTATCGGTAATTTGATCCACTTTGATACTTAAACCAAATAGCACTGCACTATTTGTTTAAAGAATGCTATTGCAATGCTATAAAGCCTTTCACAGTACAAATAGGATTTAGACAAAATAATTTTAAACAAGTAAACGGCCAGTCGTGGCGTAGAGGCACAGAGTGTGACTGTAAAGGCGACGAGTTGTGGTTACCCCCATTTTCTCAATTTTCTTCGATTTGTGTTTCGAGGCAAACCGCGTCGTTAAGTTCCGCCACTTAACTCACAATGCCTCCAAATTCAGCGGAAAATGGGAAACGGAATGTCTTAAGTCATGTGCGGAATACAGCGTAAAGCTAAAAAAAATATATTTGAAATGAGGCCATCGAGATGCAGTAAGACAACGTCTGACTGTAAATGAAATGGATTCAAGTTCAATTCCTACTCATTTTCCCCATCTATTGAACAAGACAAAGCGTCGCGTTGAGGTCCACTACTCAATTTTTTTTAGTTCACGCTGTATCCCGCACACAGAAGGGCAGAGGGAACCTAGTGTTAAGATACTCCGTTCCCCACTTCCGTTCGCCAAATTCGGCGGCATTGCGTGTTAAGTGGCGGAACTTAAGCCGCGCTATGCCTCGACACCAGAGCGATGAAAATGGAAATATTAAATATGTATATAAAACTCCTCGAGTGGGAATCGAAGCCACAACCAGTCACTCTACACACACTTTGTACCACTGCGCCATTACTGGCTCCTTATATTATACATAACACATGTAAAATGTTTTTTATATTACTTTTAATAAAATTACATGATATCATTAACTAAAACATTACTGTGCAAGTTTTACTTTAATGGAAAAAAAGTTTTCAATTTTTACATTTGCCACTACTTGCATTAAGTATAATACTAAAGACATTATTCCAGTGAAATAATAATATGCTATAAACATGAGTGATTATATGTATATTAATTAAAATATTTAAACCAATAAAGTAATAAATATATTGTCAAATTTGTGAAAAAAACGACCACTAACGGATTCTTACCAAAAAAACTCTCACATTCTTTTATATTACTTATTTCACTTTACACCTTTCCTTTATAAGTTCTTAGAGCAGATTAAGCAGGGAAAACGCAGTGTTCTGTTCTCCATTTTGCGCGTTCGTCTACCACACTCATGAGATAAAGAAAACGGAATACGTATACTACCCAAGTCAGAATCGAACCTATATTTATTGTGTTCATAATTAGACATATTATGTTTACTTTACGATGACGACGATAAACAGCAAAAACAATATTTGTTTGCGCACATCTTCGCAACTACACGGCGAATTTAGATAAATTCTTTTTTTCGTATACGCTTTGAATTTGGCAGGATTTAAATGATTCTAAAGAGTGGAAAATCTGATGTAGAACCGTAATAGACTAGTTCTACTATAAGATATAAGGAAAATACGTCTTAACAAAAGCTGTTCAATGTAATGGATATTTTGGTTGGAAGGTTTAATGACTCTATTAACATTTTTAAAGTCTTATTCACACTTAGGTAATTGAAAAAGACATTTAGAAAACGTATATAAGGTTAATGACCCCTGGGTTAATGAATCCACGCACACTAATTTACTAATAGCTAATATAATAAATTGTTAAAAATTACAGTACCCCGGGATATAATGGAGCGTGGGCGAGACTTGGAGCAGGTCCTCAATCAGTACATGAACTTCGTAAAGCCAGCATTCGAAGAGTTTTGTTTACCAGTGAGTATTATTTTTAAGTTAATATTTTTTAAAATTAAATGCAGTTTTTTTGTATGTTTTAAATAGCAGAGAAGTTAGAAAAAGCCTAGTTTCGAGACACTTCACTTTCCGTCCGAAATCGACGGGCGGAACTCAACACCGTATTTTGTGTTAAATACCAGACTCTGCTCTAAAAATATAATGTAACTGATTTAAATAAAATTAAATTTAAGTGAATATAATTTAAATATAATCATTATCCCGAGTAGGAATCGAACTCACAACCAATCAAGCTTACACGCCATATGATGGCCTTAAAAATATTTACTTATATTGATTCTAAAATTTAATTTATATAAAATTAAATTGTTTGGCTGAATAATCTAGTGTCTTTATGCAACTTTTTTTTCTTTTTTCTACAGACTAAGAAGTTCGCTGACGTCATCATTCCTCGTGGAGCTGACAATTTTGGTAAGTTTTTTTTGTATATATTAATTATATTTTCGTTTATATGTTTTTGCTGCTATAAGATTCTCTACTATGTCACTACTCTATGATTGTTCATGGAATATTCGTTAAAAACAACACAAATTACTCTTATATTTTTTAATAAATATGTTAATATTTTCTTTAGCTACATTTTGATCATTATATTGTTTTTTTTTCTTTATAAGAATCACAAACATACATGTATGCATATATTAAGGCAGATTTATACTAGAATAGATATCATATGCGTGGGGCATAAATGGAAAACGATATGTCTCTTGATACTAGGTTTTCTTGCCAATATTGCAAAATACAGGCATATTTAAATATAACTAAATTTAAATATAATGTAAACATTGACACTATTAAGAACGTAAAATGACTATTAACTAATTTGCCAAGTGATAATAAAGTGTTTTTTTTTAAATATGTATATAAGTTTTTGTATTTTTGTATAATCTTTTCTTCATTTATACTCATGGAGTACATTAAAAACCGATTGATATAAATGTATTTCTGAATTTCTCATCTAACTTTCTTTTGAGCTGAGCATATTGAGCTCTTTACTTAGGGATTTTAGGAACTTATATAGCTTTTCGGACTAAATAAATGATACCTATTTTGGTCTAAATCTGTTGCATATAAACATATACCATATTCAAATATGTGAAACATATATTTTAAAAGATTTACGTGTATATTTTATATAAACGTTAAACGAAGAAGCTTCTAGATTTTTAAGAATTACACTACACGAAGTTTAAGTAAGGTAAGTGTATTGAAAGGTCATAGCCACTGCAATAAGCGTGTCCCACAGTATTAATTCTTCTTGCAGCGGCTATACCTTGAGTAGCTGCTCAAATATTGACTTTATTTTTATAATAAATAAAGTCCATTTTCCCTTGTTGCAGTGGCTATTGACCTTATCGTGCATCATATATGGGATATTATGTATAAGAAGCGAGAAATACATTGTAACGGCCATTTGGAAGTTGAAGAGACTAACGGAAGGCGAATGTCGGGCAGCTCTGAAGATACTCTCAGTCGATAGCTTAGAACTATGTTGGAGTGGAAAAGTGACCTAATTTCTAATTTAAGGTGACATTGGTTATGTATGATTTGGTTTAGTTGGTGTAAGTTTTACTTTTTCTTGTATTATTCTGAATTTGTTGTTTATATATGAAAATATGGTGATGAGAGTGTAAGAAATGTCAAATTTATATTATATTCGTCAAATATTCTCTATGTAATGTTAGTCAAATAGTCTACTGACACAGTTAAAGTTAGTATAACATATATATTATACTAATTTGTTCAGTTCAGAACTTCAGTTATGAATAACTGAACAGAGAAAAAAAGGGGAAAATTGTTCATATGTTATTTATTACAATTTATAAGGAAATTAAGCTTAGTTTTACCAACATTATAATACAATTTGATTTTGTTTTAATCAAGTCATTTAAATATAACCCATACTCTTTTCAGCATGTGTTAAGTTAAATCATGGACATTAATAATTGAAGCAGTAAAAAGTTTATATATTTTATATTTATATGTAATTTAAATTTAACTTTTTCAAACTTTTCAACAGTACTAAGTACTTTCACTAAATTTTGTTTTACCAGTTAATTATTATACTGTTTCTTAATTTAAATATTACAAAAAGTCTAAACTGAGATATAATTAAGTTTGAGAAAAGATACATTTAGAGCTGTATTATTATCTCTTTTATTGTAATATTTTAGGGTACCACTCTTATTACCAATATGTACTATATGTATGGTATAAAAGTATTTCAAATTAGGTCACTTTATCACATAAGATTTCAAAAAATATCTAACTGGCTTTTCAGTTTGGCTAATTAAGATGTGCAGATATATCTAATGTTTAAGCATTTATTTATTTAATTTTTGTATTATTATTTATGTTTTAACTTATTTAATAAATTTGAGCATAATATTGTAGTTATATTAGTTGAAAACTGAGTTGTGAGAAATAATAAATATTTAATAAATAGCATTTTCACTTACCAATAATTGTTCATTGAAATAAATTTTGGATAGGGGTTGTCTAAAGCTTCCTAGAGAGATAACAACAATAAAATTATAACAAGTGTGTAAGAATCGGCTTTGAAGCAAATGAGCTAATCCCAAGAGGCGCAGATTCAAATATCATGTAAAAAAGTGATACTTTTCAAATATATATAACTTAATTGTATATAAGCATTTAATATGTATATGAGTATACATTATAATTTAATAAATAAGCATTCAGTGGAATATATCCTTCTATTTTTGTTTAAATTATGATATGATATGAATATACTGAAGAATTTTTTTAATTTGCAACTGAAAAGCCAGTTACAAAAGTTGCCCCAAAACTTTTTGGTATATATTCCTTTTGTCTAATGTAATCTCTTTTTTCCAAACTTTTATAGTAACAAAAACATACTTTAATGCTAGTGTTGCCATTTAAATGCTATTTCTATTATTATTTAGTATTATTGTGGGTTCACAAAAAAATTAAATTCGAAAAAAAATGATGACCATTACAATTTAAGAGGTTTTATGTATTTCTTCGAATAAATTTATCTGGCAACACTAACTTTAGTACTATCTGTATTAATTTTTTTGTATCTTTTATACTTGATGTATTCGTGACTTTATGTATGTATATTCGTAAGTGGCTCATTACTTTTGGTTAAGACATGCCCAACAACTGCTTACTAAAGATTTAGTACACATGTGCAGTAATAATAATTAATTGTAGCGCAAATTGTCAAAACAAAATGAATTTTGCACAAATTTTACAAAAAAATATATTTTCTCAAATCTTTAAGCTTTTTAATTACCTTCAAAGACAAAAGGTATAACATCGCCTGGCTTTTATGAAGACGACATTTAAATTAATGTTTACTCCACATGTGTACTGAATTGTAAAATATTTCCCTTAGGCCAGGGGTGAGCGACACTTTTCAGCAACTTTCCAAATCTTAAATTTATTTGGTGGGCCAAAATCACACTTCTTAAAGTATTCAAAATTGTATTGAAATTATAAACATTAAATAACAAAATTAGGGAAAGCTAAAAAAATAGAAATACACCAAAATTATGAAATGAATAAAAAAATAATATATACTTCAGTTTTATTGCATGTTGGAATAAGTTAATTTCATAAAATTTAATAAGTGAATATCTGCTACACAGATATATGCTTGGCGGGCTGCATAAAATTGTTAAGCGGGCTGCGGGTTGCTCACCCCTGCTCTAGAGTATTAATTTTTGTTATAATGTAATTTCCTATTGTACACCAAGTGTTGTAGATATAAGGAATAAGTAAATTCTTTTTCAAAAATGAACAAAATATAATACCATCTTGACTAAAAACACTTTGAGTTAACAAAAATGTATTAAATCTTCTAAATTTTTATTTTACTTTTCATAGATTGAAAAAAAAGATTATTTTCTTTTCTTCTCTATATCTACGATCACTTGGCAGTTGAAGCTACCTATACCATTATTATATAAGGCTGATACAAAGCGTAGGGTTAGGTGAAGATGTTTGTTCTTAGGTGAAGCTACAATATAAACGCGTCAAAACAAAAAATAAAAGTTTGTTAAAGTAAATATGGCATGAAACAATGAAATGAAAAGTCATAAACAAAAAAAAGATACATAATTTTTTCATGCGAAAATGTCTACCGTCATAATATTTTATCACTGTCTTTTGTCTACAATAAAAAAACAATTGTCCTTGAAAAATAACTGTATGTTTGTGTGAGCGAAATAATAATGGATTACTTTTAACATTTTAAAGTGTTATTCCCTCGCTTTGGATAATAAAAAAGATGTTTTTAGAAAAAAATATATCATAGACAACAGAGCGCTTCGAATCCTGCTGCGTTCAGTGTTTCATACGATTTCTAAAAAAAATGTTGGGTGATGTATTAGTTATATGACTTTGTAACATTGTTTCTATTTAGTTTATATTTTATACGTAATAAGATATGCTGAAGTCTATACTTTCCAAACATTTTTGTATTACAATTTAGCATTTTACACAATTATACAAATAAAACCTTCCTTGACTTAGAATGTAAACATTTGGACTGGCTGAGATTTTGTTTTAAATACAATTTTTATGCATTTATATATTCTAAATGATCTTCCAGATTATGTTATATGCATTTTGACATTCAAACGTAGACTGCACAAAAAACCTTAATTGGGTCTGTCAAATCTTTCTCACAACAAAGTTACGAATAATAAATAACGTTAAATTTAATGTTTTACTAATTTGTTAAAAGGAAAACGTGACTATACTTTTTTTTAATTACCATTTTGTAAAACGTTAATCATATTACATCAGACAGCCAATAAGATTTTTATAATTTCCAATGATGGATAAATAATAAGTCTATTAAATAACTTTTTGTATATGTTGCTAAGTAAAACTATAATTTTTACTATTTTTACAAAAAAAAAAACTATTTTGGCCAAAAATATCCAAAAGAATCTACACTTATACGATCTCCATCCGAATTCCGTTAATAATATGTGATAAAAATTAGTGAAAATGTAAAAAAAAACTAAATATTTAAAGTATGATAAAATAATAAAAAAAATAATAGTAGTTTGTAGTTAGGACTTTATTATAATTTTAATTGAAAGGTAAAAATTAAAAAAACTTCATAGTATAATAGAAATATTTTTACAAGAATGCATGGCATAAGTTATTCTTATCTTTGTGTTTTGTCAAAATTAAATAATCCATGACAGCTTACAAATCATGATCCAAAATGGCGGAACCTAACGCTTGTAAATTGCAATATAAATTTTAATAAAACATCTGAAATCTACATATTTAATTAAAGTTTTTATGTAAAATATATTACATCTTGTAGTACCAAAGTATGTTTAGTATTATATTAGTTGTAACTAAAACGAAAAATATATAACCTTTTTTGTTTGTGATATAAAATATTTTTTTTAAAGATTACTAATAAATAACAAAAATATGATTCATTTAAATAAAAATTAAAGCTTCATGGGTTTCAAAAACAAATTTTAGTTAATTTTAATTTCAAACCATGCTGAGGTTGTAATGTTAACTTTTTCAAATATTGTTGTGTTCGTTATTTTAGGCCTAATTTTAATAATTAAGTTGTTACGTTAACTAATTTAGTATTATTTTAAATTTATACTTATTTTAAAAAGCCTTTATATGATTGTAGACATTCTTTATTGAGCCTACTTACACGTAGTTCAATGATTATAAAATTTTACAAAAGTATGTGACAGTTATTATCTTTTATTTATTTGAATATTACAGATGTAAGAACACAAGGTTTGTCAGATTTATGCATATATTGGCTTGATAATTTGTACTTCTATTGAATTGATCATTTATATATAAATCCCCTGTTTATTTGTGTTGCATGTAAAATATGTGGGAAGCAACCGTTATGCTTAGCTATCACATTATTATAAACATTGTATGTTCTTAAAAAGTCAATAATTAATGGAATATCTAAAAACCATACTGTTCCTAATATATTTTATTAGTTGATTTCACTATTTAATGTTCCCAATTTAAAATATTTTCTTTTTCTTCAAACTTTTAAGTATATTTACATGTGACAAAATGTAATGAATTGATAGCAAAATTTGACAACTGATTAATTGAATATTAGCACAAACTGACAAAAAACAATTGCGTAATTACGTCTATCTACTTAAATTTGAATTATGTATCCACCTATCTACTGAATACGGCCTTAGTATTAAGCAACGTTTTATATATAATAAAAATGTCTGCAAATGATTTTTGTTTCATTTTTATTAGATAATCTCCCTATTTTAAATGATTCTAAAGAATGGAAACCTGATGTAGAACCGTAATACACAAGTTTACTATAAGATATAAGGAAATTACACCTCAACAAAAGTTATTCAATCTAATGAATATTTTGGTGGATGGTTTAATGACTCTATTAACATTTTTTAAAATCTTATTCACACTTAGGTAATATGAAAAAGACATTTAGTAAACGTATGCAAGGTTAATGAATGACCCCTGTGTTAACGAATCTACGCACAATATTTTACTAATAGCTAATATAATAATTGTTTGTTGAAAATTACATTACCGCCATACCCCCGGGATATAATGGAGCGTGGGCGAGACTTGGAGCAGGTCCTCAATCAATACATGAACTTCGTAAAGCCAGCATTCGAAGAGTTTTGTTTACCAGTGAGTATTATTTTTAAGTTAATATTTTTTAAAATAAGTGCAGTTTTTTTTCATGCTCTTATTGAATAGCATAGAAATTAGAAAACGCCTAGTGTCGAGACACTTCACTTTCCGTCCGAAATCGACGGGCGGAACTCAACACCGCATTTTGTGTTAAATACCAGACTCTCTGCTCTGAAAATATAATGTAACTGATTTAAATAAAATTAAATTTAAATGAACATAATTTAAATATAATCATTTTCCCGAGTAGGAATCGAACTCACAACCAATTAAGCTTACACGCCATATGATGACCTTAAAAATATTTACTTATATTGATTCATAAATTAATTTAATTTGTATAAAATTGTTTGGCTGAATAATTTAGTATCTTTATGCAACTTTTATATTTTTTTCTACAGACTAAGAAGTTCGCTGACGTCATCATTCCTCGTGGAGCTGACAATTTTGGTAAGTTTTTTTTGTATATAATAATTATATTATCGTTTATATGTTTTTGCTACTCTAAGATTCTCTACTATGTCTCTACTCTATAATTGCTTATGGAATATTCGTTAAAACAACAAATTACTCCTATATTTTTTAATAAATCGTTTATTATTTTCTTAAGCCACATTTTCATCATTATATTGTTTTTTTTTTTTATTTATAAGAATGATATCACAAACATACATGTATGCATATATTAAGGCAGATTTATACTAGAATAGATATCATATGCGTGGGGCATAAATGGAAAACGATATGTCTCTTGATACTTCTAGGTTTTCTTGCCAATATTGCAAAATACAGGCATATTTAAATATAACTAAATTTAAATATAATGCAAACATTGACACTATTAAGAACGTAAAATGACTATTAACTAATTTGCCAAGTGATGATAAAGTGTTTTTTTTTAAATATGTATATAAGTTTTTGCATTTTTATCTAATATTTTCTTCGTTTATACTCATGGAGTATATTAAAAACCGATTGTTAAAAATGTGTTTCTGAATTTCTCATCTAACTTTTCTTTGAGCTGAGCACATTGAGCCCTTTACTTAGGGATTTTAGGAACTTATATAGCTTTTCGGACTAAATAAACGATATCTGCTTTGGTCTAAATCTGTTGCATATAAACATATACCATATTCAAATATGTGAAACATATATTTTAAAAGATTTACGTGTATATTTTATATAAACGTTAAACGAAGAAGCTTCTAGATTTTTAAGAATTACACTACACGAAGTTTTAACTAAGGTAAGTGTATAAAAAGGTCATAGCCACTGCAATAAGCGTGTCCCACAGTATTAATTCTTCTTGCAGCGGCTATACCTTGAGTAGCTGCTCAAATATTGACTTTATTTATTATAAATAAAGTCCATTTTCCCTTGTTGCAGTGGCTATTGACCTTATCGTGCATCATATATGGGATATTATGTATAAGAAGCGAGAAATACATTGTAACGGCCATTTGGAAGTTGAAGAGACTAACGGAAGGCGAATGTCGGGCAGCTCTGAAGATACTCTCAGTCGATAGCTTAGAACTATGTTGGAGTGGAAAAGTGACCTAATTTCTAATTTAAGGTGACATATGTTATGTATGATTTGATTTGAGTTGGTGTAAGTTTTACTTTTTTTTTATATTATTCTGAATTTATTTTTTATGGAAATAGGTGATGAGAGTGTAAAAATGTCAAATTTTTATTATATTCTTCAAATATGCTCTATGTAATGTTAGTCAAATAGTCTACTGACACAGTTAAAGTTAGTATAACATATATATTATGCTTATTTGCTCAGTTCAGAATTTCAGTTATGAATAACTGAAGAGAAAACAATAGGAAATGTTCATATGTTATTTATTACAATTTATAAGGAAATTAAGCTCAGTTTTACCAACATTATAATACAATTTGGTTGTGTTTTAATCAAGTCATTAATAATTTTAAATATAACCCATACTCTTTTCAACATGTGTTAAGTGAAATCATGGACATTAATAATTGAAGCAGTAAAAAGTTTATATATTTTATATTTATATGTAATTTAAATTTAACTTTTTCAAAGTACCAGTACTAAGTACTTTCACTAAATTTTGTCTTACCAATTAATTATTATACTGTTTCTTAATTTAAATATTAGAAAAAGTCTAAGCTGAGATATAATTAAGTTTGAGAAAAGATATATTTAGAGCTGTATTATTATCTCTTTAATTGTAATATTTTAGGGTACCGCTCTCATTACCAATGTGTACTATATGTATAGTATAAAAGTATTTCAAATTAGGTCACTTTATCACATAAGATTTCAAAAAATATCTAACTGGCTTTTCAGTTTGGCTAATTAAGATGTGCGGATATATCTAATGTTTAAGCATTTATTTATTTAATTTTTGTTTTATTATTTATGTTTTAACTTATTTAATAAATTTGAGCATAATATTGTAGTTATATGAGTTGAAAACTGAGTTGTGAGAAATAATAAATATTTAATAAATAGCATTTTCACTTACCAAGTAATTGTTCATTGAAATAAATTTTGGATAGGGGTTGTCTAAAGCTTCCTAGAGAGATAACAACAATAAAATTATAACAAGTGTGTAAGAATCGACTTTGAAGCAAATGAGCTAATCCCAAGAGGCGCAGATTCAAATATCATGTAAAAAAGTGATACTTTTCAAATATATATAACTTAATTGTATATAAGCATTTAATATGTGTATGAGTGTACATTATAATTTAATAAATAAGCATTCAGTGGAATATATCCTTCTACTTTTGTTTAAATTATGATATGATATGAATATACTGAAGAATTTTTTTAATTTGCAACTGAAAAGCCAGTTACGAAAGTTGCCCCAAAACTTTTTGGTCTATATTCCTTTTGTCTAATGTAATCTCTTTTTTCCAAACTTTTATAATTACAAATACATACTTTAATGCTAGTGTTGCCATTTAAATGCTATTTCTATTATTTTATTTAGTATTATTGTCGGTTCACAAAAAAATTAAATTCGAAAAAAAATGATGACTATTACAATTTAAGAGGTTTTATGTATTTCTTCGAATAAGTTTATCTGGCAACACTAACTTTAGTACTATCTGTACTAATTTTTTTTATCTTTTATACTTGATGTATTCGTGACTATATGTATGTATATTCGTAAGTGGCTCATTACTTTTGGTTAAGACCTGCCCAACAACTGCTTACTAAAGATTTAGTACACATGTGCAGTAATAATAATTAATTGTAGCGCAAATTGTCAAAACAAAATGAATTTTGCACAAATTTTACAAAAAAATGTATTTTCTCAAATCTTTAAGCTTTTTAATTACCTTCAAAGACAAAAGGTATAACATCGCCTGGCTTTTATGAAGACGACATTTAAATTAATGTTAACTCCACATGTGTACTGAATTGTAAAATATTTCCCCTAGGCCAGGGGTGAGCGGCACTTTTCAGCAACTTTCCAAATCTTAAATTTATTTGGTGGGCCAAACTCATACTTCTTAAAGTTTTTAATATTGTATTCAAATTATAAACATTAAATAACAAAAATACGAAAAGCGAAAAAAATAGAAATACACCAAAATTATGAAATGAATAGTAAAATAATATATACTTCAGTTTTATTGCATGTTGGAATAAGTTAATTTCATAAAATTTAATAAGAGAATATCTGCTACACAGATATATGCTTAGCGGGTTGCATAAAATTGTTAAGCGCTCCGCGGGTTGCTCGCCCCTGCTCTAGAGTATTAATTTTTGTTTATGTTCATTAATGTAATTTCCTATTGTACACCAAGTCTTGTAGATATAAGGAATAAGTAAATTCTTTTTCAAAAATGAACAAAATATACCATACCATCTTGACTAAAAACAGTTTAAGTTAACAAAAAATGTGTTAAATCTTCAAAAATTTTTATTTTTCTTTTCATAGATTGAAAAAAAAGATTATTTTCTTTTCTTCTCTATATCTACGATCACTTGGCAGTTGAAGCTACCTATACCATTATTATATAAGGCTGATACAAAGCGTAGGGTTAGGTGAAGATGTTTGTTCTTAGGTGAAGCTACAATATAAACGCGTCAAAACAAAAAATAAAAGTTTGTTAAAGTAAATATGGCATGAAACAATGAAATGAAAAGTCATAAACAAAAAAAATACATAATTTTTCATGCGAAAATGTCTACCGTCATAATATTTTATCACTGTCTTTTGTCTACAATAAAAAAAAAACAATTGTCCTTGAAAAATAACTGTATGTTTGTGTGAGCGAAATAATAATGGATTACTTTTAACATTTTAAAGTGTTATTCCCTCGCTTAGGATATTAAAAAAGATGTTTTTAGAAAAAAATATATCATAGAACACAGAGCGCTTCGAATCCTGCTGCGTTCAAAATTTCATAGGTTTTCTAAAAAAAAAATTTCAGTAATGTATTAGTTATATGACTTTGTAACATTGTTTCTATTTAGTTTATATTTTATACGTAATAAGATATGCTGAAGTCTGTACTTTCCAAACATTTTTGTATTACAATTTAGCATTTTACACAATTATACAAATAAAACTACCTTCCTTGACTTAGAATGTAAACATTTGGACTGGCTGAGATTTTGTTTTAAATACAATTTTTATGCATTTATATATTTTAAATTATCTTCCAGATGATCTAATATGCATTTTGACATTTAACGGTAGACTGCACAAAAAACTTAATTGGGTCTGTCAAATATTTCTCACAACAAAGTTACGAATAATAAATAACGTTAAATTTAATGTTTTACTAATTTGTTAAAAGACAAACGTGACTGTATTTCTTTTAATTACCATTTTGTAAAACGTAAATCATATTACATCAGACAGCCAATAAGATTTTTATAATTTCCAATGATGGATAAATAATAAGTCTATTAAATAACTTTTTGTATATGTTGCTAAGTAAAACTATAATTTTTACTATTTTTACAAAAAAAAACTATTTTGGCCAAAAGTATCCAAAAGAATCTACACTTATACGATCTCCATCCGAATTCCGTTAATAATATGTGATAAAAATTAGTGAAAATGTAAAAAAAACTAAATATTTAAAGTATGATAAAATAATAAAAAAAAATAATAGTAGTTTGTAGTTAGGACTTTATTATAATTATAATTGAAAGGTAAAAATTAAAAAAACTTCATAGTATAATAGAAATATTTTTACAAGAATGCATGGCATAAGTTATTCTTATCTTTGTGTTTTGTCAAAATTAAATAATCCATGACAGCTTACAAATCATGATCCAAAATGGCGGAACCTAACGCTTGTAAATTGCAATATAAATTTAAATATAACATCTGAATTTTACACATATAAGTAAAGTTTTTATGTAAAATATATTACATCTTGTAGTACCAAAGTATGTTTAGTATTATATTAGTTGTAACTAAAACGAAAAATATAACCTTTTTTGTTTGTGATATAAAATATTTTTTTAAAGATTACTAATAAATAACAAAAATATGATTCATTTAAATAAAAATTAAAGCTTCATGGGTTTAAAAACAAATTTTAGTTAATTTTAATTTCAAACCATGCTGAGGTTGTAATGTTAACTTTTTAAAATATTGTTGTGTTCGTTATTTTAGGCCTAATTTTAATAATTAAGTTGTTACGTTAACTAATTTAGTATTATTTTAAATTTATACTTATTTTAAAAAGCCTTTATATGATTGTAGACATTCTTTATTGAGCCTGTCATTAGAAGTGATTCAACCAGTAGTTCAATGATTTTAAATATTTACAAAAGTATGTGACGGTTATTATCTTTTATTTATTTGAATATTACAGATGTAACACAAAGTTTTGTATATTTAATGCATATATTGCTTGATAATTTTACTTCTAATTGATGGATCAATTTATATTAATAAATCCCTTGCTTAATTGTGTTTGCATGTAAAATATGTGGAAGCAACCGTTATGCTTAGCTAGTCACATTATTATAAACATTGTATTGTTCTTAAAAAGTCAATAATTAATGGAATATCTAAAAACATACTGAAATATATTTTACTAGTGATTTCACTATTTAATTTTCAATTTAACATTTTCTTTTACTTTAAACTTTTAAGTATATTTACATGTGACAAAATGTAATATTATGGAATGAATTGTAGCAAACATTTGAATGATGATTAATTGAATATTAGCACAAACTGACAAAACAAATTGCGTAATACGTCTACTTAAATTGAATTATGTACCTATCTTAAACTGAATAAGGCATTAGTATTTAAGTCAACGTTTATATAATAATAAAAATGTCTGCAAATGATTTTTGTTTTATTTTATTAGATAATCTCCCATATTTTTGTACCTTTAAGAAATTTATGTATAAGAATAATATTCGATAAAGATGATATATAAATTAACAGAAACATATGAAAATGTGTAAGTTTGTGCATATTTTGATTTTTTAATTATAAACGAATTTCGAATGATTATAAACAATTTCTATCTAAAATATAAATTATAATATTTCCTTCTTGTTTGTCATCTCTGGGATACGAACTCGCATCGGGTTCATTTTAAGACGCTTTATATACCTCGACGCCACCCATTCTCTACAGTGACCTGTGAAATTTCTCGTTAGTTACTTCGAGCCATCACAATGACTATTCGTAATATATATTTAAGTTGTTTTTATTTAATATCTATTTGTAATAGTAAAAGTAACTTGAATATTTTTATTATTCCAGTTGCTATTGACCTGATCGTCCAACACATATCTGAATACTTGAAGAAAAGTCCCTCCGATAAGCCCCAGCTGGAGTACCTCTCGCCGTCAGTGCCTAACAGCCCTCAGCGTAGCGGTAAGAGCGGCCGACCGCATTAAATTATCATTATATTCTATATTTTAAGATATTTAAAGAGTTGGAATCAGAGACTGGTTAGACGGTGTGTATCCCACTGAAGTATGAAAACATCTGATATATGACGCAACAAATTAAATTATTTTCTATTTATTGATTTTATTTAATGTTAAATTATATTATAAATTAATGAGTGATTTTTTTTTGTAATTATAGATATTTGATTTTTTATTTACCAAAGATTGGAATGTTTAATGTTTATTTTCATCGATTTTACAAGTATAGTGCCTAAATTAAAAAAAAGTAAGCAGTAGAGAAGCAAATTTAGTGCTTAGATTCGATTTGACAGATAATATATTTAAGATTTACTAACTTATCGAGGCACAGTTTTTGTATTAGAAATATTTTGGAAATATTTCGCATTTGCTTTAACTTTGATATCAAAATTAAATAGTAGGTATACCCGTTACTACGGGAATATTTGTTCTTTAGATAAACTAGATAGTTACAGTTTATAAAACTTCTTTCTAACACTATAATTACTGAACAGATAAGTAATCGATTATCGGCTAATTATATTGTCTTTTAATACGTATGATTCCATAAGTATTCAATATTAATTAATCATTTAATGATAAATTAAATATATTATTACATTTGTCTAACATATTGTGTTGAAAAATATAGTTGATTTTTTGTATGTCATTCTTATTTCTTACATGTTCACAATTTCACAATTATTACTTATATAAATTAAATGTAGTTTTACCTATTTTAAGACTTGCTTAGTGTATGTAATACACAAATTCTACCGATTATTATTAATAATTTATTAGGTCAAGTTACTTGTACATAAAACTATTCTCATTACGTACCTTTTCGTCTAGTAATAAACTAGTCATTAAAACAATGTTTATCTATGATTCTAGTGCTATAATTAAAAATGTCATTACACTGTGTTAAATATTTATATATAAGTATAAATATTTGTATTATTTTAAATTTTTAATTTATTTCAATTTGTATTGTATGTCTGTATTGAAATATCGAGATCACATTTTATTTTTAACAATTACCTAGCATATTTAAGAATATCATACTAGTACGAAAATTAATTTTGTCTTTTTTTACTGTAATCGAATCGATATAATATCGATTTCATGTAATTTTTTTTTTAATTTCAAATATTGTCTATATGTAGTCTGTACTTATTACTATTAAATAGTTTGAATTTTGTAAAAATCGCGCGCTATATGTGACAGCGTGGAAATAGTTATAAAAATATTTTTATTACAAAATTATTCAAAAGTACCTGTAACCCAAAGCAAACTATCGGCGGTACTTAAAAGTATATTTACCTATTGAAAGATTTTATTTTTAGATTTAATTTTAATTCATCTTCTTTATACATATTTTATTAAGCCGACATTTTTAACTATAAAAATGTCTGCTCTAACAAATAAGAAAGCACTTAAAGTTATGCGTGTAAATTATAGCTGACCGCTATTTTAATATTATTTAACTACCGTTAAATAATATTCTCTGTAATTTAAATTACACATTTTAAAATTATATTTTTGTTATTAAAAAGTAATATTTTTTAAAGGCGACTGAGGCTAGTCAGTGTAGTCAGATAAATTGATTTTGAAATTATGATATTCTATGTTAATACTAATTATGCCAAAAAATCTAGTATTGGTGTTTGACGATTCGAGGCTGTTATATTTGGTTGTTATTTTTTTAAGTTATGCAAGTTACCAAATTATTTGCTTTAAATTTTTTGATTTGTTTATTAATATATTATTGAAATTGTCAAATTTGTTATTTTTAAGCTAAGTATGACCTCAGTTGGGTTTAACAATTAAAGATCAGCTCTATTACGTTTAACAATTAAAAAGTCATAATTGTTTTTATATCTGTCTGTATGAGCAAAAGTGTTCTAATTATTTTAACAAAAATTTTGTGAAAATTCAATTGTATTTAATAAAAAGAAGAAAATTATTGAAGTTCTCGAGTTAACCAAAAATTAAGGTAACAAAAAATTGACTCTGAATTATGTAGCTTTTGCATTGCTTTAACATATGCAAATTCAATGCATTACGACAAGTAATCAAGAGTACGCATCGTTGAAGATTCTTAGATATAATCAAATTAATACATTTTCAATGCAAGATTTACAATTATAATTTAATAATTTCAGTATAATGAAACATAAACAAATGGTTATATCGAACATAATCAAACGCAAATTCAGATAATTTCAAGTAACACTAGAGTTACTGTAAAAGTTGCGTAAAAATGTAGAAGAAAAAATAAGTTTGATAATTATTCTCCATATTTTTTCTGATAAGAAGAATATTTAATCAATTTTCAGTGACTTATATAATATTTGCTCTGTATGATATACGATTATTATAGTACGCGTATTTTATCTTGACCAGTCATATCTACGCTATCCGAAATTTCCCTCAGTTACAATCAATCAGCCAATGAGAGTTGACGATTGACTGACACACAATATTGGTTCTGCGACGCCTGTTGTAGCTATTTCTGACCTTTCAAGTTAGGATGCGCGCACTATACTTTTGTTCTGGAACCAGCGACTATCATAGTAAGGCGGAGTGGTCGAAAGTTCTTATGATTACATTATTTTATATCTCTACTTCAGTCAATTTATTCGTACAAAGTGGGTTGTTTAGTTTATTATTATTCTATAATTTGTGTCCGTTCTAGTGTAAATAGTTTATGTATATCGTCGATGGCTCCTATGTACAAGGACCAAAGTGCGAAATTTACAGGAGAGGCTCCGAAAGTTTAAATTTGCTATAATTTTATATTGGGTAGTTACCTAATATGTAACTCTCCTCTCCTCCTCTCCTTGGGTTATACATAGGACCCATCGATATGTTACAGTTAAAACCTGTTTTTAGTTCCAACGCGTCCTTTCCAGTTTAAACTAGGTTTTAGTACGTGCCTAAAATCCAAAATAATTTTCGTTGACTATAATTTTACTGCTGTATTTATTTATTTTGAAATTGGAGTAAAGCTCTTACTTTGGTCATTAGTTAATAGATACAAGTTATTGAAGAAACTTGTGAATTGAAAAAAAGGAATTAAATTAAATTTATAAATTAGTATTCCTGAAGATTTGGAATTGAGGAAAAATGTTAATTATTAACAAAAATTAACCATATTTTTAAATGGCTTAATTTTAGTATTTACAAAGACATCTAGTAAGATCTTGTTCTAACTGGTGAAAACGCGTTCTGCCTAATAACAGAATTTAACTGTAACATATACAAGTTAACGTTTCCGCCACTCATGACGCCTATATATGTACTTACCAAAGAATAGAATATAATAAGACCTAATGTTATTGGCATTGATATTTTTGTAATTTGTAATATTTTTTTAAATATTTGATAGATTTTTGTTAGAATTAAAGAAGTATTTTGTCATATTTTTAAGTATTATTTACACCCTTAGGATAACAAGCCAACACAATAATATTAAAATTGCTTTCATCTAAAAATGGCAACTTTTATATGGAATTTCATTTTTTTTGTTTTTAAGCGTGTGAATAACACTTTAAAATATATGTATATTATATAATAATTAAAGCAGCGTCCTTGTTCGCCAAATGAGAATTATTAGCAATATATCCTATGCTCGAAGCTTTGTATTTACTAAAAAAACGGTAAAAAATGAGATGTACTGAGACTTGAACGAATAGCTTAACTAGAGCCCTTTTTCGGGCTTTTTTAAGGGCAGCCGGTTCAAATCCTCTTACGTCTAGATTTTTAATCATTAAGTTTTCTATATAAAAGTGATTTTAATATGTTGCTATAGTTCCTTGACTTAATTTGTTAAAAACTTATATCGATACTGGAAACAATATTTGCTGTACTTCAAGAATATAACAATTAAACTAAAGAGTTTTAAATGCGGTTCTTTTATTTTGATGCTTAACCAAAATAATTCTGTCAAAAATATCGACGCTGCAAACAAATGAAAATGGTCTCAGGGCCAATACTTAAATACTTTAGGCTCAGATCGTCCTTTTTTTTAAATCTAAATAAAAAGTAAAATTAAAAATGTCTTTAATTTTGGGGTTACAGCAAATATGTTCACCAAAATTGATATCATATCTCCTGATATTAGACAGCCTTACTCACAGCGAGATGCAGCGTGAAAATGCCTTTTTAAATCTAAGTAGATATATAATACTAAGCACTATTGTATGTTTGTGTTTGTTGAAATAAGCCATTGTTTGTCGCCACGTCCTTTCCGTAGTGTTTATCTTGTTAATTAGTGAACACAAATATTGTACAAAGTTTATCATTAAAATTATTTTCTTTTATATTGTTTCTTTTCGTTCTATACCTAGTATTTACTTACCTTTAATTTTAAAAGATAAAATAATATTTTAAAGTCATATGTAAATTTCCCTCACTATATAGATGTTATGAAACAAAATTATAATGAAATTACTATGCGAGGCAGTGGGACAGTTTTGATTGTAAATGTGATTGGTTGTGGATTCGATTTCCACTCCGAGATTATAATTAACTTATCTTCGCACTGGTACCTGAGACAAAGTGCGGCATTGGGTTCTGGCACTTTGCGTGGAAACAAATGAATATAGTGTAGATTCATCTATTAGTGTAGTAAATATGTGAAGACTTACCCTCTTTAGTCGAGAGTTAAAACTTCGCTTACACAAATGTTTTTTTTAAAAAAAAACTTTTCATTTTAATTACATAAAAGATAAAAATATTCGTTTAGTACCAATTAAATTTAGGAACAGTAATAAAACACATATAAAAACTTGATCCGCATTTATTACAATAGAATACACAAACATAATTGCATAATTACAGAAAAAACGTCATTTTTAAAACAATATCTCTTGCAGCGAGAGGCGCGGGTGCAGACTAGGAACGCGTTATGTCGGAGCTCGGGCGCCATTGTTACAATAATAATCTTAAAATGGCGGTAAATTTGACATTTATAGAATTAGTGAAATTAACGATCACTTGAATCAATTGTAAAGTTATGATCTAGTCAAAAAATGATAAATAATTAAAAAAAAAAAACATACTACGTATGAACGCTGGAAAGCATATTCACTGTACATCAAGAATATACAATTTTAGACAAGAACCAAAAGCATTTTATTGTAAAAAAATCATAACTTAATATTTATTTTATTTAAAAACGTAAATTTTGGATAAATAATGTATTTTAAGTTTAGACATCTCTTGCTTATTTTAGATTTTGCATATAGTAAGTAGGTTGTATGAAAATTTTAAGGTCACAGTGAATTCACTTTCCAGCATCGTTATTATTTCAAGCAAAAATTCAAGAAACATTTGACAGTCTGCCTCGAGTATTCAGTATTAGCTTTACAAAAGTATGTCAAATATCAAAACAATGAAACTATACACGAGATCCAGTGATCAAATATTAAACGGTCAACTGTAACTATAGTAGGCGTTTTATCTTGACCAGATATCATCTATCCTCTACCAATCACTCTCTAAAAGTTGGTTCTGCGACGCTTATTCTAGCTAAGTTTCGACCGTTCAACCCAAAATGTGCGTACTATAGTTAACTGTAACACAACAAAAACATATTTAATTAAAGTTATGAAGGCAACTATTGTTCAAAATATTATATAAAAATGTCAAATGTCAGTCAACGGATCGGTTACATCTAAAAATAGCGTTAAAATCATATTTTTGTTTTACTACAAACATGTTCAATTTTTGTTTGCATCGTCATTAAAACTAAAACACAATACATTACGCATAATACTTATATGATAATTTGTAAGTTATAAATAGAATTCACGATATAATAATTTAGCTTAAATATTTGAAATATACATTTTGTTAATAATCGTAAATATTGTTATGGATTAACCAAAAATTGAACAAATCTGTATATAAGAGCAACACATGTACCAATACCACAGAGTAAAAATCTCAGAAAATCTATTTTAAAATAATACAAATAGTATACTAACTCTTTCTATTTCCACGAATAGTTAAGTTTATTTTATTGTCACGAATTTAGTGAACTAAGGTAAAAATAAAAACAATTTTTACTCTGTGGTACAAAACACAGATAATAAATATATTATAGACCTATATATATATACTAGATTGTGGATAAAAACATTAACAATACATTTGGTACAAATTAAATACAAACTTAAACCGGTATTCAAATCTGAATCTACATTGTGCTCTCACAAAGTAACTTACAGGTTAATTAGAAAACATTTTTTTCGTCTAAGAATGCACTTATCAATATAATACACGATATTTACATTGATTTTTTTAATTTAACACTTTTAATAAATAGGAATTCGCCACGGTCGGGTTTTGTCATTTATATTTATTACTTTCAGTAAATAAAATTGATTTAAAAACATCGATATATATACATATAAACGATTATTTATCGATTACTACTCAATTCATATTTAGTCACGATGTGTACGGATGGATGTGAAGACACTCCGTTCCCCACTTTTCTTCAGAAATTGAATAAAATGCGTGCATAATGAAAATAGTTTAAATATAATTCCGGGGAATGGTAATGGAAACCACGATCAGTTGCATTTAAAGAATTAGAATATCGAAAAAAAGAAATCTAAAGTATTTTGCAAAGCTTTAGTATTCCATAGCAGACGTATGGCCATTTTGCTGTGGTTTTGTTATTTCATTATAATTATACATTTAATTGACAACTTTTTGTATACGCCTCATTATTTATACTAACATGTACCAATATTTTAAACTTTTAAAATAAATATAACATATAGAACTACTTTTAGGAATTTCATAAAAAGCCTGATAATTAATAGAGAATATATTTTAACATAACATTAAGTATTCAATTTTATTGTAAATCACGAGTAACATATAATATTGAAAAAATAATAATAATAAAAATTTTGTCAAAAAAAACAAAAAATAAAATATTTAATATTCATTATTAAATAAAAAATTATAACAATACAAGAATTTTTGACTTCCTTTTCTATATAAATTAATTGCATAATTTTTTTTTTCATTATAGAAACCGACCGCGGCACGCGCACAAGCTACATTCTGCCCAAAATGGCGTACACAATTCTGGCAAATGCACATTACACCTAAAAAAATCTCGCGTTATTTAATATATAATCTATATTATATATATTTTGTCGCAAACCTTAATATAATATTTACATCGAGTCCAAATAACTCAAACTTTTTGGTGTTCTACTGCTATGTCTATAGCTCATTTATACAAAAAAAAAAAAAAAAAAAGCGGTAAAATAATAACTTGAATAGAAAAATTGAAATTAAAATAAGAATAAACATTATATTTTTGATACAGAATAGTATTTTACAAAAATATTGCAAATTTCGTTTAGTTTATTGGTGTAGTGTTAATTTGTTTTACTATTCAAGCTAAATATTGTCAAAAGAGAAGATCGTTTAGTAGTTTTGTATGACACGACAATACCACAATTCTTCTACACACATGTATGTATGAATTTAATATGATTTTCTCAAAGTTAAATGAATTCAAATCAAAATAAGAAATAAAATATTAATTATTATTGATTATAAGCAACGAGAGTGTCAAAATACAATATTTATGAAAAATTACAAGAAATTATTACAATATTCAAATGTAGAGAACATTTGAGTATTGTAATAAAAGTCAACAAAAAAATATATACCAATATGCAACTCAATGCAGAAATTGATTAACCCCATTAGATGCTTTTTTTTTCATGTCTTTGATTTCATTTATTGATAAATTTATATCTGTTTTTAAGTATTCAATTTATTTTATGTATTAAAATTTTAAAAAACTATGCCGATTATTTCATTCCATATGAATATTTTGTTTTCTGGAGTAAATCGATACGTGCACTGAATGGCTTTAATAAAAACATGCCAATTAACTTTAGTGACAATCATTATGTAAAAAAAGTAGTTAGATTTAATTTAGAAATTAATATCTATTTATTAAAGAATATTATTGACAATTTAACACAAATAAAACACTAGACAAAACAAAGAAAAAAAATTTAAAAAATCTTGACTCTATTACTTCCAAACACAACTATCACATTAAATTATGGAGTTAACACACTCTCGTCGCTAAGGTACTGCAAACACAACTCTCAAATTAAACTATGTAGTTAAGACACTCTCGCCGGTAATCTACAACAAATAACAGTAAACAAACGGTTATCATTTCTATTTTCACGTGGTATTACTTGGTACGTCGTGTCGATTGCAGGGCGCTAGTCGGCGGGGCGCGGCGGAGGGGCGCGCGGCGGCAAAGGAGACGCTGGAACGCTCCAACTCTCGCTAGTCCCCCATCTGGCGAGAGTGTGTGTGTTGCTATATTTGTTTAGATATGATAGCTAATTCATGCTTAGGTTTAAGATTAGATATAGTAAACTATATCTAATATATATACCTAATCTAACCAGGTGTAAGCAACTCTTCAAGGCCAAGCAAGGGTCCACTCTAAGATTTTTATATTTTGGGACTCCACAGTTACACTTCTTAATAGTATATAGTATAGAATAAATACGAGGAGCAGATATACTCCCTCTTAATTATTTGTAATATTTATTTATAATACAGATGTGTAAACACTTGCTGGGCGGCATACA
The DNA here is from genome assembly GCA_019049465.1 of Dryas iulia moderata. Classification (NCBI taxonomy): domain Eukaryota; kingdom Metazoa; phylum Arthropoda; class Insecta; order Lepidoptera; family Nymphalidae; genus Dryas; species Dryas iulia. The sequence goes on from CM032417.1 coordinate 14,508,940, forward strand.
ATTGTTAAACAGATAGTTTGAACTAGCGTTGCGCGGGTTATGCATTCGTTGTTTAAACTATATGCAAAATTTCATTTGTAATTTTTTTACACAATCCGATCTCTAATTTAGAGTTCAAACAAAATAAAAATAAGTTATTATTTTCCTTACATAAGTAAAAAAAAATCCAATCGTGGCGCAGGGTCACAAAGTGTGATTGCTAGCGCGACAGGGTTCGATACCCTTTCGACGAATTCAAAAATTTCATATATTATTTCCATTTTCTCCTGCTGTATTAAGAATACAGCGAGAAGCTAAAAAAAAATTTACCACATCTATAACAATTACAACAAATAATAATTTTAAAATCCATACTCTAAAATTTAATTGAACAGTATATATAAACTCACCTATGACGCGACACGGCGGAGTGAGCGTGCTCGCGGCGCGCTGCAACGTGATGCCACTTCACGTACCCGCTGAGGCGGCGCTTCAGCAGCCCCGCGAGCGAGTGCAGCCAGCCTACGCGCACGCACGTTACTACCCGCACCCGCTACACGCTAGCCCGCAACACGCTACCACGCTACCACGCTACACGCACGCCTCCCACTCGATACTGGACACCTCTTTGTTTGTGTTCTTGGTATGTTTATTATAATGTTTCAATTTACAGTATATGTCCTTTTTGCACAGATTGTTACAGATTAAAAATTGATAATCGATTTTACTCAAAAATCAAACAATCGATTTATTATAAATAAAGAATTGCTATAAATTTCAACATTATATATCCAAGTTAATGAAAAATGAAATTTATCACATTTTAATATTAATACAATCAAATACAATCAAATATTAATTTATAATAATTTAGGAAAAAACAAAGAGGTACCCAGTGCCGTACCAAATGCCTGGCTAATGTTACTGAGCGATGAGCGAAGCCGGACGGAATGACGGACCGTGAACTGAACTGATGAAGGCGATATGCCCGCGCACCGTTAATACACTTAGGGTCTTTTCGTATTTCGATATAACCGTGCCATATGTGAGATATTTTAATATAATAAGATATACTCGTATGTCGAGTAAAAGTAATGGAACATTCAATAATATCAAAATATTTATATTAAAAATACAAATTAAACAGAAATATTTTGAAATGAAATTATAATAATCTCGCTTAAGCCCTATACCAATTAAGATCCTAATCCAAAAGGTACAACCCTAGATTGATGCAATGATCAATTTTTGAGGGAAGAATATGCCATCCTTCAACCAACGACCAATGGAAGGATTGCATATTCAATCTTTACTTTACTCAAAAAATTTTTGGATTAGAATCGATTATTGATAATGGGCGTTATTCTATCAGTGACCACAGACTAATATAAAATGCTCAAAACGCCGGGTTTTGAAATCAAAAACATCCACGAATAATCTGTTTAAAACAATTCCAATTTAAAATACCAATACAAAAATCTTAAAACAAGAACATCTCACATATTTAATCATTTCGAAACACCAATATACATACAATTAACATATATAACAAGTGTAAAAGGAAGCGGTAACCCAAAGCGGTTAGGGTCGTTTAGTGGCGAGGCATGTGACAGAGCATGGCAGGCGATGTGGGGCGTGACAGCGGCAAAGCACAGGTATTGCGGGCGCACAAGTATTTCAAATACAATATTATTGCACAATAAACGTAGATTTTTTTAGCTTCACGCTGTATCCCGCACACAACAAGGTAGAACCTAGTGTTAAGACACTCCGTTCCTCACTTTCCGCCGGATTCTGGAGGCATTGTGTGTTAAGGGGCGGAACTTAACGCCCCGCTTTGTCTCGACTCCAGAGCGAAGAAAATAGAAATATTAAATATTTCTATTCCTCGAGTGGGAATCGAACCCACAACCAGTCGCTTTACAGTCACATTTTGTGCCACTGCGCCACGACTGGCCCCGATCTGTACATAGATTGAGCAATTAAAATAGTGAAGTAATGCGTATATTGTGCAATAAATTTTATACATAAATTCTAAAATCGATTTTGTTTAGTTAAAAACAAAAATCGATTTTAATTAATAATTAATTAATCGATGTAATGAAATACTTATGCACCACAAATATACAATAAACATTTAAGATACACAGTTTTGATATAGACATCGATTACTAACTAGGGATGGATATAAAATGATTTTCAAATTAATAATTTTTACCCATCCCTTGTATAAAACAATGTAGAACAAGAAATGTACATATAACCTAACCAGCGTATATTATATTTGAAAGCGTATGTTAGTCAGCTTACATTTAGTACTAGCCGCGATACGATCTTGTTGTTAAAACGGCCATTTTGATAAACCACAGATTAAAAAAACTAATCTCCTAATTGTTTTTTTTTTAATAAGATACTATATCACATTTTCTGGCGTAAGCAGAACCGCAAAGCAAGCGTAGTATTTAGTCCTGTCTCGTTTGTACATAACACAATGATCGGGTATCGTGACATGGGAATGACTTGAAGTATGGAACTGATTGTATGGTAAAATAGTAGATTCTTTATATATATAATGTACACTAGATTTGTATGGAGTGAAAAATTATAAATGAATAAACAAATACGTGAAGTGAATAAAAACTAAACACAAAAATGTATATTATTTTCAAATATTTCAAATATTTTTCAATTTTGTTTAGGGCAATGTGCAAAAGTGCAGACATGACTGTCAAAATTTTGACATTTCAACTTTAAAATTTGAAAGAAATTTAAAATAACAACTCCAACCACCAATCACAGCGGGGGACAGATAACATATAAATAGACCAACATAATAATTTCCAAGTGTACATTTAATTTAATCTGTTATACATATATAACATATAATACAATTTATGATACAATCACTTCCCGGTCAGGCTGAGAGTGGCAAGCGCAGCATTACACCAATTAGTCCGACTATCATAGGCTGGCTGCCCTCATTACACATATACACAATCATGTAAAAGAACATATGGAACAAATTAAAATATATAATTCATGTCATGTGTGACCGCTACTAATAATAATGTTGCCAGGTAATGGATAAAAATATTTAGTACTTTGAATATATTAATTAATTGTTTGTGCACCTGGCAACACTATAGATATGACTGAACTTCATGTGAATTACAAACTTTATTTGCATATGTTTATTTGAATCACTTTTTTCTAAACACCTACGAACCTAAAATACCTATAATATCTCTTGTATGTAGCTTTAAAAGTCCATATAAATGAAATTTCTCTATAACTTTACATCAATAGCTGACACAAAAAAGATGAAGAATTTGTTAGTTCTGAATTACAAAGTATTTTTTTAAGAGCAAGATAACTGTTTCAATAAAAATATACTACCTACTATTAACTGTGTTGTGCTGCAACATATACCATCCAAATTAAGCAATTAAATAAATTATCAATTACACGATTTTCTGAACTAGACCGTTAGAGCGACATAACTTACAAAATTTGTTATTCAAAGAGAAATGTAATATCAGTTCTAAAAATAAAAAAAATCTTCAACAATTGTGAACTAATACTTCTTACACTTTTACAATAATTCTAAATTTCGTATAATTGTATAAGTTATAATAACATAACAAGTTACCTTGATCATCGTGGTGATGCTTTTGCGGCACGGCGGCGCCGAGCTCGCTGCGGAACCCGTTGCGCAGTTCCGCCCGCGTTAAACTCTGACTACGACCTTCTGATAGCCTGTGTATCGGATTAATAACTTTTAAATGATAAATTTGAATAAGTATATTTCAAAGGATTATTGACACTAATAAATAACTGTACTAATATAAAAGTCTCACTGAGATTTTTGCGCCGGTTCTTCTCAGGTCTGAGGCATTAACTTTAGTGTAACGGGTAGTAAATTGTTTGGCTTTCATAAAATGAAGCAGAAGTAGAAGTTACACTTCTCATTTTGAATAAAATTAATTAATTTTGTCAATGTTAAATTTATATATTGATTATTGAAATTACTATTAAATATTAAAATAAAGTATCGTAACAATTGTATTTTTCAAAATATTTATCTTGAAAACTGCTACAATTAAAAGGTTCCATCGAAATCTATTCTATCAATTATAAAGAATAGTGGAGTGCAAAAAATAAACTGTTTTTAATAATTCTATAACTTTTTTTCATGAATATATTCAATAAGATACAGACACACATTTTTACTGTTTTATTAATATGTAGATGGTTAGATACAATGATGTGTATGAGTATCAGACGAGATCGAGATCAAAAATTCAATTAAAAATGTAAATCCTCACCTATCATTGCTGAGTAGTAATGGTGAGGGAGGATGCAACCTGTCGTGTAAGGGCGGCGGTTCTAGCTCCATACTACCATTAGCTGTAAAATAATCATAATATGTTTAATTATAAAAACTATTCCAATACAGTATTTATAAAAATAAATCCCCATTGATGAATAAAAAAGTGTTTCTTTAGCATGGATGTGTTTATACTTCATAATATTAATATTCAGAGTGTCACATTTATTGTATTATCATGTTCAACGCCAAGAAAAATTATGCATCTTCCCGTTCGGGACATGTTGGTCAATGCTGGTCGACAATGAGACTTTCCGTACGGGCCGCGTCGGTCATTCAGTCAGTGCTGACCGCGGTTTCGGATACTTCCGTTTCATTAATAGGGCACTGCTATATATTTAAAAACCATACGCATTGAGCCGCGTGGCTCACTAATTACTCTAAAATACGTTGGTTTTTGAAAAATGTAAAATATTTGGAAGTATGACGACAATTTCAAGTGCTGGCCGATGTTCAATGACGTCACAAATAGTGACATTTGGATAGAAATGTGATTTTTGCTTGGCCTGGAGGGATATTTCGACCGCAAAATTGTCCTTAGAAAGTGTTCGAATTTTTATCTTCACATATTAATATATAGATATGTAAGAAGAAAAAAATATATATTCCTTGAATGCACCATGTCCATCACATTTGGGGCTCAAAACAATGCAGTGGACTTGCTCTCCAAGTACATTAATACCCAAGCTTCATTCTCTACCAAACAAAATTTCTTCCAAAAGATCCTACTAATGCAGTTTTCGAAACATGTCCTTATAAATATAATATCTTTAACGTCTTTGAATAATATACTTTTTTTTACTTATAAAAGGAGCCAAACAAGCAGAAGGACCACAGCAGGTAGTATATGGTTACCCTCGCCCATGGACATCTATAACATTAGAGGAGTTATAAATGGCTTTAATGGGGAAAGATGGAGAAGTATGGGAGTAGGGAATAGGGAAATCAGAGATATTATGTTTTACCTTCATGCCCTAACATATGATGATGCCGGCTGGTACGCGGTGGAGGTTCAGGTGACCGCCCCGTACTGTGTTCTCGGCTTAAACTGTAACAAACATGACCATTTAACCATATTAAATCATTCATATAAACAGTGAGACACTAAGATACGATGGCTTAGAGCACTGGTTCCCAATAAGTGGTCCGCGGACCACCAGTGGTCCGCAGATGGGATAAAGTGTTGTACCCAGCTCTACCCAAACTCATGCAACTCATCGCACTACAAAATGTCAGAAACTGCAAGGTTTACATATATAGTGGTCTCTGCTAGCAAGAATAATGTAAAAGTGGTCCTTGATAAAAAAAGGTTGGGAACCCCTGGCTTAGAGTGACAGCGATTGTGTTCGCGATCGTTTTGGGTTCGATTTTCACTTGTAGGAATGCATATATTTAAATTATTTTAATTTCTCCCGTTTGGCGAACAAATCAACGCGAGACGTTAAAGTTCGCCAATGAATACGCAATGTTGCGATATCGGGCAGCAAGTTGAATAACGGGATGTCTTGACAATAGATTAAACTTATTATTACATGTTTTAAGGCAAATAAAATATATTTAAATAAAAACCTAATTTCAAGAATAAATAAAATTGGGTGGGGCCAGTCTTAGCCCAGTGGCGCATACGTGTGACTGTAAACGACTGGTTGTGGGTTCGATTCCCACTCGAGGAGTGGAAATATTTATTATTTCTTCGGTTTGGCATCGAGGCAAAGCGCGGCGTTAAGAAAGTGGGGAACGGAGTGTCTTAACAATAGGTTCCCTCTGCCTCTCCCGCTGTGTGCGGGATACAGTGTGAAGCTAGAATTGGGTTTCTTTACTGTTTAAAATGAACAAGAAAATAAAATAAAGAAGTGACAATAATAATACTTACCTCCTATGCCTGGGCGTCGAATGCAGATCCACCCTCGATTTCCTTTGTTGACTTTGGTGATAGAACCTTTGTAATACTATGGGACTCGTGTTTCCTGAACTCTGTGATATTAAAAAATATAATTAAAAATTGTTACAGTTTAACTTATGTAAGCATATAACAAAAATAGAAATGTAATAAAATAAATAAAATAAAATAAAAATGCCTGTTAATTTTCTGAAAACTTACATATTTACAAATATACCAAAAAAATAAAAGTTTAAGTAATTTACTATATCATATTTAAACAAGTTCTATTCACAGCTTAGGTCATTATCTATTACATAGGTTTTAAGTTAACAAATATATGCTTTTAGTTTTAGTTAAATGTAATTTAGAGAAATGTAATATGAATGTAATAATAAAACAATATAATTGAAACTATTGCAACTTTCATAAATTTTAAAGCATAGCAAAACACGATTTGAGCTATCTATACTATCTGCAAATTCTATGTTTATGTGTACTTAACATTTTAGTTAATTAATACTATAAAAGAAAGTCTAATATATAATATTTACCGCAGGAGACGCTCGCCAGCGGTTGTCGGCGGACACGCGGCGTGCGGGCGCGGGGGGAGGGGACGCACACGCATCTATTGTCCTGTATATACAAAAATATATAATTTAACTAAATGTCGCCTTAAGCTTTATTTAGTAATCACGTGTTTACCCATTTTCAAAGAATTACGGAAAATTCTCCCGTTGGTTAGTTTCTCCAAAGAACCATGGAGGTTCTTTTTTTAGTTTCATATCCTGCCTAGTAGTTATCATTATGAGTTGTCTGTCAATTCGTAAGTTATGAAAGTGCTTCTTATGTAATTTTTTTTTTGTCTTCACATTGCAATGTACGATAGACGGAGAGAACCTGAAGTCAAAACACTCCATTCTTCACTTTACGCCCGAATTTAAGGCTTGTCTGTTATGTGGCAGAATTCAACATTGTACTTTTCTTAAGTACCAGAGAGGAGAAATGAACATAATTATAATATAATCATTTTATCGAGTAGGAATCGAACCCACAATCAATTGCGGACTACACGACGACGTTATCTTATTATGTTTTTAGTAAAAAACACATTACCTGCGTCTAGGATAAGGCGAATGGTTGGAGAGGTCAGCCTCCAGGCTGGCGGGCTGGGAACTACTCCCGCCCGGACTAGACGTGCTCGCCCACCACGCTCTGAAACAATGTATCGCTTACATTAAAAACTACGTAAAATAATATGGTTAAATAGCTTACTTATATATAAAAATAACGTTTACCATGTCTGTCCAAAACGCAAGTATATAAAGCACATTTTCATCCTCTTGCTGTAGTAAATATACAATTTTATTTAAAAAAAAAGAATTAAAAAAAGGATTCCAAAAACGCGCTTTATCTTACCAAATGAACACAAGGTTTAAATAAAATAATTACGTCGAGAAAGAATAGAAACCACATTTACCACATTACAGTTCAGTCACATTTTCTCTCTCTACACTAGTATCTTACTACAACTAGTATTTATCATTTAACAAATTTAGAATATAAATCAATAACAATAATGTACTTACATTATTGCTATTGTGAATTATTTTTTTAGCTTCGGGTCTATACAATTATGGATTTTTTGACCGACTTTTTAATAGTACAGTAATAAGTAGGGCCTGAACACTGAAATATTACCTTGCGCAGTTCTGCCCTAGACTATTAATGTATTACTATTTTACATAAACAAAAATTACCTTGCCGGCGTAGGCGTGGCTTGTTCAGGCGTCCAATTCTGCGAACTGGTCACAAAATTCCTAACCGGTTGTGGGGTCACTGGTATTTCCACTCCATTGTTGGAGTTCACAGAGTGAGTGGACCCGGTCGACGCGGTGGACCCAGTGGAACCCGTGAAGCTGGTGGACCCAGTGGGACCCTTGGACTGTCCACCCGAGATGGGTAGTGTAGCGTACCAGTTGCCAACTGACACTTTACTCCTCGCCGATTTCACTACGAATGGATGTTCTAGAAGTTTCACGTATTTGGGCCGTTGTCTGTAGTTCTTTGTTAAACTGGAAAAGAAGTATATTTAAAAATAACATTATTTAAAAAACGTATAAAAATAAAACGCAGTGGAACTTGAACCTGTGCCTCTTTGAATACATCCAAGCGTTTTCAACGCTAAACCATATGTTCGTGTCGTTCGTTGTGAACATATGTCTTAGTGGGAGTTCGAATCCCGCTGCTTTCAATTAATGTAAATAAAAATAATGATATTAATTTTAGGCTCTGAGTATACCAATTAAAAAATGCTAAAATTTTATATAGTTATAAAGAAAAATCTAAAAAAAAAATACAATCTGACAATTTCTTATATTTTATAACTCCACTATTTTTACATGTGTCATCTTTATATCGCCATATAACAATTTCAGTTAACTAAGCAATGTATCTATAAAAATAATATAAATAAAGATATATTTATTTTTAAAAAACAGGAAAAAATTAATTATATCATAGGTTTTTCAAGCTAATGTCCTATTTAAATTGAAATTTTTAAAATATTAACGTACCATTGTGACACAAAAGATTTGAACTCAGGTGTAAAATCACTATCTTCAGGTAGTTGTGGTGGATCGTCAGCTATTACCTGTCAATGAAAAATTATTATGGATTAATTTTAAAAGTCTTAAACTTACATAAAAATAATATCTGAAAGATAATGTAAACGTAAACGGTAATTCGATTTCAATTTATAAATTAATTATATGTTACAAAGGTATGTGTTCTAATTAAATAGCTTCACGCTATATCCCGCACACAGCAGGGTAGGCAGAGGGAACCTAGTGTTAAGACACTCCGTTCCCCACTTTCCGCCGAATTCGGAGGCTTGCGTGTTAAGTGGCGGAACTTAACGCCGCGCTTTACCTCGACACCAGACCGAAGAAAATGGAAATATAACTTCCACTCCTCGAGTGGGAATCAAACCCACAACCAGTCGTTTACAGTCACACTCTTGTGCCACTGGGCCACGACTGGCCACAAATGTGTTCTAATGAGAAAAATACTTTAAAAAGATTATACGGGAAGATTATACAGGAATACTTAAGGTTTATTTTTATATTATATGAGACAGTCTATCTGCCATCTGGCATGGAAATTATGAAACAACATAAACTGGGGCCAGCGGTGGCGCAGTGGCACAAGTGTGTCACTGCAAACGACTGGTTGTGGGTTCCATTCTCACTCGAGGAGTGAACTTAATATTTTAATTTTCTTTGCTCTGGTGTCGAGGCAAAAGCGCGGCGTTAAGTTCCGCCACTTAATACGCAATGTCTCCGAATTAAGCGAAAAGTTGGGAACAGAGTGTCTTAAATTCCCTCTGCCTACCCTGCTGTGTGCGGGATACAGGGCGAAGCTAAAATAAACTAGCGCAAATTTTAGTTGCACATTTCTATACATTTATCAATGTATATAAAACACAAAAAATAAATAACAGGTATACTCGCAATTGGTTATAAGTTAAATTTCAATTAGAAGAAATGATTACATAAAAAATATTTTCATTTCTTCCCTATAGACAAACAAAAAACCGCAGCATTGACTCTGCAAGCAGACCGACAAACAGGCCCGAGTGTCTTAACACTAAATCCTTTCATATAAGGAAGCTTAAAGCTAAAAAATATATAAAACAGCTCATAACAAACCCTAGTAAGAACTTCAAAGTCGTTCTGACAGTCTCTGTATGGGAAGACACCGGTGGCAAGTTCCACTAGCGAGATGCCAAGTGACCACACGTCCGCTCGGATGTCGTAGTCGGGCCGGCTCGGATCAGGCGGGTCTATGCGCTCCGGCTGGGGAGAAAATATTTTGTAAAATATTTGAATATGAAAAAAAATACTAAAATTGTAAATATTGATTAAAAACAAATGTTCTTTAAAGTTATTGTGGTCCACTGGAGTTGTTTGTGGGTTCGATTTCTGCTTGGCAGAATAATATTTTCTCGCGGTTTGTCTTGACGCAGGGGAACAAAGTGTGATTGTATGTACATATATATATATACGCGACAGATTGAGGGTTCAATTCCCGTTCGAGAAATTGAAATATTTAATATTTCTATTTTTGTCGCTCTGTTGTCGAGGCAAAGCGCGGCATTGAGTTCCGCCACTTAACTCGCAATGTCTTCAGAATTCAATGGAAAATGGAAAACGGAGAGTCTTAACACTAGGTTCCCTCCATGAACCCTGCTGTGTGCGGGATACAGCGTGATGCTAACAAATATTTTCGTTTCTCTGCGTGACGTTGTTTTGCCACTAAGCACGCAAAATCTCAAACCTTAGCAAAAATTGAAGAATCCAGTGTTTACATTAGGTTTTCTCGAGTATTAAAAAGGTGTTGTTAAAAAAATATATCTCTATTCAGTAAAATTATTAAAAAAAATGAGTTGTATAAATTTTTTACATGTATTTTTTTGAGTAAATTTGTTTATGTATTAATTTATATGTATTAATATTACACAAGAAAAAAAAAATTTGGAAATGTAAGTATTGCAATATAACGTAAAAGGGATAGCAGTGTAGTTAGTTACGCGGGGATGCCGCGAGCGAGCCACTAGTAGTGTTATAACTGTGGGTTTATTCCAGTCACAAATATTTTTTTATTTATTTGGGCAGAAATCAGCAGAAATTAATAATAAATTTTAATAGCAACAAACAAAATAGAATAAAAACTAAATAACCTAAAAATTACACCAAAATCATCAGTCACTCACAGCCATATAAGCAGCGCAACCCGCACTCCTCGTCTTAGCCTTCGAGTCCACAAGGCGGCCACTGATCCCAAAGTCACACAGCTTCACGTTCCCGCGTTCATCCAACAGTATGTTGCTGGGCTTCACGTCGCGGTGTATAACGCCGTGCGTGTCTTTCAGGTACGAGAGTGCGTTTACCGTCTGAAATGTTGGTATATTATATTTTTTAAAACATTATAATGTTATTTAATTATTACATATTAAATGGTACATTCATTTTTTTTTGTCTTTAACTTGTCTGTTGAGAGACTAAAAGTCGCTTTAAAGTCCTTTTAGAAATTATATGTATTAAGATTTTCCTAAAGAAGTTAGGTAGACAGAACCAATCAAGAGACTCGGTTCTCTACTTCCCACCCGTATACGAGACGTTTCGTGTTGAGTGGCGAAACTCAACGCCACGTCAAATTTTACCTTAGTATATCTATAACCATTAATTTCAGTTCGATATGGAAAATTTACAAACATGGCTCAAATATTATAATGTAATTATTATTAAGACATTACAAATATAATGTAATCAAAGTAATATTTATTTACAAAATAATTTCCATATCTTTATCAATATTATGGTAGAGCTATAGTTAATAGCTATAGTTAATATAATATATTAGCTGGAACAACAGATAAACACACAGACAGCGAAAAATTGTAAAAATTGGTATGTACCTTGCATACAATTATTTATTATTATATCCTTTATTTTATATTTTTCTTATTTAATTACATTTATACTTATATAAAAAATACATTCGTACAAATATAAATATAAAAAAATAGATCCCCCCCCGACGGAGGCTTTACAGCCAAGCCACCGGTGGTCAGGGTGACAGACTGAGGAACCTCCGCACAATACGTGCCGTTCCCAAAATAGCTGCCTTTTGAATCCGGCCCTTGATCCAGGCATGTAGCGAAAGCCTCATAAGATGTTGATTGAGGCTCTTCGCTACAAGACCGTTCACGCTGACGACTATCGGGACAACTATTGTTGAATCCACATCCCACATGTCGGTAATCTCGTGAGCTAAGTCTATGTATTTGGACTGTTTGTCCTTCTCAGCTTTCACGAGGTTAACGTCACAAGGGATGGTGATATCAACAATAAATGCCCGGCGCTCTAACCGGTCTACTAGCACGATGTCAGGCTTATTGGCGACAATAGTCCTGTCCGTGATAATAGAGCGGTCCCAATAAAGTTTGGCATGGCCGTTTTCTAAAACTGGCTCCGGTGTGTACTTGTAATACGGCACTTCCTGACATACCAGACCATACCGAAGAGCAAGTTGCTGGTGGATATTATTATTATTATTAAAATATACAAATGTTACAAACAGACGTGTCATTTTTATTTATTTGTATAGATTATACCAAAACTCACCGCCACAGTAACTTTCCCCAATATAGCCTCAGGTATAGGAGCACCGAGCCTCTTGAGCAGCTTATCAAAACAAGAGGCCATTAGCTCCATACAAATCCATACATCCGCGTCCGTCACGAAGCAGCCCAGACACCTGACAATGTAGGGACAGTCGTGGGACCTGACCACCACGTCGAGGTCCATGAGAATACGTTTGGTCTCTTCCGAATTGCCAGAACGTCGCATTTGCTGGAACATTTTAAATAACATGAATTAAATATGGCTTCAAATATTTATTGTACTTTTTTTTTTTAGCTTCACGCTGTATTCCACACACAGCAGGGTAGGCAGAGGGAACCTAGTGTTAAGACACTCCGTTCTCCAGGCAGCGCCGAATTCGGAGGCATTGCGTGTTTAGTGGCGGTACTTAACGCCGCGCTTTGCCTCGACACCAGAGCGAAGAAAATGGAAATATTAAATATTTCTACTCCTGGAGTGGGAATCGAACCTACAACCAGTCGCTTTATACACACTTTTTGCCACTGCGCCACAACTGGCCCCATTGGTATTAATTAAACAAAATAGATTGATACACTTCACGTAACTTAATATATTTTTAAATGTACATGTTATATTTATTTTTATAATATAATTACACTGTAAATGAGATTGGTCATAAGTTCGATTCCTATTCCCGGAAATATAACCAATATTTAAATTATTTTCATGCTCTTGTAAGAAGATAAAGCAATGTCCCTTCCTGACCACTCGACAATATCAATTTTATTCGGAAAGCGAAGAACAGAGAAAAAGTGTTAATAATTATAAATAATTTTGCAAAGTGGTAAAACAAAATGTATTATGGAGTTCCTCTAAATTATAGACATTACATATTGTGTTAAAATAGTAATGAAATGTAGTATATACTTCAAAACACAGGGGATCTAATCCTAAACTATTATATACACATATTTTTGAATTCTCTACTAAGTCACTGTACTTTCTAGGGCTAAATTTCACCGTATTTTAATTGGCACCTGATTGTTTAATTATCTATTTTTTTTTAATTAATTTCAATCAATTTTAAAGAAATATTAATAATTTCAATAAAAAATATATATATTTTGTAATACCTTAACAGCTATCACAGCTCCAGACGATTTATGTAGCATTTTGACAACATGACCACATGTCCCACTTCCAAGCTCACCTAGTTGTTGAAGGTCATCTATATGTGATCTGTATTCCACCCCTTCTACATTTAACTTGCCACTTACCTATTTCAAGTTCAAAAGGTATAAATAAATAATATATTAGATCAGAAAAAATATATAATTACATTAGAAAACAAATGAATAAAAGATAACATGTTAACAAATTGCTCTTCGATAAAAGAATCAAATAGTATTATGAATATTATAATTTAAATTGTATGTTACGACATGACAGTTAATAAAATGATATAAATTGCAAATATTAAACTTATCTCTATAGCTTTACTATAAAAAATATTTTTACATATTAAAAATATACATACTTTGTAAACTTCTCTCATTCGATACTCAGTATCAGAAGCCTGTGGAGACCTTGGTGGGAAAGCTGGTATGTCTCTTGGAGAGAACATAGGCGCTGCAATAAATCGAAAAATTTTTAACAAGGATTACATGTTTAAATAATTGCAATTTCATAAACAATACTATGCTAAATGAAGAACTATTAATATTGTATTTAAATATGAAATATGATAATATTATGTACAAATTATACTAAAAGTACATTTTAAAATGACACAAGAATTTAAAATGATGACATCTTTTATTGTCTTAAATATCTGAGTCAATAGCAGGTGGAAGAAACAAACTGCATGATTTCATTATCTAACAATATGAGTATTGAGTCAAAGTAGAAACTTCCTGGTATTAAGTTATTTACAATGCATTTATAATGCAAATTATGAAAATTTGTTGAGCTCATTAAAAGTCACATAAATAAAGATACCCAAAATAACAGTTAACACATGCATAATATATGAATCCCTTTACATACATAAATGCTATATGAATATATTGTTTGACTTAATAAACTCCTTTTAACTAATTATAATGTTTATATATTTAAGTCTAATTAAATATACTGAAATTAAGTTCAATATAACATCTTACAATTATAAAATCAATGTATTGTAATACAGCAGTGACAATAAACTAAACACTTATTATTTTTGTAAACAAATGATATTCATTTACAATAATTGTAAAAGTCAAGCAAAATGCGTCTTATTTACAAAATATGCCTCAGGTTTTTGAGAGAAACCATGCAACATTCAGATGATAAATGTTAGCTCATAATATTTTCGCATTAATTTATGTGTCGACTCTAATGTCGGCACAATATTTTATCAAAACACTATCAGAAAATGATAGTATAACCTTGTTAAATACCTCTATCCGACAAAATCATAAGAAAATATATTTGTTTTGGTATATTCCTATAACCTAAGAAGTATTCACCATGGAAATGTAGTAAAAAATATATTAAATCATTAAATATTAAAACGATAAAGACTTACGAGGCCTAGGTCTTCTAGTGCCTCCAGACCTCGGAGCCCCAAGTCCACCTTGATTGTGGAGTCCCTCTCTTCGAATACGTTCTTGTAAATCTTTAAGTCTTCCTTCAATATTTGACATTATAGTAACTATAATTGTCCTCTTACCACATTTAAACACTTATTTCTTAACATTTATAACTATTATTTACACAAAAATTAAAGTCAAATAGCTGCAGTCCAAAGATTTCTTTTTTCCATCAAACTCTATCAAATTCAATCTCATTCTTAAAACCTTTCAGTCTAAATTTTTTTCTTCGATAAAAAATCATTCGTTCAAATGCTCATTCATTCAGACAGAGATAATAATTCTATTTAGTTAAATTTTATATTGGTGTAACTTTCACTTTGATTAAACTAACCAGTACAAAATACTAATGGTATTGTTATTTTTTAAAATAAATAAAAATAAAAATAATTTAAGACCGATTTTAGAATAATTAGAGTACTCTTTACTTAAAAAATATTTTTATTCTGTATTTTGACATTTTACTATTGTTCTTATTTATGAACGAAAATACCTTTCATTCAACTTAATTCTTAATTCATTTCTCGTTTTGCGTTTTGCTAAATATTCAATTTTGTGTAAATCTGTTTACAGAAGAAATAGTGATATATATAAATACTCTAAGAGACTATATTACTACCGTGAATGTCAAGTGCGCGATATAAGTAAATAGTATCAATGTTCATTCCGTTTGTAAGCAATTAAGACGTGATAATATATATGTCCGGTATTGTAATATGTTAAAAATAATTTTGTGTTAAAAAATGTGTGATTTATAAGTGTTTTGAGTAATTTCAAAATGATGCAGCCAACGTCAGAAGGCTGTATGAACATTGCAGAATTAGCACATCAACTTAGAAGGGAGAAGATATTCATTAATTCTGAAAGGCAGCTGTTACAGAATCTAAATGAAGAAGTTGAGAAGACTGTTTTAGAGCTGCTTCAAGCTGCATGGATATGTTCTCAGCAGCGACAAAATCTCACTAACTTAATTACATCAAGATGTGAAGCAGAATCTGTAGCAGCATGTCAGAGAGCAAGCTTACTTGAAGGCACAACTTTTATAGATGCACATAAAGTTTTCAAATATAAGGTATTGTGAATATTTAAATTAAATATTGCTAATCCATATATTTTATTGTTTATATAATGTATTATTTTGTGATATTATAAGATAATTTATATTATGCAAAAATTAATAATTTTGAAATATATAGGTTGAGTTTAATATAGATGGGAATAAGTATAGTTTATTATTCCAACAATATTGAGTAAATATTTAATGTTTCAGACATTATGAAATACTGACATATTTTATGAAAACAATTTTAATCATTTATTATCTTTTCCCTGTACTGTAACCTAAACATCCACCCACTTTTTTATTTATCTTTTAAAATATATGCACAAGCAGCTGAAAATAACTAAACTGAATGATATTCAATAGAAATAGATATATTTAAAATTGAATAATTAGAATTATTCGACCAGTCATTTTATAATAATATTGAAAAAAAATCACTACCAATGGCTTGCTTTTTACACATTTGTTAATATGAATTTGTTATTATAAAGATCAGCTAGTACTGTGGCAAATTAAACACTTTATTCAGAGCTAGTAGTATAACCTTAATGCTGTTTTTTTACATATCTCATTTTTATTGTTATATTTATTGACAACTTAACACCATGCTTTGCCCTATCAAAGAAGAGAAGTTAATTTAACTTAAATAAAATCATTCTCCAAGTGGGATTTGAACCCACAATCAATCTCATTAACAAGTAGTCTGTCTGCTATTGTGCCTAGATGGCCTGAAAGTAATGCTTTTTATTAACATGTTCAATGACAAGAAAAATTATGCATCTTCAATGCTGGTCGACAATGAGACATTCCTTTTGGCCCGCGTTGGTCAGTGCTGACAGCGGTTTCGGATACTTTCATTTGGAGATTCATTAATACAGGCAGAAGGGCACTGCTATCTAATTAAAATTCATACGTTTTGACCCACGTGGCTCACTAGCTACTCTAAAATAAGTTGGTTTTTGAAAAATGTAAATTACTTGGAAGTAAGACAACAATTTCAAGTGCAGACCGACATTCAATGACTAAATGAAATAGTGACATTTGGATAGAAATGTGATTTTTGCTTGGCCTGGTAGGATAGCATGTTGTTGGTCAGCACTGACTGCGTTGCAGGCAACTTGTTAATAGTAAATCCTATGTTGTATTTCATATTACTAGTAAAGATTTTAAAATTTTTTACATTTCTTTATTTTAATTCTTAAATTACATTTATTAGGAAGTGCAAGCATTAGGTGAGCTTCTGGGATGGCTCCGAGATACTCCTCACCTTATGGCATTAGCCCTTATGCTTGGAGAAGACCATATGCCTCCAAGCTTACCTTCATCTATAATATCTGGATTGTATGGCAGTTGCCGTTCCCCATCAGATAGGACTAGACTGTTGGCTGTAATAAGAACCTTAATAAAATATCAAATGGCACCGTCTAGTGATCCAAGAAAGTGAGTATGTTTATAAAATAAGCTTTATATTAGAAGTATAAATAGATGAATTTGATACATCATAAGTTTTGAATTTATAACACATTTTTTTTATACTCATAACATTTTATTTGATCATAATTTTTAGAAGTGTTAAACCACATAATCTAAGTCAAATAGTATTATTATTAAAGCAAAATTGATTTTTAGTACTTTATTATAACAATAAGCTTTTGCAATGAAATTTTTAATTAGAGAATTGTTTAATAGAGTAGTAAACAATGTTGGTTATAATGAAAAGTAAAATAATAAATTGTTTGCACTTTAGAATCTTTGCATATTTTAAAACAGGGGAAAAACCAAACATGCAACATATCACCTTCATCATTACATATATTGAATTATAATATAACTAATCTAATATTGTCATACATAGCACTTTTCTCTCATTTAAAGACATTACAACCTACCGTTATCTAAATATTCTGTCTTTACCTATACTGAGGCAATGGATGTATTGGAAATGCAAACATATCCCTAAATGGAATTTGAAGTAACAACTATAGAATTTAACAATTTATTACATATCTTAATTTTGACATGGTGTCATAGGGTCATGTATATCTTTTATTATATTCTTCAGGTTTATTTTATGATATTTAAACTAAATTCTTAATCTGAATAATATTTCAAATGGATATAAGAAGATTTTCTTTTTGCATACATACATAAAAGATATTATTTGACATAATGCATGTATTAAAAACATTTTAATTTTAATATTTACATAATAAAACTCAGCTAAACCGATAATATACGTTTTATAGAGGACATAACTTTTTCTTGAAACATTATTAACATGGCTTTATTTACTCTATCTCTTATTTAATGGCTGCACTCTGGATAGTTGCCAAAATGCAGTCTTTTGCCTGCTTGCAAATGAATTGTCAACTTGACCTTTTTTGCGACTGTTTTATTTATATGTTTTTTTTTGCGAGAAATATTCAAGCTTTTTTTTTAAGCTTAATGTTTTTTTCTCGCATGGCAGGATAGGCAGAGAGACCGCGTTCGTTTCTATTGTCGAATGGTAGAACCTAAAGGAAGATTAAAATAATTTAATTATAATCTCTACTTTTACGAATAGAGTTAATTATATTTAAAATATATTCACTACTTCGCTCTGGTACCTAAGACTAAGCGCGGTGTTGAGTTCCATCACTCAAAACGCAATGTCTTGTGGTTTAGGACGCAGTGTGTTGCCACTAGGTTCTCGCTGACTACCCTGCTATATGGGAAAAAAACATAAAGCTGTTACGAGTGGAATCGAATCCATTACCAATTGCGTTTACTCTCGGACAATGTCAGATCACAATAGACTGCGCTATTATACCTCTCGGTTGTTATTAATTTGATTCCAAATGTGGTATAAAGTTCTACTATTAAAATCGATAATGGTTTTATTTAGGCGAAAATCGAAGGGCAAAAGTATTTTTGTCGGCAAAATATGTAGAGTAAAATTTGTTTTATGCTTGAAGGAATTCAAGAGATATTCATGCATCCTATAATTTTATCATTTCCTCTGATGTAGATAGAATAGCGAGGAGGAAGCGGATGACTTGTATGTCCGTATTGTATATTGTAGAAAATTGCAATATGTGTATATTGTAGAAAATTTATAGATTTAATATATAATGACACGCAATATCTCGATTTTTGGGCGGAAAGTGGAGATCAGAGTGTCGTGACACTAGATTCTCCCAAGATTCGTACCCAATTTCAATGCGTGCTTTGGGGGAAAAGCATGAAGCTTAATATATATTGAAATTGTACTAGTTAACAGTTACGTCCAGGTGGCATTTTTTCTCGACACGCCCCCTTTTTTACGCCATTGTATGCAAAGTTACACCGGTATAGTATCAAAAAACCAGTTATCTTGTAAATAATCGTTCTCGCATTTTTCTGTAGTTTTTTAACTACTTTTTGTACTTATATTATATTTTTCTTTACTATTTACTCTTTTCTGTACTGGGGGCGACAAATGGGCACAGGGGCAATATGTAATGCACCACTACGATCTCCACATAATTTTGCGCTAGTAACATCGTCGAATATAACATGTCTTTGCAACTTGTATGTCACTTTGTATAAAGTATATGTGAAACATATGCTAGTGTGTGTAGAATTTTTTGTAAGAAGTTAATTTATTTGTAACCAGCGGCCCGCTCGCGGCTTCGCCGCGTGGACTGCCTGATTGCTTCGTTATATTGCAGCCCTCTGGTGTGGATTTTTGAAAAATAAAGTAGCCTATACTTAGCCTTGGATTATCAACTATATCTATTCCAAAATTCACTACAATCGGTCAAGCGGTTTAGATTTTTCATATAAGAAGAGTTTCCCTCTAGAAGTTGTTTCTATTTCAACCCTTTAGAAGTTGATTTTTAAAAAAATAAGTAGCCTATGTTAGACCCAGGGCTATTAACTATTTTCATTCTAATTTTCATCCAAATCGGACCGGTAGATTAGCCGTGAAGGCGTGACAGACAAACATACAGACATTCCCATTCATAATATGAGTATGGATACGAAATTGTAAGGCCATCGAGGCCATGGCGTGATGTTACGATTGATTGTGGGTTTTTCACTTAGAGCAATATCTCGATTTTAGGCTGAAAGTGGAGAATGGAGTAAGTTGACTCCCTCTGACTACGCTGATATATGAGGAAAAACGTGAAGCTGCAAAAAAATGATTATGAAAAATATTAAAAATTTACATCCTGCATTTCTGCTCCACATTCCGATTTCTTGTAAAATGGGCAATGCTTACTTTCGTCTAATATAATAAAGTTATGAGTCTCGATGGGTGAAATTCTCGTTAACCAGACTCAGTAAATGGTAATCATTTGGATACCCCCCCCCAAATAAAATTGGTACCCACGCTCATCATTCACCGAGATATGTATGTCCTCATATCCTTATTATCACGATAAAAATATTTTATACTTCCATACTGCCATAATATTATAAAGGTGAAATTGTCAGTTTTTCAGTCTGTCTGTTACGTTGTCACGACTAGAGTACCTATTCTTGAAGATCATTATTAAAAGGAGGGTGGAACATAGACACTTTTTCAAAATTAGCATCTAAACGGTTAAAGTAGAGGGTGAAAGTTTGTATGAAAAATCTAAACCCCTTGACTAATTTCAATTATTTTTGTTAGGAAGATGGTTTACGACGCATGGCCTTATTTTTTATTACAATGCATAGGCCACCTATTTCTTAATATCAACTCCTAAGGGGTGTAAATAGGGGATGAAAATTTGATAAAACGAACAAATAAAACAGCTATAATTGCGTAGGTTACGCTAAGGAGGCCACAAGCGGGCCGCTCGTAAAAATATATCACTTAAGTATAAATATAAATTTAATTGCAATATGTTTTTTAATACCAGACAGACGAACCGTCTTTTCCGTATTTGGTTATAATGCTTTCTTGTCTTTGTAAATGAACATTGTAACTTTTCTTATGTACAATATAAAACTGCAATGATAATATAATAAGTATATATGCAACAAGCACGAAATTTTTAAGCTATTGTATATGCATCTTGCAACGCAGAGTAGGCAGAAACTTAGTGTTAAGACCCTCCTCTTTCGCTGTCTGCCCGAACTTGTGGCAGCGTATTGAGTGACGGAATTCAACGGCGCGCTTTGTCATATCAGGGTAAGGATAGGACAGCATTAGAATATAGTCATTGTCCCAGATGGAAATCAAACTAACAATCATTGCGTTTACAGATGCCATTTTCGGTATTGCAATAGCTTCAAAGACATAATTTTTCATAAAAAATGATTCAACTATAAAAAGTATTAGTATTTATAAAAAATATTTCGTAAATTGTAAAACACAAGACAGTAAATCATTTTACTTTCAATTCTAAAGACACCAAGGTCACGTTTTAATAAAAAACTTAATGATCTCTAAGAAGATTAACGTCTTACGTCAGATGTTTTAAGATTTATGAACAGGTGGAACTCCTTATGCACCGTAACATGATGTCATTCAGTATGGTTACACTATTATGCGCCTTGTTAAATGATATGTTTGTATTTGTAATATTATTCTTTGTTCACGTGACTGCAACATGGAGAGTATTAACTTCACGCTGTATCCCGCATACAGCAGGGTAGGCAGAGGGAACCTAGTGTTAAGACACTCCGTTCCCCACTTTCCGCCGACTTCGAAGGCATTGCGTGTTAAGTGGCGGAACTTAACGCCGCGCTTTGCCTCGATACCAGAGCGAAGAAAATGGAAATAATAAATATTTCTACTCCTCGAGTGGGAATCGAATCCATAACCAGTCGTTTTCAGTCACATTCTTGTGCCACTGCGCCACGACTGGCGCCCTTAATAAATTATCGGTTTATAAAAAATAGTTTAGTTGAGTGTGTAGTGTTTGGTTGTAAGAGCCATGGATCTGGGTTCGATTTCCACTTAGGGGGGATTATACATTATTTTTGTGTCCCTGATATCTAAGACAAATCGCGCGGTAATTTTCGCCACTTAACTCACAATGTCTCGATTTCGTGCGGAAAAGTGTTTTAACACAAAGAACATAGTGACTTGACACTTCCCTCCGACTGCCCTGCTATGTGAATAAAGTATGAAGTATATTATCGATATGTTAAAGTTATCGGTTTTAACATGCTATCTTAGATCTCTAATTTACTTAGAATCTGT
This sequence comes from Dryas iulia moderata, assembly GCA_019049465.1. Classification (NCBI taxonomy): domain Eukaryota; kingdom Metazoa; phylum Arthropoda; class Insecta; order Lepidoptera; family Nymphalidae; genus Dryas; species Dryas iulia. The sequence goes on from CM032417.1 coordinate 14,531,205, forward strand.
GTATAGTATGCTGGCTTTAAAATACGAGTAAGTATCCATACTTATATTATAAGTGCAGAGTCTGTGTGTTTGTCTGTCATGCTTTCACGGCTAATCTACCGGTCTGATTTGGATGAAATTTATAATAAAAGTAGTAAAAGTTACTGGGTCTAACATAGGCATATAGCTTCACGCTATATACATATATACATATGCTATCTAACATAGGCTACTTATAAAAATCAACCGCTAAAGGGTTGAAATAGGGGATGAAAGTTTATGTGAAAAATCTAAACCGCTTGACCGACTATAATGAATTTTTACACAAATATAGTTAATAATCTAAGCTTAAACATAGGCTACTTTATTTTTCAAAAACCCACCCCCGAGGGTTGCCATATAACGAAGGAGTTATGTAGTTCACGCAGCGAAGCCGCGAGCGGGCCGCTAGTCTATAATAAATCATAAAAGTTTATATAAATATATTTTCTCGGTGATTTCCACTGCACCTGTAAGTGCATGTAGGTAAATGTATTTTCCTAAAGAGTGACTTTAGTTACCTATTACTGGTGGGCACTTAACATCCGATCAAAATATCTAAAAATACTATAATTATGTAAATGTAACTACCTAGATCAAAAATAAGACAACCGATGTTTTTGGACTCTCTTCAGAACTATATACTGCTTAATGCAATTTTACGTAATTAAAAGGTCAGAAAAAGTTATTACCAAGTACGCATATAAAAATAACGCATAATATTGAGACACACGTCCTGATTATCTTACTTTATTAGAAAAAAAAATGACTTTCAATTATAACCTTTCTTATAGGTTATTTAAACGTAGTAAGCCTGAGATGCATGAAACATGAAACAATGAAAATCAAAGGCATTTGTCTATTTATAGGAATAGAAAAATTACAAAGTTTTGGTTCTTCTTTGTATTCGACTCAGATTGTAAATATGCAATGTGGTTCATTAGAAAGGAAGTAGTGGTTTCGGCGTCTATAAAAGAATAATTTTGTATGTTCACATATCTTCTGCTTATTGAGGTGCCACAATTTACAAAAAAAATGTTAACGGTAGAATATGACAATACAGTTTTTAAAATGAAAATTTAGAATATACATAAAAGTACAGAAAGCCAATATTTTTACATTACTGCTTTTTTATATTACTCATTAAAGTTATGAAATAGATATAGTGCTTGATATGATATAAATGCTATGATATAAATATAAATGCTATGATATAAATTTATGCATAAATTAGCATGTTCATTGCAACAGGCTCTAAAAAGAAATATATATTTTCAAGGGAATCAAAGCTACAACAATATAATAAATAACTTACCTTCGTAATTCAGTCGCAATTTGTGGTATTTCTGGCGTTCAGACTAAAGTATACGTATATATTGATTGCGAATTACTCAGTCCACCACGCACAAAAATCCAGAAAGCCTTTTCTATTTCTAATATTACTAAAATTTTTATATCAAAATGTTATCGACTGTACTCGTAACTGCCTATTACTTTAGATAGGCAGTTACGGGTACAGTCGATAACATTTTGAGAGCGAAGGAAAATGAGACCTGCATTATGAATTAAGGATAATCTATATAAATTAAAGTTATGTTATTAAAAATATGTTATACTAGCCACCCCCTCCCGGCTTCACCACGTTATCTGCGCCTTTTATCCCCTATTTGAGACATTTTGGGATTCTCTGAACTTTCTGTTCAATTATAATAAAATATAAGCTATAGCCCTCCTAAATAGCTAGTAGATTTCTAATTGTGAAAGAACATTCAGATCAATGATCAGTTACCAAACAAACAAACTTACTTACAGACAAACTTTATTATAGAAGTATAGAATTCAAATAACTATACTAATATTATAAATGCGAAAGTCTGTCTGTCCATTTGGTTACATTTTCACGATTAAACCACAAGCCCAGTTTAAACAGAATTCGGAATAAAAATAGTTGAAGTTTCCAAGTCAAATATAGGCTACCTATTTTTTTCAAAACCAATCCTTAAATGGGGGATAAAAATTTATGTGACAAATATAAGCTGCTTAACTTAAGCGAGAATCGTCGAAAATATGGAACAGCTACAGTTGCGTAGAGAATACGGGCGAAGCCACCAGCGGCCGCTAGTTTTTAAATAAATACGAAACGATATATAAATTCGAAAGTTGTCACTTTCCCTCAGAAAGTAAATTATGAACGTGTGTATGTTGGCATTGATTGATGAATGTGTTTTAATTTTTTATATACATTTTTTATTGTAACTCGCTGCAGACGTATGACAATGTATGTTTACATATAAACTCCAGTTAAGACACGTTCCACTTGATAACTTATCTTAGGAAGTAACCAAGATATTAAGTTGCTAAGGTATGACTATGAAATACCTATTGTATATTTTTGTTTGTTTAAATATAATGATAAATATTTAATGATAATATTGTAATGCAAAATTTTGGCTTACAACAATTTAAAATGTTAAAAATTATATTATATTATGTATTGATATGATATAGTTTGTGACATTTTAAATTGTCATTCACACACCACGGAAAAAGAAAATCTAATATATTTAAACGAGCAATTCTTGTATATATATGTATATAGAATTGGAATCTCCGAAACGGTTCCAACGATTTCCATGAAATTTAGCATGTAAGGGGGTTTCGGGGGAGAAGATTCCGTCTAGCTAGGTTTATTTCTATAAAATGTTTTTGTCTGGATTTTCGGGCATTAAAAAACTTCTAAAATATCATTAGTATAGGAATGTTAATTTCGCGATTGATGACAACGTTGTGATTACCTCAGTTAGAAGACCGTATGCTTTTTATGATTACTTTTTACGGTTTGTCCACGGTTCGATCCTGACATGCAGACTATGCTTTTATTTTTTATTTTTTAATTATGTTTTTTTTTGTTGTAATTTATTAGATTTTTTATTGAAATTTTTATTGATTTTATCATTTTGTTATTATAATCATTATTTGAAAATAACGATTTCTCGAAAGAAATACCGAGCAGAGCTCGGTCACCGGAAAATACACTATCTAATAATGGATAATCTATAAAAATTTGAACGTAAGTGGATTTGAATCCGCGCCTCTTGGTACCGTCCAAACGTTCTGACGAACGCATTGCTTAGGGATCAGATACGTATGTACTCGTACGTTCTCTAAAAAGTCCAATAATATATTGTTATATGAAAAAAATTGTTTGCACTTATATTTTTAGGACTTATGAAAAATAAGAATCATATATTTTTTTTAAAAAGTAAAAATTGGTTGAAAAATAAACTTTTTATTTAATTTTTTTTTCTCTCCTTGCCTAGACTCCTCCGCACCAGCAAATGTGCGCTTTCGTCGCTATACGCAGTATTTCGGGACGGGCACTCCCCCGCCCGCCAGTTCCTCGTAGCGGCCCTACAAGCGCCCGTCATGGCGGTACTCAACGAAGATGAGTTCTTTTTGGACATAGACCCTGATAAAGCTATGGAGAGGTAAGATTTTTTTACAGTTTTAGGATTTTCTCTGACCAGAGTGGATAAATTAAAATGATTTAAATTTAATTTGGGGCCAGTCGTGGCGCAGTGGCGCGGGCATGTGATTGTAAACGACTGGTTGTCGGCTCGATTCCCACTCGAAGAGTGGAAATATAATATTTCCATTTTCTTCGCTCTGGTATCAGAGGCAAAGCGCGGCGTTAAGTTCTGCCACTTAACACGCAATGCCTCCGAATTCGGCGGAAAGTGGGGAACGGAGTGTCTTAACACTAGGTTCCCTCTGCCTACCCTGCTGTGTGCGGGATACAGCGTGAAGCTAAAAAAAATTAACTATTGCCCTGAGAGGAATTCAAACCCACCAATTACGCTTACAGATATACTCTGTCCCACTGCGCCATGATTACTTAAGAGATACGTAAGATCTCATTTTGGTATTTATTCATTTATTCTATGAAGTAGTGAGATTTAAAGATTCCTGAGGTAGTTGTAGTTAAATTCAGCAGGTTGCTACAAAAAAATGTAAAATGGGACTTGAAAAAGGGATGAAAAAGGGACTTGACAAAGTAAAAATGAAATTTCTACTAATTTAATCTCGCCTAATGTTATAAATCTGAACTTATAGTTAAACGCGCTAAATAAAAAAAATAGCTTCACGCTATATCCCGCACACAGCAGGGTAGGCAGAAGGAACCTAGTATTAAGACATGCCGTTCCCCACTTTCCGCTGAATTCGGAGGCTTGCGTGTTAAGTGGCGGAACTTAACGTCGCGCTTTACCTCGACACCAGAGCGAAGAAAATGGAAATATAATTTCCACTCCTCGAGTGGGAATCGAACCCACAACCAGTCGTTTACAGTCACACTCTTGTGCCACTGGGCCACGACTGGCCACTAAATATAAATATAATAAAAACCAATTTAAGTTTGGTCATTTTAATTCTAAAAGTGTATTTATTTAAATTTAGTATTGTGTCCGTTGGTACGTAAAATTAAAAACAATCAAGCGTTTAAAGTGTGTAGCGTTTTGGCTTCCGTCCACCCCTTTATTGCAAATTAGAAGTGTAATTACTTCGTTATTTAATACTACGAAACGTATTAAATAACTATTTACACTTAAATTTGCATATGTTGTTATTAGTTTCTTTTGATTACCTTTACTGTGAATTCTATACCATATCGTATACATTAAGATATTTATCAACTGCGCCTCGATAGTGTTATAACTTTATTGAATAGCAAGCATAACAGAGTGAGAGTACCTAGTATTAAAATGGAATCTTTTCAAACTTTCACCTTTCAATAGACTTAGCGTATTAAGTGGTGGAACTCAACGCCGCACTTTCTCCTAACCGTAACTTTGCAAATTAAAATTATTAAATATAATTCATCCTGTGGCCAGTCGTGGCCCAGTGGCACAAGCGTGTAACTGTAAATGACTGGTTGTGGGTTCGATTCCCACTCGAGGAGTGGAAATATTTAATATTTCCATTTTCTTCGCTCTGGTGCCGAGGCAAAAGCGCGGCGTTCAGTTCCGCCACTTAACACGCAAAGCCTCCGAATTCGGCGGAAAGTGGGGAACGGAGTGTCTTAACACTAGGTTCCCTCTGCCTACCCTGCTGTATGCGGGTTACAGCGTGAAGCAAATTAAAATTATTAAATATATAATTCATCCTCAACCGTCGCATATGCAGTCAGACATACTGAGGTTGGATATATTTTTTAAATCGCATTAAAACCACGCAACTTAATTTTAAACTCAAAATGGCGGACCATCCACGATGGCGAACTAGTTATTTTTAATCCAACAATATGGATATCAAATGGAAGCGCTTATTGAGAATAAATCATTTTTTTTTTTACTTTTATTTCAGGTTTTCATCATCAGACCGTCTCAAGAAGTTCGGTCAGTTGAACACAGCGGAATATAACACAAAAGTGGCTAGATACCGTAAATGGACGGTTCAGTCCTTATACAATCTCACCAGCAAGTTCATATATTCCCTCAAGGAGCATTGGCCTAACTTCCCCGCTATCATTGCGTGGATTGTACAACAGATAGTGCACCTGTTGAAACAACATTCCAGGTAAAATTTAGTTAATTTTTATTTATTTTAAAAGTTTTTTCAGTGTTTTTCTTGGCATAGCAGCGTAAGAAGAGAGATCCTTGTGTTAAGTAAGATACTCTGTTTTCCAATATATGCCCGAATTTGATACATTGCATATTAAGTGGTGGTGAAGAAATAGAAATTATTTAAATATAGTCATGCCCCCGATGGGAATCAAACCCGCGACTATCACGTATAACTTTAGGCGGAGTCACACTGCGTCACGATAGACTCTTTATTTTAAATTATTTGTATTACACTGAACATTTTATAAAATTCTTTTAAATTTTGTTGTATAAAATTTTAGCAAGACCATAATTCCTTTTATTTATTATTAATTTGATATTAATTATGTAATGATTTAACATATCTTAATAATTGATTTTAAATGTGAAAATGACTTATTAGCTTAACTATACTTAACTGGTGTTAAACTTTTATTGTTGCTTGTACCGACTTCTAGTCGGTATATATATGTAAATAAATTCTCAGTAATTAGAAAATCCATCTTTTTGGGAATTTGCGCGAGGAATTCTTTTTTGGAATTTGCGCGACTTTTATTTCTCATCTCTATTAAAATATTTTCTTTTAATTTCTAACATGTATTTCAAAGGGAGTATTTCCAATTTTTTTAAGCAAAGGTCAGACAATAGAGCGAGTAAATTCGCATTTTAAGTGGTCCTTAAGCCAGCATTTATCTCATGTCACAGGCACGGCTCTGAGCTCCTCTGCCTGCTAAATAGTTTCGTCTCAGCCCGATATATAATAACTTTTTGATTATTTAATATTTTATTTATTGACCGTTGTGGTGCAATGGGACTGATTGTAAACGCAATGGTTGTGGGTTCGATTCCTACACAGGAAATGATTATTTAAATTTCCATTCCTTTGCTCCGGTACCATAGACAAAAGCGCGACGCTGTATTCCGCCCTACAATATGCAATATGTCAATTTTCGGGCGAAAAAAAGCTGTATAGATATAAACTTTTCAATTATTTAATATTTTTTCCACAGAGTAACAGATCGTGAGCTCCACGTGATATGTACGGAGCTGGTACTAAACAACTTCATATGTCCGGCCATAGTGAATCCGGAAGCGCACGGCGTGCTGGAAGTCCCTGTGTCTTATATAGCACGCTTTAATCTGATACAAGTTGCGCAGATTATACAAATGCTGTGTTTGGCTCGGTATCAAGAGGTACGGATTATATTTACTTTTAAACATTTTTAAAGTATTATTCCACACTTAGGAAAATTTAAAAAGACATTTAAAGAAAACGTATAAAAATTTTAACATGCGTTCAGCTCAGTGGTGAGAGCGCCTGAACGGTATTCAGGAGGTGCGGGTTCGAATCCCGCTGCGTTCAAATTTTTATACGTTTTCTTTAAATGTCTTTTTCAGGGATTATATTTGTTTTTCTTTTTTTTAAACTAGCTTGTCTGTTATATCCTTTTGACTATATGAATAGTTAAACTATATTACATGTTTTAAATTTTACGTTTAAATGCAGATATGTTATATTTTTAATCTTATCATTTAAAATTAGCAAATTAATAGTATTCCGTATAATATTTTTGACGTAACAAAATTTGACTATTACGTTATACTGTACTGTAAGCCCTTGTATTTTCCATCGACATTTACAATAAGAAATTATTTTTTAAAAACACTACATGTCTCCTTTTTTGCTTCTCATTTCTTATAAAACCTAATATTTAATTTGATAATATTTATCTCAAACTATTTACACTGCAATATTTGCTTCTTTTTTTTATTTTTATTATAGCTTCACGCTGTATCCTGCCCAGAGCAGGGGCCTACCCTGCTAGCTGCTACTCTAGAGGGAACCTAGTGTTTAGACACTCCGTTCCCCACTTTCCGCCGAATTCGGAGGCATTGCGTGTTAAATGGCGGAACTTAACGCCGCGCTTTACCTCGGCACCAGAGCGAACCCACAACCAGTCGTTTACAGCCACACGCTTGTGTCACTGCGTCACAACTGGGCCCTAATAATGAAATATATTTATATTTTATAATTTTCCAAACTCCCCAGGTGGATCCGAAGCTCCGAGATCTCTACACTAAGTTCGACCGCGCGTGCGTGTGGTCGCTGGTGGAGGCGGTGGCGGGCGACGCGAGCGGGCCGCCCCCCGCGCCGCCCGCCGACACGCCGCTGCGCACCGACGCGCCGCCCGCCTCCACCGTCGCCTTGTTTACACCTAGCGATGGACATTTGTTTGTGAGTATTATATTATAGGCAGAAATTACATTTTTTGTATTTTCAAACGTCACTTTAACAGGATATGTCAGCGTTTAGTGTAGCGCAGTAGTTTCGTGATGGGAGATCGACCACTATCATATCAAAGACGAACCGCTAAACATCTGATGATCTGTTCCGGTTCGATGGCATATAAGCCAGCTTCCCCTAGTACCACCATCCCCATCCATCTTCCCTCTTTCACTCTTAAAGCCAGCAACGCATCTACAACTCTAATGTTGTCTTGTATGTCCATGGGTAAAGGTAACCACTTACCATCAGGTAGTCCATCTGCTGCATTAAACAAGCCCCATATATTATAGTTCCGGTGAATTATCCATCGCTCAAATCTATGACATTAGCTCTAATGTTAGCTAGACAGTGAGTCGTAGGGCGAGAGTTAATGCATTTAAAAAACGGCCTAACCTGCATTTGTGTCGTAATTCCCTTTCGCTAGCTTCGGGCTCCTATCTTCCTGCGACACCTAATGACAGCCATGAAATATTAAAGTAATTGTTTATTTTCTTGAGACATACCAACTTTTAGCATTTGGAATAAATTCATATAGTATTAAATAGTAAGTAATTATTAAAATTAATATAGTTTGTAACTTAATTTTTCAGATTACATTCCTGAAAAGAATCTCATCGAAGCTAAATAATAACACACAAAATGGTAGCGAAGAAAATGGCAACAGCTCTGAACAAAATTCTGATGAGTCCACTTTTACGTGAGTATACAATAAGCGATGAGACTTTTATACTCTTACCAAATATTCAACAATATACTAGTACTAAACATATACCTCGAACTGCACGTATGCATTCTTAAGCATCACAATTTTGTTTTATTTCTAGAGTTGATAAATAACTAGGCAAAAGATAATCAAGCTAATCGCACAATTTTACTCGAAAAACTAACAAAATTGTTATTATATGTTTATAATAACATTTGCGAATAAAAACGAATAAAAAAAAAGTCGTCCGAACACGTAGAATTTACCTAAAATATTATAGTTCGACCTTGTGGAATTCAACAAAAAAAAAATGATTAAAAATAATCAGTCGGTCTAGTGTGTGTAGTAATCTGACCAGTGAAATCACCGTCAGAATTTGAGCAACCGTTCTAGAGATTAGCCAAAAGAAACAAAGAGACGACAGACAGACAAAATATGTAAAATATGTTATTTTTTTAAAAAACTTGTATACTTCCATACATACCTAAACACTTAGTAAAAAAAACAGCTATTTTAATATTATATACAGACACTCTCAATTTTATCAATTTGTATATTTTTTTTTATATAAGTATATTAATTCCAGTGAATCTAGTGGTGCAATAGACAGCAGTGAAGGTGGCAGTACCCGACTAGCCGCGCTCGTCGCCACCAGCGAGCCTAACTACCGCGCTCGATTACACGATTTGCTAAGAAAAATGCCTGATTTTACTAATGTTAGGTAAGGGATAGAAATTTAGGTTAATGGGAAAACGGTTACAAGTTCTTAAAATCTCGTTTTGAAAAATATTTGTTTTTGATTGGAGTGTCCATAGTGGCGTAGTGGGAGAGCATCCATTTGTAAATGCAATGGTTGTGGGTTTTATCCCACTCGGAGGATTGGTTATATTTAAATTATTTTCATTTACCCGCTGTGGACAAAGCGCAGCGTTGAGCTCCGCCACTCAAAGTGAAATGAAAACGCTAAGTTAATTGTTTATAACAAAATAAAGTGAATTTTAAGGTCGCATTTTTGCAATTGAAAGCAGAGAGAACCTAGTGTTAAGATCCTCCGACACTTTATTGGTATTACGTTCTTGATAGAAATCAAATGCCTTGAATTTCCTCCCGACCAACATTAGATTCCCCATTCCTTGTGTATAAAGTACACTTTGTCTCACTGAGCCACAATGTCATCATCATATTCTCATTTTTTTATTATTTTTTTTATCTTCACGCTGTATCTCGCACACAGCAGGGTAGGAAACCTAATGTTAAGACACTCCGTTCCCCACGCACCGCCGAATTCGGAGGAATTGCGCGTTAAGTGGCGAAACTTAACGCCGCGTTTTGCCTCTGATACCAAAGCGAAGGAAATGGTATTTATACTCGTCAAGTGGGAATCGAACCCACAACCAGTCGTTTTCAGTCACACGTTCGTGCCACTGCGCAACGACTGGCCCTAAATATTTTATAATTAAAATAAACTTCCCTTACACCAGACCATCAACCGACACAAAAGAAACGTTATCAGAAAACGGCCAGTCAAAGAGAAGTATTCTAAGTAAAGTGGCAAAGCCCCGTCTCCCGCGAGCCACTACGTCAGAGGACCGCGCCTCCGAGAGGGAGGAGCCGGAGGTTCTTGTTATTAAGTTATATAACGTGGACGAACAGGATTATGTTGGTAAGAATATAATAATTTATTTTTAGATATTTCAAAAAGTCTAATATGGATTCTAAAGTAGTTCAACTTTTGCTTTTTTTATTAATGCGTCTCCTGTATTTAACATGCAATTTGACACTGGTAAAATAATCAATAAGTGATGAACTTGTAAGCTTGAAGCGCCATCATTAAAGAACTGTACGGTAACAGTAAAAATTATGTTTAGATTTATAAGCTTAGATATTTATCATTAAGTTGTTGGTCACATATGTCTTGGCTAGGAATCAATCCAATAACATGAGGCTTAAAAGTCAGCAACGCTACCCTTATATTCTTTGAAAGTTGTTATTTTATCGGGTTTTGTACATTACAATTGATGATTTTTTTCATTTTATATATTGTAGTTGATAGCAACTGTTTATAACAACAATTTTATAGAAAACATTAATATTAATGTGACATTGAAACTATTTTTTTTACATTTTTTTATTATTACAGGCTTAGTACCAGAAACGAAAGTGCTAGAAAGTTATTATGGGGGTGTGGAAGGAGAATCAGAGGAAGGTGGAGCCCTAGCACCACCTGGTGCTGCGCCTCCAGTACAAAAGCGGACTAGGTAATTTAACAAAATTTATAATTTAATTTTAACCAATTCTAATTTCAAATGATAAAAGAGTAAATGTTTATTAAAATATTTAGATAGTTGTCAGTTCGATACCAACTTAGGGGAAAGATTTATATTTAAATTTTCATGTTTTCGCTTTGGTGACGAGACAAAGCACTACATAGGTTCAGCCAACAAGTATTATTTTTCGGTCTCAGGCGGAAAGTGGAGAACACTTTATTTAACATTGTTCTCGTTCTATGCAAGTAAAAGTGCAAGTAAAAGATCGAATCTCGAAACGTGATTTCAAAAAAGCAAATCATTGCTTCTTTAAATTAAAATTTTAATAATCATCTCTAAGCACGGTACGCTTTTAATAATGCATAAGTTATTTTCTTTATGTAGAGAGGAATATTGAGTAAACAGAATTTATAATTGAAAAAAGAATATCTAATTAATTTAATATTTTTATATAAGATTTTCAGTGTCTCACGATGAAGTATCTTTGGGGAACACATCTGACAACCTGGAAGCTGTATCTGAAGCCGCGTCCAATCATAGTGTCACTTCCAGCTTGGAACTGGAAACTGAAGACCAGAACGATAACCTCTCAGATATGGTAAGATAGATAGATATACTTTATTGCACACAAAGAATACAATTAAAACACAATATATAAGACATAAAAAATAGTAGAGAGTGTGCAAAGGCGGTCTTATTGCTGATAGCAATCTCTACCAGACAACCTTTGGAGATAGGAGTAATTCTTATTGAATATGGGCTGGTGCAATCTCAGGAATCTTTGAATAGATTCCGAAAATAATAATTAACTTTTTACTACGCTTACTGATACATATATAGAAGATTATGTAAACAAATAAAATAATAATGAAAGAGAAGAAAACTATATAAAAGATATATACAAATATAATATATATAATTATAGCATAAATAAATATCTAAATAAATATTACTTGTATTACCTTGCAGACAGCAATAAAAATATATATAAAAAAAAATATATAAAAATATATGTACACAAATTTACATACTAATATATACATACTATATACTATTGTAAGGAAAGGAAATAATTTGTTAGACGACATTTAAATATATATAAAGATTTAGAATGTCGAATATCTGCTGGAATCATATTCCACAGCTTAACCGCCTTCATAGAAAAAAATCACTATAGAATCGAGTGTTGGCAGTTGGTAACATTAAACGGTTGTCACTTCTAGACCGCAGTTGTAATTGACAAATGGTAAGATAATAAGTTACTCTAGTAAAAGTAATATACAAACAAATGTAAATACCTTTCTTATTTTATATTTTATAAGTGAGTGAATCAAAATTATTTCTGTGACAATTACAGTCAATGAACAACATCAAAATAAATTCAGTGTAATATAACTTTGTAAAAATGTTAAACTTAAATTTGAATTATGCCGTCATAGCAGCCAGACAGCGTCTGACTGTAAAGCGATGGTTATGGGTTCGATACCCACTCGGCGGAACGATATTGTATTTAAAATTTCACTTTTTGTCCTGGTATCATCAACATAGCGCGGCGTTGAGTTCCGCCACTCAGCATGCAATGTCTTGATTTCGGGCGGAAAGTGGAGAACGGAGTGTTTCGCCACTAGGTCCTCTCTGACTACCCATTTATGGCGAAAAAGGTGTGAAGTCGTAAATTATAATTAATTTACTTTATTTTATGTCACCAGGTATCAGCGAATGTAAGCGGTCGGGGAAGTCCCAACATATCAGGACGGGAAACCCCCTCGTCGCAAGTGACTGACGGTGATGCAGCTGGCGATGCTCCGCCTAGGCGGTAAGATATCATTTATTGTCTATCACTTCATTGCTTAGACACATTTTTTATGAAAATAATATTTGGAAACGTATACAAAATTGCCATCATAGAAAGTGGTAACAAGTATAAAAGAATTTTGACGTAGCTAATATATAACTTATAACGAACGTTTAGCATCCATACAAATATTTTAATATATTTATTTGTCCTATAGTAAGCTGTATTAAGTAAAGTGCAATTTTTATTTTAAGAGACCCGCGAAAGACTAATACTATTGACTCAATTACGCGGTGTGTTGTGTCTCTGTCACTCCTCAGCTCTCATTGGCTGGTTGACTGTACCGGAGCGAAATGAAGGAAAGTGTAGATATGACTATTTAGGATAACATATGCCTTCTTTAACAGTATTCAACAAAATGCACCAACAAGTCAAGCTTCGAGCGCGGCGCAAGCGAAACTATTGAAGCAAACTCGGAACGATATTGAAGACAAATTTTGTAAATTTGAAATTAAGGTAATATACTATCAATATATATATATTTTTAATTTTTGCCACAGTTATTAAAATAATTAATTAATAGGAAAAATTTTGAGCTAACGATTTAACACAATTGGCAACTTTAAGTTCCGTCACCCTAAGCCTAGACTCGTAAGTATTCGAAAAATGGCGGAGGTAGTTATTTCACATTAGATTTTCTCTATCTGCCCTCTGATTATCTGTGTATCATTTTTCTTGTGTCTTTCACTTGCTAATGAATATGAACACGAACATGAAAATGAAACGTGTCCTAATATGGCAGTGATTTTTTTTTTATAATCTTCACGCTGTATCCCGCACACAGCGAATAGACAGAGGGAACCTAGTGTTAAGACACTCTGTTCCCCACTGAATATCGTTTACTATAATAACAAAAGATCACTCAAAAGTCAAAAGTTAATTTATTTATAGTATATGCTGATTTTTATTTGGAGAATTTCTTGAACTTGAGAAGAGATAGAGCATATTTATTTATATATTTAATGAAATATTAATGTTGTAAGCATTATTATACATTTGAATTATATTATAGAAGCTACTAGAAGGTGATGAAACTATAAGTATAATGTCGGACACGTGGAGCACGGATGTGCTGGCCTCCGACTCGGAGACCATCGGGGACTCCTGTGACCACACGCAGGTTGCTGCTCAAGGTGATTTGTATAGATAATATTGGTATATTTGTAGTTACTTTCTTTTTTTTTAGCTTCACGCTGTATTCGCCGAATTCGGAGGCATTGTGTGTTAAGTGGCGGAACTTAACGCCGCGCTTTACCTCGATACCAGAGCGAAGAAAATGGAAATATTAAATATTTCCACTCCTCAAGTAGGAATCGAACCCACAACCAGTCGTTTACAGTCGCACGCTTGTGCCACTGCGCCACGACTGGCCACTTTGTTAATAAATTTCATTGTTCTTGTCAGTTGTTTAACAGTTGTTTAAAAGTTCCTAATTTATACATATTTTATATTTATAGAGACAGCGTTTGACTGTAATCATGATGATTGTGGGTACAATCTCCACTCGGGGGATGTTTTTTATTGATTATATTTAAATTACTTCACGCAATCTTCTGCCCAACACGCAATATCTGCTTATCAAACGATGTGTGGATAACAAAGTATTTTAAGACACTAGGTTCTCTCTCACTACTCTGCTATAAGAGAAAAAGTTTGAAGCTGCCATTTTTATACTTAATCTTCCTTCTTCTTCTGCGTCTGCCTTCCTACTCAAACTTCTCCACTTTGCACGGTCTTTGGCATATTTTTATGCTTAATATGTTTGTTAAATTATAACAGGTTCGAATGCCAACCACGTGGTAGCACCAGACGCGTCGGAGACGGCGAGCGAGTCTGCCTGGAGCATGGACGTGCTTGCTTCTGACAGCGATCGTAATACTGAGGTTAGGGAACGGTTTTATTATTATTATATCTAATTAGATATTTTGGGTATTTATTAATAAAACTTTAAATGTATGTACATTTGAACCCAATTTTAGCACTTGAAGATTATCAATATAGAACGAATATTACTGGTTTATCGTACTGTATGAACAAAGCGTGGTGTTATTTTTTGTGATACGCGTAATGTTGATTTTTTAAATTGAAGTAAAACAAGTGTGTAAATATCTATAGATGAATAAATATAAAATCAACGTAAGGCTAACATTGAAATGGGAAAGAATTTGAATAAAGAAAATTAGTTGAGTCGCAATTGAGTCGCTCTTGTAAGAAGAGTGGGGACAAGCCTCGTCACTCAATACGCAATGTTTTGCATTCAAACGGAACGTACTATACAGAATATCTTGACACTAAATTCTCTCTTCTACTTCTAATTCTTAAAAAATAGAGAAAAAAAACATTTAAAATTGAAAAAGAAAAAGTCCGGGACGGTTTCCAGAAGGCGCGGGTTCGAATCCCGCTGCGTTTAAATGCTTATACGTTTTCTAAATGTCTTTTTCAGTTTGCTAAGTGTGTGAATAATACTTTAATAGTAATATTTAAACACACAAATACAAATTTCCCCCCGTTCCCAGGTGGACACGGACGACTGCGTGTCGGTGGCGGCGCGCTCCGACACGTCGTGGCCGCGCCGCGCCTCGCACAACGAGCCCGCACTCGCTTTACCTCTGCTACCACATGCCTTGTCTGTAAGTGTTTATTATTATACTATTTTTATTATAGAAAGAAAAAGGCAAAGGGTTCGAGTCACTCGATGGTAAGGTAAATAAGCTTCAGGTGCGTTGTTAGCCTTTGACGTGAATATAGAAGTATATTTTGAAGGTACTTGAAGGTGTTAACTCATGTTGTATCAACTTGAAAATACTGCTGCTGGTAAGCAATTTCAAAGTTCAAAGTACATTTCAAAGTTATATTCCTTTTACGTGCCACAAAAGTTAAAGGAAGTTCCTACAAAACTGCACAGTAGTAGAGTGTCACATATGTTATACCCACAATGGCAATGGTGGAGATTTTATTATATCTACTTTAATTTTTATTGTATTACGATGGTCTTTTCTTAGTGTTCTTTTACAATAACCTTACGCAATATTAAATCTTTATGCTCAGTAGTAGCTTCAAACTAACAGTACAATAATTTGGTATACAGATAAAAAAAATATAATAATATTTATTTATATTTTAGAATGGAAACGCAAAGAGACCAGATTTAGGCAGTCCCCGACATACAGCACGAAACAATCTTCCCAATAGGTAAGTGTATACTATTGTAGATTCATAATATATTCTGCATATTTTGTATTATTAATAATATTAAATAAGTTGCATTTTGTTTGTTTTATATTTAATTTGTAGAATGCAAATAATACCAATAATAGGGGAAAGGAAATATTGACTTTATTTTTAAAAATTATAAAACGAAATATCCGAACGTTAAGTTCTGTTTGCAAATCTTACTAAATATACTTAATAATTTTTAAAAAATATACCAAGTTATTAATTTAATTTCATTCTGTATCAAATTCGAGTTCATTAAATTTTAAATAAAAAAGAATAACGAATAATGGAAATATCGTTTTATATTTTCAATTTCAAATGTGTATACAGTTGTTAAATTGAATCTATATGCATAATTATATATGATCATTATACAGAAGCAGCGGTTACCTGAGCGCGACGGCAGCGCTGTGCCGCGGCGGCGAGCTGGACCTGCCGGCGCACAGCGCGCACGCGTACGCCATTGAGAACAGGAAGAGCATACTTGTTAATGGATATCCGGTTGGTTGTTGTTTTGTTTAGCTTTACTATTTATTTGTTATATATAGGAGAATAGACCGACATTAGTATCGTAAAATTCCATTCTTCGGAGATATTTTGTCTTTGTCTTAATAGAATGTCAAGGAGCTAACAATAATTTATATATAATTAATTATCCAAGCCAATTATTTTTTTTTTTAAATCGAACTTACTTTATTTTATATTTTTAACCCATACGTTTCAGTTTTAGAAGTATTATTCTTATTTATAATTTGAAAATTTTTACTGCATTGTTTAAAAATGCTTATATTACTTATTAAAATTGCTTATATATAAACTTACTTACATATCGAATACCATTGTGGCGCAGTGGTATTATTAGTGACGTGTTTTGGGTTCGATGAGTATTATGAGTGATGTGTTTTGGGTTCAATTTTCATTTTAGAAAGTGGAAAAACTGTGAACGAAACACCGTGATGCAAAAAAAAAACTATTAAACTTTTCTTTCTACCTTAATGAAAACAGTAAAAATTATGTTGTTGCAATTTATAATAGTAAATAACTCTTGTTTTGTTGTATAAATTACAGGTAATGACTTGTTACGCGTCCGCACCTGAGAGTCCTGCTGTTGCGGCCGCAACACTTAATAATGATGTTTTTGACTACGCACCACCTAATAATAGGTCGGTTTTTAGTTATATTTTTCTTTATTTTTATATAAACAACCTTAATATAATTTAATTAATGGACAGTAAAATGAGATTTGAAATTTAGACAACTTGTTAATGGAATAAAAGTTGTAGTAAGTATATTGCTACATAAAATAAATATTAAAATTATTTAACTTTATTTTTTGAACAATTAATGAAATTAAAGTATAAGTATTAAACCTATAATGGGATTAACATCTATTATAACTTTTTTCTTACAAATATATTTGTAAATCATGTTATATTTCTTACGACATTTAGTAATAAATATATAATAAAAAAATCTTCTTCCCCAGTACAAGCGCATCAGAATCAACAGTAGAAGGCGCTGCAGGAGGTGAAGTCACCATATCTGGCGCGGGTTCAGATGCCACCAGCCAATGGGTGGACGACAGCTTCCCCACTAAATATCATATGCCTTCGTCATCCAAGTCTTATGATGATAATGATCTTATGGACAGGTGAGATAAGATAGTATTGTAGAGTATGCGAATGGTATCTGACTGTAAAATCATAGGTTCTATTTGAAATCCTATTTGTAGAGAATAATAATAATAAATATTTCTCTAAAATAGTATAAAAGTTTAGAGCAGAGTGACATCACTAGCATCCCTCTGCGATCGGAACTCTGTGGATACTCGATGGAATTATTATAATTTAACTATTTTCTTTTCTCCGTCCTGGTCAACAAGAAATATTGAGTGAAGAATAGAGTCTACCTGTGACGCCGGCCTACTGTAAAGTGTTCGAAACGTCGGGTTTTCTAATAATGTACTTTCGAATACCAAAAATATACACGATAAATCCGGTTAAAAATAGTTCATTTCAAAATGTGTAATAATCGCGAAAACAAAAGATCATATTATGTGAACCAGTACGAACTGGAAAATGCGAATAAAATAAGCCGATTAGAGAAACGTGCAAGACATTTAAAAAAAAAAGAAAATAGTGAGTCAATGAGCGCATTATATACGGAACGGAATGTCTTGACTATAGATTCTCACTGACTAACCTGGCCTGGCGGAAACAAATTTGAAATAATTAATTTTCTTTAAAATATGTCCTTTTATTTGTTTCAGATCACTAAACTCGAGCGAGAGTTCATTCAACGCGCTATCAGTGTCTCAATACGATAGACGATTCGATTCCGGAATCGATACGGAGAGAGCGGACACCGAGCCGAGATCAGCAATATCCGATTTAATGACTCGAATGAGCGCCGCAACAATATCAACATCGAATCTCGTCAATATGACGTCTCGATTAGTCAAAAACGAAATTCGAACGAGTATAGTCAATATAAGTTCGTCGAGAATCGAGAAGAAACGAGAAGCGAGTAATATATCGCTTAGTACGTTGTCAGTGAATAGTATCGAGACATCGGTATCGGATAAGAGTTCGAGTCAGGATGTCAATTCGGAGAATGTTACGGAGAGGAGAGTGAGCCCTCCGCCTGTAAAGCCGATTTCAACTGGGGCTATACCGAAAAGTATCAGTTTCGATTCTACAGCTGAAAAGAGTCAAAGGTTGGTTGGTTGGGTTTTCTTATATTGATGTGGCGTCCATTTTGTGTAAATATTAGAAATGGATATTGCCACGAATTGTATTTTTTTTATAGTTTATATATTTAGTCATCGTGGCGCAGTAGGACAGTAATGATTATCGCGAGTAGTTGTTGGTTCGACTCCCATTACTTGGACGGGGGACTTATTGTTAGACTTATAATTATTTCTCCGTTCTGGCACTTAAGACGATACGCGGTATGGAGTTTTGTCACTGAATACACTGGCCTCAATTTCGGGCGGATAAGAGAGAACGGAGTGTCTTGACACTAGGTTCTCCGTGTTTACCCTGCTATAAGGCTAAAAGCGTCAAAAGCTTTTACTCTTTCCGATTACTAATTTTGGTAGTTGATAATGATAAGGTGTAATGTTCTTTTTTATAATACAATGACTAATTTAATTAATAATTAAAATGATTTGTGCACTATTTGAAATGTTTGTTCGTTTTATAATATATATTTTTATTTCTACAGGCGACGCATAGTAGGCGAAGATGGTTTAGTAGGGAACTTGGATGAATTGAAAAATAATGTAAAACGTTCCGGCGGCAACTTGCTGCATAAGATCAAGATGTTTCGTCACAAGGGACGCTCTCACCATCACGGCGGTAAGAATTTTTATTATATTATAGAATTAATAGGTTAAATATCTATATGTTTGTGGTCAGCGTGACATCTGACTAATCGTAATTGTTTGTGGGTATTTCCAATCGAGGGAGTTTATTTTTTTTTATTTCCCGTCCTGATAAGACTAAGCGCGGCATTGAGTTTCGCCACTTAACATACAATGTCCCTAACTCTGACGGAAAATAGCGAATGATTCAATTCACAATTTATTTTAAATTTAGAAAGAGCTCCCATACTTTTTCTTATTCTTATATATTACCTTTCTTTTGAACATTTTTAGTTTGATGGCAGATTAAACTATTCGTTCTCACGCCTTTACTATAAAATAAAATCAAAGCATAAATCGTTATCACATCGATATATCCCATATCGATATTATTCTGATTTCAGACATAAAAGTATCCGAAGAAGAAGTAGTTAACGAGGAAATGAGTCGTGATCTACGAGATGGAGAGAGTTCGGAGGAAATACTAGCTAAATACCGACGCGCGGCGGACTGTACACCGCGACGACCATCACGCTCTAACGAACTGCCTGATGTTAACGAACTTGATAGGTGAGTGTTGTACGCGCAGTTTATCTTAACCAGTCATATCTACGCTTTTCCGAGATTTTGCTCTACAAATAATAATTGACTCTATATTCAATGTTAAAAGATGGAGAATAAGTCATGACGCTAGGTTTCCTTTACCCACCGTCTTTAAATCTGTTGTAAAAAAGCTCAAAAAGACTTTCCGTCCTCCGCTTTTCGTCCGATATCAAGACTTCTGGTGTTGAGTCGCGGAACTCCATTTTGTCTTAGATACCAGAGTGAAGAAATAACTTATATAACACTTATTAACAAACAAAAAATGTACGTACACTAGCGACAGCTGGTAGTGTAGCTACACAATGTTTCGTACAAACTTTCATCATTATTTTTATCTAAAAAACCTGCCTATGTTTGAATCTGGTACAGTAGATAAGAAAGTGTAACAGACAGACAGCTTTAGCTTTTATAATATTTCCATAGATTTATTTGATACTTTTTGTTATATGCTTATATTATATTAAAGGGACTTAAGGCTATTTTGCTTTATTTTCAGATCTGAAGGGATTGTAGATTTGAACGATCCAGAGGTATTTAACAATATGAAACGACGTCTTCGTGTTGTACTCTCCAGCACTGATATTTCTTGCATCGAATATGTACCCAATGTAAGTTAAAAACTATATTTTGTTTCTCTATGCCTATTAGTATTATCAAAAACATGATAAATAAAATTAGTTTCTATGATTTGTAATGCTACAAAATCTTATGTCAACTTGTTTGGCTGACTACTTGGAGTAAATATAAAAAAATCGGGTGAAATTACAAATATTCGTAGCCATCGATGAACTTGCCTACTTAAACATACTTCAAAATATGTTAAGTTATAGTCAAGTTACACAAGCATTTATAAAAATAGCCTCACGCTTTATCTCTATTCTCTTTTCGCCCGAAACGGACATATTGTGTGTTGGGCGGCGGATCTCAACGCTGCGTTTTGTCTTACATAGCAGAGCGGAGAAATAAAATATATAATTTAAATTTTATCATTCATCAGTCGTGGCCTAGTGATACAAGCGTGTGACTGTAAACGACTGGTTGTGGGTTTGATTCCCACTCGAGGAGTGGAAATATTTAATATTTCCATTTTCTTTGCTCTGGTGCCGAGGTAAAGCGCGGCGTTAAGTTCCGCCACTTAACACGCAATGCCTCCGAATTCGGCGGTGCGTGGGGAACGGAGTGTCCTAACGTTAGGTTCCCTCCGCCTACCCTGCTGTGTGCGGAAAACAGCGTGAAGCTAAAAAAGAAAAAAAAATCATTATTCATAATGGAAATCGAAGTCTTTATTACTTTTAATAACACACTATCGACATCAACAGCGCTGCACAAGCACATCACTAACAGAGTGGGTGCGAGCGGGCAGCACGGCAGAAGCAGCGGCGGCGGCGCGCGCGCTGTCGGCGGGCGGGCAGGGGGTCGGGCGGACCGCGCGCCTCGCTGCGGCGTTAAGGGCGGACCTGGCCGCGCGACGCCCCTACGCGGCCTATCTGGCCTCGTGTAGGGCTGCGCTTGCGCATTCCTTGCATGACTTGCAGGCGTGAGTGCTTTTGTCTAATGAGACTAAATAAATGTTTGAATTTTGTTTGTTTTGATGATGTGTGAAATTTGTTTATATTCGTTTTTAAATTGTATCTTTTCATGTGCAGTAATTTGTGTTGTACTTCGTTTTTTAGTTATTTGCCAAAGTTTTATATAATATATATAATGAATTTCATTTTCAGATCTTTGTTTTTAACTGCTGTTAATCAGTTTATTTAATGTATATCTTTATAATAGTAATAATAAGAGATGTATTTATAATAATAAAATATAATAATGAAAACTATTTATGTGTCAAAACTATTTATACGACTTTATTGAGCAATCAACTAAAGTTGCTAGTATGAACTAAGAGCGAATATTTAAAGATCGAGCTTAGTGGTGTGCTATTAGAACATGTTTCATTACATACGGGTGTTTACTGTCAAATTGGCTTATCTACTCTATATCTACTCTTATTCACATTATAAGTTTTCATTTGAAATTTAAACTATTAAAACATAATCTCCCACTCAGTCAGATCAAGCTAGTGCGCTGGGAGATGGAGGGCTGCGCGCGTGCGGCAGGCGCGGCGCGCACCCTCGAGCAGCTCGAGCGCGGCCCCGCACTGAGACGCCTCGCCGCGCACCACGCACACCCGCACGCGTTGCACGACGGTACGTACGTGTACATACACACACACGCACACACACACACACGCACGCACACCCACATACGTTGCACGACGGCATAACCTGACGACCTACAAACTGTCATACATATATTCACAAATCTGTATAAATGTATATATAACACATGTGTAGAACACCTATTTTGGAAATGAACGCCGCTCCACATAATTTGTTTGTTTTGATGTGTGAAAAAAGTAAATATTGTAAAATTTTACTGTTGTGATTTTATTATAAGCTATGGACTCGCCCTCACACTAATTAGTCAACTGATCGAGCAGTCGATCAATTGACTTTCTATGGTGTCGACGACATTGTGTATGAAATGGCACGTGTGCTCTGCTTTACTCCTTATGAGCATTTAAACGGATGTTGGTCGATAAGTGCGATCATTGAAACGAAATAAGTACAGTGAATATAAAAATATATTATCAATTTAAATGTTAAAGAAAAATGTAATACTTTTATTTATATTTTTATTAAGTTAATCAATTAATTAATAATCATACAAAATTATGTGTATATATGTACACACCCACATGAGTACCTGTGTGTGTGTGTGTAACTACCTGTACATACGTACATGTAGTTACACACACACATACAAATGTACATGTAAAATACATTTTATAACAATATCGTTTGTTTCTCAAATTCTTAATTTTATATCATACATATTCAGTCATGTATCTAGTGTCAAAAAAATATTTTAATATATTGTTTATCATATTATATTTGTCTTTTTGTCAGGTGGTGAATTAATAGACGAAAGGGCATCCCGACTGACAGCCAGCATCAAAGCTATCACAGCAGAAGTCAAAGCAGACCCGTCCTGGGAAGGTATGATTTATTGAAAATATTATCGTTTATCCTTTACGCAATTTTTACATAATTTTTACTTTATGATAAATATGTAAATAGTAGTTATTTAACTTTAAAATAACAAAACAGCGATGCAACCAAATTCTAATGTAGGCGAGGCTTTATCTAATACTTTATAATACAATATACTTACTTTATAATGTTTGTTTGACATACTAAAATAAATAATAAGTAAATATTTATACTAAAATAAATTATAAATAAAAATATTATCTTTAAAAATGATAATTTAAAACTTTAAACTAACTCATGTATTTTTGAAACTTCATTTTTATAAAACTGATGGAACGCATGGCTTAGCGGTCAACACAATCTCCAAAATCCGCGAGTTTGAATCCCATTGCGTTATTTTCTATAGGATTTTTTAAAGTAATATATTTAATATATGGGGTCAGTCGTGGCCCAGTGGCACAAGCGTGTGACTAAAAGTAAACGATTGGTTGTGGAAATTCTTCGCTCTGGTATCGAGGTAAAGCGCAGCGTTAAGTTCCGCCACTTAACACGCAATGCCTCCGAATTTGGCGGAAAGTGGGGAACGAAGTATCTTAATACTACGTTCCCTCTGCCTACCCTACCGTGTGCGGGATGCAGCGTGAAGCTAAAAAAATATATTTTTTTTCCAATTTCCGTCACCAGGTGCGTCAGCCACGTTGCTCGAGAGTGCTGAGCTGACGGTGGAACGCGCGGTGTTCGCGCGTCTCTATTTACACGTACTGTTCCCGAATGGCGACGGCGATATCGCACGAGATCAGTTAGTTATTTATATATATTTTTTTTTATGGTTATATGTTTATTAGTTTTATCTTAATTTCTTTATACTTCTACATATTTTTTTTGGTCATGTTAGTCTAGAGTGAATTTGTAATGCATATTTAGTTGAATAGTTTTTACTATACAACACGACTTAGACTATTCCGAGAAACTTTAGTGTCGTTCGTTTTCTATCGGAAACTTAAACATTCCGTCTTGAAACGAGGCATTCAACGTGAACATTAGTTTTGCAGTTAGAATGAAGAAATGAAAGTAATTTAAATATAATCATTCCCTCGAGTGAACCGAACCCGTGACCATCTCGTATACACTCAGACACTGTGGCACCGCGCCAAGATGACGTTTTCATTTCTTTTTTTCTAGTTATAATCATATATATATAGTGGAAATATTTAATATTTCCATTTTCTTCGCTCTGGTGTCGAGGCAAAGCGCGGCGTTAACTTCCGCCACTTAACACGCAATGCCTCCGAATTCGGCGGTGCGTGGGGAACGGAGTGTCTTAACACTAGGTTCCCTCTGCCTACCCTGCTGTGTGCGGGATACAGCGTGAAGCTAAAAAAAAATTATATTATCATACTGTCCTCTATATTACCCACAACAGAAAAAAAAATACATTAATTTTTATCATTCACATCAGAGTACTAAGCTCGCACATGCGTCGTCTAACCGCGTGCGGAGGCGCCACGGCATCGCGCGTAGGACTGGCGCCGCGCCACGCGTGGGCCGCGCCCTTCCCGCACGCGCAACTGCGTCTGCGCTACTTGCCCGTCTTCAGGACGCCCAGGGATAAGGTCGGTTTGTTTGGAATTATATAACACCGGTTAATCTACGGTTCCGATTTGGATGAAATTTAGAATGAAAGTAGTAAAAATGAGTGGCTCTAACATAGGCTACTTATTTTTTTAAAAATCAACGTCTAAAGGGTTGAAATAGGGGGTGAAAGTTTATATGAAAAATCTAAACCTCTTGATGTAATGAATTTTGACATAAATATAGTTGATAATCTAAGCTTAAACATAAGCTACTTTATTTTTTAAAAATGCGCCCCCGAGCCTTATATGAGCCTTAGAGTGTTGGAACCATGCGTTCAAATTTCGTGTACATGCAGCATTGCTAAGTGGTGAGAAGCCTGGACGGTATTCAGGAGGCGCGGGTTCGAATCCCGCTGCGTTCAAATTTGTATACGTTTTCTTTAAATGTCTTTTTCAATTTTCTAAGTGTGGAATAACACTTTAAAAAACTAGAATGAGATATATAAAACGCAGGAATGGATAAGTAAGAAATAATATGAAAAAGATGCGTGATTTATATATGACATTCCGCATTTACATATTCCGCGTCGGTCTGTTTGAGGGCGCAGACGTATTCTTTTCGCGTGTTACATTTTAATTCAAAAATAATATTTAAAGTAAAATATATCATTAAATAGTTGTGTTGCGTGATTGTACAGTCTATTATATGTAATATTGCGATAAATACCTGGTGAGAGTGCACAATCAATATTAAAACAAGAAACT
Organism: Dryas iulia moderata; assembly: GCA_019049465.1. Lineage (NCBI taxonomy): Eukaryota > Metazoa > Arthropoda > Insecta > Lepidoptera > Nymphalidae > Dryas > Dryas iulia. The sequence goes on from CM032417.1 coordinate 14,556,498, forward strand.
AAAGTGTGTGTTTGGTGAAGAAAAATAAAATTGTGACGGTGATAGTAAAGCACAAATCGCTTTATACCCGTCTACTAAATTTATAATTTAAAATCATAATACTAGAAGCTTATTTTCGTATCTAACTACAGTAATAGATTGGTCTCATGGCCAGCTACTGAGGTTAACTAACCGATCGATCCTAAGATCGATCCTCACGGTCCGTAGTTAGAGAAATTTTCTTTCGAAATTCTAATTTAACATTTTTAAAATTTTGATTTCAAATTTATTTATTGTTTAAAACAAACATGGAAACACAAATGTCCTGGGGTTGTTGCAATATACAAAGTGAAGATCATCGATATATGCAATGTTTGCAATGCAAAAAAAGTTACCACTTTGGCTGTTTGGGAATGGACTCACATTCTAGTGCGCATAATAATTGGAAGTGTCCGAAATGTAATAGACTCAAAACCAATGATGAGACACCCGTGCGATCTACAGTGAACCGTACAGTTGCCAAAGTTAACGATCCTAATGTAACTAAAAGGTCATTTACTCGTAAAAGGCAAGCGCTTAGTTCTCCTACGTCACCAACCACAAATGAGCATATAAGTCATGAAGATATTCGAAATATTGTCAACGATGCAATAGAAAAACAAATGTCCGATTTAATGATAAGCATTAATAAAACAATTAAAAGCTCAATTACTTCAAACTCTAAAAATCTTGAAAATAAAATTGAAGAACTGCAAGCCTCACTTTCTTTTATAAGTGATCAGTACGAGGAAATGAAAAAAAAACTCGACACTTGCTGTGAAGTTACCAACAAACTAAAACACGAAAATGAAGCCCTACAGTGTACAGTAAATAATTTACAAAATAAAGTGAATATAATGGAACAGCAAGCTCGTGAAAATAATATTGAAATACAATGTGTACCGGAGTCGAGAAACGAAAATATCATTACTATAGTTAAACAACTTTCAAAATCCGTTAATATAAATTTAAAAGATAATGAAATTTCTCACTGTACTCGCATTGCCAAAATAAATCCGAAATCAACTAGACCAAGATCAATCATAGTTCAACTCAGCTCACCTCTAATCCGCGACCAACTTCTTGCAGCAGTGATAAAATTCAACAAAAGTAACCCCTCCAACAAACTAAATTCATCTCATCTTGGTATCGGAGGAAGTAAGATTCCTATATATGTTTGCGAACACCTGTCTACTGCAAATAAATCTCTTCACGCCGCTGCTCGTAAGAAAGGAAAAGAGTTAAGCTATAAGCATATTTGGGTACGAAATGGACGCATATTTATGAGGAAAACTGATGACAGCGACTACAAGATTATTAACAACATGAATTCCCTAAACTTACTAACTTAATATACAAACACATTGCATGCAACTATTTATATAATTTGTTAAAAATGTCTACACTAAACATATATTACCAAAATGTAAAAGGTCTTCGTACAAAAACACATGATTTCTACAGAAATGTAAACTGCAATAGTTATGACATTATTGTTTTAACTGAAACTTGGTTAAATGATAGTATTTTAAATTCCGAATTGTTTAATCATATTTATACTGTTTACAGAAGAGACAGGGACCTTTTAAACTCAATTAAAAAGGACGGAGGAGGAGTATTGGTGGCTGTTAATAATAAATTTAACTCTCGCAGAATGTTATCCTGGGAGAGTTCGTGTGAAGATTTGTGGCTAACACTAAACATTAATAATATTACGACAATAGCTCTCTGTGCGATCTATATTCCTCCACCAGTCAACAAGGTTGTCCTGGACAATTTTTTAAATAGTTTTAATCGTGTGACTGAAATAAATCACTATAGTACACTGGTTATTGGAGATTTTAACTTAAGTTGCATAGACTGGGATATGGTAGGAAATGATGACAATGGCTATCATACGCCTTCATTGGCTCAATCTCTTATAGATTTTATCGGGGTCAACGGTTTTTGTCAACACAATCGTATAAAAAATCAACAAAATAAAATTTTAGATCTCGTCTTATGTGATAACAATACTTTTAAATTAACTATTGATGCATCAATTAACATAATGAGTCGGATAGACGCGCTACATCCACCATTGAATATCATTGTCGATCTCATTTACGAGAATATAAAGCTCTTAGATGTAAACCCTAAATATGTAAGATACAACTACTCAAAAGCGAACTTTAAAGAAATTAATAAATACCTAGAAAACGTAAACTGGTCTGAAATATTTACAAAACATACAGATGTTAATGAGATGGTTGAAATTTTATACTCTTTTATAAAGTCTTCAATAGACAATAACGTACCAATAATAGCCAAGAAAAATAATCCAAAACACCCTCCATGGATGAATAGAAATCTTATTAAACGTATTCAAGAAAAAGAAAACCTCAGAAAAAGGTACAAAAAATATAAAAATCCATTGGACCAAATATCATTGAACATTTTAGAAAAGAGATGCAATGAATTATCCTTAAAAAGCTATAATACATATATTAAACGCTCAGAAGACAATTTTAAAAATAACACGAAATATTTTTGGTCTTTTATGAAAATAAAAAAAGGAAACAAAATTTATTCTTTTCCAAGTATAATGACCAAAAATAATGACGAAATTTCTGGTGGCAAAAATGTTTGCAACTCTTTTGGGTCACATTTTTCTTCGATCTTTAACATGGATACGACAATACAATATAATTTTAATGATATTTTGTCTAATATGCATCATGTAATAAACAATGGCTATGTTCTATCACAGATTAAATTTAAGGAAACTGAAATTTTAAGCAAATTAAGGAGTTTAGATCCACATAAGGGAGCGGGACCCGACGGGGTACCTCCAGCCTATTTGATTAACTGTGCATCATCTCTTGCAGTGCCACTCAAAATTATTTATAATGAATCGTTGAGAACAGGATGTTTTCCAGCTAAATGGAAGGTGGCGAAAGTTGTTCCCATTTATAAAGGAGGTGATAAAGAAAAAATAGAGAACTACCGACCCATATCTATTCTTTGCATATTTGGAAAAATATTTGAATCTTTAATTTATCCTCATGTATATTCTCAATTTAAGAGTTTCATAAGTGACCATCAACACGGTTTTATAATGGGCAGATCAACTACTACTAACTTAGTCAAATTTACTGAGACATTGATCGACTCTATTGACAATAAAAAAAACGTCGATGTAATTTACTCTGATTTTAAGAAAGCATTTGATCTCGTGCCTACATCGGTTCTTCTCATTAAATTAGTAGCATACGGTGTGGCGGGTTCAGTATTACGCTGGTTGGAATCATATTTATGTGATAGACATTTCTGCGTTGTTGCAAATGGGTATGAATCTGGTCAATATAAAGTAACATCTGGAGTCCCCCAGGGCTCACACTTAGGCCCATTGTTGTTCAATATTTTTATTAACGACCTGCCAAACTGTTTTGAATACTCTACACCGTTCATGTTCGCTGATGACCTAAAACTTCTAAAAACTATTAATAATATTAACGATGTCATATACCTACAGAGTGATTTAACAAGGTTATATGAATGGTGTAAGACAAACGGAATGGTACTTAATGCAGATAAATGTTACAGCATTACATTTACCCGTAATCAAGTCAAACGAAAAAACCAGTATTACATCGCAGACTCACCATTGCAGCGTGTTAGCACTATTAGAGATCTTGGTGTGATATTTGATGAAAAGTTGACTTTTATACCACACATGGACAATGTAACAATAAAAGCCTCTAAGATGCTAGGATTTGTTCTTAGAAATAGCAAAGTATTTAAAAATCCAAATACTAAAATAGTACTGTATAATAGCCTAGTACGGAGTATCTTAGAGTATGGTAGCGTGGTGTGGAGGCCTCATTATGCAACACATTGTCTTCGAATGGAAAGGGTGCAAAAACGCTTTCTCTACCACCTGGCATTTTCTCAGGGAAAGACTAAAGAATTGAGTTCGTATAATAAAAAACTAGAATACTTCAAAATGAATACCCTGAACAACAGAAGGGATTTGTTAGATCTTATGTACTTATATAAATGTCTTAACAGCAAAAGTGATAATCCCGATACAATATCAGAATATAAGTTTAATGTTCCGTCGCGGTACCCACGCAAACCTATTACTCCTCTTGTAGCACCTTTCCGAAGAACAGTTTTAGGCATGAACTCACCAGTTTCACGACTGTCAAAATTGTTGAACAATAATAAGGATCTCTTAGACCCTTTTGGGGATTCACTGACTAAATACAAATATAAAATCATTTCTCAATTCTCAATTAAATAATTATATTTTTAAATAATTCATCGAAGTCTGACTAAACAATATTGTATTTACTAAATTTTGATTCAATGATAATATTTTAATAGAACTTACCTAATTTTAATATAATTTACCTAATTTTTAATATAATTTTAATATAATTTACCTAATTTTAATATAATTTACCTAATTTTAATATAATTTACCTAATTATTAATATAATTTACCTAATTTTAATATAATTTACCTAATTTTAATATAATTTACCTAATTTTAATATAATTTACCTAATTTTTAATATAATTTTAATATAATTTACCTAATTGTAATATAATTTTTGATACGAATTTAATAGAATTGTTATATTTGAAATACTTGAACATTTAAATGAACATGTGTGCAGGGGTGATGTTTTGGCTAATTATAGTTAAACAACTATACGTAGTTGTTTAATTGTGATTGGCTGGGGCATTGCTTTTGTACATATATATGTGTTCATTTAAATGTTAAAATATCTATTTATTTTTTCTTTGTTAAATATATTAAACATCTGTAACACAATTGTATGCATGCTGTATTCATCTTTAATGATAATGCATTTAGTCCTAAGTTTTTAATGTGTAAACTTCTGTTGCTTGTATCTAATGTAATTGTCGCTGATGAATCTAAATAAATAAATAAATAAATAAATAAATAAATGACAGGAACGGTGAGAACGATTAAATAGCGTCGAATCGTTTCATATAAATTTCTGAAGGTCTTTTGGATTTAGTTTGAAAAAAATCTTTTTCAAATTGGCAATTCAAATAAATAACTAATTTAACTTTAAATTCTATTTATCTCAAAACTAGAATTGTACGTGCATTTTTAGTTAAATAACTTAAAATATAATATATATACAACAACTAATAATAATAACTTAAAATATAATATATAATAACAAACAATAAATGCCTTGTGTCTGTGGTGTTTAAATAAAACCATTAAAAATATATATGTATGTGTATTGAAAGTTATGCGTTTCGTGCAGGTGGCGTGCGTGCTGCGCTGTGTACGGTCACTGGTGGCCACGCTGGCGCTGACCGACGGCTCGCCGCCCGCCGCTGATGACATCACACCCGCTCTCGTACTTGTTATTATAAGGGTAAGCTTTATATACTGTTTATATATGTATATAAAAGTGGTCAAATATACATATATTATGTGAATTATGAATTAGATAAAGTTTGGGCTAACTGTAATGTAATTGGAGAGTAGTTAGACTTCAGCTCAATTATAGTTATAGAAGATTGTATAATTTATTTTAATTTTTTTAATTAGATTTTTTATTGTTTTAATTAGACCTTATTTAGTATAGTACCCGGCAACTAATAATGCACATCGATGCTTAAAACGAAACAGCCGGCCAGTTTCTGTTTCGTAGAGCGCTGTCTCTGTTACTCAGATGGTATGTGACGTTTGTCACTGGTTCGTCAGTCTTTGTACAGATACGGTAGAGTACGGTCGTTTTCAGTTTCAAATATATATATAGAGTTGTTACTAGCCCCAAACTATTATTTTTACAATGGCATCTTTAATAAAAAGAGGAAAACCCTTGCACGGTCAGTCACGTGAAATTATATATAATGTTTATAAATATTTTCTACCGCTTCACTGATAGACTTGTGATAAATACGAATGATAATGACAGTGATTTTGACCTTATTGAGAGCACAGATTGTGAAATGGAAGAAATTGGGACTTCTGGCAGTTATGCTCGCACATCTTTTTCATTTTTTTATATTTTCAGGCGTCATTTAATTATTAAATAAAAAGGAATCGACATCGTTGAAGTTGACAACTATATTGTCGTTTTAACAGCTTTTAATAGATACCTCACTATTATTGTTTTAAGCGAGAGAGACAACGCTCTTCTAAGTCGAAGCTATCCGATTGCTTCATTCTAAGCATCGATGTGCATTATTAGTTGTCGGGTACTATACTTAGAGTAAATTATTAATATGATTTATAAATGTAAAACTTTTTTAAATTTCTTATTCTACTTCTAATTCATGCCAATGTATTAAACATTTTTTTTGATATAAAAATTATAGACTGAACACAATCAATTACTCACCTAACAAACAAAAGCTTTATATTATAATTAAGAAACAACATGAACCCTCTAGGTAAACCCCCCATCCCTGCTTTCAACCCTGGACCTGGTGAACGCGCTGGGCGGCGGCGCGCTGGCGGGCGAGGCGCTGTACTGGTGGACGCACTTCTGCGCGGCCGTCGCCTTCATCAAGACCATGGACTACCCCGCCGCCAGGGACTCCTAGCCCGAGGGGGCGCTGGTTGGTTACATGTTTGATTATTGTATAAGTTAGGGCCAGTATTTAAGTAAGCAGATGTATCACAAAAAGATATATAGAATTAAGAAATTTGAACGCAGCGGTATTTGAAACCGCACCTCTTGGATACCGTCCAAGCGACCGTTAAGCTCTGCGTTCTACTACCAGCTACGTTGAAATCGTTATGCGCTTTATTACAACTTATTTTTTGTTGTTGTTATCTCTGTAGAGGGATTTTTACAATTTTTTTCTACCCAAAGATTATTACGATCATTCTTCTACACAAAGATTACTACGAACAATCGTTTGGCAAGAGAGAATGCTATTTATTTATAAATGTCTTTTTCAATTTTCCTAAGTGTGGAATATAACACTTTAAAATCTTGTAAATGAGATGGGGGATGCCCCCATCTCAGCAATAGTAAACAAAGCTCTTACCTCCTCTCCCATGCTTACATAAACATTTTATTCATGTATTATTTTTATATTATAATTATAGTGTTAGAAGAGTTTCTAGGAATCCCCGAAAATTCGTTTCATTTTCAAGCAAAGACAATGTGAGGGTTGCCATTCGTGTAAAAAAGTAAATAAATACCGATGACGTAATCATCATCTAGACTCACCTACCTCCCCCATGTCATCCAAAATAAACAAAGCAAAGACCCCAAAAATAAACTCGTCACCTTTTTATGACAAATATTTAATTTTTTAGTCTGTTTTTTGACATTATTAGTTTTAAAGTAGCAAAATATAAACATTTTACTGCAATATTGTAATTTTTGCCTATAATATTTTATTAACATTATATAGTGTCACAAAAGCTATACATTAAATTAAACTATATATTATAGTACGTTTGGCAACCCTAACCACTATGCCCTTTCTTCACAACAGTTCTTAAGAAAAAAAAAATATATTATAATTTTTTTCAGAGATCAGCGCGAAACATCGAAATGAGACTGTACCTGCGCCGCGACCTCGCTCGCCGCCGTCGGAACACCCTGTAAAATATTATTTAGTATATATAAATAGAAAATTGCATATTTCTACACTATGCTTCAGTATTAGTAGTTCAGTTGGCTGAATATGTGTTTATATTTTTTTTCATCTATACTTATATTATAAATGCGAAAGTCTGTGTGTTTGTCTGTCATGCTTTCACGGCTAATCAACCGGTCCGATTTGGATGAAATTTAAATTGAAAGTAGTAAAAGTTACTGGGTCTAACATAGGCTACTTATGTTTTCAAAACTCAACCGCTATAGGATTGAAATAGGGGATGAAAGTTTATATGAAAAATCTAAACCGCTTGACTTATAATGAATTTTGGCATAAATATAGTTGATAATCTAATCTCCCCCCATGGTGCAATATAACGAAGCAGTTATGTAGTTCACGCGGCGAAGCCGCGAGCGGGCCGCTAGTATATGAATGAATTATGAATTACTGCTAGTAATTTAAATGCGTCTAATATATTATGGTTAATGACTAACTTTTTGTTAATAACAATAATTCGAGGGGAGTCAAAAAAAGGAGAGAGGAGTTACTTTTTTATAAAATAACGTTATATAGAATTTACGTGGCCGTTACCCCCGTTATTTTACAATAGTGCTGCAAAATTTATTAGTTAAAATATTTTTTCTTTATCTACCTGTATCAACGATTGCGGGTTCAATTCCCTCACAGGGGAATGAATTAAATATATTTGATTTACTTTAAATTTCTACCCTCTAGTAAAAAAGCAAATAATTTTATAAGTATGTACAATCTTCATATATTCAGCTAACTAAACTAGCATTGTATAAATACTCTACGTATTTCTTCTCCTTTATAAAATATTAATGTATTTTTCTTAGAAAAAAAAATAATAAAAAATATCACGTTACTGTAATATTGAATTTAGTGAACGCTAACATCGATCGTAACATACAATATTATAAAAATAACTTATTATAAATTAAATAACAATTAGTACGTAAGTATGTATTTAAGTAATGTTTGAATTATATGTAGATTTTTATAGTTGAGCTTCATTTTTTTATTCTTTTCCATACTCCATATTTTGTGAATAATAAAAGCCAGAGGAAAAAACTTAATATACATTAAATACTAAACAGAACGGTAAATAATTTTCTTTCTTCACCATATCATACGCTTATAAGTAAAGTGACCTAACTTAAAATTGGTATGCAAATTAAATAGAATCTTAATATAAGATTTTTACGGTCGTTTTTAGCATAAACGGGCGTTTTGAGTTCGGTCAGTTTAATTCTAAGCGTGTGATATATGTTTTGTCCTCGTAACAGGGTAGTCAGAGAGGATCTTTTTTTACGCTAGGAAATCCGTTACGGATACCCGCTCGGGGTGGGCCCCCGGGCGCGGTTATGTCGGACTCTGATTTGGCAAGATGGTACGCCTCCATTTACCCACTAAAACCTGACGGTGCTCCTCTCCCGCCACTAGCCCAGGTCTCGGGTACTGCCCCAATCGTCCGTGGACCTGGACGGCTAGTCAGAGAGAACCTAGCGTCAAGTCACTTCATTTTCTTTCTACCCAAATTTGAGACACTGGGAAACTATTTCGTTTATGTACTATATTTGATACTAGCTTCTCTCTGATTACCCTGCTATTGGGGATAAAGTGTGGAACCTAAAAAAAATTAAAAGAACATACTTGCCGTCATTTTTAATTTATTTACTGCCCTTAATATAACATTCCTATTGAATATTCCGCACAAAGAAAAACTATAAGAATATTTGCTTCTATTAAATGTTTTCAACTAATTATGGATAATTAAATAAATGGCATAATATATATTTTTAATATATCTGTTATAAATATTTTTCATTGTTCTAAATTTGTAAATGGAATTGGATTAATCTACAGTCACCATATTGGCATAATATATTATTTCCAAAAAGATTTTCTTTTTTTTTTAAATAATTATCTATACTTTGTCCAAGAATATTATAAACAGCGAATAATATGAAAATGTAAATAGCACAAAAATATTAATTAAGTTGAAAATAAAAATAATTAGCATCTAAGTTGATTAATTTATTATCTTTGCGTATATAATTGTATCATACATTCGTAATTGTGGTTTTTATGCGAGCTTATTTTGAATTAATTGGAAAGTACCGAGTTCATCTCGTTAAATATATTAAAAAGTTAATATAAATATAGGCTTGTATTATAGCTATTGCATTCTATAATCTAAGCCGGTTTAAAGTAGCTTAGATTTACATGTTATTTTTGCTAGAAACACCTAAACATGTATTTTTTTGATTATTATTAATGATTTTTAACATTTAACTGTCAAATTTAATTGTAGTAGTACAGTTTGTAACTTATCTACAGATTTATATAATAATTTTTTATAGTCAGTAGACGCTTAAACAGTGTAGCTAACCTTTAGGATGAAATGCAAAATTAAACTAAAAATGTCTATAATCTTACTATGTATAAAAATATTAAAATATACTTACAAATATATATGTATTTAATTTAATTGCTCTAGTTTACTTTTTACTATTGATTAGTGAATATGGAAAGATATGATTTGTTAAAAAAATGTAGAAAAAGCATATGCTAGTTGTATAGAAGTTACAGGAAATGGTATTTTTTTATTATTGACATCTTAATTTGTCCATGTTATACGTTATATGATTAATGAATGGTACTTCTTAATTTGGTCGTATTAACTATACAGTTGTGCTCAACCTGTTTTCTAACAGGCTTATAATTTTAATTTTATTATATTCATAAAATAAAAATCTATTTAAAACTAAATTCTTTGCTATTGTATGTACTATCTAAGGCACACGAAATTAAGAACATTTATTTTTTAAAGTAAACTATTTTTAACCGGTTTAATCGCGTATATTTTTGGTATTCGAAAATACATTTTTAGAAACCCGACGTTTCGAACATTTTACAGTAGTCTGTGGTCACAGGTAGACAGTCAATCTACCTTGCGATTAATCCGGTTAAAAATAGTTTCATTTCAAAATGTGTAGTAATCGCGAAAACAAAAGATCATATTATTATTTATTTATTTAATTGCAATATTTATATATTGCAAACTTCTATATTCTTTATGTTATTAATATAATCGAGATATTCTTAACAAAATAATTTAAATATATTCTCGTGGCATGCAATATATTTACCACAGGTTGAGTACAACTGATTAAAAACATAACATTTTGATGAAAGTAAACTGTATTCGTCTTTACATTAAGGCCTTTTACACCGTCTGTGATTCTGTGTGGCTATCAAATACTCGAGGGATTGTATTTTTGTATGTCTTGTAAATTGTATGAGATAATGAGGTATCTATTTTTGAATTTTATTTTTGAATACTATTTGTTATATATGGTGTAAGCTCAGGTCAAGGTACACAGGGCCGTATTTAGGGATGGGTGACAATGATTTTCTCTAGGTTTCTTTTATTTTACCATTTTTTGACTTGGTGTAACGAGTGGAAATAAAAGAACTTTTTTTGTTAAAGTTGTTCTTTATAAAACGTTTGTAAACTCTTGCGTTTCATTAGAACGATATTACTTTATCACTCAACATGATATATTATGTATTTTCTAAAAATTAACACTTATTTCGTATGAGCAAACTTTAAACACCAGGTACTCCACAATACAATAAATCTTTATTCATCTTCTTGTGGCACTTTAAAAATCCATACTTCTCCCTAAATTCGGCCCTGTCTATACGAAATAGCTCTTAAATATAGTTTGCAAATTAGAATGCTTCTATAGATTTTCTGGTTTGCTCTTTTATAAGATATACACATGTACATTTGTAATTTAATACATGTACCTATAGGGAAATTATAAAGTAAAGCAAAAGATTTTAAACATTGCACCACATTACATTAAAAATGTTATAATCCCCCTACGCGAAATATGCTTATAAGTATTTTAAATAACAGTCTTTAATAAAATACTTAATTCGGAGAATTGATACTCTTTAAACTGCTGGACCGATATTTAACAACATGATGTAAAAAACTTATTATGATTATGAAAAAACTACATCAAAATCTGTCCATCCTTTTGAGACAAACACATAAAGCATCGATAAAAACTTAAAGCACTCCTATTTTGCCTTGTGCCCTAGGAAATTGAAAAAGACATTTAGAAAACATATAAAAATATGAACGCAGATGCAGCTGGTAGTAGAACGCATGGCTTAGCGGTCAAACCGCTCGGACGGTTTCTAAGAGGCGCGGGTTCGAATCCCGCTGTATTCAAATTTTATACGTTTTCTAAATGTATTTTTCAATAAAAATAGTACTTATAATATGGGCATTTTCTCGTTATCCAACTTCATATTTGTTTTATATATGTATGCCCATAATATTATGGGCATTTTGTCGTTTTCCAACTTCATATTTGTTTTATAATTGAAATACTGTCAGTAAAACGTTGAGAAAGTCGATTAATAATGTATTCATAGATGTTGTATCACGTAAGGCCAAGTATACATGTAAAATTATTCCTTAATCAATTAATTCTTTGGTATTATTTTAACTAAATAAAACTGTCTATTTCCAGTACTAATTTTTGTTGGGAATTTCGTTCCCAACAGACTTATTGATAATAGGCCTTTGCATATGCGGATGTAAATAACAACACATTTTTTAAATAGTTTATCTATAACGAGCACCGATCAAATCAATTTTTTTTTATTGATTTTTAAGTCTTCATATTTGTCTTGTTTTGTTTCACTGGTAAGTCTATTGGGAAGGAAATTAACAGTATTTCTACTGATAAGACTACCGGGAATACGTGAATAAAGCAAACGTTAATAGATAGTGTTTTGTTTACCGACAATTTAAATATATATTTAATAATTTCGTCTATGTGTAAGCAACGAGATACCTTAATTACATTATAACGAGTTTTGTAAAAACATTAGTTAAACAGGTCTGTTAGTGTAAGAATTAATCCACTTATAGTATAAGCGTAAAGGCACTAACTTCGCTCTTACTGCCACACTCAAAGATGTAAACGACTTTAATGCTAATTAATGTCTCTGAGTGTGGCTGTACATCTTTCAATTCAATTTTAAAGGTGTAACTTCTGAATTCACACTCAAATGATAACACATGTATTTTTCGTATAACATAAACAAATAAAGAGACTAATTTTAAATTAACACTATTTCAAAGTTATCGGTCATAGTTTAAAAATATTTAGGTTCTTATTGTAACACCAATTCAAACTAAAATATGAGAATTTGTTAAAACCTGCTGCGACGTTTTAATATAGCTACAACTTCATTCTTTTAGATCTAGGATGAGCAACCCTGCCTAATAATTTAAAATTGAATAGGCCCTGCTCTTAAAGAATAATATTTAGGTAAATGTGTTTATAAATAAAGAAGTCGTTATATGAATCATGTAGACACTGAAAAGAAAATTTAAATAAAATCATGCTAAGATTTATTATCGAAAATATATTGTGATACTCTTTTTCCGTAATTATAACGGTTTTTAAAGGCGGGAAAACCCTCGTCCATAAGTGTAAACTAACTTTTCAAATACTATAGTACGCGCGTTTTATCTTGACCAGTCATATCTATGCTTTCCTTCATTTAGTTCTCATACAGTCGACTAGTCAATGAGAGTTGACGAGTGCAGAGTGACTGAGACAACACTCACCGCTATGGAGTCACTAGTATTTGTCTCTCTCACTCCCTAAAAGTTGGTTCTGCGACGTCTATTGTAGCGAGGCTCCGACCTTTCAACTTAAAATGCGCGTACTTTATACTAATCTTGCCTAGACGTTTAATTAGACTGCAAACGTGTATAGTTCACATATTTTTAATAGTGGTTAATATTATGATGTAATCAGAGCAATGGAATATATTTAGCAATAAATATAAAATGATAATTTGTTGTTTCACTTTTTTCCCCATAACTAATTATAATTTGTTTTCCGTTAATGGATAACGGGAAAGATGTATTTTTTTATATTATCGTGGATTAATATGTATATTTTTAATGTTTGAAATATTTTATTTATCCTGTAATTTTCAAAGTAATGGTTGTTTTAGCTGCATTTTTTTACACTTTGCAAGGCAGTCAGAGAGAACCTAAGCATTCCCGTTCTCCACTTTCCGCTCGCAGTTGAAGCATTACGTGATGACTGGCGAAACTTAACGCCGCACTTACCAGAGCGAAGAAATGAAAATAATTTTAAGTATGTATCATCTTTCCAATAAGACCATGTTCCACTGCGCTATACTACAATTAGAGAGCTAGAGTTTTTAGTATTTTTTTTTTCAGAAAATATAATTAGACGAATATAAAATAAAAATTATCTGTAATAACACAAGTTTTTTTTTCTACGTAGAAGTAAATTATTTTACCTGTAATCTTTTCTCCGGTAGAAAGTATGTCAAAATACATTTTATATACGCGCGGCCAACACGCGATGTCACGTGATACTTGACAGGAAATTCCTGTTTTTGTTTTCATACTTTTTTTCAGCTTCACGTTTTTTCTCAACAGAGCCAGTTAGAAAATAACCTAGTGTCACATTGAACCAGTGACATCGTGTTGAATGTGGAACTCAACGCCGCGTTGTCTTATGACGAGGGCAGAGAAATGAAAATAATTAAATAAATATAAACACTCGCATCGTGTGGAAATCGAACACACTACCATAATTCATACTCTGCAGTCACTAATTTTTAACACTAATTGAAGACATGTGTGGATGAAGGTAATTTAGTCCAATACATTTCAATTTTGAATGCATCTAAATTAAAAGCAATTTTCCGTTTCAAAAACAAATACGCATTAATAAAGATTTAAATATAATGTAAGATTATAAATACATATAATTAACTAATTCTAGTCCGATTCTAAATATATTCAACAATTTAAGGAGTTACAGCCTCTGTTAATTTTTTTGAGATTTGAATGGGCCAAAATATTTCCTTCAACCATATTTGCAGTTCGGTTTAATTCTTTCATCTATTTACTAACGCAAATATGTACTAAACACAATTTACAGAAAATTAACAGCCCTGCTCGTTTCATTTTTAATCAAGTTAAATTTAAAGTATATATATGTCCAAGACAGTAGACTAGACTATGTAGTAAATAGCAAAATAGATTGACGAATGTTTTTAATAACATAAGTTATATGTATTTTTAAATTTAAAAAATGGCTACTACAATTATGAATGAATAGGAAAGAAGAATTCAAATAAAAAACAGTACTTGGCATACACAAATTTAATGTGTACTTAATTTTTTCATTTTTAAAAAGTTACACTTAAAAGCGACAACTCCCTCGGCAGCACTGGAACAAGGAAAAATAAAATATTATAATTTATTTATATTTCAGAGGAAAAAATTGTGAAATTGTTAACAAGATCAGTAACAGTGTAACGTCATGGCATTCAGCAGTAGCAAATAAATTGTTGTTGCATCATTTAAGATTAAGTTTTTGCATATTTTGAATTCATAAATTAAAAAAAGTAATACATTTTAAAAACTTAAGTATTAAATAGAAGTATATACCATTTAGTGTAAGCCATGACAGAGTTGATATTATACAAAATGTTTTATAAAACAAATAATAAATATTAAACATTTACCTTATCACAATGAAGTAGATCTATGATCTAGGTCTTTCCTTCTTTTCTTTGTACAGCGCTAGGAGTGATACGTTGGCCACTTTCACCACCTGCAAGAGGCAAAATAGGTTAATGATACAAAATTACAAAAAATATGTCCTTAAATATTTATGTAGTCAGTTAAACATGAACATCATTTATATCAGAGTAGCAAATACTCTCATATCACAAGATTCATCATTTACATACTAGTTTACTGACTGTGCCAATTTCTTGTTAAGATAAAAATGCAAAATTTGGAAAACAACCAAATTTAAGACATCAAATCAGTTTTAATTTAGTACTTGACAGATTTATAAATAATTGTTAATTGTTTTTATAATAATAATTATATAAACATTGACATGACAAAATGATTAGTCATCATTCTAAAATTTTGGGTCAATTTAATTCTAAATGAAACTTTTCCTGCCTTTTACGTTTAAGAATAGTAAGGATAAATAACTTATAAAGATAAAATAAAGTATTTTATCAAGTTTTAAATGATAATACCAATTACCGCATTGACACTACTTTAGGTTATAATTTCAGTACTAAATGTAAGGAGATAAAATTACCTCATCATAAGGCATGGTATTATTAAATAACAATAGCTTGATTAGGCAGATGCTGTGCTTGTTTACTTTACAAACAATATTATAAATCACAAATATTACCACATGGCCAAATGTATTTAGGAAGTTATATATCTATTAACATATAGATAACTTATCCTAAACAACCTTGATGAAGATTATACACGACATATCAGATATTATATTACAATTACAATATAATGTACACAACAAAATTACAACAAATATTCATGAAGAATAACTTTGTACTCGTAGTTCTATTATTTAGCATTATCCTAACAAAACACTAACCCCCAATAATGCAAATCATAAATAAATTAATATTTACTGACTTGATATCAAATTTGGTGCTATTAAAACTATTACAACCAAAATTATTACTGTTCTATATAAAAAAATAACTAAAAAACATACCTTAAATCTGACTCCGGGAATATCACCAACGGCGTGACCTTTCCTACCGAAACCTGCAACTAGGACTTCGTCGTTCTCCTCAATGTGGTTGAGACAACCGTCACGAGGCACGAAGGCGGTCACCTTCTTGCCGTTCTTGATTAGTTGAACACGCACGCACTTCCGGATGGCGGAGTTAGGTTGCTTGGCTTCTACGCCACTGTATATATAAAAAAAAACTTTAATTAATATTTACTTTACAACTTAAACCAAAGTTAGTGCACTAAAGTTAACTAAAAAGATTAAAAAACGTTAGAACAAGTAAAGGACGCGCAATTTTATTAAATGAATAAACACCATGCTTACAAGTTCATTGACCCACATGTAGTGTCTCGCGTAGTCTGTAGTACGCGCGTTGGTGATCGATGAGACGCGACGCAGCCACTCGCAGTATTATCCTGTGATTGTAACTAACAAATTCACAGGAATGATACCGCGTGTGGACACGACGCTAACTTTATATACTCCCAGAAGACCGCCCGTTGACATACTTTCTTCTCTTATAGTACACAAGTACACACACTGTTTGACGACACTTATTGATAACACTATTACACAGTTTAAGTTTTTCTCCTTCGAATTTTTCACACAGAGTCATGCACAATATCAATGAAACTGAAACCTACTTAATACTTACACTTTTTCCAGGACGATGCCCTTAGCGTGTGATGCACCACCGAAGGGATTAGCCTTCCACCTTGTGCCCATGTGGGCCTTTTTGTAATCCTTGTCAGCCCATCGTTGCTCTCTACGATGGTTCACGTGCTTACGCGCCGTGCGTATTCCACGGGGTTTACCTGAAATTTTAAGTTGCCGGTTATCACTTCTGAACATAGAAGGCAACGAAATCGATACACTACACTGTTTACGCGATGTTATGAATGGCGATTATTTTATTGTACCTCATAACCATCGTAACGTAACTGGGATGGAAATAGATTTATAAGTAGACCACGAGAAAAACATGTCTGCGCCATGGCCGACACCGAGGCATGCAGTTTAACACTCGTTTATTTGAAAGTTTGCAAGGAAAATATATATGTTATATCACTTTCACATCGCCGTGGTAGTAAATTCACTTAGTGAGCACAATTTAATAGCAAATTACTTAAAAAAACTAATAATTTGTCACAAAACTACTCCTTACCCATTTGGATAGCACGACACCAATCGGCTACGGATGGGAAAAGAAATAATATCTAGCCAACCAATGCTTCCAAATCAACAATGCTACCAACTGTACAAAAATTGAAATAATGTTGCCACTATAATGTATTTTTATCTATACAATTTTTATATTTTTTTTGTTAATAGATATTGGTATGAATCATAAATTCATAACAAGACAAGCAAACTGTCATTATTCGTAATTAGATATACAATTGATTTGATATTTTATTCAATCTAAGTCATAGTTATATTAGTTAACAATACTAAGATAAATAATGAATCACATGAAAATATAAAACAAATACCCAAAGATTTTTTATATATTTCTTTAATTAAAGCTTTCACTTACATTTAGATTATATCTTGGTATTTTTTAAATAATTTCCCTTGTTCTTTGAGTTTTCAATTTTATCATTGATGAATAATTCTAAAGATTTAATAATCTATAAGTCTAATGAAAATGTAAATGTCATTTGTCATCCATTGTCAATTGTCAAAGTTAGAAATTGAAATACAACTTCATACAAGTGAGTTTCATTTTATATTACGCCGGCTTTTTTAAAGTGAATTAAAGGAATATTATATACCTACATACTTGTAACAATGAATGTCGGAAGAAAAGATGGAGGCCCTGGCTATGTTGGTATCCAATTTTGTCAAGAATGCAATAACATGCTGTACCCGCGAGAGGACAAAAACAACAAAGTATTGTTGTATGCATGTAGAAATTGTGACTATAAGCAGTTAGCCGATTCAAATTGTGTCTATGTAAACAAAATTATGCACGAAGTTGACGAATTAACACATATAAATCCAGATGTAGTTAGTGACCCTACTTTGCCTCGTACTAAGGATCACACATGTCCAAAATGTAATCACAGAGAAGCTGTATTCTTTCAAGGGCAAACAAGAAGAGCAGAAGAAGAAATGAGACTTTATTATGTATGTACGAGTTGTAAACATAGATGGACTGAGTGAAGTTATTTCTATAAGCTTATATTTGATAATAAAATTATATATTTATATCACAAACAGATGTTTTAATTTGGTGTTTTTCAATAATTCATTTACTTGTTATTAAATGAGTGCTTTTTATGATTCCTTATTTTGTTTTTTCTTAATATAAAATTATAGTGATAGAATAAAAGACACAATGTGTAATTTGAAACTTTTATTTAACTAAAATATTGCCAAGCCACATATCTAAGTATAACAGTTAACAATTCACAGCCATTGATTAATTAATAAAATTGAACATTCCTACAAACAACAAATTTCTCTCTGATTTCATATGTCTAAATAACAACCATTTGTTCTACACTTAATTAATTTGCAACAACAGGCCAAAATTTCATTTATAGCACATAATCTATAACTAAAATTACATAATCTATAACTAAATTTACAACATAACAGTTACGATCAATGCTGTCTTCAAAAAATATTTGTTAACTTTAAAATAATGAGACTGTGTAATAAGGCTGAATTGAATTATTACTTATAATAAAGTTTATTATGGCTCATCATTCACAAAATTCTTTATTTTATTGGCACAGTCTTGTATTTACTTCTTGCATGTTATAAAAACAAAACTCCAAATGGCTTATATCTAATTATAATAAAACAATACACATATATTTAATATGCAAAATAGAAATTGATAATAACAAAAATATTTAAATTGTATAATTTACTAAGCATGTTGACTAAAACTATTCTTTATTAATCATTGACTTTATCTATAATGTTACTATCTAAATAAAAAAATGAAAATTCTCTCATGATTCTTAGGCCTATTCAATAAAATTGTGCCTACTTATAGCTTGCCTATTTTATATTAATTTAAATTGACTGCTATCAACAATTGCGAAGCCAGTTATTTAATAAGAATATTTGAAAAGCTTCTTATTCTATTGTATTGTAAACATAACAAGTGTACACAATATTATAACAATTGAGGAAGACGGGGTTACATGTGACAGGGAAGAGCAATTTTGACTTAAGTGAAAATTACAAGAAATACTAAACACTTACAACAAACTACATATTTATCTATTTAATTATATTTATGTAGTCTTTAATGAGCTCTTAGTATTAAAAGTTAAGATTTAAAAGTGTGAAAGTTTTAGCTAAATGATATCAAAAGGGAAAAGCTCATAGATAGGCCTAAACTACGATATAGATTATAGTTGTAAAAGCAGTTTATCATTTTCAACAGTTTAAATTTATCTTAATGAATTCTATAGGATTCTATCAACTGATAGACAGATAGGCACTCAGAGACAGCACTAATTAACATTAAGTTTGCATGTTTAGTAATACTTAATGTAATTTAATTAAATAGCTTCACGCTATATCCCGCACACAGCAGGGTAGGCAGAGGGAACCTAGTGTTAAGACACTCCGTTCCCCACTTTCCGCCGAATTCAGAGGCTTGCGTGTTAAGTGGCGGAACTTAACGCCGCGCTTTACCTCGACACCAGAGCGAAGAAAATGGAAATATAATTTCCACTCCTCGAGTGGGAATCGAACCCACAACCAGTCGTTTACAGTCACACTCTTGTGCCACTGGGCCACGACTGGCCACATGTTTAGTAATACTTAATGTAATTTACATGTTAATTGACGTCTCTGTGTGTGACAATAAATAAGCAAATGGTGATTAATTCTAGTTAAGATATGAATCAAACAATTACACACTAGTGTCTATATAGAGATAAAAACAGACGTATTTTCAATTTTCGAAATGGCAGGATTTTCGATGTTTATTTATTTAATGTGCATTTAAATAAGCTAAACATTATCAAATATAAGCTCAGGCAAAACAACCATTAGTACTACTACATACTAGTTGCGCACGCTTCTACCACATTATTTTAATATCTAAAAGGTAGGTATACTAAATTGGTGAATTTCGTTGCAATCATTCTTTAGAACGTAGCGACCGCAGAGTGTGGAATCATAGAAAGGGAGACACTTTAAAGTCCAGGTAATTTAAACGATATAGGCCTTTTTATTAAGCCGACATGTTAAATATGTTTTTTTTTAATTTTATAGCCTTATTTTGATTTAAAGGAATTATTTGTCATCTCCAGGTATTTATTTTTCATCAGTGCATAGCGAAAGATATAAAATGTGCCACTTTTAGAATCAATTATTTATAAATGTAATTTGACCAACATAAATAGAGTAAATTATTATATTTTATATTAATAGTATTTTTACATTTGTTATTGGCATATGTTGAACTAATATTGATCATTCTATAAATTAAGGATTTAAAATTAGTATTGGTTATAATTACCTATCTTATAATAAATCAGAACAAAAAAGAAAATTTTAATAAAATCATAACTGACATCCAAAAAAATATTTTAAATTCCAAATAGGTACACATAATACTGCTTTCGCTTTTATAAATAAAAACAAAACAATTACTAGGCCGTAATCACAAACGCTTTGACATTTTACTTTTTCTTAGTGTACGTGGCGTCGATCTTCAATCGTCTGCCACGTATTGACAGCTGTCAGTGTTCCTGCGGCGGCAAATCCGGGAAGTTGTCGGGAAGAGGGGGGAGGACGTTGGTCTCAAACTGGCCAGACATGTTGCCTGGTGGAGAATAATTGGCGACAACGATTACTTTACCAGCTCGGGATCTCGCTTTACCCACTCCGAAGAAACGCGTCGCCACCCAGACCATTTGTGTGAAGTGACCTGTTTACATTTCTAAATATTAATGTTGAAAATCGATGTAGAATATTGGGAGGTAGACGTGACGACATTTAAAATACACTACTCCGAAATTTTTCTACGCTTTTTAACGCATAGCAGAGAGAATCTAATGTCGAGACACTCCGTTCTCGCAGATAGCTGCGTAAAATAAGGACATCTCGTGTGGAGTGACGGAACTCAATGCCGCATTTTGTGATAGGTATCAGATCGGAGGCATGAAAATAATTTAAATTATTCCCTGGTCATGGTGTTTTCAATTTATCCATTTACTACAACATTTTTATAATATTATAGAATATCCAGTGAATGTCACAAAATTTAATGTAGATGTTTTTTAATTACTTCTTTCAAAAATATATTAGTAAATGGAAAACGTAAAGTATAAATATCTAACAGATGATCTACCTATCCATGGTTATATAGAATAGATAAGTAAACGATTTTCGTTAAGCTTTTTAAATTAAAAAAAACTAACTGAAAACCATAGCTTAACATATTTTATAGGTACTGCGACAAAAATAGATATAATTTCACCTGCATTGACATTTGCATGTAGAACATCCGATTCCTTGAAGAAATTGTATTGTCGAACAGCTGCGTACCAATATGATGACACTTCTTGGCCTGTAATTGAAAATAATAACGAAATTATTGTAAGCCGATTCAAAAAAGAAATATATTTTTTCTTGTATAACTTTTGGTATATAACATAACTTTATTGTGCTTAATAATAGCATTCTGAGGTTTTTTTTGAATTAGCGGCACCGTTGTTGAGAATTTTATTTCCTACAGTCAATCAATCGCCTATATGTTTTTAATGTATAATTTTATTTTAACAAGGCAACGGATGAGGAAATTCAGAATAAAGTACCTACCTACTATTTTTAAAATTATTCTACTGAAAAAAATATTTTCAATAGTTAATAAAGAGAAGAATCTCATACCAGTAACGTCAGGTTGTATATCACTAACGGGCCGCTGGTAAAGGTTTTGCCCAACGTCTCTATCGTTTCTGTAGTGGAACTTGTTCGTGTGGGCCAAGTGGTTTGCCCATGCTTGAGCGTAGTCACAAAGCTATAAGAAAATATTTTTTACATTTTACATACAGAATTACTAAATAAAGAAATGTAAACAGTATTAAAAATCATAAAGTCTACGTAAAAAATGTTGAAAGGACCTAGTTGTGACAAATAATGCTTCCATACTTAATTAGTAGCAAAAATAAAATGAAAAAAAAGTAAAAAAATCCTAAAAAACAAGCTTACTTCTCCAGCATAGAAAGAATGGAGAGAGAACCTAGTGTCCAAGATACCACGTTTTGACTTTTCACCAGATATCAAGATTGAATTGAGTGGCGGCACTCTTGAATGAGGATTGTCTTCTAACAAAACGAATATTAATAATAATTAAACTACGACTATTCCACTGAGTGGGAATCGAATCCACAACCACTGTTTGATTGTGTACCCACAATCTTGAGATTGCGAGTATAGAACATCGGCGATTCCCTTAAAAATTTAATTTAATACGAATTATAAAATTCGTTCTATGAAATTAAGCGTACATACATACTCGTAAGTATGCTTAATTATATATTTCGTTTTACGTATCTAGATTCACACAGAAATAAAAAAGAAACTTCAACATTTTTTATAAATTCTATATATTTAGCAAATTCCTCACCTCTGGTGCCATATATAGTTGAGGTGCGCCATGTCTCTGCCTATAGACGTTGTGCCAACAAAGACATTCCGTAATGAAATCGCTGTCCTGCCAAGCTGTTCGCACCTCACTCCACTGCACTACCATACTAACTGGTTTTGTTTGAAGAACCTTAAATAATAAGAGTCACAATTATTAATTCATATTAATCAAATTAGACTAATTCATATTAGAATTCTAATTCATATTAGACTAATTATGTTAAGCAGAGGTTATAGGTTCCATTCGTACTCGGAGGAATGATTAATTAAATTAAATATCAAAATAATTATCATTTTTAAACATTTTTAAAGTGTTATTCCACACTTAGGAAAAATTGAAAAAGACATTTAAAGAAAACGTATAAAAATTATAAAAAATTATAAATTTTTTTAAAGAAAATTATAAAAACTTTACAACAAAAATAAGTTGTAATAAAGCGTATAAGAATTTCGACGCAGCGGATAGTAGAACGCATGGCTCAGTGGTGAGAGCGCCTGGACGGTATTCAGGAGGCGCGGGTTCGAATCCCGCTGCGTTCAAATTTTTATACGTTTTCTTTCAATGTCTTATTATCATTTATCCATTCTAGTTAGACGAAGTGCAGTTTAGAGTTTCGCCTCTTAAAACGCTATGTCTAGCATTCGAACGCAATGTGAACGAAGAATTGATATTGATTTCTATTGATTTGTAAGAAAAATAAGTTATTTTATACGTGGAAATTAGTAAAATATTCATCGAAGACTTTTTATTTAATATTGTTTGTAATATTCTCCAATGTGGCCAAATGTGGCCTGTCGTGGCGCAGTGGCACAAAGTGTGACTGTAGACTGGTCGTGTGTTCGATTGCCGCTCGAGAGGTGGAATTTTTTTTAATATTTCCATTTTCTTCGCTCTGGTGCCGAGGCAAAGCTCGTCCTTAAGTTCCGCCACTTAACACGCAATGCCTCCGAATTCGTCGGAAAGTGGGGAATGGAGTATCTTAATACTAGGTTCCCTCTGTCTACCGTGCTGTGTGCGGGAAACAGCGTGAAGCTAAAAAAAATCTCCAATAACAGGTAGGTATTTACTTAAAAAGTTTCTTTTATTTATAAAAGTTGGCAAAGTCCGTCCTATATTTTATTCTTATATTGTTGTTTTATGGCGCCTTGCCAGGTTCACAATGAAAGAATGAACCAAAATGCATTTAAAATAGCTCATATTTGTATTCAAGTCCATATATTATTTTTTTCAATATTTTATCATACTTATTAAATAGTATCTACGAGTAATATACAAAACTTTATGTAAGCAATCCTATCGATTAATCTTATTCATACCTTATATACAACCTTTGACATGATTGATGGTGACATTTGATTAGGCCTCGTTAACGCATAAAATTTTTAAAAAATAAGATAATTATGATTGTGGCCAGTCGTGGCCCAGTGGCACAAGCGTGTGACAGTAAACGACTGGTTGTGGGTTCGATTTCCACTTGAGGAGTGGAAATTATATTTCCATTTTATTCGCTCTGGTGTCGAGGTAAAGCGCGGCGTTAAGTTCTGCGTTCCGCTTAACACGCAAGCCTCCGAATTCGACGGAAAGTGGGGAACAGAGTGTCTTAACACTAGGGTCCCTCTGCCTACCCTGCTGTGTGCTACAGCGTGAAGCTAAAAAAAAAGAAGATAATTATTAATCACTTTAACAGATAGGCAAATTAGAAAAACACGAAACTTTTTGCCAACATTTTCCTATTCTACGACATCTAATCTATTAAGTTACCCTACCGTTACCCGCGACCTAGCCGAGTTAGCCGTCCCATACTAACATTGCTGGTTTAAATCAATAAAGAAACAAGTGAACCGTATAAATTGGGCTCGTGCCAAATTTTACGCTTCGAGAGTCCTAAGTTTCATTTTTCAGATGTAGGCAGCGATTCTAAAAATATCCTCTGGCTGCCTCCCTCCGGAGGTTTACGTAACAGTTCAGACGAATGTTCTATATCGACTCTGTTATTACTTGAGAAACTTACACGAGTCTGGCAAACTTTCAAAGAACCCAAGTATACCTTTAGTATTAAAATATTTTAACAAATGATCAAAGTTGCCGAGTTGGTGGATATTTTTTTAAAAAGGGGGAGAAAAATTTGGATTTCTGCATCAAACGATATACTTCTCTTTTGTTTTTCCTTTGTTATAAAGTCAAGATCTAATGATGACGTTCTGTAAAGATCGAAAGAACTCTTTTAATATCATTTATCTACTTATATTGATTTGGGCGTGTTCTGTAGTAACTTGTATATTTATCCTAAAAAAAAGTCTAAAGGAAAACCAATCAATTATGCTTTTTCCTCAAAGTACCCAGCTTTGCGGTAAAAGCAAGGTGCTTTGCGAAAAAGGTAGAGAAAATGTCTTCAACAGCTCCGCCAGTGTTGCATTCGGAAGATTATGGCAGCTCGCGTGTGCTGGGTGTGCAGTCGAAGAGAAGCACCGTGAGGTTTTAATAGGTAAAAAAAGGAATTGTAATTTAACATCATTTAAACATATATTATCTTCTTAAAAATAGATTTAAATAGGTATAATACGCAGAACGTGACATTCATGTTTTTCTTAAAAATGAACTTGGCTATCACCCTCACGTGTAATTTTTGGCGGGATTTTATTTTATACTAGCGATCCGCTCGCGGCTTCGCCACGTGAACTACCACTTTCGTCCTCTATTGCCTATTTGGTATTGATTTTTTTTAATAAAAGGGGGGTAGTCTATATTTGAACTTGCGTTACTAATTATGTTCTTGAGAAAATCACCGATACATCTGGTATATAGTATTATAAACCGGTCATAGTATCTTAAATAAATTTTAGGCTTTTTATTTTATTTTACAATTGTGTTACTTATTGATATTAAAAAAAATATCTTTTCTTGTAAATAATCAAAATAAAATAATATAATTTGACTTTGCCAGATTTTTATTTTTCTGTGAGAACTGTATTGAATACCAGGATAAACTAACGACCCGCTCGCGGCGTCCATCCAATCCAATCGTCCAACTCCATCTAAATCGGGCTAGTAGATTACCCGTGAAAACATAACAGATAGAGGAGATATAGATTTTTGCATTTTTATAATAATAATATTAATGAGTACGGATATATCTAATACAATGTCAACTATATAATAACAGATGGCGCTACCCGTTCCAGAAAACGTAGTGACATCTACTGTCATATAGATTATATAAAGTTTTATAGACCGGTCAAATGTATCTTTAATAAATATTATGCTTATTTTATTTTATAATTATTTTAATTAGTGATATTGAAACAAATTTAGCTTCACTCGTGAACTATCGACATAATTTGAATGTTTTTTTTTTAATTTTATTTTTCGGAAGTTGTATTGAATACCAGGATGAAAACTATCCCATATGTTGCTCTAACCTCTAAGCTAACTCCATACAAAAATTCATTAATTTCTACCCGGTAGATATCAGTATACAAATGATTTACTTATATCGGTTTTTTATTTTTTCCAAAAAAACTACATGGAAAACCGGGATAAAAACTATCCTATATGTACCTTTGGACTATAAGCTATCACCATACCAAAATTCATTCATTTCTATCCAGTAGTTTTTGCGTGATTGGCGAACAAATTAACAGACAGACAGACAGACAGACAGACAGACAGACAAAAATTCTACTGAGTGGATTTTTGGCCTCTGTTATCGATATATTAACGCACCCAATTAAAATTTTTCTGAAATTTTTCATGTACAGAATTTACTTTTCTACTCTTTTATTATATATATATATATATATATATATATATATATATATATATATATATATATATATATATATATATATATATATATATATATATATATATATATATATATATATATATATATATATATATAGTTGTAATATAGTAGATAAGTGCAATAATAACAAAATTAAATTAAATTATTGCGCTTAAATTAAATAACAATTTCAATTTATTATCCACTCATTCACGCTTATCACTGCTTCGCCAGTACAAAACATTAACGTGAAGGTTGTATGCGGTCAGGGTGTCCGCTACTCTCATAAATTCTCGCAACGAATGCAAAACCACGCGACGCTATTTGAATTTCAAAAGACATTTTTATGATCGCTCAAATAAATTCTAAGAACATTTACATAATCTCTACGGCGTAAAATTTATGGAGCCTAACTTTTTTTAAATAAAGATATTTAAAGATTGGAGGTAATACTCGAATTCATGTAGATATTATGCAAGCAACTAAAATAAAGCCACACAAAACAAAAAAAGTCATCAAAGTATGCAAAAATACATGAGTATTTAATTTTGATGTGTAAGCAAGAAGCTTTAGCAAATGTAATTTTTATCTATGACAACAGTTTTCTTGCAAAGGGGGGTAGTTAGAGAAAATTTGTGTCAAGACACTCCGTTCTCCACTTTCCGCCCGAAATTGCAATGTTCAGTTACGGAACTCAACGCTACGATCAGTATATGACATTAATCTTCGTCTATAACACAGTGAAAATGACTGTAGTAATAGATAGTATCACTTAAAACGAAAAACGAAGTACGTAGAACGACACTAGTTTTCAGATGACTACTCCGTTTTCTGACTTTCGACCAACCTGGAACATTTTTGAAGTGAAACACAGCACTATGGTAAAAAAAAACAAAATTAAAAATTTTGAAAAAACCCACGACGGTTTAATTGTTATTGAAAAAGGATAAAATAACTAGAAATCCCCCGCCTAAAAGAATATATGTAACGAGATGATGGGGACGACTTCGTCGGAGCTGCCATTACTTTAAGTTTGCTAGCTTCTTCTAGGTTTTCATGCTGTTAAAACAGGTTTGGGAAAAAATTAAAATATTAATATGAATTTACAATTTTGATAACAGGTATTCCTTTTAAAAACTTTAAGAACAAAATCTATACTGTTAGCTACTATATTCAAAATAGAGATTGCAACTGGCAGCCCCCGACGAAGTTGTCCCCATCATCTAGTTACATATATTCTTTTAGGCGGGGGATTTCTAGTTATTTTATCCTTTTTCAATAACAATTAAACCGTCGTGGGTTTTTTCAAAATTTTTAATTTTGTTTTTTATTTTAAACTTTTTAAAGTGAATAGATACACATTATATATTATTACATAATTTCGAAATACTTTATATTAATCTTCATGCAAATCCAAAAGAAATTATAAACCCAATGCTTTCTGGTTATCAAATACTTATTGCAGCGCCTGGCAGATTGTCACCGTAACATTTTCAGGTAATTTAAGTCTAACCAAATCAGTAAAAATCACAAAACCCACTAGTAATTTTGATTTTGAACACACTAATTTGTACTGGAGCGCCCCATGGTAGTTCGTGATATGGCATATAAAAACACGCAACAATTAAACCAGAACCTATCACAGAAAACCACATCTAAATAGGTTTCACACAAAAAATACAAGCAAATGCTTACTGCAACGCCCCCTGGTGAGGTGTCACACCATGACACATATAAGAGAACACCCGCTAATTAAGCTTGATCCTATTTTTGATAACTGCATACAAATTGGACTTATAGTTTTAACTTTGCATAATTAAATGTTTAATGCAGCGCCGCCTGGTGAGTTCTTAACGTAAAAAAAGACCTAAAAACTAACACCAAGTAAAGGTAAATCTAATACTAAAAACTCTGCCCAATCGGACTAGTAGTTGTGGTTTTTGTTTTAAATATTACAAACAAATGTTAACTGCAGCGCCCCCTGGTGAGTTAACACGATAAAACGTATCCAAGAACATGCACTAATTAAACTTGAGCTCCTCATTGAAACTGCATCCAAATCGAATTCGTCATTTTAGCTTTGCACAAACAATATTTTACTGCAGCGCCCCCTGGTGACTTGTCACCGTAATATAAATTTAAAAACATGCTCTAAGCAAAGCGGAATTTAATACTGAAAACTCTCTCCAATCGTACTAGTCGTTTTGGTTTTACACAAAAAATAGAAGCAGCTACTTACTGCAGCGCCCCCTAGAGAGTTGACACATACATGAAAATATGCACTAAGTAAACATACATGACACATATATGAAAATATGCACTAAGTAAACTTGAATCTGCCATTGAAAACTGAATTCAAATCGGACTCGTAGTTTTAGTTTTACACAAACAAATGTACTTACTGCAGCGCCCCCTGGTGAGTGGTCACCGTAACGTATATATGAAAAGAAGCACCAATTAAACCTGAATCTATCGTTGAAAGTTTCATCTAAATCGGACTAGTAGTTTTTGCTCTGCATAAACAAATGTTTACTGCAGCGCCCCCTGGTGAATTTTCGTCGTAGCAAAAAAACAAAAATCTTAAAATATGCAGCAAGCAAAGTTGAATCTAATTCTGAAAACTCTAGCCAATCGGATAAGTAATTTCGGTTTTAGATAAATAAATACAAGAAAAATTTTGGTTTTACACAAAAAAATACAAGCAAATGCTTACTACAGCGCCCCCTGATGAGTGGTCACCATAACATATATATGTAAAGACGCACCAATTAAGCCTGAACCTACCCTTGAAGGTTACATTTCAATTGGACTAGTAGTTTTTGATTTGCATAAACAAATGTTTACTGCAGCGCCCCCTAGTGAGTTTTCCCCGTAACAAAAAAAAAATCTTAAAATATGCACCAAGCAAAGTTGAATCTTTTTCTGAAAACTCTTTTCAATCGGATCAGTAGTTTCGGTTTTAGACAAATAAATACAAAAAAAGTACAAACAAACGCTTACTGCAGCGCCACCTGGTGGTTTGACACGATAAAACATATCTAAGAACATCCACCAATCAAACCTGAATCTATGACTGAAAACCGTATCGAAATCAGACTATTATTTTTTGAGATAATTGAAAACATTCGTTTGCACGTAAAATGCTTACTGCAGCGCCCCCTGGTGAGTTAGGGCAATAAGACATATCTAAGAACATACGCCAATTGAACCTTAACCTATCATAGAAAACCGTATCAAAATCGGACTTATAGTTTTGGAAATAATTGACATAGTAATTTGCACAAACACACAAACAAACAAACAAACAAACAAACAAACAACCTCTCACCCCAAACACATATACAGTCGCCGTTCCGTCGCGGGTAAAAAAGAAGTCTTCTTAGTTTAGAGATATTAAAATAATTTTAACGTGATCATTATGATAATTTAAAGGGTTTGATATTCACTCGAGGGAATGATTAAGAGTAACATTTTCATTTCTTCGCACTGGTACCTAGGACAAAACAAAAATGTCTCGATTTTTGGCAGAAAGTGGAGACGAAATACTTTGACTGGGTTTATGGTAAAGCGTGAAACTGCTTCTGATAATTATATCAGAGTTACTAAACTGGATAGGATTGCACCTAACATCTTCCGTACAATGAACGCTTCATGATAATGTTACAAAGCTTGTTAGCCTAAATAATTTTACAATACCATTGAGGCCATGTTGGCGCAGTGGGACAGCGTCTGACTGCAACCGCGATTAGTGTAGGCTCTAATCCCACTCGGGGAATGATAGGTACTTGAATCATTTTCACACTTTGGTAATTAAGACGTCGCGTGGCTATCGTTATGACGTCACTATTCGATATGCAATGTTTTGATTTCAGGAGGGAAGCGAATAACGGAATGTCTTGACATTAGTCTCCCCTGACTATTCTGCTACGCGGAAAAAAGCGTAAAGGTGTAGCCATACTACATTAGACGTATAGAGCCTACTTGCTAAAATAGTAAAAATAAAATAGTAAAATCTAAAGATTTAGTTACTATTACTTTTTTTTTTAGCTTCACGCTGTATCCCGCCCAAAGGGGCAGGCAGAGGGAACCTACTATTAAGACACTTCGTCCCCACGCACTGCCAAATTCGTGGCATTGCGTGGCCAACGTCGCCAAGCGAGGCATTGCGTGATAAGTGGCGGAACTTAACGCCGCGCGTAAATATTAAATATTTCCACTCCTCCAGTGGGAATGGAACCCACGACCAGTCGTTTACACACACACATTCGTGCCATTGCGTCATGGCTGGTCCCAACTTACTACTTTACTTTTTGCTTATTAATTTAATCTGATAACATTCAATAGTTAAAACGCGTGTTTCTTTTGATTCGAAAAACTAATATTTCACCTTTATGTGTATAAAATAAATTAAATGAAAATTATAGCCATGTTTAACATTGTTTTGACTTAAAATTAATAGCAGGAGTAAGGCTAAGGTTGCGTGTATGAGACTCGTAGGGTAGTAGGCACTTAAGTTGACAAGGTAACGGATAAGTAGAGCTTATTTTTTAAATTATTAAACATAAAATAATAAGGAAAACATCTGTAACACGCTCGTTATATAAAATATAAAAATATTCGTGTATTTTCCGAAATTCAAATTTAAGTCTTGTATAAAAAAAAAAGAAAATGGATATTGCATGTTTTAGGTAATCTATTTTCTCTTCTCTTTAATTTGAAATTTAAAAAAATCACGTAATATGTAATAATTCGCATTTTCCAGTCGTTTATTTTTTTTTTTTTAGTTTCACTTTTTTTTCTGAGAGTAAGGAAGGCAGTGCGTCAGACACTTCGTTGTCCACTTTCTGTCCCAATTCGAGATACTGCGTGTTAAGTGGACCAGCGGACCTCAGTACATTAGTGGGAAAAATAAAATAAAATAGCTTCACGCTATATCCCGCACACAGCAGGGTAGGCAGAGGGAACCTAGTGTTAAGACACTCCGTTCCCCACTTTCCGCCGAATTCGGAGGCTTGCGTGTTAAGTGGCGAAACTTAACGCCGCGCTTTACCTCGACACCAGAGCGAAGAAAATGGAAATATAATTTCCACTCCTCGAAATAAAAATAAAATAATTAAATTATATTCATTTTATAGGTTTGGTGTGGTATCGAACCCACAACCAACCGCGTTTACAGTCAGACGATGTTCCCACCGCGCCACAAAGATCTCCAACAAATTGTTATAAATTTTACTTATGTACTGATAGCGTGTGGAGGTTATATAAATTTGTGGTATAGTTGAAATTATATTTTGTAACAATTTGTTTTGTTAAATTACGATCAAATTGATGTAAACGTTCGTTAATTTTTCATTTTAAAATTAATTATTCATTTTCATAATTATTATACTTAATAATAAAAATAAATAAAAAATTATACTTGCTTATATTATTTTCATAATTATTTTACTTTTAAAAGATTTGAAGGTAAGATGTTCTGATAAATAAGTTATATACTTAATTTTATATACTGTGTAGATTGAAATAGTAAAAGCACGCTTTTTCCCGCATAGCAGGGTAGTCCGAGAGACTCTATAGGTACAAGACACTACCACATTGCCATTCCATTCTCAACTTTTCACCTGAAATAGAGACACTGCGCGTTCCAGATCAACAGAACTCAGGTCTCTTACTCGCTTTGTTTAAGGTGTCACAGCGTATAATTGAACATAAATAAATATTAATTTCTTTGCTTCACGCTGTATCCCTTGCGGGGTAGTCAAAGAGAACGGAGCGCCAAACGCTACGGTCCCTGCATACTTCTTTCGCCTCGTTCACTGTCAGGCACTTCCTCCAGTATCGTCGATCCTGTGTTTTCGAAGGTCAACCTAGGTCTCTTACGACTTAACTTTAATTTCTTTGAATGAAAATAAAAACTACAACCAATCGCGCGTATAGTCAGACGCTGTCCCACTGCGCCACGTTGACTTCATATAATACTTAATTAACTACTGTTATTACTACTATAAGAAATAACTAATTATTTTAATTTTATTTCCGTGAGACTGGTAATGTATACCTGTACTTTGATTCTGCTAGCGTGCAAAGAGCCCGGAGCGCATAAATCGTCATGCAAAACTCTACAGACCGCAATTTGCATACAAAGTGTTCTTTTTCGAACGAATATGCAAATGATAAGACAGTATTATTGTTTCAGTTAGAAATACTAATAATAGACTTCAATATTTAAAATTACTATTTGAATATATCGGATTTGAGTTCGGTGCAGGTTAGTTACTGCTGTATTAAATAATTAAATTGTAATTTTTATGTTTAAAAAGAGCAACTGTTGTAGAGTTTCCCGCCGAATCTTCTCAGCAAAACTGCCTTCCATTCGACGATTCAAAAGTGTTTGAAAAATAAATTTGAACAAAGATATTTTGAAATTGAATGGTCTTTTAACTATCATAAGGAACTATAAAAGACACTGCGATAGTCAATACATATTCTATTTACAATGGTTAAGTGTAATAAACTTTTTAAAATAACATAGTAAATATGACGAAATAGTAAACTTTTTAAAATCAAATTTTTAAGGTAGATAACGTGACGTATATCTATGATGTAGTTTCAAATATAATTTAAACAACAATTGTAAGCCAATTAGCTAAGTTAGCTAAGTAAGTTAGCTAAGCTAAGCTAAGTTAACAATTGTAATCTAGAGAAGAGAAATGTCAAGACTTCCAAAGTTAGATAGAGATGACAATAAAAACTTTGAACGCAGTAAGATTAAAACGCACGCCACTAAGAAACCATACAGGCTCCCTAATCGCAAATCCATGCGTTCTGCTTTTTTATATGTTTTAAAAAAAATATCTTTTTCGATTTCCTAAATGTGTGAATAACAATTTAAAACGTTAAAATTGTCTCTGGTTAGAATAATTTTAGATTATTTAAATATAAATATAATCAACATTGAATCACTAATATCTGTCGTTCTATCACTACTTTTTTTTTTTAGCTTCACGCTGTATCCCGCACACCGCAGGGTAGGCAGAGGGAACCTAGTGTTAAGATACTCCGTCCCCCACTTTCCGCCGAAATCGGAGGCTTGCGTGCTAAGTGGCGGAACTTAACGCCGCGCTTTACCTCGACACCAGAGCGAAGAAAATGGAAATATAATTTCCACTCCTCGAGTGGGAATCAAACCTAAAACCAGTCGTTTACAGTCACACGCTTGTGCCACTGGGCCACGACTGGTCACAATATAAAAATATTATCACTACAAAATATAAAATAAATAAAATTCTTATAGTATGAATAAAATCAATATAATATTTAATCACAAAATTTTAATTAAAGCAGATCCACATACTAGTGACGCCATTACGTAAGTTCGACGTAATGTGCTGCAACCGCCACTGTGATTATTGAAAATCCTTCATCAACGCAGCGTTGCTGGCACGTTCAATTAATTAGCATATACGCCTGGAGTAATTAATTTACTTTATACAGATATTTGTGTTGCACCGGAATATTTTTAATTTAATTTAATATATTGCGTATTTCAATTTGTTTTTTATTTTTAATGTATTGAAATATAGGCCAAAAAAGGAGCCAGTCGTGGCGCAGTGGCAATTTTTTTATTTTTTTGCAATGGTATAAGAGGTAAAGCGCGGCGTTAAGTTCCACCACTTAACACGCAATGCCTTCGAATTAGGCGGAAAGTGGGGGGGGAACCGAGTGTCATAACACTAGGTTCCCTCTGCCTACCCTGCTGTGTGCAGGATAAGCGTGAAGTTAAAAATAAATCTAGTTTTTTGCAATGTCCTAAAAATGGAATAGCAAAATATATCTAAATGATATTTCATAATCGCAAAGCATAACGTTATATATAGATCTACAATAAATCTCAAAATCGAAGTAAATCTTTTTATTTGTGATTAGTTCAACTCATCACCTTAAAGAACTTTTATTGAACTAATAATAATTTAAATTAATCACACGACACATTAAGGCAGACTCAAGGTCAAATCAGTTATCAGTTATAACAAGAGATTACTTGTTTTAAGTAGTTATTTAGTTTTCTCTAATCTCTCAAAATATTAAATAATAATAATATACTTACATTAAAAATGTACTCTAATTGATGGACAAATAAATTTTATACGTTAAATGATTACCTAATTAACTAAACGTGATTGTTCAACAGCCGTCAATTTTTTATTTAAAACTTAACTAATATGCAATTACATCTTAAAATAGATATAAGAAAACAATTTTTGGCGAAATATAAGTCTCTAAATATCTAGTGCCAGCTGTGGCGCAGAGGAACAAAGTGCGACTGTAAAGCGACTAGTTGTGTCAAAGTCAAAGTCAAATAATTTTATTCAAAATAAGAAGTTACAAGCTTCATTTTTTGAACGTCAAATAGTTTACCACCGGTTCACTAAATTTAATGCCTCAGACCTGAGAAGAACCGGCGCAAGAAACTCAGCGGGACTTGTGGGTTCGATTCTCACTCGAAGAGTGGAAATATTTAATATTTCGAGTTAAAGCGCGGCGTTAAGTTCTGTCACTTAACCCGCAATGTCTCCAAAATTCGGCAGAAAGTGGAGAACGGAGTATCTTAACACTAGGTTCCCTCTGCCTACCCTGCTGTGTGCGGGATACAGCGTGAAATAAAAACAGAAAATATAAGTATCTAGTAATAACAAAATAGTCATAGACATCGTCTACCCATTGTTATATATCTAAATTTATTAAGGTAGAAATAATTGCATAAAATTAGTAAACAAAATAAAATTATTATTATACGTAATTATATTTATATTTTAAGTTAAAAATATAACATTATAAATGAGTTTTAATGCGACGAATAACATTCGTCTTTTTGGGCGTTGGATGTTTTGCGTAGGTAGTTCTTTACAAGTTAAAAGAGCATTAAAGTGGAAACAAAATGTGACTGTGGAAATAAATATTAAAGAGGAAACTCTTTCTATACTTTATTTTCTTTTTTTAAAACCGTCGTGAAACAGTGGGATAGCGTCTGACTCGATAAGTTGTGGGTTCGATGCCCATTCGGAGCAATGATTGTAGTTATTTTGTTTGGATTTGTCCTCTCTGGTACAGAAAGATTGACATTACGTTCCTTTTTTTATGGGATAAAGGAAACAAACGAGCAGAAGGCCCACCTGGTGTTAAGTGGTTACCTTGGATGCGTTGCCAGCCTTGGAGATGTAGGACAGAAGAAGGGAGGAGGGATGGGAATGGTTGGAATAGGGAATGCTGGCTTACATGTCATCGAACCGGAACACATCATCATATGTTTAGCGGTTCGTCTTTGACACGATAGTGGTCCCGAGCCAGTCGGAGATCGAATCTCCTACCACCAAATTACTAGATTACCCGCCTTTTACGGGACGCTACCCAGCGGCGGAGAGGAATTGTATTCTTAACCCGTCCCCCCACGGGTAAAACCACTCAACATGCAATATCTTTGATTTTATAAAAGGGAATGTCTTGACACTAGGTTCTCTCTGACTGCCCTGCTAGGCGGGGAAAAAGTGAGAAACTGCTTTTTAAACAATACGACCGGATAGTAAGAGTGGCAACTCATAATTTATGCAGAACCCGCAACGCTTCTGTTGCTTCCGTTATTAATAAAATATTTTAAGGCCAGTAATTTTATTTATTAAGACCATATATATGTCCGTCATAAATAAATTGTAAGATTGTTAGATGTCTAGTTATGTTAGGTATGTATACAAACAAAAAATTGGAGTGTCTAATTACAAACGTAATTAAAATAACTTTTTACAAACACATGTATGTACCAAGTCTAGTATATACAAGAGTGTTCGTTTTTTACAATTTTGGTTTATCTATCTGTTTGTTCCGGATAATCTCTGAAACGGCTGAACAGATTTTGACGGGACTTTCACTGGCAGATAACTGATACAACTATCTAAGGTTACTTTTATTTTCTTTTTTATTAAATTTCACATAGACAAAGTCACGAACACAGCTAGTCTATAATATATTTGTCTTCAAAATTATCTTGCCTGCGTGCTTCAGTAACGTACGCACTACACTGATATTAAAATTAAATGGAAAGAACTAAATGTTTTTTGTCTTTATCCTTTTTTTTAAAAGTCAATACGATTTTCCTCCTACTAGAATCTATTCATTTCCCATGGCTTGGTAAACAAAATATTTTAGAGATGACAAAGCTAGCGCTGAACGTTTGTAGCGCCATATTTTGGACAGGACTACAAATGATTTTTTACCACTAAAATCCGTTATAAATCATTTCACGTTGATTCCTAATAAGTAAATAGTTTTAAAATTGTCCATAGTCCAATATTTAAATTATGGCAATATAATTTTCTCTCATAATTGTTAATCCCTAAACCAACTTAAGGAAGACAGTTTACAAATATTCAACGCGATGCAAAAATGTTTCTTTAAAATAGGTTTTACAATTAAAGTATTTAGTTTTTACCATTCACTTGTGAACGCAATTAAAAAAATATGCAATTGTTGATACTTCATGAAAAACATTGCTTGTTCTGAAGAAAAAAAATGCTGAATTATGTTTTATTTTCCTACTATTTTCGTTATAAAAATATTTACATACAAAAAATTATGTTGTTACAGTGAATGAAGGAAGAAGCACTCTTCATATATATATGAGGGCGCAGCTTAAGAGTCGCATGAAGTGCAGTGCTTGTTACGGCACAACCAAGACTTATAAACTTGGCAAACAGGGCTTAGTTTATCTAACAAAGTACTTATATAATTTTCTCTATCATAATATTTTATAAAAAGTATTGTATATCTTTCTAATATTAAAAATATCTAAATATTTCTGTTTATGTTTTGAATTCGTTGAACAGATTTTTTGTCCTAAGTATTTTGCTTTTTAATTTTCATTTTGTCTTAAAAAAACTAGAAGTAGCTTCAACGTAATCTTTAATTTATTTAAGGTAATGTTGCTATTAATCAAACTCGCATAAAATTAGAAAGTGGGCACCGTTTTGACTAATTTTAAATTTATGAATTAAGTTCAACTGGCAATAGGAAGAAATCTCTACCATACTTAATTCACGTTTTACAATCTCCTTGAAATATATAGGAAAATAATTAAAAATTTTGTAAAATAATTTCATCCCTAGATGATGAACGTGTCTCACCTGCCGCAGTGCGCTTGGTTTTCGGCCTAATGTTTGCTCTCGTCGTGTCTATTCATTGCCACGGAGCAAGGTTACCACCTACGTTGATAAATTATATATCGTTCCATTCTTAATAATAGAGTAAATTGTATAAATATCTAAAGGATATACATACATCCTTAACTTATTTTTCATTATTTCAAAAATCATGAAACGTTCATTTTCATCTCATCGTATTATTTCGAAGTTACAGGCTGCCTGATTCTTTGAACAATGCTTGTGGACTTAATCTCCACTGGGAGGAACAATTATATTTCAAATTTCGTTTTGATAATAAAGGAAAAACAGATTTCATCTTGAAATCTCCATCCATTGTTGTGTTACTCAATAAAACTTATATGTATGTCAGTTCAAATTAATTTTTTTACGCTTTACGCTTTTTCCCGCATACCAGGATAATCAGAGAGGACCTAGTGTCATAACACTCCGTTATCTACTTTCCGCCGGAAGACATTGTGTTTAAGTAACGGAAGAATAAACACTATATAATCAATCCAGGAGATTGTCACGCGGGTCACGTCATCGGAACGTCATTGACAGAGTTTGAGCACAATTTAATTCAATAAAAATAGTAAAACAACGTAAATATCTTTAAAAGTTTTATTAAAATGTTATACAAGTTGTGAGTACATAGTTACAGTGATATTAACATTGAAGACAAAGTGATAAGTGATATAAACCCAAAAACATAATATAGTGCACAGTGCGAAGTTTACGTATCGTACCCTCTAACGGTTAAACTAAATATAAAACTAAATTAAAGTGTTTAATAACTAAAACAAAATCACATAAACTAATAATAAACGTTAACATTTAAGAAGTAATTATTTATAAGTATAGCTATATAAAACTAAATTAAATTAAAATAATTTTACAAAACATTATTTATTATAAGTGCCATCTAGCTTCCATACTCATAATTGCCTTGTGTGATTTAATATCAAGCGTTATGACGAACAAGTGCAATCATTGCGGTAAATACCTCGCCATAATAGATGGCGCGAAGTGTACCAAATGCGCTATGCTATTTCATCGAATGTGCGTTAATATAAAGCCGGGAGACCCCATTCCCAAAAAAATACTATGCAACAATTGCAAAGTAGGAACGAAGCGCACTATTCCTGCGAGTGCCAGTAGCCATACCTCTCCCAGCTCAGATATGGAAAATGCAGAGGAAAATTTCACTGACGCTGACGAAAATAACTCTGAAAAGTCCGTCGCCCACGAGATAAGGCTGTTGCGACTGGAATTTTCTTCGGTAACCAGGGAGCTGTCGCGGCTAAGCACGGCTATATCAGAGTTTAATAAACGAGTAGACAGCGTCGAGCAACGCTTAGATAATTTAGAAAAAAATAATCAAGAGCGAAACTCGGGAATAGTGGATAAAAATGCGACCGAAGTAATTGCCCAACTACGATCCGAATTGAATGACCGTGATCAAGAGAACCTGCTGAACGATATTGAAATTTCGGGTTTAGAGGAAAAAAGTGGCGAAAATTCCACCAATATAGTGCTTCTAGTTGCTAAAAAAATTGGGGTGTCACTGGAGGAACGTGACATTGTCAGCGCTGAGCGTTGGGGACCGCGCCGTATAATAGCCGATCACAGCGGGCAGACTCGGCCGCGGCCAATTGTCGTGCGTCTCGCTCGGCGCGCCGTCCGCGACGAAATGCTACGAGCAGCGCGCGTGCGCCGCGGCGCCGACTCATCGGGAATCGTCGAGTCCGAACCTAAACGGTTTTATGTTAACGAGCGCCTCACTCCGATGAATCGCCATATATTTTATAAAACGCGCGAGTTAGGTCGACGCGATGGATGGCGATATATCTGGACACGAGGAGGTCGCATTTATGCTCGTCGCCATGGAGACTCCGAAACTCGTCGTATACGCACATTGGATGACACTATTAAGTTTTTTGGAAACAATACCGTTTGATTTTTAGTTCATATAAAATTAGTTTATTAGACAAAATTAAGGGATATACTAAATATGTAAATTTAACAAAATTAATTCGCAGGCAGGTTAAATGCATTTTTAATGTTTATCTGAAATGTATTATTAAGTTTTTACTTTGTGGCAGTATGACACCTCTAAATAGTAATCGCAATGATAATTTATTATCATATTTAACTATATTTTTTGCTTTCAAACCTAACATATACAACAATTGTGAGATGTCGAGTGTAATCTTTAAATGTAAACTTCATTTTGTGTATACTTTGGAACTCATATATCATTCACAGTTAGCCAGTATAATTGTTTTTGTTTATTTAATATATTATATACATTTACAGTATGTAAAATGAATAAGTCAAGGAAATTACGAATTGGCTTTCTGAATGCCGGCTCACTTGGTACTGGTCATGATGAGTTTATATATGCAATGGATCGCCATAACGTCGATATCATGGCGCTAAATGAGACATGGCTACGCGAGGGGGAGGACGCCCGAGCCCCAAGAATTCCAGGATACTCATTGCGTCACGTTCCTCGACCTACGGAAATGCGTACCCGTGGCGGTGGAGTAGGTTTTTATATAAAAAAAGGTATTTCTGCTCGGACTCTTAAACACCCAGAGACTATAATGATTGAGCAAATGTGGTTAAGTGTTAATATTAGGGGTAAGATATTAATCATTGGTACAGCATATAGACCGCCTTGGTTAAGTACGCAAAATTTTATTGATGCCATTACTGATACTTATGGTGCATTGCCATATTATGATCACATACTACTGGTGGGCGATTTTAACATCAATCTCCTAGATGCAGGTAATGTAAATACAGCTATGTTCACAGACTTTCTCACATACACAAATATGACGCAATATGTTACCGTTCCCACACATTTCACAAGTCATAGTGAAACTCTCCTCGATCTCATTTGCTCCGATGCAAACGTCGAACGCGTGTGGGTTGATTATATATGCAATTTAAGCGACCATGCATTTCTATCGTGTGAGCTAAATATTGTAAAAGAGAAGCCCGTAACGAAAAAAATATATAGTAGACGACATAGACTTAGACCAATTAAAATATTATTTAACGACGCTTATTAACTGGGAATTCGTATTAACAGATAATGATATAAATAAAAGAGTCGCAGCCTTTAATGATAGTATTCTGTGGGTATTTGACACACTGAGCCCTATAAAGTTGAGAGACATTAAGGAATTCCAGTATCCATGGGTTACTTATAACATAAAATTAATGATGGGCCGGAGAAATGAAGCACAAATTAGATGCCGTAGTACGGAGATAGATGCTCACGTTAATTATTATAAGCAACTTAAAAAATCAGTAGAATTAGCCATAAATACAGAAAAAACGGTTTATTTCACTCTTTTTATTAATAATAATTACAAAAATTCGCGGTATCTATGGTCACATATTAAGCGCCATGTCAGCTTTAATAACAAGAAAGACAAATTTTTGCCCGCTCATTTTGATAATCCAGATGAAATTAATAATCACTTTCTCCAACTACCAGGCAGGCCTCAAGCTTCTCCCACTGATATAGCGTACTTTAACAGTCAACTTTATAGTGATGCTACATTCTCTATAAAAACTGTCGATTATATAGTTGTTAATAAACTAATACGTAATATTAAATCAAATGCTGTTGGGGCCGATGGAATATCTTTAAAAATGTTACTACTCGTTATGCCCTATGTTCAAGAAATTATTACTAGTATAATTAACATGTCTATTAACCACAGCACATTTCCTATAATATGGCAGAAAGCTTTAATTAAGCCTATACCTAAAAATAATAATCCTACAGAAATTAAGGATCTTCGGCCAATATCCATCCTGCCATGCTTATCCAAAGTATTAGAAAAAATAGTATATAATCAACTTTCTGATTTCCTTGAGACCAATGATATACTGCCCATGAGACAGTCAGGATTCCGTAAACATCGGGGTACTGCAACTGCACTGATTGATGTGGTTGACGAGATATTAAACGCGCAAGATAAAGGCAATGGCACGATACTAGTCTTATTGGATTACTCTAGGGCATTTGATACCATTAATGTCCCTCTTTTACTAGCAAAACTACACTACTACGGTCTTAGCGCAGAAGCTATACAATGGTTCGCCAGTTATCTGGGTAGCAGAACGCAAACCGTAGAAATTAAACGAGGAGATGGCACTATAAAAGCATCACAATGCAGACAAGTTTTTAGAGGTGTACCACAAGGATCGATACTTGGTCCTCTTTTGTTTATTATATATTGCGCTGACGTATCATAAATCATAAAAAACTGCCGTTACCACATGTACGCTGATGACATACAAATATATATATCTTTTCCTCCTAATGAAACTCACAATGCTGTACATAAGCTAAACGAAGATTTAAAAAATATAGCAAGTTGGTCAGACGCAAATTGTTTAGTTCTTAACCCACAAAAGTCTAAATTTATAATACTGGGCACGGCGAATCAAGTACGACTCATATCAAGGCAAATACCTATGGTTAAAATTCAAGATGAACAAATTGAAAGAGTAACAGAAGCACGTAATCTTGGCGTTCTCATGGACGAATGCCTTAGATTTGAAAAACACATCCACAATACAGTTAAGAGTTGCTTTTATCGTCTAAAAGTTTTGTACCGAATAAGAAAGTTTTTAAAAGTAAATGTAAGAATCCGCTTATGTGACGCATTAGTATTGTCCAAATTAAATTACGCCGATGTAGTGGTAGGCCCAAGACTATTGCAACGTACGAAAAACTTAATCCAAAAGGTGCAAAATGCTTGTGCAAGATATTGCTTCGAAATACCTCCACGTACGCATGTCACACAATATTTAAATAACGCAGGAATTATGAGAATGGAGTACCGTAGGCAACTGCATTTTGTGACGCTTTTATTTGGGGTAATTAAGTTTAAACTTCCACCGTACCTTTATCACAAGCTTCGTTGGGCGCATGATACGAACACATACGCAACTAGATCGAAATCATATTTACTTCTCATGCCTCTTCATAGAACGGCCGCCTTCCGTGGTAGTTTTCGATATGCCGCCACCAAGTGCTGGAACAACCTTCCACCGCCATTGAGGAACCTAAATATAATTCATAACTTTAGAAACAAATATAGAAAAATTCTTCTTGATAAACAAAAGCATCATAGCAATTGATTTATTCACCTCAGTTAATTTAAATATGATATATTTATATCTAAATGTATCTACCTAAATATATAAATATACATGCCTGTGTGTGTATGTGTGTTTATATGTAGTTGTTGTATATATAAATATATATGCCGTAACTATGATAATTCTATATCAATTTGTATATGTATATATGTATGTATAAGTATTAAAATATATAGTCACATCTACTCACCTTATAGTGCATGTTCCATTAGCAAGGTGGAGTATTGACCAGACTTGGCTAGACTATTTTAATGAAGAGATTTTAACTTCTTATTGACTGTTATATTTGTTTAAACGGGAGGTAGTGCAGTAGGGAGTAATAATTTGGATCAACTTGGTGCAAGTCCCGACCTGCTTGCGACAGCTTGTCTGTAATGGTAATATGTTCATTGTATTTAAATGCCCACGATAAATACAAATTATCAAAAGTATTATTACGATTTAGATTATATTAAAAGACAATATAAAATAGAATAGTATTTTAATTAGTATATAATTATTCTTACTTACGTAGTTTATTTTTTTAGTTTTTTCTCCTCATTTAAGAATGCGTAGGTAGGTAAATGTCTCGACATCTTTGTAATCTCAACGCATTTTATTTTTGTATTTTAATCTATTGTGCGACACGCCCGACATCGACTGCCACCGCG
The DNA here is from genome assembly GCA_019049465.1 of Dryas iulia moderata. Taxonomy (NCBI): domain Eukaryota; kingdom Metazoa; phylum Arthropoda; class Insecta; order Lepidoptera; family Nymphalidae; genus Dryas; species Dryas iulia. The sequence goes on from CM032417.1 coordinate 14,600,231, forward strand.
AGGTTCCTGAGCCGTGAGCGCACCCTAGACTTGTTTTTATATCTGTATATTTTATTTTATTTTTTTACACGTTATAATTGTAGGCTACTGTCAATGTCGTTCGCTTGACGTACATACAACAATAAGGTGATCACTGAAAATCAGCGCTGTCGTTTCTGGGAATTTCACACATAGATTATTATTTTAAGTGAATAGAAAAATATATATATATATATATATATATATATATATATATATATATATATATATATATATATATATATATATATATATATATATATATATATATATATATATATATATGTGTGTATATATGTATGTATATATATATATATATATATTTTTTATTTTTTATTTTTCCCCTCTGTGTGTGGGATTCCTAAAACGACAGCATATGCTGAGTGAATCCCCTTTTTGTAACATCGTACTGCTGTGTAGGCAGCATTTTGTTTTGAGTTATTTATATTTGTTTTGTAATCTTAATAAGATATTATTTAATTTTATTGTTATTTTATGTTTCTGTTTTTTTTTTTTTTTAATTACTGTTTAAGTAAGTGCTGTCTCACGAAGATGTTTACAAATAAAACTTTTTCTTTTCTTTTCTTTTCTTTTTCTTTTCAATCCCCCGAGTGGGAATCGAACCCATAACCATCGCGTTTAGAGTAAGACACTGTCAAACTGAGCCAGGGAGGTCTCTGAAAATTGTTACAGGTCAATTATTTTGCTTAGAATAAATCTCTTTGCTAATTATTTATTATTTTTACTTTTAAACATTTTTAAAGTGTTATTCCACACTTAGGAAAATTGAAAAAGACATTTAAAGAAAGCGTATAAAAATTGTAACCCAGCGGGATTCGAACCCGCGCCTCCTGAATACCGTTCAGTTTTATTTTCTATTCGCGTTTATGAATGCGTGGAATTATATCATAATTGGAAACAATAACTGGATTTCAAAGTACACTAGAACCTTATTATTGTTTACAATCTATATTAATCTTACGCTTTGCAATCCTCGGTTGCTTTGCTATCCTCGACCTACTAATATAATTGGGGCTTTGAGGGCTTTAAGTTAAATTTGACATTGTTGTGCCTATTCAGTTATTTAAATTAAAAAAATTATAAAATATTCATTTTTTATATTTTAATTAATTTATTGTAAAAAGAGGTTGGACCTATTCCAACTTTAATCAATTTATGAAAAAAATTTGTTTCAGTGCCAATATTAATTAAAAAAGTTAAATATTTTAATCTTAAATTGAAATCAAAATACGAATAAGAAATGTAGTATTCTCTGTGTCTTTAATAATACTCTATATATCACAATTTATTTTTCATGATGATCTGTGAAGTTTTAATAAAATAAATGTAAAGATGTTTTATATTAGTATACACCTAATATAAAGATTAATTTATGTGTTTTAAATATTTATTTATAAAAAATATTTTTAATTCTAATTAGTTAATTCAGTAACTAAGCAAATGGAGAACGGAGTGTAAGGAAATATCCTTAACCTAATAAGGTTCTCTCTTAGTACATTGCTAGGCAAGAAGAAGTGTGAAGTTGAAAAAATCACAAAAAATTCCTAACTTAATTAAAAAAGTAGGTATTTCTGAGTGCTTTTAGCCATAATATATAATATAATAGATAACAATAGAACTGGAATGAAATTTACACATAAATTTTAATAAAGGCGTAGTATAGAAGCTACGGCTACATATTTGCTACGGGCGCTAGGAATACTCGTAGCGTCTTCGTAGATATTTCCGTAGCAAGTTTAAATTTATAATAAGACTTTTTTTAGATCAATGTACTATTTAAAAGTACACTGTTTTTATATTTTTAAATATATAGGTCTATTTTAAAATTACATTTAAATAAATACTTATAACACTTTGACATTTAAAGCGTGCTTTTGCTTTTTCTCGCATAACGGGGTAATGAGAGAAGCTAACATATAATCATTCCTCCGATGTTTTTCTCCTCTCTACTATCTAAGCTCTAGTATAAAAGCGCAGTGAGTTTTATTGCTATTGATGAAAGGGAGGCAAACGAGCAGAAGGACCACCTGATGGTAAGTAGTACCCTTCGCCCATGAACATCCACAACATTAGAAAAGTTGTGGATGCGTTGCCGACCTTAAGGGCGGTGGAGGAAAGGAGGGAAGAAGGATGCGGATGGTGGGAATAGGGAGAGAGCTGGCTTGCATGCCATCGACATTACGGGACGCTACCCAGCAACGGAGGGGAACTGTATTCTAACCCGTCCCCTCACGGGAGAAAAGTTAAGTTTCGCCACAAGTAATGCCCCTTTTTTGGGAGAAAATTGGAGAACGTAGTGTCTTGTCACTATGTTCTCTCCGACTACCCTGTTATGCGCAAATAAAATCATTAAGTAATCTCATAACTTAAGGGAAATTAAACTTTTCTTAGAGCATTTTTTTTTGATATGAACAAAAGAAAAATAACATACCACAAACGTATGAACTAGCAAATCCCATATACTAAATATTCACTTTTAGCACTCAGACACTTTCCCCCCGAAATCGAGACTGCTTTTTGAGTAGCGGAACACAACGCCACGCTTTGTCTTTAATGAAGGTGAAGAGAAATTTTAAATATAATCAATTAATAATTCACCATCACTTGAGGCTATCGTGATGCAGGGTGTCCTACTGTATTTACTTCATGGCTTTATTTCCTGGCAACAGCATAACAAGAGCAGAGCACGTCCCCAACGAAGTTGATTTTGAACAATAGTTATGGGTTCGATTTTGAAATAACATAGTAGGGAATATTTACATCTTATAGTATATGAAAAATTGAATATGACCATCGCGCTGCAATGACAGAGCGTAGTATTGTAAACGCAATTGGCTATGGATTTGATTTTTACTCTGGGTTGACAATAAAATTTTATTTTATCATTGCTTTGCTCTAATAAGAAGACAAAGCCGATGTTCTGTTCGTTATTCAATGCACAATATCTCCATATTGGGACTAAAGCAAAGAACTGAGTATCTTGCCAGTAGATTCTCTCTGACTCCGCTATTAAGCGGTAAAAAATGTGATTTCTTTCTGCAATTCTCCTACACGATAAAGCACTTTCTTCGCTACATTATAATACACGTTCCATTATCTGAAGTAATGAGGTATCCACTTTGTTTAGCCACATTTCCATAAACCAAGCTATTTATAGCAGGCGCGTTTATCTTGGCGAAGGCTGACTGGAATAGATTACACTAATAATTTAGGCGTCTTTGTAACGGCTAAGTAACGTAGACGCAACCCTTTTGTTTTATTATTCATGTAATAATATTATTTTATATTAGATAGATAAAAATAAGGGCCGATGTCTGAGAAATATTTAGGGTATGGAATTTGTTAGTTCATAAGTTGGTATGTTATTTTTCTTTTGATAATGGCAAAAAAATGCTAGAATGCTAAAATTAGTTTAATTTCTATTAAGTTACGAGATTACTACACGCTTTATAAACGTATAGCAGAGAGATCTTAGTGTCAAGAATGCAGTATTCCGTTCTCCACTTTCAACCCAAAATCGAGGTTTTGCGCGTTCAGTGGTTAAATTCAACTCTACGCTTTTCCTTAGGTACTAAAGCTTTATTTAAATTATTATGTCTTCGCTTTGAACACGCTTCGCTCACGTAAGACGCTTCGCTCACGTAAGACAAAGCGCGGTGTTGAGTTCCACCACCGAACACATAATGTCCCGAATTCGGGCGGAAAGTAGTGGACAGAGAGTCTTGACTCTAGGTTATTTCAGACTAATTTCGCTATGAGCTGGTTTTTCACATAATACATTCTTTAGAATTACAAGAAAAAATCTAGTATACGACATGAAACGTTTACAAAACAATATAAATTTAGATTTCAGTTAGAAGCTAAATGCCAACAAGGCATCAATGACGGCCTATTTCGAGACACATAAAAAGCAACACCGCCACCGAGAACATCGTTTTGAATGGCTTCAGAAATTCTACCGCATCTTGCGGGTACACTTTTAAAGGGCAAAGTCATTAAGGTTATTACTTTCTTCTATCGCGTATTTACAAGGGTATGGACGAAAAACGGGTTAAGTAAGTGTACTATACGAATAATATATTAAAATTAGTACGGGAGTATTTAGCATTGAATGTTCTTAATTCATTTTTTGCATTTGAATAGCGGTTGATAATAGCTACGTATTACCGTAATTTTTCATGGATTGCATTATGCTTTTATTTTTGCGGAACCCTTAGCACTTTTTCTATCAAAATTCTTTTTTTTTTGTTTGGTTTCACCCTGTATCACACACAGGGTAGACAGAGAGAACCTAGTGTTAAGACACTTTGTTCCCCACGCACCGCCAAATTCGGAAACATTGCGTGTTAAGCGGCGGAATTTAATGCCGCGCTTTGTCTCGATACCAGAGCGAAGGAAATGGAAATGCTAAATATTTTCACTCTTCGAGTGGGAGTCGAACCCACAACCAGTCGCGTCACACTTTGTGCCTCTGCGCCACGAAATGGCCCCAAATTTAGAAAATATGAAAACTTTATATATGCTTATAAACATTCACAACATATGTAATTTAAATTAAATATGACCTTGTCATTAATCAAGTCAGAACTCCGATTGTAAAAAATACGGTTGTCATTCTTCATGTTAACAAGAACTCAGTTGGAATGAATATCTTTATAAAATAATAAACATAATAAAATGGCCGTTATTTACTAAATAATCTACAATATAATAGAATTATGAATTTTACAATTAATATGAGAATTATTCCAACAATATTTGTGGCCAGTCGTGGTGCAGGGGTTAATCTGGAGGCACAAAGTGTGACTGTATCCGCGACTGGCTTTAGGTTCGATTCTCACACATAAAATTGAAATATGAATTGAAATTTTCATTTTCTGCTTTTTGTTGTCGAGGCAAAGCACCACTTAACACGTAATGCCTCCAGAATTTGATGGAAAGTGGGCAATGGAGTGTTTTAAGTTTATATAAGGTTCCCAGCGTGAAGGTGTGAAGCTAAAAAAATAAAAGTAGAATATTTCAAAGTATTCAGAAATTCGTCTTAAAAACATTCAAAGAAATAATAAACGTACATTCATAAAGTTCAGCCTCTAATGGTGTCAATTATCCCACATGAGGTTATATGAGAATTTTGCTGTGAGAATTTCTGAAAATTTTCCACATAGAGCCCTTTACGCGACCGAGACAACTTCACCTCTGAATCAGGTCAAAGATTTTATGTAGGTGTCACTTAAAAAATTTATATACTTACTTGTGACATTTAATATATTATATTTGAGGGCGTAAAATATTTTCTACAATTTATTTAATGAAACCATGATATATGAACTGACTGGCGGCCCATGTCAAAATTCGTTACAATTGGTGAAGTGGTGTAAATTCTTCATATAAACTTTCATCCCCTATTTCAACAGTCATTTTTACTACTTTCATATTATTTACTAAATTTCATCCAAATCGGTCCAGTAGGTTAGCCGTGAAAGCGTGACAGACAAACACACAGACATTCGCATTTATAATATAAGTATGGATATATGAAAGGTTTGACTACTCGTTGTGAAATTATTAAGTGAATAGCACAGCAACACACCAATTTTTTTTGCAGCTTCATGCTTAACAGGGTAGTCAGAAAGAGCCTAATACGAAGAGACACCGTTCTTTACTTTCCCTATTAACAAACTTGACGCTGAGTTTTATCTTAGGTACAACCGCAGTAATTAAACAAAATATATGTAATCGTAATAATGAAAAAGGCATTTAGACACTGTCTCACTGCGCTACGATGGGTTCGTCGTCTCGTAGCGCATTAATTTCTTAAGTAAATGTAATTTAAACATCTATTGCAGTATAAAAAACTAAAATATTATAAGCTTCTTTATAAATACCAAAGGTGGTGCTACCTTTATAAAGACTACTCATACTACAATACAGACATACTCATAGAAAATAATCTACATATCAATTTCCTTCGAATTTGACATTATAATAACTGCGTATAGTAACGCCGCCTTTTATATACATCCCTATACTGCTTTAAACATCTATAATATATAATTGTATACAAACGTTGGGAAACTTCAAACAAAAGCTAGACACTGTTGAGACAAGACCTCTCTAATTGCCTGATGGTCCAATTACTTGTTAAGAACATAGAACTTAATAGAATTTATTTGACTCATAGCAGTCAATGACAACAAGAATTATAACCGAAGTAATTGGAACTACTTCTAGGGCAATTGTTTTTGATATCTACTTTCAATAAACCCATACTAATTGTGCATGAAATTTTACATACAACCTGCAATATCATGCTTTATCATAGTGGGTCATAAACGTTCTATACTCTATTACCATCTAAGTTATCCAAATACTCTATAACATACTAGGGGAAAATTGGGAGGCCCCGGACACTTAAATAATGCAAACACTAGTTTCCCTCTACCTACCCTGCTGTGTGCGGGATATAGCGTGAAGCTATAAAAAAAACATAATAATAAGTTAGCCTAGTAGGCCCAGGCCAAGCTTTATTACGATATATGAATAATACTTTGAACCATGTCTGGGAGTACATCATCGTATCTCTCCTATATGTTTACAATCATAAGTAAGTGATCTTCAGATTTCAATACCATCTCCCTTCGAAGGAATGATTATATTTTATTTATTTTAATTTCTTCGCCCTGATAAGACTAACGCGGCGAGTTCCACCACTCAACTCGCAATGTATCGATTATCCGAGATTAATAGAGTTAATCGACACTACGTTATCTTTTGCTAAAAAATGTGAAAATATCTTTTACTCTTACAGTACTATTATTAAAATTCTTATTATCAAAAGCCAATTCTTATTCAAATAAATAATTCAAAAATTCTTATTATCAAAAAATCTGTGGCCAGTCGTGGCCCAGTGGCACAAGCGTGTGACTGTCAACGACTGGTTGTGGGTTCGATTCCCACTCGAGGTGTGGAAATATTTAATATTTCCATTTTCTTCGCTCTGGTGTCGAGGTAAAGCGCGGAGTTAAGTTCCGCCACTTAAAACGCAATGCCTCCGAATTCGGCGGAAAGTGGGGAACGGAGTGTCTTAACACTAGGTTCCCTCTGCCTACCCTGCTGTGTGCGGGATACAGCGTGAACCTATAAAAAAAAATCAAAATATAATTAAGACAACTTTTAGAAATACCTAGTTTACTTATAATAGTAGTGTTGAACGCAACATAACGATGGAACCATAATGTAATGCCACGCGTACTAAATTCCACCACGCGTCTTTTAATTTACCGTTTACTATTTGCTCCCTGCGTATTCTACACTGTAAAAGAAGCACAAAAAGAAAATTTATCATTAAAAACAGCTAAGGCAAGATGTCAACCACATTCCTTTACTAAGCCACTGGTTAAACAAAAATAAACAAGTATGGGTCAAGGTGCACAAACGTTTATCCGGGGTATGTTTCTGTGCCGCGATAAAATCGAATTCGCCTATACCTAAGGGATCGCAGGGAAGTGCGAAGGTCGCTTTAGGTCAAGGGCATGCCCTACTTCCGATCTCTTTGATACAAGGATTCCTTGCTTAGTGAGCGATGGACTTTTACCACAGTAATTTATATTTAAAACTCGATATTTTTTAGAATTTTTTGCTTTTTTATTGTAAGTATAAATGTAGGTCAATTATATACCGGTGGCGAACAATAGGTTTAAGAATCTTTAAGCTTCATAATTACACTTGCAATGATTAAGTTATTGCAAGTGTAATTGACATTGAGTTCACTCGCTGTTACTGTTGTAGCAAAAAACGCGAAATTAAATATTCACGTATCATCATAAGAGAAGATCAAATAATGCGTCAGTTGCAGTTCTAGTGGTGATAGCCTTGACTGGTAAACGGCGAAGAGACTGGTAACGTATTTATTTAGACCCGACGAATATAGACAAATAATTGTAATATTATTGAATTCTAAATAAACTATGTGCAGTTTAAATAATCAGACACCATCAGGAAGCAGCGAGACAGCACCTTCAAGGGCGAATCTTTATCGGTTCGTTTCCCGCTGAGAGCCATGATCAAAGCTCGGCGTCGAGTTCCGTCACTCTCCACAGTGTCCTGATTTCGGGTGGGGAAGTGGTTTAAGTGGTTGGTTGTCTCTGACTTCTCTATTAAGAAACTTGAAGCTGAAAAAAAATCTACATATATTGGACGCGACTAGAATTGGAGTCTATGTTCCCCAAGTCTAAACGGACACGTCATCAGTCTCTTTGACATTTATCAGTCAATGCTATCAGCAAAACTTTCGAGGCACAAGACTATAACATAACTGACGCATTATTCGATCTACTCTTATAAACAAAAACTTTTCGCGTTTGTTACTGTTTTATTCATGAGTGAAATCATTGTCACTGTAACCATTCTCGTTTTATTTGAATTTTAAAAAATATATATTTTTATAAGAAATACCTTTGTTTCGTTTGTTCGTATCAATTGCTAGAAGCATTTAAGGTATATTAAACCTTGTACAAAGCGTGGTTAAATGAGTTATGTTCCAGGGTATTGTTTTCGCTATTGTCACATTAATATGAGCGCGGCCTTCTCCTGGCTCACGTTCTATTGTACCCGGTTACGCGCTGCAGATATAAATATTATATGTTTGAGTTATAAATTACCATGTATTAGGTAGCTTTTATGTTCACTTTTCAGTGTTTCGTGGATAAAAAGTTAATATTTTACCGTAATTTTGTTTTATTCAAATATATGGAATTAAAACAATACTATTTATATTTTTTGAAAAGCAAAATGTCTTTTTGTAACAACTTCAATCTTTTTTTTTGTATAGTTGGGTCAGCACCATAGAGAACCTAATATCAAGACTCTCTGCCTTATATGTTCCAATCAATTCGCGATATTATTCAATTATATTATTTATAAAACTAGAGTCAATAGGTAATAATTCCTTCTAGGCAAGCGTGTAACATCGTAAAACACATCAATGTGCTTGTCATCAGGCTTGATGTGGTCAAACGTAAGCCTATCATCAATAAAAAAAAGAATGGGGAAATGCAAATATTTTCGCAACTATCGTGTTAATGACTTTTTTTTTTTTTAATTTAATTGTTTTTAAGCTGCACGTCAAGGTATTTTGTGGTGAGTTCCAAAGTGGAAAACATGTTTTGTCCGAATTCCAACGCTCTGCGCTTTGTCTTGTTCACCAGAACGGAAAAATGAGAATAATTCAACTATGCTCATTCCACACACGGAAGAATCTCTATAAGAATCTAATTTTTAATCTTTTTAAATAATTAATTTGATCCACACCGACTAAAATATTAATGGATTCTTCATAATAATGTTTGTAAAAAGCTTATTTAATTTTTTTTGTTACATAAATGGAGCAAATGTCAAATCATTTATTTTTTTATGTGTAATTTAAACAAGCGCCTAGTAATTAACTCGTAGTGTACTGTAGGAGGAGATCACAATCAACTTGTCAATCACATAGTTTATTTCCGCCATACAACACGCAATGTTTTTTAACGCGTAGTAGCGACAAGGTTACTATAATAATTTGTCGTAAAGTTATAATTTCTTTCTTTTAACTTTACGCTTTAACCCGCATAGCAGGGCGGTCAGAAAGCACCGTCAAGGTACTCCGTAGTACCTACACTTTCTGCTCAAAATCAAGACATTGCGGGTTACATATTACGGGAACTCAACGCTGCAAAAAATAAAAAAAAAAAGATATATATTGTTACAATAAAAATAGAATAAAATTCGTAAAATTATCATACTGATGTATGTATGTGTGTCTCCTTACCTTTTGTAATAACTTAGGCCTGTTGTCCAGTTGCTCCGGTTCCTCATCTTTTTCAGTTTGGTTGTTGTTGCGTGGCCTTCTAAAACAAAATAAATTGAAATATTACATGTATTAAACATATATTAAATAAAACTTTCCAAATTGTACTGACTTGTAATCAGAATACGGCTGTAACCGAAAACAACGATTCATGCAAGACGATTGCTGTATAAAATAAAAAGGTATACCGAGTTATACATAAAATAATACTCCTAATTTTTTATCCGCATACATCATCATAGAAGATAGAGCCAAGCTTTATATTGATACAAATGAAAATATGTGTTAAAAAGTAGCCCACTTGACATTAGGCCGTAACGTCTGATCTCATCCTATACTAATACTCTACAATTACATATATAATTAATGAAATATATAAAAACTATATAAATAAAACGTATAAATTGACCTGTCTAAATAAGTAAATAATATTGAAGTGTCTGATTGTAATATTAACGTTGACTTTGACTTTGATATATCAAAGTAAGGTTTATCACAATTTTTGTCTGTCTGTTTGTTTCGACTAATCTCTGGAACGTCTAAAGAGTCTTTTTTTTTTAGCTTCACGCTGTATCCCTTGCGGGGTAGTCAGGGAGAACGGAGCGCCAAACTCTACGGTCCCTGCATACTTCTTTCGCCAATTTTGACGAGATTTTCACTGGCAGGTAGCTGATATAATAGAATGTAATACTTATTGTTTTATACTGATTTATGTGTTGTTATATTCCACGCAGACGAAATCGCGAGCAAAACTAGTTATATAATAAATTTGTAATAATAGTTTACGTAATAAATAAAATACATGGTCAGAAATGCTATATCGGTTATATCTTTCTGTAGACGGTACTCCGTAGTCGCGTGCTCTACGATAATAGTCTTGATAGAAAACAGTAGCGTATTAGCACGCGATTTGTATTTTCCGCAAAGTATACAAAGTAAATGGTTAAATAAACGTAACTTAAGCTGCTTTTAGCTGAAAGTAATGCTTAATAATACTATAGCTTACATTTAATAAGTTAAATGTAGACGTTTAATGGTAATATTTATGTTTTTTTTATGTTATTGTTTTGCTCGCGTGTTTTTTATTTTTCTACTTGTATTAGCTTAGCTTAGCTTAGGTCATAGAGTATAGGTCATAGGGGTTAGTTTCGTGTGATCTGTGATATTCTTATATAGAAAGAATTAAAACCTTTTTAAAAATTAAATACCTATTTGTAAATTAAATATGAACTGACAATTTCCCAAACCAAATGCTCTTTCTTAACCTTAGCCTCTTTCGTATAATACTCACATTAGAAATTATAACAGGCTTTTTTAGTTTTATAATATTTTATTATATAATAAGAGTATGTATATTTCTTATATATTTAATAGATTGTCTTAAATATAGCATTATGTTAAATTTAGAGTCGGATGGTTTAAACCTCAGAAATCATTCGTCCTTCTTTAGTTCAGATAAGAGAGCTAAAAAATATGTTTACATTATCTATTATACATGTTCATTACTAACCTATCATGATGTAACAATGCGGGAGCGACTTTCTTCTTCAAATTGGCGAGGGCAGTAAGCTCTTCGCGCTTACGGGACGGCGGCGGCGCTCCGCATAACGTCAACAGCGGTGTGGGCGCGGGCTGGGCTGAACGGAGTAACCTGGATACAAAATATATATATTTTACAATAATAATATAAGAGTATATTTATAATATTGTGAATTAAATATTATAAATTTAATAGCGATATTAGATCGAAAAAAAATGAATTATATGCTGTTATTTTAAACTTATTTTACTTTAATTTTTTTAATATTGGTAGGTATAATAATTTTATGTGTTTTTTCAGGCTACCACTTCCTTAATATTTTTATTATTATTTGTTTAAATGATTCATAATGTCTAACACTCATAATGTCAAAACACCAAGAGAAATATTAAGCCAAACATTGTTATTCGAACAACTATTAACTATTTAAATAAGAAAATATGACTTATAAATGGGAATATTCTGATCGAAACATTTAGCGTTCCTTATTCCTTTAGTACTGCGATAGGAATAATACGTGAACATAAAGAAATAGAAGTTCTTATTGTTCTTTTAGTAACAAAAATAATGGAGAGCTCTATTGTGGAGTTATTAATTAATGCCGCTTACAAAAGCTTATGTCGATAGATAGATAGATAACATAACATAATAAAAGGCACAATATAATAAAATAATGTACAATTTTTTTTAAATATATATGTAATATATCAAAACAAGAATTAACTGTGACTCCTGTAGAGTGTCCGAAGCGCCGGGTTTTCTAGAAATGTGTTTTCTAACACCATAAATATACGCAATTAATTAGATTAAAATTATTCTATTTTAAAATATTGTAAATAAATATATTAGTACAATAAAACCTAATTTCATTATGTAGTCATCATAATTTATATTGGTAAACACATTTGTGTAAGTAGACGCAATGCCTCCGGAATTCGGCGGTGCGTGGGGAACGGAGTGTCCTAACACTAAGTTCCCTCTGTCTACCCTGATGTGTGCGGAATACAGCGTGAAGCTTAAAAAAAATTCCCATGATTCAATACTAATAAAATTTATGTTTTCACCAATATATTAATTAATTAAATATTTTTTTCGTTCATTTACATTTCTACATTTTCACTAAAACAAATATTTTTTTATTTTTTCTTTCCCATTTAGTACGATGTCGTTTAAAACGTTTACAACATGTTTTTGTTCGTTATCCGAATTATTGGGATTTTACGCAAAAAAAAATCAGGCTTATAATATTAGAATTACATCTTTTTCCGAGAGATAAACTTAGAAGACGCCTTTCTCAAAGACAATAAATAAAAAAAATACAATAAAAAATTTAAAATAATAATTCAAATTATGTTTATGTATTAGTAGAACAAAAAACTCTCTTACGAAGTAAAACACGTGTGTATTGTAAACGTAATGTAAGTAATAAGGTAACAAAAATAACTGGATACTTAATATATTGTTAGTTAAAATTAGCTTTTAATATCTTAATTAATATTAATATAAATTGTATTTGAAAAAAAGTTTTTCAAAATATTGTAATGCAATGTGATTCTTGTACATTATACTAGATCACAAAAATCTTTCTGAATATTATATTTTCTCGTAAAATTGTTAAATACCTTAACAATATAGTACTTAAATGAAAAAAAACTTGATATGAAAAATAAGCTTGTTATTATTTTCACCAATTAAAAAATACATTACCAAATGTTATTTAAATAAATTAAAAAAATAATCAACCAAAAAAATAACTCAACTGATTTATCCCATTTAAGCGTACATATAAAATAAATACCACACGTGAGCAATTGTACAAAGATCTCATTCAGAAAATATGAAAATTGCAATTCAGAAACATTGATTGAAAGCCAACGTACCGTTTAGAAGCCGGTGTACGCTTCGAGAGTAGCGTATATTCGTAGAGATTTGAACTCGACGGATTATTGTTAAAAACCGGAGCTGGGGGATAATAGGCTTCATCTTCCCTGTAATTATTATTCACTAGCATGGATTTTAATGGTAACAATTCGACATTGTCGTTGGCACGTCGGTCGCGCGGAGCCGTCATAGCGTATACATCGCGCGTCGCGCTCGGCTGCTTGCAGCCTACTGGAGTACTGAAAGATGCGGCCTTGAATATGCTGCATAGCGCCCGCCGGGATGAAATTACGAAAACAAAAAACGTCCTAATCATTCGTTATCGCTCACGTAAAAATATGATGTGGCATATTAAAATGGTAAAAGCTTATTAACTTGGATATATTGTGTGTAGACTTTGAGATTTGATAGTGTAAGATATATGAAACTGAATAGATACAAAAAAATTAAAAGATTTTCAAATTATTATAAAATTTACAATAATTTTTAGGATATAATAAATGTTTGAAATATATATCTAAGCGAGCATACAAATAAAGCTCTGGTATCGAAGATTTGCTTTCATATAGGCAGGTCTATGATGCTATGATTAGAAGGTAAGAAATTGAATATTGTTATGTTATCATATACTACATAGGTAAAATACTGATTTACACTTGAACAATAATTAAAATAGATTGAGGAGAATTTCAGGAAGAAAATGAACTGTAAAAAGACAGCCATCACGCATCAAGCATTCTAATCCAAAATTTACATATTTTGAAGTAGACTGTTTTCCAAATAATAGTTCCAATTTTTTAACGTTTTTTGGTTAAAATTGCTACATTTTCAAGTTAAGGTATACCTATATAAAGATAGTAATACAAATTTTCGTTAAATTTTTAATAGAATACTGTCCATCAGTGCTAGTCGTTTTTAAGATAGGTCATGTAAGGCGAAGTAGTTATGATTTAAGCATTTTTTCTAAAGCTCCAAAAAGTTATTGTTGACATTCAATATTCCTAGAAATCTGAATTATTTCGAGAATCCCACTTTTTCAAATATTCATTTCATATGCCCAGATTTCTGCTGAACTACTGAATATTTGGGAGTTATATGGATTCACCCATCTGTCACCCATCTGTGAGCTTTCGCTGAAGCTGTGATTTACACCAGAGTGTAGTCTAACGAATTTAAAATCATAAATTGGGCGTAGAATATCGATGTTGATGTGACTGATTGGACGGACAACCAAACTCATTGTGGAAAGAATGTCCTTTACTCATTTCGACCTAAGTTAGGTTAGGCTAGTTATTTTCATGAAATTGTGGTACTACTCCAGGGTGATATCATCGCTTTCTTGCTGTTATTATTAACCAACCAAAAGTCTATGTACTTTTTTGTATTCTAAAAAAATGTATGAAACATACTTAAAGGTCACATAAAGAAAAATAACTTATTACTTAAACAATTATAATTCAATAAGAGATAAAAAAACATAAAGAAAAACTTGAATTTAAATTAAGACTGCCATAAATTTATTATAAAATTTTGGTTATATGAATAAGATAATATACAAAAATTACTAGTTAGCTTTCTTAAAGGTATGTTTTTAGCCTTCGTGGTGTAGTGTGATAGCGTCTGACTGAATACGAGATGGTTGTGCATTGGAGGGAATGAATACATTTAACTTATTTATTTTTTTCCGCTTCAGTGACAAAGAAGACAAAGTGACGGTGCTTAGTTCCGTCGTGTCTTGAACGACACGCAATGTCAAGAACGCATACGTAAAGCGGATAACGTAACATATTGACATAAATCTCTCTATAGATGATAAATATTTGCGAGGCATTTTACCTAGCTCTCCCCCCTATTGATACAAATAAAGAATTATTAATTTCTGTTGTATGTGTCTGATTCTCTAACTATACCACTATCCCTAGTCAATATTATATTATAATACAAGATCAACTGGACACACATTGTCATTTGGATGACCAAAGAGCTTGAAACCTCAATATCCGTTTTGAACCAAATATTCGATATATAATATCACTATTACCAATGTGATAAAGTAAGATCACGTACACGTCTACCGGATGCTAATTCTAACAGACAACAGCAGACTTGCGAAAGATTTCGTGGAAACTGTCATTATTACTTAAAGAATACACCTCTACAGCCAAGCCAGCGAATTTCATATTTTTGCAACTTAAGGCACTGAAAAGAGGTAGCCAGAAAATTTAAACTTTTATTGTTCTTAACTTAAGACAAAAGTAAAAATTATTCTATTCGATAGGCTAGTCTTTCAATATGAAGAAACGCCTAAACACTTTGATTAGCCGACACCACTAGGACAATTGGCATCAAAATTATTTTTTTTTTTTAAATTTTAACTACTGCGACCAAAATAGACCATAAGTTTTAACAGCTAATTCTCTCCACCCCATATTTAGTAAAAGTAAATAATTAAAAAATCAAACGAGCGTGCTTTTTAGACCACACGACTGTTATTTCAGTCGTGTGGTCTAAAGCACGAACGAATATGCTGTACAAGATAGCTTGCTTGATCCTTGACATAAGGGCTAGTAATGGAAAACAGAAAAATCTAGTAATCCAAAAAATAACGATTTAACTGTGACGACATTTACGCTTTTCTTGGGAAAAGTTGTTTGGCCCCGTGGTCTGAACCACCTATTGGAGGTTCAATAATAATGCTGTATGTAAAAATTAAGATTGAAAAATAAAATAGTTTTATCATTAAAACAGCTTTTATTAAGGAAGAGGAGCACAGCCAAGATTATCATAACCAGGGCTTGTGGCACCATCACTAACTAATTACTTTTTCATGTTCAATAAAATTGTCGAAGTACTACTTTTAACCATCATCCGATGTAACATTGTTCAAGCGTCTATTACATTTAGTCTTCCTATTTAAATTTTACTTGGAAGCAATAAAGTTAATAAAATTTTCAAATCAACGCTTAAATCTTTAAGGACTTTTGTGCTATGTGCACTTTTTAAATATTTTTTACAATTTTTAAAATCATTAAATTAAGATAACAATATGTACGTCATTGCAAAGTTATGTCGATCAAAAAAAATTATACCTGTCAAGAAGGTCATGCAATGTTATACAAGGTACAACGAAAGAAGTTACGAGAAAAAGGGAGGAAAAATATATACCCCACTCTTTAACCCCTACAGTGATATATACGAAACGTAACTCTCTCTCTCTTTCTATCTTCACTATCATATTTCTTTATTTCCTTAAACTCAACTTCCGTTCGATCACACTTATCGTAACGCATTTAATAGCTTCTGCTAATTAGCTCCCCACTTCAAAAGTGCTTAAAGAAGTTTTATTTCAAGAAAGTTTAAAATTGTCAGTGTTTTATATTAAAAAATCGCATCAGATATGATTTGTATATTGACGTCCACGCCCCCTAGTAGTAAGCATGTCAAATGTCAGTTGTCATCGCGTTTTCGAATCACCGTTCTGACGGTCAACACTGCTTCGGTTAAAATTTAAAATTTCCAGCTTAATTTAAGTTTTACTAACCTGCTTAAATAATATACGTTAAACGATATGAAATTACGTTAGTTTCGAATGGCACAAATATATACATTTTTAACATATAACTATCAAATATTTTAAATATCTTCGAAATAAGGTAACAATTGTAAATATTTTTTAATTCAAATTATTTGAAATTTTTGCTTCTATAATAAATTATTATTATGTTTGATTTGAGTCTCTATTCATTCTATCTTTATTATCTATCCGGTGCAGAGCTGAATAATAATACAAATGAGTGATGCAATAAGTGACTCATGTTTTGATTTGATATTTCAAATTAACTAACATATTTAAAATAAACTTTCCTACTTACCAAGATCAACCCACTAATTGTGCTTAGATAGAGTAAAATGGATGAAGACTATTTTTTTGATGAAGAGGGATTGGATCAAATTGTGGATGAAACCGACGAACATTATGTAGACCCACAAATAATTCCCATTGCGGTAAGATTTATTGAGATAAAATTACAAAATGTATTTATTTATCCTACTGTTTATACAGTTTTTACTTAATTGACATATTTTTGTATTCATTTACATTTTTTTCAGTTTCAACAAGGCATGATATCTGGATTACAACAGTGTCAGTCATCCAAAGCCAATAAACTTTGTGTATTTGATATAGGTAATAAACTTAAAGAAAGCGAAAAATATGACATAGGAGCAACTTGTACCAAAAGTGAACTTGATCTATCATTTTACTTCACTACAACAAATTTTCACAGTGAAAGATACATTTTGAATTTATTTGTATGTCATCACGCTATGGGATCATTTAAAATAAGAATAAGTGACAGTGACTGTATATACAGTAAAAACAAAGAAGGAAAAGGAAAATCATCTCAAACAAATTTAATAGTTCCAGGCACATTAAAATCTAAGGCATTTACATCATCAGAAGTGAATGAAAGCCACTACATAACATCTTTTCACTTTTCAAAATCAGACGTAGAAAACATTCAAAATTTATACATACCAATTGAAATTGAAATGAATGTAAATCATTTAATTAATGAAGAAGTTTTATCATGGGTAAAAGAAAATCACAACCAAAGTGTATTTAAAATGAAGGAAAGTACTGATTTTACTATTGTATCTTCAAGTGGAACAAAATATGATACACACAAACTACTTTTAGCTATTTGTAGTCCTGTTCTGAGGGAAAAAATTAAAAAAACGAAAACAAATTTGCTCACTCTAGATATTGATGATGATGAAATGAGCTTGCTACTTGAGTTTCTATATAAAAATACTATTAATGACATAGAAAATAAAAATTGGCAACCAATTCTGAATTTAGCAGAAAAGCTTGATATAGATTCTCTTAGAGAATTAGTTCAGTTACCTATAAGTCAGCAAATTTCTGTCGACAATGCTGTGAACATTGCTATTCTATCGGAAAAATACAAATTGATAGATATACAAAGAAAAATAATAGATTTCATTAAAAAGAATCCTGAAGTACTCGATACTGAGAGTTGGAATAATTTAAATGATGTTGTATTAACAAAGAAATTACTAAAAGGCATCTGTATCATTACTAATTAAAAGTTTATAAAAAAAATTATAACACAGCCATAAAATAAGAAAGAAAAAAGAAAAATGTAATAACTGCTAGAATATTTAGATTATTTTTGTTCATTATTCCTTGTACACATTTGCAACAATGTTATTTATTAGTAAATAAGTCAAAATGAATGTTTATATTTGTCCTACAAGTAAAAGTATAGTCTAGTAAAAAATGTACTATCTTTAGTTCAGTTCTTTAATGATGGTGCTTTAAATGTTTCAATACACCAATGTCACATTATATAGAGAACACAAAGGAAATTGATTGCTAAAAATCCATAGTTACGTTAATTGATTACATTGATCTATTAACAATATTGAGACATTAACATGTAAGTTTATAAACTTGTTGTATAATAAAACATGTAAAAACCATTTTTATTACTTTAAATTAAGCATACTATTTTATATTAAGTGAGTTACTTATGTAATATATTATAATTGTTTTATAAAATTTTATATAAAAAATCTTTAGCATTTCTGTGATTTATAATAAAGTTGTTTCTCATTATTTCTTGTTTAAATTAAAATTTTAATGATTAATGCTTTGATGATTAAAACCCTAATACTTTGAGAAAGTTGTATTTGTGTTTAACACCAATAATCTAAGCCAGACTTAAAAATCAACAGGACTGTTTTGAATAATTCCTTATGTAATTAGGAAGGAATAAAATTCCCAGTACCACTATTCGAAATAAGCCTTAATTTGCAATTAAATTTGAAAATTGAAAAGTTTGATGTAGAACCATAACAGACCAACAATCTAGTCCACTCCATTTTCTATACGCATATTTCTGGAATGATTTTTAATGTAACTATGATACAATTCTTAAGCAGCAATAGCAATTTATCCTAATTTAATGTACCTATATCCGATTGGTCAAACTAATTTGCTGGACTTAAAATGACAGAAAATATAGTTTGACATGCATTATGTTAAGAATAGTGGCAAAAAAAAAAATTAAAAAAAAGTATAAATATTTGAAAGTAGCGGAACTCGATCCCGTGCCTCTTGGAAATCGCCCAAGCATTCTAACGGGCTAAGCTATCTTCGAAATTCGTATACGATTAGTACTTCTTTTTATTGTCAGAACGCTTGGACTGTCTCTTGACGCGGGTTCGAGTCTCGCTACGTTCCAATTTTTAACGTTTTCTAAATATTTCTAATTCCTAATTGTGTAAAAAACGCTTAAAGTGTTATATCTATTTGGTTTAACGCAATTCATTGTGAAAAATAGAACCAACTCATTTTGCTATGGATTACATAATTGTAATTAGCAGTTTATTATAAACAGTGCCTTTTTTAGTATTATCAATTTCTAACGTATGGCATAAAAAATACAGTACAGAGAGAACCTAGAGCCTACATATTTTTCCACCTTTCTTGGAAACATCCAAGGTCCTCCGACTTACCGTAGCAAATGCAAATTATTTTATTGATTAGGGATCGAACCTACAACAGTTGTATGAACCATTTTACTCTGCCCCAATGTCTCAATTGGCCCAAGATTCTTAACCTCCTTCGTATAAGGTTTGTTCTTGGTTTCCTATAAATAGGATTTATCTCATCTTAGCCTGTCACCAACGGTTTAGACTTTTTCTAGTTGACAAAAAATTAATACTTGATTGTAGCTTTCAAAGCAGTCCTCCTTAGGTGACTGTTTGACTTCTGTTCTTACTCCTTATCCAAAAATTCTTAACGTGGTTCACATAAATGCTCAAAGTATTACGAACACTATCCTGATCTTCTGTCTTTTTTTTTTTAGCTTCACGCTGTATCCCGCACACAGCAGGGTAGGCAGAGGGAACCTAGTGTTAAGACACTCTGTTCCCCACTTTCCGCCGAATTCGGAGGCATTGCGTGTTAAGTGACGGAACTTAACGCCGCGATTTACCTCGACACCAGAACGAAAAAAATGGAAATATTAAGTATTTCCACTCCTCGAGTGCGAACGCACAAGCAGTCGTTTACAGTCAAACGCTTGTGCGTCTGGACCACAACTGGCCACATTTTCTGTCTTCTTTTGAAAATATCAACGTGCACCATTTTAATACCCGAGTCATGGCTGAAACCTTGCCTGCCATCCAAAGCATATTCGCTGCCTAGATACTATTTGATTCGAAGCGATCGCACTAATTGTACTGGGGGCGGAGTTGCTATTTATTTTCGCGCTCATATATCATTTAGAATTATAGATAACTCCCAAAACAGTACAACTGATACTACCACACCTTTTTTATTGATGTGACGTTCTCACACACTTAAGTGCTTCTTGGTGTGTCCGTCACTCACAGTGAATTATTTGGAATTTTTTCAGTGTTTGTTTGAAAAATTAACTCCTTCATACCAGCACTCAGTGATTATGGAAAATTTTAACAACTGTCTGCTAAAAATCAACAGTCGGCCAGCTCGCTTAATGACAGTAGCAGACAGTACTAATATGCACATTCTCCCTCTTTCATCTACTCACTTCTTTCCTAAATGTACTCCTTCTCTTTTACATCTAATTTGAGTCTCTTCCTTGGATCATGTTGAAATACATGCTATGCATGTTGAAAAGCAATGCTGCTGCTTTCTTTTATCATGACTTTATATTCGTTTCTTACAAAATTAAACCACCCAACTTTGTACTGACTATCACTTTTATGCTGACGATCTTCAACTCTATCGTCAATGCTCCTTGCAAGCGTTTCCAAGTTCTATACTAGCATTTAATGAAGAACTAAAAACTATTTCTATGCATAGTAAATTATTAGGTCTCAATATAAATCCCAAAACGACACAAGCAATTATAATAGCTAGTCCAAAACTCATATCTCAAAGTAAATTGCAAAAATTACCATCTATACTGCTTGATGGAACAAAAGTCCCATTTACTGATAAAGTAAAAAAGTTAGGACATTTTTTCGATCAACGTCGGTCATGGAGACCGTTGATTAGCGAGGTAAGTAAAATATTTGCGGATGTTGCATCATTAACTAAGTAACTTTGTACCCATCCCTACTAAGATTACGCTGGCACAATCTCTATTATTGCCTATTCTTGATTATGCTGATTGTTGTAATCTCGACTTGAAAGAGGAGCTTCTAAATAAGCTTGAACGGTTCCAAAACATCTGTATAAGCTTCATATTTGGACTACGCAAGTACGACCATATCTCCGAATTTTGCAAGTGGCTTCTAATTCGACATCGACGGAATATTCACGTTCTGTGTCTTTTATATAACGTTCTCTTCGATCCATCGTACCCTCAGTATCTGAAAGACCGATTCGAGTTTTTGCTCCAAGAATACCTTGTATCTTAAAATTCCTTGCCACTCTTCTTCCTTCTACACAAATTTCTTTTCTGTTAAATCCGTACGCTTGTGGAACTTTTTAAGCATAACAGTCGGGCAAGCTAAAACCTTGCTGGCTTTTAAAAAAAGACTTAAAAATTATACTTAATAAATCATTATTCAGACACCTAAATAAATATTAAGACTTAATAATTATTTAGGTGTCACTTTTTTTTATATTCATATAACGTTTTTATACATGTATGTATATTATGTGTGTATGCATGTATTTATGATTTTTATGGGATATAAAAATACTCTGTACACCCGTTCCCGTTTTATTTATTTATTCTCTCCTTTACCCTAAGGTTGTCTGGGAGAGATCGCTCATTTAGCAATAAAGCCACCTATGTTGTGCTACTTAATAATAATTATTGTTCTTGTTTGTGTATTATTTGTATGTAAGTGTACAATAAAAAGCATTTTATTCATTCATTCATGAATATTACAATAGCATTTATATAGGGTTAGATTATTTTTTTTTATATTGTCTGCTATGTGTGAAAAAGCTGTGTATTGTAATTTTCGAAAGTTAATAAATTTTAATTATAAATATATATAAATGTTGCCATTTAAATATATTTACAATAGGCTTGTGTCGATCGTGAACGATCGGGTCAAATGATTGCAATCACGAGTAGCCAGTGAACGACTCGATCGGTCGCAACGCAAAGACTCGATCATACGCGACAAACCAATCACGTACCGACTTGCCGAGTAGTACTCGCTACACACCAATGACAGAATTCACATGAACGATCTTTAAGATGTCATGATCGAATGACAAGTGTCAAAGTCTTGGCGTCGGTTGTACCGGTTGGTCTTGGGAAATTATAAAGTGATATATTTATGGTTTAAAATGCCGAAAATGATTTAAATTTATTTAAGACAAGTTATTTACATGACGAGGTATTTGTCAAAAAAAACTGAATGATTGATTTAATGAGTGTATCCAATGTTAAATAAAAGTTTTATTCCGAAAGTATGTTATTTTATATAATTTTACAGTCTATTAATTTACATAAACTGCGCTTATTATAAGATGTTATAATTGAAAATTGGTTGAAACGACGACCCTGCAGTCCAATGGAGTGTTTTAATTTTTAATGAAAAAAAATGTAAATAGTATTAAATCATTGATGAATTCATTGTTGACATTATTCAGTAACTTTCTATTCTTTAACTATTTTAATAATTCTTTGACATGATACAGTTGATCACCAAGAATTTTAAGGATATTGAAATAAAATATTGATTTCTGAATAAGCACTTTTTAGTTAAAGCTTTAATTGTATTTATATTTAATTTATTCATTCTGAACAATCTTTACAGTAACTAATAATTTATAGATTTAAATTATATATCTTTCAGAAATTTAAAAATTATTTATATTAAAGTGTATGTTTTTAACAATAATATTTAGAATAGAATTTGTATTTGTAAAGCCTGACCAAAAAATTAAAAAATCTCTGGACAGACCAGACAGTAAATATGATTGAATAATTCTAACTACAGACATGTGAGATTGCATTTTAATTTACCAGAACATGCCATTTTTCTATTAATATAAAGTAAACTGAAATAAAAATAAATCTGCAATTAGGTTAACATAAAGTAAAAAACAAATTTATGATATCATTATTAAATCTTTATTAATCAACTTTACATATTTAATTTTTTGTAGGGACTCCATGGCACTCCATAACAATTGTCCTCTAATTTCTACATTTTTGTAAGAATAAATAAAATGACTCTTTCATGAACTGATTCAAACTCGGTAGTTCTTTTTTGGGACAGCAAGAAACTCATATTTTATGCCTGATTGCAATATGCTCGAATTTATCGAGATTGTTTTTTATGATTTAGGTTCATTTTTCATCAGTGTGGTAAGTTTAGTTGAATTCTGGCCATCTTTCCGTATTTTCCTACCCATTCCTTTCCTACACGTGATGCACCTGAAAAAACTTAAGAGAAATCAACAATTTGTTAATATACATTATACGTTCGATATGATTTACCTACCGTTAATGTTGACAGAAAGATCCATGATGTTATTTAGAGGAATAGAATTTTCATTCAGATTGTCTTTCGCAAAAATACTTCCTCATACTATAGATAACTATTCTCAATTGGATTTTAATAGTTTTCTGTACTTAAGAGCACAAATATCTCAATATCACAAAAAAGGCCCGACAAAAAAAAACGAAATTTAACAGACGTTATAACGGCAATCATGCAACATCAACATTCATATCTTAAATATTGTTACCATTTGAGAAATTAATAATAATAATATTAGAAATTGAAATTAATATAAATATATATTACAAAGTTTTAATAAATTATAATATTTTTATTTTAAAAAATATAAATAATTAATTGATCAATTTTTCTTTTTAGAGAACTAAGCAAATTAGTAACCAATTATTTTTTAAATATACATAGGATACATAGATAGGATAAAATTAACCAAAAGTATAAATAATTTCGGCAAAATAAATACTTTCAAGTTCTTAAAATTATTATTTTTTATTTTATTATTATTATTCAGAAACTCAATCTTTCCATAGAGTCATTATAAAAAACTCTATGGATCTTCCGCGAATCCACCAATCAATCAAATGATCGGGTCTTGTGAACCGGGTCACAGTGGCAACTGATCATGAACGATATCAATCACGCCAATCGAACGATTGACACAAGCCTAATTTACAATAAATGGTTTCTCTATTAAAAATAACATGGCCACCCTTTAGAAAAAAAATATACTTAGATGTTTTAAAAATAAATTACAAATGAAAGCGTAACTTTTTAAAAAAATAATCGGTGTCGATACATTTATTTTCAATTTAAACCACTCGTAATATGAAAATCCGAAAATAATATAAAATTGAGATATGAAAAATAAAATTTGCTATAATTTATAACAAGTATTTAATTTAAAATTATATAACATATTTATATAAATAACAAGTTTAAAATGAAAAGCCTAAATTAATTAACATAATGACATATATTTTTTTAAATTAACAAAATTACCATGGTAAAAAAATCGTAACGCCTGTTTACATTTTCTCACGATCATAGACAAGACACACCTACACACGCACAACAAATTGAAATTTCTCCCTCATCCCGAGGTAGGTATCGTCCCGTCAAGCGTGGCTAATCAAGGCACCAAAAGGTAAGGTTTCTAATCATTAAATCGTCATTTATATCGTAAACTTACACTGATTTTGTGAAGTTCTTTGTAATGTTTGTAGTTCGGTATCGAATTCACACGCTAGTTTCTTTAAAATTAGAAATATACATGTGAAAATACGAGAATGCGTTACGATTTAACCAGAATGTGTTGACTATCAGGCGTTATATTTTTTATGGCCGAAATTATTAATTAGTGAGTAAATTTGTTTGATTATTTTAGGAAAATGAGCAGCTCGGAGGAGGTATCATGGATTTCATGGTTTTGTGGTCTGCGAGGAAACGAATTCTTCTGTGAAGTAAGAGTTTCATAGTGTGTGAAAATTTGTTACATTTTTCAAACATGGCTAATATTATTCGTGTTGTTACTGATAATGTTCTTATTTTAGGTCGATGAAGACTACATTAATGATAAATTTAACTTAACTGGGCTAAATGAGCAGGTGCCTCACTACAGACAGGCTTTAGACATGATATTAGATTTAGAACCTGGTAAGTTCATGGTTTATTAACAGGTTATGTGTGATATTCAATGTAAAACAAAAGTTAACATACTCTTAATATAGTGTATATTTTAATTTATTAACATACTCATATATTTATTAATGTACACTTTTGTACATTGTAATCAAATAGTCTACTTCATACAAAATATTAAATGCAACACAAATTTCTTAATTATATTTGAAAGCTAAAAAAGGCCAATACTCAAAATAACTTGGTTTTGATCTATTTTTGTTTGTTGTAGATGATGACCTAGATGAAAATCCAAATCAATCTGACCTAGTGGAGCAAGCTGCGGAGATACTATATGGATTAATACATGCTCGATACATTCTAACAAACCGGTAACAATTTATCTACTTATAATTAGTTTATACATGAAATGTATATATTGTGATTCTCTGTTTTTCATATCTTTTATTATAGTAGTCTACAATAACAATGCCTGAAATCGTATTCCAAATCAAAATATCTTAAAATAAACATATTTAAGCACTTTTTAATCCTTAAGCAAAAGCATCAGAAACTTAAACTATTTATTATATTTAATATTATGCAATATTGCATATTTTTACTATCTTTTTTATACATTACTATATATTATACATTAATATAGCCCTGTTGACAAATAAAATAGTTCAATTATTTAATTCCTGCAAATTGAATATGCCAGAACGGCAAATCAAAATCACTTCACCAATGTCATATTGTGTAAAGCAAAGAAAGACAAAATATATTGTGTTTGCAACATACATGCCACTTTACAAAAGCATAAATCAAACACAGTTTAGTTAGAATAGCATATATTTTATTCATTTTATGGGCTTCTAATAGGTTATAATGGAAGATACATTTACAAATGCATGGTTTGGTTCAATGTTTAATTTTTTCAATTTTTATATATTTTCTAGAAATATCTTATATCATGGAAGATATTTGATATCTTCATATAACCTTTAACTGTGCTTAATTTCGAGCTGAAATTACATTTGCATTATTTTTGTATAAAGAGATACAAAGTTATTTCTTTTTTATTTTTAACTTAAATCTTTTGACCCTGCTAGGTTTAACACAACACAACTGGGGTTACAGAATAGGGTACACTGTCCGGGCAAAATGCAAGTAATATGTGGCTGCTTGACTATAAAATTTCTCTTTCATATATTATTTATTGATATGTAATATTTATACATTTTTTTTTATTAATGTAGTTGAAAAGTAATATTTATACATTTTCATACATTCAAAAAAAAAAAATGAAGTTATTTGTTTGTTAGTAATACTGTTTAGTATATTAACTTGTATTATATCTATGTAAGATTTAGAACTGAATACATAAGAATCCAAAAAAAAGTATGCCTTTGTAAATTTTCTTTTTTAAATTTTGTTTATAAGACAAACAAATGATAGGACTTTTGTGGCATAGTGGCATGACTAATTGCATTATGTTATGAATTCAACTCCTTCTCGTTGAAATTGTTATTTCATTGCTAGTGGATTTACGGTATGGTACCGTAAGGCTAGGCATTAAAAAGATTGTAATTAAAAAAAACAGCAGTTACACACTTTTCTGCATAGCAAACTAGTCCTAGGGAAGACATAGCATCAAGACACTGCAGTATTTGTAATAATTTGAAGAAAGAAATTCGAATCATAATAATGCTAACATATATAGACCAATATATGTTTATTATGGTTTTTACTAATTCTAAATAATTTTTTTGCAGAGGAATTGGTCAGATGTTAGAAAAATTCCAATCTGGTGATTTCGGACACTGTCCACGTGTGTACTGTGAATGCCAGGCTATGCTTCCCATTGGTATGTTGATCGAACATGTTTTATATATTCCTTTTATGTTAATAATAGTTAATTATATAAAAGCATTCACGTCTTTGAAATAAATCGTCACATATCATTAAAAAAGCTACCAAGCCTAATACCGGCTAAATGTCTGTTTTTTTTTTATTAGCACATAGTAACTATTAATGAGTTAATAATCAATAATTTGTTTATAATACAAATAATAATTCGACACATTTTATTTTAAAAAATATATAATTAATATTTTAAGTACTCCAAGAAATTATATTATTCAATTTTTAATACAGAATTCTCATATATATATAGAATAAAAATAAACAAACTATTTTATTAACTTATAAAAAAGGATTGTGGTCATCCTTAATAATGCAAATTTAATTTCTTCTTTACAATGTAATTGGAAGACATACCTGACTCGCAGTGGTATAACTGCTATTTTGTGCTTTAAATTTGTTTAATAGTGTAACTGTTCCACAAGAGTGACTAAAAAGTAAGCATATAATAAATTAGTATGTATTGAGGTCAGTCGTGGCGCAGTGGCACAAGCGCGTGACTGTAAACGACTGGTTGTGGGTTCGATTCCCACTTGAGGAGTGGAAATTATATTTCCATTTTCTTCGCTCTGGTGTCGAGGTAAAGCGCGGCGTTAAGCGCCACTTAACACGCAAGCCTCCAAATTCGGCGGAAAGTGGGGAACGGAGTGTCTTGAACACTAGGTTCCCTCTGCCTACTCTGCAGTGTGCGGGATACAGCGTGAAGCTAAAAAAAAAAAGTATGTATAGTGCTTAGTGTCAAAACACTCGTGTTAAGTGGCGGAACTTAACGCTGCAATTTGTCAATGTTCAATCGAAGAGTTTAACATTATATTTAAGAATTATGATGAATCATTTACATTCCATTTATGAATATTAATATAATTTAACTATAATTATTTCCGCGAGCGGGAATCGATCCCATAACGATCGTGTTGACAAAAAGACGCCATTCTATTGCGCAACAATGCCAAACACTTAATGCTCAGACACTCAATTTTTATTCAATCATACATTATACATTCATCAAAATGGTATATTGTCACCCAATTCATATTATCATATCAATTCTAGATTATCTGAATAAACTTGTAGAGACAAGTGACTATTTTTTTGTTGTGTTTTTTTATTTATCATACTTACTCCATTTCATGATAAAATTAATTAAGTTTACTAAACATTTTAATGTTAGTCAGGCGCTGTCCCACTGCGCCAGACTGTCAATGCTGATGATGGTTGTCAGTTCTAATATGTCGTGAAGAAATGATTTTATTGAAATTATATTCAGTTCTCTACTCTAGAAACACAAAATGCCATTTAGTTCCGGCATTCAATACACGATATTTTAAATTCGGTCGGAAAGCGCAGTACGGGTTGTCTCAACTAGGTTCACTCTATGCGAGAAATATCCTGGACCTTTTTCCAGGATATTTCTTTACGCTTTTTCGAACCTGGTGTTAGAACAATTTGACCTCCACTTTCCTTCCGAAATCGAGACATTGCGTGTTGTGTTGAGGAACTTAGTACTTCTACTGCTTCGTCTTAGGTACCTCTGGTACCTCTCGTGGAAAGGAAAATTTAACCTAGTGAGAATCGAACCCGCAATCATCGTGTTTACGGTCAGACGCTGTTCCACGACGGCCTCTAAAGTCTGAATCTGAGAGAAATATATTTTTGAATGATATTATACTTGACATCTTTCAATTGAATTATACATGACATTTCAGTCGTGGTCTAGAGACACAAAGTGTGACAGTAAACGCGATTTATTATAATTGAAATACTTATTATTTGTGTCAGTGTAGTAGTAGTGAAGTGTTTAGTAGTGGCCAGTCGTGGCCCAGTGGCACAAGCGTGTGACGACTGGTTGTGGGTTCGGATCCCACTCGAAGAGAGGAAATATTTAATATTTCCATTTTCTTCGCTCTGGTACCGAGGAAAGCGCGGCGTTAAGTTCCGCCACTTAACACGCAATGCCTCCGAATTCGTCTGTAAATGGGGAACGAATTGTCTTAACGTTAGCTTCCCTCTGCGTACCATGCTATGTACCTACATAAAAAATGAGTTATACACATTATACACATTTTTATCATATTATTCCCCATCAGGTTTATCAGATGTGCCAGGTGAAGCAATGGTGAAGCTCTACTGCCCGCGTTGTATGGACGTGTACACGCCGAAGTCGTCGCGTCACCACCACACCGACGGTGCCTTCTTCGGTACCGGTTTCCCCCACATGGTGTTCATGGTGCACCCTGATTACAGAGCCAAACGCCCAGCTTCACAGTTTGTGCCTAGGTCTGTTGATATTTTGTGTTTTTTTTTGGGAGCGAAAAATTCCTTTCTTATTTAAACTTTTTTTTAAAGTTTTATTCCACATTTATGAAATTTGAAAAAGGCATTATGAAAACGTATAATAATTTGAACCCGCGTCTCCTGGAAACCGTCCAGGCGCTCTGACCGTGTGCCATGCCAGCTACTACCAGCTGCGTCGAAATTCTTATATGCTTTATTACAACTTATTTTTGCTGTTAGCATCTATAAGATATTTTTGGATGTAAAAAATTCTTTTTGAATTCTTGTGATTAGTGTAAAGAATATGAATTTTAAGTTGAAAGGTCGGAACTTAGCTACAATAGGTGTAGCAAAATTTAGTTTTAGGGGTGTTTGGTGGTAATAGGCCGTGAGCGAGAGATAAGTATTAGTGATTTCAATAAGGATAGTGTGTGATAATATGTGTCTCAGTCACTCGCTAACTCTGTCACTGGTTGACTACCGGAGCGAAGTTTTTGGAAGCGTTAATATGACTGTTCAAGATAAAAAGTAAGCACATTTTATCTTGAACAGTCGTGAACAGAACTATAACAGAGAGAAAGTCTTATGTGCGTATAATTGTGCGTGTGTGAGATTTAGATAGTATTTTATAGTGTTTATTATTGATTCTAGTTTAATATATGTAGAATAAAACATATTAAAATAGTTATTTATTTTTTATATAATATAGTAAAAAAGTCGTCGTCAATATTTTGGAGGTAACTTAAGATTCTCGAAATATTGTTAAAATAGTAATTGATGAAATTAATAAACTTATTATTAATGAGGTCATCGCGACAGCTTCTGACCTGTCTTAGGCAAAGGGCGACGTGATCACGCAAGCTTCACGTCTTGACCCTAGCCTCTCTCAGACTACCATGCTGTACGAGAAAAAGCGTGAAACTGTAAAAATATTCTTATACACAAATAAGTAACCTTAAATGAAAAATTCTTGGACATATCGCACGCTTAAAATTAAAGTGACACCTAACTCAAAATTGGCAAGTAAATTAAATAGAATCTTAGTAGAACATTTTTATGGTCGTTTTTAGCATAATGGGCAGTTTTGAGTTAGGCCAGTTTAAATCTAAGAGTGTGATATCACAGCACTATGTTCTCTCTGCTGACTGTGATTGAAATGAAATAAAAACAAATTATAATAATATTCCATTTTCTTCCAGACTGTACGGTTTCAAGATCCACCCGCTCGCCTACCAGATCCAGCAGCAGGCTGCGGCTAACTTCAAAGCACCGCTCCGGACCCTCTCGTATAACAACGGTAAACGTTAGGACGCCGCCCCGCCCCGACACCCTTTGATACAGATTCTGCCTGTCAATGTCAACTGTCAAAGCGTAACGACTCACATGTGTCACGTGACAATGACGTTTGAACGTCAGATGTGAATGAGTGAGCGAATGGTTGGGAAAATTCGGTCTGTCGTTTAATGCTTTGCTGTTATAAGAGTGAATGAATGTTTGTGTGATTTGAATGGTTGGTAAATAATAATTCAAGTTTATTTCAATGTTAATATGGAATGGAAGAGCTAGTGATTCAGCGGGACTGGTTTTTTAGCTTTATATTGGTATTTGAAAGTTTTAAGGCAATTCATTTACGTTTTATTTTTTTAATTTAGCAATAATCTTAGTATCAACAAATTGTGACCGAAAAATTGTCAAGCATAAGTGTTGCTACTTGAATATTTGTGTAGTCTATATTCTATTGTAGATAAAAGAATTAAATCAGAGTAGTGTTTGATGCATTGTCACGTGACCGAAGCCGTGAACTAATTGTGTGATAGATAGTGTTGTCAGTGAACTAATGAATGATACTCTCGTACCTGGCAATACCGTGCTTCCGTTATAATTAAGGCTGGTTCCGTTTCATATAGAAATGTACTTCCGGTGTCATTGGCCAATGCCGACGCTTCACGAGTCGCGTTAGTAAAATTAAGATGTGAGGTGAATTCTGTTGATAGATAGCAGATGTTTATAGCAATTAATATTTTTGTAAAATAGTTTGTTATAATATAAATAGTTGGTTGGTTTCTATGGACCGGAATTATGATCAGCCTTAGACGCCACGCAGTGAATGTTGCCTGTTTATGAATGTTGTTTGCCTACTAACATGGGAGAATCTGTATCAAATATATGAAAGGACTGTGAAATTAGGTGGGAAAAAACAAAACGTTTTATACATACAAGTGACGGTCGTCAGTTTGTTCGTTCAATAATTACTTGTCACATTCGTCCGACTCATAGAAATCGCATAACGACATTAATATTGCAATCGTGATCGACCATTTTGAATCATTAACTAATATAAGGTAAACGAGGATTCGTTGTATGTCACGAGCTTGATTATGATTACGTGTTGAATGGTCCATCATGGTAGCGACGTTGTACGGAACCCATCGCCCATCGCTAACCAGTAGATATCACGAGCTGCCGTCGACTATCGCCCAATATTAATAATCGATAATAATTCAAAAATTACCTTAAATTGATATAGCAAACATTTTTTTGAGTAAGTAATAACCAATCGAAGAATTATCTCTACTTTACTGAAAAAAATGATTTACTTACTAAATTGACTGCTAGATCAATATTACCTTGCAGTTTTAGGATTAGTATCGATTATTTATATTAGGCGTATAAGCAGTCACTGTGTAGTTCACGTATCATTTGCTAACATCAATTAGATTAGAGAAGTACATATATTGTTCCAATCTATCTTGATGGTGTATCTGTTAACGCTGACGGTCACAGAGCCGTTACGTCTTATATTTATAAAAAAAAAATGAAATAGGGTCATGTAAGTTTTTATTTTTATATCCAGTAAATTATAGGACTTAGGTCGTTTAACATTAGCGCGTTTGTTTCGTGGAGATTCATTTGGTTATTGTATGGATACCAGTAATTATAAATAAATATTATGACAACTTTTGGCCTTTTTCTTGCTTATCCTGCATGTTAACCACTTTTCTTTCCTTTCGCTGTATGCATATTGTAATAAAATGGAGTTTGCACAAACCTAGCCGTCCAAATGTGTAATAAATATAAAAATAAAGACTAAGTTATTAGTAGCTACCAACAATATAACCTCGAGATCAGTAGATTGCTAATGATTCATCTCAGTTCTCAGTACATGTAAATAAACATGCTCATACAGAATCTGTGAAAGTATTAATCAGTGTTGCATCAATGTTATTAACTTGTGGCTTTTAATTTAATAATGAATTTCTTAACTAAAATGTCTTCTAACAAAGGTGATTGCAGAATGAATGTTATATAAGTAATTTTCTACTTATTACAATATTATTTAAGCTTATCACAGATTATTTGAATACAATATAACATAAGTAGCAAAATATAAAATTATTAATATTTAAATATACTCTCATTATATTGAAATTATTGTATAAATAAAAAAAACAGCTATGTGAATAAACCCTTAAGTTGGAAAAAATCTTGCATTTGTTTAATATATTTTTTAGAAAAAAAAAATGGAAAACTCGATAAATAAAAAACTTTTTGAGTAACAGACATTTATTATATCTTAAACAATAATAAATTCCATTCATTATAATATAAACTTTGTTTGCTACAGAGACGAAGACGACAAGTAACATTCCAAAATGATTAAACCCATCGAAGTGCTGCATCCCCTCGTGCTGACACAAGGAGAGGACAGTGGCGCTTGACATACTATTTCAAACAATATTTATTTAATTATTACAATTAATTACTATTTAATTAAATAGTTGTGTTTTTAATTCAATAAAGTTTATTTTTACGTTTTCTGTATGCTATATTTTTTTTTAATTGAATAAGTATTTTAAGGGTTAGAATAAAATTACAATTTATATTATGTAGTAACAAATATTGTTAATTTGATCACATTTAATACGATGTGACAAATTTACATATATCTTTGACCAGTTCAATGTTATTCAGATCTTCAAACCTGCTATTTTCCAGTTTTACATTGTAATGTTTTATATACTTTAGAGCAGCTAATTTTAAATCTCCACAATTATAAAGATCTGCTATTGCAAGAATATCAAAGACATTGTCTCCATTTATTTGGCACAAAAGTGCATTTTTGGATAGTTCTACTAAGCCCTTAAGATTATACTTATCACCTAACATCATTAAATTTGTGAAATTGCAATTGTCAAGATTTTCTAAAGTTCCAGTATAAATAAAATATATTATATGCTTTAAATCTTCACTCTCTACGTCCACCATTTTCATGTAGCTGTTTTGACTTTCAGCAGTATTTTCTTTAAGCATTGCTTTGAATACTTCACTATTAGCACTTAAAATAATTTTATGTGTATTAAATTTTATTCCATCTACAGATTCTATTACAAAGTCGGAACATATTGGATCATTTAAAAGGGCTTTAAAATCAGGGAGTTTTATTTTTTCCTTTGATAAGTTTTTTGTTTCACCGCTATTTCTTAAAGATACAGATATGTAAAGTTTAAGATCTTTTAAAACTTTTACATCTGCTTCTTGGAAGCTATATGTTATAACGTAATTACAACTAAGAGCTTGTGCATCTTCGATCTCGACAGTTTTATGCATGGTATCTAGAAATGCTGCTTGCAGTTTCTTATTTATGCTAATATTTTTATCACATGCTATAGATAAATTTAAATGTCCCTGCAGACGGTTAACTACGAAAATATGAACTAAATATATTTTGCCTACAATTTCAGTTTTATAATTAAACCACAAATCTGGAACGTCTTCTATATATGTACCACCAATATTATAGAAATTTGGTCGGTTACACTTTTCGTACATTTTTTTGATTAAAAGCCATTTTATATCACGACTCTGGCACGGGCGATGGCCAAAAATGACTTCATTATCCTGTAATAATATAATTTATAAACAAATGAGTCATTATATCATTAAAAATATATATAAATAGTAACCATACGTACCAATATTTCTAGTTTTTTATTCATTTTTAATTAAAATTGTACTAATCAACATAAATTAATTGTGCAATTATGACTCATTAATACCTATCTATAATTAAAAATGTTTAATCAACAACACAACATTGAAAATAATAGACATTAGACAGACAAGTGACAACGGACAAGATATGAATGTTATAATCGACTTCAAAAGTCATTCTTCTAATAATCGAATAATTAAGATTTACCGACATGTTTTATTGAAATAAAATTCATTTTTTTATTTTCAAAAATTAATATGAAATATTATTAACTTAAAATATTGTAGTATTGATTTCTATTTTTATCTTCTATTGAAAGTTTTGTTCTGCTACATTATACACTTTGTAAGTTTTTTGTAGTATAATTTAATTCTCTAAAAGTCGTAATTTTGAATTCATACGAGCTAGGATAACGAGGTAGTGAGTTATTAAAAGTATTTTTAGCCTTCAGAAAAAGGAGTAGCTTTTTAACCTTTTTTCTAAACGATATACAATGATAAGACAAAAATAGATTCATTTCAAAATTTCATAAATTAATCACTTATATTAATAGTTTAAGAAATCGATTAAAAATGCTTATTATTCGAGCCGTCACCGCTCTTTACGAGATGTTGCCAATTATACAGATTTTGATAATTTATGTCGCCGTTGGTATCCTCTCATTCATAAAAGGATTTCAATTTTCATCAAATGAATTACGATATAAGTTAATATGATAATTAGATGACTTTTCAATAATTCTGAAATATTTTAAATATATATCAAGAAAAATACTAAAAACATTGTAAAACAAAAATTATAATTTATAATTTAATAAATATTGGATTATTTTGGAAAAAAAGGAAAAGATGTCATTTATTTCTTTGTGCATGGCTATTTCTTATTTTTTCTATAAGCTTTCACAATTTTATGACAGTTGTCATGTCTAATAACATTTGACAACGACAAGAATGAAATTTATTTGACGTCAAAAATCTGTCTGCATGAATATCATTTATTTTGTTTGGAATTTTGTTTTTTAGTTTTGCTATCCATCATTAATTATTCCCTACCATTTTTACTAATGCTATGATATATTTTGAGGCTGCTTGCCTCTGCAATTATGGTACTAAACGCTGCTGTACAAATGCTAAGGTTGGTTATTATTTCATAATTCATGTTGACATAGTCATTCTAAGTAATATCTTCAATTTTAATGAATAATAAAATAAAATATTCATTACATACGTTTTATGTATATTCATTTTCTAAATAGACTAATTATTAATGGTATATGTACGAAAATTTGGTTAACTAAATTGGAAATGTTTGTTTTTATTTTTGTTTAGTGCTATATATTTCATTTATTCAATTATTTCTATATTAAATATTCTAGGGAAGCAGAAGATTTAAAGCAAAAAATATTAAAATTTAACAATGGAACTTCAATGCTGCAAGATAATAGCTTGTGGTCCACACAACAACAATTACAAAAGGTAAATTTCTTGTAGGAAAAATTATATAACATTTAGGTAATAAAACAATTTCATAATTTACACTAAAAATGTTTTTAGGTATATCAAAAAGTGCTGATGCTAGATTTGGATTATGCACTTGAAAAGAAAGTAGAACAAGATCTTTGGAATGTAGGATTTAAACAACAAATTGAGGCTTTGCAAGCAATTTCCAAAGATAGAAAGGTATGTCTATTTTGAAACTAATATTTAATATTTCACTTTATTAATTTAATAGTTACATCGTAAGAAATAAAGTTGCTGTTTTATTTACACAGCTTGATTGAAAAATGATTATTTTTGGAAAATGTTAAGTTTGTATTCAAAGATTTAAAATAAAATAAATAAAAATATGAATATATTTTTATTTTATTCTTATTATTACTTATTTCTATAATTTTATTTATAGAATCAACTAAAGAGTGAGGCTCAGGCGATGCTATCATGGGTACTTCAAGCAGCTGCTGGATTTTATCTTTGTCTTCTACATCAAATATGTACTTCTTTCAAATTAGATCTTCCATTTAGGTAAAATATCTTTGCTATTATATTTATAATTTGGTCATATTTTTTAATTTGTTTATATTGAGAAACCCTACATAAAATCCCTTATAATCCCTTATAATGCTATTTTTGAAAAACTAGTAGAACTATAGACATGTAATATGCATGATTTTTTGAATGTTTAGGTCATCTTTTTCAAAAGTGTATTTCAGACACATTTTGTTGTTTAATAATTATTTTTATGTATGTATTGTATTTTTTAACCCATTACTTAAAAAATATTGACTTTCTGCATGTAAAATTAGACTGTACCACACTCTTCTGTGTCTGCATAATCTATGTTAGAAATATATACAAAGTTTTCCCTTCACATATTAGTATCTCGTAATCCAAGTCAGATATTTTATTCTTCATTCTAGAAGCATAAAATATGTATTTCTGGTAGAACTTACAGTTTCATGGGAAACAAATATTCCGAAAAACCATAATTTTAAAGTAAATAAGTTCTTCGATCTCACCTAGAAACTTAACAAGAAAGTGTTTCAAGTCAATCTATACAAGGTGAAAATGGGCACGAAAGTTATAACAATGAAACCTCTCTATATTCAACTTAAAAATCTTGGTCTGTCTAGAACTATCATCTTATTTTGAAGGCTGCATTAGTATTAGCTTCACGATTTTTGAATGGTTTAACTCATTGTCCCCTATCTTAGAATCCAGATTGGAGAAATGAAAACAATTTACATATAATCTTCCCCTGAGTGGTACTTGAACTCGATCAAAATTTACAACTCCCGCTTAGTCATGATGGCCTTTAATTGGCATTAGTAGGATCTTTTTAAATTTGGTTTGAGAGAGAAACTGAGGAAGCCAAGGCGCATATTAGTGAGTCTACTAAAGGGAATCCTTAAACTGTACACTGCCATGTATCTGGAGAATCCATGGAAAACTAATGACTTTTTTACGACTTTTAAGTGTTATTCACATATCATTACTATGGGAAATTTAAAAACGTACAAAGACACTTAGAAAACATATAAAAATTTGAATGCAACGAGATTCGAACCCATGCCTCTTGGAAACCACGCGTTCTACTACCAGCTTCTCTAAAATTCTTATATGCTTATAACAACTTATATAGTGGCCAGTCGTGGCCCAGTGGCACAAGCGTGTGACTGTAAACGACTGGTTGTGGGTCTGGTCGATTCCCACTAGAGGAGTGGAAATATTTAATATTTCCATTTTTTTCGCTCTGGTGTCGAGGTAAAGTGCGGCGTTAAGTTCCGCCACTTAACACGCAATGCCTCCGAATTCGGCGGAAAGTGGGAAACGGAGTATCTTAATACTAGGTTCCCTCTGCCTACCCTGCTGTGTGCGGGATACAGCGTGAAGCTAAAAAAAAAAAAAAAAATACTTATATAGTTAGCAATTCTGTAGAAAGATTTAGACTAATGGCTTTGTTGTACACAATTTTATAATTTACCATTCCCATTACTTAAAAAATAAGAAAACGGTATTATTTTTCTTCTACTTTAATAATTTCATAGTAAATTGAAGGACATATTTGAAATAATTCTAATACACATTACAGGCGACGTGCATCCCTCCTAGGCGCAGTGGAAGGGTGGGATGCAAGTCCGTCCATAGGGGTGGGTGTGGGTTCAGCCGGGCCTGGTGCGGCTCGCTATGCCTGCCAACACTGTCTCGTGCATTTAGGAGACTTGGCAAGATATAGGCAACAGTTACGTGTCGCACATACCTTCTATAGACACGCTTTGGCCGTGTCTGTGCACTCTGGACAACCTTATAATCAGGTGGGTTTTTTGGGTATTTTTTAACATTTTAAAGTGTTATTTATAAGCTTAGGAAATTGAAATTAAAACATTTAGAGGTTGAATTTTAGATAGTTTAAATTAAAATGATCAGCTTCACGCCTTTTCCTATATAGCAGGGTAGTCAGAGAAGAATTAATGTCTGATATCTGTCATCCACTTTTTGCAAAACAGAAAATTATCACCTCGGCCATACAATATTTTACACAAAAGCCCCCTCTGTAAAAAATATCATAAAGGGTTTTAATCTATAACCACTTTGTTCATCAGCAAGTACTATTAATTAGTACGTCGTCATTCGGACTGGTCATTTTCTTTTATTCAAGAAACTTAACTAATGGGATTGCACGTGCTGGATTAAAGTCCATACTGCTTACATCACTGCGTTCTTTTGAAGTAAACCAAAAAAAGGTTTTGGTCATAGATATCTTAAAACAGACCAAAAGCGAGGTGAGTATGAACATAGAGATAATTCGTTGTCAATCTTAAAATTCGCATCAGTTGTTTTTTACTTTACTAATGTATGTAACTTGTGTCCTGATCAAAAGATGTGACGTCATATGTCATTTTGGCATGCTCATAGTGTCTATAATCGTGGATCCGCCGCTAAATATTCGTTATGTGCGATATTTGTTATTTAATGTAAATTGTATTTCTTCCTATGTGTAATAAATTATAATTATTATTTAACTTACTGTATATTATACGTTTTCTTTACAAACATCCCAGTTAGCGCTAGTATCGTGGCGTCGCGGGCGTCGCCTCGCGGCGGTGTACTGGCACGTGCGCTCGCTACTCGTGCGCGCGCCCTTCCCCCCCGCGCCCGCTAACCTCGCACGCACCCTCGCAGCCGCCGCTAGGTATGTGTGGATAGATTTAGTCATTTATTTATTCATATATCTACTTATATATTTAAATAAAACTTCACTGTCTACTTGCGATATTAAAACAATCACTTTATATAATATGTTTTTGTGAATATATTACATACGCGGTACATATAGTAAAAATAATATTTTTTAAAAAGTTCTGATTGACTTGCCTGATCTTGACAGGGCTTTCACTGGCAAATAGCTGTAATAAAAAGTAACTTAAGATACTTTTATTTTAGATTTGTAGCTTTTTCGTAAAGTTTAACAACATACATTTATTCCTAATTACTGAACGGATTTGAATGTAATTAATATATATAATTTTTAAACCTAAGCAGAAGTTACATTATAACTAATTTTGAACAGTGGGATAAGAGCTAATACAAAATTATTATAGAACGACTTCCACTATAAAAATGAAAATGTTGTCTGAGAATTTCACAAGCATGTTACGTCACAGTTATTTAACACAGAAAATAAACAAAAACCAATATACAATATATTTTTTAAAATATTTTTCCAGTCGCGATGTCAAAGAGGCTCCATCGTTACCAGTGTTACCGGGCCTCACCACCTCGACGGTAACAACTAAGAACATTCCAGAAAGATTGGACTCCCATACATATGTGAATGAGCTCGTACGAGCTGTTCATTACTTGCACAGTGTGGAACAGTATGTATTTTTATTTTAATTAATATATTTAAAAAAAAAGGAATTTATATATAAAAAAAAGATTATTTTAAAAAAAGGTACAGACCTTATGTCCGTAGTGGTATAAATTAAATTTTAAGAAAAAAAAAAGAAAAATAAAATTGTGACAATCAACTAAGATCGTTGTGGCGCAGTTGGACAGCGTCTGACTGTAAAAGTGATGATTGTTTGTTCGATTCCCATTAAATTTTCAGTGCTTCGCTCAGATATGTATGACAAAACAAAGTCTTTCGTCCTAGATTTAGGACTGAGGGTGGAGGACGGAGTTTCTGTCTGACTACCTTTACCTCTGGTTTGCGGGATAGCATGAAGCTGCAAAACATAACTTAAAAGTTCCGCGTTTTTCGATTCAGGAGAGAAAAAAATAAATATTCATTAATTAGCATTCACCATTTTTTTTTTAGCTTCACGCTGTATCCCTTGCGGGGTAGTCAGAGAGAACGGAGCGCTAAACGTTAAGTGGCGGAACTTAACGCCGCGCTTTACCTTGGCACCAGAGCGAAGAAAATGGAAATACTAAATATTTCCACTCCTCGAGTGGGAATCGAACCCACAACCAGTCGTTTACAGTCACACGCTTGTGCCACTGGGCCACGACTGGTCATTTTTCTAGGAATAAAATAATGATGAGGTGGTAAAAGACACTTGTTAAGAACAACACAAAAGTGTAACTGTAAACGCGGCTAGTTGTGGGTTCGATTCTCACTCGCGTAATCAAAATATTTAATATTTCCATTTTCTTCGCTCTGGTGTCGAGACAAAGCGCGGCGTTAACTTCCGCCACTTAACACGCAATATCTTCAGAATCCAGCGGAAAATGGAAAACGGAGTGTCTTAACACTAGGTTCCCTCTACCTACCCTGCTGTGTGCGGGATACAGCGTGAAGCTAAAAAAAAATAAAAAATCAATAATCACATTTTGATATACTTTTTTCACAGGTTGGATACAGCGGCGGATCTAGTCAATACTTTAAGTACATCGTTATCCTCACTCATAGCCACCGACAGCTTTGACTCCATGACCTTAATTAAGGTATGACCAATTTCTAATCCATACTTATATTCTAAATGCGAATGTCTGTGTGTTTGTCTGCCACGCTTTCACGACTAATCTACCGGTCCGATTTGAATGAAATTTAGAATGAAAGTAGTAAAAGTGACTGAGTCTAACATAGGCTACTTATTTCTTTAAAAATCCACCTCTAAAGGGTTGAAATAGGGGATGAAAGTTTATATGAAAAATCTACACCGCTTGACCGATTGTAATGAATTTTGGCATAAATATTGCCGCTATACCGTTAGTAAAAAATATATATTGAAATCAATTTTTATTCAATTTGTATTTTTTTAAGAAACAATATATATTTATTTATAGTTTAAAAATAAAACAAAAAAAATCATCTTAAAATTATTTCTTAATTATTTTGATATTCAAGGATTTTAATTTTTAGCTTTTGTTTAACTATATGATTATATTGTATTGCAATCGAATTGAAAAATTAAATTTCATAATAAGAAATGCTTCAAAACAGCTTAATAAATTAATTATTTTTATACTTTTAATACACAACATGTAATGTTTCAAAATAGCCTTAAAAAATTCAATACTCATTATTCATATTTCATAATAATATTATTATTATTATATTAAATTTAATTTTTTAGATAGATACAGATCAGCTAAATGAGCAAAGCATTTAGTTAAAATGTATACAAACTTATCTGCTATATCTTTAAAACGATTGCTGGTCAATAGTAAACATTATCAAAATTACTTTACGATTTATCATTATACACTTATTTACAATAATCCCCACAGATGGCCTGCGTACTAATCTGGCTAGTACATTCCACAACAGAGGATTTAACACTGAACGCAGAGTCCCTCAGCACGTCGGAGGCGCTCGCAGCGCACCTCGCGCACGCGCTCGCCGCCGCCACCTCCTTGTCGCTGCTGTTACCCGCGTACACGGGGGAAGAGATTCCGAGGCGGGGGTTGCCAGCTTGTAAGTGGATGTGTTTTTTTTTTGTATATATAGATTAAAAATATATATTTTTTTAAACATTTTTAAACTTATATGCAGATGTGAGCTTAAAATGTTTTTTTTTATAGATTAAAAATTGTTATTTTTTTTTAATTTTTGGGAATGGAGTTGTTAATTGTTACTCTCCATTGAATTTGTTATGTTAAAAATGAGAAAGTATTTAGTAGTAAAGATAATTATATATGACATTTTTTCTAAGCGCTTTTTTCTATTCTTTTTTTTTTTAGCTTCACGCTGTATCCCGCACACAGCAGGGTAGGCAGAGGGAACCTAGTGTTAAGACACTCCGTTCCCCACTTTCCGCCGAATTCGGAGGCATTGCGTGTTAAGTGGCGGAACTTAACGCCGCGCTTTACCTCGACACCAGAGCGAAGAAAATGGAATTATTAAATATTTCCACTCCTCGAGTGGGAATCGAACCCACAACCAGTCGTCCACAGTCACACGTTCGTGCCACTGGGCCACGACTGGCCACTTCAATTTACAGACTATTCAATTTATAATATTAAAAAATAAAAACAGGTAAAAGTATTTAGTAGTGAATGTAATTATAACGTTTAAGTAAGTATTCTCTCGTAAGAAAATCCTTTAGTGAGTTCTACGTTTGTTTCTTGTTTTGTCATAAATATCTTCTGTTATTTAATAATTACTCTTTTTTTCAGTGAAGATGTGGCTCCATTGGATAGTATACCACCCGAAGGTAGTCAGTTCGAATGCGTGGGCGTCCCGACCGCAGCTGTGGGCAGCTCTTGCCTTTGTCTTCAACAAGCTGTCACCTGTAGCTAAGGAGTATGATGATAAATGTTAGTGGTTTTTTTAATTTAAAATGGAGATTTTAGTGTTTGAATGAAGATTTTTATTTTATTTAAACTTTTTTTTAGCTTTACGCTGTATTCCGCACACAGAAGGAGCCTAGTCTTGAGACACTCCGTTCCCCACTTTCCGCAAATTATGGAGGCATAGCCTGTTAAGTGGCGGATTTTAACGCCGCGCTTAAAGCCTCGACACTAGGCGAAGAAAATGGAAATATTGAATATTTCCACTCCTCGAGTAGGAATCGAACCCACAACCAGTCTTAAACTTGTTTGGTGGTTTTGGTAGAACATCGTATAGTATGTAAATATATTCATTTTGCTTTAAAGGAAAATCTCTTAATTTTTTTTCAACTTCTAGCTTTTTCGATTGTAGCAAAGTAGGCAAAGTGAATCTAATGTTCTTTGACTTTTGACCAAATTTCAGACTTCCCATCACGCTTTGATGGCTCGTATGGTTATCACCATACTATATTTTCTTACTGTCGTATAAGCTTATCATATTTGCCATAACACGCATAAAGTAAGTAAGTTAGTGTTCGAGTGAGCAAAAATGACCTATCCAATTTCCATTTTTTTAAGCGGGCAAAAAAACACCCTTTATAATATAAAAAGTAACGAAGAATATATGTAATGTAATAAACACTTGGCGGACCTCATAAAAAATATTAATCGGACCACCGGTTGCGTACCTCTAATATAGACATATCAAATGATCCTATTTTAAATTTTAATTGTAAAGAAGAATCATTTAAAATTCGTTAATTAATTTCACTTATTCTCAGTTGACGCAGTGCCATTGCCAGAGGACGAAGAGCTCAATGGCTTCCTGCCGCTAGAGGAAGCCTTCAAAGGTCTGAAATTTAATAACTCCAGCTGGGAATCGAACAAGCTACCCGATAACGATCTCAATGACGATGATATTGGGTAAGTCATAGTGTTTTTTTTTTTATTTATCCTTTTTTCTGTATCGCAGGGTAGATAGAAATAACCTATTGTCAATATATTATATTCTTCGTTTTTCTGCTTAATTCGACATTTAATGCGTGTTAAATGGTAAAATATACTTCCATCATACAAAAGTGGAGAAATGATAATAATTGTTAAATCTTTCCCCTAATTGGTTTTCGAAATCACAGCCTACCCTGTTATGGGGGACTTGAGGGGAAGTTGAAAATAAAATATTTATCAATAAATAATTACCGGATCTCAACTACTTTCACCCGTGGGAGTCCCGTAAAAGGCGGGTAACCCAGTAATTTGATTTGGTGGTAGGAGATTCGTTCCCCGACTTGCTGGCGACCCCTATCGTGTCAAAGACGAACCGCCAAACATCTGATGATGTGTTCCGGTTCGATGACTCTGGTGTCTCTGAATTCGGCGGAAAGTGGTTAACGGAGTGTCTTAACACTAGGTTCCCTCTGCCTACAATGCTGTGTGCGGGTTTTTTTTTTTTTTTTATGGAATAAAGGAGGCAAACGAGCTGAAGGCCCACCTGGTGTTAAGTGGTTACCTTCGCCCATAGAC
The DNA here is from genome assembly GCA_019049465.1 of Dryas iulia moderata. Classification (NCBI taxonomy): domain Eukaryota; kingdom Metazoa; phylum Arthropoda; class Insecta; order Lepidoptera; family Nymphalidae; genus Dryas; species Dryas iulia. Next base: position 14,644,648 of record CM032417.1, read on the forward strand.
ATCCACAACATTAAAGTTATGGATGCGTTGCCAGCCTTGGAGATGTAGGACAGAAGGAGAGAGGGGAGGATGGGAATGGTGGGAATAGGAAGAGCTAGCTTACATGCCATCGAACCGGAACACATCATAAGATATTTGGCGGTTCGTCTTTGACATGATAGTGGTCGCGTGCCAGTCGGAGAACGAATCTCCTACCACCAAACTACTGGGTTACCCGCCTTTTACGGGACGCTACCGAGCGGCGGGGGGGAATTGTATTCTTAACCCGTCCCCCCACGGGAAAAGTACAGCGTAAAGCTAAAAAAAAATTAAAAATCTTTAAATTAAACACGAAATATCTCGAATTCGGGCAGAAAGAGAACGAAGCGTCTTGACATTGGGTTATCTCTGATTGTTCTATTGTGGGGCAAAAATTATGAAGATATAACAAATAGAGCATTGGTAATAACAAGTTTGCTATTAATTTTATTTTTTCGGGTTCCAGTCGTGGCGTAGAGGCACAAAGTGTGACTGTAAACGCGACTGTTGTGGGTTTGATTCCCACTCGAGGAGTGGAAATATTTAATATTTCCATTTTCTTCCCTCTCGTGTCGAAGCAATGCGCGGTATTAAGTTCCACTTAACACGCAATGCCCTCAAATTCGGTGGAAAATGGAGAACGGAGTGTTATAACTCTAGGATCCCTCTCCCTACACTGCTGTGTGCGGGATACAGCTTGAAGCTAAAAAAATAAATTAAAAAAGAACCATTTTTCGTTTAAGGTATATACTAATTGTTTGTTTATATTCACAGATCAACGGGTATATCCAGTTTATCTCTAATAGGAGAGCCGGAGCTAGAGCACAGAGTGCGTGCGGCGCGGCTCTTACGTCTCGGACGACGTCTTGCGGAGCAACATGGCGATCATCTTAGTTTTACTACGTAAGTTATATAAAATTTGACTTTGACTTTACATATTACATACATAGTGGTCCCTGCTAGCAAGAATAATGTAAAAGTGGTCCTTAATCAAAAAAAGGTTGGGAACCCCTGGTTTAAATAATTCAGTCCTTTTCCTTCTTTACTGAAAACGGCGTGGAGTTTCGTAAAGTGCAATGTTTTTTTTCCAACCTCACTCTTTTTCTCGCAAAGCGGGTTTAGGCTGAAGCAACCCCATTTCAAGACCGTTCATTCTTCATTTCCCGCTAGAACTAGTGATATGGGGAGACGGAACTAAATGCCGCTTTTCAAACTAATGTTAGACATTAATAAAAAAATGTATTTTGCAATACAAAATGAAATACTACTCCCAAATAAGACAAAAATTACATGTAAAATAACATATTTTTTTTTAGCTTCACGCTGAATCTCGCACACAGCAGGGTAGGCAGAGGGAACCTAGTATTATGACACTCTATTCCCCACTTTCCACCGAATTCGGAGGCATTGCGGAATTTAACGCCGCGCTTTGCCTCGAGACCAGAGCGAAGAAAATGGAAATAATAAATATGTCCACTCCTCGAGTGGGAATCGAACCCACAACCAGCCGTTTACAATCACACGCTTGTACCACTGGGCCACGACTGGCCCCAATAACCTATATTATTAATAATTTTAGCAATGAAGACGGCAGCCTCGTATTTGAAGCGAGTGAAGTCGACGTAGAACAATTACAACAAGCGTTACAACATCTGAATACTACACGGACCCCTGAGCCCCTTGACACAGAGGGGTCACCTGTAGGAGACCTGACCCCCGTGGACCCCTCGACCCCTTTGAACCCCTCTCCCTCTCTAATAGCCCCTCCGCCCCCTGTTATTATATCTGAAGCTGATTTTAGAGAGAAAGGTATGATTGTTACTTTTTTAATATAGTTTTAGTTATTATTTGAAGTTGTGCTTGTTAGGTGTAATAGTTTAAGATTAAAAATTATCTTTAAGTGAATGTAAATGTAAATTATTTTTAAGTGAAACCTATTAGGTTTCACCAGAGATGGATTAATAAAGTAAAGTGCATGAAAGAATGATTTCTTAAATGTTTTTTTCTAAAATCAAAATACGGGCATACATAATTAGTAAATTAGATAAAGTGTTTAGTCTTCTAACAAACAGTTATCACTATCATATGTCAGAATAGGCAAAGTGAAATTAGTGTCTTAACATTCCGTTTTCTACTTTTTTTTTCATTTTTATAGCTTACTATGACCATGTTCTATGACCAGAGAAGTGAAAAAAAATAACGAAACGGACTTCAACCCATAACTTTTTTATATATATAAATATATATATTTATATAAATATAATATTATTTTTTTCATTTATATTTGTTTTTTGTTAACAGTTCGAGAAAAACGCGTTGGTATACTCAAGCCGCAAGGTTCTTTAGAGCGCGCGAGAGAGGAGAGAGCCCTGGCCACCACTCAGGAAGAACCGGTAATACTTTTTATTTAATTTTACACTTTTCCCCGCACAGCTGAATAGGCAGAGAGACCTTAGTGTTAAGAGATTCCGTTTTCTACTCTTCGTCAGTCCGAAATATTGCCCGCTGAGTGGTGTATCAATCCTGGACTTTTTTGTCACCAGAGCGAAAAATCCCCTAGGTGGGAATTGAACCCACAAATTTCCCATATATAGTTATATACTATTCGACGACGCCACGATGCCCTCGTCATTTTTAAATTTTATTATTAATTAACATATTGTAATTCCGCTTATAATTAAAGAATGAATAAGACTGATAGTTCAGTAATTAGAAATGTTGTACTCTATCTCTGAAATACTGTTTATTTACTTGTGTGGTGCATTGAAACAGACTGAAATATCTGACCTATTGTAAACGCGATTTAATTCACGTTTCAATTTCCGCTCAGTGGAATATTCATAATTTAATTGTCATTATTCCGCTATGGGGAGCATAACAGCGTTCAGTACCTCCACTTAACACAGAATATCTTAGATGCTGGCAGAAATGTAAAAAACAAAGTGTCTTGACTGTCAAGACACTCACACAGGGAACCTAGTGAGGTTCCCTTTAACTACCCTGCTAAATGGTGAAGTAATACACTCCTATTATACCTTAAAATCTAATTAAATTATTTTTCTTTAATTCTTAGGAAGCGGAAGCTGCAGAAGAGAGTAAAAGTGAAGATAAGAAGGAAGCTCGAAAACCCCGCGTCAACATCGCGATGGCCGCCATCATGCGCAAGCAGGAGGAGACTAACAAACAAGTGTGTAACTTGTATATATAGAATTGTAGTATTACAATAGAATGAGTAATATGTAATATAGTGGCCAGACGTGGCCCAGTGGCACAAGCGTGTGACTGTAAGCGACTGGTTGTTGGTTCGATTCCCACTCGAGGAGTTGAAATTATATTTACATTTTCTTCGCTCTGGTGTCGAGGTAAAGCCCGGCATTAAGTTCCGCCACTTAACGAAAGTGGGGAACGGAGTGTCTTAACACAAGGTTCCTGGATCAAGGCTCTGCCTACCCTGCTGTGTGCGGGATACAGCGTAAAGCTATAAAAAAATATTATAATAAAAAAAAATTAAATAGCTTCACGCTATATCCCGCACAGCAGGGTAGGCAGAGGGAACCTAGTGTTAAGACACTCCGTTCCCCACTTTCCGCCGAATTCGGAGGCTTGCGTGTTAAGTGGCGGAACTTAACGCCGCGCTTTACCTCGACACCAGAGCGAAGAAAATGGAAATATAATTTCCACTCCTCGAGTGGGAATCGAACCCACAACCAGTCGTTTACAGTCACACTCTTGTGCCACTGGGCCACGACTGGCCACCAAAAAAATATATATTATAAAATAAATTGTTTAGACCCTGACGGCGCAGTAGGAAAGCAATGACTGTAAATGTGATTGGTTGTGGGTTTGATTCTCAATAGGAATACTGTTATATTTTAATTTTTTTATATTGTTCCAATCTCGTAAAAAAATGAAGTTTTAGGATCTGCTACTTGATATAAAATTGTGAGGGAAGTGGAGGAAGGAGTGTCTTAATGATATATTCTCTCTATCTACTTCATATTGACTTGAAATGTCGAATACTTTATTTCCGATAACTAAGCATTTATGCATAATTAGTACTATTGTAAAATTAGACAGTTTTGTTTAACTCTTATTAATATGTATAAAATGAAAACTTGGCTTTTAGAATACAGCCAACCCTTGCCTAATGGGCGACAGAAACAAAAAGTCCTGTACTTCAAACTAATTTGTGTAAATTCTAATTAAAATGTATTTATTGTGACGAACTATTTAATTTATTAAAACTAATTATTTTATATTTTAGGTGAAATTCGTAACACCGCCACCAACGCCAGACTCAACAAGCGACACCGCAGACTCTAAAGAGGACAAACCAAAAGTGATACAGCCAAAAGCAATCAAATCTCTCACCAACCTCCCATTAGGCAGAAAAACAGGCGGAATTCTCTCCTTAAAAGACAAGTCAGCTGGTTACCCACATTTACAGAACACCGACCCAGAGCCCAAAAAGGCGGAGAAAGAGGAGAAAAAGGAATCAAAACCTAACCAAAGCGTTAGTCCTAGTGCTCAAAATTATCAAAAACGCGATCAAGCTAACTGGACGGCGTCTCAGAATTATGAAAACCCTAGAATGACGTTCCAAAAGAACTATGGGATACAGAACACTGGGCTCAGTTATAACCCTAACTATCAAAGTAATCAGGGTATCAAACTTCCAGTAGTTAACCCAAAGGAAATAGATGTGAGGACTGCGGCTCTTCAAAAACAAAGCTCTCGCCAAGAACTGTTCCAAGATGGTCACAAGTTCAATCAGAATTATCAAATATCTGGGGATAAGAAGAATTTCCTTAATGACTTGCCGCCGCGTTTCGCCAACCAATATAGATATTGGCAAAACGCTCAAGACAGCCAGTTCAATGATAATAAATTTAGAGATGATACTATGAAGAATATTGTACCTTTTAATTCGAATCCGAGACAAAATTGGCCGAATGACAGTCAAATGCAATGGTGGAAGCCGGAGAACCAGCCAAACTTCAGTCCGCAGAATTTCCCCAATCCACCCATCAATCTGCCAAATTTCTATTCGTCACTGCCAACCAATATGCCAAATCCGTACACCAATATGCCATTCAGTCAAACTATGCCGCCTCTAGGCCAAAATATGCCTAATTTAAGCCAAAACATGCCAAATTTGGCGCAAAATAGTCAAATTAAGCCGGAGAATATGGTGAATTACCAACAGGCTATAGGTCAACCGCAAATGCAGAATATTCAGAATTTAGTCACTTCGCCTAATTTTAATCCGCCTTTAAATAATTTCGCTTCATACAATCCGCCAGTCAGTTACGACTCGTCGATGTACCCACACTTTAGTAACTTCCACCAGATGAAGATGGAAAAGCCAAGTTTCCAAGGTCAGGGGAAGGAGTCAGATGCCGTTAATTTTGTTCCCAATGTCCTGGATATGCAAAGGAACCTGAATTATCCAGAGTTTGGGGATGGTGCTATGAAACCGGTAGAAGAGGTAATTCTTTTATTTGTATTTTTTTTCTTTTTTTTTTTTAGGAAATTAAATAATTGTTATTTTTTAATATGTATTTCGGTGTCATTTTTCTGTATAGTACCCGGCGATTAATAATGCACATCGATGCTTAGAATGAAACAATCGGTTAGTTTCGACTTTGTAGATCGTTGTCTCTGTCGCTTAAAATAATAACAGACCGATATCTATTAAAAGCTGTTACAACGACAATAGTAGCTGTCAACTTTAATGATGTGGATTTCTTTTTTTTAATAATAAAATTTCACGCCTAAAAATGAAAAAAATGAAAATATAACTAAACGAATGGACAACCTCCACCTTTTTTGAAATTCGTTAATTAATTAATGCATAAATCAATGCATTATTTGTTGCCGGGTACTGTACAATTGATTGTGTGTATAAGTTAAACGTTTAATAATTGTGTCGTAAACTATATATAGTTTTAATTAACAATAAATGATGTGCAAGTAGTAAAATTTTTTATGGAATGGGATAGTATAAAAAACATACTATCCTATTCCATAAAATATATAGATAGTATAAAAAAGGATAGGATAGTATAAAAAACCACAACTTTTTAAAATTTTGCATTAAATTATTCATTAAATTAATATAACATTCGTATCTCATGTTTGTCATATACTTTTGTATAAGCTGAAAGATTGTTAAGCTGAACTTGCTTCTCAATATATTTTTCCCTCTCAAACGTTACTTTCACATCATTAGGCATGACTTTAAACAATATTTTATTAGTTTTAGTATTATTTTATTTTTAGTTTATGTATTATTTGTATCAGCAGGTGTCGGCTAGCGGCGAGGCGAGCACATACTCGCTGTTCAGCGGAGCGCCGGACGCTGCGACGTGGCAAACCCGCCAACAACAGGTAGTATATCTAATTTTCTTTTTGTTATTTTTTTTCCAGGGCGAAAAACGGTAGTTTAAATATAATCATTCCCTCAAGTGGGAATCAAACCCGCAACCATCATTAAAACCACATTATTAATTTTTATATTTTTTATATTTGCACGCTATATCCCGCACATAGCACGGTAGGCAGAGGGAACCTAGTGTTAAGACACTCCGTTCACTTCTTTCCGCCGAATTCGGAGGCATTGCGTGTTAAGTGGCGGAACTTAACGCTGCGCTTTACCTCGACACCAGAGCGAAGAAAATGGAAATATTAAATATTTCCACTCCTCGAGTGGGAATCGAACCTACAACCAGTCGCTTACAGTCCCACGCTTGTGCTTTTTAATCTTGATTTGTCATTTTAATTTAATTAACTTTCAAGTTATTTCACTATTATCGTTTATAATTTTAAAACACCTGTGTGTGTATAAAATATTATTACATATGACGTTCGGTAACGTATTTATCAAAAAGTCGTCCACTTATTTTTTTTTATTTTAATTTCAGTCTCTTTGGTCGGGTCCAGGGCCCTCTCCATTAGAGCGTCTTTTAGAACAGCAGAAGCAAATGAAACCATCGCCGCACTGACATTTAGTTAATAATAACAGTTATAAAGAAACTGATCTTTAGGAATTACCTAGCTCTTTCGTATTTGGAATTGAAACCGCCTTTTTATAGTTATTTCAATGTTTTCAAATCATTAATGGGTATAAATAAATTTTGTGGTTTGATATGTCATGTAGAGTTCAAGATGGCGGATAGGTTTTTTTTTTATTTAAATTGAGATAAGTAAAATTATATAATTAAGGTGTAGTTTCGGTTTTATTATAACCTGTTAAATTATTTTTAAAATGGCTTTTGATTCTTTTAACATATGTTTTTTTCAAAATTTTGTATATTTATTATATATTTTACCCTTTTTAGAGTAAACCGCCATCTTGTCTCTATTCCATTTTATACACCATTCTATGGAATGACAAATATTTAGGTATGTACTAATAATATAAATAAATTCTAATCATAAATTTTTCTTAGTAAAAATAATACCGAGGTGCATTAATTTTCAATTTTGTACTAAGCGTTTAATTACTCTAAACGACAACGATGCTTATATTCGTTTTGCACTTGTTATGCTTCCAATATAAACAGTTTTCGATGTATAATTGTACCCTTCACTTGTATAGGAAATTATCATATTTGTTAACCCAAAGACCTTTAGCCACTCCAATTTGAATATTTTACAAATTTAAATAATGTTTTTTTCTGTATTTTTATTAAATTAACAACAAAAATAAGACAATAACGAAAGATAAGAAAATATTTTTTTATTTTTTTGTTTTAATATTTAGAAATGCAGTAACTGTATTGCCAGTAATAAAAAAGACATGTTAATTGATAATGCATTTTATTAAAGTCTAACAATATTATACTTATTTTTGTTGCCTGATTGGTTATTTAAATTGGCATTAAATTAAATTTGTGTCTTTGTAATTTTCTAAATCATAGGTACTTTTAATAGGTTAAGTCATTTTTATATAAATATAAAAGTGTGTAATATATTGGAAAGTTCACTAGTAAATGTTAATCGAAATAAAATTTTGTTTAAGTGTGTTTCGCTTATGTTACTGCTTGTAGTGTTTACGTAAGTAATAATAAATTCCTATATTTATAAGAACAATATTTATGAACACTACTTGTGTTTCCAAATTATTAATTTTATAATTCTTCCATATGTAAAAATAAAAAAAAAATATTTAGAAACTTAACGGCTTTTTTGATCGCGCAACGACTATAGTAAATATTAACTCTTATGTTTGCATCAGAAACATACCTTTTACATTAATATTTAAAACTATACAATAGACTTGTTACATCTGTTGAATTATATCTTAGTACATATTTATTATAAATTAAAATTATTGTTGGTCTTTGACCATTTTTCGTTGATTATGATGTCTATTTCATTTATTAAATAAAAAAGCTAGACTTCCTTTTATAATTTATTGTAAAATGTTAAAAGACATAATATTTAAGTCATTGCAATGTTTGATTACACATTTACTAGTATGGAACTTGGTGTGTCGTGATAAGGAAAGTAACTACTTTGAAATTTTCTAATAAAGTTATTTTTGTTATATCTATTGTGTTTTTATTGTATTCATATTCTTTAACAATTTTTGTTTGTCGGTTTGTTTCCGCTCATCTCTGGAACGGCTAGATCGTTTTTGATGGCACTTTCATTGATAAATAGCTGATGTGATAAGGATTAACTTAAGCTACTATTTAATTTTAAAAGCTACTATTTAAAATTAAATTTTAAAATTATATCTTTTATATGAAATAAACACGAATATTACGTTTAGTAGAAAAAAGGTATAAGAGTTGGACAAAAAAAATACAATCATAGAGTCAATAATTTAATCTTATTATTTCATTATAATTGTAATACATTTCCTAATTATAAAAAGCGTATTTAATAATAATCTAATCGCATTAAAACAATATTTACAAAGTCACTAAGTAAAATAAAAAAAAATATATTTATACATGCAGTTAAGTTAACAGTAAAACTTGGCAATGATTTAGACAAAAAAAAAACATGACAGAATAGACATTTTAGTAATGATTAAGTTTTAAAATAAAACAAAAATTTTAATATGGCAACATCTATTCTTTTCATACTTTTTTTATATGACAACCCTATTATAACCATTATATTTATAGAAATAGTAATAGACAATAATCTATTGGACATTAAAAACATAATAGGCTTAGTACTTACATTAAATATATTACAATAACACAATATTAACTATGAACAAATATTAATAAATTGGAACATTTTAATTTACAGTTGGCATAATAAAAACCTGTAAAAATGATGTTTCAGTTCAAATTAATCTCATTTTGCTATAAAAAATTATATTCACTTGAGTTTTATAAATCCTTACTTAAATTACAAGTAAATTATTGTAAAAAAGATATGTTAAATATACACAATTGACACACAAAATGTACAAAGCAGGAGCATATCACAACCCTTGCGCAGTAAGCCGTTAATATAAATTCAAAATTGTTATGATTAGTGCTAAAAAGTACCAAATTATAAATTAAATGTAATTAAACCAAATAAAATATATACAACCTTACTTCATTTGTTTATAAGGACGTTAACAAGCAAAACATTATATGTCGCTAACACAAGAAAACATATTTTTGGCGTATAAAGAAATGACCTGTTCATTTTAATTACATATTAATAAATTAATTTACATATTAATAAATTAATTTACATATTAATAAATTAATTTACATATTAATAAATTAATTTACATATTAATAAATTAATTTACATATTAATAAATTAATTTACATATTAATAAATTAATTTACATATTAATAAATTAATTTATTTGCATTAAAAATAAATTTTTAATGCAAATAAATAATCAACGAAGATCAAAGTCAACGACATTTATATCATAATACGACAAAATTAAAAAAAAAGTACCTTTTAGCACGAAACACTCAAAAAATCGAAATTCCACGTCTAGTATCATCAATTTGCCTTCCAAATCAAAATCAAACCATCCCATAAAAAATTCAATAATTACTCAAACATATTCATATAAATTATTCAGTAAGTTTTTTACATCACTCAATCAAGCAAGCAAATGATACTAGCAAATAGAATATATTAATATTGAATTAAATATAGTACGCGCATTTTATCTTGACCAGTCATATCTACGCTTTCCTTCATATAACTCCGGTACAGTCAACCAGCCAATGACAATTGACGAGTGCGGAGTGACTGAGACACAACACACCGCGTAAAAGAGTCACTAGTATTCGTCTCTCCTCGCACTCTCCGCCTCTTATCAACAATCGCTCTCAAAAAGTCAGTTCTGCGACACCTATTGTAACTAAGTTCCGATTTTTCAATTTAAAATGCGCATACTATACACTATTTCTGTATAATTTAATTACTGGAGCACAAAGAACAGCCATATTTGCAATTAATTAGCCGCGAAGTGACTAGGCGTGAAATAGCGCGCTGGTAACGGTCACGTGATCAAATAAATCAATATTGTACTATTATTTTGGCACAATTTTAGTTCTTTTTCGTTTAAAAAACTGGACAGTGTTAAGTAAATTCATATTTGCTTTAAAAATAGAGTATCAAAACAATACAGTTGCTAAAGTTAAGAGTTATAGTATAAATTGGCTAGAAAATGCTTAAAAAGGCATACCAATGCATGTAACAAGTAAAAAAAATAATCAACACGCTTTATGACTATGAAATTACATAATAACAAAAGAGATCGAGACAACGAAGAAAATAAATATTACGCATTTAATATAAATTCACAATTACAATTTGAAAAAAAATATCGACGCAAAAATTCGTTATATAATATTTATATATGAAAATTGATGTACACAGAGTGTATATAATTAGTGTCAAATGTTAACTAACATTATAGATCTTAAATTATAAACATGTCTAGGAGGAAAATACATATGCCAAACAAATATTTGAGCCCAACGAATTAATTTTCACAATTCTGCATTCGGTGACAGTGCGGAGAAACAAAATAATCAATTCTCCCGAGTGGGGATTGAAAACACCAACAGATAGGTTTTAGGATTTTAATCTGTCGTCAGCAGTTCATTCAGTATTCTCATCACTAATTTATAATTTATAATATATTAAAACCGTTTACTACATCTTAAGGTTAGGTTCACAAGCTAAACACTTAAAAGTATCTAAGCGAGGTGAAAATTCATGAGTAGGCACTCATGAGTGAGTAGTTTCGACATTGCCGAAGGTTCCGCAGTTTTTTTGCCGAAACCGAAACTACATTTTTTGCCGAAACTTGCCGAAACCGAACCTTCGGTTGGACACTACTTTTAAGATTTATAATAATATATATGCGCTTGAAACTTTAATTATTGCATAAAATCGCAAAAAATTAAATGTCACCTTGATCAATACACATTTTCAATCACAAAATCAATTTTACTAGACATGAATATAATTTAATAACTATAATTTCCAAAGAATTTAATTAATGACAAAAAATAGTTAATTTTTGTTTTTACATGCACGCTTGTTCATTTACAATTTGCATCCATCAAACTTTGGTACCAAACGAAAGCACCTACAACTAGTAACGACACAAATCGGACAAAAAAAGAAATACAATTAAATCTATATTGAGTATATTGTTATTATAAAACAGTAGAAACTCGATTATCCGGCCCTCAGTTTTCATCCGGACCAATGACCAACTATCCATACTTATGTTATAAATGCGAAAGTCTGTGTGTTTGTCTGTCACGCTTTCACGGCTAATCTACCGGTCCGATTTGGATGAAATTTAGAACGAAAGTAGTAAATAAACATGGGTCTAACGTAGGCTACTTATTTTTTCAAAAATTAACCGCTAAAGGGTTGAAATAGGACATGAAAGTTTATATGTAAAAAACTAAACCGCTTGACCGAATGTAATGAATATTGGGATAAATGTAGTTGATAATCGAAGGTCAAACATAGGCTACTGTGTTTCTCTAAAATGAGGGTTGCAACATAACGAAACAATTAGGCAGTCCACGCGGCGAAGCCGCGAACGGGCAGCTAGTATTAAATATTTGCAAGTTGAATTTATGCAAGCATGAACGCCTTGAAACGCATTCTAATTTGTGAGATCGGAAACTACTCGTAGCTACAAATACATATCGTTGATATGTATTAGCAAATTTTTAATAAACATATAACATTATGTCACTACTAAATATGCTCATAAACCGGCATTTCTTCATACATTCGATTATTCAAATGTTAAACGACAACAATTAGTCGGGTTAATCGAGTTTCTACTGTACATATATAAAAGAAATGTTAGTAATAATAATAAAATTAAATAAATATTTTAATAATTGATAATATTATATATAAATACGTTCGCACTTGTTCCCTGCTTACTTTTACTCAGTCTAATGCACACGACGTGCAGTAAAGGCCTCGCCACACTAACAATCACAAATCACATTGCTTACCATATAAAAATTCATTTTATAAAGTAAAAAGATTAAAAAAAATTAAAATAAATGCTATATATGGTACCATCAATGATATAGTCTCAGAATTTCTATACACAACACCTTTTATAATTTGAAAAGATATGTCACCAATTGCTTTTAGTAAGAAAATTCAAGAAACTAATACTTGTTATTATAAGTAATATCTTATAGCATTATTATGTTATTTAAAAATTTACTCAATATTATTAATTTCCGGCATAAGAGGATAGGAAGAAGGTACTCAGTGTCAAGACCCTTCATTACCCACTTTCTAATTGAATCCCAAAGATTGTGCGAACTTAACGCCGCACAATAAACAATTTGTGGCATTAATTTAAATGAAATCTGTTAAGACCATTTTTTTAACTTAAAAATATTTTTAAACATTTTTAAATTGTTATTCCACACTTACAAAAATTGAAAAAGGCATTTAGAAAACGTATAAAAATTTAGTCCGCAGCGGGATTCGAACCCGCGCCTCCTGAATACCGTCTAGGCGCTCACCACTGAACCATGCGTTCTAGTACACGCTGCGTCGAAATTCTTATTCGCCTTATTACAACTTATTTTTGTTGTTAGCAACAATTATACGTTTTCTAAATGCCTTTTTTAAAAATGTTTTCACTAGAAACTCATATATTGGTACTAAATGCACACTCACGTCATATTGAGAGTACATTTTTAAAATATTTATTATTCAATACATAATTCATAACATTGGTTTACTCTTTCATGAACACTGTTAAATCCGCTCATTTTACTACTATACATATTATAAATAAATTATTTAATATTTGACATTTGTTGAATTACTGTATTCTACGAACGTTAAAATAAGTCTGTTAAATTATTTAAAAAAATTGTAAAATGTAAGCATAAATGTAAATTTTATAATATTACGTGACCTTTTTTCTACTTATTAAACTTTATTTAATGTATAAAATTATTTATTTTGAATTCTAGCAATTTCTTGCTCAGTGGAGAACTTTACGACCAAAATGGCGGCTAACAGAAGCCTAACATATTAACTTTGCATATCATATTTAAATTATCTTTATAGGTGTTAATAAAAGGTCACATTGCTAAGGTAATTCCGAATTAAATATAAAATACATGTTACGTCCATTTTTTGATTAAAAAAATGATTTTTGATGTCAATTAAGATTACAATACTTACAATACATCACGTAGAACAAAGTAGTTAAAAATAAAAAACGATTATAGGCAGTGAAACTTACTGCCAGCGTCATAATTTGATTTTTATGAGAAAGTCAATGTTAAAAAAAAATCAAATACATTATAATACTTAAATATAAGTAATTTCAATATTTATAATTCTAAATGTGCGACAGACATTTTAAAAAATGACGTAGAATGATTTTTTTTTAATTAAAAATGGCGCCTAATGGCATGACATCTACAAAATGAATTCTTGAACGTTAGATAAGAATATGACACTTTATGACTATATATAATATTCTTTTTTTTTAAGTGTTAAATTTAAATTAAGTTCCAAATGAAGTTAGCAATTTAGAATATTTAGCTAATGATATTTATATCTCGATATACAATAAACGTTCAAAATTATTTTAATTTTACTGTTTGTAGTATGTTTTTTTATTCAAGTGATTTCAATGAGTGAATGAAATTGAATGGAAAAATGAATGAACATGCAGACATATATTTAAAATATGCTAAGTATATGAATACGCTAAGTATGAGTGAATGACTTTAAATTTTAGCTCATTCAGCTGTCATTTTTTCAAAGACATATCAGCATGATTATATAACATTTTGTTTTATCATATATTAACAACCTTAAGGTTTACTTCGGTTTGTCACATAATTATATGTCTTATATTAAAGAAAGAACATTTTTAACTAGATATTGTAGACATTTAAAAACAAAAAAAAGGCCTACATTCTTTCAAAGCCTTTTTAAGTGTTCCGTGGTTAAAATAATATAATTTTGTTACTATTACTGGTATCATTGTATCACGTCTGACGCTCCACCGCGAAATTATACGGATAGTCGCGATCGAGATCGAAGCTGGTGCGTTGTTTTATTACTGGTAACTGTGCCTGGAAATAACCATATTATATCTTAATTTACTTCATTATTAGTAAAAAACTGAAAATTTTCACATTTTTAAACTGTTATTCATACATTTAGTATAAGAAAAACACTTGTAGCCATAGGCTACAACGATCAGCTAAGGACGTATGGATTAGTGGCCAGAGCGTTTAGACGGTTTACAAGAAGGGCGGGTTTGAGTCCTACTACGTTATTTCGTTTTAACGTTAATCTATAGTAGTTAAAAATATATTTACATGAAAAATAAATAAAAAGTAATTTATTTAAATTCACGAATGTAGTTATCGTTACACTTTTTATCATCACGCAAGTGCGTCCAAAGGGACGATGTCTGATAGGTTGTTTTAGTAGACCACGCTAATAAAAATAAAAAAAAAACATGAAATTTATCTAAATGGAAAACAAGCTAATCATCGCAATTACCAAAAACCATTCGATTCCCACTCGAAGGATTGCTTAAATTAAAATTTTCATTTCTTCGCTCTTGTACGGAAGACAAAACGCGATTCGCTCCACCATTCAACAGGCAGTGACTCGATTGCGGGCGGAAATTGAAGGACAGAGTGTTTTGCCACTAGGTCGTCCTCTGCCTACATCGATATGCAAGAAAAAAAATGTAAAAAAAAGCAATACTCACCAACGTATCACTAGGAAGCCCTCTCAATTTCGGATTGAGGACCAGAGGAACGCCTTCCATTCCATTATAACCGCCTAATGTCTGATAATTAGACACTTTGGGCAGCGGGGCGGGGCCCTTTTTCCTGCCGACAGCCGGCGGAGACTTCGGTCCGGGGCTGCTGTGGGGGATCGGGGACTTCGCTGACGGCGGCCGGGGCGCCGGTCTTGCAGGTTTTAGGTTATATGAAGGACTTAGTGCTTCGTAATCGTGATCAGATGTAAACTCTTCTATAGTAAGATCTGCTATTAAGGGCGACAGCTTTGGTGGTCGTTCTGGCGCTGGTTTAAGTCTATGACAATTAAAATTATTTGAATTAAGATTAGGTGAATATGCGTATGAGTAATGCGATAGCCATTTTTTTTAGAGGTGATTGCAGGTTCTTTTCTGAGAAGTGATAATACTTTTTTTAATGTATATTGTAAGATTAAGTTAAGCATTCTGTACTAAAACGTATTAGATAACGATTCAATTTTCAAAGCAAAATTTGTGTTACTTAAATTTTGATGTTAAAGCCAATAAATAGTACACACATAAAAAAACAAACGAAGCAAAAATATATATTTTATTTTGTTAACATAATCTTTAACGCAAAATTAACATGAATATATTTTATAGCATAAAAACATAATTAATTTTATAGTTAAGTTTTCCTTTCATAAAACCATGTACATAATTTGTATATGTAGTTCTAAATTTGTCGTATCATTTAATTATTTTATTTCAGTAAAACACATTATTAAAATGTATTTATGTCATTTGTTAATATTATTTCCGTCGACGCAGTTCGCATGTATAGCAAGTATCAATATTGTTTAAAATAATTTAAGTAATTTCCTCATTCCCATATTTTTAAGCGCACCCATATATGTATGTATATAATTTTATTTTCATTTTTGAAGGTATTGAAAACACTTTTTTTATATGAATAAATATTAATTATTCTTCATTTGAATAGCACGCTTCTGTAATACTATTTAAAGTATTTTTGCTTCTAGTCAGTGGAAACCTAGAAGTCAAAAAACTTTGTTCTCCATTTTCTGCCTCATTTTTTTATAAATTTTGAAAACTTTTCATGTTATATTATTAAAACTATCATTAATGCGATAAGCTTTAAATTCCCAACAAACTTAACATACAGAAAATCACTGAAAAATTCTCTGTAAAAGGCAAAAATCAAAAGCTCAGTACACCATCAATCATGTCAAACAACACCATGCTATAGGTATATAGGTACTTATTAATATAATTCAGTACCCCGTACAGCCGTCCCACCGCATTTTCAACTGTTTGTAAAGTTTCTCTGACAACGAACTGCAAATAATTATGTAAAATTGACATATAGAACTTAAAGATTTTAAAAAGCTTTTTTATTTGGCTAATATAAAAATAATTTTCATAAAAATTCTATACGATATAACATATTTAAATAATACAATATCAGTATTATATTTAGAATATGTACCTAGATGTCCATAAAAACATTAACATATAAGTGACTATAATCACATCTATTATCATAGGTTCGATTTCCAAAGCACATAATATAAAATTCACGCGTCAAATTTTTCAAGTCAATATAATTTTTTCTTTAGACAGTCTACCCACAATGACAAAAAGTATATATGCACTTATAAATAAAAAAATATATAAATAAAAAATAATCTTAACGTTTATCCTTACATTAGCCACTACTCTTTATTTTCTGCCCAAAACCCAGATGTTACGCATTGAGTGACGGAACTTATCGGCAAACTTTGTCCTGGGACCAGATAAAGAAGCCAGATAGGATTTTTTTTGCTTCACGCTGTATCCCGCACATAGCAAGGTGGGCTGAGGGAACCTAGTCTAAGACACTGCGTGCCCAACTTTTCGCCGAATTCGGGGACATTGCGTGTTAAGTGGCGGAACTTAACGCCGCGCTTTGCCTCGACACCAGAGCGAAGAAAATCCACTCCTCGAGTGATAATCGAACCCACAACCAGTCGTTTACAGTCACACGTTTGTGCCCCTGCGCCACGACTGGCACCCTATTATACTTAAATTCTATTCATCACAAAAGGAAGTAATTGTATTTATGACTAATACAGAAAAAAATTCTTGGAAAATAAGAGCTAAATAAAGCCATGGTCAATAACTTCCTTATATTAAACTAAAATACCGTTAATATTTTCTCACGTTTAAGAACAATAATATAATTTGTAATATTATAACGGTGACACCAGAAAATGATGTTTGTAGTTCATTGACCTTTGACCTTTAACTTTTCAAATTAATACAAAAATTTAAGTGAAATAAAAGCATTTTTGGATAAATTTAACTACTAAAATATTTTTCTGTGTCATTTTTAAACTTTTCTTTGTTGTAAAATAATAAAAAAAATTCTGTGGCATTGTGAAGAGGTTCCAAGTTTTATAATTTACTAAGACATATTGACCTTATTAGGTTAACTAAATCAGAAAAAGAATTATAATACCTTTTAAATACATGTCGTGCCTACACGCGTTTCAAGAAAAATTTAAAACTTTGATAAATGGCTTGAACTATGAAAGAATTTAGATATTCCAGTTCTATTCCAACGTCATAAATATATGCTTCCAACGACAATCATATTCATTTAGTATATATTCGCTATGTAAACAAAGAATAGGTATTTGGAAAATATACCTATATAAATTATTTCTAGCACCTAAAAAAGTTACAATATGTAATTATATAAAAGAAAAATTTGTATGTATATCTCACCGTCTCGCAGCCTCAGGCGTGAGGTTGGTGACAACGTTCTCGTAGTCGTTGGGCGCGTGCGTCGGCGACGTGTCCGAGCTGCCACCGCTCACTTTGTAGCATACCACTTTGCCGTTGATTTCCCTGCGTTATTTATTTAATTATTAAGTATTGGTAAATTTAGAGTATAGTTTTTTTTTTAACTTCACGCTGTATCCTGCGCAGAGCAAGGTAGGCAGGCAGAGGGAACCTAGTACAGTTAAGACACTGCTTTCCCCATTAGCATAACTGTATATATAATGCATTAGATTTTTTCTTCAAAGAGGGTCAAACCATATACATTATAATTATAATTTTTACTTCAATTTCCTTATATATTGCAAATATTGAATAAAGTGATATCTATTTATAAAACGCAGCTGCATTTTCCCTCATAACAAGGTTATCAGAGAGAACCTAGTGTAGAGACATTCTCTTCTCCACTTTCCGTTCAAAATCAACACATGGGACTGAATGAACACTTTGTCACCAGACCGAAGAAATAAAAACAATTTGATAATATTGTTTCCTTCAGGTGGCTACCAAACCCAAAATCAATAGCGATCACAGTCAGACGCTGTTCATGTGCGCCACGAATGTATCTAAAAAGGTTTCTATAAATTTGACATTTAAAGTAATCATAAAGTTTTGAATATTACTTGAATCACTAGTTATATTTTATTTACTTATAATCTTTTCCACCAAAATACACAATATGTTGAACTACCTTTGTTAAGGCGCAATTTCCTTATAACTAGTAGTATAGCTAATCTGTTATGGTTCTACATTAGGTGTTCCACTTTTCAAAAACAATTATCGAAGCTTAAAAGCTATGCAAAAGAAGTTTCTTTTGTGCAGTAGTTCTGATTGTGTGGATGCACGTAGAAACATTATTCTTTTACTCTTTTATTACCCCAAAACCCCATCCCTTAACTCACCCAGCCAACACAAACCCCTGCGGGGCGCTGCGCATCTTGGAGCACACGATGACGTCCGTCACGGGGGGCGCGGCGGCGGGCGCCTGGCGCGACACGTGCGTGCAGAGGCGCCGCTTGCCCGCCCTGCCCGCCACGCTGTAGCCCGCCGGGGTAGCTTCACGCTCGCCGAGTACTAGCACGCCGTCCATCACGTAGCCGGGGACGCCTGGGTCAATTTTGGTTGTATTGGGTGAAAAACATTTTGATAAACGTAATTGAAAGATAGAGTATATCATGTTTGGCAAAGTTAAAACTTAAATAGTCAAGGGTATTTAATTATGGTAAGTTTATCCTTCTCTAGAGTCGTAGAAATCAGTTGTTGCGCGGAGGTACAAAATATAACTGTAAACGCGACTGGTTGTGGGTTCAATTCCCACTCGAGCAATTTTGCCCAAATGCAAGAACAAGACGAGACTTAGCCAGTCTTGGTCTTGGTCTTGCGCCAATACACCTGGTCTTGGTCTTGGTCTTGGTCTTGCGCCAATACACCTGGTCTTGGTCTTGGTCTTGGTCTTGCGCTCCCAGTCTTGGTCTTGCTCTTACAGCAAGAGTCTTGCAAGTCTTACAATTACCTATTAGTCAATTACTATTTATTAAAGTTTACTTTAAATCTTGAAAAACGTATTAGAATTGGAACATTGTGAGCTTGAATTAACATAGCCATAGTAAAGATCAATCAGATTAATAAATAACTGAAGATTTGATAAGAAATTCGAAAAATCAACTGACCTATATGTCGTTTTCCATGGAAGTAACTGTTTCTTAATAAACATTTATGATTTATAAGCTTACATTTGCTAAAACATGTAAAAAAACACCAACAGGAACACCTGTAGGTACTCTTAAAATTCGAAATTATTTTGCATGAGTATACCTACGCCTACGCCCTATGGCGGCAATCAAATAGTGTCAAATGTTATGATTTCGGCGTGGCGGCAACGATTGTTTTAGATTTCAAAAGAAGCCGCCGGTGCGTGTATCATAACCATGTACTTCCGAAAAGCGGCAAATACTCAGTGAAATAGCGCTAAGTCCTAGCTGCAAGACGCAAGAGTCTTGCAGGCTATGTCTTGTTCTTGCTCAAATCTTGCACGGTCAGTCTTGGTCTCGGTCTTGTTAAAAATACGCGGTCTTGTTCTTGGTCTTGGTCTTGCAAAAACGCAAGAACAAGACCAAGACTGCAAGACCAAGACTGAATTTGGGCAACACTACACTCGAGCAATTTTCCTCGCTCTGGTGTAGGGGAGGGGAGGGAGAACAGAATGTCTTGACACTACGTGCCTACCTAATATGTGATATGCAGGAAAAAGGGTGAAGCTAAACCTTTGTCTTTCCCGCATTGTTCAAGGCAAGGAAAGAAGTGTGCAAATTGTCTCCTTTAGAGACATTATGTGTAATTTGATGAATGGCAATACCGCACACTGTCTAATTAGACGGAGAAAGAAACATATTTTACACATAAAAGCTTAACAAATAAAAGGTCCAAAATAGACGAACTCACAACCACTGATTCCTTTCTGACGTTTAGTAACTGTGCCATAATGGTGTAAAATATTATTTATCAAGGAAAAATTTCAATATCGTGTACGATAATTATTATATAACACGAGACCTACAAGCTATTTACTACGTACGTACATTGTGAAATAATGTATTTATAAATCAAGGACATGCTTGATTACTTGTTCTTTACTACGTCTACGATACAAACTCGTATGACATTATTTTCAAATTCAGACATATCTGTTATGAATATTATGAATAGAAATTCGATATTATCAAATCGTCAAATTTAATAACAAAATAGTTTTTTACAAAAAAACATAATTCAATGCTGAAATATATAAAAAAGCAGATTCACTTTTCCAGCATAGTGGAGCAGATCGAAAACACCTAGTGTCAAGATGCTCTCCTCCTTCTCCTCTTTCCTCCCGAAATCAAAACATTGCGCATTGAGTGGCGGAAATCGCCTCTTCGCTTTGTCTATATATGATCATTCCCCCACAATTCCGCGAGTGACAATCGAACCCACAACTATCGCATTTGCAGTCACACTTTATGCTCCTGAGCCACAACTGGTCTTTATAAAAAAAAAATTTATAAAATATAAATAATTAATATGGGGCCAGTCGTGGCCCAGTGGCACAAGCGTGTGACTGTGAACGACTGGTTGTGGATTCGATTCCCACTCGAGGAGTGGAAATATTTAATATTTCCATTTTCTTCGCTCTGGTGTCGAGGTAAAGCGCGGCGTTAAGTTCCGCCACTTAACACGCAATAGCTCCAAATTCGGCGGAAAGTGGGGAACGGAGTGTCTTAACACTAGGTTCCCTCTGCCTACCCTGCTGTGTGTGGGATACGGCGTGAAGCTATAAAAAAAAAAATAATTCAAACAAAAATGTACAAACACACAGTCATCTACCAAATTTTATAAAACATACAATAAATTTAACATACACAAATGTTAACATCAAAGCCGAACAGAGACTAAGACCGGGCTAGGATCACGTTCAATTAGCAGTACACAAACTGCATCCGGTTTATTGGCTGACATCATACGAAACGATCTCAATGCATCGCGAGAACACGAGGCGTAGCTTCACTACTGTAATGATACCTATTTACTATGCACTTTAGTTGAACCGTCCGTTAGCAGGGAGATAAAATGAGTTGCTAACTTAGATACAAAGGTTAAATAAAATCTGATACATTGAATAGAATATTACCTTTTCTCTTTTTTCTTTCTTTTTTTTCGCTTGGTAATGCTTTTACGCAGACCAACCGTTCGCAAGACAGGAACAGGCAGAACTGCCCTGCGAACGGATGGTACTGTGGGACTCACCAATGAGCCCGATACTACCCACTAAGACCCAGCGGAAACCCTCTCCACCATCAGGAGACGTCGTAGGCTTGCTTGCGCATTCTTCTACGTCTCGATGGACGGCCCGCCTAGTACAGGCCGCCGTCGCCGGGTGGCAGTTCAGGGTGCTCCGGGGTTTCTTCCAGAGCACCCGCAGCCTCCATGACTTGCAGGAGGATCACACCGACCCTCCCACAGTAGCTCCTCTAGGGTAGGCGGAGTTGGAGATACACGTACCGCCTGTTCCTACTCCCTGGCTTCCGACGGATAGAATATTAGCTATTTTAAGCCCCATAGAAATTATGAATTGGTTAGTATCTAACTATAGGTTACACATAGTGGTTGCGAATTCGATGTTCAATATGGAGAAGCTTCCTTGAGGCGATAAACTCGCGTTACCTTAGCAACGTGCATGCTACTTTATATAGATGTATGACGCACACAAATGACAGTGTGTCTAATATTTATTATATTAATTTAAAGTATTTCTGATGTCATTATTATGAAAACTTTTGGTTTTCTGCCTTTGATCTCCATATAAACTTTGACTAGGTATGACTAATTTTATATTCTTAATCCGCATAAATTTTATAAAAGCTTCGAAAAACTTTGCACCTTTGCGAAGTTTTTCCTTCGCGTATTTCAACTTTACTTTAGTAACAAGAATTAGTATGAAAATTATTATTATTAACAAAATATTCACACGTATCTAAACAACGTTTTCTAATGTTTTCTCCAGAACAGAACAGTCAAAGAGAACCGAATGTGGAGACACTTCGTTTTTCAATTTCTACGAATTTGAAACATCGCTTCTTAACGAAGCGGTACTCAACGCAGCCTTTTATCTTGTACAAGGACGATAAATGGAAATAATTTAAATATACATTCTCTTGAGCAGATATCGAACCCACAACCAATTGCGTTATTAGTAAAATACATTACTTTTTTAATAAGAATCAAACGTTTTCAACAAGTAACGAGTACCAAATTTGCTACCTACTAACTAAACTAAACCTAGTGTTAAGACACTCCGTTACCCACTTTCCCCCGAATTCGGAGGCATTGCGTGTTAAGTGGCGGAACTTAACGCCGCGCTTTGCCTCTGATAAGAGAGCAAAGGAAATAGAAATAATAAATATTTCCACTCCTCGAGTGGGAATCGAACCTACAACCAGTCGTTTACAGTCACACATTCGTGCCACTGGCCCCAAAATGACTATATTATTTAAGCAAAAGAAAACTTGATAGTAAAAAAGTAAACAAAAAACTACTGCCAATCTAAACAGTGGGCAACCTTCGCCACGGGCTCCTTGATGAAAGTCCCCGCCCGTTATTGCGTCAGACACTTTCATTATTAGCGGCACATTAGTGAGTGGAGTTCAAAGACCAAAGATCATAAAATGTAAAGTGGACGGCATATAAAGATACTCAACAGATTTCGAACTCAAAATCTCTAGAGTTTTTAATTAATAAGATACATATTAAGTTTGTTAAAAAATAATTAGATGGCGGAGTTGAGAAATATCTGACTGGATTATTATGGATTAACGTAAGGTTCATAATGAAAGAAATGTTATGTGTAAAAATAGGAAAAATAGCCTAATAGCCTACATAATACCCAATGTCAATACAAATGACCTTAAAACAATGAAGAACTCTACGTCTTTCAGATAACGTCGGAAATAAATTCAATATTTAACAAAAGCTTCTAGGGTAGAAGCTAATATCTAAACTATTTATTTAATTAAATATTTAAAAAATCCAAACACTTGTCACGTAACACTATAAACATAAAGTAACCTTAGAATTGAGACTATATTAATTTACAACGCCCCAGTGGTATCTGGTTTCGTAGGGTGCACCCTCATTGCAATAGTTATTAGACACCTTATATAAGAATTCTGTCAATATAGACCGCCCTAAAGGGTAAAAAAAAATAAAAAAAAGTTAAAAACGTTTTTCTACAACAAAATTTATTTTTTAGCTTCACGCTGTATCCCCGCACACAGCAGGGTAGGCAGAGGGAACCTAGTGTTAAGACACTCCGTTCCCCACTTTCCGCCGAATTCGGAGGCATTGCGTGTTAAGTGGCGGAACTTAACGCCGCGCTTTGCCTCGACACCAGAGCGAAGAAAATGGAAATATTAAATATTTCCACTCACCGAGTGGGAATCGAGCCCACAACCAGTCGTTTACAGTCCCACTATTGTGCCACTGCGGCACGGCTGGCCCCAATAGCCTATGTATTATATTATATTCTTAAAAATCAAAAGTTTAGAATGGCGAGTGTATGTAAGAATGATGAGAAATATTCTCGGCCTTCTTTTTGCCTTCGTCTAGTAGCTTGGAAACATCACTAATGTCACTAATCGATTAATATTTATAATTTATGATTGAGTAGATTATTCCATTCACATATTGTTTGTAGTTATTTCTTATAATAATCGTTTGAATCTGTCGTTATTCTTTGTAATAAGTTAATATCCCTTATAATTTCATAGATTATATTATTTTCATAAAAAACTTATGTTATTGTTTACTAAATGCATTCAATTTTTGTAGAATTCAATTTACTTTAATAAACTACTGAATGTGTCAGATCAGATGTCAAGTCTTAATGAAGATAATATTTTTAATTTCTGTTTCAGCTTCAGCTGTATTCCGCACACAGTAGGGTAGGCAGAGTGAACCTAGTGTTAAGACACTCCATTTCCTACTTTCCGCCGAATTCGGAGGCATTGCGTGTTAAGTGGCGAAACTTTAAGCCGCGCTTTACCTCTGAGCAGATATACCAGAGCGAAAAAGTGGAAATATTTAATATTTCCACTCCTCGAGTGGGAGTCGAACCCACAACCAGTCTTTTACAGTCACACGTTCGTGCCACTGGGCCACGACTGGCCCCACTGGATTTTTAATTATATTATAAACGTTATTCAGACCTCGGTTTACCTTTGTTAAACGATATAAGATTTTGTGGCGTTGAGTTCTGTGTGAGTGAGAAAATACTTCAAGTGGGAATTTCAAACTTCCATTGTCTATTGGAGGTTGACACTAGGTCTGTGTAATTAAAAAAAAAATGTTTTCGGAAAAAAAATATTAATATGTATACTGTTGCTGCAATTACATATATGATAAATAATCGTTGTTCGTTTACATATGCAGAAGTGACTCTTTCTTTTGTCTAGCTTCTTACCCATAATGTTAAATAGCTCATAGAACAATAATATAAACTATAAAGTTACGTCACTGATAAGAAAAGGTATATAAGGTATAATTCTAGTTAGAGGAATAATAAAAAAAAAACTTCAAGTTCACTTGCTATATCAACTTTTTTGGATAAACTGCTACTTCTTTTTTAATTTGAACTTTTTTAGCTTTTTCAATTTTATTAAAAAATTGTTAAATTTAATTAAATAACAAAAAAAATACATTTATTTATTATACAACTAAGTACTTAGTACTCTCGTAGTAACAATTCATCAATCTTCGGTCCCATCACTCACATCTGATGACGATGGACGTCTACACTAAACAGGACGTCATTAGGACGTCGGAACCAATTTCGCCCGCAATAAATACACTAAGGGGCCACGGTGCGTAACCGCTATAATATATTACGATATTGGCATTATAATGCTATAACGTTTTAGTTACTTTATTATTTATAAATAAAATTAAATATTTTCATACTTTTTAAACTTTTTTAACTATACGCATCCTTCATATAATGCTGTGTAAGTTCAAATATGTAACAGTGATTTTAAAGGAACTACCGGATATCCTAAATAAAAAAAACTATCCATACATATAAACGAACGCGACATTAAAATCTCGCCTAATTTAAGATATAAGTGAAGTCTAAATGAGAGCTGTTTATAACAGATTCTTTGAAGATAATGGTACCTGGGAAGAAATTAATATAAAACGGAAAGAAATAACCAAAATTCATTCATATAATACTTATCCGTACCCGAAACCATTCAAGTAGTCCCTACTGTTATACAAATAATTTCATGACAACTTAAATTCCGTATTAATATTCTTTATCGCAATTTGCAACAAAAATGAACGAAAGCATAATTTACAAAATCCTTAGCATACCTAGATGAACTCAAATGATAATGGCTATCGGAGTCTTCTTCCAGTCAACCAATGGTAATAAGAAAAAAGTAACCTCTGCAGGTCAAAAAAGTAAAAATAAATGTGTCATCATACATTCATATTATAGAACTATCCATACTTATCTTATAAATGGGAAAGTCTGTGTGCTTGTCTGTCACGCTTTCACGGATAATCTACCGGTCCGATTTGGATGAAATTTAGAATGAAAGTAGCAAAAGTGACCGGGTCTAACATAGGCTACTTATTTTTTCAAAAATCAACCTCTAAAGAGTTGTATATCAACTCTAATAAAATAAATAGGAGATAAAAGTTTATATGAAAAATCTAAACCGCTTGACCAATTGTAATGAATTTTGGCATAAATATAGTTGATAATCTAAGCTTAAACATAGGCTACTTTATTTTTTAAAAATGCGCCCACGCGGGTTGCAATCTAACGTAATAGTTCACGCGGCAAAACCGCGAGCGGGTCGCTATTATTCAATAAAATTAGAATATCAAACACCCACTAGTAACTAATTAAAATCGTGGCTCCTGCGCGATCTTAAAAAACATTGGTACGTGTAAAAACCTGCTCTTTTTTATTTTCCTGGTACTATTTGCCTTATATTACATTACATTGACTTTTATGATCAATAAGTAAAGTAGCCTATGTTTACGACTGGATTATCAAATCAAACATTTATGCTATAACTCATTTAAATAGGTCTAGTGGTTAAAATTTTTCTTACAAAATTTCAATGTCAGCCCTTTAGGGACTTTCTTTTTTTTTTAAAAAAAAAGAGACTATGTTTGACTCTAGATCTTCAACTGACCATTTTAATTTCAAATTTCCCCAAATCGGAGAGATGGATAAGCCGTAAAAGCGAAACAAGCACACTAACTACAGACAGACACATAAATTCTCTTGAACTAAATCTATAAGTAAAAATGTAGTCAAATCTTATCGGTAACAAAACAAAAAAACTATGTGAAAAAGATATACAACGAGTGTACTCTAAAGTTAGTAATGTTTTCAAATGATAATCTAAAGAAGCGTATCAGCCTACATAAGTGTATGTTCCGTTTATGTCACAAAGGATTTGTATGAACAAAGAAATCCCGAGAGTACTGTTTTATAAATTGTAAAGATCTTGTGCTGCATATTGTAGATTGTATTATATATAAATTTTAAATGAAAACAGACCATCGAGGCACAGTGACAAAACAGCCGACTGTAAATGTGATAGCCTGTGGGTTCGATTTCCACTCGGTGGAATATTTAGGTTTTTTTTTAGCTTCACGCTGAATCCCGCGCACAGCAGGGTAGGCAGAGGGAATCTAGTGTTAAGACACTCTGTTCCCCACTTTCTGCCAAATTAGGAGACATTGCGTGTTAAGTGGAGGAACATAACGCCAGAGCGAAGAAAATGGAAATAAATATTTCCACTCGCATGCCACTCGCACACAACCAGTCGCTTTACAGTCACACTTTGTGCCATTTTGGTCCCTCTTAAGTAATTTTTAATAACACTTAAAAAATATTTAAGTTATTTTCAATGTCTATAAAACTTACATTTCGATTTCGGGCAGAAAATGGAAAAAGGAGTGTCTTGACACTATGTATTGTAGGAAACCTGCCCTGCGGAAATAGGGTGAAGCTACAGCTTTTATGTAAACAACAACTATAAATTTCATGACCCCAAATAAAAATCGCTCAGTTCTCCCATGAGAACCATAATTTGTTAAACAGCTGAATTTACGACTTCTCTTTGTCTTAGAGAAAGTTCTGAGAAAACTTTTATATTTTTATATTCTATAATGGTCATGACTTCCTAATGGCTTATCAGATTATATTTTTAAAGCAAAAGAGCCGCGGAAGCGTTAATTTATTATAAAAAAGTAATATTAAATAAAAAAATATATATTAACAGTCATTATTTTAATACAGTTTCTCGCTTTATGTCGCATACCTAATATACCGGGGTAGTCAGAGAGGGCCTAGTATTATAAAACCCGAGATCGATTTCAAGTGGTAAGGTAGTCCAAGTGGTAGACTTACCACCTGAATCGAGACTGGTTCAGCGGCGGAAATTAACGCCGCGTTATGTACCTTCTAAGTCGTTTTCTAAGAAAATTTTCAACATTTTCTGCAAAACAATGTCAAAGTAACGACAATAGTCCAAGAGAAATATAGGCCACCGTCAAACAACGGACATTTCAACATCGTTTAACTTTAGAAGTGCACGCGTAAATGAGATGCGCGCGCGTTTTATCTTTTAGAGGTCATAAACCCTGAAATTTTAAAATATAAAAATAATGGGAAAGCCATAAAAAATACCAATAATACCTGTTATGAAATCGTAATGGATTCTATTTTTATAACGTTAAAATAATAGATTTTTAGACTGGTAAAGTAGTTGAATATTGGTTCGGTCTAGTTTTACAAGGTACTGATATAGTTTTCAACAATCTACAGCGACTGAGTATACTTTAGAATCAATTCAATGAATAGTAATATCAATAAACAAATGGCCTATTATGCGTGGCAAGCAACAACTTATGTATTATATATTAAAAAATCGGCTTAAATAAATAGAGTGGAAAACGGCCTGACAAATGTATATCAAAAAATCATAAGAACTAGTATCATTATAAGTACCAATGAAATCTGATCCTGCGAAGAAACAGTGCGAAAGAATTTGTATTTCAGTTGAAAAGACAATGTAGACAGCCAAATTACTGGCTAATTAGATTTAATATCCTACATATGCTCATTACAAGGTGATGTGCGGTTACAAGAGTATCGCTTACCAACTACAATAGAGGATTGTTGTGTGACACAAAAAAGAACTATTTCGTTTACATAAATAAAATAATTAGTTTCAATGCCCTGCACTATTCAAAACAGGTTTCTTAAAGTAAAAGCATTGTATCTATCGCGTAACAATGTATAGTTAAAATAGACTTCAAAAATAATAGCGTTTTTTGTAAATTCGAAAAAAAGTAAAGGGAGACCTTGGTTGGATTTCGAGAACACAGTATAACACAAAACAGTATGGATGATACTGGAGAAAGGTCACATAAAAAGCATAAGGAGGTATATCTCTCTGGAGGTATATGAAGACGTTGATGCCAGTGGACGAGGCGAAAGACGTATATGTATAGGGGTAAAATGGGAAGCTAAAAAGCAAATTTAATACATTTTCAATTATTAATACTATGAGTTCTTGTAATAAATCTATCATAACATATATCTCACGACAATATAAGGTATCGCGGTCAAGGTGCATATTCAATTATTACACCGCTGTTGCGACGCTAAAGTAATTTTAGCTCTGATTTAAGCCGAACCCACCCACATTTAAGCACTTACTATCGTCACCTTACTTGAAATACTTCACTCGCTAGTAATTTTTCTATTATAAACAGATAAAATAACTAAGAAAAAATTATAAGAATAAGAAGAATTGTATAATAACTTAATAGTCCCTTTACACTGTCCTAAAAAAAAATATTTACTTGCAAAAAGTGTTACTTTCATGATCACAAATAATTAAAACAACTCACCCTCTGACTTGGACAAGCATATGTAATGACTTGGCTTCTTCCCAAACAAGCCAGATTGCCGTAGCAACCCAGCATCTGCATCTTCATCATACGTTCTGCTCACTGGCCAGTAGCCGGTTGGGCATTTGGCCAAACTTTCCACTATTTGAAGGGATAGCAGGGGCCGCTCATCTGGCAGGGCCCCGCCCAGTGCGGATAGCACCTTCGACATCTTCACTCACATCATAAATTACACATTTTAAACTAAATTTCGACTATTTGCACTATACACTTGTTAAAACATTAGCACTTGTTCATAGTTGCACCTTCTATGTGATGTAAACTTTGATACTTTTACTTAGCTGAATGGTCAGTAAGCAGTTAATCAGCTTAGCTTAGCTTCATGCTTGTATCAAATAACTGTAGTGTAGTTTACAAGCACCTGAAACAAAGAATAATGAATAAGCTCAAGAATGTGTACACAATTTGTGTTTGAAATATGAAAGATATGTTAAACATTTATTTTTATGCTATATAGCTATTGCTATATTGTTACTTAATTTCATAATTATATTTATAGATTTGTTTACCTTGCATTTAGAGTAAATATACATTGCATGTATATAATGCTAGTATATATAATGTTTTTGAATATAGATTTGCATCGTTAACAGCATGGCAGATTAGTCAGAGAGAACCTTTTGTAAAGACACTTTGTTCTCAACCTTTTCTCCGAAGTTCTTGAGTGGTGAAACTCAACGCCGCACTTAGTCTTCCCATAATGGAGAAATGAAAATAATTTATATATAATTGTTCTCCAGAATAAGGGCCAAACCCACAATTGATGAAAAACAAGCATTTACATTCCAATGAATACCACTGTAATAGTTTAAGGGAATAATGTTTACCTAAAAAAAAGATGGCTAAATAATAATTAACTTCCTGTAAAGCTAGTTTTGAAGTAAATAGAACAAATTTTCCTATCTCAACAATTCAGAATGATTACAGTAGTATTTTCTCACAAAAATATTGGTTTTATTTAGAAAGACAATTATGTACTCAATAAATTAGAATCTAATAACTGTTTACGAAAATTCTTTTGTTTCATCTAAAACATTTTGTAACAAAGCAAATGCATATCAGTTTAAATAGTATGAAAAGACAATTGTCTTAAATAACAGGCTTTGTTCTTAGGATAATGAGAACTGTTGTAGGTATAAGATGTTTTCACATTCAATTAGATGCAATTGTAAAATTTATAAACTGAATCAATTCATGCAATTGGTTCTTTAATAAACAGATATAAAAATATCACTTAGGTAGTTATAATCTTTTTCTGTTACACAATATTTTTCAAAGAGCAGACAGAGAGGAGCTAGTGTCAAAACACTACATTCACCATTTTCTGTCTGTAATAGAGATATTGCTTGTTGAGTGGTGGAACAGGACAAGATGCTGCATTGATTGACCAGAGTGGAGAAATTAATATAATTATTTTATTATAATTTCACCATGCAAGAATGTAACACAACTAACACTTCTAACTATTACTTTAAACTCAGCCCCTATGATTCTTTAGTTTTTATATACATGTACTTACAAAGAGGCAATGTGAGGCAAGTTATGTATATCTTTGTAATATTTTAGTTAGGATTTATTTTAAAATTTCCTGTTTTAAAAATTGATCATTGAATTTTATATATTAATGCATGGGAAATCTAAGTATTATCAATATTTGTAAGTCTCTTAGTGTATACCAATTTTAATTATTGATAATATTAATAAAGAGATCAGGAAACAGAATAAATGCTGTAATATCTGTAAGTACTGTTTGGCAAATATAATTTAATAATACTGTACTTAAAAGTTTTACATGACATGTAAAAGGAAAAAGAAGCTGTGAAACAATTCTCATTAAAACATACATGTAAATTGATGTCTAACCTAGTTTAAGCATCAGTCATGCTTAACTGTATAATTTTCAGCCCACATTAAGTTACGAAAAAATAGTTCTGTATTTACAGAACTATTTTTTATAATAGTCAAATTTTATAAAATTAAAAAAATAGTAGAAATAAAAAAGGACGACAATAATACTAAAATAATAATTTATATTTCGAAGACGTTCCAAAAATGAGTTTGTATAAAATCTCTTCTGAACAAAAGATTAGTAATGAATAATACAATCAACTAAGCTTGTTACAAGCGGCACTCGCCGATTTATCAATTTTAGAGTAATTATAACATTAGTTATGCCATCCATGACCGATTTGGCAAATTTCCATAATTTTACTATACGAAACTCGCTGCAGCTCGACGTCTAGCGGTTACTTTTAATTAAGACAATTGCCCTTAAGATTATAGAGACCGTTGACCCTACCAGTCACAAGGACCACCAAAGTATATGATAAGCTCACCGTAGTCATGACATCACGAACAATAACACGGCACTCGATTTGGAGCCCCAATTTTTTTCAAAAGATTTTAAACAAAATGCTTAAAACTCATGAGTAGTATGAGAGAAAAAACAGTCTGCAGCATCACAATCACTAAACTTCACTAATAAAATTTTAAATTCATATTTTAATAATCTCAAGAGACAAATTTAACAAAATCAATGTCTATTTAACAACAATACTCCCGTACTAAAGAAAACTACAAAATGAACACAGATTACCAACACGACGGTCATGAATGATGGATATTGATAAAGAATGAAATGTACACTTGAATGGAACTAATTTCTGTTCGTTATTCAGATAAGGTTGCCATATAATAAAATCTTAAAAAATAATATTTGAAGTATGTATTTAATTCTGAAATAGTTATGTAACATTTATTTTTAATGTTAGTTGCTTCGTTTCAAGGAGCTACGTTAAACGTTTTATATTTGATTAAAATGATTGTTTTGTTACAAACTTGTGCAGTCTGCAAGGTTAAAATATTGATTCTCAGTTAAGGGTCATTTATATGTATGTAATTTTTTTCTTGGGAATCAACTTGGGAGCAAATAAAAACTACGACTATCAACAATGTCGTTTATTTAATGTACTTTAATACATTATATAACTATCATATAAACTACAAGGCAATTAAAATATATCACAATAAAACATTAGTGTCCATTGCAAATCTCACATGCACTAAAATGCATAGTGCCATGCAATTTCATTTCCAGCCAGATCAATACTGCATACTAACATTGTAGAATTAAATATATTTAGTAATAAATAAGAAAACATTATTTAATTATCATAATTCTGTGTCTAAAAGATTTTGCAATTTATTTAGCATAGCAATATAATATCACAACACCATTAAATATGGCAGCTCTAACATTATTCTAACGCTTTGAATGGTAAAGTTGTGCATTCACTAGTTCCTGAAGAGGTGGTGAAGTATGGAGTCACATCTGACAGGTAGTTCCGAGGAAGAAGACCAATAAGTAAAGCAATTTTTGCTGCAATTGGTGCCTTTTCTTCATCATCCACTATCTTATCTTGGTCTGGCATAACCTGTAAAATATAGCTGTATAAAGAACTATCCATATTAATTATTAACTCAGATTTATGTAAAATTTTACCTTATCTGCAATATGCTTCTGAATAAGTCCATCAGAACCTACATAGAATGTTGAAAAACCGTCATACCATCTAGAAAAGAAATAAAATAAATAATATAAAAATGACAATTTTCTATTATTACTTTAGTTTTGAAGATGTATTGTGAAACTTACAGCTCCTGGTCTTTGAAAACCTGTTTCATGTCCCAAAGCTTGTACTTCCAAAACATAAAGAATACTTTAAGACCTGATATTCCTCTGATCCTCCATCTCATCCTACAAATTACCAATTGCAAATGGTTTAGAAACATCAGAAACAAATTATAATAAAAAAAAAAATGTAAATAATACCTTATTGAAGAATCTTCTGGGTGAGCTGTAATCTTCAGGATTTCAAAATTAACATATGCAAATTTGATATGTGCTACTGTCCGAAGTAGTGCTACTTGTTTAACATAATGGAATAGACCACTAAAAAATAAAAATAGCTATTAATTAATTTAATTCTACTTATTTATATAATTAAAAAAATAGAAGTTACTTATAGTTTTATACTATTGTAAATTCATAACTTACACAGTTGTCATACCCCTAATGTTATTTACAAACACTAAATTAGGGTGGTAAATTGAATAATCCAGTGGCTTAACAAACAAATTGGGCATCTGAAATATAACAATTATATTTACTTTAATAAATACTGTATCTATATGTTAAGTTTCAATCATATTATTAAATAGTAACAAAACTTACATTATTAGAGAGACTTGTAAATATTCTCATAAGTTGTTCCTCACTTGGTTTACCCTCATTTTCTGCTTCATTGGTAGGAGTAGTTTGTGCAGATACTGTAGGTCCACTACAGTATGCAATAGCATCTCGTTCAAAATCAGATAAACATGTTGGTATGATGTCCTTAAAATATATTTATATTATTAAATAATGTTTTATGTGTATAATAAAATAATTGATTATAATGCATGGTAGTATATTAAAAGCAATTAAATTTGTAATTTATAAAAAATAATAAAAGTTAAATTTACCTCATTGCAGTTGGAAAAATCTACATCATTCATACTAATAGATGGAATTTTATGTGAATTCTTTGCATCAGGCTGCTCTATATAATCATCACTAGTTAAGTTTAATGTTTTCATTCCATCAACACAATAATTGAAGTAATTTTCTATGATATCGTTGGTTTCTTTTGAATCTGTTTTGTCTATGTAGGTTAGTTTCGGCGTTTCGTTCGATTTTCGGGTTAGGTAACTATTGGCAATGGCAGCCTCGTGAACGTAAACATCTTCAATGGTATTTTCTGCAACGTACTTTGGTGCCGCTTGGCAACTAGATATGCGCCTACTGCTAAGAAACTGAAAAAAATATAAATAATATCTTCACTGCGATTATTCGAGGTCAAATTCGATATTCAAAAAATATCTAATAAATGACTATTTTATCACTTTCATAATCATTTAAACAATAACTCTCATCATGTAACAATTAAAGGCAATAACTAAATAACTTACATCTTCGAGAAATTGCGTCCGCAGTGGTATTTTCCGGGACAGCCGATTAGTATGATTTTTAGTAGTAACGATTCCGTTTATAGGTAGTATTTTATGTGAAAGCGTGCGTAAACAAATAGCCATGTTTACTTAATGCTTTTTTCGATTTCTTTCTACAAATATTCCATATATATTCGAATTTTTTCCTCACTATAGAAACATCGCTAGTCGGTCACACCACAAATGACAGTTGTGACTTATGTTCTTTAATATATTTTATTTTTACGCTAGTTCTATCGTAAATTAGTGGACTATCACGAATATATTTATTTATAGCACGTTGCAATTACTATTTTAAAAAAGTGCTAATTTAATTGACAATATTGTTCTAGAATGTGTTTAAACTTAGTAATGAACATCTACTTTATATCTTGTATCTGTCATGTATATAAACTACAAAATTATTATCTATGACAGATATCAGCTGTTATGTACTAACTTCCCAGTTGTCATAATTTTTACGTTCTATGAGCTACGATTAGTAGAATAAAGCGTTGTTATTTTCAAATATTTATCGATATTCAATAACAATAATAAAAATTGAACCTCTCAATTGAACGTTACTTACGAAGCATCTGTTAAGAAACATTTGTGCAGTAAATAATGAATATAAAAAGAATTTTTCCAAAAGTATATGGACTACTTGCTTCAAATATAAACACGGTACGTACTTATACTGCGTAAAAGCTTTTGTTTACATAAACTAACTGCATATATTATACAACTTATCTTAAGTAAAGATTTCTTTACTTAAGTAAGGTAAAAAGAAGCGAGAAAAAGCGTAAAGCTAGCTTTATGCTCTTTCCCGCTTAGCGGGATAACCAGGGAGAACTTAGTGTCAAGACACTACTTCTTCACGAAACCGAGACAATATATTTTCGACTCAATTTAATAAATTTATTTGCTCTTTTATATTATATTTATAAACCTAACATATTTATGAAATGTTATATCCTATTGTAGCAAAGACCATGTCTTACTATAATAAGGTACCAACACAATAAAGGTGATGTTAATGAACATAGAGCTAAAATTATGGCCAAAGGCCTTCCTGAAAAAAAGCCACTTCCTGGTGTTAAGAGCATAATACTGGTTGCATCTGGAAAAGGTGGAGTTGGGAAAACTACTACAGCTGGTATGCTTTATTTTTTCAGTTACTTCTCTAATATTTGTGCTTATTATTAAAAATAAAGTCTCATTGCTGTTTTCGATTCATTATGTTTCAACTTTGACCACATACATGACATCATCAATACAATCCTTTAATAGCTGTGAAAAGTTTGATGTAAAAATGTAATAAATTTCTTCATTATTAGTGTATCATAAAAATAAAAATATCATGTTATGAGTAAATAGCTAATAGTCAAGAAATAATATTGAATTACTGTGGCTTATATAATAATTACTTATTAAATTACCCTTAATATTATTAAATATCATCCCACCAATAAATAAAAGAGCAGTATGGTCATTTATCCACTTGTAAAAGAATCTTGTATTCCTTTTGTAGTTAAAGAGCATTTCATCTATGTTATCATTTTTCAGTGAATCTCGCTTGTGCCATGAAAGTAATAGAGCCAGATAAGGAAATAGGACTCCTAGATGCCGATGTTTTTGGTCCATCAGTCCCTCTTATGATGAATGTCAGTGGAGAACCAATGCTCAATGATGATAATCTTATAGAGCCTTTGCTGAACTATGGAGTAAAATGGTATGCTAAAATTTTATATTTTCCTTTTCAATGAATGGAAATTATTTATAATTGAAATGTAATAAACAGTAAAATAACTTTAAGACTATTTTTAACTGTCGTAATTATTATTAGTGACAATGTCCAACTGTAAAACAATGGTCGTGGTTTCGATACCCACTCGGGGCAATGATTATATTTTAATTTCTCCTCTCTGGTATCTTAGACAAAACGCAGCATTAAATTCTGCCATTTAACAATGTCTCAATATTGGGTGAATAGTGAAGAATAGATTGTTTTGACACTAGGCTCTCTTTGATTACCCTGCTATGTGGTAAAAAAATCTGAAGCTGCTACGTTCGTATTTTTATCTTTCTAAATATCTCTTACATGTATTTTAAAAGTATTTCACAAATTGGGCCAGTCGTGGCGCAGGGGCACGTAAGTATGACTGTATATGTAACTGGTTAGAGGTTCGATTCCCAATCCACGAGTGGAAATATAAATTAATATTTCCGTTTTCTGAGGCAAAGCGGCGGAAAGTGGGGAACGGAGTGTCTATCTTCTGTCTTGATTCTAGGTATATCTCTGTGAAATTGAAATACATTTTGCCTTTAATTTATTTAAGCATGTCAATGGGCCTGCTAGTATCGGGTGAGAACGCAGTAGTTTGGCGTGGTTTAATGGTGATGCAGGCGTTAGACCGCCTCACGAGGCACGTGGCGTGGGGACCTCTAGACTGTTTGGTGGTCGACACGCCACCGGGGACCGGTGATACGCATCTGTCTTTAGCACAGAATCTGCCTATTGATGGTAAGGAGTTCGAATTTTGTTTCTCGAAAAGTAATTTTTTATGATGTTAATATGTGGAAATTAATGGTTGGCTATTGATGTTCAATGAGAAGCTAATGATATTTTTTTATCTAAAAAGAACAGTTATTATTGTTAAATTTCTTGTCAACTTTTTCCTATGTATGAGTATTTCCTATGTATGAGTAGTCCAAATTTTAAAATCATATGAATACACTATGAGCTATAACAAAAGCAAAAAAAAATATTATAACTAAAAAATAATATAAATATTTTTGAGGTGTTCAAAACCCTTATATGTAAAAGTCTTTAGTTACTAAATGTCTAATAGAAAGCCAAAACTACCGTACATAAGGCACAAATTGGGTGAAATTAAATGTGTCTTGCGGACAGTATAGAGCATTAGTAGGACATTTCTTTCTAAAGAGAAAAATCGAGGTTAAACGATTTATTTATAGTACACGGGGAAACCAAAGGAAAGAAAGTTGTTCTACAATTACTTTAATATAGTGTATACTTGTAAAAGTTAAATTTAGCTATTTATAATGTTAAATAGATGCGTAAAGATGTCAACACTTGTTGACATCTTTACGAATCTGTCCAATTTTATTACTTACCTAATTTAAATAGCTTTATTATACAAAGCAGAGAAAATATATCATATATTTTTTATTCCAGGCGCTTTAGTAGTAACCACGCCCCAATCAGCCGCTTTACAAGTCACAAAACGTGGCGTGAACATGTTCGAAAAACTGAAAGTCCCCATCATTGGTATGGTAGAGAACATGTCCCATGCAATATGTCACAAATGCGGCACAAAAAACTATGTTTTTGGCAACGAAACAAAGAAAACCGCGGAAGACATGGGCCTTGAGATTATAGAAAGTTTTGAAGTGGACTCTAACATGTCTGAATGTATAAATAGTGGGAAACCGGCTATATACGCTTTGCCTGACAGCGTCCATGCTGAAAAGTACAGGCAGCTTGCTAACAAAGTGTTCAAATATATATCAAATAAAGACAAGCGGGAAGCAGAAGCCAATAAGCAATAGGACGACAAAATATTTACAAGTAGTTGTTGAATTTGTTTATTTAATTATTAAATATTTTACAAATAAACGTGTTATATAAAAAAGACTTTGTCCAACTTAAATATACAACATGGCAAAGGCAAAAGGTCTCGCACTGAACTAGGTTAATAAAATAAAAAAAAATAATGAAAATATTATGTTATATTTATTCAGAACGTTTCATTTACGAGTCCAACTATACTTCACAAGCGTACAATAAAAATAAATAAAAAAAATACTAGAAAAATATTTTTTTTGTCTTTTCCAATAGATTTTGTTAGAAATAAAGTCAACAAGGGGGAAAAAACGCTAACATATTTAACAATGCGTCTATAGACTCGTCGTAACTGCATTTAAAAATTAAATTTATACAGTATTTTTTTTAATATACAAATGATCAGTCAATAAGTACGAATATATTTACATATTTTATTACAGTAAATTCGGAATGTAACTACATTACATTTATAGTTATGTTTAATTTTGACCACTGTACTTATACAACCCAAGAATAAAAAAATAAAGGAACAATTACTACAATGATCATAGACAAGATGTTAAGAATAATTATTAACAAATTAAAAAAAAACAAACAGGAACAATTATTGTGCAAAAAGTTTATATAAGTGTCATTATTTTTACGTAGACACTTGTCAACATGTCATCTAAGAAATATATAAAAATTGACTTATGAAACATTTATTAGAATACTACATTAATATACGTGAATATTATGAAAACTTGTGTAGATCTGAAAAGATCTGATGAGTAACAAATTTTAATTATAAAAAAATGCTTACAATTTCCACCTAATTTTAAAGCAAGGTTGTGTATTTTATACTCTGTAGTAAATTAGAAAATAATAAAAAAACTTAAAGCAAAAACCTATTCCATATTCAAATTTAAAATATAGCAATTCAAATATGGAATTCAGATACAGCACAGAGTAGTTAACAGACAGACACTGCAATTTATGTTAAAAAATTAAAAAACACAAAGAGCATAAAACATACAGCCTTGCAAAATCGATTAACATGAAAAAGGTAAATCACAAACCTAACATGACATTAAAATTGAACCCCTCAGTGCCCTCCGGCGATGATATACTTTGCATATTTACATACAACACCGTCAACAATGGTAATAATAAAGTCTGTACACAATCACCACTTCTTCTTGTGCTCGTCCATACTGACGCCGCCGGGCCCGAGGTACACTATCATGAGAAGACCGCCGATCACAGAGAGAGTCTGAAAATAAATTATTTTTTTTTTAATTTAATATTAACACCGTAATAAAAGTTAAAGAAGTCCCAATATAATTTATTGCATATTTCTATTTTAGATTTAGGTAGCCTAATGTCAAAACGCCGTTATTCACTTTTGCAATAAATTTGAGATAGTGTATACTGCGTGGCTGATTTATTCCGGGCTTTGCTTACTACACTTTCATAGTACCATACAAATATTTAGTAAAATGCGATATATGCCTTAAAATTATTGTATTAAGACAATCCATTATTAAAAAATATATTAACAAAATAAATAAATCAATTCATATTTCTAAATTAGTTCATTATTTTTAAATAAGATAAAATTGTACTATAT
This sequence comes from Dryas iulia moderata, assembly GCA_019049465.1. NCBI lineage: Eukaryota > Metazoa > Arthropoda > Insecta > Lepidoptera > Nymphalidae > Dryas > Dryas iulia. The sequence continues at coordinate 14,684,497 of CM032417.1, forward strand.
ACAAGTATACGATAACAAATGGTTGTAATAGAGATAGTCAGCTACTAAAACAGTGCAACAGAACTACCCAGAAACGATACAAAAAATATTTTATAAATATTTATTGTATATATTATACAAACTTTGACAATTTCATGGCGGAACCTAACGCCGATTTTTTTAAATTATAACTAATAACATCTACGAAACAATCTTCTGAGTGGAATTAAGAAGCGAGTTGATTCCATGACGTGTAACGAGTTAACGATTCGTAGCGCCATTACAGATAATAATATAAGAAAGATAAAACTTAACGTAACTTATCATACATTTACATATTCTTAATTACAAGTATTTAGTATTATAATATCGTGATAATTAAGACCAAATTCACCACGACAATCACCGTAGCGGGACTACGCGATAATTGTGGGTTCGATTTCATCTCGATAAATGTATTATATTTTCTTTGTTTTTTAGCTTCACGCTGTATCCCGCACAGAGCAGGGTAGGCAGAGGGAACCTAGTGTTAAGACACTCAGTTCCCAACTTTCAGCCGAATTCAGAGGCATTCCGTGTTAAGTAGCGGAATTTAACGCCGCGCTTTGCCTCAACACCAGAGCGAACGTATGTAGAGCGTATTATATTTAAATTGTATTTTTATGTCATCCCTTTGGTGACATGGCAAAGGGCGGCGTTGTTTTCCACTACTATAAACGCAATACCTCTAATTCAGGCCTAAAATGGTGAACAGAGAGTCCTGACACTAGGATCTCTCTGCTTACTCAAGATACTAAAGAAAAAAAAGAACTTTCAAGCATTTATAATTCACATGTTGTAATTATTTATTCTCCTTTTTACTAACATATATTGAAATATAAAAAAAAATTAAAACAAGATTATAAAGCGAAAAAAAAAATCTTATCAAATTTACTTAATGTCATCATTATTAAGTAAAATATCATTATCACGGCATGCGATATGAACATTTACTATAAAACACTTTGAAAGTAATTAAACATATGTAATAAAAAATATATATTTAAAATCATTAATATAGTCGTAATTGTTATGAGTTGCCTTTTAAACATGTAATTTGTTTTTATATTTCAGTCCTATTTTTTTAACTACTTTTTTTTGTTGTCGAAAAGTCGAACCCATAATTGATATTTAACCTTAGAAAAAATTTTAATCACCTAATTGAGATGACTGTTAAAAATGTAAAACAGACGTTTTTTTTCATCTTCACGCTGTATCCCGCACACAGCAGGGTAGGCAGAGGGAACCTAGTATTAAGATACTCAGTTTCCCACTTTCCGCCGAATTCGGAGGCATTGCGTGTTAAGTGGCGGAACTTAACGCCGCGCTTTACCTCGCCACCAGAGCGAAGAGAATGGAAATATTAAATATTTCCACTCCTCGAGTGGGAATCGAACCCACAACCAGTCGTTTGTAGTCACACGCTTGTGCCACTGCGCCACGACTGGCCACAATTATCTACGCATTTAAAAACAATCAACTTCGTCATATACATTCAAAAAGGTTGAATGACTTAATTATTTATATGTAAAATTCCATTATTGCTCCTTTTAAGCTATAAAATGTTAGTAAAAAGCCAAATAGAAAATATAATATAAATTAAAACAAAAACTAACCTGGAAAAAGTCATATTTAAGGAAATCTCTCAACGGCTTGTAGTTGGGGACGGACCACCATGCGTTGTGGTAGAGGTTGAGGACGGTGAGCACGAGTACCAGCATCAGAGCTGATAGCTTGGTGCGGTAGCCCACTGTGACTAGGATCATGAGGATGCTGCCGAGTAAGTCTTGGACGATCTGAAAAAATCATGTTAAGTTATAATATGTATATTTATTTTGTAGAAAACGTAGTGTTAAGAAATCCGTTTTAAGCTTTTTTCCAATTCAGTATTAGGAGTTAGGTACTTAAATCCACTATTTTTTTTGTTTAAGTTATTTTCATTTCACTTTGATTAATCATCAAAAATCATCATAAAGTTCTTTTTCAATTCAATTTAAGTACACATAATTCACAAACTCTTAACATTATACGTATCAGAAAAAACTAATAACGTAAGTGCGTCTAAATCACAAAAAGGCTTCCTACTTGGTCCTTTATAGATGCACTAAGCAAGTCTAATAAAAAAAAACAAAAACATAATTTAATGTAACATTAAAACTCGGAAATCGAACCCCAACCACCGTGTGTTGGTTGGATAAACCAACCTCGTCACGATGGCGACAAATTTCACAAATAAGTACAACTTAAAACCGTTATTGATAATCCATGACATTGAGGGAAGGTAATGAATAATTCATAGTAAGTTATTTACGTCAAATATATTTGTAGTAAAATGAGACTAAACTCATCGCCCACTACATTTTATTAAAAACTTAATCCGACGCGAAAGGTCGACTTCGCAAAATCAATGAATCTTAATTAATATGAAGTGAAAGGGCTAAAAATACACTTAATAAAAGCTTGTTTCTACCGTAACAGTTTAATCTTCTAAAAAGGTATTAGCAACAAAAAATTTGAAATTACCTGTTTATGTGTTTTTCTTAAAATATATGTTCACTTAGTTTTTATTTAAATTTGTGTTCATTTTTAATGTATTTTGTCATATTATTTAATTCTGAGGCTGTACAAAGTTCGCCTGGTCCATTTATTCTATTATTCAGCGTACAAAAATTTTAAAGGAAGTAGAACGCACAGCTTAGCGATTAGAGCGCTTGGATGGTTTCCAAGAGGTGTGGGTTCGAATCTCGCTGCTTACAATTTTTTCTAAGCTCTTTTTTAATAAGTGGCTTGGTAAAACATTAATTTCTAATTTAATAATGCAATAATATTATTAAAATGACTAAAAAGTAACATTATTATACACAAAATGACTCACCTGTAAAAATGACACTTCAAATCTCAACAACGTGATAAACATGAAAGCCAACAAGATACGGCCAGCCAGTTGCAAGTACGTCTTAGGCTTGTTCTCGCCCAGCGAAGGCACTCCGGCAAAGAGACTCCGCCCCTCCGCGCGGGCCTCCGCCAATACTAGTAACAGGGCTCCGATGAGCGCCAGATTGCGGAGCAGGAATTGCATGTCCCATAATATACTGTAGGCGAATGTCTGGAAGAAATTGGTGTGGTTTTTATGAAAATGTTTAAAAGAGACTTTATTATTAAGTTAGCTTTTTTTTAGCTTCACGCTGTATCCCGCACACAGCAGTATAGGCGAGTGGAACCTAGTATTAAGACACTCCGTTCCCCACGTTCCGCCGAATTCGGAGGCATTGCGTGTTAAGTGGCGAAACTTAACGCCGCGCTTTACCTGGACACCAGAGCGAAGAAAATGGAAATATTAAATATTTTCACTCCTCGAGTGGAAATCAAACCCACAACCAGTCGTTTACAGTCACACGCTTGTGCCACTGGGCCACGACTGGCCACAAATAGTTAGCGTAAAAAATAATTATATGTGTATATATATATATAATTATTTTTAACGTCGTGGCTAAGTTAGGCAGAGGGACCTCAATGTATAAGACACTCCGTTCCCATTTTTCTGGTGAATTTTGGGGGTATTGCGTGTTAAGTGGCAGACGTCAGCGCCGCGCTTTGCCTCAACACCAGAGCGAAGAATATAAAATATTAAGTATTTCAATTCCTCAGGTTGGAATCGATTCCACAGCCAGTCGCGTTTACAGTTACACTTTGTGCCCCTCTACGGTAGACTCCGAATATGTATATATAGTACTATATAAAGCACTTATTTATTTTAATCGTAATAAAACATAGCAGTGCAGATAGATAATCTCACGAAAGTAAGATTTGTTTAAAAATATTTTCTAGAAACCCTAGGAAAGAGGAAGAAGGAAAAATAAAACGTACAATTTTGTATAAATTGTTTAACTTGCTTTAATTGGCTGAAGTGAGAATCGAAGCCACAACCTTCGATTATATAGTCAGAAGCTACGTAAGCTAAGTAACATTACACCAAAAAAAAATAACATTTTTTTTTCTACTATTATTTTATTAGTTTGGTTTGTTATAAGTCATAACTCTTCTATATCTATCTGTACATGACAGAGTTATACGATTGCCAATGATTATTAAAAAACATTATCTAATAAGACTTTCATTTTCTCACGTACAGTATCCAAATATAATTGATAAATAGGCATTTTGCCACTATCAGTCACACTTCCGATATAAATATGTTGTAAACGTTGCGATAACTATATCATATCGATATTATGTAAGAAGCTGTCGAGAATGTGTAGATAGATGTATGATTAACTAACTAACTAACTGTACAATTAATAACTCTCAAATAATCATAATAATTATAATACGTATTTTAATTTAAATTGCGTACATATTTTATACATCAATGATGATATTGTAATTTTTCACTGTTATCATCATCATTATCATCATAGGTAACTTCGTCGATTGAAATCCATGCTTATATTATAAATGCGAAAGTCTGTGTGTTTGTCTGCCACGCTTTCACGGCTAATCTACCGGTCCGATTTGGATGAAATTTTGAATGAAAGTAGTAAGTTATTGGGTCTAACATACTTATAACATACTTGAAAAATCTAAACCGCTTGACCGATTATAATGAATTTTGGCATAAATATAGTTGATAATCTAACTTTAAACATAGGCTACTTTATTTGCCAAGAAACCCACCACCGAGGTTGCAATATAACGAAGCAGTTGTGTAGTTCACGCGGCAAAGCCGCGAGCGGGCCGCTAATATAACAATAAAACAACTTCATGCATTTATTTATATTTATAGGAGGATAAGCAGAGAGAATCTAGTGTCAAGACACTCCGTTCTACATTTTCAAAGTGCGGAATTCGAGAGAATTCCGGGAAGTAGTCCTCTTTGCCGAAAGTAGGCCTCTCTGCATACCTTAGTATGTAAGATAAAACTTAAGGGGAAAATGATAATTACATTTTGAAAACATACGAAAATTCAACACAGCAGGATTGTAGTCCGCGACACTTAGAAACCGATCAGAGCGCTTGGACGGTTTCCAAGAGGTGCGAGTTCAAATCCAACAAGATTCATTTTTTATTCTTTTTCCAAAAAATATTTGTCATATCCTAAGTGTGTCAAGAAGTTTTTATACATGTTAAAACAAAGTAACCATTTGCTTTAAGCATATTCATGCTCTATCCGTATACCCTAGAAGAATATAGTCTTTCCTTAGGTAAAGCAAAAACACTAAACACGATTTTATATAAAAGAATTATCTCCCAATACCGTTTATCGTGTCTCGACATCGTTTACTCGTACGAGAGATATAATAGACACGTTTCAAGCGCGACACAGTGGCAATTTAAAAATAATGACCAAAATAGGTCAAGTCACTGTCCGAACAAAGGCCGCGGCCATATAATGCGCATTTGGCTATAGAGACGTATTTACACACCAATTTGGGAAATAATCAAATCATAATGTAACACTGCCAAGTGCGAATGCAATGTAAATACTCGTATACATTTTATCCACGATATCAGACATTTTATAGCTTAAACGTTACAAAGCTATAATACTTAATGGTTCTACATGACTATATTATTTTATTTATAAACTTATTATTGTCATTATATCGTCGATACCGAGACCGTCGTAGTGCAGTGGCAACAGCGTCTGATATTAAAACGATGGTTGGGGGTTCGATTCCCACTCGGAGATTCAATATAAAAAAAAATGTTTTTTTTTAGTTCCGCCACTCATTACACTCGATTTCGGGCAGAATGTAGAGGACGAAGTGTCTTTACACTAGGTCCTTTCAGACTATTCCGCTATTGCGGAAAAAAGCGCTTGTGTGTCGCTTATTTAAAGTAGCAACTATAAATCGATTTGCACTTGGCAGAAAAATCGAATGGAATGCACCCTCATAGTTAGTAAGTTCTTAATGTATTATAATTGTATTACAATTCAATCCAGACTTCCAGACAGACAGATTATCAAACGTATTCTAATAAATACTTGAGTGGTCGAATACTTCAATATATTTTTCTTAGTTAATTATACAATTTAATAAATTAGTATCACTTAAAGTAACCTCCCTTGTATATTTTTAGGAGGAAATCACATTATATTATAGTTCTTAATACTGAATAAAATAAATTGTTACCATTATTTCATGTTGTACGTTATATTTATATGGATTTCCTACTTTTATTGGTTGCGACACGATACATAATATATTGCCGATAATAAGCAACGAATGCTTTATTTCTGTGCAGTAAAATAATAACAATATAAATTGTAATTTTCTTTTGCCCTTTTTACAATAAGTTTTTATTGATATTTTTTTAAATTGTATAAATTAAAACTAATTAAATATTTTAATAGAGACTAGGTTTACGTAATGGTACAGCGTCTGACTATAAATGTGATAGTCGAAGGTTTGATTCCAACTCGAGGAAATAATTATGTATAAATTATTTTAATTTCTCCATTATGGCAAGACAAAGTGTGTTTAAGTTCCGCCATTCAACACGCAACGTTTTCGACATTAAGAGGTAAAAGGAAAACGTAGTGCAAAGCGAAAAAGAACTTGAAAGTCGAAGAAAAAAAAAACAATATTTTACCTGTAAAACAACGATGAAGAACAGTATTCCACACGCGATATCCACTTTTAGTCTGCCAAGGACCATAACGCAGCCGCCCAACTGCCCTACCAAGTTGATTATCTGAAAAAAAAATTATTTGTATTAGACATTTACCTAAATTATTAACATTACTTTTCAGAATAGAATGAGGAACGGAGTATCTTAACACTAGGTTCCCTCTGCCTACCCTGCTGTGTGCGGGATACAGCGTGAAGCTAAAAAAAAATACTATATAGTACGTAGTTAGTAGCAAGTATTAGTACTAATTTAAAACAAATCAAATGTATCCTGAAGTAAATGGAGACATAACATAATATCTTCTTAGAAAAGTCATTTTTTATCAAACGCACGTATATTTATTTGAATAATTTTAAGGCGTTTATATTTTACACTTGCAAAGTTATTTATAATATAATATTCAAATACTTGTGAACAAAGTTTATTTTCTATTTTTCTAATTTAAAAAATATAGATATAGCAATTTTATGATATCTTTACAAAAAAAAATATCCCAACACGTTGTTTTTACCTAAAACTACATAATAATTGAAAATATAGTTCGATATTTCATAAATTTTCCACACGGCTTCTACACTTTGCGCAATGTTCCGCAGGTCTCAATAAATGCAGGAAAGAGCGATAAGCCGAGAATGCTAAACACTGGGTTAAGCACCTTAACTGACTGTTTCGTTTTGTTAACATTGTTTATGCGTGCACGTAACAATATATTAAAAAAGAGGGCACAAAGTGTTACTGTAAAGCTACTGGTTGTGGATTCGATTCCCACTCGAAGAGTGGAAATATTTAATATTTCCATTTTCTTCGTTCTGGTGTCGATGCGAAGCGCGGCGTTAAGTTCGATAAGCGAAGCGATAAGTGGGGAACGGAGTGTCCTAACACTAGACTCCACTAGACTCTCTCTCTCTCCGATGATATGTATGAGCAATCGTTATTAATTGAAGAATAAAACGATAAATATAGATTAGGTGATACTCGATAAATTACAAAATACATATACTGTATCACTTATGAATGAATGATAGGACTTATTACAACACAATAAGCCCTTATAATTCTGATATTTAACAATAGATCTGAATTTTATTTAGGTATATCATGTATTAAAACGCAATTGGTGGACAAGGCTATTTCGAATCAATGTGAAATATATCAAAGATCATTAGACTTGGAGGAGTGTCTTACCACTGGGTTCTCCCTGACTATCCTACTATACAAGAAAAGGCGTGAAGCTGGTTTTATAATATCCGCCAAAATTATAACTTCCAACCATCTTCCATTCGTACCAAAAGAAATAAGTGAACGTTAACAAACTGAATCATGATTTAGCATGACTCTCGCAAAATATCGTATATTCGTAATTATACGGGAAAGCGTGATAATAACTCGAATCACTTCATGGGTTACACTAAAATGCATGCATGTAAATAGCAATAACAACATAATTATAACGCCATATTATAAAAAGATTGCTTAGAGATTTAATCTACAAGGAAGTAGGTAATGACCAGAATATTAACCAGCGCGAATATTTAAAATTAACGCAAACAAGGTCGTGAGTAAAAATTAGATTTTTAAACATTTATTAAATCACAAATTCTTAGAGTATCCATTACTTTCTAATTTCATCACAACATGAGCTAACGGACACGTAATAATTATGCAAGTAGAGATCGACAGTTACGCGTTCATGACGCGCTGCTCGTCGGGCGGCGGCCATCAGACCGGGTGTCGGTCAAGGATAGCAAGGCGGTCAAATGCCACACGCTTCAATTAATCATATAAAAAAACTAAAAATTACAGGTTTTCTTTAAAATTTCCTATATTTATAGTCAGTTAAAGGATTGTGGGCAGAATAAGACTTATCGGCCGAATAAGAAATGTTCACATCAGTCTTCGTAGCAATTCTTATACGGTTATTGCAACGTATTTTTGTTGTGACTTTATTGAACTTAGACTCATAATGTCAGAGCTAATGGTGCCCAAGAGGCACGAATTTGAATCCGGCATTTTTAAAAAATGTTTTTTTTAATCCTGCGGAGTTTGATAGTTAATTTTCTCTTTTTTATATTACCGTGAATATCAGAATGCTGTATCCAGCCAGAATCAAAGTGATGTAATCATTTATATAAATATTTAAATATTTCCTCGATCAGGAATCAAACCAGCACCTATCGCGTTGTGACACGATAGCATTTAATATTCACATCAATATAATTTCATATAGTAATTGCTCATTACTGCCTTATGGGAAGACGATTTCCTATTATCAGGAACATTAGGGGGCTTGCCCTAATTTAATTCAAAGGAACCTCATTAAGACAATTAGTTTAGTTTTCGAATGCTATATCTATATAAGAAATGTAGACAGTAACAACTACACGTGACCCACTTCTTAATAGAAAGGACAAGTAAAACTTTCACTTCTTGTTAAACTACTTGTTCTGAAAGTTATAATACACTAGTTGTGAATTAGCAATAACTAAATATTAAAAAATGATTTTTCTATCTAAAAATGGATTTTAGTGGCAAGACACTCCATTTTCCTTTCTGCCTGAATTTGAAACTTTGTGTATTAAGTAATTTGAAACTTTGTGTATTAAGTAGAGCACTGGTTCCCAACCAGTGATCCCCAGAAGGAATATAGTGGTCCACGAACAATTTTAAATATAGCGGGTGTTGTACCCAGCTCAACCCACTCAATCGCACCACAAAATGACAGAAACTGTAAAGCTTACATACATAGTGGTCCCTGCTAGCAAGAATAATGTTGATTAAAAAAAGGTTGGGAACCCCTGAAGTAGAGGAACTCAACGCCGCGCTTTGTCTTAAACGGAGAAATAAAATTAATTTAAATGTGGACATTGCTCTAAGTGGAATCGAAATCACAACAAATTCTGTTAAGGAAAATGAAAAATTTCCTACAAATAAAATTTAGGCAGCAAGTAATAATTTACGATATAAATTTTAAACTAATAAACAAAAACCGTTAAGAAATGACAAATAAGAGACGAATTCCTTCGTTTCCATTTTCTGTTTCGTGAAAAGAAGCTTTGAGTGGCAAGCATTAAATTGTGTTTAGAGTGTAGGTGATGTTTAACTAGTTCTGAAACTTAAAATATAAGCTATTTAGTTTTGTAATTCATTTTATGAAATATAATATGTAATACAGATAATAAATATTTTATTAATATGAAACATATCAAAATAGACATTTCCCAAGCCCATGAAGTAATTATAATATAATGTAATGAATTCAAAATTATTTCACAATTACTCATATTACACTGAATTTAAAAATAAAGTAACTGAATCAGCCTTTAATAATATTTTTTCAAAACTGAAAACAGTATTTCAAATTTCAATACATTTCTAACGGAAATGTTATGGAAAATTTAGATATGCTCTGTAAGCCGTTGTAATGTTTTAATTATTTCAGTCAATCAAGTTGTAGCAATACTAAAATCTTTTTAAATTACTTTTGTTGTGCTTCTATAACACTTATTTGCTTTTTTTTAGCTTAATGCTTTCCAACATAGCATGGTAGTCAGAGTAAACCTAGTGTTGAGATACTCCATACTTTAATTTCTGCCGCAAATACGAATACATCACATGTAAATGACAATGAGGAATGAAAATAGTTTAAATTATTCCTTTGAGTAGGAATCAACCCAACAACTGATCATGTTTACAATCAGAGACTTTCTACTGTACCACATTAGTCTCAATAAAGTTAAGATAAACAAAAATTCAAGATGATGATTCAGTTTTTTATTAGTTTAATTTAGAGATGAGCTTCCAGTGAATCATCTCTCACGCATTGGCTGAGGATCTCTCTGTCAATTCTGGAATGCCCATTCAATTTAGTCTGCAGAACCTGTGCTGCCACCTCATTTCTAAGTCTCTCAAAATGGATTTGTCTAATGTACTGTGGAATTTTAGGAATAGAATCATTTGGATTCTGTAAATCCAAATAAATCAGACATTCTCTGCTGCACCACAATAAAATCAGCAAAATGAATTCCACAGTATAATAGTCATTTAATATTTACATTTTGTTAAAAACAAAGTTTAAGTTAAAGTTAATTAAAAATACATTTTATGCATTGTTTCTGCATATGTTTGCTGATTGTTAATTACTAACTGAGAATAAATGTATATTTAAGAAATAATTCATAGTAAATTGTGTATAAAATTATAAATATGAATGTTATTTTTATTTTGGAATATTTATACATAATGAAGAGTCAAAATGTAGCAAAAAAGCAGCTTAAAATTACAGGAAACCATTTAAATAATAGATGAGATTATTTTACATGCGACTTATTTTCATAATTATACATGTAACTACAATATGAATAAGCATTTCCAGATTTTAATAAAAAAAATGTATGTACATATCAAAGAAACTTTCGTATTCAAATATTTTTTTTGATATATCACAACAAATAACATTTTTTTGTTGATTCTTTCTCTATAGTACATTTTTATACATATTTTTTTTATAAATTTAGTAAAATATGCTTTGACTTACCACAAACATGGTTGCAAGAAATTTGCCGCAGTTCCATGACATATCCATATAATCTCTTTGCTCAGACCACTGGAACCACATTCTAAGGCCATCTTCTAAAAATGTGGATATAAGACAGAGTCGTGCTACTGTAGGCAGTATATTCTTGCCTTTTCTTATCACCTAGAGTACAAAATATTTAATAGTATTAGATTTTAAGAACATGGTAACAGGAAAAAACGTTTTCTTTTATATTGACACAAAATTTATAAATAACTTAAGGAATGCTTGAAATATTGTTTACACTTTGACATATAAGTGTACATTATATAAAATAATATATAGTGTGTTTACAAAATGATTTGAACTTATTAGTATCTTTATTTTAAATGTTTCAATATTTAAGTTTTCTTTACAGAAAAATATATTGTTTTTTTATGGAAAGTACAATACAAACTTATAGCTTCATTTCAAATATTTTTTGTAATGTAGGTATGTCGATTTCAAATATGAAATTATTTAAATTAGTCGAAAATATTTCTTTTTTTAGTATGTAATCTTAATTACTTTTAGCAGCGCCAACAAGAATATAAGTCCGGTGACGTGACAAAACCCATCCAAAGCCAGCTATATATCGATATGGGATAAAAATAAGAAAAGTATTGTAGCTAAGAAGAATTGCTTAAATACCTGATCAGCAACATCTTCAGCAGTTGAGACATATTCATTGGGAATTTGCATTTTTACACAAATCCACTAGCACTATCACCTGAACAAAATTTCACTGTCGTTAGAGTCGTCGTCGGTCTTTGAGTGACGTGTGGACAGTTGGATTTACTTCCTGTACAAATCAGAAACAATTATATGACACAATAGTTATCTATAAAAGATAGTATATAATATTGATATCTAAAAAAATATATTTTTTTAATGTAAGTCATTAAAGTTATTAAAACTTAGAAATTATCTTAAAACAATTATGATATTTTTATAAAAGAAAGTATACCGGATGTTTTTCTTCTATTAACTTCACTTTTTATCAAAATGACAGCAAGTCTGAGTTTAACAACTTAGTGAAGATTTATTATTTAACAAATAAAAATCTTGTAAGCACTAGGATAAAATTGAATCATAATTACTTGCTAGATAGAAAGGACTTTTAATTGTTATCAATGACTATAATATATATTACAGATCTATTGTAAAATCTGTCAAGTATCTTAATTTTGTCACTGTCAAATGTCAGTTGTAAACTAATCTACATCAACGCGATTCCTAGTTTGATCAAGTAAATACGAATTATGATATTTTTATAAAAGAAAGTATACCGGATGTTTTTCTTCTATTAACTTCACTTTTTATCAAAATGACAGCAAGTCTAAGTTTAACAACTTAGTGAAGATTTATTATTTACCAAATGAAAATCTTGTAAGCACTAGGATAAAATTGAATCATAATTACTTGCTAGATAGAAAGGACTTTTAATTGTTATCAATGACTATAATATAAATTACAGATCTATTGTAAAATCTGTCAAGTACCTTAATTTTGTCACTGTCAAATGTCAGTTGTAAACTAATCTACATCAACGCGATTCCTAGTTTGATCAAGTAAATACGAAATAAAGTAACATTTTAGAGTGACTTTAACCTGCTAGATAGCCTACTTATATAAAAAAAGTAGACGTGCTTGGCTAGATTATATTTATTTTGATTATTTATAACCTCTTCCATTTTCTAGAAAATGTTAGAAGTAACTTGCAATGACCGCCTTGGGAAGAAAGTAAGAGTAAAATGTAATCCTGATGATACTGTTGGTGATTTAAAAAAACTTATAGCAGCACAAACTGGAACAAGATACGACAAAATTGTTTTAAAGAAATGGTACACAGTTTTTAAGGACCACATCAAGCTGTCAGATTGTATCCTTTTAAACTACTGATTTTATTTTTACCTACTATATATTATTTTATGTATTATTAAAAAATAGATTTTTGAAATGATTTTATATATTAGTTTTGGTACTATATTACTATAAACAGTATTTAATATGTAAATGTATGAATGTTTTAACTTTATTTTGAAACATGTAGGAGTTGTTTGACAGTGTACCATGACTATTGTGGAATTGATTCATACACTAAAAAGATTTTTGTAACATATATTTTTATTTCTCTGGTTAAGTTAGAGACATTATGTTGACAGTTGTGCCCCTTCTATTGGGGCCCCTCCTCCATAATTATCAATCAGTCTTTATACAACATAAAAATTCTATATTGGAAAGACTTATTATAGGTTAAGTTAGGTTCTCTCTCAATTTGAGTTTATTGGTGGACGCCTCAAATTGCTGAGCTACGGGCATTATGTATTCGAGCTCGTCGGGCATATACAAGATGTAGGAGAAGAAATGGCTTCGACCCTATGCTCGAGGGTCGGCTGCATGGTATATACATAGAAAAGAAGAAGGCCTTGCAGTTCGCCATCCGTCAAGCTAAGACTGAAAGCCACAAAACATTGTTAGCAGGTCTAAACAGAGATCCATGGGGGCGTCCCTATCTTACTGCGCGAAATAAATTACATGCGCAAGGTGCCCCACTGACGGAAACTTTGTCGTCGAGCTTTCTCCTGCATCTTGTTGTGGAACTGTTTCCGGAGCCACCTGACCATATCCCCCCTAGAATGGCTCCTCCAACAGTACATGAGGAAGAGTCAGTGGTTCCCCCCATAACCGAAGAAGAGATGAATTTGGCACTCAGGAGACTGAGGGCCAAAAAGACGGCTCCGGGACCAGATGGTATTCCAGGGAGAGTTTTGAGTGTTGCCCTGGAATACCTAGGCGACGATCTTCGGGAACTTTTTGACCAGTGCCTTTCCACTGGTCAGTTCCCGAAGATCTGGAAGGAAGGAGGGTTGTGCTTACTGCGGAAGGAGGGTCGTCCTCTGGACTCTCCTTCTGCATATAGGCCTATAGTGTTGCTTAATGAGACGGGCAAGCTTTTTGAGAAGATTGTCGCTGCCCGTCTCAATAAGCATCTAGAGGAGGTAGGACCGAGTCTTTCAGATGCTCAATTCGGATTCAGGGCTGGTCGGTCCACCATAGACGCTTTAAATGCCCTAAAGACTCGGTCGTTGGCTGCTACATCTAACAAAGATGTCCTTCTCGCCGTCTCGTTAGATGTGGTCAACGCCTTTAACAGCCTGCCGTTTGAGACGTTAAAAGAGGCTCTCCGATATCATAGGATACCTCTTTATCTCCGGCGGCTGTTAGATGACTACCTCCAGGACAGACTAGTCCTATGGATAGGGGGGGATGGCAAGATCGGTCGACGAAGTGTCGGTTGCGGGGTTCCACAGGGTTCAGTATTGGGTCCGCTATTGTGGAATCTCGGATATGACTGGATCCTCCGTTGCCGCCTTCTCCCTGGGATCGGTGTCATTTGCTACGCGGATGACACCCTCGTCACAGCTCGGGGATCGAACTATCAGGAGGCAGCGCGCTTGGCTGAAACCGGCACGCGTCTTGTCGTCAACCGCATCAAAGCGTTGGGTCTGAGGGTCTCTATGCCAAAAACTGAGGCCCTCTTATTCCATGGCCCACGCAGGGGACCCCCCCGTAGGGCTACTCTGCACATTCAGGGGCAGGAGGTGGAGGTGCAGGCCCAGATGAAATATCTGGGTCTGACCCTGGATGGACGATGGTCGTTCGCCTCGCACTTCGCTCAACTTGCGCCGAAGCTTGTGAAAGCCGCCGGGGCCCTTGGCAGGTTATTGCCGAACATAGGAGGGCCGGATTCTCCATGCCGACGGCTTTATGTTGGCGTGTTGAGATCCATGGCACTGTATGGGGCGCCCGTGTGGGCGGATGCTCTCACCGCTCGTAATAGGACCCAATTGCGAAAAGCGCAGAGGGTCATAGTGGTGAGAGCAATTCGGGGATATCGTACGGTGTCGTGGACGGCGGCTACTCTTCTGGCGGGTGATCCGCCTTGGGAGTTGCAGGCGGAAGTGCTCGCTAAAGTTCACGCATTCCGCGTAAGTGAGCGGTCGCGAGGCGAGCAACCATCGTTGAAGAGTATCGTGCGGATCAGGAGACTTGCGGATGAAGCCCTGATCCGACGATGGAAGGTGGACCTGGGGTCCCCGGCGGCAGGCCTAGCAACGGTGGAGGCGGTCCGCCCTCATCTAGAACGCTGGGTCAAGAGGACTTTCGGGGTCCTGACGTTCAGACTGGTGCAGGTGCTGACGGGGCATGGTTGCTTCAGTAAATACCTGCACCAGATTGCACGTCGGGAGATGTCGCCGGCGTGCCACGAGTGTAATGCGCCCATTGATTCGGCGCATCACACTCTGGCCGAATGCCCCGCTTGGGCCCCACAACGCCATGCCTTGATGGCTGTAGTGGGTAGAGACCTCTCACTGGTCAGTGTGGTGGGGGCCATGCTGGATAGTGAGAGGAACTGGTCTGCAATGGTCTCCTTCTGCGAATCAGTTATCGCACTGAAGGAGGCCGCGGGGCGGGCGCGTGAGTTTAGCTCTAATGCTG